>BSBM01000925.1:0-1257500 GCA_027924585.1 Larix kaempferi | reverse complement strand
GCAGTCCTATTTTACAAGCGTCTCTCAAATCAAGGAGCACACTCTAGTAGTTCTGCAAGGAAGAAAAGATCAAGAGGGAGCAAACTCCAATAGTTCCTGCAAGGAAGCAAATATTGAGAGGGAGTCCACCCAACAACCAAACAAGGATAAGTGTTTGAATTGTCATTTCTTATATATCTAATTACTTAAATAATATTGTTCAGTCATGTACATACTTATGCTCCTAGATTTAGGATGTATATCAGGCATGTTAGAAAAGTTGCAAGATACTACTAATATGCAAGTAATGGGTAAGTGGCCTATGGTACTGTACAACATCCCATTGCTACTTATCTAGAATGAAACCTCTTTGTTAACATGTTGGGAGTAGTGCACACTCTTAACGATGTCCTGGTAGAGATGGAAGGAATCTAGGAAGTTACCATATGAATACGGGATATGGATGAATGTTGTGTTGAATCATTGGATAAGATAGTTGCGTGACTGTGTAACCTATGTCTTTATGCATAAGAATTTGTCTTGAAAAATTATGAAATGTTTCTAATAACGCAACTAAATTGACTTGTAGGAAAGATCGTGTACTACACGAGAGACTTGTTTCGAGGAACAAGTGACGATGATTCAACTATAACATTCAAGAAGATTTATGAAGTCAGATGGAGACACTGAAGAACCTGAAGTTACCAGGATCAGAGATATAGCAATGGAAGAATATGAAGACCGCGAGATGGAAGACCCACAGGAACCTGTAGATCCACCCCATGAGAAGAAGTCCCACAAGACGAAACCAGCATGGGCACGAGAGGAAATTCAAGATGCAGAGAGATATGGCGCTCCAAAATGAATTCACGGAGAAATCAAGAGACCAAGTCCATACTCCATTTATGTAGCCCTGTTGTGCGACATCATTGACAAGGAACCTTCCAACTATCAACAAGCAGCAGAGAGGAAGGAATGGAAGGACTCCATGATCGAGGAGTACCAGTCAATCATGAAGAATGATGTCTAGAATGTGGTCCCGAGACCAGTAGGGAAGTCTGTTGTGACTTCCAAGTGGATCTACAAGATCAAGCATGTTGCAAATGGAAGCATAGAGAAACACAAGGCAAGGTTCGTGGCACGTGGCTTCTCCCAAAAGGAAGGGATAGATTATGAGGAGACATTTGCACCTCTATACAGATACACTTCCATCAGATCAGTACTTTCTCTGGCTACAGTGATGAAATGAAAGGTACACCAGATGGATGTTAAGACAGCGTTCTTGAATGGTGTAGTGGAAGAGGAAGTGTATGTGGAGTAGCCACTCGAATTTGAGACACATGACAGGGAGACTCATGTGTGCAAATTGAAGAAGGCCTTGTATGGATTGAAATAGGAACCCAGGACGTGGTACGGAAAGATAGACAGCTTCCTGAATAGTTTGGGGTTTACCAAGAGTAAAGCGGATTCCAACCTTTACTACAAGGTTGAGGAAGGGAACCCAGTGATACTTCTACTCTATGTAGATGACTTGTTTGTGACAGGTGAGGATGGGCTTATTGCAGATACGAAGAGGAAGCTTGCTGCAGAGTTCGAGAAGAAGGACCTGGGCATGATGCATTATTTTATAAGTATGGAGGTGTGGCAGAGTGTGGATGGAATCTTCCTTGGACAAGGGAAGTATGCAGTATAGATCATGAAGAGGTTCGGAATGATGGACAGCAAGGCCATGGCCACACTTATGCCACGATGTATGACTAGATGATTGGATCTTTGATGTACCTGATGAATATGAGACCGGATATTTTCTTTGTTGTGAAACACATTGAGCCAATTCCTGACAGATCCGAGACATGTTCACTTGATTGCTGCAAAGCATATTCTGAGGTACCTGAAGGGTATGGTTGATTATGGGCTCAAGTATGATGCGAATCAGAATATTAACCTAGAGGGTTATGTTGACTCGTATTGG
This sequence comes from Larix kaempferi, assembly GCA_027924585.1. Classification (NCBI taxonomy): domain Eukaryota; kingdom Viridiplantae; phylum Streptophyta; class Pinopsida; order Pinales; family Pinaceae; genus Larix; species Larix kaempferi. Next base: position 1,255,549 of record BSBM01000925.1, on the reverse strand, counting down.
GCAGGCAATGCCACTGATAGGAAGAGAACTTCGGGGTGCTGCTTCAGTATGGGATCAAGTGTGATCTCTTGGTTTAGCAGGAAGCAGTCTTGCGTGGCACTGAGTATAGTCAAAGCAGAGTATGTCGCAACTTGTTCATCTAGTTGTGAGGCACTATGTCTTAGGAAGCTACTGTCTGATTTGTTTGATCTCCAGCTAGATGTGACTTGAATATTTTGTGACAACCAGAGTTGTGTGAAGTTGTCTGAGAACCCGGTGTTCCATGACAAGTCGAAGCACATTGAGATCCAGTACCACTAGATCAGGGATATGGTACAGAGAGGAGCATTGAAGCTCCAGTATGTTGCGAAGAACGAGCAGATAGCCGATGTGTCGACCAAGCCGCTAGCTAGAGTGAAGTTCGAGTACTTCAGAGAGAAGCTTGGTGTACTCTAGATTTAGGTTCCTTCCAAGGGGAAGTGATGAGTCCGAAAGACGCAGATTCACATGAGCCTTTCTAAAATGGTGGAAGGATAGTCCTTGCACGTGCGTTGATGTAAGTGTTGAGCCTCTCCAACATGGTGGAAGGATGGTCCTCCCATGTGTGTTGATTTAAGTTCTATGCCTTTCCGACATGGTGGCAGGCTAGTCCTCCCATGTGCATTTATGTAAGTACAGTTCCTTTCTGACATGGTGGCCGGCTAGTCCTCCCATGTACGTTGATGTAAGTGCAGAGCCTTTCCAACATGGTGGTAGGTTGGTCCTCTCATGTGTGTTGATGTAAGTGTTGAGCCTTTACCGAATGGTGGTATATTTGTTCTCCCATGTCGATTTATGTAAGTGTTGTGTGATGTGCATCTGGGCTGTGCTCCGTTGACATTGAGATGATATGGATGTGATGAGGAGACAATAGGGTACACAAGTTTTTGCATAGGTAATATAATCAGTCCTGAGATGCACACAGGTTTTTGCAGAGGCAATCTAATCAGTCTTGAGATGTACATAGGTTTTTGCAGAGGCAATATAATCAGTCCTGAGATGTACACAAGTTTTTGCAGAGGCAATATAATCAGCCCTGAGATGTACACAAGTTTTTGCAAAGGAAATATAATCAACCCTGAGATGTACATAGGTTTTTGCAGGGACAATATAATAAGTCTTGATTTGTACCTACTTGATGGCTTGCTCACAGAGATGATGAAGACCTACATGGAGGCTAGGCCTACATCCAATATGAAAAAGGGATGGCTCTGCATAACTTCCTATAACGAGAAGAACTGAGAGATAGCACCAATTGATGGTCGAGATGACGAGGATTGCAACAACAGTGAAGACGACAATCCAGTGTTGATGATGATGTTCCAGCATTGTTGATCCAGTAATGAAGACTTGTGTTGATGATTGTTTCAAGAGAATACCTTCCTAGTTAAGAGCGAGTGTTAATGTAATTGTAACTTCGGAAGACATTCACTTGTATATTTTATGTTGTATTTGTATTTTATTATTGTACCTCTGACGGAGATGTTTATTCCTTCGGTCGAAGAAGTCATTATTGTATTTGAGTCATGTAAACTCATTGAGGTTAACCCTCCATTGTATTTCAGGGCATTAGACCCTAAAGTTAAGTTGTCAATGGGCTATTAGACTCTCCTAGAGAAGTCGGCCCAGTCAAGTACAACTAGGGGCCGACCTAGTTGGGTAAAAGTCAAGTGAAAGATAAAGTATAAATAGAGAGGGTGCCTCTCTCATTTGGATCATTCACACACTCACTCACTTCGCATTAGTGAGAGAGAGGAGAAGTTCACACAAGTGGAGAAGAGAGAAGCTGCTAAAGACCATCTCTATTTTTGGGTTTTACTTTTGTCACATTGTATTGGTGATCATTCTATATCTGTGAAAGTTGCAGGGTTTTCTCCTTTATGGTTTCCCCGAGGAAAATATTTGTGTCTCTTGTGTTTATGTTGTGCTTGTTATTCTCTCAGTAATATCCTAGATAATTATTGATTAAATTGTGAAAAACTAATAGCTCTCTCTCTCTCTCTCTCTCTCTCTCTCTCTCTCTCTCTCTCTCTGATAACAGTATTTTGTGCAGGGATGTGTCTACACATATTAAACTATTTTACTAAGAGATGGTGAGTCTCTACGTCAGAGATGAACAGATTATCACAAGCATCTTAAGATCTATATTCATTAATCAAAACTCATTAAGATCTAAGAACATTTCAGAATTAAAGTCATGCAAGATAAGCAAACATTCAACACTAAAATGGCAGAAACTTGAATCAATTCATGCTAAAACAATGGAGAAAATACATGATTACCAGGAATCCTGGTGTGAGTGCCTCCTCCCTTGCCATAAATTCTCCTTCCTTCATCCTTGCTTTTGAAGACTTGGAGCTCTTCTCTTTCCTTCAGAATCTCCTCAGCATGCCTTTGCTATTTTCTTCTCCTTTTACCATGCCTCCCATGCATTTCTTATATAGCATTAGGAAATGGGCCTTAGGCTTCTTTTCTAAATGTGGGATTAGTCATTTTCCTCATTTTGATTATTTTCAAGTGAAAACCCACTTTTGAATAGTTTTTAGGCTTTTTGCTCCACTTAGAATGTTTTAAGCACAATTAATGCATTTTAATGCATTTCTCAGAGAGGATTCGTCTCTGATTGAACTTGTGTCATGACTTTCCTGTCGCGGGTGCATGGTAAACATATGTTGCTCCTTCACTTAGTTAAGGATGTCAATTTGATTGTTAACAGATGCCCTCTAATGTGTAAGGTCCGAAGCAGAGCTAAGGCCCAAAATACATTACTGAAATTTATACTCGGTATACTGATACTCTTTATATTAATACTCTTTGTACTGATACTCTTTATCGTTCAAAAAAAGGATAAGGGAAGGAAAACTCACGAGCGCAGGATTGAGGATCACACCTGCAAAACATAGCAAGTTCTCAAATATATAATATCTTCCTGAGGTGGGCATACCCATGCTCAGCAGTAAACAAGCATGTCCACGAACAATACACAGTGGATCCATGTCAAAAGAAAATTTTCTGAAATGTAAACATGCACTTTGATGAGTGCGAGAATAAAGTATTTATTGAACTTTTGACATGGCGGTCTAATCTTGCGCAGCTCAGGCAGTGCATCGATGAGTGATACAACTGTTTTTACCAAGGTCTTCAATACAAATCGACGATAGTACGAGTTTATATCATGTGAATAAGTGATCTGATGTCGAGCATAATAAAACACCATCTGATTACCGGTCATTGATGTATACCGTTAATAGATGTGAAGAGACCCACCGATAATGATGATGGACTCTAAGGTACTGAGTACAAACTAACTAGTGTGAATAGATGTTCTGAATTCGAACACTTGTAGAATCAAACAATCAGGGGTCATTGATGTATACCCACTGTCATTTGCGAGGAAACCTGCCACTAATGACTGCAAGATCCAAGGTACTCTCGGGTTTCTAGATCCATGTCCTAGATGATGATTTGATGTCGATAGGAATAGATCCATCGGAAGGAGGGCATTGATGTATTCCACATCAACCGATATGAAACAAAGATCAATAGTATGATATAATTTGGTAGAACTGCAAGATCCAACACTGTATACTGACACAAGGAAGGCCGACATGATTGGTCAGGAATATTTGAGGAATGGCCGACTCGGTTTGAACTTCCCTTGAACACATAACATGACGCAGAATGGACACTTAGCAACATAGGACTTTGAGTAACCAACCTTAATGAAATTCGCTAATGACAGATGCATTAACGAAAGCTCCATTGGTGACAGGAAGGATAACCCAACGGTGGAGATCTGTTCAAAATACTATTACAGTTTCCTAAGGCAAATGCAGATGGTGTACTAACCACGGATACAATATTATGTGCCGTGTTCAAGGGCGACAAGGACTGACTGTTTCCGCTTTCTTTGAAGTTTATAATATGAAGTGATTCAAGTCTCTCCCTTTTTGGATTTTTGTGTTTTCCAATTTTTTTAACCTTTTTCATTTATTAGCTTGAAAAAAGAATAAAGCATGCTATGATACATTAGAGGAAACGAGTGTCTCAAGGGCATGCGCCTAAATGACAAGGGTATGGGTCAGGCCAAGGCAAAGATCCATATTGCAAACAAGGGCTAAGCTGGTTATGTACACTCTTACAGATGTTTCCTCCATGGGTATGGGTCAAATATACATAAGCAATGGTTTATAGGCATCTTGTAACAGAAAGTGACTATACAAGCAACATAAGCAATAAGCAACGAAGCAGTTTGCATGGATGTTCAAGTGGATATTTTAACACAAGCTTATGTAAAATGAAAAAAAATTGGGAGCCCATCAGGATATGGTCATAAATGTATGAAAGAGAAATATGTGGTCTCAAACTCCAAGTCATGATGGGATTGAAAGGGCTCCCAGGCCTATGATAATAATGCAGCATGGGCACCAAAATGGAAATGGGGTGCTAACTAGGGTGTCCCATGTTCGGTAGGCTCTGCTGTCAGAATGGTGGAAAATACAGATATGAAGGGATGACCCACCAATTTCCAACAGGTTCGACCCTATGGTAAGTTTGGGTTGCAAAAGGTTCAAATGCATCTTCACAGAGGGATTGCCTAAACCTATATGCAAGTTTCCAAATATACCAGATAAGATCGAGGAACATGCAAATCATGCTCCTATACCTAGGTAGATTTATATCAAGTATGCTCCAAGTGGCCCCACAAAGGATGATCTCAGGTGGGTACAACCAAATGTTTACAACTTCAGGGATGTCTTTATTTGATGATAAAATGCAATCCAAGAAGTCATGTGAGCTGGGAGATCTCACAGCCCAAATGGGCCAGGTAACAGAATAATATTCCTCCATCAAGGGAAGATTTTGATTCGAATCTGCCGAAGCTATTTGAGTAGCTGGGTTTGAAACTTCGACGACAAATAGAGGTGATCCAAATGTTTGCCAACATGGAAATGACATTACACAAGCTGAGGTCCCTTCATCTACTATGGTTAGACAGATGTTCTTACCATGAGTTGTTACTTTAATATGAAAAGCAACTTTGGGAAGGATCCTACATATTGAACGGCTTATGTCTGATGTGATCAAAGTCTCATCAGATGGATCAACAACACAAATGGTAGACAATAGTTCCTTTCTTGGCGCAGAACGACATTGCAATACCTCCAAGGCCGACATGGCACAGGGTACATGAGCTAGGTCCTTAAGAACATTACTGTTCTGAGCAGCTCACGTGTTGAGATTATGCATTGTTCTACGTAGAACACCTTTGGGGGGGTGTGGTACTAAGTCTCTAGTTGGTCTCTCAATGTAGAGATAACCATCTGGTTGTGATTCCGGCTGATCTAGTGTACTAGGAGAGACATCATAAGAATCAAGTCTTGTTTGAATGTTCATCTCAGGATCACACATGAAGACATTGGTATTAGGATCATTTCCCCCTTGCGGGGGGGTTGGCTGGTTGCCCCCTGGCGGAGGTATCGGTGTCAAAATAGTGGGTTGTTGTTTCCCACCGCATTGAAGCGTAGTTGGTGCATAATCCTTCCCAGAGTTATCATTTTGCTTACTCTTGTACTTATTCTTCTTTCCTCTAAGGTCTATCGATGAGACTGTGGGGATTTCAGAAGTGTTGGAGGGATTAGCAGGTTCCTGCATTGGCTGGCCAGCTGTAGGTTACGAATTTTGAATAGAAACTTGTCCCGAATGTGGGGTAATCTATTCAATACAGCTGAAGGAATCCATCATACCATTGGAATGAGGTTCATGTGGCAGCCTAGCTGGATCAAATGCAGGTCTTGCAGGTTGGTTCCAAAAATATTGGTTATTTTCTAGAACCTGACCACTCCATGACGGAATGGGGTTAATGGTTGGGTTGCCCCATTGCGGGGTTAGGCACGAAAAAGATTGGTTACTTTCGAGAACCTGACCACTCCACTGATGTGGTCCCTGGGTGTGATAAGAATTCCAAGGTGGGTTTCCCGTTTGCGGAGACTGACCCCAAGAAGTTTGGCAACTTCCTGAGACATGACCATTGGGTGGATTGCCTCCTTGTGGAGGTGGGGTCCAAGAAGATTGGTTATTTCCTAGATCCCAACCATACCATGGCGGTTGAACTTGGTATTGAAAATCATTCCAAGGTTGACTGCCTCCTTGTGGAGGTGGAATCCAAAAGGTTGGTTACTTCCTAAATGTTGCCCAGTCCATTGTGAACTAGGTTGCATGTATGGATTGCCCCCTTGCGGAGGTATGTTCCATTGAGATTAATGACTTGGTGGAACATTACCATTCCATTGCGGGATAGGATTAATAGGTGGATTGCCCCCTTGTGGGGGTATGTTCCATTGAGATTGATGACTTGGTGGAACATTACCACTCCATTGCTGGTTGGGATTCATGAGTGGATTTCCCCCTTGCAAGGGTGGGCCCCAATTAGATTTGTTACTAGTTGGAATCGGACCACTCCATTGAATGTGTCCTTGGTTTATATTAGCATTCCAAGGTTGATTTCCTCCTTGCGAAGGTGGGCCCCAAGAAGATTGGATACTTCCTGAAACCTGCCCACTCCATGGCGGAATGGGGTTGATAGGTGGATTGCCGCTAGGCATTGTGCTAGGATAATTAGGAGGATAACCCCCTAGGGCATTTTCACTAATCTGAGGAGCATATCCCCAATTGGCATAAATGTTCCATGGTTCATTGCTTCCTCCAGGAATATTACCATTCCATGGTGAAGGGTTTCCCCCGGAAGTAGAGTTTGGACAAGTGTTTTGTATACCATGAGGACTCTGATTTACTCCTTGTGTGTGTTGACCCTGATTAGCTGATCCATATGGAAAACCAATGTTTGATAAATCCATGGGGTCCCTTGTTGATTTGTGCATGTCATTCAAACTTTCAAAAAGAGGTTTGATATCACCCAATAACTCACGGATAGTAAGTGCCACTAGTTCTAAAAGACTCATTAAAGGAGAAATTTCATGAGCATGTGTGTGATGTTTCAATATTTCAATTTTAACTAGAGTAAGACTATCAACTATGTCTGTATTCAGTTCATGATGTGACGATGAATTCTCAGTGTTGATTTGATGTTGTTCTTCTCGAGTAATGTTAATTGAGTTAAAAATCAGTTTTGTTTCCAAGTCATTAGAATGTGGTTTTTGTGTCTGTCTCTGCAATGTAGCAGGGCCTTCAATTTCTGGTGACTCACCTCACTGCCGTTGTGACTGGCGGATCAAGAGAGTAGCCACTTCTAAGAAGTTGACAAAAGGATGTATTTAAAATGATAGTTTGAATCAAACAATCCTAAGGCAGTCTAGACTCAAAAAATGAAAAGTGTCCACACACTAAAAATTCCCTAGAGATTTCAAGCAACCAAACTTACTTTTCCAAAGAATCGAAGCTTAGTGAAAAGCTGGATTGTAGGGCCTTCTAAAACTAGTAGTTGCTGAGGGATTTCATGTCCTCATACAATTGCTATGAGCGAAGGTGTGAGAAACAGTTACAATAAACTTTAATTGCCAGGGGTACAAGTGTTGGTTCCTGACCACTCACCCTCCAAAGGAGTAAAAGTTCCAAAGTCTGTCTTAGGTATTGCAAGTGTGTCCCACTCACAATAGCCTATGTGATATCCTAAGAATAGCCACTAAAGTTACCACTTCGCAATCGATGGTCGAGCGGACAGTTGTAAGTCGAGGACAACTCTTATTACCAGAAACTCTAGAAACAGTGATGTCACCCCGAGGACTTGTCACTGAACATAGAATCCCTTCGATAAGCTCATGTCCCACTAAATAAGCAAGAAGGGGAGCCACCCTTACTTATCCAAATTGACCTCGTGCTTGACGCATGTTTCAAAAGCGCTTTCCCGACAAGCATTTTTTGCGACAATGGATTTACTCTCTTTAATCAATGCTAGTTTCGAAGTTTTGCAGCCCAGGTGTGTTAACTCTCCACACCTAACTAGGGCACTAACCTAAACTTGTTGATGATATAAAAATCAAAAGTTTGTCAATTTTAGATTAAGCACCAATTTTTAGTGGAAGTTTGCTTAGTCTCAGAAGTGGAAGTGAAACTGATGGTGTTTCGACTCAAAAAACAAAATGAACCACACAATGCAAGATGCTCGCTATGCTATCTTTCAGTTCAATGAATATCCTAACTGAAGGAAGGGTTAGAGGTTCATGAGTTTCTTTGAGACATGCAAAATTTCAGGTAGATTTCTTATGTTCATGCACAATTTTTTTTCTGAAATATGGATAATAATCGATGTTTGATGATCAATGTAACCCAAACAGATATCTCAAGTGAAAGCGAATGTAATTCTATTACACGGGGGATCCTTGTTTCTCATTCACAAGATCGCACGAAAACCCAAGTGAAGAGGATACACAGAGCCCTTTGGAATGCTTCTGAATTAAATTCTAGACTGTTACACTTGAGATCCACTTTCTCATTCACAAGATCGCCTAAAGGTGTGAGTGAAGAGGATACGGTGGCTCAATATAATATGCTTTGGAAAGATCAACTCCTAAACAACTCTCCATTTAATCAAGACTTTTCAAGCTTTGTAAAAAAAAAAATTGCAATTTTTTTTTATTCAAAACTAAATATTCGAATCAACACTTTAGTCTATGTAAAGAAAAAATTTGGCAGAATTTTCTTTTCATTTAATTCAAAATATACACAAAACTTTAAAATTTGTGCAAAAAATGTTTTTTGTTTATAATTCAAAATTAAAGATTTTGTATCAAACTTTTGAACTATAAAAAAAATTAAAAATTTTTTATGATTCAAAATTAAAGATTTTGGATCAAAATTTTGAAATATATCAAAAATATTTAATTTTTTCTTTTTGTTCAAAATGAAAGATTTGAAATCGACATTTTAGACTATAAAAGAAAATTTGCAATTTTTTTTGTGTTAAACCAAAATTAAAGACTTTAACCCAAGTATGTCAAACCTTTTGCAATATGCTTTTTTAACCCATATATGTCAAAATTTTGCCTAAATTTTTCACAATGTAAACTTTGAATTCTAACTATGCCAATGCTTTTTCAAAATGCAAACTTTGAATTCCATTTAATCTTTTGAATTCTATTTATGTCAAAAGAACAAAAAATTTGAGATTAAAAAGGAATGTTTCTTTTCAAACCAATATCAAATGTAAAAAAAGAAATTGTTAAGTTCATCCAAAAATAAACATTAAAAATTGTTTGAATTTTTAATTCTTTTTTAGATCTGGATTATACAAAACTTTGGCGAAAGAGTTTGCAAATGAATTTTAAATGCAAAAACAATGTTAGTGCATGTCGACTTTCCCTCTCATATAAACACGTTTTGACATTTTGTATGCAATGTTTTATTTAGACTTAAGCCAGCATTCCATTAACCATTATTCAACTAATTGGCCATTTGGACAAATCAGAAGTTTAGGTTTGACTCTGAGTTTTAGCGCTGAGATTTAAAGAAGGACAGAGGTTTTTGAATGCAGATATGAGACTCAAATTAAAGCCGAGATTTTCCTCTGGGTTTCAAAGTTCAACACTGGTCTTCATCTTGTACACCGTGGCAGAGATCCACAACTAGCAAAACTTTCAACGTTTTCAGCAGAGATACAACCCAACCACGGCAGGGGGGACGCTGCGCCTTTTCTTCCACGACTGCTTTGTTGAAGGGTGCGATGCATCTGTGTTGGTATCGTTGATAGGTGCCAGTCACAAAGCAGAGCAAGACGCAGACATCAATCTATTGTTTCCTGATGACGGATTTGACGCCATCACCTGAGCAAAGAAAGCAGTCGAAGCTCAGTGCCCTGGCGTCATCTCATGTGCAGACATTCTCGCCATTGCAACCAGAGATCTCAATACTCTGGTAGGGGGTCCAAGTTACTAGGTCAAGAAGGGACGCAAAGACGGGCTTATCTCAGAAGCCTCCCGAGTTGCAGGCAATCTCCGAGAAGCCTCTTAAATTGCAAGCAATGTCACGCAGAGGTGGAAGGTTTATGACTAGCGCCGGGATTTGCTGAAATTTATAACCTTTCACGCTTTAAGCATTTAGTGCTTCTTGTTCCAGCTTTAAGAATGACAGAGCTGCTTAACACGCAGGCTGAGTTTCAATGAAAACACAGAGTGTCAAAGGCAGAGCTTCAAAAGCTGGGATCTACACAGGGCTGGTTTCTTTCAATGCTTCACCACTCAAAACGTGTCAGGGTGTGAAAAGTTGGGATATTTCAAATCAATGAAAAGTTTGAATCCTTCAACGCTCCGGAACTGCAAATCGTGGCTGGGTTTTGTAAGCTACGCACCTTCAACGCTCAACACAAAGTGCTGGAAGCTGGGAGAAGACAGAGGTCTTCCAAGTTGAAAGATGAGACAGAGAGTCAGGATGAAGCTTAATGCTGGTGTAAAAGATCTTTCATGCAGATATTTAAAGAAAACTTCCACTTAGGGGGGGATCTACAGGATCTGGCAAGCTTTCACGCTGAGATGTAATCTGCCGAGTATTAAGGGATGAGAAACTTCGAAGCAAAGTTTGGAGATCTGGGCAGAGGTTAAGCCTGAAAGTCAAGGCAGAGGTGCATAAACACGCCGAGGTGGAGGATGTTTCCACAGTCCACGTAGAAATTAAGGAATTCTTTGAAGTTTATTGACAGAGTTTAATAGGCATCCAAAAAGATTGCAAATCATGGCAGAGTTTCTTCAAACTTTGAATGCAGAGATTTAAAAAAAAAAAATTAAAGAAACTTTAAAATCGAGACAGTTTCTTCAAACTTTGAAGGCAGAGATTTAAAATTTTTTAAGAAACTTTAAACTCGAGACAGAGTTTCTTCAAGCTTTGAATGCAGAGATTTGCATCTTCAACGATTGCAAATCATGGCAGAGTTTCTTCAAACTTTGAAGGCAGAGATTTAAATTTTTTTAAGAAACTCTAAAATCAAGACAGTTTTAAAGAGTTCTTCCATAGCTGAGTTATAAAATTCCAAACACATACTATAAAAAATCAAGAAACTCATATATGATTGCAAATTGGGATGGCTTGATGAATTAAAGGTGTTTTTAGGTGGATCTTGAGCTTCTCAAGCTGGATCTTAGGGTCTTTTAAAGATCTTTAAACTCAAAATGAGTAGTTTTAAAGGATGGAGATCACCCAAAAAAAAGAAGAAAAATCTTGAAATATGGAGAAATTTCAAGAGATTTCAAGCCAGTGGAGTCGCCATTCTGATAACAGTATTTTGTGCAGGGATGTGTCTACACATATTAAACTATTTTGCTAAGAGATGGTGAGTCTCTACGTCAGAGATGAACAGATTATCACAAGCATCTTAAGATCTAGATTCATTAATCAAAACTCATTAAGATCTAAGAACATTTCAGAATTAAAGTCATGCAAGATAAGTAAACATTCAACACTAAAATGGCAGAAACTTGAATCAATTCATGCTAAAACAATGGAGAAGATACATGATTACCAGGAATCCTAGTGTGAGTGCCTCCTCCCTTTCCATAAATTCTCCTTCCTTTATCCTTGCTTTTGAAGACTTGGAGCTCTTCTCCTTCCTTCAGAATCTCCTCACCATTCCTTTTCTCTTTTCTTCTCCTTTTACCATGCCTCCCATGCCTTTCTTATATAGCATTGGGAAATGGGCCTTAGGCTTCTTTTCTAAATGTGGGATTAGTCATTTTCCTCATTTTGATTATTTTCAAGTGAAAACCCACTTTTGAATAGTTTTTAGGCTTTTTGCTCCACTTAGAATGTTTTAAGCACAATTAATGCATTTTAATGCATTTCTCAGAGAGCATTCGTCTCTGATTGAACTTGTGTCATGACTTTCCTGTCGCGGGTGCATGGTAAACATATGTTGCTCCTTCACTTAGTTAAGGGTGTCAATTTGATTGTTAACACTCCCTCCCCCTCTCCCCCTCTCTCCCCCCCTCCCCCCTTCCTCTCTCTCTCTCTCTCTCAAGAGGGCTTTATCAATGCTTGTATAAACTTGGTCCACTCTTCTTCCTGCTTACAATCAAGGTATAACTCTACCCCAATTTTCCATCATATTCTCTAGACATTCCCATCAATAGGATGACATACACCCAAGGAAAATACCAACCAAAGGAAAGGAGTTCACTAAATCTTTCCAAAAAACGAGCCATTTAGATGTCTCTTCACTAGGTCAAATATTCAAGCTTCAACATATTGTGATTGTATGCATTTTTCACACGTGCTTTCTTATGGTGTAGTGTACCAAAATACCATGTATTTTTGTACTTATGATGCTATAGAATGTTGTTTCCTTCTCGCTCAATTATTATTTGTCCTCACAACATAAGCACAGGTAAAGTAGTGTATTAAATGTGAAATATTTCATTTTACCAAGATACTTTTTCAATGAATGCATCAAGCCACTTTAGATATTCTCTAGTTCGATTAGAATGGATGTACAGGTGTCTCATAATTCCTTCTAGCTCTAATACCATTAAAATCCATAATCTTGGATTGTTGATATCCCCGAAGAACTAAAAATGGTGTCATATTTATTGTATAAGGTGAACAAAAATCCATGATTGTTGTTCACCTTATACAATTAATATGACACCATTTTTTGTTCTTTAAGGATATCAACATGCCGCTGGAGATTCAAGGGTAATTATAGACTGGGTACGAGGTAACTGTTCTCTGCAGATCAACATCCTAGAGTGGTGAAAAGCTCACATAAAAAAGCTATATGAGACCTTCTACGATATTACATTTCAACACATCCATGGAGAGTTCAATTTCGAGGCAGAAATACTGTCCAAGAAAGCATTGGAGCCCCCAGCGGGTGTTATAAACATTCAACAATTAATTTGGGGTAATGAGACTAGTTCTTATTCCTTGAATATTTCTGAACATTGAACATGTTGGAATGATGAGAATATATGAATTGATCTGTACAAACTATTAATAGAACTGTTATGAACTTTAAAAATTTGGATTCTGTAGACGGTTAAATAAGCTAGGATCGGAATGTTTTTGTTTTAATTTACAATGCAAAAGGAAAGTTGATGTATAAAGCCTGTAGGAATTGTATAAAGATTGTTTGATAAACTCTCAGAATTATATAAATCATGCTTAATGAGGTTGTTATATTCTGAGAAGATAACAAGAAGGGGGATAAGATCTTCAAAAAATAGTGTAGATATTCATGAGAAGATAACAAGAAGGGGGATAAGATCTTCAAAAAAGTAGTGTAGATATTCATAGTGTTTGAACTTTTGTGGAAAAGAACGTTGGTAAACTGATGTTGTATAAATACTTTGATTGTGAAGAATAACAAGTGTTTTTTTTGGTAGGGGGGGAGGTGAACAACAATCAATAAAGAGAAGGCATGTTTCCAATCACAATACCACTCTTCCTTATAGTGTATCTATGGCATGTGATATATATCTCATGCTTGAAAAGGGACAAAGGGTTACTAAGTATAACAATTAAAAAAAACACCCGAATGGCTTTACAAAAGAACTTTGTTTTCTTCCTTTCCATGCATATGTCACATGAAAAATGTTGGTCAAATATAACATTGGTTAGAAAGTGGAATTTTTTTTGGGAAATTCATAGGAATCAAGCACCTATCAAAGAGGCTAAAATGAGAAAAATAACTTTCAGATATTTCAAAGGCAAAAAGAGAGGTTAAAATGAGAAAAATAGTCGTGCTTCATATTTTTTATTTTTTAGGGAAACATTACAAAGAGTGAGTTTAGATTATGGCTAAAGAGAATTAATTGGAAAGACTAAATCACATGTTGACTAATATTCACCCCTTGCCAATTAAATCATGATATAACAAAGCAAAGTGTTGTCAAACCTATAACATACAGAAATTGTAATCAAAACTTATAATAAAACATATAAAACAAGAAATCAATACAAATGATTTCACATCTATAATATACATAAATTGTAATCAAAACTTATAATAAAACATATAAAATAAGAAATCAATACAAATGAAATCCTACCATTTTTATAGGTTAAATAAAAACATGTCACTACAATATTGATTCGCAATGACAAAACTAACCAAATTAGGATGCTACTATCTCTCAAAATCATTTCCAGAGTGCATGCACAATTTTGATCTTCCATAAAAAGGCAAAGAACTATCACACATGAATCATTGAATAGTGAGTTTGCATGCAAAACCACCATATTTTAGAGAAGGTTTGGCCACATCCAATAAAGCATCATACTTCCATAAAAGGCAAAAAAAAAAACTATCGCACATGAGTTATTGAATAGTGAGTTTGTATACAAAACCACCATATTTTAGAGAAAGTTTGGTAGCATCCAATAAAGCATCATAATCAACAAAAGATGTAAAATAAAATTACAATGCATTATATGAACATTTAAATATTGAAGAAGAGCATGAGATAAAGCAACAAATCAATGCATATAAGCTAAGGCTGCCCCATTGTACTCATGGTATTTCTCATATTCTCGTGGGAATGTGGTGTACTTGGTTGGACCACACTTTTACATGATGCATTAAATATGTATATCAAAATAGTTTATTTAAATTTCAGAATTTGACATTAACATTATATATAAGAGTTGTGTTTGCATTACCGGATATCCAAGCCAAAAGATGTCTCAACAAAATTGAACCCGAATGAATGGAATGAAATCCATCTATCCCCACCAACAAACCACCGTAACCTTGATATACAAAACATAAATATAATCTAAAATAAAAAAAAATGTACTACTTAAAAAAAATTATAAAAAACTATATAATTAAAATGAAGAAAGTATTAACTTCATTTAACGTTCACATTCTCAATCTCCTTGGCACTATCCCAATTAAAATATAAGTGTTACTTTGAAAGGCACTTTATTTAAAACCCTTGAAATTGGAATCTTCGTCGAAAATTTGATCTTAATATTATTCGGATCACATATTGTATCTCTAACTTGGGAAACATGACCCACGGGACTTCTAATAGTTATCCGTTAAATAAAAAATTTGATCTTCAACTCTTCGTATCACGTACCATATCCCTATTTTGGGTAAACATGACCGACAAGAATCACGTGTTGTATCCCTGTTTTGGGGAAAACATGAACTACGAGACTTTTTAAGTTTTATTCGTAAAGATTTAATACATTATGTTCCACAAATATTAGGAAAATCACGTACAATATCCCTATTTTGGGGAAACATGAACTACGAGACTTTTTAAGTTTTATTAGTAAAGATATAATAACATGTTATCTAGAGGAGGACGCCTCATCCTAATTAAGATTAAGGTTGTACTTGAAGCCATCTCGATTTTTTGGATTTTTTTAGTTTATGTTCATTTTAGCATTCTAAATCAAAATAGGAAGATTTGCTATAGTTTTCTTTGGAAAGGAGGTTCAAATGGTAAGTAATTTGGATGGATAGCAAGGGATAAGATTTCCTATCCTAAACAGCTAGGCGGATGGGGTTTGAAAAATCCTCTATCTTTTGCCAAAGCATTAGCTACTAAAGGCATTTGGCGACCGCTTAAAAATGATGGTCTTTGGGTTAGAGTCATTTATCACAAATACATCCCTCCTCTTATTGTGGAAGAATGGTTCCGCTTAACAATCAAACCCTGCAGAAATGTTTATGTCTCTTGGCAGGCTCTCTTAAATTCTTTTGATCTGATTGGCGATTGGATGGTTTGGCACATTGGAAACAAGAGGAAAGTGAGGTTAAGGTCTGATCCATGGATTGGTAGCTCGGATCACAAACTACCTCAACACATGATAAATGCTCTACGTCTTCAAGGTAAGCTCTTCCTCTTCCAAGTTGTTGATCATGCCAATTCTACGGCCCTATATCAATATTGACTCTCAATGGAACAATTGTTGTTCATGGATGAGGATAAAGAAGACTCTTTCATTTGGTCGTTGAATGAGGAAAAAGTCATTTGCAACCCAAAGATTG
Organism: Larix kaempferi; assembly: GCA_027924585.1. Lineage (NCBI taxonomy): Eukaryota > Viridiplantae > Streptophyta > Pinopsida > Pinales > Pinaceae > Larix > Larix kaempferi. Next base: position 1,239,585 of record BSBM01000925.1, on the reverse strand, counting down.
GGTACAAGGTTTTGCGAGAGGAAGAAGACATAGAACCTGTGGCCTAGTGGAACAATGTACTTTGGCATTATTGCTACCCTCTGAAAGTCAAATTATTTCTATGGTTGGTTTTAAAAAGGAAAGTTCTGGTTTAGGACATTATGGTCAACAGATTCTGCATTGGTCCGAGGAAATGTCCCTTATGCAAGGAGGACAATGAAGATATTGAACATCTCTTTATTCATTGTAAATACTTAAGATGCATGTGGACTCTTGCATCACAATTTGCAAGTATTCAATTCAGATGGAACGGGATACAAGTTAGTGAGGCTTTAAAAGACTGGCATTCAAACAATCTATATGAGGACTTTGATGCTCTCCCTACTCTCTTGATGTGGGGTATTTGGCTTGCTAGGAATCAAGCCACCTTTGAAGATAAATTATATGCTCCTATCCATTATGTTTCCAAATCATTTGTGATATTGAGATCTCTACCATAGGTTTGTTCTGATCCCCCTATCAAGAGGGTATTGGAAGAAGTGATCAATACATCCTTTCTGTGGGCATATTTGTTGATTGAGTTGTCATTGATGCCAACAAGGGACTTGTAGTGTCCTCTCAGTGGTCATGGATGCCACCAAGGCCCTTGAAGTGGACATGTTTGATGGATAGGTATGGACTAGATCATGAACATTTGCACATGCTATTCATGTCTCTTATGGGGTCTCTTGCATAGGTTGGAGCCTCTTCTCCCCACACATAGTGGTCAGCTTGATGGTTGCTTTCACAAGTATCAGATTGATGGTTGCACAGGTATGGATGGTGCTAGTACCCTTAAAAAAATTAGAGTCATGCAAGATAAGCAAACATTCAACACTAAAATGGCAGAAATTTGAATCAATTCATGCTAAAACAATGGAGAAGATACATGATTACCAGGAATCCTAGTGTGAGTGCCTCCTCCCTTTCCATAAATTCTCCTTCCTTCATCCTTGCTTTTGAAGACTTGGAGCTCTTCTCCTTCCTTTAGAATCTCCTCACCATGCCTTTTCTCTTTTCTTCTCCTTTTACCATGCCTCCCATGCCTTTCTTATATAGCATTGGGAAATGGGCCTTAGGCTTCTTTTCTAAATGTGGAATTAGTCATTTTCCTCATTTTGATTATTTTCAAGTGAAAACCCACTTTTGAATAGTTTTTAGGCTTTTTGCTCCACTTAGAATGTTTTAAGCACAATTAATGCATTTTAATGCATTTCTCAGAGAGCATTTATCTCTGATTGAATTTGTGTCATGACTTTCCTGTCGCGGGTGCATGGTAAACATATGTTGCTCCTTCACTTAGTTAAGGGTGTCAATTTGATTGTTAACACTCCTTCCCCCTCCCCCCCTCTCTCTCCCTCCCTCCCCCTACCCCTTCCTCTCTCTCTCAAGAGGGCTTAATGCTTGTATAAACTTGGTCCACTCTTCTTCCTGCTTACAATCAAGGTATAGCTCTACCCCAATTTTCCATCCTATTCTCTATACATTCTCATCACTAGGATGACATACATCCAAGGAAAATACCAACAAAAGGAAAGGAGTTCACTAAATCTTTCCAAAAAACGAGCCATTTAGATGTCTCTTCACTAGGTCAAATATTCAAGCTTCAACATATTGTGATTGTATGCATTTTTTACACGTGCTTTCTTATGGTGTAGTGCACCAAAATACCATGTATTTTTGTACTTATGATGCTATAGAATGTTGTTTCCTTCTCGCTCAATTATTATTTGTCCTCACAACATAAGCACAGGTAAAGTAGTGTATTAAATGTGAAATATTTCATTTTACCAAGATACTTTTTCAATGAACACATCAAGCCACTTTAGATATTCTCTAGTTCGATTAGAATGGATGTATAGGTGTCGCATAATTCCTTCTAGCTCTAATACCATTAAAATCCATAATCTTGGATTGTTGATATCCTCGAAGAACTAAAAATGGTGTCATATTAATTATATAAGGTGAACAAAAATTCATGGTTGTTGTTCACCTTATACAATTAATATGACACCATTTTTTGTTCTTTAAGGATATCAACATGCCGCTGGAGATTCAAGGGTAATTATAGACTGGGTATGAGGTAACTGTTCTCTGCAGATCAACATCCTAGAGTGGTGAAAAGCTCACATAAAAAAGTTATACGAGACCTTCTCTGATATTACATTTCAACACATCCATGGAGATTTCAATTTCGAGGCAGAAATACTATCCAAGAAAGCATTGGAGCTCCCAGCGGGTGTTATAAACATTCAACAATTAATTTGGGGTAATGAGACTAGTTCTTATTCCTTGAATATTTTTGAACATTGAACATGTTGGATTGATGAGAATATATGAATTGATTTGTACAAACTATTAATAGAACTGTTATGAACTTTAAAAATTTGGATTATGTAGACGGTTAAATAAGCTAGGATCAAAATGTTTTTGTTTTAATTTACAATGCAAAAGGAAAGTTGATGTATAAAGCCTGTAGGAATTGTATAAAGATTGTTTGATAAACTCTCAGAATTATATAAATCATGCTTAATGAGGTTGTTATATTCTGAGAAGATAACAAGAAGGGGGATAAGATCTTCAAAAAATAGTGTAGATATTCATGAGAATATAACAAGAAGGGGGATAAGATCTTCAAAAAATAGTGTAGATATTCATAGTGTTTGAACTTTTGTGGAAAAGAACGTTGGTAAACTGATGTTGTATAAATACTTTGATTATGAAGAATAACAAGTGTTTTTTTTGGTAGGGGGGGAGGTGAACAACAATCAATAAAGAGAAGGCATGTTTCCAATCACAATACCACTCTTCCTTATAGTGTATCTATGGCATGTGATATATATCTCATGCTTGAAAAGGGACAAAGGGTTATTAAGTATAACAATTAAAAAAAACACCTGAATGGCTTTACAAAAGAACTTTGTTTTCTTCCTTTCCATGCATATGTCACATGAAAAATGTTGGTCAAATATAACATTGGTTAGAAAGTGGAATTTTTTGGGGAAATTCATACGAATCAAGCACCTATCAAAGAGGCTAAAATGAGAAAAATAACTTTCAGATATTTCAAAGGCAAAAAGAGAGGTTAAAATGAGAAAAATAGCCGTGCTTCATATTTTTTATTTTTTAGGGAAACATGACAAAGAATGAGTTTAGATGATGGCTAAAGAGAATTAATTGGAAAGACTAAATCACATGTTGACTAATATTCACCCCTTGCCAATTAAATCATGATATAACAAAGCAAAGTGTTGTCAAACCTATAACATACAGAAATTGTAATCAAAACTTATAATAAAACATATAAAACAAGAAATCAATATACTTATAATAAAACATATAAAACAAGAAATCAATACAAATGATTTCACATCTATAATATACATAAATTGTAATCAAAACTTATAATAAAACATATAAAATAAGAAATCAATACAAATGAAATTCCACCATTTTTATAGGTTAAATAAAAACATGTCACTACAATATTGATTCGCAATGACAAAACTAACCAAATTAGGATGCTACTATCTCTCAAAAGCATTTCCAGAGTGCATGCACAATTTTGATCTTCCATAAAAAGGCAAAGAACTATCACACATGAATCATTGAATAGTGAGTTTGCATGCAAAACCACCATATTTTAGAGAAGGTTTGGCCACATCCAATAAAGCATCATACTTCCATAAAAGGCAAAAAAAAAAAAAAACTATCACACATGAGTTATTGAATAGTGAGTTTGCATACAAAACCACCATATTTTAGAGAAAGTTTGGTAGCATCCAATAAAGCATCATAATCAACGAAAGATGTAAAATAAAATTACAATGCATTACATGAACATTTAAATATTGAAGAAGAGCATGAGATAAAGCAACAAATCAATGCATATAAACTAAGGCTGCCTCATTGTACTTATGGTATTTCTCATGTTCTCGTGGGAATGTGGTGTACTTGGTTGGACCACACTTTTACATGATGCATTAAATATGTATATCAAAATAGTTCATTTAAATTTCAGAATTTGACATTAACATTATATATAAGGGTTGTGTTTGCATTACTGGATATCCAAGCCAGAAGATGTCTCAACGGAATTGAACCTGGATAAATGGAATGAAATCCATCTATCCCCACCAACAAACCACCGTAACCTTGATATACAAAACATAAATATAATCTAAAATAAAAAATGTACTACTTTAAAAAAAAATTATTATTAAAAACTATATAATTAAAATGAAGAAAGTATTAACTCCATTTAAGGTTCACATTCTCAATCTCCTTGGCACTATCCCAATTAAAATATAAGTGTGACTTTGAAAGGCACTTTATTTAAAACCCTTGAAATTGGAATCTTCGTCGAAAATTTGATCTTAATATTATTCGGATCACATATTGTATCTCTAATTGGGGAAACATGACCCACGGGACTTCTAATAGTTATCCGTTAAATAAAAAATTTGATCTTCCAACTCTTCGTATCACGTACCATATCCCTATTTTGGGTAAACATGACCGACAAGAATCACGTATTGTATCCCTGTTTTGGGGGAAACATGAACTACGAGACTTTTTAAGTTTTATTCGTAAAGATTTAATACATTATGTTCCACAAATATTAGGAAAATCACGTACAATATCCCTATTTTGGGGAAACAAGAACTACAAGACTTTTTAAGTTTTATTAGTAAAGATATAATAACATGTTATCTAGAGGAGGACGCCTCATCCTAATTAAGATTAAGGTTGTATTTGAAGCCATCTCGGTTTTCTGGATTTTTTTAGTTTATGTTCATTTTAGCATTTTAAATCAAAATAGGAAGATCTGCTATAGTTTTTTTTGGAAAGGAGGCCCAGATGGTAAGTAATTTGGATGGATAGCATGGGATAAGATTTTCTATCCTAAACAGCTAGGCGGATGGGGTTTGAAAAATCCTCTATCTTTTGCCAAAGCGTTAGCTACTAAAGGCATTTGGCGATCGCTTAAAAATGATGGTCTTTGGGTTAAAGTCATTTATCACAAATACATCCATCCTCTTATTGTGGAAGAATGGTTCCGCTTAACAATCAAACCCTGCAGAAATGTTTATGTCTCTTGGCAGGCTCTCTTAAATTCTTTTGATCTAATTGGCGATTGGATGGTTTGGCACATTGGAACAAGAGGAAAGTGAGCTTAAGGTCTAATTCATGGATTGGTAGCTCAGATCACAAACTGTTGTGATGAACCTGCAATAATTAATTAATGCAAATACACAAGATATCAGAAATAATAGACTCATAATCACTTTTATATTGATCATGGGCCACTTCGAGGGGGCAACCTCCTTTGAGCAAGCTCAATACAATTAACTTCACGGTGCCTTCATAGGCCTCAACACACACTTATATACTAAGTCTAGGCACCAATACCATGGGTCAATACTATGTGTCAATACAAACCATGGGCTAAGTCTAGGCGCCAATACTATGAGTCAAAACCATGGGACATATAATACTATGGGACGACTTACAAAGCATATGCGTCCAATACTATGGGTCAATACTATGGGCTAATATAAACTATGGATCAACAAATACTACGGGACGACTTACAAAGCATATGCGTCCAACAACAATATACTAACAAAGTAAAGACATGGGTTCCTAACATCCCCTCTCCCTTAGAAAAAATCTTTGTCCTCAAAGCTTTAGATGTGGAAATTGATGCAGAATCTGAAGGAGTGGGTCCCCTGTAGCATCCTCGGGTTGCATTCCGAGCCACTGGCGCCTTTGGAGTTTCAGGGAGGATTGCATGGAAGGCTATAGACGAAGAAGAACCATATCAGCGATGTGAAAAGTGCGCTCAGAACGGTGCTGATCGGCTTGTTGTTTCAGTCGAATTCTTGCCATGTGAAAATTGTCCTGCAGAATGAGAAGAAGCTGATCACGGTTTCAAAGAATTGAGTCAATTGCCTGAACTGGGGAGCTGTTGAAGGTGTATGGAAGAAGAACTGGTGGTCCATGTACAAAGACTGCTTCATATGGTGTCCTTTGAGATGTGGTACAATACCACTGGAGTGCTTCTAGGAAATCCATAGAAATAGTTGTCCAAATCTATGGAGGGATGGGTAAGGGTTCGAGCAGTCCTGAAAGGAGGGTCGTTTCACCCTTGTTGACCTGGAAAGTATCACAGTCAACCACCATCTGTTGAATTGTCCTTTTGAGTCCCTGCCAAAAGAAGTTACATTGTTCCTGGTCATACGTTTTGAGGAACCCATAGTGCCCTACTGATGAAGAAGCATGGAGTTCATAGAAGAGATAGCCCCGTTGAACAGATTGCAACCAATTTGGAACAAGCAGAGAAATAGCTATAAGAGAAACCGGGTCATCAAATGTGCGAGGAGGAGCATCTTCCACCATATTGTCCTTACCCTTCTGGTAAGTGGTCGCATAGTCATAACCCATGAGTTGGATAACCCATGAGTTGGTGTGTTGGGGAGGAGACCCGTTGTTCTAGGAAAGTTTCCAAACTCTGGAGATCAGTCTTTATGCAGAAATAATTCCCCAATAGGGATGGCTACCACTTCTGGACTGTATGCAAAATAGTCATCATTTCCTGCTGAGAGGTAGATGCGGCTAAATTCTTACCAGAAAGGTCTCTTGAAGGAAACAAGCTCATTGGGTCAGCAAAGACACCTGCATATCTATCCAAGGAAGTAGTGGAGACTATTGATGGGTGCATCTGAATGGAATAGAGCTGAGTGATGACACCATGTGAATTCTTCTTAAGTATTTTTTCCAGGTGATGTGAACTGATGATGCAGAGAGACCCTGGTTGTAAGCCCATAAATTTGTGTTTTGCCCCATTGACTGAAAACTGCATTCAAAGTTCAGCAAAATCCCATAAGATGGGGCCAAGTGTGCGTAACCATTGAACGCCCAAAACCACATCACATTCGCCTAAGGACAAGGAAAACATGTGAGAGCGCAGGTTATAATCTTCCATAGAGATACGCACATTGTGACACTTCCCCTTGCAAGGTAAGGTGCCCCCATTGGCAACCATGAATTCAAAGTTGGAGCAAGGATGGACAAAACAATCAGCCTGTTTGGCAATCCGAGGATCAATGAAGTTATGAGTGCTACCAGAATCAATGAGTATGGTAACACGGAGCTTCTTGAAGTATCCCCTGACTCGCAATGTTTGTGGGGTGGTGACATCGGTTACAGCATGGAGAGAGATCTCGGGTGGGTCATCCTGAGATGGGATGTCAACAGGTGGGTGTTGAATGTCGACCTGATCATCTACTGTATCTGGAGCTTCTTCATCAAGTTTTGAGGGAGGCGGAAAATCCACATCCAAGAGATAGAGCTTTTGTTGAACACATCTATGTCCTCGAGTGAATTTCTCATCACAATTATAACAAAGTCCTTTTTCTCGGCGTGCCTGCATCTCTGTTTCAGACAATTGCTTGATAGGAGTTGGTTGAGGAGCAGGTGTGATGGGAGGTCGTTGGGAACCCATATTTCTGAAGGGAACAAAGGTGGGTTTGGAGCGTTGTTGAGCTGCGATCTTGTCCTCAGCCAGCTTAGCCAACCCGAGGACTTCCATCATTGTGTTGGGACAAAACATTTTGACCTCTGAGCGGATTTCATCCTTGAGACCAGTGATAAAACAACTCCTGTAGAATTCATCGGACAATCCTTCTATGTGATTGGCTAATTTCTCAAATTCCGTCTGATACTCTCTCACTGTGCCAGTTTGGTGAAGTTTAATGAGTGCTCCTGTGAAGTCGTCAAAAGAACTAGGACCAAATCGTGACAAAAGGAGTTGGCAAAAATCTGTCCAGTTGGGCTCAGGATGAGCTTTGATGTACCAATGGTACCATTGAAGGGCTTCCTGTTCCAAATGAAAGGATGCAAGTGGAACTTTCTGAACATCAAAAGTATTATGAAGATTGAAATATTGTTCTGCTTGGTATATCCATCCAGTCAGATCAGTACCATTGAAGCAAGGAAAATCAAGCTTCGGCCCACAAAAATTGTTGGAAGAAGAGAACCTGATGGCTGCAAAAGATTCTGGTTGTCAGTTATTGTTCATGGTTGAATGCTGAAGATGGAGGCTGAGAAATTTTTCATCCAGATCTTGGAGTTTGGTTTGGATGGCTGCAAGTGCTTCCTCCATGGTGTTTGCTCCTGTGCGAGTGACAACCATAACCAGGAGTTTTTGTTTTTTTTTTTTGGTTGACTGAATAGGAAAACAAAAATAGAAACTGCTTCAATAAAGAAAAATCTGGACTTGGGAAAAAATCTGAAGGGTAATTAGGGTTTGACTAGGTTTTGGACACTGTCGAATAGACAGGGAAGCAAAAATGAGGATTTCAGAAGCGGGGTGAAAGAATGGGAAAATTTGGCAGAGGGGGACAAAGAAGCAGAAGTCAGAAAAGAACTCTATGGTAAAATTTGAAGGTGATTGGGTGAAATCTGAGGAAGTTATGGCAAACCCTAAAAATAGACAAATGTGGGATTTTGGGCTTTGGGAAGGGGAATTGGGGATAGGGTCCTCAGGTATGAAATATGCAGAATGCGATGACAGAGTGAAAACAAGGTTTTTTTTTTTTTTTTTTTTAGACTGGAGTGGCTACGGCTCGGAAGGGATCTGGAACAGATAAATCTGCAACGGCCCAGAAGTGAGCAGAAATAGAGGGATCTGAAAACGGTTGGATCTAGAACGGATTGCAGAATGGATCTGAACGGCTGGATCTGAAATGGTGCAGCAATGATCGACAACAGTTCAGCTCAAAATAGATATGGACCCTAGATATGTGCGGCTTCCTAACAGTTCAGGGGTTTCACTCGGCCACCAATGCTATCTGACGGCTTGCATATTGGGGCAGTACCCCTCACTCCATGGCTTAGGTAAAACTGATAACCGCTTTGCCACAAACGACAACTCTTGGTTTACCTCACGGGTGGGAACTAGTCAATCAGGTAGGGGTCGTTGCCCTTTTCGCTCGCAGGTCCTCTCAATGGGCCAGCTACTTCGGGGTTCCTGTGGTACTCCTCACAATGAGTTTTAGGGCCTATGCCCAAGTACTTCCCACAGTTAAGCGGATAGGGATTATTCCCAAATCCGAAGCTGCAAGAGATGCGAAAAAAAATTTGGCAGAAATTCCACCCAACGAGCCTAAGAAAGTGCTCTGATACCAGATGTGATGAACCTGCAATAATTAATTAATGCAAATACACAAGATATCAGAAATAATAGACTCAGAATCACTTTTATATTGATCACGGGCCACTTCGAGGGGGCAACCTCCTTTGAGCAAGCTCAATACAATTAACTTCACGGTGCCTTCATAGGCCTCAACACACACTTATATACTAAGTCTAGGCACCAATACCATGGGTCAATACTATGTGTCAATACAAACCATGGGCTAAGTCTAGGCGCCAATACTATGAGTCAAAACCATGGGACATATAATACTATGGGACGACTTACAAGGCATATGCGTCCAATACTATGGGTCAATACTATGGGCTAATATAAACTATGGATCAACAAATACTACGGGACGACTTACAAAGCATATGCGTCCAACAACAATATACTAACAAAGTAAAGACATGGGTTCCTAACAACTACCTCAACACGTGATAAATGCTCTACGTCTTCAAGGTAAGCTCTTCCTCTTCCAAGTTGTTGATCATGCCAATTCTACGGCCCTATATCAATATTGGCTCTCAGTGGAACAATTGTTGTTCATGGATGAGGATAAAGAGTTGTGGGACAAGTATGTTAATAGTCTTGTCAAGTGCCATAACACCTACCAGACAAAGAAGACTCTCTCATTTGGTCGTTGAATGAGGAAAAAGTTATTTACAGCCCAAAGATTGGGTACAGGGTTTTGCGAGAGGAAGAAGACAAAGAACCTGTGGCCTAGTGGAACAATGTACTTTGGCATTATTGCTACCCTCTGAAAGTCAAATTATTTCTATGGTTGGTTTTAAAAAGGAAAGTTCTAGTCTAGGACATTATGGTCAACAGATTCTGCATTGGTCCGAGGAAATGTCCTTATGCAAGGAAGACAATGAAAATATTGAACATCTCTTTATTCATTGTAAATACTTAAGATGCATGTGGACTCTTGCATCACAATTTGCAAGTATTCAGTTCAGATGGAACGGGATACAAGTTAGTGAGGCTTTAAAAGACTGGCATTCAAACAATCTATATGAGGACTTTGATGCTCTCCATACTCTCTTGATGTGGAGTATCTGGCTTGCTAGGAATCAAGCCACCTTTGAAGATAAATTATATGCTCCTATCCATTATGTTTCCAAATCATTTGTGATATTGAGATCTCTACCATAGGTTCGTTCTGATCCCCCTATCAGGAGGGTATTGGAAGAAGTGATCAATACATCCTTTCTGTGGGCATATTTGTTGATTGATGCCAACAAGGGACTTGTAGTGTCCTCTCAGTGGTCATGGATGCCACCAAGGCCCTTGAAGTGGACAGGTTTGATGGACAGGTATGGACTAGATCATGGACATTTGCACATGCTATTCATGTCTCTTATGGGGTCTCTTGCACAGGTTGGAGCCTCTTCTCCCCACACATAGTGGTCAGCTTGATGGTTGCTTTCACAAGTATCAGATTGATGGTTGCACAGGTATGGATGGTGCTAGTACCCTCACATGTGGTACCTTGGCCCTTGGAGCCCATACACAGATGGTTTTTTCTTTGGAGCACTTGGTGGAGCCCCACAATTTGAGATTCCCTTACACCCTTGCATATGTTGGACATGGTCTGATTTAACCATGCATGATAATGGATGATAAAGCCCATATGCATTGCTCTTATCTTTGAAGAAGTCCATTGAAGCCCTTATCTTGTTTATGGAGCCCAGTTGTTCTTGATATGAACATGAAGAAGCTCTTGAATCCCTTGAAGAAACCTTGAATCACTTGCATTAATGAGGTCTTATGAAGCTTTGCTTGAAGCAATGGCATGATGCTTCTTGAAGAATTCATTGGTCATGATGCCCCTATCACTTAGGGAAATGCTTACTACTTGATGACTTGATGATCATCGTTGCACATGGAGTATTGGGTCTTGGAACCCACACATATTGTGGTTTGATGGGGTCATGGAGCCCTTGGATATGATCATAATGATTTTCTTGCACGAGAAGGCTTGGGACCCACTCACTTGGTGGCATGATGGACCTTGACCCTTGTGGTTCTTCTTGTGTGGTTGATATGGTGATAACCTTGTTGAAGAAACCTTCTTGTACTTCTTGATTATGTGGAGCACTTGGTCATCATGTGGTATTGTTGCCTTCTATTGGGGTCTTCAATGCTTGGTGATTGGTAGTAGGATCCTTGGTATCCTTTGGGAAATTTTCTATGACGATGATGCCACGATTATGATACTCTCAATATATGATTGTGTATGATGGTTTAATAATCCCTTTCAACATGGCATGCAGCTCTTATGATGCTCTTATCATTGGAAGAAAAATTCAATGGACATATAGTGTAGCCTTTAGAACACACAAAAGCCCTCACACTCATATCACTTGGAGTATGGAGCACTCTTGCACAGTGGTTTGACAACCCTTGAACATGGTATATGAACCTTACATGGAACCCTTGAAGTATTGTGAAAGTCATGAAGCCCATAACATAATTGCTTTGATGTCTTCAAGATGAATTCAAGTCAAATCTAATGTCCTGCACAAATTTTAAAACAAAAGGGTGAAGGCCCTTGTAATTGCAAGCAAGACCCTCTCAAAATGATAGTCCTCATCAAGCTCTTTCCAGTGGTATGTGGAATACCCGCTAACTCCTCACAATTGAAGAGATATTAATTCTTGAAGTTGTCAAAGAAATTTTACCCCATCTTGTAAGGTCGACCAGCATAGCTTAACTCTCCACGACTTGATTGTGCATGTATAAATACACGTAATTTACTCATCATTTGGGTGTGCTACATATGAAGTCAGCATGTTAAAGTTCTAAATTTTCCGAGTGTCACTGAGGAAACCGCAATGGAGGATGATGTGTGTATGCTTTGAAGTCAGATTTTTAAGCTCTGAAAATTCGGGTATACAACAAAGGAGACTGAGGCAACTGCAATAGTAAATTATGTTTGATCTCTGTTTGATTTTTGGGTATCAAGGCATATGAATAACAACAAATCCGTAGGTGATGGACTGAGGCAGCGAAGGACAAGATGTTGTGTGAGCCTTGAATTCGGGATACAAAGAAGACACCCTTTTGAGCACATCTCATGAGTAATCTTTCACTATCTTTGATTAAATTATGTTTTGCATCACAATGATCAAGCACAAATGGGATGATCCGAAGGTAAAAGATAATTTTGGGTTTCATTCAAGCATTGACCTTTGTGGAAGAATCCAAAGTTTCAGGCCTTAAGGAATAACACAGTTCAAACTCTAATCTAGTTCATTTCAAAAGAAGATCTCTAGTTTCAAGCTCCATTTAGCACAGCTACAGTAATGTATAGAAAAATAAAGTATTAGAAGCCTCAGATCTACAACATTCAAAGATCAAGGATTGATCATAATAAGACTGGAGAGCATTGATCAAGAATGATTGATCACCTAATATTAATTTGGTAAGTACCTTGGCACTATTTTGTGAATCCTTTGTGTTAGAAAGAGCATTTGAAGTTCTAAGTGAAGGAAAAGTAGCAGAGACAATTGCAGTGGCAGATTTGGACTTAAGGAATTTGAGTGGTCTATGTGAAACCCTAGTTTGCAGCAGCAAGTTAAAGACTTATTCAGCATACTTCATTGGACAGTTAAATTTTTAAGTGAAGTGTTTTCAAATAGCTTTGATTTTAATTACTAAGGAAACCCTGCAAATGAAGGTCTGAAACAAAGGTATAGAGGATCAAGGAGCCATACCAGACTCCTTGACATAGCTATGACTTCTTAGTGACAGCATTGAGTTGACAGTGAAATCCTTTACAAGCGACAGCACATAGACTTGTCAACAATAGAAGAAGCGATTTGACAGTGACTATAGTTGTACCTTGATATGAAGTGACAGCCATTGATGATACAATGACAATTGACAGCATTGAGTTGACAAAGATTGGATTAACTTGAACAGCAGATGAACATCACAATGACATGATTGTGACAGCATCTTGATTGATTATGATAGCAAAGGTTTGATGACAATGATAGTAGATTGAGTCGATTGATTTGAAAAATCAGTATCCTATTGCAAGTTGAGTCTTGTTGATGTATTTGTAACTTCAGACAATATTTCATATATGTATATTGTATTCCTATAGAGATGTTATTATTCCTCTATACGGAAGTGTCGTCATTTATATTGTAAGTGTCGTAACTTATACTTGATGGGTTATTAGACGACCTTGTTGGGGTCGGCCCTGTATAAGTCATGTGGGTTAAAGGGTTATTAAACCACCCTATTGGGGGTTGGCCCTATCAGCATTATGTTATGTGGTTAAGTTAAGGCCGACCTGGTAGAGGTTATTAGGCAAGTCAAGTCAAGTATAAATAGAGTGCGGGAGGCACTCTATTCAATCATTCACTTCTCACTCATACACTCATTGGAGAGTGGCACACTAGTGGAGGAGGAGAAGCTGTTGCTAGGATTATATCTCTTATGCTTGGTTTTTGTATCATGGCTCTATCCATCTCTGAGGAAGTTGTGGGGTTTTTCACCTTCTTGGTTTTCCCCAGTGAAACTCTGTGTCTCTTGTGTGCTTGCATTATTGTGTCCATGATTGATATGTTGTAGATATGCTGTACATGTTGTTCTCTCAGTTAAGATACTAGATCAGATTGAAGTAAATTTTGAAAAACTAAAATGGTATCAGAGCTAGCCTGAAAGAAGGCATGGTATGGCATTTATGACACTTGTTGCACTTGCGAGGCTAGGGCTTGATATAGAAAAAAATAGTCATCGTAGCACTTTCGCTATAAATTCATTTTGGCGAAGTTTCAAGATCTTAGAAACTTACAGGTCGAAGATAAGATCCCCATTTACCTTGTGTCCGAAGGAGAGCCTCTAATTCGTCGTACTTTCAAATTTATGATCTGTACAATACAGAGTTTCTGCCTCTTCTAAATCTCAGTCATAAACAGGTGACCTAGGAAAAAAGGTCACAACTTGGGCTAGGAAGCACCAAATGAAATATCGTAAAAAGTGGCAAGTAGGGCACGGACTCTACTTTCACAGGTTCGATTTTCAGAGGCCGAAATTGAACCAGTGACATGTGGCACTCCGTACAAGTTCGCTCTCCTGTTTTATCCCATAAACAGGCCACGTTGCGACACTTGGCATAACTCTCTCTCTGAGAATCCATTTGAGGTCAGACCTATGGGGTTGGAAATATAACAGGTCAGGCTACCACAAGAAGAATTTTCATACCCTATAGATATGAAATTTCAGAGTTACAATAGAAACAATAAGGTGCATATTTCTGTCAAAACAGAATAATTTGGATTTTGAGCACCTTCATTCATGGCTCTAGGAATTTAGGGTTTCGGAGAATGTTGGAATTTTTTGTAGCGGAGACCACGGCTTGATGCTCCTCATAAAAATCAAAATTTAGAGACCAAGATCAAATTTTTTGGTTGGGTAGAAGGTCGCGCTTGATCAAACCCTAGTTCGGGACTTTGATCGAAAAAGTGGAAAATTAGGCTTCTACAAAAATGGAAATTTTTGAAATCTATGACCATAGCTAGAAGCTCCTTGGAAAAATCAAAGTTTAGAGCTTTGGATCAAACTATTTGGTTAGGTTAAGCTCCGGGAAACTCAAACCCTAATTCAGGGTCCTCCCTAGTGAATCCGGAAGATTGAAAAGCAAATTTGAGGGGTGAAACTTTGTAGTTTTCAAATTCTGAGTATACAAGGTTGATCAGCTCATCAAGGCGCATCTTTCTATCCTTTCAGAAGTTTGAAATTTAAAGTTTGAATTTTTAGGGTTTCTCTGACAAACCCTAATCCAGCTCCAGATCCAGTTTCTGCAATTCAAGTGGATTGGGTTAATCCTAGAAGAGAATGGATTGGTCACCTGCATAAGTGAAGAAGTTCTTGTTTCAGAGGGAGATGAGGCTAAGACCTTACATAAGAAGATTACAAGCAATTTCGACAGGTCTGACTTATCCAAGTATGTTTCAAGATATGTTCATGATTAAGTTTATGGTATGTTTGTCTTCATTAAGGTTAGTACAATCCTTATTAACTTTAGACTTGTCGTATCACCTTAATAAAATTATGAACGCAGATATTCATTGATTAGGGTTTTGACACTTATGATTGTACTAATGCATTGTGGTGTTGTATGAGGATGATGTTGTCCGCTAATATGAAAGGTACATCTAGAAAGACAAATCAAGTTCTAGATCAAGAACATATGACCATGGTGACATGAAGACAAAAGACTCATCCATAGTCATGGATCACATAGAAGCTCTACTTACAAGGTATGTATAATTTGGTTCCACAATGGTTAACTTATGAGATATGCAGATCACTAGCACAAGTCATTTAAGAGAACAAGAAGACACCATGTGGGTATGTTAGACATAACCAGCTAACATATTAATCCAGGTATGTTTTTCCTATATCAAGTTAGAATCCTACCTTGTGATAGGATCTCTTGTATAAGTATATGTGGTATGATTGATAATGATTATTCGTGAAGTTATAGGTTTGAGTAATCATGGGTTTAGGCATATTATGCATCTTACTTTGATTGATGATATGACTAACTAGAAAAGTCCTATGGTCAAATAGGAATATGCATGAGTAAAAGAATTTTGATAAATTATCTGTGTATGAAATGATCTTGACCATACATGTTTAAGATTACTTAGAATCATAATGTTTTTGATAGTATTAAGATTATACTAATGAATGTATGTATGAGACCTCGAGGATAACACAATGATGATACTAGTAAGTATGCATAGTGATTGAGGATGGATATAAGTTCAAAGACAGGTAATCCAGGAAGCAAAGATCAAGAGGGAGCACACTCTAGTAGTTCCTGCAAGGAAGCAAATATTGAGAGGAAGTCCACCCTACAACCAAACAAAGATAAGTATTTGAATTGTCATTTCTTGCATACTTGTTTGTTTAAATAATATTGTTCATTGATGTATATGCTTATGTTCCTAGACTTAGGGTGTGTATTATCCATATTAGAATAATTGCATTAATGAGCAGTATACTACTAATATGCATGTGATGGGTAAGTGGCCTATGGCACTGTACAACATTCCATTGCTACTTATCTAGAATGAAACATCTTTGCTGACATGTTGGGAGTTGTGCACACTCTTAACAATGTTCTGGTAGAGATTGGAAGGCATCTAGAAAGTTACGGGATATGGATAAATGTTGTATTGAAGCATTGGCTAAAATAATTGCATAACTGTATGACACATTTCTTTATGTGTAAGAATTTGTTCTGAAAACTATGAGATGTTTCTAATCATGCAATTTAACTTGCTTTGTAGGAAAAATCGTATATCATCACCTACAAAAGAAGGACTACAACATTTGTTCTAGCAACAAAGCTATCTATTGAAGATATTGAAGTTCCCAAGGTCCGGGATGAAGTAATGGAAGAATGCCATGATCCGTCGATCATGAAGAATGATGTTTGAGATGTAGTCCCAAGACCGGATGGGAAGTCTGTTGTGACTTCCAAGTGGATCTATAAGATCAAGCATGTTGCGGATGGTAGCATAGAAAAATACAAAGCGAGTGATGAAGTGGAAGATACACCAAATGGATGTCAAGACATCTTTCTTGAATGGTGTAGTCAAGGAGGAAGTGTGTGTGGAGCAGCCACTTTTGAAACACATGACAGGAAGTCATATGTGTGTGGGTTGAAGAAAGCCTTGTATGGCTTGAAGAAAGCTCCTAGGACTTGGTATGGTAGGATAGACAACTTTCTATCTAGTTTGGGCTTTATCAAGAGTAAAGCGGATTCCAACCTTTACTACAAGGTTGAGGAAGGCAATCTAGTGATACTACTTTGTATGTGGATGACCTGTTTGTTACAAGTGAGGATAGATTGATTACTGACATGAAGAGGAAGCTTGCTGCCGAGTTCGAGATGAAGGACTTGGGGATGATGCACTATTTTATAGGCATGGGGGTGTGGCAGAGTGCAGATGGGATCTTCCTTGGACAAGGGAAGTATGCAGTAGAGATCCTGAAGAGGTTCAGGATGATGGACTGCAAGGCCATGGCCACACCTATGGCATCGAACCTGAAGCTTATGTGTGATGCTTCATCTGATCCAGTTGATGTCACTATGTATTGTCAGATGATTGGGTCCTTGATGTACCTAACGAACACGAGACCAGATATTTTGCGGTGAACACATTGAGCCAGTTCCTGACGGATCCCAGAGGTGTTCACCTGGTTGATGTAAAGCATATTTTGAGATTGGGCAGGAAGTGCTGTAGATAGGAAGAGCCCTTGTGGATGTTGTTTCAGTATCGTATTAGGTGTGATCTCTTGGTTTAGCAGGAAGCATTCCTGCGTAGCACTGAGTAAAGTCGAAGCAGAGTATGTTGCAGCTTGTTCGGCTAGTTGTGAGGCAGTATGGCTGAGGAAGCTACTGTCTGAGCTATTTGATCTCCCGTTGGATGCTACTGGTATTTTTTGTGACAACCAGAGTTGTGTGAAGCTGTCTGAGAACCCAGTGTTCCATGACAGATCGAAGCACATTGAGATCAAATATCACTATATCAGGGATATGGTTCAAAGAGGAGCAATGAAGCTCTTGTATGTTGCAACGGATGAGCAGGTTGCAGATGTGTTGACGAAACCACTAGCTAGAGTGAAGTTTGAGTACTTCAGAGAGAGGCTTGGTGTTCTTCAGATTGACGACACTTCGAGGAAGAAGTGATGGGACACATTTGCAGAAGCCATTCCAAGCATGGTGAGAGGGGGATCCTTCCCATGGTTGTGGATGTAAGCGTTGTGTGATGAGCATCCGGACGATGCTCCAATTACTACTTGTATATGCATCAGTTGGATGCTTGATATGATCAGTTGGATCATGTATATGTATATGCATCAGTTGGATGCTTGGTATGATCAGTTGGATCATGTATTTGTATATGCATCATGTTGGATGCTTGATATGATCAGTTGGATCATGTATTTGTATATGCATCATGTTGGATGTTTGATATGATCAGGTGGATACATTGTATGATCAGGATGATCATGGATGATGAGCTTCAGGATGTTGCTCCAGATGATATGCATCAGGTGGATGCACTGTATGATCAGGATTATCATGGATCATGAGCTTCAAGATGTTGCTCCAAATGATATGCATCAGGTGGATGCATTGTATGATCAGAATGATCATAGACGATGAGCTTCAGGATGTTGCTATGGATGATATGCATCAGGACGATGCAGTGATGAGTATCAGGATGATGCTCTAGATGACATGCATCAGGACAATACGGTGGTGATGATTAGGTTGATCATGTGTGATAAGTATCAGGACGATACTCCAGATGATGTGCATCAAGATGATGTACGGTATGATGATGATCAGGTTGATCATTAGCATCAGGATGATGCTCCGTGCGAGGATGATCAGGTGGATCATGAGTTTCAGGATGAAACTCGGAGGTCGATGATATGTGGCAGGTTGTGCAGATAGCATGTAAAAGATCCTGGGAGATCCGATAGGTTGAGCAGTGTGCTCATAATAAGTCCTGGGATGCTCTTTAGATATCTTGTCGGTCGTGCTTAGGCACGTAAACTGATGCTGGGATATTCTTTTAAGGTTTTTCCTAATCACATGTAATCAGTCATGGAGATCCAATAGGTTGAGCTGTGTGCTCGTAATAAGTCCCGAGATGCTCTTTAGAGAATCTTGCTGGTAGTGCTGAGGCACGTAAACTGATCCTAGGATACTCTTTAAAGGTTTTGTGAAGGGATGCATATAAGCCCTGGGATATCTTGCTAGTCATGCTTAGGCATGTAAACTATTCCTGGGATAGTCTTGTCAGGCTTTGCATATGCACGTAATGAGTCCTAAGTTACCACCTCTATCAGACCACTCACAGTGTTGATGAAGACCTACAGGTGGTGGGCCTACATCCAGCATGAAAAAGGGCTGGCTCTATAGAACTTCCTATGACGAGTAGTTCATATATTGATTGAGATAGCAGCAGCTGTGACGATGACAATGACTCGATGACGATGATCCAGAGAAGAAGACTTGTGCTAGAAGACCTGTGTTGAGAAATACCTTCCTAGTTAAGAGGGAGTGTTGATGTATTTGTAACTTCGGAATGTATTTCATATATGTATATTGTATTCCTATAGAGATGTTATTATTCCTCTATACGGAAGTGTCGTCATTTATATTGTAAGTGTCGTAACTTATACTTGATGGGTTATTAGACCACCTTGTTGGGGTCGGCCCTGTATAAGTCATGTGGGTTAAAGGGTCATTAGACCACCCTATTGGGGGTCAGCCCTGTCAGCATTATGTTATGTGGTTAAGTTAAGGTCGGCCTAGTAAAGGTTATTAGGCAAGTCAAATCAAGTATAAATAGAGTGCGGGAGGCACTCTATTCAATCATTCACTTCTCACTCATACACTCATTGGAGAGTGGCGCACTAGTGGAGGAGGAGAAGCTGCTGCTAGGAGTATATCTCTTATGCTTTGGTTTTGTATCATGGCTCTATCTATCTCTAAGGAAGTTATGGGGTTTTTCACCTTCTTGGTTTTTCCCGGTGAAACTCTGTGTCTCTTGTGTGCTTACATTATTGTGTCCATGATTGATATGTTGTAGATATGTTGTAAATGTTGTTCTCTCAGTTAAGATCCTAGATCAGATTGAAGTAAATTCTGAAAAACTAACAAGTCTTGCATTTGAGGGTTGGACTCCTCACCCATTCTCAGTTGGAGCTAAGAAAACCAAGTTGGGTCTTGGATTGAGAGTTGGTTCTCTTTGTATAAGTTGTTGCTGATTTAATCGTGAAGATTGTTGTCTTCCAAAAACATATAATTTTTTTACCATACATATATCTTGTGTTCTTCTATTGTTATGATTAATGTTTTGATGAATATGAATGACATGATAAGCAGTTAAGTATGAATGTTCATATTTATCTTTTATTGTTGTAAGAAGCCGTAAAAAGGAGATAAAATTGTTAACAAGGCTACACACATTGATTCACCCCCCTCTCAGTGTGATCGGTGTGTTCAATAATTGGTATCAGAGTCGGCCTTCGCCACAAGCCTTACCAGCTTGAAGTAGATCTATGAATGGACAATGGAAGAAAAAGCAGGGTCCTCCGATAATGATGTTCCTCTATTTGATGAAACAAATTACTTTGGGTGGAGATCCAAAATGAAAGGGTTCCTGAAGAAGTTTTGTGTTTGGGAGATTGTGATCAATCCACCTGCTCTTTCCAATAAGAAATCCAAGTCAGCTGCACAGAAAGAAGCAAATAAGAACAACACAATAGCCTTGAAATTCATCATGGATGGACTTCCAAGTTCTGTCAAAGAAAGTGTAGGGGAATACACTTATGCCAAGGACTTATGGTTTAAGCTGGAAAGTGAATATCAAAGAAATGGACCAGACATAGAGAAAGTCAATCAGGAAACCGAAGTCAAGCCCATTGAGGACGTGAAGCAAGAGGGAATGCAAGAATCATACACCAAGGAAGGTAAGGATTCTTCTAATTGTAGTATCTATGAATGTGATCATGTTGAAAGTGCTCTTGCAGAAGATGATCAAGACCTATTGAAATCCACAAAGGAAATCACGCATACTTTCTTGAACATTGATACCAGATTTGATTGGTATATGAATGTTTTCAATCTAAATCAGTCTGATTTCATGAGGTTTAAAAAGAGAACTTTGGATTCCTTAGATAAGTACCAACAGAGACCGTGGTATTAAAAGAGCTTCTCAAGAATCTTAAGCACAAGGTAACAGAGTTAGAGGATCAGCTAGAAGATAAAGAAAATGAAATTGAAAGACTAAAGATTGAATTGATCAATCAAGCAGAAGAACAAGAAGAGCTTAGTGAAGATTTAGGAGAACTTGAAGAAACAAAAGCACCTAATGTCAACTTGAAGACTCACTTTGAGGAAGCCAAAAGGATAGAATAAGTCTTGAAAAAGCAGTTGGATGAAAAGGAGAAGTCATGCCAAAAGCTAGAAATGGAATTAGTTGATCTCATTTAAGGAAAGTTGAAAAATCAAACACTCACATCAAATTCAACAATAGTGCAGTCACCTTGGACAAGACCTTGATTTGTCAAAGATCTCCACTTGAAAAATCTGGTCTTGGTTACAGCAAGGAAGCAAAAAATCCTGAAGATGGTTCATGGAATCCCAAGACTCCTAAAGCAAGCCCCTCATTCTCCAAAAATGAAAGCAAAGTTGCTCCTCATGTGCCTGTACAACACAACAAAGAAATCATAAGATCAGGAAGACATCAAGAAGTTGGTCCTACTCCTCAAAGTATATTCAAAAGAGAGACATTCTCAAGATGGAACCAAGAATCCAGGTATGAAAATGGTTTCAATGGTTATGGTTTATCATGTAATGAATTTGGTCACAAAGCATTCAATTGTAGATTCTATGCAAAGAGAAATATTGGAAATCCCAACAACGCAGTTAGATGTTGAACATGCAACTGGGTTGGTCAGATTGCTGCATATTGTTGTACTATGAGATGTTACAACTACAGTGGCTTTGGTCACAAAGCTCAAGACTGTTGGAATTCAAGGAGACAATCGATGAGAAGTGTCTCATACAACTCCGCAAGAAAAGTCAATGAACCATAGAAGAGAAATAATACCGAAAGTACAAATGCTAAAAATACAAGTGCCAAATAACAGATATGGATGAAGAAGATTGAACAGTTGCACATAGGAGAAATTGATCATTACAGAGAAGATGGATTCCATGTAGCAAGCCCACTATGAGGTCCCTCAAAGACCTTGGATCACCTTGATTTCATGGAGTTTGGAGGAGGAACTCAAGGGTAGGAAAGAGAATTTGATGGCTCTTTCAAGAAGCATGGCAGGTCCCGGGATCGTGTTACCAAAGAGAACATGGACAGTTATGCATGTTGATAGGGGGAGCAGTTGGAAGTGACCTTATGAGGAGAGATGCATATTTGTGATCACCCTTTTCCATTGCTTCCAAAGGGGGAGAGATGAAGATGAAAGTGGGATATTGTCAATTGAGTTGTTTTCATCAATGCAAAAGGGGGATATTGTTGATTGAGTTGTCACTGATGCCAACAAGGGACTTGTAGTGGACTCTCATCAGTCATGGATGTCACCAAGGCCCTTACAGTGGACATGTTTGATGGATAGGTATGGACTGGATCATGGACATTTGCACATGGTATTCACGTCTCTTATAGGGTCTCTTGCACAGGTTGGGGCCTCTTCTCCCCACACACAGTGGTCAGCTTGATGGTTTTTTTCACATGTATCAGATTGATGGTTGCATGGGTATGGATGATTCTAGTACCCTCACATGTGGTACCTTGGCCCTTGGATCCCATACATAGATGGTTTGTTCTTTGGAGCACTTGGTGGAGCCCCATGATTTGAGATTCCCTTACACCCTTGCATATGATGGAGATTGGCATTTTCATATGTTGGTCATGGTCTAATTTAACCATGCATGTCAATGGATGATGAAGCCCATATTCATTGCTCTTATCTTTGAAGAAGTCCATTGAAGCCCTTATCTTGTTTATGGATCCCACTTGTTCTTGATATGAAAATGAAGAATCCCTTGAAGCGTTTGAAGAAACCTTGAAGCACTTGCATTAATGGGGTCTTATGAAGCTTTGCTTAAAGTGATGGCATGATGCTTCTTGAATAAGTCCTTGGTCATGATTCCCCTATCACTTGGGGAAATGCTTACCAATTGATGACTTGATGATCATGGTTGCACATGGAGTATTGGGTCTTGGAACCCACACATATTGTGGTTTGATGGGGTCATGGAGCCCTTGGATATGATCATAATGATTCTTGCATGAGAAGGCTTGGGACACACACACTTGGTGACATGATGGACCTTGACCCTTGTGGGTCTTCTTGTGTGGTTGAGATGGTGATAACCTTGTTGAATAAGCCCTCTTGTACTTGTTTATTATGTGGAGCACTTGGTCATCATGGGGTATTGTTGCCTTCTATTGGGGTCTTCAATGCTTGGTGATTGGTAGTAGGGTCCTTGGTACCCTTTGGGAAATTTTCTATGACGATGATGCCATGATAATGATACTCTCAATATATGTTGATGTATGGTGGTTTAATAATCCCTTTCAACATGGCATGCAACTCTTATAATGCTCTTATCACTTGGAATAAATATTTGATGGACATACGGTGTATCCTTTAGAACATGCAAAATCCCTCACACTCATATCACTTGGATTATGGAGCACTCTTGCATGGTGGTTTGGAAGCCCTTGAACATGGTATATGAACCTTACATGGAACCCTTGAAGTATTGTGAAAGTCATGAAGCCCATAACATAATTGCTTTGATGTCTTCAAGATGAATTCAAGTCAAATTTGATGTCCTACACAATTTATTTTTTTAAAGGTGGAGGACCTTGTAATTGCAAGCAATACCCTCTCAAAAT
This sequence comes from Larix kaempferi, assembly GCA_027924585.1. Classification (NCBI taxonomy): domain Eukaryota; kingdom Viridiplantae; phylum Streptophyta; class Pinopsida; order Pinales; family Pinaceae; genus Larix; species Larix kaempferi. The sequence continues at coordinate 1,215,885 of BSBM01000925.1, read as the reverse complement.
GAAAGTCCTCATCAAGCTCTTTTTGTTGGTATGTGGAATGTCCACTAACTCCTCACGGTTGAAGAGAAAATAATTTTTGAAGTTGTCAAAGAAATGTTACCCCATCTTGTAAGGTCAGCCAACATAGCTTAACTTTCCACAACTTGATTGTGCATGTATAAATACATGTCCTTTACTCATCATTTGGGTGTGCTACATATAAAATCGGCAAGTTAAAGTTCTGAATTTTCCGGGTATCACTGAGGCAGACGCAGTGGAGCATGATGTCATGTGTATGCTTTGAAATCAGATTTTTAAGCTCTGAAAAATCGGGTATACAACAAAGGAGACTGAGGAAGCCACAGAAATAAATTATGTTTGATCTCTGTCTGATTTTCGGGTATCAAGGTGTATGAAGAACAACACATTCGTAGGTGATGGACTGAGGCAATGAAGGACAAGGTGTTGTGCGAGCCTTGAATTCGGGCTACATAGAAGACACCCTTTTGAGCACATCTCATAATGTATCTTGCACTATGTTTGATTAATTTTTTTTTGCATCACAATGATCAAGCACAAATGGGTTGATCCGAAGGTAAAATATAATTTTGGGGTTCATTCAAGCATTGACCTTTGTGGAAGAATCCAAAGTTTCAGGCCTTAAGACATAGCACAGTTTAAACTCTAATCTAGTTCATTTCAAAAGAAGATCTCTAGTTTCAAGCTCCATTTAGCACAACTGCAGTAATGTACATGCAAATCAAGTATTAGCAACCTCATATCTGCGACATTCAAAGATCAAGGATTGATGACAATAAGACTGGAGAGCATTGCTCAAGAATGATTGATCACCTAATATTAATTTGGTAAGTACCTTGGCATTGTTTTGTGAAGCCTTTGTGTAAGAAAGAGCATTCGAAGTTCTAAGTGAAGGAAGAGTAGCAGAGACAATTGCAGTGGCAGATTTGGACTTAAGGAATTTGAGTGGTCTGTGTGAAACCCTAGTTTGCAGCAGCAAGTTAAAGACTTATTTAGTATACTTCACAGGACAATTAAAGTTTTAAGTGAAGTCTTTTCAAATAGCTTTGATTTTAATGACTAAGGAAACCATGCAGATGAAGGTATGAAGCAAAGGTATAGATGATCAAGGAGCTATACCAGACTTGTTGACATAGTTAGGACTTCTTAGTGACATCATTGAGTTGACAGTGAAATCCTTTACAAGCAACAACACAGAGACCTGTCAATAACAGTAGAAGCGCTTTGACAGTGACTGTAGTTGTACCTTGATATGAAGTGACAGCCATTGATGATACAATGACATTTGACATCATTGACTTGACAAAGATCAGATTAACTTGAACAACATATGAACATCACAATGACATGATTGTGACAACATCTTGATTGATTGTGACAGCATAGGATTGATGACAATGATAGTATATTGAGTTGATTGATTTGACAGAGTAGTATCCTATTGCAAGCCGAGTCTTGCACTTAAGGGTTGGACTCCTCACCCATGCTCGGTTGGAGCTAAGAAAACCAAGTTGGGTCTTGGATTGAGAGTTGGTGCTCTTTGTATCAGTTGGTGTTGATTTAATAGAAAAGATTGTTGTCTTCCACAAACATATAAAATTTTTACCATACATATATCTTGTGTTCTTCTATTGTTATGATTAATGTTTTGATGAATATGAATTACATGATAAGCAGTTAAGTATGAATGTTCAGATTTATCTTTTATTGTTGTAAGCAGCCATAAAAAGGATATAAAATTGTTAACAAGGATACACATTGATTCAGCCCCCCCTCTCAGTGTGATCGGTGTGTTCAACAATATTTTAATGGAGCATCACAAGGTGATCCTGTGCAGGGAGGAGCAGGTGGGATAATGCACTTATCAGATCATCACTTTTCTCTTTTTCTGCAGAATTATGCATGAGCTCAAACAACAAAGCTGAGCTCTTGGCTCTTAAGTTGGTTTTAATCTTGGCACAATCAAAAGGCATCAACTAGCTACAAGTTTTCGGAGACTCAAAGCTTCTTGATGACTGGCTGACATATAAAAGGGCCCCAAAGAACATATACATGCTGCATATTTATGAAGAACTAATTCAGTTGACTGAATTATTTCATCCTATCAGCTTCAAAAATATTTATCGTGAAATAAATACACATGTAAATGCTCTTTCAAAGCTAGGACTGCAGCTGACTGGAGGTTCCTAGAAGCTATGTAAACATACTAGTGACACCATTATGGAAATTGCTCTTGGCCCGTTGATTCTATAGAAGGGTTTGACGCCCCTAGTGGGCACATACTAGGCATTGTCGTATAATGATATATTTCAGTTTTCGATGATGCTTACACCCACACTGGTGGATGTTTTTTCTTATAACTCATATCATGAAGTCCTTTCATTATGAGTTGAATATCCTTTTGGTTTTAATGCTCTTGGGTTAATACCCATAGTCTAATAGATCCTTGTATCCAGTGCTATGTCGTAGCTTATAAGACTCTTGTTCAAGACTTTTTGTCTCCACACAATATAATTTGTTATTATATAATTAATTACGACTTTTTTTGGAAAAAAAAATAACATTATGTTCCACAAATATTAGGTAAATCACAAAGGTCATTAGCATCAAGGCTTTGATTTAGAAATTTCCAAAAACATAATCGTAATGAACCTTTTATTTTTATTTTTTAATAAATGTATTTTTGTAAATGTTTTATTTATACACAAGGTTATATTTCAATTTTAGAATAATATTAATAATAGTATTAATCTTTATATTAGTAATCAAATCTAAAAAATTGTTGTTTTCCTGGAAAAAAATTTATCCTAAAAAATTAGTTCATAATAATAATAATAATATATGTTCCCATAGTAAAAAAGAATTATAATAATTTCAAAAAAAATTATTTCCAACATGTAAATTCATAAAACAAAATACTACAAAAATAAATAAAATTATTCTTAATATTTGAAAATTCACATATTATATTTATGTGGAGATTAAGTTAGGTTCTTGACTAGTTAGTTAAGTTTTAATTAGTCAAATCATCCACTCAAGCTAAGCTATATCGTTGACAATTAAATTAAGTTCAAAACTACTCAAGTTCTTTGGATTGTACTATTATATTAAAATTAAAATTTGTAAAATCATATTTTTTAAGTAGAGTGTATATTTATCAATTTTATTAAAAACTTCAATTTTCTTGTAATGTAATTACATAATATATGTTTTTTTTTAATTTGTCTATAAGGTATAGAATAGATGATGAATGGGTGTATTTTTAAGACATTCTTTGTGTTAGATCACCAATTCAAAACTTCATGAATACTTGCTTTAAAAAGAAAAAGTTGTGCAAATTAAAATTTTATATTTATGAAATTATTCATTTAAAAACATAATTTTTAACTTTTAACTTTTATAAAATTAGATATAAAGTTTTATATTCAATTTTTCACTTTCGCAAAGTTTAAATAATTTTAAAAGTAGAGATAAAAACAACCTCTCTAATTATAAAACCATTATGATTAGCCTTCTTTGCATGAAATTATTGTGCGAAAGAAGATTTGCATATGGTTAAAAATCTAGAGAAAAATGGTTATATGCAGGCCAAATTTATGATCTATCATTCAATTGTGAACCACGTTATTGCGCTCAGGATTAATATGAAGGAATGTTGTAATATCAAACCAATCTCCCATGTTGCTTCGTTGACTTTAGAAAAACTTTTGGCATGGTACCTAGAGCTAAACTTTGGAATATATTAGAAGAGCTAACATTTCCTTTTAAGTTAAGAGTTGTAGCGATAAGGTTATACAAGAACATTATTACTAAATTTAGGAACATTGAGGTTTCATTAGAAGAAATTAATTGTGATAGAAGAGTTAAGTAAGCATGTCTCTTGTCCCCTACCCTTTTTGTCATATACATCAAAAAGTTAGAGAGTGGTTTGGAAGAAGTGGGTTGTGTTGCATGACTTTAGCTATAATAGTCACCATCTTGCTTCTTTATGTTGATGGTATCTTTCTTATGGCGAGGTGTCCCTATGATCTCAACAAGAAACTAACAATTCTCAATCATTTATGCAACAACATGGATATGATTGTCAATATTGACAAAACAAAGGTTACGATAATAAATCCAAAAAGATCACTTACAGTAATCTTGTGTATGACAACAATACCTTGGAGGATGTGACTTCATACAAATATCTTAGAATCAATCTTAATCAGAAGCTTAAAAATAATTATAGAATTGAGAAAATGATAAATAGAGTGTGGAAAGTTTATTTCATCTTGGAAAACAATTGTAAATCAATGGACCTTTGGCTTTGAAATAGAAAGAAAATCCTCTTTAAGACTTCAATTGCTTCTATTATCTTATATGGTTGTGAATTTTGGGGTTCCAACATCTCTAGAGAATCATGGAGAAAGATTCAACAAACTAAGAAGCATTTTATAACTTATAATCTTAAAATTAAAGGTAGTGCACCTTATCCTATCATCCTCATAAAAGTGACTCTTTATCCCATTGAGAGCATGGCTATGATTAGGTATGCAATATACAAGAATAAGATAAACAACATGGAAGACAAAAGGCTTTCTAATATTTTTTCAAACTCAAGTCAAAACTACCTACAACTCGAGCAAGGTTGGCATAAAGATACTAAGTCTTCGCTAAATCAATGGGGAACCAAGGAATAAATCACCCTACGAAATATTGATAGTATTATAAAAATATCATAACATCTAAATTTAAGGAGAAAAATCATGGCACAATAAATAATTAGATGATAAGAGAAAATCAAGATACTATAAGGAGGTGATAAACCCTAATCTAGAAGATAAAAAATTGTCTTTGTTTTAACTAGTGTAAAGAAGAAAATCAGCATTGTCAAATTAAGGACAAACTCTCATGAGCTCCATAATGAAAAGAGGCATTGGACATTTCCTAAAACATCATGGGTGGAAATAAATTGTCATCTTTGTGACACTGAGAAGGTTGAAGATGAAAAACACTTATGTCTTGCGTACATGCACATTAGATCTCAATTTCAAAATATTTGTTTCAATACCAACCTTCCTAACCTTTTAACTCATCAAAGTTATGGTGATTTAGGAATGTTTCTCTTAAAGCTTTTTGAGTACATAAATACAATTCTAAAGCAAACAAAGTATCTCCCTACCTTTTCTTTAAGGTTTGATAAATCAATTTTAAGGCTCAATAGATTGTCGTCATCATCGTCATCATCATCATCATCATCATCATCATCATCATCATATTGTTTTGGGAAATCGTCGTCATCGTCATCGTCGTCGCCATCATCGTCGTTGTCATCATCGTCATCTTTGTCGTCATAATCGTCATATTTGTCATCATCACCATCATCAAATTTTATAAATATGTTGTTTATGTCATCGTCATCATCGCCATCATCATCATCATCCTCGGGTTCAAAACTAAAGTCCCTTGGGTCATAAAATACTATTACATTAAAATAAAATAAAAAATTTCCAAAATTATAACTTTTAAATAGTAAGCATATTCATCAATTTTATTAAGAACTCCAATTTTCATTGTAATGTAATTAAATTATATAAAACATTTATAAATTTTCATTGATAAAATTCTAAAAATTAAGGGTGGCAGATGCTAGGGGTAGTATACGACTCCAAGGGACCAGAAGAATAATGAATAGTTGAGGTCTTGGAGAGGAAACCAACAATATGGAAGAAGCCCTCACCCTCTATCTTGGTCTTTTGCCTGATCCAAAAAAGAGGAATAAGATTTGTAAAAGTAATCAGAGACTCAATACTGAGGAGTTAAAGAAGACACAACACCACTCGAAAAATACATTTGAAGAGTGAGCCTCATAGCCCAATCCTTTGACTCAATCTCATTCCACCACGTTCTAAGGCAGAAGAATAATAGGAGAGCAGACTCCTTCGAAAACAGGGGGCTTCCCTTAAACAAGGGGATCTCGAAATCAATTAGGGATTCCAAACGCATTTATCACTTCCATGAATACAATCGCTAAGATTCTCGTTCCAAGGCACATCTCCCGTGGGGATGAACGATGACGGCATCTAGATAGCGCAAGCATTAAAGGATCGATTGAATAGGTGGCCGAGACAGCTCTCACAAGCGAGAAGGTTTTATCACGCTTCATCCCAAAGCTCAAACCACATTGCAGTCTCTTGTGATCTCTCTCTCGACGAAGGCACATCTCTTGGAGGGATCAACAGTAGCATCACCTAGATAACGCATGCATTAAAGGATTGATGGAACGAATGAGCGGGATATCTCCCACAAGAAGGAAGGTTATATCAAGTTTAGTCACGAAGCTCAAACGTCATTGCATTCTCAGGAGATCTCTCTCTCAGTGAAGGCCGTACTTGGTCAATATTGGAATGGCCTATTTGGCTCCTACCTTGGTCACTAGCTCCTGCCAACAGTGGTGGGAACTGAAAGATAGACTGAAGGCTCGTTGGAAGGATAGGGGGACGCCAATCAATTGGAATAGCTTCATTTGATGGAGAATTTTGTCTAATTGGTGGAAATGGCCTACACTTGTTGTCTCTCCTGCGACATCTCGAAAATGAGAAGGGAAGTTAGGATCCTTCGAGAGGATGTGACCAGCCTTCAACAAGTAATTTCAGGCATCTCAGCAAGACCAAATACTGGAAATTAAATAGATTGCGGAAGAAATAAAAGGAATTGTGGACGATCACAAAAACAGGATGACGCGGTTAGAAGAAGACCTCAATTTACATCTTCGTGATTTAGACTCTGACCTGACCCTATAAGCGCGACCTTGGTTGCTTCCAGCCATCTGTGAATCGATCCTCAGGCGGACATGGCCATGGAGGGAGACAACAACAAACAGTAAGGCCCAACTCAGAACTAGTAGGGATGTTAATTTTCTTAAGTATGTTATGTTTTTAAATGTATATATGTTTTAGGTCAGTTTTTAAGAATTTACAGTATGCCTTTTTGAAGAATGTAAGGCGGTCTGGTAGTCACATCACCATCATGGTTTTTGTAATGAATATGAAAAATCAAACATTAGCATAATGAAGGCTAATTTTGTAACCTCTTATTGATTGGAATCCATTCTTGGCTCTTTTTTAATATCAGCGTAGATTCATCTCAAACCCAGATCTATCAAGCACCGAGAGGGATCCAATTCATTGAGGTGTAATTTTTTTTGTTTCATCTTAAATTTTTTACACATTAAGAAAAAAATTACCTCTCAAGAAATTGGATCCAATTTCTTGAGGTGTAATTTTTTTGTTTTATTTTAAATTTTTTACACATTAAGAAAAAAATTACCCCTCAAGAAATTGGATCCCTCTCTTTTAATTTTTTAATTTTTAATTTTTATTTTTGATAAGTTATGAGCGAACATGAAATTTTTAATTACTTTTGATTTTTTATAAGTTATGAGCCGACATAGAAACATAACGTGACAAACGTAACAAATGTGACAAACGTTACAACATCTCCCCCATACTGGGTTGTAACGTAACATGACAAACGTGACAAATGTGACAAACGTTACAACATCTCCCCCATACTGAGTTGTAACGTAACGTGACAAACGTGACAAATGTGACATGTGACATCCGTTACAGGATCTCTCCCATACTACAAACGTGACAAATGTGACATGTGACATGTGACATCCGTTACAGGATCTCTCCCATACTATTACTTTTTACATTTTATTACTTTTGAAAACATTACATGTGACATCAGTTACAGGATTTCCCCATACTAGGTTGTAAGCACCTCGTTTACACTCGGTGCAATAAATACCTACTTCTTTTTGTCAAAAAAATTCTATGAATTTAAACTTTCTATTTATGAAATTATTCATTTTAAAAATTAATTTTTATTTTTTAATTTTTTATAGATTTAAATATAAAGTTTGATATTCAATTTTTTGCTTTTGCATTTTAAATATTTTTAAAATCAATGAGAAAAACAACCTCTCTAATTATAAAACCATTATGATTAATCATGTTTAACAAATTTATATGGAATTATTTTGGAAAAGAAGATCTACATATGGCAAGAAAGTTAGGGGAAATGAGATAAATGCATGCCAAATTTAGTAGCTATTATTCAATTGTGGACCACCTTGTTACATTCAGGATCATTTTGGGGAAGTGTCATAATAATAAAACCAATCTCCTATGTTGCTTCATTGACTTTAGAAAATATTTTGATACAATACCTAGAACTAACCTTTAGAATATATTAGAAGAGCTAAAAGTTCATTTCTAGTTAAGTGTTGTAGCAATAAGGTTATACAAGAAAATTATTACGAATTTTATGAACACTAAGGGTTCCTTAGAAGAAATTAATTGTGATATAAGATTTAAGCAAGCATGTCCTCTGTCCCCTACCCTTTTTGGCATATACTTCAACAACTTAGAAAATCATTTGGAAGAAGTGGGTTGTGTTGCATGATTTTAGCCAGAATAGTCATCATCTAACTTCTTTACGTTGATGATATTTTTTTTATGGTGAGGTGTTCCTATGATCTCAACAAGAAACTAATAATTCTCAAGGATTTATGTTATAGTAGAGGGATGATTGTTAATACTGACAAAACAAAGGTTATGATAATAAATCCAAAAAGATCACTTACACTATGTTCAATGTATGAAGCCAACAACTTGGAGGACATGACTTCATACAAATATCTTAGAATCAATCTTATTCACAAGCTCAATAGTAACTATACCATTGAGAGAATGACCAACGTAGATCCATCTTAAACTAGATCTATGAAGCACCGAGAGGGATCCAATTTTTCTTGAGGTGAGTTTTTGTATCTTAATTTTTTTAGACATTAAGATATTTGATCCCTCTATATATCTAGGTCTAAGATCAAATCAATATATATATATATATATATATATATATATATATATATATATATATATATATATATATATATTGTTTAAGCTGGCATCATTTGCATTTTTATTTCTTTTTTATAGGAAAGACATGTTACATACCGTTACACAATGTTACACGTTACAATATCTCCCCCATACTAGGTTGTAAGCACCTCGCTAATCTCGGTGCAATAAATGGAGGGTGGAAAATTTATTTCGGCCTTGAAAACAATTGTAAATTGGTGGACCTTTGACTCTGGGATAGAAATAAAATCCTCTTTAAGATTCACATTGTTTCTATTATCTCATATGATTATAAAGTTTGGGGTTCCAACATCTCTAGAGAACCATGGAGAGATATTAAGCAAAGCCAAAAGAATTTTATAACTTAAAATATTAAAATTAAAGGCAATACACCATGTCCTATCCTCCTCATAAAAGTGACTATTTTCCCCATGTAATATACAAGAAACGGTACAAACAACATGGAAGACAAAAGGCTTCCTAAGGTTTCTTCAAACTCAAGCCAAAACCACCTACAACTCAAGCAAGGTTTGCTTAAAAATGCTAAGTCTTGGATAAATCAATGAGGAATCATGGAAGGAATCACTCTATAAATATTGATAATATTATAAAAAAATCAGTACATTTAAATTCAAGGAGAATTATGTTTTTTTAACAAAAACGTTTATAATATATTAAAAAAGAAAAAAAAAAATGTTTGAGTCCTGGTTGCACCAAACGACTGAGTACAGTAATCATAGAAATTAAGGAAGGTTTGAAAGTGAACAGAGTGTAATTGCTGTCCATCAATGGATAATACTTAATCGATGCTGAAATTGTCATAGATTTTGAAAATAGAGTCTGCTGAGTGGTGAGTATTGAACTCTGAAGGTGCCTTTGAGATGATCCGGAGTGTTGTTCAGCTTCATGATTGTAATAAGATGTCCAAATGGATGACAAAGGCTTAGCAGAGAATGTGATGAATTGTGGTGCTTGAGCATAAATTGTTAGGAGCTGGGAAGAGCTATTGAATTGCAAGCATGTGATAAAATATTAAGGAAGTCCAGAGATGTTGTGAGCTGCGAATATACAGAGTTTGAGTGACTCGGTTATAAACCTTGTGAGTACTTCACTCATTGCAATTGAGCGGTGAGTGAAATTCTCTGAGAAATTCCATAAGGCGGCCGAGAGTGCTATTGAACTGCGAGCTTGTAAAGAGTTCTTGTGCAAAAGATGATTGCTGAACATTGGACAGTTGCTTCGGGATAGTCTGAGAGTTAACAAAGAGATGGAGAAAAATACACAGCCAATCGAAGAGTATTGGTTTCAGAAAGGGTCCATGAGATGTCTAAAATAACTGATGAACTTCGAGTAGCTGTCGAGGCTAAGACTGTCCTTAAAAAGTCAAGAAGTGATGATAAGCTGCAAAAATATCATATAAAGTTGAGCTCTGATGGCGTATATGAAGGATGCCTGAGATGGATGGAGTGCGAAGTCTGAAGAAATCTGCATTGTTTCTGAAAAAACCAAAGTAGCGTCCCAGTGAGGGAAATATTAAGGGATTTGACAGTAATTTGATTTCCCATTTGTGAGTTCGATCGTGCCACGAGCAAGGGAGGTTGCTTTCTTTGCTTCCACATTTGCTTCGTAGATTAAATTCCTAGTAATGTGGTAAGCTTTGAATTTCTTGGAGGTATTTGCTATTTGCTGAATGCGCCTTATGATCAGGAATCGATGGCCAAATTGTTGAACTGAGTGGGCATGTTAAAAGATTTGATAATGACTAGAGAATCACCAAAGACTTGAATATTTTCGATTTTCTGGTGTTTAGCAATTTGACAACCCTATAGAAGTGCTAATGCTTCAGCTAGATTGTTCGAGCAGACACCCAGTCCCCATCTGTATTTGATTTTCATATTTCCTCCGTCGAGTAATAGTATTCCACCAGCTCCAGCCTGACCAAGGTTATTTTTTGAAGCACCATCGAAATGTAGGCTAGCCATGGGTTGATTGCTTCTCCATGCTTGAAAGTCGATATCAGGGAGTCTGATCTGCCAAGATGGGAGCTCCCGATGCTTTGGAACAATAGCTCTAGGGATCGGATGGAGGGATCCAATCCAATTCAATTCGATGTTGGAGAGATTTGTGTCTGCTCTGAATTTGGATTGATTTATGCATTCGATTAAGAGCCCTTTTGCTTGTCCAGCAACATGTAATGGCATTGGGAGAATATATTGGAAAATAGCATTATTTATGGCAATCCATATCTTCTAGCAAGTGAGCTTGGGAATGGTTGTCCATATGTGAGACCAGAGTTTCCTTTTCGAGATAGGGGTTGGGTAAATAGATTTCCATTCTGAAAGGAGGCGAGTGGTGGAGGCAAAGATTGGTACTGCGATATCAAGTTCCTAGAGCATGTAATTCCATACATCTTTTGAGAATGCACAATTGATAAAGATATGATCAAGAGTCTCTGCATTGTTGTGACAAAGTGGGCACCAGTGATGTCCCATGAAACCTCTTTTGATAAGGTTGTCACCAGTGAGAATATTTCTGTGCACAAGAGTCCAGATAAATAAATTTACTTTGGGAATTTCGAATGTATTCCTTACCATTCCCCAAATGCTTTTCTTGGGTATGGCTTGATTTTGGAGCGCTTTGAATCCCAAGGCAGCAGTATACTTTCCGATAGGTCCCCAACCTCGACCATCCTTGTCTTGAAGGTGGGTGGGAACACATCCTATCAAGTTTTCGTAGAGAAGGATTCTGGAGTTTTCGAGATTTACTGGGGTATTTAGCTTTTTCCAGCTGTGCCAAGTGCCAGAGGGATCCTTGTTGCTGAGATCACTAAGTGTTTTGATTCCATGATGGTTGAGCCAATGATTGATATCTTGAAGTTGGTGGTTGTTCTGGAGTTGCTCTTTTCCCATGATTTTGTCAGAAAAGATGGTAACTTCTTCCCTGTTTCCAGGTATCCAATATAACTCTTGGGAAAATAAATCCTAGGTTGTTTTGCAGAGAGACGAAATTGAGGATCCCTTAGAATCCGGTTTGCTATCAAGACATCTGAGAGTGCTTCCATTAAGGTATTTCTTTTTTAATAAAATACTGACTCTGTGGTGTTTGTCATTCATAATTTGCTAGAGAATATTTCCTCCTAGAGCCTTATTTTCCTGAAGAGGGTCTCGTATTTGAATTCCACCAGCATGTTTTGGCTGAGTGGTGGTTTTCCAATTAACTAGATGGATTTTGTGCTCATTATTTTTTCCTCCCATCCAGAGGAAATCTCTCATAAGTTTGTTGATGTGTTCAGTGACTCCTTTGGGTTCTAGCAAGAGTGAGCATCTGTAGATTGGACCGATTTCAGAAGAATCAATTTACCTGCTTTGTTGAGCCCTTTCCCACCCCATCTCGTAAATTTAGATTTAATTTTGTGGATTATATCATCCCAATTCTTGGATTTTGAGTGCCCATGGGTGATTAGGAGGCCCAAATATTTGAAGTTGTCCCATTGCTGATGAACTTTGATTCCTAGAATGCAGGCAATGTTGATAGCAGCAATTTTGTTTAGATTCCATCCATAAACTGCACTTTTGTGTAGATTTATCTTGCTCCCCGAGGCTTTGCAGTAGTTAATTGTGTTTTTTTTGGAAGTTTCAAGCAATTATGGAGGATCCTCCTCCCAGTAAGAGGGAATCATATGCAAAAAGAGTGTGATTTAGAGGCATGGAGTTGAAGGCGAGGTTGAGAACAGGTAGAAGGCCAATGCTGAGATCGGAATTTAACTTGCGGCTGAGGGATTCAGCTAAGATGATATAGAGGAAGGATGACAGGGGACACCCTTGTCTAATTCCACAGGATGCTTGGAATAAGTTGGTAGGGTGGCCATTCACTAGTGGGAAAATCCAAGGCTGGTTGATGCAGGCAGAGATCCAATTTAGGAAGGAAATGTTGAAGCCAAATTTTTTCATAATTTTAAGGAGAAAAGAGTGCTTGACCTTGTCAAAGGCGTTAGCCATTCTAGTTTGAGTAGCATACCTTTTTCTTTGTGAGATTTGCTGGAGTGGATGGCTTCTTGAACCAAAATGACGTTGTCGAGAATATGTCTTCCATGGAGGAATCTGCCCTAGTTGTCCGAAATTATTTTGGCAAGGATGGGCTTCATTATGTTGGCTAACAGCTTGGAGATGATCTTGTAGGAGGCGTTTCGTAAAGCAATTGGACGAAATCTTTCAAAGGAACTTGGGTTTGTTTCCTTCGAGATAAGTGAAAGGAAAGTAGAATTTGTGCATCCACCTATTTTGGCTTTACAATGAAAATCTCTGATCATTCTCATAAAATCCTTTCTAATTAGGTGCCATCATGCTCTGTAAAAGTGGATAGAGTACCCATCGGGCCCAGGCGCTTTATCAGGGTTGAATGACCAGATGATATTGGTTACCTCCTTCTCAGAAAATGGCTTGAGGAGATCCGCATTGTCATTATCGGTGAGCATCTTTGGTATGTGGTCGAGGAAGGTGTGGCCTCTGTCTTCATCGTCGTTGTTTTCTTCTTTGAAAAGTGTTGAGAAGTGTTTGAAGGCTTGGTTTTGGACTTCATCATGGCCTTTGATAGTTTTTCCGTCACCTGACTTGATCTCAGCGATATGGTTAATGGAGAGACGAGCCTTAGTATTCCTGTGGAAATAGGATGTGTTTTTGTCTCATGATCTGAGCCATGTACTGCGAGATTTAAGACGCCAATATTCTTCATCTCTTCTAAATGCTTGATGGATTTTTGCTTGGTAGTTGGCTTCTTCCTAAAGAGTTCTGCTATCAATAGGGCTTTCGTCCATCGAGTTTTGCAAAGCTTCAAGATCGCTGGTAGCCGTCTTAGTGGGATTGGGAGGGGGCCGATTGCTTTTGACCCATTTTTTTAGCTCTTTTTTGGTGTTAATTAACTTCTGTTCCTAGACATATCTCGGGGAACCAGTGACAAGGATATTCCATGCATTTGTTAGGACGTTCCAAAAGTTGTTCGATTCAAGCCATTGGGGGCTGAATCCAAAGGGAATGGGACTGTAATCTTCTTTATCTTGGATATAGAGAAGGATCGGCTTATGATCTGATGCAAGATTGACCATAATTTTTGAGGTAACAGTCTGATTTCCAAAGAGTAGGATGCTTTATATGAGAAATCTGTCGAGGCGAGCCGTTATGTTTCCATTCCTTGTCCTCTTGTTAGACCATGTAAATTTACCTTTCTTAGGCTTGATATCCAAAAGGTCCCATTTCTGTATGAGGGTGTCAATCTAAGATCTGAAGACATATTTTCCAATGAGGCCTCCTTTCTTTTCAACATTGGAGAGGGTTGTGTTCAAGTCACCAGCGAGGATGAGATTGTGCGGATTGTAAGCATCGAGGAAGTCTTCGAGAAATCCCCAACAGTCCTTCTTTTCAGAATACAAGTTTGGTACGTACAGATTGATGAGAGCAATTTTAGTTTTGCTTCGGATATGGAGGAGTTCAGTATAAATCCAACGTTGTGTGGTGAAGGAATCACATAACTGGAAGTTGTCAGAAAACTAGAGGGTGGCTAAGGCACCAAAATCCCCTCTAGCACTGATTGCCATGCCTGTTTTTTTCTTCCAATTATCTTTTCCAATGGACAAGCTAGACTAATCGTTGAGTTTGGTCTCTTGAAGCATGAGGATGTCTGAGAATTCAATTTTTTGAAGGTCTTTTATAGCTTCAATTTTACTGGGATTACCCAATCCTATGATGTTCTAAGAGACTAATTTCATTATCTGTTGTTGTAGGCAGAGGAGGGGCCTCTCCCTGCTAGATCTCCTATTTTTTTCCCTGTTAATCTGGCTCTGGTATTCATGTTGAATTCCATGTCTATTGTCGCTTGTGATCCTTGAGTTTTCTCGCGTTATGCTTCTTCTTCCCTTATGTCTTTACTTGTTTTCCGCCCTATTTTTTTGGATGATCTGTCTATTAGATCCTCTAGAGAGGGCGGTGTGGCCATCGGTTTAGTTTTTGCGATTTTAGCGTAAGAGGGAGAAGTCGTACCTTTATTTGAGTTGATCCTTTTAGGGCTTGTAGTGATTTGAGGTTGGATTTCTTCTGGATATTCAAGGGATTGTGGAGCTTTTTGGTGTTCAAATTGCTCTGATATTTCTCCTTCTTCAGGTGGTTTGACATTGTCTTGAGTTTCAATCATTTCCAAGACTTTGTATCTATTGTCGTTGTTGATGGTCGCTAATTTTTGGTGTTGTTGATCTTCTTTTCTTGAGTTTTTTCCTTTCAATGTCATTTTTGGTCCCGATCTTGGTGCATGGTTTTTTTTGTGCCACTGTCCATTGCTCTTTTCTTCCTCCTGCTTCCAGATCTGCGGGCTTCTTTTTGCAAGATCGTGTGAAGTTCCCGTATTCATGGCAGTACCTGAGTTTGAACAGAATTTGTTCGTAGTCGAGTTCCTGGATATGGATCCAATCTGCTATTGTGAGTTTTATGGATTTTGGGAGTCTACGTTCCAAATCTACTTCAACGCATATTCTGGCACATGAGTATTGATCTTTTCGATCTGCTTTGTCAATATACTTTCCGAGAGAGTTTCCAATGGATTATGATGGTTCGGGATTCCAACAATGGAGAGGTAGATGGGGAAACCTCACCCATTCAGGGACGGTGGAGGGGATATCGTAGGATGGGTTGAAATCAGTATTCCATTTGTTTATGTAGATTCCTTGCGGACCCATGAAATATGGTCCATTCTTGAAGATCAGCTCGCGATCTTGTTTGGTTTCAAAGACGAAAGTAAAGAATCCCTTTCCAAGGAAGTAGGATTTCACTTTGTCAGTGATCATGGGCTTCCAATTTCTTTGAACCTAGGTCTCAGTGGTTTTTGGCGAGGGCCAAAGACCTGTAAATTGGCCGATTAAAACTCTTTCTGACAAATTGAGAGCGGTTTTGCAGGGTTGCTCTACAGGTAGAGCCACCATTGGGATCTCGGAGATATTTTTTACAAATTTTTGTTGCGCAATGGAGAGGGGCTTCTTCCCCTGTGCTACAATGAGTTTCATGAAGTTAGAGAGGTCGGAGGGGAGGGGGGGGGGGGTCCTGGATCATTAAGCAATCCCATGATGGCTAGGGAAAACCGAAAGTTCAGGAAGGACTGCGAGGAGCAAGCAGGGTTAGGCCAGCTCGGCCTAAGAGATCAAACGCATGCTTCCAGGGAGGGCATCCAGGAGAGGAGGTGCCTATGCCCAAGGGCCGGGGGCTCGGAAAAAGAATCAGAGATATGTGTGTGAATGACTGCGAGGTGCGTGCAAAAACCTGTTCACGATGAATTCAAGGAGAATTTTTGGCGCAACAAAGAGTTAGAAGATAAGAAAAAATTATGATACTATAAGGAGGTGATTAACCATAATCTAGAAGATCAAAAGTATCTATTTGTTTTGATTAACGTAAAGAAGAAATTCAACATTTCCAAATTGATAAAAAACCCTCACAATCCCCATGATGAAAAGATGGATTGGAAATTTCCTAAAACATCATGTGTTGAAAGAATTTGTCATCTTTGTGACATTGGGAAGGTTCAAGATGAAAACACTTTATCCTAGAATGTCTTGTATACATCAACATTAAATCTCAATTTCAAATATTTGTTTCAATTACAACCTTCCTAACCTTTTAATTCATCAAACTAAGATGATTTAGGAATGCTTCTCTTAAAGCTTTTCAAGTACATAAATAAAATTCTAAAGCAAATCAAGTACCTCTCTAACTTTCTTTAAAGTTTAATAGATCATTCTTAAGATTCAATTCTTCGTTGTCATCATCATTATTATCATCATCATATTTGATAAACATATCTTTATGGATTTCATGTTTTTACTAAACTCTTTGAAATACACATATTTAAAAAAATAAAAATCAAGTGATTCATCGTCGTCATATTTTTGGGAAATGTTATAAACATATCTTTATGGATTTCATGTTTTTTAAGAACTCTTTGAAAATATATATTTTTTCCAAAAAAAAATAATTTAAGTGATTCTTTTACAATATATATCGCTTTTTTAAATGATAATAATTTATTTTTCATCGTCATTTCTTTTTAAAATTAATAATAATATTTTTAAGAGAAATTTTAAATTTTTATAAAAAAAAAAATTTGAATTTTGTGATTTCTTTTGACAATATACATTTTTTTTTAATTATAATTATTTAAGTTATTCTTTTCAAATGTACATTTTTTAAATAATAAAATGTTTTAAAGATCTGATCATTTTGGAGCTAGCTAGGGCAGTTTCCAAGCCCTCTAGTCCCTTTAAACTAAATACATCCTGGATGTCTGAAGAGGACTATATTAAGCTAATTAAGGAGTCGTGGGCTCCCTATGACTAAGATTTGCGGGAAACGGTGTCCATTCAATTCACAAACAACTTAAAAAGGGCAAAAAAGGTGTATATTGGTTGGGCTATAAAAACAAAAATTAGAGAGGACGACACTCTAAAATAAATCAAGATTGGGGTTGTATAAAAGATATGAAATCAAAGGGTATGGCTTCCTTTTCGAGGACTCTAAGGAGAATATTGTTGTTATGGAATAAAGAATGAGGGAGATCTTGGATTATAGAGAGGCCGAGTGGAGGCTAAAAAGTAGGCATCTCCGGTTATCTAAAAGGAAAGAAAACACTAAATTTTTCCACTAGCATGCAACATACATGAAGAATTTAAACACCTTTTGGAAAATCTAAAATGCTTCAAGCGAAGAAGTAGACAGGTTTGAGGGAATGGCCAAAGTAGGTATTGCTTTATTTGATAACTTATATAGACAAGAGGAAAAGTTGACGTTGGATGAGGTGGTAAAAATAGCCTAGTATCTTCCAAGATTTGTCAACAATGAGCTTAACCAGTCCCTGAAGGAGGAGGTTCCATTTAATGAGCTAGAGGAGGTCTTGCACAACCTTAAGAGGGACAGAATCCTTGGTCTTGACGGGATTCCAATGGAGTTCTTCCTGGGGCTCCTTAATCTCTTGAAGGAGGACTTATTAAGGGTGGTCAAAGAGCCCAAATCGAACAGTAATATTTTAGCTTCATTCAATTCAACCTTTATAGCACTTGTTCCTAAATCTAATAATCAGAATTCGTTTGAATAATTCAAACCAATATCTATGTGTAAAACATTTACAATATTATAGTAAAAATCACAACTAGTAGAAGGATAAATAGTTTGCTATTGACATCCATATCTAATGAACAATTTGGGTTCTTGTCTAGAAGGAAAATCCACGAAGCTATTGAGGTGGCACAGGAGGGCATACACTCTATCAGATCCAAAAATTTGAAAGGGGCGGTTGTTAAAATAGGCCTCTCTAAGTCCCATGACCAATTTAGTTGGGTATACTTGTGGATGATCCTTTATCAAGTGGGATTATGTGTTCCTTTTATTAATTGGGTCTTGGGGTGTTTGAAATTGGTGTCTTTTCTATATTAATAAATAAAGCGACTTTGGATTTCTTTCAGTAATCCATGAGTTGAGGCAGGGGGGTTACCACTATCGCCTTTATTGTTCCTTATTGTATTCAAAAGGACTAATCAGATCCATTATGGAGGAAAAAATAATGGTTTGCTTCAAAGGTGTGCTCATCAGTGGGAATTTTTGGCTCACGCAATTGCTATTCATCGATTATATACTCATGTTCTATGATGGGGTCGAGGAGGGATATAATTAATCTTGTGGAATTACTTGACATCTTTTGCACTGCATTGAGAATGAAGGTAAATGTGGGAAAGTCCACTTTATCAAGGGAAGGTCTAGAGGAGGAGACACTTTTCCTCATATCATTGCTCCCGTATAATACAATAAGATTGGGATGAAGGCCTGAGGTATCTTGGATTCAAAATTAAACCTTCTTCATAAGATAAAAATGATTGGGATTGGATGGTGACCAAGTGTCAGAAGAGACTATCCAATTGGATTTACCATTAGATATCTAAAGGATGGAGACTAGTGTTGGTAAAAGTGGTTTTGGAAGCTATACCAATTTACTGGATTCTCTCCTGGATACTAGTTCGCATGCTTGATAAAATCAGGAAACTTATGTTATGTTTTATTTGGTTTTGATGCCTTGAAAGGAAGTGCAATACTTGGATTAAGTGGTAGGTAATAGCAATGCACAAAAATCAAGGAGGGTGGGGTTTAAACAACGTATTCTTTTCTACAAGAGCTCTTGCAGCAAAAAGTATTTAGCTGTTGATCAAGGATTCTGGGTTATGCGTAGCAACAGTGCATGATAAATATATAGTGACCCTAATTATAATGGAATGGATATGTAGGCCTCACAAATCAACTCAAAACATATCAGTAATCTAGAAGGCCCTTGTAAAAGCATTCTCTTTGATAGGTAATAGTATTTCCTGGAAAAAATATTCGAAATAAAATGTGATTTATATATTTAAATAAACTTATTTTTTTAGTGTGAACTTTGATTCTATTTAAGCGTGCTATCTCAATGGAAGAGCACTTGCCTTATAGGCAAGAGGTTGGTGGTTCGATTCCTCCTTACCCTATCTACAGAAATCAATGAATAAAAATGACTAAATATACTACCAGTTGACAGAAATTAAAGATTGAAATGACTAAATATATTTCTTGTTGACGACAATCAATGACTAAAAAAACTACTAAAATATACTACTAATAGACGGAAATCGGTGAATAAAAATGACTAAATATACCACCAGTTGACGGTAATTAAAGATAAAAATGACTAAATATGCAACTTGTTGACAGAAATAAATGACTATTAATTAAATGACCATTTAACAAAAATCAATGACCAATTAATAGAAATCAATGACCGAAACAACGACTAAACATACTACCAAACTGACCAATCAGAACAACCAATAAATGAATAAAAAAATTTAGCCATATATTTAGTCACATTATAAATGACTGGCAATAAATGAGTAATAGTCACGTGACTAAACTTAGTCATTTATATGCAATTTTTAGTAGTTTTTTTAGTCATATATCTCACTTTTTATACTAGTGGGATGAAAATGGACAGTCGCTTTACCTCGCCAATTGTAACATGCCATCTTTCAGCCACAATCCTATGTCATCGACGGTAATTTGTCATGAGATGGATCTCTTTTATGACACCCTGATAGTATGTGGTTGTTCAAAATGTCAAAGGTTGAAGGAGAACCCTCGGTGTGTCATACTCACCCATTATACTAATGATCGAATACCCAATGTTGATGGTCTACTATCTCCTACTACAGTAAAAAATCCAATATGTGATATAGAAAAAACATGTAGGAACACTTCCCTATGCTCATTTTTGGAAAAGTTGGAAGCCAAAACAACTATGTTTCGTCCTAAATTGACCAACCCATTTTCTTATGTTCATTCAACTGAAATTTATAGTGATCCAAAGTATGATATCAATACCAACCAAGACATCTCTACTAGGAGATCCAAAAAGTTGCATGATTTGAGAACAAAAATGTCCACGTACACACCAAGGTTAGTCCAATTGTTGGAGGGTAGATATTTCTTCTCTCTTCCCATGCATTTGCAAAGTAAATACCAAACTTGTTACAACTGCACTTTGTATGGCACTTGGCCATATTCTCTTAGTGTTCCTGATGTTGGAACCGAATTCTCCTTTTGTGGTAATAGTTTTATGATTTCCAAGTCTAAGATAGATGTTGCAAATCTTGGGTTGTTTATCCTTTCACTTGTACCTGTTCCTCCCAAATAGTTAGTAGCACTTATGTCATTTTGCGGTCCTATTTATTGTTGGTTTGATTACTTAAATATTGTTAAATATAAACACAACATTTCCATGTATACTATGTGCATGAATGGTCATGCTTCTGGAACTTTAACAAGAAGACCCTGTTGTATATCGATGGTTGTCCACGCACTCACAAAAACATTGCAGGGTTCATAAATAGTTCTAGGTGCTCTTTATTTTTTGTAAATTGTTCATTTGAGTAACACTCCAATGACCCGAAGTTCTTTATGAAAAGGAAAGTGTATAGATTTGTTGGTGTGCATGCAATACATAGTTTGTCTCCTGGGGTTGAGTTTTTAATAAACTATAACTTAAGTAGACCACAACCCGCTCGTCAAATACACCTTGTATTGGGACTACCTTTAGATGTCCCCTTGGGGTGTAAGGAAAAAATCATTGATTGATTGTATTTTTTTATTTTTAATGGGATTAATGTAAATGTATTGCTCAATTTGAACTTTTGTTTTATAAATTGCTTGTCGTTGGACATTTACTATTGCAAAAAATTCCCATGCTTCTATAATAATTGTTTGGTATAATGTTTGAACAAACAAATTGCATTGTGATTACTAATATAACCGATGTAATGTTCAATATTTTGAAATCAGGATTCTGATGATGAGTGACCTATCTACCATATTTTTTTGCACCCCACTACAATGTAAAATAGAGAGAAGGTTGCAAAAAGAGCGCAACTTAGAGAGGAAGCATGCCAAGCACGGTTGAATCGACCACCTATTCAATTCCCACTACTACAAGGAAAAGGCCCTGTAGCAGAGGCTTTTAGTGTTAGAAGATTGGAAAAAAAACCTCCGCTACAACCTCCCCCAATGGTAGAAGATGTTTTTACGGAGATCATAATGGATATGTTTTATAACTAAAAAATACTTAACAGCCAGAGGTTTAAGCGGATGTTTTTTTCATCATTGCGCTTAATTGAAATTACATGCACCGATGCGTGTCCTAATAAGAGTCATTGGTTCTATGCGATTAAAATAGATACACCAGTGCACTCAAACAGAACAAGCACCGGAAAGAATCAAATTTTAACGCCAAACCGATGCTTGCATATAGAATATACGTATCGGTGCTTATTTACAACATAAACGCACTGGTGCAATATTTTAAATCATATGCACCATACATTTTTTAATATTTTTTAATTTTACTGGTGTTTTCCATTTATCAGGGTCCACCGGTGATTTAATATTTAAATGCCCTAGTGCTCACAAACTATCAAAATGACCCGGTGCATTTTAACACATCAAACACACCGTCAGGATTAAAAAAAAAAAAAGGTGGACATAAGCTTTGATCATTCTTTGTGCACATAAGCCATCTACATGAACCGGTGCGATTCAAAGAAGAAAATGCATCGGTGCATGATGTTCTATATACGCAGTAATGCATAATGTTTGT
The DNA here is from genome assembly GCA_027924585.1 of Larix kaempferi. Lineage (NCBI taxonomy): Eukaryota > Viridiplantae > Streptophyta > Pinopsida > Pinales > Pinaceae > Larix > Larix kaempferi. Next base: position 1,193,758 of record BSBM01000925.1, on the reverse strand, counting down.
ATAGGTGCATCGGTGCATAATGTTCATGTATACGCACCGGTGCGTAATGTTAGTATAAAAAATCACCGCATATGATTCTTTGAATAATGGCTACTGACATTTCAGTCAAATATATATATTATATTTTTTATTTTTTTTATTCCATTATTCATCTGAAATTGAAATATTTGTTTATAGTACTATTCATTTCAATTTTAATTATTGTGTTTGTTTTGATTAATTTCTTATATACTAGATGCAAGAATCTATTGTAATATTTAATCATCTCTACATTTAATTACTAATGTAACATTCCACATGTAACATTTGACAATAACATTGAAGAAGGCAATAGAATAAAAAAAATCATTTTATTATATATCAATAAGAGTACCTTTGTCATACAAAATATGGCAACATAGAGACAACAATAATCAAAATGTCAACATGCATATAATTATTGTTACACTTATTGGTAACTCGTTGTTTTTCAATTTAGACACTATGTCTAGTACATTATTATACAAAATGTCTAATTTTCACAAACAATTCTATCAAAATATACAACAAGAAACAACAGCTTGCATTTACATCAAAATTAAATACGGGGCATCATTCTCCCTGGAACTGTTATCGGTGCTCAAGCCACTTGCATCAACTAGGTTATTTGGTCGAATGTTTTGTTGATTGGCTCGATTGTTTTCCTCTTCTTCAACTTCCATTTGCAAACATAAAAATAAAGTGTACTGAGTGTATCTACATTGCCAGCGGGAATAATGAAAAATAAATAGATAGTATACATGAATGTAAATTGAAAAGCGACGTACCATAGAAATAATTGACTCATGAATTATACACATTCTCTCAAAACCAAATCGCATGCCTTATATCAGCAAGTCTTTTATTGGATCCACTCCATACTTTGTTTCCTGCAATTTTTATGCCTCGTCCCAAATCATAGATTTAATAAAAAATATTTTTTTTGTTTTATTAATTATAAAATGAGAGAAATAAAACAACATAGATACTTACAAAATCCATAATTAAATTTTGATACGCCAACATATTCTCACAACCCTTGCTTAGCCCATTGGCAATCAATTCTTCTAATGTCTCCTCTTTGAATGTTAACACCTGTTTGAAGACATCCAAGGATTTCCAGTGAAAACAAAAAAAAATATATATACAAATCACAACCACTATGAAATCTTAATTTCTTACAAGGAAATCACAAATACTCACAAACTTTGCTATCAACCCATTTTTTCCTTATCGTCCTGTCGTGTGTGCTGACTGGGTTCCATTTTGTTACAAAACAATTGAAAATTAATATTTAATGTTGAATTAATTAATGAGATGTATAACATAAACCTAAAAACCAATGATTTCATACATTTGAAACACGTTGTTATTGAGATGGATCTTCCTGCGATGCAATTATGTCCATTTCCTTGACCATCTCTTTGTACACTTTTTTGGACATCCCTACTGGCACATTTCACATATCACCCCGTTCATCCTTTGGGTTTCTCATAATATTCCTGAAAATGTAAAATATTGACATTAAACTATTTTTCTATTGATATGAAAAATAAATATAGCAGAACTAAAATTATTGAATGAATGACGCTTTGTAATAGTTATAGATACATATTCTACATAAACATGTTTAGGAATATTAATTTTTGAATTATTCTTTTTTGTTGTTGTATGTTTTTGCTATTGCAATCCTGACAGGTATCATAGACCATTTCTCTGGGAACGCCTCTTATAGTTTACATATGACCTGGTTCTTCGAATCATTTTATTGGTTTTTGTATTGTAAGTGAAAAGTACATGTGTACGTTCTTTCCACTAAATCCCTCATAGTATTATAAAATTCTTCGCCCCTTCTATTAACTTCCAACACCACTCTAGATGATCTAAGAACCAATTGATCATCATTGGCATCTTCCATAAAAAAAATTCTTATGACGACATTGACTTATGTTGATGTCAGTCCCTGCATAACATTCAACATATGTGAAGTACATTATTTGAAACATATTAGTGAATATTCTTAAGTAGATTATTACTCAAATTTGAAGAAATAATTCATATTGACTTATTTTGTATTCACCCGATTCATCCCTCTACAACTTTTACATCAACATTTTACACTCTTATGGACTTAGTTTGGTAAGAATCTTATGGAGCTCCCCATTTTTGGCTTTGCATGCCACACATTAACCAATACATATTAGTTAACTTTACAAATAATTCAAACAAATTAATTTAAATACAAAAATTAACTAAAAGCACTTGCCTTCTTCGTAATTTTGGATGTGCTCCCATCATGTTGATTAAATTTGTTGTTCATTGAAGTCATACCATGCATTTTCTATCAATAAACAACTTGTACCATTAAATACAAAAGCTATAAATATATTATACGAATAAATTACAGACCTTCAAAATATGATAAAAAATAAAATAAAATAAATGAATAAATCTAATATCGGTGTGCTTAAATATGTGAAACATCCTGGTGCGATCTAAACAACAACGCACCGGTGCGTTAAAATAAATTAAACACACCGCGAACAGAGAGCCAAGATACAAAAATTGACTTTTGCGTTTTTATAAAATAAAAGATGACGTGACGCGGGCCATATCTGGTGTGTTATGTTCATGACTGCACCGATGTGTTCCCATAATACAAACGCACCGATATTGATGCATGCGTTCTTTATTGAAAAAAAATAAAAACAAACAAACAAATTTAACAAAGTTGACATGGTTACGGATTCGACCAAGAAAGTGGCCCCATATCACCCTACGCTTTTTATATATAATCACAAGCCCAGTAAATCCAAAATCCCTAAAAGGTGAAATCGTAATTATGTATAACAATAGAGGGATTTAAACCCTAATGTAAAATTTTTCAACCACATAAAACGGTAAGAAGCAGCGAGAAAATAAGGGTTGCAACATTGAACATAAGTATAAAGTTTTTTTTTTCTAAATCTAGTTAAACTCTAAATGAGGTAATAAGATCAATAGTAATATGCATACTTGAAGTTTCTATTATGCAGGGTTTTGTTTGATTCACCATACCTAACAAATTTCGACCCTCGGAACTCCTTCCAGTTGCTCCAAACTCCTTCCATGTCTCTCTTCCAAAACTCTCCCCTGGAATTTTCAAAAAAAAGAATGAATTAATGTTTAGGTATTTTGCTTTTAAACACTATTTAGAATTACTTTTCAAACTTATAGTTGCCTCCCTTTTTTTAATTTAGGGAAAAAAGAGTTTGTGCGATTTTTTAAAATTTTGATTTTCAGCATTTCAATGCGCATGTTGTCAAGTTGCACTAGTGTGTACATAAGTAAAATGCACCGGTCGAACAACAATTTAAAAACTCATACCGCAATGCGTGTATATTTCGAATGCCTCGCTGCGCTTTTATGTAGGAAATGCATCGATATGAATTATGTTGTAATAATGCATGTAGAAATATCCACTACCAAATATAGCGGATATTTTCCACTATGGGGGATTTTGCAGATGTTCTTTTGTTCTTTTATGGTGTGTTTTGTATATGTGAGCGCACCAGTACGTTTTGTAAATGTGATCGCACCGGTGCATGCATATATGAATAGACGCACTGGTTTAATTTAAAAATCCTCTCGTTTTATGTGTCCACTTAAAATTATATATTCATCCCAAATGTTCTTTTAGTATTTAACCACGCCAATTACAATATTTCATACTATATATATATATGTTGCTTAAACTCACCTTATTCTTACAAAATGGTTTCCAAACTATATTGGAAGTTAGATTGAGATATAGTTCTTGAAAATATTTTAGGACTGTAGAGACGTATATTGATTGTTGATTTGGCTCAAATGTAGGGAGAAAAGTTTGTAGTATCAAATGGACAATTCTCCATATTCCAACTCATTCCATCTTATTCAAAGTTCGACGAGTTCTCCATTTCCATCCTCGATAAGTTCAGGTTTTATTTATATTTTGAATACTTATTTGAATTTATGTTACCTGTCCGTGTGAATCTGAATATCGATTTATTCTTTATTGCAGGATCCCGATTCAGGTTCGAGTTCGGATGCACAAGACATTCCGCCAGTTTCAAAACGTCGTAAGGTCTTATAAGGAGCAATATATTGCAAGCAGTTCGCAGATGAAAATGGGTAGCCGCTTTACCCTATGAATTGCAACATGCCATCTTCAAGACGCCATCCTGGTTCATCGACGGTAATACATTGTGAGATGGAACTCTTTTATGACACCCCGATAGTTTGTGGTTGTTCAAAATGTCAAGGGTTGAAGGAGAGCCCTTAGCGTGTCACACTCACACTTTACACCAATTATAGATTACCCGATGTCAATGGTCTAATACCCCCTACTGCAGTAAAAAATCCAATATGTGATATAGAAAAGACACGCAGGAACACTTCCCTATGCTCATTTTTTAAAAAGTTGGAAGCCAAAATAACTATGTCTCATCCTAAATTGATGAACCCCTCTACTTATGTTTAGTCAAATGAAAGTTCTAGTGATCCAAAGTATGATATGAATGCCACCCAACCCATCTCTACTAGAAGATACAAAAAATTTCATGTATTGAGAGCAAAAATTTCGAAGTACACACTGAGGTCCGTCCAATTATTGGAGGGTATCGATTAATTCTCCCTTCCTGTGAATTTGCAAAGTAAATATCAAACTTCTTACAACTGCACTTTGTATGGCATTAGGCCGTCTTGTCTACCCGTTCCTGATGTTGGAACAAAATTCTCCTTTTGTGGTAATCATTTTATGATTACCAAGTCTAATATAGATGCTGCAAATCTTGGGTTGTTTATCCTTTCACATGTACTCGTTCCTCCCAAACAATCAATGGCACATATGCCATTTTGCGGTCCTATCTATTGTCGGTCTGATTACTTCAAAATTGTTAAATACAAGCACAACATTTCCATGTATAGTATGTGCATGAATGGTTATGTTTCTCGAAACTTTAACAGGAAGAACCTATTGTAAATAGATGGTCGTCCACACACTCATGGGAACATTGCAAGGTTCATAAATAGTTCTAGGTGCTCTTTATTTTCTCCAAATTGTTCATTTGAGTAACACTTCAATGACCAGGAGTTATTTATGAAAAGGAAAGCGTCCAGATTTGTTGTCTTACCTGCAATACGTATTTTGTCTCCTGGTGACGAGTTGTTAATAAACTATAACTTTTGTAGACCACCAAACGCTCGTCAGAGATGCCTTGCATTGGGATTACCTTTAGATGTTCCCTTGGGGTGTAAGACAAAAAACATTGATTAATTGTATTTGTTAATTTTCAATGGGATTCATGTTAATGTATTGCTCAGTTTGAAATTATGTTTTATAAATTGTTAATTTAATTTATAAAGTTAGTTTGAAAATGTGTTCCTCAATTTTAAATTTTTATATTTAATGTGGAATTGATGTTAATTTATCGTTCAATCTGAATGTTTGCTTTATAAATTGTTTGCAGCTTAACATTTTCTATTGGAAGTGATTCTTGTGCTTCTGTAATAATTCTTTTCTATAATTCTATATCAAACCAATTGCATTGTGCTTACTAACATCAATGATGCAATGTTCAATATTTTTGAAATCGGGATTCTAATGATGAGCGACTTACCTACCATCTTCCATTGCACCTGAGTATAATGTCAAATTGAGAGAAGGCTGAAAAAAAGAGCGCAACTTGGAGAGGAAGCATACCAAGCATGGTTAAATCAACCACCTATTCAATTTTCATTGCGTCCATCATCACCAATTAGGAATTCCTATAGTAATAGTAGTTCTTCACATGTTGGAAATGGATGAAATGAAGTAGAGGTTGGTATGGATGAGTTATTACGAAAAAGGAGTTCCATGGATATGATTTTGTTACATACATTCCAGGACAATGATCTAGGGGATGACGCTCATATCATTGAAGCCTTCTTTGAAAGCATGAAATTGGCTTCCACCACACCTCTCTTTGGACCTGGCCGGTCAAATTCTACACAGTTGGGGACAACAATGTTACTGTACAACTTGAAAGCAAAGTATGGCATTTCAGATGCATGTTTCTCATCAATGTTGAGGTAATTGACCATCAACTACATTATATTTTAAGGAATCTTGTAACACAATCATCATTTAAAATGGTCGATTTTATGAACGTTAAATGACATTGTACATTTGTATTTGTAATGCCCGCCTCGGTACTTTAACTAATTAAACTAATGAGGGTACTGGTTTTGAAATGAACCGGCTAAGTAAAACACGAACCATTTGAATTTACTTTGAAAATGCTTATAATGAAAATGATGAATGATGAAAATGCTTTAAAATAAAAATGAAGAATAGTGTATATGCTCGACTGACTGAGAAATGATGACAAATGATGAATAATTTGTATGCTCGACTGACCGAAATACTAGAATGAATGATGTAAATATTTTATATAGTGTAGTGCTACTAATGTGCGCTTGAGTGTGTGCAGTGGCAGGTAAGACGATATACCGACTAACCCACAATGGAATTTTAAGGGTCGTAAGAACGGAAAGAACACATAGGGGTACGATGACAGACTGTCGACCCTGAATTAGCAATCGACGCACGGGTCGGAAGCTTGCGTTCTGGCCCAGGGAAGCGTGTGCCATACGGGCGAGGCCATATTAACTTGGTCGCGTACGAGAGTTGAGGGGCGCGCGATAAGTAGAGCCTTATCCTTCAGCAGCCCTTAATCTCCAAGAAGTGTAGTCGATAGATCGCGGTAACGACTCCCCGATCCCTACACAGTTCTCCTCACAAGAAGAAAGAAAATAAATTGTCGGAAGGGCCCACCGAAGAGGTACCTAGACAAGAACGAGAAGAAATAAAATGAATTATCGGAAGGGCCCGCCGAAAAGGTACCTAGACAAGAACAAGAAGAAGAAATTAATCAACTATATAAATGGAAATTTCACATAAGATTTAAGAAATATTTTATTCCATTTTGTTTCATTTTATTATTTTGAATTATTTTTCAAGATTTCATTTTAAATTGATTTCATTAATTTTGAATTATTTATTTTAATTGATTTTATCATCTCGAAAAAAAATTGAAAAGATTGATTTTATTTAATTGATTTTGTAATATTGAAAAAGCTTATTTGTAAAAGAATTATTTATTCAAAGGTTTTAATTTGATGGATTTTATTATATTTTTATTCAAGATTTTATTTTATTTTTAACTGATTTTATTATTTTGGATTATTTTATTAATTTGATTAATTCTTGATTAATTTTACTATCTTGAAAAGATTTCAAAAAGATTAAAATCTAGTTAATTGATTTTATCATTATTGAAAAAGATTTTAATTTAGATTAGAATTTTTTTTAGAAAAGAGATATTTTAATTCTTACTTTTATTCTTTTAAATTTTATAAAGAAGAGATTTAAAATAAATTAGAATTTTAGTAAAATCTTCTAATTCTATTTTAGTAATTAGAAAAGAAAGGAATTTAGAAAGCTTTAAGTCTAACTAAAAGATATTAAGTAAACTAAATAAGAATCAAAACATAAGAAGAACTCTACTACACCTAACTCCCATTGATTTAGGGAATTAGGTGCACACTTGAGATGAAGAGACACTTGTAATTTGAGAGTAATTGTTAATAAATTATTAAATTAAATTAAATATGTGCATGGACAGACACATGGCACATAGACTTTTACTATATAATGAGGGAGGAGAAGGAGAGAAAGAGATCTCTTGCTCCCTAGTGCTGGATGGGCACCGAAATCGAGAATTGATCTTGTGAATTCTTGTGAGTTGGGCTTAGTTTTCTGGGGATTGGGGAATCCCACCAAAAAGCTTGTGTTGAGTGTTCTTGCGACCCCGTTTGATCGGGGGTTCGGGGTGAAGAAGAATAACCCCGATATGGTAGGGAGGTCAACCGAGGGGTCACTCGATACTTTGTCAGGAAATTTGATTGGATCGTGCGGGAACCACTTCAAGGACTCCTTCGATTCCCTGGACCAACCGTCGAAAACAGGTTTGAAGTATTTAGTTTATTTATTTTGCTAACTCTTGTGGTGGAATGAATAAATCTGGGTATATAGTTTTATTTATTGACATTCATGTACTGCAATAGATAGACTAGATCTGTGGCCTCTATATCTTCTTCTGAAAAATTGTATTGGAAGTTCTGAAATTAATTATACTTATATTTTCAAATTCCGTGGAAGTCTTTTTGGGGAACCCGAAATGGGGGTCCTTACATTTGGTATCAGAGTCGGTCGAGCCTTGAGGGCACCGGACTCATATTATACTGAAGGGTTGTCGGTATCTTCGTCAATTGGGATCGAATCGGACAGTTGATTTAGCTACAGCTACAACTATCTACTCAAACTGAAACTCAACCACCGGATCAGGTTCATTGTTTTTCTGTTAAATTCTTTCAGTATTTGAGATTGATATTGTTTTTCTTTATATATATGAATCGATCTGGTTTGTAAGAGTGTAACTCTGAACTCTGTTTTTTTCTTAGACATCTGACTCGATCTAGTTTGTAAGAATGTATAACTCTGTTTTTATATAAGAATCGATTTAATTCTGCAAAAGTATGAACTCTGTTTTTCAAATTATTTACATTTTCAAATCCCTAAGATTTATATGGAAGACTCGATGGGAGATTCGATTAAAACCTCTGTATATCTAACTTTATGATCGAGCTTCCCTGCGCATTTTTTTTTTTTAATTTAATAAACTTGATTGAAATCCGAGTTAGAATCGATAAATGGACTTCTTATTTGTCTGTGTATTATTTAGCGAATTTGATAGTTGATCATCCCTTAACATTTCCATAATTCTGAATGAACTCCTCTATGTATTATTCGAAGATTTAATAAAATTTTACTGGAATCCGAGATGGAATCAGTGTTGGAACTTTTACTTTTATGTGTGTTGTTTAGCGATTTGATAGGCGTTGTTCCTAGAATCTGTAATTGGATTTTCTTTTAATTCACTGTGTATTAATTAGCGATTTTGACAGACGTTGTTCCAGAAGTTCATAATTATGAATAGATCTTGGTTCCTAAAATTTGCAGTATACTGTTCAAATTAGAAAGGGTCTTCAGGAATTCCTGAATGCGAATGTAGTTGAACCTTAAAGCTATCTGTATCTCTATTTCGAGTTGGAATGAAGATTCCAGAATTGTGTTGGAACGTATTGCTATCTATGCATCTGTTTCGATTTCTTGTGTGCGTCTTAGATCTAAAACTTCGATTACAATATCTCTTAAGGTTTGCGCAGATCCCATTCTGGTTGGCATCTCCAATAGATCTTTAAAACGATTGGTGATATATCCATTAAAAACCTGTGTGGGTTCCTTTTTTTATGTTCTTTAAATTTTTGGAGTTTCAAAATTCAACACTCATAACATCCGGATCCAGATCTGGCGTTTTCAATCTCTACATTATGGCATTCCAATTTAAAATCTCGGCGTATTCCCGAAATTCATTTTATGACCTGTAAAATTAATCTTATCTGCAGTTTCGATTTTAGGATGAGATCTGTGACTCTGATCCTTATTTATAATTTTGAACTACAGTTAGAAATTATAATTGATCTATTTTAAAACTGGGTTGGCGTTTCTCTGATTAGTAAACTAATTGGTATTGACCCTAGAAATACCTGTGTATCCACTGGCGTCTTCCTGAGTTTGTAATGTGATTCGTAACATGACCATTAGAAATCTCTGTGTGCCTATTTGAAACCTGTTTGGTATTTCCATTCTTTTTTTTTTATTTTGCAGATTGGGAATCCGATCTTTAAACTTTCTCTGTCATCTCGAATCACGTTGATCTCTGCAATTTTTAGCATTGGATCCAGTTATAATTATAGCACTGATATTTTTTTTTTTAATATTCGAATCCTAGAATCGATGTCCATTATCTCTGTCATTCTGAATCGTGTTGATCCCTGAAATTATACCGTTGGATCCATCTAAGTATTGACCACAGCTTATACTCCATATCTGAGCAGGTCGATATTTTTTACTGTAACCCATTGCATGTGATCGGAATCCGGTGTGGTTTCGATTTCTTTTAAACCCTAAACGTTAAATGCTCACCTGCGATCTCTGGTCTCGACCTCGGTCTTCCATTTTATACATTGTGTTAGTGACTCTCGGCATAGTCTTCTTCATGAGATCTTTTACCATAAATCTCAAAATTATTTGGCGTTTCCAGAACTTTTAGTTGACTTGTATTTTTGTTACTTAAACCTCAGTGTGGATCTTTTACATTTGGCATTACGAGAAATTCCTAAAACGAATTTTGAATGACCTTAAAAATCCGTGTGGATCCATGGATTGGGCATTTTCTGAATTTTAAAATCGACTTGTTTATTGTTACTTAAATCTCGGTGTGGATCCATTTTATTGGCATTTCCCATAATTTTATTTAAACAACTTGTATTTTAAATCTGCGTAAACCCATTTCATTGGTATGTCCATAATTCAACTTGTATTGTCGATTAAATCCGCATGGATCCATTTCATTTGGGAGTTTCATTTGGGTATTTGCACCGTCACTTAAATATCTTTGTGAATCTCTTACTTTTGGCATTCCCAGAATTTGTAAATACGAATTGATAATTGCCAGTTTTCTTATGCATCGATTTCTTACCCAACGTTTACAGAATTTGAAACTTTAATTTGGAATTGCATTTTATTCTGTGTATCGAATTCCTACCTAAAACGTTTTCAGAATTTATAAACACCGAGGAATTTGTGTTTCCATACTTTGTATCAGTACTCCATTTGAAACTCGATTTCTGGGTTATTATTATTGTGATAAATTGTATTTATACTGCATTTTAATTCAATCCACTGTCATTTGCTAAATTTCGAGCTTCAACCAAGAATGTGAAATCGACTTACGCGTGGAGGATGAACTCTCTGTCTGAGATTTAAATTTTTTATTACTGTGATGACTTTACTTATATACTACCTTTTAAATTGATTCACTGTCATTTAGTTAAAAGTCCTGAACTGTGAAATATGTGGAATCAAGCTATGCATGGGGAATGAAATCTCCGTCAAGCTTTCAATGTGGAAATTGATTACTGTATTAATGCCTTAAGATACCCTGAGAATTATGGGGCAAATTCTAATTCAGTCCTGGAGTTTATCTTTGTGTATACCTGTAGCATTGACACCTGCACTTATGCCTGAATAATCGAGCTACGCTGGCAGTTAACACTCTCAACCCTTGAACTCGATAGCCTGGAGTATAGCTGTCACCCTTCTGCTCCTACACTCTTCCTAAATATCCGGCAGACCCTGCCAAATTGCAGCCAGAGTGTGTGCCACTCTCCACGCCTTCTCCAGTACTAAGCCCGCATCATGGGTGACACCTTTGTTGAACCCTACTTACCACCTGTTATCATTTACAGCCATCAACCAATGTACAAGCGCCGATGGCCGCCAGAAATGACACCGTCGCTTGCTTGATTGAGGAACTATCAGCGTAAGACGTGGCTTCTAACAATATGTGAGTATATTTATGTGATTTGTATAGTTAACGGAATAGTGTATGAGCAAATTTCATGTTTGTTACTGGTTGAGCATAATTCTTGATGTTAGCTCTTATTAAAAGAAATAGATTGATTTATGCTTACAACTAGTTTAGTTGTGGAAATGTCATGCATTTAATTAAATCAATTTACGACTTATGTATTCGGTCTATATATAATGTTGGTTGTCATAAAAAGGACATTTATTATTTAAATGGATAAGTTGTCTATTATACAACTATGGATTTACATTTGCCGATGATATCCTTTATAAGAAATAATATGTATATATTTGGAATTATATAGATATATATATATCTCCACTTAAGTTTAAAAGAGATTCGAATACCAAAATTTATGCTCTTTCATTATACTATAATTGTTCAATGTTTAGTTTAACATGTGTTCTTAAAAAGAAACCTTTTTACTTACGCTTTTAATCTAAAATAGAGGATGAGAGATATAGTAGCTATGGTGTTTAGTAATTCGCCTTCTTCGCCTTCTTGTTATAGAATGAAATTATTGATTATATATACATGAATACATATATATATATAATTAATGAGAACAATGTTTATACATATGTATTATGGTGTATTTAGTCGATGGGACCTTTGAAAATCCATAAGGTTTATGAAGATGTATGATTAATAATATGAAAGGGAGTAGGATTTAGAATAAACTTAAGTTATAAATTAAATTGCTTACTCTCTTCGTAATGGAGATATAATTAATAAGGAATGATTGAATTATTTATTTATTGACTATTCATGTTAGAATAATATGATAAGGACACCTTCATACGAAATGGTTAATGTTTTACCATTTTTTTCACCTTGTTATGGAATGTTTTATGGGACGGGATTTTATATTTGATCATTGGTAATTATGATTAAATTTAAATATATTTAAAATATTAATTAAATTTTATATATATGTTGTGAAGCAACATATTCCTATATAGATATATATTCCAAAAAAAAAAATTGAGCCCTAGACGACGTCCCTATAGTCGACGTGGAAAAATCAGAGCTGCAGTTTTTACTTCTTCTCCTTCGGCAAGGATACTCCCAGCTTCTCGAACAGGTCGGAATTATTCTTCTCTAAATTTTCTAGTATGTAAGTTTGAATGTTATTCAGGGTTCATATGCTTGATGAAGGGTTTGTGTAAATAATTTTGTCGATTGATTGTAAATGCTTAGTTTCTAAATCAAGGCAATGACTTCACGGGTATGCACTACTAGTTTGTAATCATGCTTGGATTGTGAAAAGAGAGAAGTTATACTTGCGATGAACTATAGAATTTTAGTTGTACTTGAGCTAGGAAGAGGAGAAAACTTCACATAAACTTTATTTATAAAAAAAATTGAGATTATACTTTTAACTATACTAAGTAAATGGCATGCCAGTATTTAAATATATATTGGATTATGATAAGAGAGAGGTTGCATGTCATATTAGCTTATGAATGGTTAAGGTATGTATTGAAGAATAGAATTTGGAATGGCTAATTCTTAATTTGAAAATCAATATATTTATTTAAACATATGATAGTTATGCGTAACTATAGAAAAGGGAGAAATTAGAATTGAAGGTTTTATCCCTTATGTTGAAATGTGTTAGAGATTTATGGATCTTCATAAATGATACATTTATAGTTTTGTTGAACGAAAAGAATTTGTTGTGGACGATTTCAATTCCGGTTACAATTAGTGAGTCAAGAGAAAACTGTTGTGGGGATTGCAACACTGTGAAAAGTATAATTTAGATATATTCTTAGTCATAGATTTACATTTATATGATGGTAGAGAAGAAGAAATGGAATTTTATTATCAATTGTGGTTATGTTGAAGAAATGAATGTGAAAAGAAAGTGAAAACTTACCATGGAAGTACACGAGACTTAACTTCGGGATGAATTTTTAATAAGAGGGGGTGTATGTAATGCCCGCCTCAGTACTTTAACTGATTAGACTAATGAGGGTACTAGTTTTGAAATGAACCGGCTAAGTAAAACACAAACCATTTGAATTTACTTTGAAAATGCTTATAATGAAAATGATGAATGATGAGAATGCTTTAAAATGAAAATGAAGAATAGTGTATATGCTCGATTGACTGAGACATGATGAAAAATGATGAATAATTTGTATGCTGGACTGACCGAGATACTAGAATGAATGATGTAAATATTTTATATAGTGCAGTGCTACTAATGTGTGCTTGAGTGTGTGTAGTGGCAGGTAAGACGATATACCGACTGACCCACAATGGAATTTTAGGGGTCGTAAGAATGGAAAGAACACATAGGGGTACAACAACAGACTGTCGACCCTGAATTAGCAATCGATGCACAAGTCGAAAGCTTGTGAGCTGACCCGGGGAAGCGTGTGCCGTACGGGCGAGGCCATACTGACTTAGTCGCGTACGAGAGTTGAGGGGCGCACGATAAGGAGAGCCTTATCCCTCAGCATCCCTTAGTCTCCAAGAAGTGTAGTCGATAGATCGCGGTAACGACTCCCCGATCGCTACACAGCTCTCCTCACAAGAAGAAAGAAAATAAATTGTCGGAAGGGCCTACCGAAGAGGTACCTAGACAAGAACAGGAAGAAAGAAAATGAATTGTCGGAAGGGCCCGCTGAAGAGGTACCTAGACAAGAACAAGAAGAAAAAATTAATCAACTATCTAAATGGAAATTTCACGTAAGATTTAAGAAATATTTTATTCCATTTCGTTTCATTTTATTATTTTGAATTATTTTCAAGATTTCATTTTAAATTGATTTCATTAATTTTGAATTATTTATTTTAATTGATTTTATCATCTCGAAAAAGAATTGAAAATATTGATTTTATTTAATTGATTTTGTTATATTGAAAAATGTTATTTGTAAAGGAATTATTTATTCAAAGGTTTTAATTTGATAGATTTTATTATATTTTTATTCAAGATTTTTTTTTTAACTGATTTTATTATTTTGGATTATTTTATTAATTCTTGATTAATTTTACTATCTTGAAAAGATTTGAAAAAGATTAAAATCTAGTTAATTGATTTTATCATTATTGGAAAAGAGTTTAATTTAGATTAATTTTTTTTTAGAAAAGAGATATTTTAATTCTTACTTTTATTCTTTTAAATTTTATAAAGAAGAGATTTAAAATAAATTAGAAATTTAGTAAAATCTTCTAATTCTGTTTTAGTAATTAGAAAAGAAAGGAATTTAGAAAGCTTTAAGTCTAACTAAAAGATATTAAGTAAACTAAATAAGAACCAAAACATAAGAAGAACTCGACTACACCTAACTCCCACTGATTTAGGGAATTAGGTGCACACTTGAGATGAAGACACTTGTAATTTGAGAGTAATTGTTAATAAATTATTAAATTAAATTAAATATGTGCATGGAAAAACACATGGCACATAGACTTTTTCTATATAATGAGGGAGGAGAAAGAGAGAAAGAGATCTCTTGCTCCTAGTGTTGGATGGGCACCGGAATCGAGAATTGATCTTGCGAATTCTTGTGAGTTGGGCTTAGCTTTCTAGGGATTGGGAAATCCCACCAGAAATCTTGCGTTGTGTGTTCTTGCGACTCCATTTGCTCGAGGGTTCGGGGTGATGAAGAATAACCCCGATACGGTAGGGAGGTCAACTGAGGGGTCACTCGGTACTTTGTCAAGAAATTTGATTGGATCGTGCGGGAACCACTTCGAGGACTCCATTGATTCGCTGGACCAACTATCGAAAACAGGTTTGAAGTATTTAGTTTATTTATTTTGCTAACTCTTGTGGTGGAATGAATAAATGTGGGTATATAGTTTTATTTATTGACATTCATGTACTACAATAGATAGAACTAGATCTGTGGCCTCTATATCTTCTTCTGAAAAATTGTACCGAAAGTTCTGAAATTAATTATACTTATATTTTCAAATTCCGTGGAAGTCTTTTTGCGGAACCTGAAATGGGGGTCCTTACAGTATTTCCCACTAACTATATGGTATTCAAAGATAAGGTACTTTCAAATGATAGTGTCTTGCTCGATAGTTGTGAAGAGGAAAATCAAATGTTGAAAATGTTGGGTGTAGAGTACATATCATATCATGCGTGTCCGAATGCTTATATTCTATATAGAGGAAAATATGCAAACAAAGAGATATGTCCAAAATATGGGAATGAAAGGTACAAAGAATCGAAAAAGAAGAAAAAAGCACATGTTCCTACTCATAATATATTGAGGCACATGTCTATAATCCCAAGGATTCAAATGCTCTTTCGTTGCAAAGAATTAGCTATGTTGTAGGGATGGCATGCATTGAACTGAACTGCGCAGGGAGTTATGTGAATCCCAACAGATTCAATCACCATGAAGCATATAGAAGATACATGGTTCAATAAATTCAAGGATGAAGTATGCAACCTTTGATTGAACATAGCCATTGATGGTGTAAACCCATATTTCCAACCAAACAACATCTATATTGTTTGGCCTGTAGTAGTGATCAATAACAATATCCCCCCATGGTTGTTTGTGAAGAATGAACATCTTATGTTGGCTCTTGTAGTCATTGGTAAAATATCATAAGTGAAGAATATGGATGTTTACCTACAGCCATTGATCTATGAATTCAAGGAATTATGGGAATGGATAGAGGTAGATGATGTGTCGAGACCCATCCCATCAGAGAGGAGTTTTATGTTGTATAGAATATGTGTGTACAACACACATGATTATCCAAGGTTAGGATTTTGCTCAAGTAAATATGTCGTGTGATTTGTTTATATTCAAAGCACTAATTTTTGGCATATTTAATTCAGTGTGATTGTCTTGATCTTCAACACTAACGTGCTCTCTTTACTATAACATCGCAGGTATTATAATAAAAGGTTATTATGGATGTAAATGTTGTCAACTTGTATGAAGGCTAGGCGGTCCAAATACCTACGAAATACAGTGTACAACTTCTCTAGGGCATTCCTCCCAAAAAAACAACTCTTGTAGAAGAGAAAGATCTACTTTCAATGGTAGACGAGAGAGAACCCAAATGCCTGAAATAATGACACGGATGACTGGATTAGGGAATATGGCAGAGAGAAGGAGAAGGAATATGCAGAGATGTTCGATTCAAATATGCAACATGTGATTTATGATCTTGAATTCTTCAACACCTATGTTGAGAAAATTACCAAAGGGATGAAAAGGAAATTGATATTTTATGAGCTCCCATATTGGGAGCATCTTAAAATTGCACACTTACTAGATCCCATGCATATATTTAAAAATGTTTCACGTTCTTTGTGGTGTCACATATCATCCAAAAAAAGTGATAAGTTGGCTTTCAAGAAAGATCTTATTTCTTCAAATACTAAAAAGAAGCATTGGCCAAGACAAGAAAATAAAGGAGATGTTGGCCCCTCTTTTTCATTTAAAAAAGGGGTTGTCCCATGGATTTTGAATAAAGATGATCTTGATTTGGAAAAGGAAGTTATATTGGGTGTGAAAGTGCCTTATTTTTATGGGTCTACTCTACAATGTTGCTTCACTACAAATGAAGAGTTGTCAAGTTTGAAATCACATGACCATCTCAACCTACTAAGGGTACGTATAATGTCAAAAAATTGTTTTTACTTTTTATTTTTATATTTTACCACACAAGTTAAAATGCAGTTCACTTTTTGTGTCTATTTTTTAGTGTCATTATCCATTGTTCGTGCATGGGTGTGTGAACCACAACTGTCTTGATGACCTGTGGTGTGCCATATCTAAATTATATGCATTTGTACGATGGATCACATCAAAGGATATTTACATCTCTAGCATTCCATAGTGGTGTCAAGAGATAGCCGAGATTGTTTGTATGTTTGAGAAGGAATTCTCATTGAGTTTCATGGACTTGCAGGTTCATCTTCTAATTCACCTAGTCAATGAGGTTGAATTACTTGGGGTTCTCTCATGTCGCTGGATGTTCTTCTTGGAGAGGTTCATGAAAAAAGTGAAGGGATTTGTTCGACAAAGGGAAAAACCTGAGGTTCTATTATGCCAGTGAGTACATCAAGCAAATTGACCAAACACCAAGTGCACTGATTTGGGATGATGAATGTGATGAGGAGAAAAGGGAAGGGGAGGTACTAGAAACGAACGAAAAAATGTGCATGTTAAAGATTAAGTCACTTATCTTTCGATCTTCAAATTTCCACATAGTAACTATGCACAAAAAACTTCAAAATATAATATATTTGATCCCATACATACTGAATGTGGTTTTGTTTCCATGAATACAACAACAAATTCATAAATTGATGCAATCAATAAATTCATTATTTATAATGCAGAGGAAACACAGCCGTGGGTCACATTGTATAAAGAGAAGAGGAGGAAATGGGAAATTGACAAAAAAGAATTAAGGCAGTTGCACAGTAGAAGCATGCCTTTTCCATATCATTTAAAAGAAAATATGCCAATGATCTATCCCAACAGTTGGGTTGCAGACAAAGTCAGAGAGAAATATGGTGCATCCGACCATTACCTTCCCGAAGAGGAGGATGCGCTAAACATTGGGATCGGGTGCAACAACTCGATAATAAAATATTGATGTACATTTCTAACTTTATAATGCAACTTTGAATTATAACATCTATGTTTAATATATTAATGGTTGGGTTATTAGACATATGACACCATCATTTGTTAACTTTTATTACAGGTGCATTTGTTCCCATCTATGTGGGATTATGGACATCATTTTCGTACCGAGGATGTTTATGATGGGCGTGTGACACAAGATTGTGGAGTGGAAGTCGAGTTCGACCAATCTAGTCATTCTAGCCACCAAGATCAAAACGTGATAGGAGGGGTGTTGGGTTATGTCAAAAAGTTACAAGAGTTCATTGAAGTGGACTTCTCATCTTTCTAGTGTGTTATTTTTAGGTGCAGATGGTGGGACACATTCGACATG
This sequence comes from Larix kaempferi, assembly GCA_027924585.1. Classification (NCBI taxonomy): domain Eukaryota; kingdom Viridiplantae; phylum Streptophyta; class Pinopsida; order Pinales; family Pinaceae; genus Larix; species Larix kaempferi. The sequence continues at coordinate 1,175,228 of BSBM01000925.1, read as the reverse complement.
AATAATGTAAAGGAATATCGTGATAGTGGGTTGATATGTATCAACTCTAGAAATATGTGAGATGAAAACTAAGGAGCCTTGTGTTTTCCCAAAACACTACAACCAAGTGTTCTTTTACTCGGATGTGTTGGATAGATATTGGTGGTTCATATTAAGACACGACCCTAGATCTGAACATGTTTTTGAGAACAACAGTGCTATCATGCCAACTAAGGAAGATAATGAGGGTGATGTCAACAGAGAGTGATATGTGCATGTTTTATTTCATCATTTATAGATTGAGATATCATTTTGTTACTGTTATCTTTGACTATCTAATTATATTGTTTATTTTTCATGTTATGATAGTGGAAATAGAAATTTGATTACTGGATGCAGTGTTCAAACAATTTCAGTTGGTTAACAACCAATATGATGCAAAATATATATGGTTTAATGTCTATGAATTAATTTATGATTGTATGGAATGATTATATGTCATTGTCCAAATTAATTATTGATATTATGTTTTGTGTATACATATATAAATACACCATGAAAACAACTTACATGATTCAATTTTATTTTTTTGAATGTAAACGCTAACATATTCTTCCTAACTTGAAGGTGGTCTCAAATTTCTATAATCATATTTCAATGCTTGTATTTTATGATTTTTTTGTTATAAATATTGTTATGAATTATAATTGCATTAATTTATGACATTTCTCTTAGAATGTAATGTTTTTTTATTATATGATTCGATTAAATTGAATTTTTGTTATAATGTAATTTTTTTTTAATTTTTTGATTGTATTTATAATGTTAACTCCAACATAGAAAATGACACATATGTAACCTTGATGGAGATTGAAAATTCAACAATTTTTTTACTAATGTTGAGCTCTACAATGACTTAATTTATGGCCTTGATAACAATGAAATTTACAACAAAATTTATGATGCTCTCTAATTTCTTCATCAATATTTGAATGTTTGTATTTCATGATGTTTTTGTTATAAATAGTGCTAAGAATTATAATTGCAATCATTTATGACACTTTTGTTATAATGTTTGCAAATGTTTTTTGAATGGAAATAAGAGAAAAAAATGGCTTTAAGGATGAAGGTGTAGGTATGTTGGAATCTTCTTTAGGAAAAAAAATGGTTTAAGAGAGAATCTTATTTTCTCTTTGTAATAAAAGAATTAAATATGTTATATTAATTAAGTTGGATTGAATTTCTTCATCTCTCTATTTCTAGGAGGTTAAAATCCATCTTAGAATTGGTTGAGACAATAAGGATTTAGATGAAGCAGCTAACAAAGATGTATATATGATTAATATTTATTCACCATATTTTATGGTTTGTAAATAAGTACTTAGTTTTGATTTGTAGATTAAAGCCATGGTTGTATATTTGACTAAAAATATTTCATATATGTATCAATATATGATCATTGATTTAGATTTTATTAATGTAAATTTATAATAATTTAATTATATGTTAATCTAATTTACATAACTAATATAAATCTATACTATTTTAGAAATTAAATATATTCATTGACAAACTCAAACATGAATAGTTGATATCATAAATTTGGAATAGTTTTGAAAATATTATTCAATACAAAAATATTTTAATGTTAATAAATAAATAAAAAATAAAAATAATAATATGAACAAAGTAATAAAACAATCCTTTAAATATAATAACATTAACAAAGTAATAAAACATCAATAAATAATTGAATTAATATAAATTTACAATCATTTATACATAATTAATTTGATTAATATATATTAATAGTTAATCCAAATTATATAAATTTACTCTTCAATAGAAAAATTGATTTTGACGACTTAAATGTTAATATGATAAATAAATAGTTGGAAATGTAACATGTGTCTTCCCCTTCATTAATCAATTAGTTATAATATATATTTTACAATAGAAAATAGCTCAAATATTTCATAACATTTAAAAACATGCAAAGGGGCAATGTGCATGATAATTTTAAACACCATCATTATCATTATCACCATCTAACATAAACATACAATCATTATCATTGTCACCATCTAACAAACATAAAAATAAACACCATCATGCCATCATTAACATAAAACTGATAAAAATAAGCATGAACTTACCATCATAAACATTACGATACAAATCCATCTAACATATACATCTTACAAAGTTAAACATCATCTAACACACATATAATCTAACAAAACACAAGTTCCATTTTCTAACATAACTATCAGAAACATCTAATGAACGTCATCGAACCTAACCTAACATACATAACATGACCATCAACATATAAATAAACATTAACATCAACATTTGTAAAATGGAAAACACAAACATTTAATGAACATCATCGAACCTGACCTAATATACACATCATGACCATCAACATATAAATAAACGTCAACATCAACATTTGCAAAATGGTAAACACAAACATCTAAAGAGCATAGTCGACCTGACCTAACATACACATCATGACCATCAACATATAAATAAACATCAACATCTGCAAAATGGAAAATGACGTATGTGTGTGTGTAACATCAAACTGACGATAAATGTCAAATATACATGTCTATTCCACCCCCGGAACCATATCATCATCACTATATGTCGACCCACCAGATGTATCGGAACCTCCAACAATACAGTCAGAGGCATGATCAGTACCTCTTCTAAGAAATAAACTAGCATGTAGATCAAAAAAAATTACATCTATAGGAATATGGATCATCTCACCCAATCTGAGCATCCTCTCCAAAGATGAGGGGACTGGTGGATGAGGATCATGGGGAGCTGATGGATCTATAGAGGCTAGTCGGTCTGATAGGTATAACAAATCACACATGAAAATATGAACCCAAAATTCGATGACATATATGTCTGATTTTTGACATCACGTCTTCGACAATCTGACAAACCTCTATTTTTTTTAACTTCGGCAGATATCTGACAACAAGAAGCTCTCATCGGATATCCGATATCTGTCTAAGTAGACGTCAGAATTTTCGTCGCATATCCGACCTAACTTATTTAAGGAAGGGTTGGATATCCGACCAAGTAAGTGTTGGAATTTCCGTCACATATCCGACCGAACTTACATAGGGAAGGGTTGGATATCCCACTAGGTAGACGTCGGGATTTCTGTCGCATATCCGACCTATCTTATTTAGGGAAGGGTTGGATATCCGACCAAGTAAACGTCGGACTTTCCGTCGCATATCCGACCAAAATTTTATAGGAAAGGATCTGATATCCGATGAAGAGGATCTAAATTCCGACATAAGTAATCATAAACAAAAGACAAATTCCGACGACATTTTCCATTGGAGGTATGACACCGTCGGAGGATTTACTGGGGGTTCCGTCGGATATGTGACGACTTTGGGGAATTTAAAAAAAAAAAATTAGTTCCAAACGGACTTCACCTACAATTGTCAATGTTGTACCTGTTCTCAAAAATTATTTCCAAAGTTCCTTCTGCTATCATTCTCACTCATTTAGATGAAGTGAATATATTTTTGAATGAATGGTTTGACCATGGATTTTATTAGACAACCATGAGGAAACATCCTTAGATAAGATCAATTAATGAATAATTTCATACCTTCTGACATGTAAACCTATCACTAAGGAATCAAAAGACATTTCATGCTTAATTAAAGACCCCAATGGATCCCTGACTTAAGTAGTGGTGTGGCAGATCCATACCTCACAGATCATATTTCTATCTATACTCCTGGATAATCAGATGTATGTGATAGATTGCCTCTATTTGTACTTTTCTATTATCTAATATAAAATGTGAGATTTTTTTTTCAAGTTCTCCAATGCACCTTGGTTGCTATTTCTGAATAATGTTCAAGTTATTCAATTGTCATCCTTCATTCTTGTGGATGTTGAGTAAATTTTTCTTCACCACCTTATGCCAATTTTTTTTAAGCTTTAGCAGTGGTTCTACGGGAAAGAAATAATCAGAGGAAGGAGTGGGATTACAAACCTCTGGAGTCTGAAATAGTGATGTTGTAGGTCATGAGGCAGCATTTTTATCTAGGAGAGATAGGTATTTTCTGCTCGTGGTTGCTAACTTGTTGGACATGAAATGGAGTTTTTAGGGCTGACATTGGCATGTTGAATGAGGCATTTTCAATGTTGTGAGGGGGGACTGATTTTTCTAAATAGGGTTGATTTCAGAGAAAGGCAGATGTTGTTACAATGCTAGAGATATCCAAGGGATAATTGGAGAAAGATGCATTAGCACAAAAGACAATAACAGAAGAAAACAAATCCCACTCAAAATTTAATTCAAACTAAAAAAATGTTGGATGGTCCATAGTTATGGTGGGCATAGAAACAAACACTATGATAATAGGGGATTGTAGCAAGAAGTGTGCTTGAGAGTTGAAATAAGCCGGAAGAATTTGGACGTGATAGGGTGAAACTATGTAAATGGAAAGAAAGAATGCTTAACATAGCATACGTCATAAACAAAATTTATTACAGCTTATACAACAAATTACAAAATGCACAAAGAAGCCAACAATATAGAGAATGAGGTACTCTATTTTGGATATTTGTGCAAGATAAATTCAACCAATAAGAAAATGATGCAACTTGCCTAAGGGTGAGTACAATAATATGCCTACACTACATCCTTCACTTGAATAAACATCATCAAAGTGCATTTGGAAAACCTAAAATTTCCATCAATTAAAATTTACGAATCTAAAGGCAAGCCTTGCAAGACTTGGAGGCATGCTCCTTCTTATGACAAAAAACACATGTAGGTTTCTTCTTTATTTAATCAACCTAAATAGTATAAGTAGTCATGTAATTGGGAAAACATCCACTTCAATTCAATTATGTTAAAGGATGGCACAAATAAGTATGCAAAAATAACCTTGAAACACTAGTTCTATAGCCCTAGTTCTATCTAGACCACAACCAAATGGACTTTTATGTAGTTTTTTATTGGAATTTCAAATCCACAGATGAAAATAGATCAGTAAATACTTATGGTGCATTTAAAACCATTTATTTATGATCAACTGCCAAAAATTTAACTTCGAAATAAAGAGATAAAATGTCTCATATAGCATTTTCCAACATGCTAAAAAGCATAAAAAATCCCAGTAGATGCATTGTAATATAATTGAAAAGCTAACTATAGTTTCAATATGTTACATGTACTAGTAACTAAGTCACTAGTACAAACTAAGCCACTCCTTGAATTTTGATATCATAGATGTATAATATTGTTAGTCCTTATCCACTAGAATTCAGTCAAACATTTCACAGGTTGAAGGAAATTCTCATCACATAAAAAAAAATGGATCAAAATCATGGATATATTTTCTGTCTAGATCTCAATGTCAATGAATACAAATTTCTTAGGGATACAGATTGTTATTGAAATTCACACACAATATTTAAATTGAAGGAAACTCACTTTGATGCCAACTAATTGACTTTCTTTAACCTTTCTCACATAAATGGTATTCTTTTGTATACTATCCTTGCTTCCCAGAAGGTGTGCAATGGTATATACCTAATCAAGTTAACAAGCCTGGGACAAGACATTTGAAAACATGCACTGGATATGGCATCAACTCTTAAAGATGCTTCAATAGACTTAAGTACCTTGGTCCTACATCAGAAGCACAATTAATTGCAAGTTTTATTTTCTATATCTATATTTTATATAAATTAAATTAATTGAATATATTGTACTTTCTATCAAACATAATATTAAAATTCTGACCTTGGTGGTTGAAATTCCAAGACAAATAATGGTATAGGTGAACAAGATACAAGAACATTGTGAACCTGCATACCATATTTAAATAAGCATAAGGAAATAAAATATATATATATATATATATCATGCATGACTTATTGCATTTTTATGATCGATGTCTATATGATTCTTCATATATATGCATTAATAACAACATCCCATAGTTTACATCAATTATGCATTTCCAAGTTTAATTTCACTCACTACTATTCGTTACCTCTTCTTAGCTATTAGCCCTTGCTTTTATAGTTTAATGAGAGCATAACTTGAGAAAAAGAATAAAAAATACCAATGAGCAATACCAACTAGTTTGCTCAACAAGTTGCTACTAATGTTGTTGGGAATTTGGCAAGTAATTTGCCATCATGAGCGTGGTTTAAATCCCCATGGGTGAGGCCCACTAGTCTAAACTAATAGGTTTAATAGGTTGAAACACTAGTTCTAATGCCAAAAACCAAAAATCTCCAAATCAGCTGCTGAAAAATTAGATATGGGAACCTTAGTTCTGTCACCCTTAAGGCTATGCCAATAGGAAAAAAAATATTATGAATATACTATTGAAAAAATAAAAAATATATATGAAAATCCTAGTTCTAGAACCTTTAAGGCAATGCCACTAGACAAAAAACTTTGGATTTGTTGTAAAATGCAAAAAAATATGCAAGGTATACAAATTTTTAGGTTGATATAATGTTAGGGAACCATTTTGATGGTGACATATATTAAACAAAAAACTTGAATCCACGATAATAAAAATTAGCAATAAATCAACACCAAAAAAACCTTGAAAAAATGGATGGTCCAAAAGGACTAGTGTAGTATCACGTGGGTGATGTAACTAGTCAAGAAACAGTCAAATATATCCAAGGAAAATCCATGATATAATACAGTAGGAAATATCTAATGTTGGACACTTATGTGGTCTCACTTATGTGGGTCATTGAGCTCCTCTTTGTTTCAAGAATAATTTAATATTCTCTACTGAACAGGGCCAACCATGTGAAGGTGGAAGCTCTTATGGCCCCTCCCCTGTCATGTCCCAAAATTTTGAATTGGGTCACAATGGCCTAAGCCCCTTGGCCATACTCATGAGAGTTTGTAAAATTGATGCTAAGGGTCAAGTAAATGCCAAGAATGTAGTCCAAGTTAGTAATAATGTGAAATTAGATCCAAATGGAAAAGATGGGTCACATTAAGATAAATTCCCAATTCAAAGTTGTAATATACCCATCCAAATGAACTGCCATGGAGGAAAATTACTAGTTCCCTAGGTTGGGGGTGGAATCTTTGGGATTTGAAATAAGGGGGATAATAAAGGATGTTTGAACATTAGAATGGCATAAATATTTAATAAAGGAACTAAATAAATAAATACAAGGGAAAATAAAAGTGGCAATTGATCATGAAGACACATGGAGGATGTGGGACCCACACAAGCTAGATTTTCTATGCCACATGGAATCCTCCTCTTGTCATTTCGAATCCATAAGAAGCCCAAGGTTCTTGGGATGAGTTTGAAGGTCAATATACTTGGCATGAATCAATTAAGATGGAATTAGAGTGGAAGAGGAAGAGGCATTTTGGAGCTAGTGAGACACTTGGACTAGATTCCCTAGCTCTATGACAACAATGATGAAGATTCTATGACACCTATGACACAAATCAGACCTGAAGGCTGACATCTGACATATATGACATTTCAGGGCTAAAAATAGCCTCCAATTGGGCTCTGAAGTGAGTTAGGGCAGCCGAAGAGATACCAATTTGAATTTGGAGGAGAGGGCTAGAATTGGAAGGACAAGTGTCATACTTGGGAATCTCTTCCCAACTTGAATTGGCATGGATCTCTTGGGAGGAATTGGACCCATAGAGGACCTTAGAATTTTATAAAATACAATAACAAATAAGGATGGTATTTTTTTATCATTTTAGAATTTACATTTTGCATTTGGCAGAGGAGAGCTAGTGGAGTGCTACTCTACTTGCCTTAGCACCAATTTCGAGGGTGAAAGATGCCCATCCTAGTTGGTAATTGGAAAGGCCATTCAGACCTTTCATTTGGAACTTTAATGGAGTCGTTTTTTACAGGTTGAATCTACAGGGCAGCTCATGGTAACATCTCTTTCAGCTTGCTTCTACAACCATTCTTCTATTTATTGGCATATTCTTGCTCCTTGAGGAGATGCGCACTTGTTGAGGTGATGAACTATTTGGCATAGCTCTGGAGGCCCTATTTATTTTTAATATTATATATATACTCTATTTTTACTTCTCATGAGACTCTCAGGTCGAAATACTAAGTTTATTCATTAAAAAATACCAAACAATGCATAAATGATGCCATTTCCCCTAGATCTTGTTGTTGGAGTTTGAAGAGACACTGTTTCAAGTTATATTAGTTATTCTCTATGATTTTGTTGATGTATGGAGTTTTATTAAAGTTCTGAATAAGTTTCATTAACATATCATAATCCCTTGGCACCTAAATTTCCAATTTCATAAGTCATGGTGAAAATAACTAGCTTTTCCCCTTATGTAAAATCTTGCATATAAACATATGATTTTAAGGAGGTTCAGAAGGCCATAAGAACTAATTAAGGATACATTGGGGAGATTATTAAAGCCACTTATCATTACCATACCTCTTTTCATATATTTTTAAGGGTTTAATAGCATTTTGGAAGCCATCTTTGTCCATTACCCTTGGGGGATTTGAAGCTCAAAATTACTAGTAATCTTCCCTACTTTGTCCAGATTGTAAATGAATGTTTCAGAAGTGTTTTGAGGGTTTTAAATCATCCATCAGCCTCTTTTATATGTCTTAATACCTCTCAAATACCTTCAGACCCATTATACAATCATTTGGAGTCATTTGGAGACCAAGAGACCAATATTAGTCAAAGAGAAATTGCTAGTCAAACTCCCTACTTTGGCCAGAACTTAAAGGAGAGTTACAGAAGCTTATTGATGACTTTAAATCATCCATTAACCTCATATTTATTCACTAAAACTATTCATACACCTTCTGTAACAATTTGGGAGCATTTGGAGCCATTTGGAGGTCAAGAACCCAAGACTAGTCAAAGGTCGAACTAGTGGAAAAAGTTGAAAATTTCACCATTTTAATAAATTTCTAGAAAGGGACATTACAGTGGTATCAGAGCATGAGCTTGGAACCTGATGTGGTCTAATATTCATGAGGAAAATATGTCATGGACCACCATTAGATATTGAAACCAAAAGTGCTTTTGTTGAATAGGAAAAAGTAGGAAAAGAAGAGCATTCTTTTAGGAAACTGTGGCTAGGGATGAAAAGGGAACCTCAGATGATATTGAGGAGTACAGGAAATTCATGAAACCCCTATTTGAAGACATGAACAATCAGATAATGAAAGGATTCGAATTGTTGGCTAGCCAACTTGGGATCAAAGGGGTAATAGGAGGCAGCAGTAGTTCCTCTTTCGAGGAAAAGAAGCCAATGGGTGAGCATATTTTCTCAAGCATAGGACCCCATAATAGAGTAAATGAATTTCAGAGAACACCAATGCCTACTACACCTAAATTTCTTGATTCCAAAGCAAATATTAATACTCCAATCGATGTGCAAGAACTTCTAATCAAATGGAAAAATTTGAGTGAAGATTGCAGAAACATCCTACCATTTAATCAATACCTCATTGTCTCAAACAAGCTCAATATGAACGAAGGTAATAAGAATCCACTTCAAAAATAGAGATTCCAAATATATTGATCTTAAGGAAACCAAGGGGAAAGATGAATCAGCTTGCTTGAAGGAGCAAAAAGAGGAGACCCATGAACCACCTAGTTCTGAAATAGGTGAAGTAGAAGAAGCAGTACATGAAGAGGATCGAAAGTCACTCCCAAGTGACTCTGAAAAAGATGAAGAGATATCACATGAGCATGAAGAAGGTTCTATTGAAAGTATTGAATATCATTTCGAGACACATTCTACCTTGGAAAGGAAACAAAGAGCAATGTGCAACATCAAAGGTAATTTCGTATCTTTGCCTTTTGATAGAAATAATTTAGTTGAGTTTAATGAATTGTTACATGATGCATACTTGAAGAAGGATGAGGATATTCATTAACTCAAAATTCAAAATGAGCAACTTCTTGAAAGGTTGCAACATACTTTTTCTTCCTCCTATGTTTCAAAATTTCAGATGGTGGACTGTATGGAGGATTCTCATGACATGGAAGATCATGAGAAACATGGAAATTTTCATTTGCTTGATGTGTTTGAAGAGGAGATTGATGAGATCCAAGCACTTGATGTGGTGGGAGAGGAATTTGAGTTTCCTCTTGGAAATGGTGACACAATTTTTTAAGGAGTGTATGATCCCACTACTTTGGAACCAATCGATGAGGAAATTTTTGCACTTTTGAGGGAGCTGCATGATCCTACCCTTATGAATAATTCACATGAGGACACTTCTGCACTTTCTGATCATTTGGGTGAGTTGGTTCATTCTCCTACATCCTACACTTCCATATTTTGTAGCATTCATCCTAATGAAGTATGGGTGAAAGGTTTATTTTTTATGGTGCCACATGAGGAGTGTGAAACTTCTACCTCTCCTTTTGATGATGACATGACTAGAGCATCTCATTATTTATATTTGCAGCAACATATTTGTTTACCTTATGATGATACATATCTTCATGGATGCACTTATGATGTTCACTTGAGTCACTTGAAGACTCTTGATTTTACTTGCTCCTTGCTTAGTTCAATTGATGTTGGAGGAACTTCATTAACTATTTGGGTAAAGAGACATATGATTGGAGCAAATTTTAATTGGCAGCAACATCCTCTACTATTTCTTGATGATACACATGTTCATGGATGCACAAATTCTACTTATGTGAGCCCCTTGAAGGCTTATTGTTTTCCTTGCTCCCTACTTGGTTCAAATTTTAGTGGAGGTTCTTCACTCACTTCTTGGATGAAAGAACACATGGCTGATTATTTTGATGCATCTTATATCCTTTTGGAGCAGCATTATAGGACATGGAATCCTCACATATGTCATTGGATCAAATTTGATTGGTCACTTGAAGCTTGTGTGCACTTGGAAAATGGTGGTCTACTCACTTGGAGGTATAAGCACTTTCATGATTCTTTGTTGAGGCACCTCCTTGATGTACATTTTTGTTATGTTGTTATGTACTTTGATGATATTTATTTTGTACTCGTGAAGTTTGGAAGTATGCATACAAGAAAATGGGATCCATGAACTCTCTTTCCTTATGGTATAGGTTGGACAGCACTCTTAATTGTTGGAGTGCAATACAAGCAATGGGACCCTGGGATAATTTTTAGTCCCATTGATTTCAAAGTAGTATGGAAGATGGATTCTCCACTTAATAAAGTGATGTTAATCAAATTAGTGCAACAACAAGCATGGTGGTTCCTCTCTAAAATATTCATGGAATCTCGAAGATTCAAAGTTGGGCAACTCAGTGGCAAATTCAAAGAATTATGCAGCGGTATCAGAAAGGGTTTCCAAAATATGAAAGAGGTAAAGAGTAATTGTGCCAACTTGGTTTTGATGGATTTAATTAAAAAAAAATTGTTTAGTGGTGATGTTACAGGGGATATCAAAATGAAAAAGAAAATACACATCTCCTTGCTTTTGGAAACACACAATTGTAGTGCATGGGTGGCTCTACTCAAGGTTTCAAAAGAGAAGTTTTGGGAAGCAAAATTTTGGAAAGAAAGCAGGTTCTTCCACATACATGTGTTGAAATTTCTTGAGGACAAGAAATATTAAGAAGGGAGGATTTTTCATGTCCCAAAATTTTGCATTGCGTCACAATGGCCTAAGCCCCTTGGAAATACTCATGAGAGTTTGTCAAATTGATGCTAAGGTTCAAATAAATGCCAAGAATGAAGTCCAAGTTAGTAATAATGTGAAATTAGATCGAAATGGACAAGGTGGGTCACATTAAGAGAAATTCCCAATTCAAAGTTGTAATATACCCATCCAAATGAACTGCCATGGAGGAAAATTACTAGTTCCCTAGGTTGGGGGTGGAAGCTTTGGGATTTGAAATAAGGGGAATAATAAATGATGTTTGAACATTAGAATGGCATAAATATTTAATAAAGGATATAAATAAATAAATACAAGGGAAAATAAAAGTGGCAATTGATCATGAAGACACATGGAGGACGTGTGACCCACACAAGCTAGATTTTCTATGCCACATGGAATCCTCCTCTTGTCATTTCAAATCCATAAGAAGCCCAAGGTTCTTGGGATGAGTTTGAAGGTCAATATACTTGGCATGAATCAATTAAGGTCGAATTGGAGTGGAATAGTAACTCCCATGGAAGAGGAAGAGGCATTTTGGAGCTAGTGAGACACTTGGACTAGATTCCCTAGCTCTATGACAACAATGATGAAGATTCTATGACAACTATGACACAAATCAGACCTGAAGACTGAGATCTGACATATATGACATGTCAGGGCTAAAAATAGCCTCCAAGAGGGCACTCAAGTGAGTTAGGGCATCCAAAGAGACACCAATTCGAATTTGGAAAAGGAGAGGGCTAGAATTGGAAGGACAAGTGTCATACTTGGGAATCTCTTCCCAACTTTAGTTGGCATGAAGCTCTTGGGAGGAATTAGACCCATGGAGGACCTTATAAGTTTATAAAAGACAATAACAAAGAATTATGGTAGTTTTTGATCATTTTAGAATTTACATTTTGCATTTGGCAGAGGAGAGCTAGTGGAGTGCTACTCTACTCGTCTTAGCACCAATTTTGAGGGTAAAAGATTCCCATCCTAGTTGGTAATTGGAAAGGACATTCAGACCTTTCATTTGGAGATTTAATGGAGTTTTTTTTTACAGGTTTAATATACATGGCATCTCATGGTCACATCTCTTTCAACTTGCTTCTACAACCATTCTTCTATTTCTTGGCATATTCTTGCTCCTTAAGGAGAGGCGCACTTGTTGAGGTGATGAAATATTTGGGATAGCTCTTGAGGCCCCATATATTTGTAACATTATATATATACTATTTTGTTATTTCTCATTATACTCTCAGGTCGAAATACTAAGTGGAGTTATGTAAATCACCAAACAATGCATAAATGATGCCATTTCCCCTAGATCTTGTTGTTGGAGTTTGAAGAGACACTATTTCGAGTTATATAAATTATTCTCTATGATTTTGTTCATGTATGGAGTTTTATTAAAGTTATGAAGAAGTTTCATTAATAGAGCATAATCCCTTGGCACCTAAAATTTCAATTTCATAAGTCATGGTGAAAATAACTAGCTTTTCCCCCTATGTAAAATCTTGCATATAAACATACGATTTTAAGGAGTTGCATAAGGCCATAAGAACTAATTAAGGATACATTGGGGAAATAATTAAAGCCACTTATCAGTACCATACCTATTTTCATAAATTTGGAAGGGTTCAATAGCATTTGAGAAGCCATCTTTGTCCACTACCCTTGGGGGATTTGAAGCTCGAAACTACTAGTAATCTTCCCTACTTTGTCCAGACTGTAAATGAATGTTTCAGAAGTGTTTTAAGGGTTTTTAAGAATCCATAATCCTCTTCTATATGTCTTAATACCTCTCAAATACCTTCAGACCCATTATACAAGCATTTGGAGTCATTTGGAGACCAAGAGACCAATACTAGTCAAAGAGAAATTGCTAGTCAAACTCCCTACTTTGGCCAGAACTTAAAGGAGAGTTGAAGAAGCTTATTTATGACTTTAAATAATACATGAACCTCATATTTATGCACTAAAACCATTCATACACCTTCTGTAACAATTTGGGAGCATTTGGAGCCATTTGGAGGTCAAGAACCCAAGACTAGTCAAAGGTCGAACTAGTGGAAAAAGTTGAAAATTTCACCATTTTAATAAATTTCTAGAAAGGGACATTACATCCCCCCCCTCACATAACTCTCAATTCACCACACCCAATGCATGTACTCGAAAAAAAAATTATGTGCAAACTTGCGGATTTCATCATGAAAGAAACATTTACCATTCATTAAAAAAAAAGTAACATTCATCAAACCATTCATTCATTCAGTAGGAAAAAAATTATGCATGACATTATCTTATAAACAATAAGTACATATAGTGTTTCTTCATTCATTTCTTTTTAGATCTTTCTCTCTTCACAAAATTAGCAATAAACTCATCTTCTGGAACTTGTTGTTCGGTTCTTGGGGCTTCATCAACTTGTCGTGCTGTCTACCTAGTAGAGTACTCGTGATGTGGATGTTGCGGCAAGAGGTCAGTATTTGTTGCAATAATGTGACAATTTTACATTGATATCTTCTGATATTATAATGACAAGTATTTAATTTTAAAAAAAAAACATTACAAAGGCATTTTTTCACCTGTTATGGCTACATCATGTACTTCGTATTCCTGTTTAGGCTCATCCTATACAATGTGACCCTCTACATGCTCTCCAGTTTAAACATGGAAAAGTACAATTAATATTCAACATATGTAATGCAATATTTAAAATTGTAGCATATGAATAAATTAATTACCAGGATTCAAAGCATTGTCTTCGATTGGTTGTTCTCCATCCTTGACATTAAGTGGATTGCTGCTTTCCTGCTCAAAACAGACTCAATAGTTTATGGAAAATATTTAGAACGAATAGATTGCACAAGTAATAAATATTCATTAAACTATATTGATTTTATATACCTGTGCTCAAGGTCGATATCCAGAAGACTGTGTTTTCCCAGACAAGCTTTTTCGACATTCAACAACAGCTCCAAAGTCATGCTCGAAGCCAAGCTTCAAGTATTCCTCAGTGGGAACTTCCTTGAATCGGTTGGCCTGCATATTTGCATAATGTCTTGAATTTACCTTTTGTAGTGCAATAAAACAGAAATAATTTGCAATTTATTATTTGGATGCAATATTGGTTTTTCAATACTTACAATTTGTGCCTCCATATTCAAATAACCACCAGGCCCAAGCTTGTGCTGACCAATTTTTAATTGTCTTGAATTTGTGGCCTTTGATGTGTCTGACATCCTATGAAAGTGTTGAAATACGTTATATGTTTCAAATTTGATCTAAAAATTAATAATAATAAGGTTTAGAATTACATTGCAGAAAGTATTGCATACTTCCCTGTGCCCGGTGGTAGCTTTCCTTCTTTTCTTAGAGCCCTCTCCTTTCCATCTTCCACTAGGGATTTCCACTCTCTTGCTGGAATCATCGGAGGGAGCTCATACCTAGGGTTTCTTTCTATATGAACCCTATATTGGTCTCAAACAATCTTCATATGTTGTCCAGCCTTCTTTAGGACCTCGGCTCAATTAAAGGTCTCATTGCCGAACAAACCAACCGAGCGATTATTGAGCTCATCTTTTAAATTTTTACTTTTTTTATCCCACCATGTGCGGATGGTGGGCCCAAAGATATCCAATGAAAAATCATTAAGATGTTTATAAAAAACATCATTTCCTGCAAAATTATCATGCCATCATTAGTTGAAAAACAATGTTTTATCGATATATTACAATAAAATTATAAACACTAACTTGAACAATGTATAAATACCTAGTATCTTCTCTATATTTATTGGAACGAGCTCTTCATCCACCAAAAATGTGGTCTATAGTGTACCCATGCTAGTGACAAGGGAAGATCCAGGAAATGTTGCTTCAGCAATATCAATACTAGCAGTCTCTGCATCTACCCCTTCTTCTACACGATCTAGCATGCGCTAGTCACTAGTGGGTTCACTCACAGCTGACCTCTGGGGTGTCGTGGAA
The DNA here is from genome assembly GCA_027924585.1 of Larix kaempferi. Taxonomy (NCBI): domain Eukaryota; kingdom Viridiplantae; phylum Streptophyta; class Pinopsida; order Pinales; family Pinaceae; genus Larix; species Larix kaempferi. The sequence continues at coordinate 1,159,597 of BSBM01000925.1, read as the reverse complement.
TGTCTTTCCGATTGTTCAGTCTACAACAATGGCACATGAGATGCACGTGGAGTCATTTTCTCATGTGACGACTCTCCACGAGCGTCACTAGTGCCAACCCGGCCTTGACCACTAGTGTGTGGGCGCAAAAAATCCTGGCAATTCAAACCATATTTTAGTTCTCCATCATATACAAGTAAAATTTATAAAATACTAAATGAATTTATATTATGATTCAAGATTCCGCAACTTACTTTCAAGGTCTGAGATATCTTTACCAAGACATTAACCTTTGCTCTAATCTCATTTGTCTACGACTGAATGAATAACAGACGAAGGATATCCTCATTAATTTTTTTCAATGTATTCTCTATCATCTTAATAAGGTCTAGAGAAGAACCAATTTCAGCATCACGCATCAACTCATCCACATCAAAATCTATTAATTGCTCTGACGCTGGATCATACATCGAATCAGTGGTCTGCAACAAAAATATATAAAACATTACTGATGTGAAAGCAATAGACTGAGGAAAAAAATATATTAACAAAACATATCGATCATGTAGATTCCTACAATTACAATTAGGTTTACCTAATGCCTCAATGTTGGTTTCGTCTAATACACAGCTAGGGACTTGCCCCGATCATCCCCGTGCCAAAAAAATGTAGAAAACATTATCATAATGAAACCAATATACACACAAAAAAGACATCAACAAAAAAATTATGCTCTATATTATATTTTTGCAATTCCAATGAATTATACATGTTGCCTCGAGGATTGTCTACTCATCTGATCAATGGTAGGAGGCCTACCCCGATATACTAATAGGGAGGAGCCCCTTACAACACCCTGCAACAAAAACATAGAAACAATTATCTAAACAAAACCAAAATATTCACGAAAACAACATAATAATAAAACATTTTGATGTATTTAAATTGTACAATTACAATCAGGTATAACTATTGCCCCGAGGCTGTTGTCGTCTGAACAACAACTAGGTGGTTTCCCCGATCAACACTCTGCAATAAATATAAAAATAACATTATATAAACCAAACGAATATACTCATGAAAAAACACAGCAAAAAAAAATCTGTTTTCATATTATATTTGTACTATTACAAAGATGTATATCTGATGCCTCGAGGATGTTGTACTCCTCTGACCAACTGCTGGGGAGATGCCCAGATCACTACCCTGCGAAGTAAATATAGAAAATTTAAATGAAATTATAACAATAGACTAACAAAAAATCCTTAATATGTTAAATTCATTAATAAAAGGTTGGGTAAATTGTTAGATGTACCACTCCCATAGTAATTGTGTTTGTATCTATTCGATTAAAATTGTAATTAATAAGCAAATATTCCCCTGCAACCATTGATTTAATGTCACATACAAAAACATGGTTTCCTTCACGCCCCTCAAATATGCAGTTGGGTTGCTTAATTGTAGACCCTGTTTGTGTACTGTTTATAACCCCCGCAATATTCCTTGTAGCTTTTGGCCTTCCATCAATGTACAACGTTGCTCCTTTATTTTGATCTTTGTCTTTCAACTGTAAATAATTTGCTGACAATCCATATCTGCGCATACTTCGTGTATATTTGACCAGGCACATCCAATCTTTGTAGTTGTAACAGGGTCCAACATACTCCATCAATTATGTACATCTATCGTAACTGACCTTTATGCCATCCATGCAAAATAACCCCAAACCATGTAATGATGATGGTGCAATTCGATATATCCTCTCGTTCACACAAAAATATGTGTTTAGTTGAGGAAGATCCTTGGGTACCCATTGTTTCACTAGATGTTTGTACCTCAAGGGCACCTCGATGTCGCCTATTGTCTCATTAAGATGTTTATAAAAAACATCATTTCCTGCAAAACGATCATGCCATCATTAGTTGAAAAACAATGTTTTATCAATATATTAAAATAAAATTATAAACACTAACTTGAAAAATGTATAAATACCTGGGATCTTCTCTATCTTTATTGGAACGAGCTCTTCGTCCACCAAAAATGTGGTCTGTAGTGTACTCATGATAGTGACACGGGAAGATCTAGGAAATGTTTCTTCAACATTATCAATAATAGCAGTGTCTGCATCTACCCCTTCTTCTACACAATCTAGCATGCGTTGGTCACTAGCGGGTTCACTCACAGCGAACCTCTGGGGTGTTGCGGAACGTGTTGTCAACTGTGCAGTAAAAAACAATGGCACATGATATGCACATGGAGTCATTTTCTCATGTGACGACTCTCCACGAGCATCACTAGTGCCAACCCCGCCTTGACCACTAGTGTGTGGGCACAAAAAATCCTGGCAATTCAAACCATATTTTAGTTCACCATCATATACAAGTAAAAATTATAAAATACTAAATGAATTTATTTTATGATTCAAGATTCTGCAACTTACTTTCAAGGCCTGAGATATCTTTGCCAAGACATCAACCTTTGCTCTAATATCATATGTCTGTGGGTGAATGAATAGCAGACGAAGGATATCCTCATTAATTTTTTTCAAGGTCTAGAGAAGAACCAATGTCAGCATCGTGCATCAACTCATCCACATCAAAATCTATTGATTGCTCTGATGCTGGATCATACGCTGAACCAGTGGTATGCAACAAAAATATATAAAACATTACTGACATGAAAGCAATAGACTGAGGAAAAAAGTATATTAACAAAACATATCGATCATGTATATTCCTAAAATTACAATTAGGTTTACCTAATGCCTCGATGTTGGTTTCGTTTGATCCATAGCTGGGGACTTGCCTTGATCATCCCTCTACCAAAAAAATGTAGAAAACGTTATCATAATGAAACCAATATACGCACGAAAAATACATAAAAAAAACATTATGCTCCATATTATATTTGTACAATTCCAATGAATTATACCTGTTGCCTCAAGGATCATCTACTCATATGATCAATGGTAGGGGACCTGCCCCGATCTACTAATAGGGAGGAGCCCCTTACAGCACCCTGCAACAAAAACATAGAAAAAATTATCTAAACAAAACCAAAATACTCACGGAAACAACATAATAAGAAAACATTTTGATGTATTTAAATTGTACAATTACAATCAGGTATACGTGTTGCCCCGAGGTTGTTGTTGTATGATCAAAATACAAGTGGTTTCCTCGATCAACACTCTGCAACAAATATACAAATAATATTATATAAACCAAATGAATATACTCATGAAAAAACACAGCAAAACAAAATCTGTTTTCATATTATATTTGTACTATTACAAAGATGTATACTTGTTTCCTTGAGGATGTTGTACTACCCGGGGAAGTAAATATAGAAAATTTAAACGAAATTATAACAATAGACTAACGAAAAATCCTTAAGATGTTAAATTTATTAATAAAAGGTGGGGTAAATTGTTAGATGTACCACTCCCATAGTAACCATGCTTGTATCTATTCGATTCAAATTGTAATTAATAAGCAAATCTTCCCCTGCAACTATTGATTTAATGGCACATACAAAAACATGGTTTCCTTCACGCCCCTCAAATTTGCAGTTGGGTTGCTTAATTGTAGACCCTAGTTGTGTATTTTTTATAAACCCCGCAATATTCCCTGTAGCTTTTGGCCTTCCATCAATGTACAACGTTGCTCCTTTATTTTGATCTTTGTCTTTGTCTTTCAGCTGTAAATAATTTGCTGACAATCCATATCTTTTCATACTTCGTGTATATTGGACCAGGCGCATCCAATCTTTGTAGTTGTAACAGGTTCCAACATACTCCATCAATTATGTACATCTGTCGTAACCAACCTTTATGTCATCCATGCAAAACAACCCCAAACAATGTGATGACGATGGTGCAATTCGATATATCCTCTCATTCACACAAAAATATGTGTTTAGTTGAGGAATATCCTTGGGTACCCATTGTTTCACTAGATGTTTGTACCTCAAGGGAACCTCGATGTCACCTATTCTCTCATCATCATAGGAACATGACCCCCCTTCAGCAAGAAAAAATTCCATGTGTTTATGGAATTTTCTTCTTATTTTTTGACATCTAGTTGATATAACTCTTGTAGACCTATTGGATGTCTCACTTTCATCTAGTCTTACTAAATTTCGTTCGCTCAAGGAAGAAAGATCTGAAAAATACCTATTTGGTTATACTTGCACCATGGGGAAAAAGTTCAAATAGGACATTCAAAGGTGATCCCAATTCTAAAAGAGGATGATGATATGGTGATCTAAGGTGAATTAATTGCCTTGCATGAGAAAATTATGTCAAGGGTCATGTCATATTATTAGAAAAGTCATAGAGGTAGACACCCTTGGGTGTTAAGATATGAATGGTGGTATGTGTTAGCACTCAGAATTTCTCCCCTAGTTATGAGAGGATAGTTCCAAGGTTGATTATTTCAAACCAATATTTAGGAGGAAAACTTGATTTTTTCCTACCAGAGAGGGCTCTTTCAAAAATAAATAAAATGGACAGAGATATATCAAAATGATTGTGCTTTAAAACTATACAAGGTTGAAACACATGGATACCATTGGGCATGGAGTCAAATCAAAATTAATTTAAGGGTAAGAAGAGATTAAACAATATTTGTTTTTACAAAGGCAAGATAGTTATTTTCTCCACAATCAAGTTATTGTTTGTAGGTGATAATAGAAGAAAGAGAGACAATCCATAAACATTGGGCACCAATTGTGGATGAATCCAACATCAACTTTAGAGGAGTAATTATGAATACTTAGATACAATAAATCATAGCATGATAACATGAATTCTGACTTAATCAAACTCTCATCTAAGCATGAAAGAAAACATAATGGAAAAGAGAGATTACTGGAATAACAAATCACATGAGAAGGAGAAAATCATAGATTGTAAATAAATAACACATGAATATTTGCTTCTGAAAATGTGTTCAACTCTGCAGGCAATTTCTATTAAATCTTGGAGAAGCTTGATACAAAATGAGTGTTACTTTCACGGGTTCCAACCCTGATTACATTGTCAAAATCTGCTTTTATACATTGAAGGCATCTTGGGGCAAAACCTAATTGCATTATTTCTAAAAATAGTAAACTTTGAACTACTTATTACATTCTATTTCCGTCAAAATTTACATCATTTATAATTTTCCAAAATATAACATTTGGTGTTTTTTTATCAGCTACAGCTACTGGCGAAAATGTCTTGCTCAGACAGGAATCTTCAAGTGTGCATATTGTACTTCATTTTGCCATACTTCTCCACTGTTTTCCATTGCTCTGTAGAATGGATTTCATAGTTGGTCACTTCTTTGACTAGAACCTTCATCTCCACATAATCTGCAATAGATATTGGAGGTATCTTTGCACCTATCATTACCAACTGGTTTAGAATTTCAAAGTCATCTGCAATCTTTTCCAATACATTTTCAAAGTCATGGGTCATATCTTCAAACTTTTCATGGTTCATCCTGATTTCAAACAACAAATTCTTATAATCATTTTGGGAGATCAACTTATTATATTCATCCCAAAATGTAGGAAGCCCTTTCTGAATCAGATTTTCAAATGATATTTTGAAAGATTCCACATGTTTCTTCATCTGATCTACTTTAGCTTGGACATTCTCAACATCAGAATGTTTTCCAAGGACTCTCTTGGCCCAGGTTGTTATGATATTATGTTTTTAATGGCTAACACCTTCAAATCATCCTTTGTCGAGGTGTTTAGGAAATTAATGGTATTCTAGGTTGTTTCCTTTGGCTTTTTATCCAAATTCCCTCTCATTGTTGTACAACTCGGTATGCTATCATTTTCTATTGTCTCTTTTGTTTTCATAAAATTTAAATAAGGCCTGAATTTTGCAGCATCGTTTATTATTGAATCCCAAATCAGATGCTTTGCACCTTGCAAAGGAAGCTGTCATGTTACCTAAGATATCAATTTCTGATTTTTATTAACCTACTCCTTATTCTTATTTTCCAGCTCTTTTCTTTCTCCCTCTTTCTTTTGATTTTCTTCTTCTAACCTCTGCTTTTCTTCCTTTAACTCTTTTATTTCTACTTATTTCAAGATCACTTGAGACATGGATTGAGTTAGACTTTCTGTGTTTGTTTCTTCATTGTTTTGACATGTTCCTTGCCTTTCCTGCACAACACTTGCTAATTTTTTCTTCAAATCCTCAACCTGAGTCTTGAGACTTAACCTGTATTTTTTCCCAACTTACTTATTTTTCTTCATATTTAATCAACTTTGCTTTAGAGTCATCTAATTCTTGTGATAGGGATTCTCTTTCTTGCTCCAAAACAATCAATTCAGAGGATTGAATCAATTGAGTCGCTGGAATTTTAAGTTTCTTTTTAAGCAATTGAATAGTGTTCTCCTTTTCAGTTAAAATTTTCTTGCTTGCTTCACCTTTGTTTGGCTCATCATTGGTTTCCATCAAATCAAATTGCAACTTCTTAATTTGTTGCTGATCAACTTTATTTTCTGTCCTTTCTTGTCTTAATTGGATTTCCAACCTGTTCACTGTATTTTGCAATTTACATTTTTTAGAGTGGCTTTCATCAAATATGTGTAAATGAATTATGCAGTTTGCCTATGAAAATGGATCTTGTCTAAAACTGGATCTTCTGTAAATTTAGTTTCATTTATGTGACTCTTTCATCTAACAATAAAACTAGATTTAGAGTATTCTTTGTGGGATCCCTAGTGGTCATTAAAGTAATTTATGAATCTAATACATTTCTAACTTTGGGATACAATTTATTTATTTATTTATTTTTTTCTGATGCAGCCTGCTTGTCTTGACCATACTTAACATACAATCCATCTCTCGACTGAAACGTATCACTATCACCTATATCCTTAGCCTCTTCAAACTTATAATCATACACTTGAATTTCTGGACCTTGATATTTTTCTTTTCCTCTTCCACTATCTAACATAATCAATTCATCTTGTTGACCTAATTTTAACCTTTTAATTCCTCCTTGTTCTTCCACTTCCATGTCAGCAGTTTCATGAAAACTTCTCTTGCTGGCAATTTCAACTTTACTTGGTGTAGGAACCAGCTCAGTTGAAAATTTTGCTAATGTAGAAGGATTGGATTGTGAACATTCTCAAACCTCTGCATCAGACTCATATTGCAACAAATTATCCTTTCTATCTCATCCTTCAAATTCTTAATGATCGAATGCCATGCTTTTGTTTTGTTGCATCCTATGGGAAATGATATGACGTGGGTCATAATTGATAGCAATGGCCTTCTTAAAGTTCATCATATCCAATTTTTTTTCTACAAATGAAAGAGCATTTCTTTTTTTAATGATGAAAGGGCCTATTTTTAAAAGGAATTTCATGTATGAAGTATTTTTGAATGCCAAAAAATGATCATTTTCAACAATTAACTTCTTCCTGATGAACTCTAAGGAAAATACCCTCACTGTAAAGAAAGCTGGTAAAATATATGGCTCTTTTACAAAACCATAGATCCTAATCACTGTGTGTAGTTTCAGCAAAAACCAGTCACCAACTTCCTTTTCTAGACTCAGTTGCATGAGGTTCTTCATTTCTGGTAACACTCTTGGTAAATTTTCCTCAAAAATTACCCTATACACCTCTGATAATATGAGATTCATAAAGTTGACCATGTTGTTTTCTACTGTAGCTGAAAAAATTTCCTGTGGGAAATGCAAGTTCCCCTCACTTGAAAACAAGAACATCTTCATTAAGTAGGATTGAAATCTGAAATGTTTGGTACTGTGGAAATTCACTAACTGAGAATCAATATTATCAGCTAGGAATTCATCAAACTTAAGACAGGAGACTTGAATGGACTCTATCTCTAATACATATGAACTCAACCTAAAAAGTAAACTTAATTGAACTTCAATGACCACTAGGTCATTATCAAGCCCTAAAAACTAAGAAATTAGTGATAAAACAAGCTGCGAATTTTCATTGAAAAAGGTGATATCTAGTGGGTAAGGCGTGTTGTCAATTGCAATGTCTGGTTTAAGGTTGTTTGACAGAAAAGCTTGCTTGGTTTCGGGGAGAGACTGTCTATACAAACTGACCAGATTCTCCTCGTCAAAATATTCTTGGCTCTAGGAAAAAGACAAAGGGACTTCTAATGACTTCTTAACAACTAATGAGTTAACAAGGCACGTGATTTTTGTCCTTAACGAATTCATGACCACCTTTTTAGTTTGGGAATAGTTTTTAGCACACCAGGAAATGAAATCGGAAAATCCTAGGGTTTGCTCAGGGTAGAAATAAATAAAATTGAATTCATGAACATTATGTATGTCTAAATTCTGTTTTTGCAAACCCTCCAATCTATTTTTAATATCTGAAATAGAAACCCGAGTCATAACAGTGTCGTAAATATCCCCATACCTATCCTCCAGAACTTCTTCTAATTTTACGACTTCAACACTTTGAACTACTACTTCACCAGAGCTTTCCATTATGTAGAACCTTCTAAGTTGTTTGCATAGGTCTTGAAAAACCTACCTGGAAATTGGTGGATTGAAAAGGTATGTTTTGTCGTCTTCCCATTGCACGCATGTTTCCCAATCACTCGATGCTCTGATGACAAATGTCAACCTTCATGTGCGTTTGGATTTTTATACTCTTCGATGGTGGTTTCGCAATGACGGGAAGTGGTTCCTCTTACCACCCTCCCAAGTTGCAAAATGTCGTGGTGTCGACGCGTGGAGGGCGGTTTGGTATTTTGGAACCGCCAAGCACTTCACTCCCATGCACATGTTGGCAGCATGAAATCCATACGAGCCGTCGATCTGCTCCTCACCCAATCATTTCACCATTGATCTTGTTTCTCGTTTAACATCTACCCAAAGGATATTTTAGCGACTTTTGCTTGCGTTATTTCTCTCGTTTCTCTCTCCGATGAAACTTTGCCTCCATCATTGATATTTTCCCATGTCAATCTAGACCATTATTTCCCTCATATGATATCTCAAACTGCTTCATTAACCGTTTTAGCTCCCTTTTAACTTCATCGATGGTCATGTGGTACATTTTCTTCAAGACTGGGCACTTTCCTCACAAATCTTTAGGTGATATCCAAACAAGTTTTCAATTAACCATCTCTCAATCAACTTTAAAAATATTGTTCCAACAATATGTAAACTCCTTTCTTTTAGTGGCCAATTTAGCAATAACACAAACAACATCAACATTGATATATTTTTGACATTCTTAAATATGTAAGCCCAATAAACATATATATAAAACAATGTAAGGTCTTATGGATGTTGAAATGACTTTCTACCATGGAGTAATTTACCTCCTATATAAGCTTATTGCTTTGTTACCTTACCAGTACACATAATTTTCCAAGGTGGTAGAAGTTGTCACAAAGACACAAATTTGTGCACAAATTTTCTTGGAGGAGATTTAAGTCTACCTACACAAACATGGGTTTGTGACACATTTGCATGTATTATGTACACAAGTATCCAAGGTATTCAAGAGGGTACTATGCATTAGTGGTATCCTTGGCACGCTCAACCATGCCACTAGTTAAATAACATCTCTATTTTACCATATATATATATATATATATATATATATATTTGGTAGAGTTAGGGTTTTATGCAGAGGAATAAAAAGATCAATATACTTTAATACAAAATTACATCTAATAAACAAGTACTAAAACTAAATAGTACAATAGTAACAAAACATCATTTTCATCTCTTTCGACTTTTCCACTTTAACACTACCAGTTGGCTCGCTATGTTAAATTAATCTTTTGTAACATGTAATTACTAACAATAGTTAATCAACATTAACATGAGTAAAGAAGATAGGTTCAGGGTACTTACATCGTAATGTGGAACCTTCTTTTTAATACTCAGAAATATTACTTTCAGTCAAAATTGTACCTCTCAGAGGTCACCCAACACTAGGAACCCACTAACCCTATTAAAGGGTAAGTACAAACCACAGAGAGAGAGAGAGAAAGGTTGTATGCAACCGTAGTTAGACAAAGACAACTACATTCATAACATAAGTTAAATAAAGCACAAAGAATGATTACAACAAAAGTCTTAGTGAAAGTAAAAGCTTAACAAAAAAACACAGATCTGATCACCAACAATTTTGTCTGACGGGACAAGTCTTAACTACTTAATACAAAAAATTAAAATTAAAAATTAAATATAAAAAATTAAAAATTAAAAATTAAAAGTAAAATAATAAAATAAAAAGGAGTCATAAATAATAGCATAAATCATAAGTGAGGTACTAGGGCCATTTAGGGGACAAACAACCATAGTACCCAGAGGACCAAAAACATTAAAGGGTGGTACAAACAACTCAAGATGGGATAAATGACCCTACTAACCACACGCCAAGGACAAGGTACCACAAGACCAATAAACAACAAGGTGTAAGGACCAAAAGTAAATCAACCAAAGTGGGGAAGGTACAACCAGTCACCTCTCTCTCAAATGTACAAATGTTCCATATAACCTGAAATTTCATCATCACTATATGAAGAAGGGTCCACACGGATCATGTGGTCATGATCAGGTATATGTGTGATGAGGTATATCGGCCATGGGGATGAGTTAGAAGATAAACAAATAAATATCATACATTAATGTCCATAATTGGTAAAGGAATGCCCATAATTGTTGGCACGCGATTTGGGAAATAATTAAGGTTTGAGTCTATCAAGCACACCCGATATCTAGAGTATGAGCAATATAACATCTAAACTAGCATATTGGATGCCAATTTTATATAAAATCATGACAATGTGGGGCTAAGATATATATAACCATGGGAACTATCTATGGTTATTGAAGACTTGTTGAATTCTAATGGAGTCAACAAGCTTAGCAAGCTAAAAACAACCGAATATAACCTACATAGAGGCCTGAAAATGTTTTATTGGCCTTAACATTTAGATGAAGTATGGGTAGTCAAAAACTGTGGACAATATGGTCCAACCCATACATAGCTATGATTACATGAATAACTAGGAATCCTTGTGACTTTACAATCCCTTATTTAATTCTATATTGTCTTTTAAGCTTATGTGGATCCCCTAATCCTCACGAGGGTTTAAACTAGGTTTTCATTCCTAAATTGAGTTAACCATGCAATGGTTGGAAACTGACCCATCACTTGTAACCATGCATCCATGCAATAGATCCTTGTAACTACCTCTTATTTGACCTGCCAAAGAGATGGAAGGTCAAATAAGGTCAAATATATGCAATAGCTCCTTGTAAATACCTCTTATTTGACCTTGCCAACCCCGTTTGACACAATTTCACCCCTAGGAATTCACCTAGGGAAGCTTGATGAAAGTAAGTGCACACATTTTTCCCTTGAGAACTGTGATGACATTCCAAGGGCACCTTCCAACGCAGAAATGTGCACATAAATATGTAAATAAGTGCAACGAAAGGTGAATGTATGGCCTTCCAAGTACATTACAAATGTCTATAGGAACTACATCAAACATGATTCATATTTTCTTGGGGAGACTGTCAAAAGTAGCCCATATTATTGGGTCACTTTCTGTTGTCTAATCTAGTACAACAACTATGGATTTAAACATGATCTTGTGCCTCTTGTTGTAACACTAAGGTCACTGCCATAGGGTGAAAATCTAAGTTGAATATGAAGTTAATGTTGGATTAATTCATTATCTAAAAGGAATTTACATTGCAGCTGAACAAAATCAAAGGAGTCAACTCCCACGATGTGTATCAATGAAAGAGTAATATTTAGCAACATTAGAATATATTACGGAGTGGATGGGAGATTGAGCTTTTAGAGGCAAGGACCTAAGATTCTGATGATGAATGGGGTATATAATGCTGGCAGTCCTATGCTCTCTAAGCATAATATTTTTTTCAGTGAGTCATGTTGGTAGTACACATAAGTATCTTGGGATATCGAGTACCACACTATCACATGTGCATGATAATATGAAATTGTATACACAAAAATATTTGCCCAAGGAAATCCAGGAAACATGTGTTCATAGTAGAGGCACACACACATAGTTCAATAGCATGTTATTTAGGTTATTTTCTTACGAATAAAGGTGAAACAAATAAAGAGTTATATGTAAAGGAAAAGGGCATGCATCTTGAAAAAGTAGGTAATGAAGGGAATGAAATGGAGGGTGTTGATGTATATGTAACTTCAGAATGTATTTCATCTATGTATTTCATATATATTTATTGTACCCTTATAAGAGATGTGTTATTCCTCTATAAGGAAGTGTGTCATGTGGATTGACAAGTGTCGCAAGTGTGTGTACTTTTCGATGGGTTATTAGACCACCATGTGTGGGGTCAACCCTAAAATATATATTACATTGTGGATGTATCTAGATAGACAAGTCGGCCCCATAGTGTAACTGGGAAAACAGGTTAAGTATAAATAGAGATCGGGAGATCTCTATTTGCATCATTTGGAAAGGCACACTTCTCTCACTCAGAAATTCGCGCACTAGTGAGGAGGAGGATCATCTACTCTAGGAGACTATCTCAAGTGTATTTTGGTTGTACTTTGGTTGAGCCATTGCACTCTCTATCTCCGAGGAAGTTGTGGGGTTTTTCACCTTAGAGTTTTCCCCACGGAAACTCTGTGTCTCTTGTATCTCATGCTTTTGATTCTTGTGATGCTTGTCATGCTTATTGTGATTGTTATGCATTGATATACTGTATATGTTATTCTCTCAATAAAGATCCAAGAGTATTGTGAATTAATGCTCAAAATTTAACATGGTATCATAGCTAACCTGAGAAGAAGACATTTTGCAGTGACGGAAACTTGAGTTTCTTGTTTATTGGGTTTCTCTCCACAGTTTTTGGAAAAGCGGTATAGTAGATTGACTCTACTCATTAAGGAGAATCTATCTGTCCAATCAGAATTCAATTTTGATCATTTTCAGATTTCGCCCTAAAAATTAGGGTTTCCACAAAATAGGAATTTCTAAAATCTGAAGACATAGCTGGAAGCTCCTTGCAAAAATCAAAGTTTAGAGCTTTGGATCGAGATTTTTGGCTGGGTAGATCTCCGGGAAACTCAAACCCTAATTCAAGGCTCTCCCCAGTGAACCCGAAAGGACAAAAATGCAAATCTTAAGGGTAAAGCTTTGCTGATCTCAAATTCTGAGTACACCAGGCTGATCAACTCATCAAGGCACATCTTTCTATCCTTTCAGAAAATTGAAATTCACAATTTGAATTTTTAGGTTTTTTTCGACAAACCCTAATCCGGGGCCAGATACAGTTTTCAGCATTTCAAGTGGTAAGACCTAAATCTTTTCTATTTCCATTTGAAGTACTCTTTAAGATGTCTCACCACACCAAGCTTGAGGATAAGCTTGAAGGGGTAGATAACTTCTGAGCTTGGAAGTATAGGATTGGGTTAATCCTGGAAGAGAATGAGTTGGACTCATATATAAAAGAAGACATCCCTATCCCAGAGGATGAAGAGGCTAAGGTATTTCATAAGAAGAACTTGGTCAAGGCAAAGAGAATCATTGCTAATTCTATCAAAGACCATCTCATACGCCATGTGTCTTCTCTAAAGACACCCAAGGCTATGTTTGACTCTTTGACCAAGTTATTTGAAGGAAAGAACATAAATCGGAAGATGACCCTGCGGAATCAATTGAAAGGGGTCAAGATGTCGAATGGAGAAACCATTCAATCCTATTTCTCCAAGGTCTCTCAGATCAAGGAACAACTTGAAGCTATAGATGAAATGGTGGAGAATGGTGAAATTGTTATGACTACTTTGAATGGCCTACCTAGGTCATGGGACTCTTTTATCTAGGGGATCTGTGCCAGAAAGAAGTTAATCTCCTTCAACAGATTATGGGAGGAATGTTCTCAAGAAGAAACAAGGCTTGTGGAAAGAGAAGAGAAGATGGGAAATGAAGATCAAGCTCTCACAGCTCACACTAAGAAGGGCAAGTTCAAGAAAGAGCCATCCCATCACAAGAAGAAATCTTCTCATCATTTTCACAAAGACAAGAAAGATCTAAGGTGTTTCACTTGCAATGAGAAGAGTCACTTTGCTTCAGAATGTCCCAAGAACAAAAGGGACAACCACAACAACAACAAATCCAGCAAGAATAAGAAGGGTAACAAAAGAAGGTACCATGCTCATGCTGCCGAATATGATGAACCTCCAAAGAAGAAGGCTAGGGAAGAAAGTGATGATGACTCATCAAGTGAAGAAGAGTATGTTCTAATCTCTGCTCTCACGGGTACTATCTCCCATGGTTGTAATGATTGGTTAATTGACAGTGGGGCTTCCAAACACATGACTGGGTTTAAAGAATCCTTTGTAAATCTGTCTGAACATGAATCACCCCATAAAGTGAAACTTGGGGATGATTATCAATATCCCATCAAAGGAAGTGGTGAAGCCTCCTACAACCTAGATTCTGGAGAATCTTTGAATATGAAAGAAGTCCTTTATGTACCTGGGCTCAAGAAGAACTTACTCTCCATCTCTGCATTGGATGCAAAAGGTATGAGGGTTGCATTTGTGGATGGCCAAGTCCTAATGTGGCCAAAGGGAAAGACCATAGATGATGCAGTTGTGATTGGAGAGCAAGAGGGAGGTTTGTATAAATTAAAAGGACAACTTGAACATGCCATGGTGCATGAATCCATGGATCCAAGTGAACTTTGGCATATAAGACTTGCTCATATGCACTATAGGGCACTTCCAATTGCAAGCAAGGCTGTAGAGGGTCTTCCTGAAATCAAGACCAAACATGAAGGTGTTTGCAAAGGATGTGAAAAAGGTAAGAATATTAAGAAGGCTTTCCCCAGCAATGAAAGCAAGGCAAAAGATATCCTGGAAATCATCCACTCAGATGTATGTGGTCCTATGTCATCCAGTTCTCTAAGTGGGTATATTTACTATGTCTCATTTATTGATGACTTCTCCAGGAAGACTTGGGTATACTTCTTGAAAAACAAAGATGAGGTGTTTGATAAGTTCAAGGAATTCAAAACCTTGATGGAGAATCAAACTAACAAAAAGATCAAAACATTCAGATCCGACAATGGTAGAGAATTCACCTCAGGTGACTTCAAGAAGCTTTGCAGTGATTCAGGGATTAAGAGGGAGTTGACTGCTCCTTATAATCCTCAAAAGAATGGAGTTGCAGAAAGGAAGAACAAAACAATCATGGAAGTAGCAAGGGCAATGCTGCATGACCAGGATCTACCTATGCATCTATGGGCAGAAGCAGCTAGAACAGCTGTATATGTGCAGAACAGAACACCCCACAAGATATTGGACAACAAGACACCAGAAGAGGTCTTTTCTAGTAAGAAACCTGAAGTCAACCATCTCAGAATATTTGGTTGTCTAGTATACACTCATGTCCCAAAGGAAAAGATGACCAAACTAGATCCTTCAGGAAAGAAGGGTATCTTTGTGGGTTATAGTGAAAGCTCGAAGGCTTACAGAATATACTTTCCAGGGTTCAAGAAGATTGATGTCAGCAAGGATGTAACATTTGATGAGAACTCAACATTCATCAAATCAAGGAAGGCACCTATCGAAGTTTATGAAGAACCTAAGGAAACTAGATTTCAAGACGCTACCATGATTGAAGCAATTCCAGAAGTTGTTCGTGAGTTTGAAGATCCGCAAGAACCTGTAGATCCACCCCGTGAGGATAACTCTCACAAGAGGAAACCTGCATGGGCTAGAGAGCTCATTCAAGATGCAGAAAGATTTGGCATTCCAGAAGAAGAACACAGAGCAAAGAAAAGAACTAGATCACATACCAGCTATGTTGCTTTACTCTGTGACATTATGAACAAAGAACCTTCCAGTTATGAAGAAGCAGCGGAAAAGAAAGAATAGAAGGATGCTATGGTTGAGGAATACCAATCAATAATGAAAAATGATGTTTGGGATGTTGTCCCAAGACCTAAAGAGAAGTCTGTTGTGACTTCCAAATGGATCTACAAAATCAAGCATGCTGCAGATGGTAGTGTAGAGAAATACAAAGCAAGATTCGTAGCTCGTGGCTTCTCTCAAAAAGAGGGAATAGATTATGAAGAAACTTTTGCACCTGTAGCCAGGTATACTTCCATCAGAACAGTACTTGCCCTGACTGCAGCAATGAAATGGAAAATACACCAGGTGGATGTCAAGACTGCTTTCTTGAATGGTGTAGTTGAAGAGGAAGTATATGTGGAGCAGCCACTCGACTTTGAAATACATGACAAGGAGTCATATGTGTGCAGATTGAAGAAAGCCTTGTATGGCTTGAAGCAAGCCCCCAGAACTTGGTATGGTAGGATGGACAGTTTCATATCTAGTTTGGGCTTTACCAAGAGTAAAGCATATTCCAATCTTTACTACAAGGTTGAGGAAGGAAATCCTGTGATTCTACTTCTGTACGTGGATGACTTATTTGTAATAGGAGATGACAGATTGATTGTAGATACTAAGAGAAAGCTTGCTGCTGAGTTCGATATGAAAGATTTGGGAATGATGCATTATTTCCTAGGTATGGAGGTGTGTCAAAATTCAGGTGGGATCTTCCTTGGTCAAGGGAAGTACACAGTAGATATCCTGAAGAGATTTGGGATGATGGATTGCAAGGCCATGGCCACACCCATGGCATCGAATCTAAAGCTTCTATGTGATGCTTCATCTGAGTCGGTTGATGTCTCTATGTATTGTCAAATGATTGGGTCCTTGATGTACCTGACGAACACGAGACCAAATATTTGCTTTGAAGTGAACACATTGAGCCAGTTCTGACGGATCCGAGGAGTGTTCACCTGGTTGCTGTAAAGCATATCCTGAGGTACCTGAAAGGTACAGTGGATTATGGGCTCAAGTATGAAGCGAATTAAAAGTTTAACCTATGTTTATGTATATGTAACTTCGGAATGTATTTCACATATATGCATATTGTATTCCTATAGAGATGTTATTATTCCTCTATATGGAAGTGTCGTCATTTATATTGTAATTGTCGTAACTTATACTTGATGGGTTTAGACCACCTTGTTGGGGTCGGCCTTGTATAAGTCATGTGGGTCAAAGGGTTATTAGACCACCCTATTGGGGGTCGTCCATGTGGGTCAAAGGGTTATTATACCACCCTAGTGGGGGTCGGCCCAGTCAGCATTATGTTAAGTGGTTAAGTTGAGGCCGACCTAGTTGAGTAAAGGTCAAGTCAAGTTAGTGTATAAATAGAGAGTGTGTCTCTCTCATTTTACACATTCTATTCTCTCACTCACACTTGGGAGAGTGGTGCACTTGTGGAGGAGGAGGCTCTGCTGCTAGGAGAAAACTATCTCTTGTATTCTGGTTGTATCATTGCTCTATCTATCTCTAAGGAAGTTATTGGGGTTTTTCACCTTTATGGTTTTCCCCAAGTAAACTCTGTGTCTCTTGTGTGCTTGCATTATTGTGTCCATGACTAATATGCTGTAGATTTGTTGTACATGTTGTTCTCTCAGTTAAGATCCTAGATCAGATTGAAGTAAATTCTGAAAATTTAACAACTTGCAGGGTTACGTTGATTCAGATTGGGCTGACAGTGCTGCAAATAGGAAGAGCACATATAGGTGCTACTTCAGTATGGGATCAGGTGTGATCTCTTGGTTTAGCAGGAAGCAGTGCATAGCACTGAGTACAACTGAGGCAGAGTATGTTGCATCCTACTCAGCTAGTTGTGAGGTAGTATGGCTACGGAAGCTATTGTCTAAGTTATTTGATCTCCCGTTGGATGCTACTAGTATCTTTTATGATAACCAGAGTTGTGTGAAGCTGTCTGAGAACCCAGTGTTTCATGACAGGTCGAAACACATAGAGATCAAATATCACTATATCAAGGATATGGTGCAGAGAGGAGCTGTGAAGCTCCTATATGTTGCGACGGACGAGTAGATTGCAGATGTGCTGACGAAGCCACCAGCCAGGGTGAAGTTCGAGTACTTCAAGGAGAGGCTGGGTGTTCTTCAGATTGAGGACACTTCAAGGAAGAAGTGATGGGCACATTTGCTGAAGCCATTCCAAGCATGTTGGAAGGAGGATCCTTCACATGGCTGTGGATGTAAGCACTGGATGATGAGCATTAGGATGATGTTCTGGTTTCTACTTTGTATGATCAGTTGGATCATTTATATATGTATGTACGCATCATGTTGGATGCTGGATATGATCAGTTGGATCATTTATATGTATATGTATGTACACATCATGTTGGATGTTGGATATGATCATTTGAATCATTTATATGTATATCGCATCATGTTGGATGCTGGATATGATCAATTGGATCATTTGTATGTATTTTTTATATGCATCATGTTGGATGCTTGGACCATGTATCTGTATATGTATCAGGTGGATACATTGTATGATCAGGTAGATCATGTATGTTGATATGTATCAGGTATGATCAGGTAGATCATGTATGTTGATATGTATCAGGTATGATTAGGTAGATCATGTATGTTGATAGATACATTGTGTGGATCATGTATCTATGTATCAAGTGGATACACTGTGTATGGTGATATGTATCATCAGGTGGATGCATTATATGATCAGGTTGATCATGATGATGAGCTTCAGGATGTTGCTCCAGATGATATGTACCAGGATGGTACAGTGATGATGATCAGTATGATCATGGGCATCAGGATGATGCCTCATGCGATGATGATCCATTGGATCATGAGTATCAGGTTGATACTTGGAGGTCAGATATGATATGTGGCAGGTTGTGCAAATAGCATGTAATCAGTCCTGGGAGATCTTGTCGGTCGTGTTGTGGCACATAAATGTTCCTGGGGTACTCTTTCTAGTATTGCTATGTAGTATGTAATCAGTCCTCAGATATCCGATAGGTTGACCTGTGTGCTCGTAATCATTCCTGGGATGAGGTATTACTACGAAGACATGTAATCAGTCCTGGAGATCTAAGAGGTTGAGCTGTGTGCTCATAATTAGTCCTGGGATGCTCTTTAGAGATCTTTTCGGTCATGTTGCGGCACATAAATGTTCCTGGGATGCTCTTTAAAGGTTTTTTCTATCCACATGTAATCAGTCCCAGAGATCCGAGAGGTTGAGTTGTATGCTCGTAATAAGTCATGGGATGCTCTTTAGAGATCTTCTCAGTCGTGCTGCAACACATAAATGTTCCTGGGATGCTCTTTAAAGGTATTGTGGAGGAGATGCATGTAATCAATCCTGGGAGATGTTGTCGGTCATGCTTAGGCACATAAATGTTCCTGGGATACTCTTTCCGGTATTGCATCCGCACATAAAATTAGTCCTGAGAGGCCACCTCTATCAGACCGTTCACACAGATGATGAAGACCTGCAGGTGGTGGGCCTACATCCAGTATGAAAAAGGACTAGCTCTGTAGAACTTCCTATGACGAGTAGATTCAGAGATTGGTTAAGATAGAAGCAGTAGTGACGATGATGATGACGATGCATCAATGACGATGATCCTGTGAAGAAGACTTGTCTAGCAGAACTGTGTCGAGAAATACCTTCCTAGTTAAGAGGGAGTGTTGATGTATATGTAACTTTGGAATGTATTTCATCTATGTATTTCATGTATATTTATTGTACCCTTATAAGAGATGTGTTATTCCTCTATAAGGAAGTGTCATCATGTGGATTGACAAGTGTCGCAAGTGTGTGTACTTGCCGATGGGTTATTAGAAAACCATGTGTGGCGTCGGCCCTGAAATTATATTATATTGTGGATGTATCTAGATAGACAAGTCAGCCCCATAGTGTAACTGGGAAAACAGGTTAAGTATAAATAGAGATCGGGAGATCTCTATTTGCATCATTCGGAAAGACACACTTCTCTCACTCAGAAAGTCGCGCACTAGTAAGGAGGAGGATCATCTGCTCTAGGAGACTATCTCAAGTGTATTTTGGTTGTACTTTGGTTGAGCCATTGCTCTCTCTATCTCTGAGGAAGTTGTGGGGTTTTTTCACCTTAGGGTTTTCCCCACGGAAACTCTGTGTCTCTTGTCTCTCATGCTTTTGATTCTTGTGATGCTTGTCATGCTTATTGTGATTGTTATGCATTGATATACTGTATATGTTATTCTCTCAGTAAAGATCCAAGAGTATTGTGAATTAATGCTCAAAATTTAAAAGAGGGAATTCATTCTTCTACCATGGGAAAAGAAAGAAATGTAATTGGAGGCATGTATTCAGTGGACCAGGAGATTCTCACTTCTGTTGTTGATTCATCTTCTATTGTAGGATATACAAGAAAAACTCCTAGCAAGTTTGGAACAAGTAATACTATTGAAACATGCAAGATTGAAACACCTCTAGGTTCTCAACAGGGAATCCATCACATGTATGAAAAGGGTGAAATTGATAGTTCTCCAATATTATTATCAAATAATGTGTCTAATGGACAACTTCAATTTCATAGCGAAAATTTCCATTGTTACCCCCATTTGTGAATGGGGGTGCACTAAGTCAAAATTGGGTGTGTCTTAGACACTTATAGGAACTTTATAAAGGTTGAAGGAATACATAATGCAATTATGGACATATTAGAGAGCATTTATGGTCCATCTTACCCCAATTCTAGGCACTCTAATAGATGTGAACAACAATAACTACCTCATTTCGAATTCTGGGCATAACGTAGCAAACATGTGTATGATCAAGCAAGTTATGGGCATGAATTCTGGGAAAATATCTATGGAGGATGATTTATGGGTCATCTATGTTGGATTTATCAGCACTTTTGAGCTTGTTTGTGTGGTTTTAGCAACCCTGATTGACAATTATAAGCACATTAAGTGACTGTTTTTTACATTCCTTGATGTAGCCTCAATCATAAAGTAGCAGTAAGCGATGCAAAATAAAGAGGGATTGAAAGATATGGGATCTAAAGTTAGGTTGGCCCTCCTTAAAATTAATTCAAAAGGTGTTCCCTACTTATTTATGCATCTTTCTAATATAAATAAAGGTATCTACCCTGAAGCAAAGCATCCCTTTGAAGTCCCAATGCACCACTGTTTCATGTTGGCAGCAAGAACAAGGAAATGTTGCAACATATAAAAATGATATCACTGGGTTTTGGTGGCTGATTTGAATCCAGCATGCAGTAAGAGTTATTTTCATCAACTATTAGGCTAGATATGGGGCCAAAATTTAGCTTAGAAGGGTTATTTTATATCTCCTTTGTAACATATTCTCCCATCTATCCAATTCCAGGAAGGGAACATGATACCAATATATGGGATTTTACATAAACTCAGCCCATACGTTAGATTCATACAATTAAAACAAGAGTGTGCAGATGCAAAACAAAGAAGTATGCACAGCAGAATTAAAACAACATCCACACATAATTCATGCTCATCCAACATATCAAAATAATCGTTAAATTAAACATTGCAGAAGTAAATACACATAGAGATTACTTATCTTCATTGTGCAATTGTCCCAAACAACTAGCTATGTCGCTGCAACGTTCCACTCAACCATAGGCTAGTTGTGTTCATCAATTCTCTCAACACAACTGCCACCCCTGAGCTAGGCATGATTCTTACAAGGAGAAGGGGACATTCCATCTCATGCACAGCCAGAGCAAGAGATACCCATCTCAATTCCAACACTCACTTACACACAACAACCTCAAAACTGGGCATGGATACACATTTCCAGCAATTGGATTTACAAACAGGATGGCCATGGGTTTTCCCCAAATCGTAGGCACACCAAAATGGACTGTGAAAAAGGGGGATTCAACCATATGGAAGAAACCTGATTTCTACCATAGGTTATGAGCATTTCAATTGCCCAAAATGGCTTCATTGAAACCCCAATCAAGCTCCCTATTCTTCCAGTAGCTCTGCAACACAAAAACGCCCTCTTCCCAACTAAAAAACAAGGAAAACACAGGAAAACATGGAGGAAAAACGCCCAGGCAGCTCCAAAAACGTGAGAGAGACAAAACTGCTTAATGGGTAATGGCTTGGGGAGCAAATTCATGGCTCTTTTCTTGCCAAGGAATCCAAACACAATTTTCCATGCAGGGTGGTTTCCCATACTCGAATTTGGACAGCCATACCTCTCATTCCCCAAGGCATTAACTACCTCAACCAACTCTTGGGAGAATGAATGATTGGGTACAAAAGTCAACATGGGTAGTTGAGGGTTTGATGGGTGATCTCATTGACACTTGGCTTGACTTGATTGGCTCTAGGGTTTGAATATCTCCCTCCCAATTTCTTGTAAAATCATGCCCCCGTCTCTTGTTGCATTGCATAGCTAGTTGTGGGTATTTTACTGAAATGCATATTTACATAATATTTACAATTCAATGTGCCTGGCTAGCACGTAAACCATATGCATCAATAAATCGATGGCGGGGCCTTGGCCTTGAGCTCCTCGCCATAATTTTATAACAATATTACATCATTTACATTTTAATGCAATGGGGTCGAAATTGGGATATTAAAATCCCCTCCCCCCTTGGAATAACACCATCCTCGATGTTCCAACACTTAGGAATATATACCCACTTTACACATGTCTCAAAATTCACAAAAGGTTGCAGGTCTGTCCTGCGTTCATCTCTTTACTTTGAACTTTCAGGATCAAGTCCTTTGGCTTCCTCAAGCTACTCCTGATGGCTTTGACCTTCCATCTGTATAGGTGGGAATTGCTCCACAACAATCCCTTCCTTTTATCCACCTTACAACTGATATACAAGTCTGGAATTTCCTGGATGCAATCTTCCTTGCTGTTCTAGCAACTATTGAGGAGTATTTCCAGCCAAAACAAGAAGCTTTTGGTCTGCTACCATGGCCAATGTGCACAACTGGCTCCAACTTTGCTCACTAGCAACACTTGGCTAATAATAGCTGCAAACAATGGCTTTCAATTTCTCACCTGTGAGATTCATCATGGCAATTCCTGTTAGGACAAGCATAACACCATATTAGAATTAGTCAATTATTTTCTAATTGACATGGAAAGTCCATTTTTCACTCATGAGACTTCCACCCTTTCATGCTTTCCCAACATACACATGAACTCATTCATGTTCATCCTTTCACGGGAAATTTACTATTTTAGTATTCACAATTCATTTCAAGCAATCAACACAATCAACTTTCAATCACAACATGCATTCAACAATCCTTTTTTTCTGAAATGCATCAATAAAAAGGAAAGAGAAGAGTAAGAGTTTCCCCCTCTTAGTCTTATTCCAATCCGGAGCCACACCACAATTCTAGGTTCTTGCTCCTTAGCCTCTTTCACTTCAAAGTGAATGCTTGAATTTCTCTTTCTTGGCTATGACACTTAGTGTCCAAGGTCTGTCTAAGGCTTTTCAACTAGGGAACCCTTCCTCATTGTTGTCTATAGAACATTTGGCTAATAGGACCCACAAATGTCCACTTGCACCATCTTTCATTACTGCTCATACTAAGATCATTGGGACGGTCACATGTCCACATGCATCCCTAGGATGCCTTCATAGTCCTTGCTTTCAACAATGCCTACACTCAAACATTGAATCAATTGACATGTTCAGTTTATTCTCATAGGGTTTATTTCTAAACAAGAGTTTAAGAAATCATAAACAATTCATATACACATGTATATTCATAAGCAAGAAGCCATAAGATAACCAAATACTTATTTGTATTGGGTGTCTTCACTTTATTCCACAGGCTCCTTCTTTTCTTTACAAGCCTTGGATTTCCCGTGGACACAATAACGAATGTTGGGCTAGCACATAGGCTACTCCACAATCATTCGAATGGCAATGCCAGGCCAGTACACCAATTGGGTTTTATCAATTAATTAGGGAATGTTTGGCCAACACGTCGGCTGCTCCACAACATCGAGTGGTTAATTCCCCACCAACTATTCTCTGAATTTATCAAGCATCAGTTACTCTCTGGATTTACCAATAATTTTATAGCGCCCAACTAGTTACTCTCTGGTTTTACCAAGCATTTATTGTTCTTTCAGGGTCCTTGCTTTCCTATAATGACCAAGGTTTCCAACAAATAAACAATAGTGTATCAGCTTAGTTGTTAGAAGACTTATACCTAGAATTTTCATTACTCCAAACAATAAATAAATGAAAACGAATACTTATTTGTATTATGCATTTTCCTTTCTAGTCCACAGGGTCCTACTTCGCTTTGCAATCCTTGGGATTGCCTATGGACTTGGATGTTTGGCCAGCACGCATGCCACTCCACAACATAAAGTAGTTAATGCCCAACCAGTACACCTTCACGCCGACTGGATTTACCAAGCATTTGTGGTGCACAACGAGTCCCATACCTGGTTGGCCCTCTCCATTGTCGAGCCAGCACATTCGTCTGGGTCATCGACCAATGGAAGGAAACTATGCCATCGACCATTATAGGTCAAGGCTCTACCACTCTGCCTTAGGCTTGCATCAGCCTTTCACACATGTCACAACGCATGCGCATAACAATTCTTCATCCACACAAGGATGGCACTCCTTCTCCCGGGAAAACCAACAGTTTCCTTTAGAAACTCTATAGGTGACTTTCTTGACTGCAGGCTATCATGCCCCCATGATACCCACTCACACTACACAAAGGTTACCACTAATCATACAGTCCTCTTGAGTACCCTTTCTTCACTTTGCCTCTTAACGTGCAACACCAAATTGCATATGTGTAAGCTGATAGCACAAGAAGGATAAGCAGACTCATCAATATTACTGCTCTAAAATTGTAACCATATTTCATAACATTCACTGTCAAGTATTGAAACACCCGGAATGCGTCCATTCCCTTAGGGTGTAGTCAATATTGACAACCCTATCATAACCCAGCACCAGAAAGGTGTGCACTCCCTTTCGGATGTGAGACATGTAGGCCCTAATCATACTCAAGCAGTCTGGAATAATAATGAAGTAATAAAATATGCTCTGCATGTTAAATCTAATAACCATACATGTATATTCTGAGTTAGGGTTATAGAATACTTATCCATTTTCAGATGTATCTTTCCTTCATTTGAGAAGAATGGGGGCTCCCTTCTCTGATTCAACAATACTTCGGTTTTCCACCCCAATATTTTCACGTTCCATAACCCACACATGCCTTCTTGGCATAATTTCACCATATCACTCACATGACTTTCCAACATGCGATGCAACTGAGGTGTTATCAAGATTTACAATGGCGTTTCACCCGAAACCCATTTCCCAAGCATGGGATCCTCCCCATCTAGTTTGGATTATGCAGGCCATCACACATGGTCTTCCTGCAATGTGTCATCTTGGCACACTTAACGAATAGCCAAACATTCAGAAATATTTAACAATAACTTCAAATATGATTGTTCCATAACCAATCAATGTCATTAATAATTAAATTCAATATGAATTTGCAATTCTGTCTACTACAGAAATTGATTTACTTAGTAATGAGGCTATCCTCATATTGTTTGGCTCTCGTAAGTGGTATCACTTTGTCCATTATGGTTTCACCCTTGCTACCAAACATGAACACCCACCTACAACATGTCCTCCTGACACAATCTTATATAAGCCAAACAGTCATTAGCAATTATTAGCAAAATTTCAAATTTGAAATTCACAAATCTGTTTCATGCATTAGTTAAATTCCATAACCATGAAAACATTCTCATAACCTTTGGCCTCTATACATGGTAGACCCCGATGTTTACTATGGACTTATCCCCATTGCCATACGCAAGACTTTTCTACTTGAGATCTGAAACTTCAATCAGCTAAACACGTTGTGAGTATCTTATGCATATAATCATTTCATTGCTACAACAGTCACTGAAGTGATCTCAGAATTATAACACTCAATGAAATATATATATATATATCATAATAGAATTGCAAGACACGGGTACATTGTTCATGCAATTTAAATAAATTGTAAATACTCATTACTTCATATCCATATTCTGTTTATGCAACTCTGTCCTTCCAACAGATTACTCTAGTAGCCCATCAACATGTCTACCTTCTTCATGCAATCACTCTCCTGCATTCATAGCAGCTCATTAAATGGTCTCAGTACTAAGAATAGTTCACCATTTCATCTATCATCTAATTGCATTGAAATATATATATCACAACCATGCATTCACACAATGCATCTCAACATGTGCACTGTTAGGAACCCATGTCAACCCTTCTATTTACCTTGTTAGTATATTGTTGTTAGACGCATATGCTTTGTAAGTCGCCCCGTAGTATTTGTTGATCCATAGTTTGTATTATTGTTATTGGACACATATGCTTTGTAAGTCATCTCGTAGTAATTATTGATCCATATTTTGTATTGGATCATGGTTTGTATTGACACATGGTATTGACCCATGGTATTTGCTCCTAGACTTAGTATATAAGTTTGTGTTGAGACCAATGAAGGTACCGTGAAGTTATTTGTATTGAGCTTGCTCAAAGGAGGTTGCCCCCTCGAAGTGGCCTGTGATCAATATAAAAATGATTCTGAGTTCTGGTATTTCTGTTATTTCGTGTGTTTTCATTAATTAATTATTGAAGGTTCTTCACATCTGGTATCAAAGCACTTTCTTAGGCTCGCTGGGTGAAATTTCTGCCAAAATTTTTTTTTTGCATCTGTCGCAGCTTCGGATCTGGGAATAATCCCTATCCGCTTGTAGTGCTATGGTTTTTACAGCAGAGCACTAAGTAAAATTTCTCAGTTAATTTTCTATGTATTAAACTTTAATCAAGTGTTTGGGAGTAAGTTTCCAAAAATTACTATGCTTCTAAATGATATTTAGTGTACTGTCTTGTTTTTATTAACCATACATTCTCATTTTAAAAACGAACTAACATATCAATATCTTCTTTTCAACAATTTGTTCCAGCGTAAGAATATGTTTTACAGTAGTAAATGAGTAAATCGAAAGTTATATGCATGTTCAGAGTATGTTTTTGCATAATAATCAAATAACGTAAATAACACGGAAATTACCTGATGCCGATGCTAACCGTAGGTTGTAGCAGGTTGTATATCCTCTCAAGACAGCCAAAATGAAGTGTCCACCCTACCGACCAGCTATTATCTTGTTGGCCCTTGGAAATCAAAGGATTTCCAAGCCCCCGAGCCCACAATCTGATAATCCCGAGAGCAGTCTTCACTTAGGTTCTCCAAACTTTTATGTTCTCAAAACTTCTTTCTGTTCCCAAAAACCTCCCCTCTACTCCAAGCTCTCCCCCTCTATATACTTTCCCTTCCTCGAGAAGACCTTGGGCTTACTCCACTGCCCCAAACTCCCCCTCTCTAGCCCCTCAAACATTTACTCCTTTCACGAGTTCATTCATACACGTTTCTTTATAAAAATGTATAATTAATTACTCTCATGGAAAATTTATTTGGTTTTGGATTGACGGTCGTAAGTATTTATCACGGTGGGAATTATCACCCAAAGGTTATCCGTTCGGGACAAAGTTTATTAATTACAAGTCTTTTCACCAAACCTTGTATTTATTGTTGTTAAGGTAATTAATAAAATATTATATAATTAGTTGACCCCTTTCAACTTGGACATGGCGTGTCTTAAGGGTCTACCTTATCCGTCGAGATCACTTATCTTGAGATTTAAATTCTACGATTCATATTGAATAATTAAATAGTAATAACCCATTTTCCATCAGATCACGTTCATTCCAAAAATAGTTATCCTATTATGTCTATCTTAGAAATGTAAAATAATCACATTCTAATCATTCATTAATCAATATTTAAATTTTACCTATTTTGCAATTGTTATGACATGGGTAGTAATATTATTAAAATAAATTTTAAGTAATAATATTAATTAAATCCCCATAAGGTAATAATAATGGTGAATTTAATAAAGATGTCTTTTACATCATTTGTTTATCACATGAGTACCCTAACATCTACATAGTATCGTCGTTCTTCTAAACAAAGCACCCTTAAGTGCTTAAACAACCTTACTAATTAATTAAACAGTACCATTACCTTATTTACAACAATTCTCAGACGACAATGTTAACTGATGACACTTGTCTTAATTGTATATCACGATGTTACCAATGAGTAATACATAGATTAATTGAATTGTTTTACACATCTTAAAATAACTTTATATTCATTATCTGAATTCGGTCAATGCATGATTAACCTAATTACTTATGACAACTTATACATTTATTCAATATGTTAAGTGTTTGTATATCGATACTAGTGTACATGTGCAAGGTGTGCATGCGTGGCCAGCGTATGCACAGATCATAAATGTACTATAGACAAACCCCATCCCGCCTATGCATACCTGCTAACTAATATTAGTATTTACCCCCATGTAGAAGAACAAACATAATATATATAGTACAATTACTTCAACATTCTCAGTTATTTAACAGTTAATTCTTTACGATTTCACATCATTATCTTTATCTTTACATTAGTTTAATCACTCATGTACAAGGAAGGGTACCTATTACCACTAACTCAGAATCAAGGAATACTAAACCCTCAACAGTACTAACTAACACATACTCCCATCATAACCTACGTCCAGCATCCTCCCTATCCTTCCTCTGCTAGTACAAAAGTGGATGTCGGACTCACCGATCTGACCACATAGAACTTGAGAGTGATAGCGTCGGCTGAATAGCGGACCTATCCTCCCCTAGCAGGCATCCGACCATCGTCATCACAACAACATGGGGAGCGTGTCTCAGCACGGCCCTCCCACGACCTCGGGTCTCATGGAAACATCGGGTGGGAAACACATCCACCCCTCTCAACATACTGGGGCTACGCCCTTATCAACTCATACTTGCTGCTATCGGGATTATCAGTTTGTGTTATCGTATCCTCATTTTGGCTGCTAAGGTTTGCTGTATGAACATTTTTTTTCCTTTCCAATATATATCAGATCAAGTAACTGGCTATCCCATAGCCCTTGTGTCCTAAAGGTTAGTATTTTGCAAAATACAAATTTATAGAAAGCATTTTCCATTGATCGCCAACTGATCCATGTTATCATTTTATTTCATGTAACCTTTTTAGCTCATCATAGATGCATATGACATATAACATTTCAATAATTCATATAAGAAGATGGTATCCACGTACCGAATCATATATTTCACATTTCATTAATGAAAACATATAAACATATACTGCAATCGTAAAATAAGGAAATCATATGATAATCATGACATCATAACCGCATAACATAGTAACATCATAATCATGGTGAAATCATAAAACAGAGTAACATCATATAATGAGGTCCAATATAGTTTACTCAGTCGAGCTGAGTTCAACAGAATATATAAGAAAATAAAGTATGGTGTGTCTAACTAATAAATATGCCTAATCAAAATATGGGCGTTACATACACCCACCCTTCAGGAAACTTCGTCCCGAAGTTATGGTCAAAATAGTGAGGGAAAATCTCGACGCATGGTCTCTGCATCCTCCCAGGTAGCAGACCCTGGGCTATACTTGTCCCATTGGACCTTAACTTGGTCCACATGGCTACTACGGAGCTGTCGAACCCTACGATCAAGTATACGTAATGGTTCGACCCTGAAGGTTCCCTCGTCCGAGACCTGCAATCCCTTCCAATGAATTTTGTGAGTCTCATCAGTTATGTAATGTCGTAATACAGAAACATGAAATACATTATGAGTTTTATGCAAGTGGGGGTGGCAGCGCAAGACGATAAGCAACTGGTCCGATTTTCTCAAGAATCTCAAATGGACCTATAAAGCGAGGTGACAACTTGGTACCCTTCCCAAACCGAATGGTACTTTTATTTGGTCTGATGCGAATAAATACACGATCCCCTACTTCATAAGTTCTATCTGATCCGTGTGCATCAGCGTAACTCTTTTGCCTATCCTGTGCTTCCTTCAGCCGCTGCCTAATCTATAACACTTGCTCCTCCATTTCCTGAATCAATTCAGGCCCAATTAAAACTCCATCCTCTAACCTGTCCCAACTGAGTGGTGTCCTGCACGGCCTCCCATACAATGCCTGATATGGCGGCATACCAATGGAGCTGTGATGACTATTGTTGTATGCAAACTCCACTAAAGGAAGATATTTCTCCCACTGTGTCTGTTGATCCATAACATACATCCTAAGCATGTCCTCCATCACTTGATTCACCCTCTCTGTTTGTCCATCTGTCTCGGGGTGATAAGATGACCTTAAGTTCAATTGTGTCCCTAATGCTGACTGCATGCTTGTCCAAAATATGGAGGTGAACTTAGGGTCTCTGTCAGAGATTATCTTTTTAGGAACTCCATGAAGACGTACAATCTCATTTATGAATACCCTTGCCACATCTGTCACATCATAGGTGTCTCTGACTGGAATGAAGTGAGTGCTTTTGGTCAGTTTGTCGACTACCACATAAATAGCATTATGTCTCATAGATGTGAGTGGTAATCCTACAACGAAGTCCATGGAAATGACTTCCCATTTAGTCATAGGAATATCATGCGTTTGTAGGAGACCGGCCGGGTGATGGTGATCTTCCTTAACTTGTTGACACTCAAGGCACTTCGAAACAAAATCCACTACATCCATCTTCATACCTGGCCAGAAGAAGAGTTGCTTCATGTCAGTATACATCTTCTTCACCCCTGGGTGCGTACAGTAATGCGATCTATGGGCCTCTCTAAGGATTGTTTCCCTGATATCAGCTTCCTTAGGAACATACATCCTTCCCTGATACCGCAACAATCCATCTTCCTCAAGATGGTACCCATCATACTTCAATTCCTGTTTCTTTCCATTCTGAATAGCTGAGGTTACTTTTAGATACCAACTATCGCCCAATATTTGTCCTAGTACCCCTTCCCTCAAGTCAACCTTCAAGGGAATTAAGGAGAAAAGTCTCGTCCTTCGGCTTAGAGCGTCTGCCACAACATTCTCCTTTCCTTTGATGTAAGAGATACCAAAGTCATACTCACTCATGAACTCACTCCATCACCTTTGCCTAGCATTCAAATCCCTTTGGGTAAAGATGTACTGCAAGCTCTGATGGTCTATTTTAAGGGTGAAGCTTCTACCAACTAGGTAGTGCCTCCATAATTTTAGTGCCAACATTACTGCTGCCAATTCTAGATCATGCGTGGCATACTGCTCCTCATGAGGTTTCAACTTTCGAGATGCATAAGCCATTACCCCACCTTCCTGCATCAACACCGCTCCTAGTCCTTGCTTCGAGGCATCGGTGCATACCATGAAATCTTTATCCATGTCTAGTACCCGCAAGATCGGTGCACTTGTCAACAATCTCTTTAACTCCGTAAAAGCGGCATCACATTCCTCAGTCCATTCATAACGGATTCCCTTGCGTTGCAAGGTGGTAATAGGTTTTGCAATTTTAGAAAATCCTTCCACAAACCTCCGGTAATAGCCTGCTAACCCCATGAAGCTACGCACCTCATGAGCATTCCTTGGAATTGGCCAATCTTCAATGGCCTTTACCTTTTCTGGGTCTACAGAGATCCCTTTACCTGAGATGATGTGCCCCAAGTAGTGAATCTCTTTTTGGAAGAAGGAACACTTTGATAATTTACCATAAATTTTATGTTCCCTTAAGCATGTCAAGACTAACCGCAAGTGTTCCCCATGCTCCTTCTCATTTGTAGAATAGATAATAATATCATCTAAGAAGACATGAACAAAGCGGTCCAAGTATTTTCGGAAGACACCATTCATGAGGCTCATGAATACAGCTGGAGCATTGGTCAAACCAAATGGTACCACTACAAACTCGTAATTCCCAAATCGAGTTCGAAAGGCAGTCTTAGGAATGTCGCCTTCCTTGATCCTCAACTGGTGATACCCTGATCGTAAATCAATCTTTGAGAAGACTGATGCACCTTTCATTTGATCAAAGAGGTCATCAATTCTTGGTATGGGATACCTGTTCTTCACTGTGGCTTTGTTCAAATCTCTGTAATCTATGCACAATCGCAGAGATCCATCCTTCTTCTTAACGAAGATCACTGGTGCTCCCCACGGCGAGATGCTAGGTCTAATCAGTCCCAAATCTAGCAACTCTTTTAACTGGATCTGTAACTCACGGAGCTCTGGAGTTGTCATTCTATAAGGAGTTTTTGAGATAGGTTCTGCACCAGGTTTTAGTTCGATTGTGAAATCGAGCTCTCTTTCTGGAGGTAGTCCTGGCAATTCCTTCGGAAAGACATCCTTGAAATCGGAAAGTACTGGGTAAGAATTCAAGGAAGGTCCTTTACTATCGCTCACGGCCTCCACTACGAACAACTGGCATCCTTGTCTTAGGCACCGCTTAGCTTTCACCATAGAGATGAAACGGAGGGATACCTTCCTCTTCAAGCCTTGGATTTGAATTGTCCTTCCCTCGTCATTGAGGCACAACACCTTCTTCGCATAGCAGTCTAAGAAAGCTCTATGGCCTTCTAACCAATCCATGCCAATAATGAGGTCATAAGTCCCCAAATTGGTGACATAAGCATCCAACTTAGTGTTGCACACTCCTAAGTCAACCTCACAACTTCTCACTTTAAGACCTACTGTTTGCTTAGCTCCTGAAGCCATTTCAACCAGTTTGAAATCATCGTGCTCATAGGCTGCCAACCCACATTTATCTAATGAAAATGGTGAAATAAAACTATCAGTTGCTCCCAGATCAAACAAAATTTTAAGTTTGACATTGTTTACTTTACCAGTGGATTCTACTACGGTAGACTGATGTTCTGCTTGGTGGTTATGAACCGCTACATGAATCCGATGACTGTTACCCGAACTATCCATGGGTGCTTTTCCTCCCCTGTGCCTGCTGCTTGACTGACCCTTGGGACAGTCTCGCTGGAAATGAGGACCTCCGCATCCCCAACAAGAGAGATTGGGAGGGACTTGCATGTTGCTCGGAGGAATCCTATGAGATGAGTTCCTTCCCCTGGGTCCTCTAAAACCCCTTGCTCCTCTATAGGAACTTCCCTGTGTACGTCCCTGGATTTGGTGGGTTGCGGACGATGCCTGCGAGATTGAGTTAACTGAAGTATTACCCCTCGGTGTGAACCTGTTACCGTAAGGAGGAGGTCTAGATTGTCCTCCCCTGAAGTAAGGACGTGATGCCTTCCCTGAAACATACTGATTGGTTCCTGTCAACTTACTACCCTCTTTTCCATCTGACATATCAGCTGCATAACGAGCATACTCAACTGCCATGGCAACTGAAGTTGGCTTCCACATCCGCACAGCAGCCCTAATCTTGTAGTTAAGTCCATACACAAAACGCTCTACCTGACAATCATCTGCATCTAGGTAAGGAACATATTTTACTAGTTCCATAAACCGAGATTCATACTCCTCCACCGTCTTGTCTCCCTGTACTAAGGCATGGAGTGCGCCTGCCTGTTCTTCCTTGTAATAGTTTGGAAAATACTTCTTGTCGAACCTCTCCTCGAACAGTTCCCAAGAAGTCGTAAGAGGAGTAAGGTGCAACTGCTTCTCGAGGTCTGACCACCAATTCAAAGCATCACCTTTAAGCTGAAAGCCGGCCATCCTAGACTTGGAACTAGATGTGTACTCATTCAATGTGAAGCATCTCTTCATGCCTTCCAGCCATGCTTCGGCATGCTTACCGGGTCGTCCTCCTGAAAACTCTAGAACCTTTATCTTTTGCAACTCCCTCGATATGTCCTGAAGCAGTTCCAGTCTTGGGCCATGTGCCCTTTCAGAGTTCTCTCGACTTACTTGAGTGGTTTCCACCTCGACGACCCTTTCCGACTGCCTGTTCATCGTGGTCATAATAGCCTCCAAAGACCTCATTATGATCTGCATTTCAGGCATTGAGGTTGATCGTGGCAGTGTTAGCGATGATGACGGTGGCAGAGGTGGCGGTGACGGTGGTCGACCTTGACCCCGTCCTCGACCTCTGCATGTTGTTACCATGATAGTTCCTGAGTTGTTGAAAATAAAATCATATCCTTAGTTGTTCAATCAAATATATGCGGAACTAAAATGTAGGTATTCATACACTTATACTTATGCGTAAGAAATAACTTGCATCATGAGATAACAAATTGTCAGGATTAGCGCGGTAAAATCTACAGTCATTTTTATTAAACAATCTTTGTCATGTTGTTCAGCTCGTCATGCTGATCTTAACGATGTCTTGTTTTTGAGATTTCGGGTCTCTCTCATCCCTTCGACTAGGAGTTGAAATCTCGGCAAAATTTTTAATATCTATTTCTTTGTTAACTTTAAATGTTACCCCCTTAATCTAAATAACCTAATTTACATTAACCTTATTAACATTAATTGTTAACCCTCAACCAATCATAGTTAAGTTTACTAAAAAAAATTAAAATTTCTATAAAACATATTTTTAACAACATATGTTATAACAGAAAAGAAAAATTAATTTTTATAATACATATATTCTAACAAAATATGAATAAATTTAAATTTTATAAAACATATATTCTATCAGAGTATATAACAATAAATTTAAACTTTAATACAACATATATTATAACAGAAAAGTAAAATTAATTTTTATATTCTAACAAAATATGAATAAATTTAATTTTTATAAAACATATATTCTATCAGAATATATAACAATAATTTTAAACTTTAACACAACATATATTATAACCTTCTATATATATATTTTACAAACATATCTATATTCTTTTACAAACTATATACAAATAGAACGTAGATTTTCAAACCGTATACAACTAGAACGTAGATTTACAAACCGTATACAAATAGAACCCCTTTAATGCTTTGGTTTAACCCTAGCCCTACACCTTCCTATGTCTAAAGGCTTGAACGCCACGCGGCCTCTCACCGCCATGCAAAGAGCGAGTACGCATGAAGGACACGCGGTCTCTCCAAGCAACCCACCGCCATGTGAAGGTGGGGAAACCCTAAATAGAGTCAATCCCCAAGGCGCGGCCATTTTCACCCTCTCTCCCGGAGTTTTAGCTCTGCAACTCCCATCTTCTATGGTAGAAGCAATGGCGAGGCTTTTACAGGTATTTCTTATTTCCTTCGAAGGCCACGATTTTAGTGATAATTAGCAGCCACTGTGGAACTCGTTTGCAAGCTTGATGTCCGGACCAGCAGTTAAAACGTGGAAGAGATGGCTGATACGTGAATAGGTGATGTCCGGCAGTCTGGTGCGATCTCCATTCGACCTAGCAGCTTGCTCGGAGTTGGGTGCATGGGTTGGACCTCCTTTTACATGGCGCGCTCCTGGTGTTTGCGAGCTAGGGCTGGGCGAGATGAACCAAGGTGTCTGCGAGCTAGGGCTGGGCGGGAGTGGTCTTGTGCCTGGCGTTTGGGCTTGCTCTTGGTCGCTTGGAGAATAGGTGATACGTGGGCCCTCCTGGCTTGGCTCTTGGTCTGTAGTGGCGGACGAACAGAGGAAGGTTTCACTCTTGTGTGAGCTTGGCGTTTGAAATTCGCTGGTGGGCGTGCTTGGGCTCTAAGGGTGGGCGTCGCTTTGGCCGAGTCGTTAAGGCGTGTGCCTGCTAAGTACATGGGGTTTCCTCCAACGGCTATAACATTTATTGATCGACCTGCATTTCTGGGCATCCTCCACGGAATCGCAGGTGACAGAATAGACACCCGGGACATTGTTGGCAAAGATGGAGACCCCGAAACCCGTTCCGATTCTGGTAATATTGGTATGTCAAATCCTCTTTTTCCATCCGTCTAAATGGATAGATTCAGCGATATTTTCCCACATCCAAGACTCTGCGTAGCATAATAAAATCCACCCATAGCAGGCATCTCAAAATATCAACTATCCATTTAAATGATAACAGAGACATTGTGAATGGATCTTTCTTTGCCATAATTCTGCGTTTTAACCAAAAGCCCTATCCATAGATAGCCAGACGACAAAATGTTGTTGGACGGTACCGGAAATGGATGCAAAGGCATAGAGTACAAGGGCGCCGCCCTCATGTTTAGCTCCAGGACGCGAGTTCGAATCCTACTGACTGCACGTTAATGTATCTGAATATTCGACTGGGATCTTCACCACTTGGGTTTTGACAATTTTGAATTTTCCACGAATGAACCGACATTTTTTGTTGTTGTTTTAACTATGGTGCGGTGGCGTGCTTTGTGAAGAGGAATCTGGGTTTATTATTAAATAAAATAGGAGTGTCTAGTTTTGATGGGTACCGTGTAGCATGTAGTAATTTCTTAATCATATTCCCCTTTCGGATTACAATATGCAGGCGCCCCACCAGTTTTGTTTGGTAAAAGCTTAAGAATTCAAGAATTCTCATATCGAGGTTCTTCCAAGAATATTTACGAATGCTACGCAGTTTTTATCCGAAGAAAAACTGAAGGTCTAGCTCGTTCATTTTGGGTGGGGTGACTCTTAAAGAAATTACTTAAAAAAAATATATGTTATTTTACGACTGTAGGGAGATCTCAAGATTATCCTAGCATAGACTTTAGTTCCTTTTAAATTCTGTAAATTTCTTTTGGTACATTTTACCACTTAAATATTTGTCAGGGCGCATGTGACAGTAATAAAAGTATAAAATTGTTTAACATAATACAAAATACTTATATATCGAAATGTAAAATGGGTGGGCAAAATCCCCAAGCATTCGCCTTTATACAAGTAAAACATTTGTAATTCCTGGAAATGTCCAGCTAATCAACAATCGAAGCAAGATCAAAATATTACATGTGAAAATCTTAAAGTTACAGATCAGAGTCGTTCTTTCTACTTCACAGAAGTTTTTCTTTCTAAACACCAGTACTTTGAATCGTAGTATAAGATTGGGTTCAGTAAATAAATGAGGAGATAGAGAGGAATATGAGTCCCTCGCAAACCTCAACAGAAATAAATTCCCCAAGTTCCTTTCAGCAATAGATAGGATTTGAATCAGTGCATTGCTGACAAGTTAGAGGAGAGAATCTACATGCTGACTTTTAACATTTTTTTTTATTATTTATTATTTTTATTTTTATTTTATATATATATTTTTTATTATTATTATTATTATTATTTTATTTTTTTAAAAGCAAAGCTAGTTCCAAATACTGTCATCCATTTTAGACCACAAGTTTGATAAGCAGAAGACTGTTCATTGGACTCGGGCAGATCAGAACACGGAAAAATAAATTGAGGTGTATTCAATTTGATTGAAGAAAATAGAGTTAAAAAGTTACAGAACTCCAACTCTACTGCTAGATATATATATATACTCTTTTTTTTTTTCTTTTTTGTATGTGTAATCAATAGTTATAAAAAAAAGAGAATGAAAATATAAATATTTATTTGATTTTCTAAATGTTAATCCTATTGGGGTTGTACAGGTACCTTGGAAGCTTACTACGGATGGAGATCAAGTAGGTGAAAATATCAAGTATGTTTTCTGTTCAACCATGATGAGATGAAGCATGAATAGGCTTTTAGGTTCAAGAGTCCGAACAAGCGCTCTGATACCATCTGTAGTGCTCTGGTTTTTACAGCAGAGCACTAAGTAAAATTTCTCAGTTAATTTTCTATGTATTAAACTTTAATCAAGTGTTTGGGAGTAAGTTTCCAAAAATTACTATGCTTCTAAATGATATTTAGTGTACTGTCTTGTTTTTATCAACCATACATTCTCATTTTAAAAACGAACTAACATATCAATATCTTCTTTTCAACAATTTGTTCCAGCGTAAGAATATGTTTTACAGTAGTAAATGAGTAAATCGAAAGTTATATGCATGTTCAGAGTATGTTTTTGCATAATAATCAAATAACGTAAATAACACGGAAATTACCTGATGCTGATGCTAACCGTAGGTTGTAGCAGGTTGTATATCCTCTTAGACAACGAAAATGAAGTGTCCACCCTACCGACCAGCTATTATCTTGCTGGCCCTTGGAAATCAAAGGATTTCCAAGCCCCCGAGCCCACAATCTGATAATCCCGAGAGCAGTCTTCACTTAGGTTCTCCAAACTTTTCTGTTCTCAAAACTTCTTTTTGTTCCCAAAAACCTCCCCTCTACTCCAAGCTCTCCCCCTCTATATACTTTCCCTTCCTCGAGAAGACCTTGGGCTTACTCCACCACCCCAAACTCCCCCTCTCGAGCCCCTCAAACATTTACTCCTTTCACTAGTTCATTCATACACGTTTCTTTATAAAAATGTATAATTAATTACTCTCATGGAAAATTTATTTGGTTTTGGATTGACGGTCGTAAGTATTTATCACGGTGGGAATTATCACCCAAAGGTTATCTGTTCGGGACAAAGTTTATTAATTACAAGTCTTTTCACCAAACCTTGTATTTATTGTTGTTAAGGTAATTAATAAAATATTATATAATTAGTTGACCCCTTTCAACTTGGACATGGCGTGTCTTAAGGGTCTACCTTATCCGTCGAGATCACTTATCTTGAGATTTAAATTCTACGATTCATATTGAATAATTAAATAGTAATAACCCATTTTCCATCACATCACGTTCATTCAAAAAATAGTTATCCTATTATGTCTATCTTAGAAATGTAAAATAATCACATTCTAATCATTCATTAATCAATATTTAAATTTTACCTATTTTGCAATTGTTATGACATGGGTAGTAATAGTATTAAAATAAATTTTAAGTAATAATATTAATTAAATCCCAATAAGGTAATAATAATGGTGAATTTAATAAAGATGTCTTTTACATCATTTGTTTATCACATGAGTACCCTAACATCTACATAGTATCGTCGTTCTTCTAAACAAAGCACCCTTAAGTGCTTAAACAACCTTACTAATTAATTAAACAGTACCATTACCTTATTTACAACAATTCTCAAACGACAATGTTAACTGATGACACTTGTATTAATTGTATATCACGATGTTACCAACAAGTAATACATAGATTAATTGACTTGTTTTACACATCTTAAAATAACTTTATATTCATTATCTGAATTCGGTCAATGCATGATTAACCTAATTACTTATAACAACTTATACATTTATTCAATATGTTAAGTGTTTGTATATCGATACTAGTGTACATGTGCAAGGTGTGCATGCGTGGCCAGCGTATGCACAGATCATAAATGTACTATAGACAAACCCCATCCCGCCTATGCATACCTGCTAACTAATAGTAGTATTTACCCCCATGTAGAAGAACAAACATAATATATATAGTACAATTACTTCAACATTCTCAGTTATTTAACAGTTAATTCTTTACGATTTCACATCATTATCTTTATCTTTACATTAGTTTAATCACTCATGTACAAGGAAGGGTACCTACTACCACTAACTCGGAATCAAGAAATACTAAACCCTCAACAGTACTAAATAACACATCCTCCCATCATAACCTACGTCCAGCATCCTCCCTATCCTTCCTCTGCTAGTACAAAAGTGGATGTCGGACTCACCGATCTGACCACATAGAACTTGAGAGCGATAGCGTCGGCTGAATAGCGGACCTATCCTCCCCTAGCAGGCATCCGACCATCGTCATCACAACAACATGGGGAGCGTGTCTCAGCACGGCCCTCCCACGACCTCGGGTCTCATGGAAACATAGGGTGGGAAACACATCCATCCCTCTCAACATACTGGGGCTACGCCCTTATCAACTCATACTTGCTGCTATCGGGATTATCAGTTTGTGTTATCGTATCCTCATTTTGGCTGCTAAGGTTTGTTGTATGAACATGTTTTTTCCTTTCCAATATATATCAGATCAAGTAACTGGCTATCCCATAGCCCTTGTGTCCTGTAGGTTAGTATTTTGAAAAATACAAATTTATAGAAAGCATTTTCCATTGATCGCCAATTGATCCATGTTATCATTTTATTTCATGTAACCTTTTTAGCTCATCATAGATGCGTATGACATATAACATTTCAATAATTCATATAAGAAGATGGTATCCACATACCGAATCATATATTTCACATTTCATTAATGAAAACATATAAACATATACTGCAATCGTAAAATAAGGAAATCATATGATAATCATGACATCATAACCGCATAACATAGTAACATCATAATCATGGTGAAATCATAAAACAGAGTAACATCATATAATGAGGTCCAATATAGTTTACTCAGTCGAGCTGAGTTCAACAGAATATATAAGAAAATAAAGTATGGTGTGTCTAACTAATAAATATGCCTAATCAAAATATGGGCGTTACATACACCCACCCTTCAGGAAACTTCGTCCCGAAGTTATGGTCAAAATAGTGAGGGAAAATCTCGACGCATGGTCTCTGCATCCTCCCAGGTAGCAGACCCTGGGCTATACTTGTCCCATTGGACCTTAACTTGGTCCACATGGCGACTACAGAGCTGTCGAACCCTACGATCAAGTATACGTAATGGTTCGACCCTGAAGGTTCCCTCGTCCGAGACCTGCAATCCCTTCC
Organism: Larix kaempferi; assembly: GCA_027924585.1. Taxonomy (NCBI): domain Eukaryota; kingdom Viridiplantae; phylum Streptophyta; class Pinopsida; order Pinales; family Pinaceae; genus Larix; species Larix kaempferi. The sequence continues at coordinate 1,119,116 of BSBM01000925.1, read as the reverse complement.
AATGAATTTTGTGAGTCTCATCAGTTATGTAATGTCGTAATACAGAAACATGAAATACATTATGAGTTTTATGCAAGTGGGGTGGCAGCGCAAGACGATAAGCAACTGGTCCGATTTTCTCAAGAATCTCAAATGGACCTATAAAGCGAGGTGACAACTTGGTACCCTTCCCAAACCGAATGGTACTTTTATTTGGTCCGATGCGAATAAATACACGATCCCCTACTTCATAAGTTCTATCTGATCTGTGTGCATCAGCGTAACTCTTTTGCCTATCCTGTGCTTCCTTCAGCCGCTGCCTAATCTGTAACACTTGCTCCTCCATTTCCTGAATCAATTCAGGCCCAATTAAAACTCCATCCTCTAACCTGTCCCAACTGAGTGGTGTCCTGCACGGCCTCCCATACAATGCCTGATATGGCGGCATACCAATGGAGCTGTGATGACTATTGTTGTATGCAAACTCCACTAAAGGAAGATATTTCTCCCACTATGTCTGTTGATCCATAACATACATCCTAAGCATGTCCTCCATCACTTGATTCACCCTCTCTGTTTGTCCATCTGTCTCGGGGTGATAAGCTGAGCTTAAGTTCAATTGTGTCCCTAATGCTGACTGCATGCTTGTCCAAAATATGGAGGTGAACTTAGGGTCTATGTGAGAGATTATCTTTTTAGGAACTCCATGAAGACGTACAATCTCATTTATGAATACCCTTGCCACATCTGTCATATCATAGGTGTCTCTTACTGGAATGAAGTGAGCGCTTTTGGTCATTTTGTCGACTACCACCAAAATAGCATTATGTCTCAGAGATGTGAGTGGTAATCCTACAACGAAGTCCATGGAAATGACTTCCCATTTAGTCATAGGAATATCATGCGGTTGTAGGAGACCGGCCGGGTGATGGTGATCTGCCTTAACTTGTTGACACTCAAGGCACTTCGAAACAAAATCCACTACATCCATCTTCATACCTGGCCAAAAGAAGAGTTGCTTCATGTCAGTATACATCTTCTTCACCCCTGGGTGTGCATAGTAATGCGATCTATGGGCCTCTCTAAGGATTGTTTCCTTGATATCAGCTTCCTTAGGAACATACATCCTTCCCTAATACCGCAACAATCCATCTTCCTCAAGATGGTACCCATCATACTTCAATTCCTGTTTCTTTCCATTCTGAATAGCTGAGGTTACTTTTAAATACCAACTATCGCCTAATAGTTGTCCTAGTACCCCTTCCCTCAAGTCAACCTTCAAGGGAATTAAGGAGACAAGTCTCGGCCTTCGGCTTAGAGCGTCTACCACCACATTCTCCTTTCCTTTGATGTAAGAGATACCAAAGTCATACTCGCTCATGAACTCACTCCATCGCCTTTGCCTAGCATTCAAATCCCTTTGGGTAAAGATGTATTGCAAGCTCTGATGGTCTGTTTTAAGGGTGAAGCTTCTACCAACTAGGTAGTGCCTCCATAATTTTAGTGCCAACATTACTGCTGCCAATTCTAGATCATGCGTGGCATAGTGCTCCTCATGAGGTTTCAACTTTCGAGATGCATAAGCTATTACCCCACCTTCCCTCATCAACACCACTCCTAGTCCATGCTTCGAGGTGTCAGTGCATACCATGAAATCTTTATCCATGTCTGGTACCCGCAAGATCGGTGCACTTGTCAACAATCTCTTTAACTCTATAAAAGCGGCATCGCATTCCTCAGTCCATTCATAATGGATTCCCTTGCGTTGCAAGGTGGTAATAGGTTTTGCAATTTTAGAAAATCCTTCCACAAACCTCCGGTAATAGCCTGCTAACCCCATGAAGCTGCGCACCTCATGATCATTCCTTGGAATTGGCCAATCTTCAATGGCCTTTACCTTTTCTAGGTCTACAGAGATCCCTTTACCTGAGATGATGTGCCCCAAGTAGTGAATCTCTTTTTGGAAGAAGGAACACTTTGATAATTTACCATAAAGTTTATGTTCCCTTAAGCATGTCAAGACTAACCGCAAGTGTTCCCCATGCTCCTTCTCATTCTTAGAATAGATAAGAATATCATCTAAGAAGACCTTAACAAAGCGGTCCAAGTATTTTTGGAAGACACCATTCATGAGGCTCATGAATACAGCTGGAGCATTGGTCAAACCAAATGGTACCACTACAAACTCGTAATGCCCAAATCGAGTTCGAAAGGCAGTCTTAGGAATGTCGCCTTCCTTGATCCTCAACTGGTGATACCCTAATCGTAAATCAATCTTTGAGAAGACTGATGCACCTTTCATTTGATCAAAGAGGTCATCAATTCTTGGTATGGGATACCTGTTCTTCACTGTGGCTTTGTTCAAATCTCTGTAATCTATGCACAATCGCAGAGATCCATCCTTCTTCTTAACGAAGATCACTGGTGCTCCCCATGGCGAGATGCTAGGTCTAATCAGTCCCAAATCTAGCAACTCTTTTAACTGGATCTGTAACTCACGGAGCTATGGATTTGTCATTCTATAAGGAGTTTTTGAGATAGGTTCTGCACCAGGTTTTAGTTCGATTGTGAAATCGAGCTCTCTTTCTGGAGGTAGTCCTGGCAATTCCTTCAGAAAGACATCCTTGAACTCGGAAAGTACTGGGTAAGAATTCAAGGAAGGTCCTTTACTATCGCTCACAGCCTCCACTACGAACAACTGGCATCCTTGTCTTAGGCACCGCTTAGCTTTCACCATAGAGATGAAACGGAGGGATACCTTCCTCTTCAAGCCTTGGATTTGAATTGCCCTTCCCTCGTCATCGAGGCACAACACCTTCTTCGCATAGCAGTCTAAGAAAGCTCTATGGCCTTCTAACCAATCCATGCCAATAATGAGGTCATAAGTCCCCAAATTGGTGACATAAGCATCCAACTTAGTGGTGCACACTCCTAAGTCAACCTCACAACTTCTCACTTTAAGACCTACTATTTGCTTAGCTCCTGAAGCCATTTCAACCAGTTTGAAATCATCGTGCTCGTAGGCTGCCAACCCACATTTATCTAATGCAAATGGTGAAATAAAAATATCAGTTGCTCCCGGATCAAACAAAATTTTAAGTTTGACATTGTTTACTTTACCAATGGATTCTACTACGGTAGACTGATGTTATGCTTGGTGGTTATGAACCGCTGCATGAATCCGATGACTGTTACCCGAACTATCCATGGGTGCTTTTCCTCCCCTGTGCCTGCTGCTTGACTGGCCCTTGGGACAGTCTCGCTAGAAATGAGGACCTCCGCATCCCCAACAAGAGAGATTGGGAAGGGCTTGCATGTTGCTCGGAGGAATCCTCTGAGATGAGTTCCTTCCCCTGGGTCCTCTAAAACCCCTTGCTCCTCTATAGGAACTTCCCTGTGTACGTCCCTGGCTTTGGTGGGTTGCGGACGATGCCTGCGAGATTGAGTTAACTGAAGTATTACCCCTCGATGTGAACCTGTTACCATAAGGAGGAGGTCTAGATTGTCCTCCCCTGAAGTAAGGACGTGATGCCTTCCCTAAAACATACTGTTTGGTTCCTGTCAACTTACTACCCCCTTTTCCATCTGACATATCAGCTGCATAACGAGCATACTCAACTGCCATGGCAACTGAAGATGGCTTCCACATCCGCACAGCAGCCCTAATCTTGTTGTTAAGTCCATACACAAAACGCTCTACCTGACAATCATCTGCATCTAGGTAAGGAACATATTTTACTAGTTCCATAAACCGAGATTCATACTCCTCCACCGTCTTGTCTCCCTGTACTAAGGCATGGAGTGCGCCTGCCTGTTCTTCCTTGTAATAGTTTGGAAAATACTTCTTGTGGAACCTCTCCTCGAACAGTTCCCAAGAAGTCGTAAGAGGAGTAAGGTGCAACTGCTTCTCGAGGTCTGACCACCAATTCAAAGCATCACCTTTAAGATAAAAGACGGCCATCCTAGCCTTGGAACTAGATGTGTACTCATTCAATGCGAAGCATCTCTTCATGCCTTCCAGCCATGCTTCGGCATGCTTACCGGGTCGTCCTCCTGAAAACTCTGGAACCTTTATCTTTTGCAACTCCCTCGATATGAACAATAACCGACAACAAGAATCTTCTGCAGCCAATGGGTTCTCTTCTTCCAGCACTTTTCATGGTCTGAAGCTTGAATTTCCTCGCTTAAATGGTACTGATCTGACTGGATGGATCTATCATGCAGAACAATATTTTAGTCTGCATAATACTTTTGATGTCCAAAAAGATCCACTTGCATCCTTTCATTTGGAACAAGAAGCCCTTCAATGGTATCGTTGGTGCATCAAGGCTCATGACGAGCCGAAATGGACAGATTTTTGCCAACTCCTTTTGCAACGATTTGGTCCTAGTGCTTTTGATGACTTCACCGGAGCACTCACTAAACTTCGTCAAATTGGCACTGTGAGAAAGTATCAGACAAAATTTGAGAAACTAGCCAACCACACAGAAGGATTGTCTAATGACTTCGACATGAGTTGTTTTATCAGTGTTCTTAAGGATGAAATCCGCCCAGAGGTCAAAATATTTTGTCCCAAAACAATGATGGAAGCCCTGGGCTTGGCTCAGTTGGCAAAAGACAAGATTTCCACCCAACAACGCTCCAAACCCACTTTTTTTCCCTTCTGAAATATGGGTTCTCAACGACCTCCCATCCTGCCAGCTCCTTGACCAACTCCTATCAAGCATTTGTCCGAAATAGAGATGTAGACACGCAGAGAAAAAGGGCTTTGTTATAATTGTGATGAAAAATTCACTTGGAGCCATAGATGTGTTCAAAAAATACTCTATCTCTTGGATGTGGATTCTCTGCCCGCCTCTGAAGTTGGTGAAGAAGCTCCAGATACACCAGATGATCAGTTTGACATTCAGGAGTTGTCTATTGATTTTCCATCTCAAGAAGACCATGCAGAGATATCTCTCCATGCTTTATCGAGCGTCACCACCCCCCGAACAATGCGGGTCAGGGGTTACTTCAAGAAGCTTCCTCTTACAATACTGATTGATTCTAGTAGCACTCATAACTTCATTGACCCTTGGATCGCCAAACATGCTGATTGTTTTGTCCATCCTTGCTCCAACTTTGAAGTCATGGTTGCCAATGGGGGCACCTTACCTTACAAGGGAAAGTGTCACAATGTGCGTATCTCTCTGGAATATTATAACTTGCGCTCTGACATGTTTTCCTTGTCCTTAGGCGGATGTGATGTGGTTTTGGGCATTCAATGGTTACGCACACTTGGCCCCATCTTATGGGATTTTGCTGAACTTTGGATGCAGTTTTCAGTCAATGGGACACAACACAAATTTATGGGCTTACAACCAGGGTCTCTTTGCATCATTAGTTCACATCGCCTGGAAAAGATCCTTAAGAAGAATTCACATGGTGTCATCGCTCAGCTCCATTCCATTCAGATGCACCCACCAACGGTATCCACTACTTCCTTGGATAGATATGTAGGTGTCTTTGTTGCACCAATGGGCTTGCTGCCTTCAAGAGACCTTTCCAATAAGCATTTAGTCGCATCTACATCTCAACAGGAAATGATGGCTATTTTGCATGCAGTACAGAAGTGGAAGCCATCCCTATTAGGAAATTATTTCTGCATCAAGAATGATCTCCAGAGTCTGAAACATTTTCTAGAACAATAGGTCTCCTCACCAGCACACCAGAAATGGGTTATCCAACTCATGGGTTATGACTATGCGATCACTTACAAGAAGGGTAAGGATAATATGGTGGCAGATGCTCCTTCTCGCCAGTTTGATGACCCAGTTTCTCTTACAGCTATTTCTCTGCTTGTTCCAAATTGGTTGCAATCTATTCAACAAGGCTATCTTTTCTATGAACTCCATGCTTCTTCATCGGCAGGGCACTCTGGGTTCCTCAAAACCTATGACCGGGAACAATGTAACTTATTTTGGTAGGGACTGAAAATGAAAATTCACTAGATGGTGGTTGAGTGTGATACTTGCCAATTCTTCTTCCATACACACTCAGCAGCTCCCTAGTTCAGGAAATTGACTCGGTTCTTCGAAACCGCAATCAGATTCTTCTCATTCTGCAGGACAATCTTCACATGGCAAGAATTCGACTGAAACAACAAGCCGATCAACACCATTTTAAGCGCACTTTTCATGCAGTTGATATGGTCCTTCTTCGTCTACAGCCTTCCAAGAAATCCTCCCTGAAACTCAAAAGGCGTTAGTGGGACGGAATGCAACCTGAGGATGCTACAGGGGAACCACTCCTTCAAATTTTGCATCAATTTCCACAGCTAAAGCTTTGAGGACAAAGTTTTTTCTAAGGGAGAAAGGATGTTAGGAACACATGTCAACCCTTCTATTTACCTTGTTAGTATATTGTTGTTGGACGCATATGCTTTGTAAGTCGTCCCATAGTATTTGTTGATCCATAGTTTGCATTATTGTTGTTGGATGCATATGCTTTGTAAGTCGCCCCGTAGTAATTGTTGATCCATATTTTGTATTGGCCCATGGTTCATATTGACACATGGTATTGACCCATGGTAATTGCGCCTAGACTTAGTATATAAGTTTTTGTTGAGACCAATGAAGGTACCGTGAAATTATTTGTATTGAGCTTGCTCAAAGGAGGTTTCCCCCTCGAAGTGGCCTGCGATCAATATAAAAGTGATTCTGAGTTCTAGTATTTCTGCTATTTCGTGTGTTTTCATTAATTAATTATTGTAGTTTCTTCACATGCACCCGCACATATGCATGCACATTCACAACATTTACATAATATTTTGATGTACATTCACTTAATGCATAACCCCTCAATGCAACCTTGCATTAATCCTTGCATACTATGTACTCACGCCTATTATGGCCTAACCATGACTGCTATCATAGCATGCACTACCACAACAGGACCATAATTCCTCACTTGCTTTGGTTGTTAAACTCACAACCGACATACACAAATGGCATGATATAATTTCATATGAATGCATTGAGATGTCTAAGAACTATAGGGTGAAAGGCTCCTTGACATCACTTACCCACACCTCACCATACTTGGTAGGTTGACATTCACATTCAGTCACTCAATACCACATGCAAATCAATCAACATAGTTAAAACATAGTTGAAGGGATCTTATCAAATTCTCTTGCAACATTCATGCAATTAAGCACAAATAACCATTACATGCATGGCTGTTATTAACATCGCTTGATGTTACCTAGTCAGTTGGCCTCTTACCAAGGCTACTTAGTCATTTTGCCAACATCATGATCACGAATTTGTTGCACCATCCTCTCTTCATAAGGTTGTTGGTCTCGTGCAACAACGTCATCAACTTCTTTAGCCATGCTTTGATTGTATTTTGTCCTACAACCAATGCGGACACAACTAATTATTATCAACCACCATAATTATCTCAAGTGGCCCATTGCATATGTAAGACCTCACTAGTTTACCAATATGCAATATCATATTCGTGCACAAACATTTTCACATGCACTGTGTAATGTTTTTTAATGTGCTATCCGGTACATATTCATTTCATCTATGTAATCTCTTGCATTTTCAACATTCTTATGTCATAGTTTATATGCATGACAATTTCATAATTATAAATACGATAGAAAAACAGGGGTTAAGGAATTCTCCCTTTCCAATCCCTCATCGTAGTATGGAATCTCTCTTCCATGTCATAATTGGTCTGATTTCCTTCCAGTCATGCAATTCTAGAAATTGCCCATATTGACAACAATTTTTTTGTCAAAACGGCCACTGGCACTCTCCTGTACCAAATATCTATGATATATGTGAACCTCATTCACATTCTGGTCATGCATCCCTGTTCTCCTCTGGATAAGCTTCCCAACTCCTATCCCCGTGCTCCATTCCAATCCAGGACATGGAATTTACATTCTTCCAAAAATGCAAATTTTGCCCAAATTTCTGCACTTTTACACAGCTGCAATTTATTCTGAAAGGCCAACTTCAGCTACTTGTGGAAGCAAATTTAGGAAGAATCATGAAAACTTATCTACTGGGAGAAGGTATCCCATATAACACGAAACACTTAGCAACCTTCGTATCTCTGTTCTAATGCACCAGTCAACTTCTATAAAATTCGAGGTTTAGCTACTTTTCACTTTTCACTTTTCCCCCAAAATCTCAAAATTTGGCCAAAAATGGCTATCTCCCAATCTATGCATTTCTGAAAAATATTCATCTAACGGAAACTGTCTGTCTTAATGAGAAGATGAAATGTCTAGTTCAGTAAAAAAAATTATTCCAACATCTAGGGTCACTTTTACTATCCACAAGCTTTTCAAAATCCCAAAAAAGTGGCCCGGAACAGTGCTTTTTGGCCTTCTGGTTCACCCCGACTCCACATCCTTAGGATTTCAGCTCCAAGATTCCAAACTTAACACTGTTCCTTCTCCATGGCCGTGCCATATCGATTTCAGCTCAATCCGACCTTCTGTTAATCCTCGGGACACCGTCTTACAAAAGTCAATATTCTCCATTTTCTATCAAATTGGAGCATACCGGGTTCAGGACCATCTCTAGTTCTTTCATGGCCTTCGTTAATGGCCTCCGAGCCCCACAGGAATCATCCCATTATGAGCCTGACTGCTCCTACCCAAAAATCAAGTTTTTGTCATCGCATCGCAGGTTTTAACCCTACCTTCTGCGACCGTTTCGCTGGTGTCACCGCCGACCGTCGCAGATCTTAACCCTAACTTTTATGACCGTTGCGGCAGTCCTGGCCTTATCTTCGCTGCCAGCAAGCCTTCGTTTCTGTGACCACGTCCCAAATTTTTGACTTAATTTCCACCGACCGTCACAGATTTTAAGCCTAAAATCGCCAACCACGTCGCAGATTTTAAGCCTAAAATTGTCGACCGTGTCGCAACATTTAAGCCTAACTTCGCCACCACATCGCAAATTTTAAGCTTAAAATCGTCGCCGCGTCACAACTTTCAAGCTTAAAATCGTCGCCGCGTCACAACTTTCAAGCTTAAAATCGCCACCCGCGTCGCAACTTTTAAGCCTAAAATTGTTGCCGCGTCACAAATTTTAAGCCAAAAGTTGTCGCCGCGTCACAACTTTTAAGCTTAAAATCGCCGCCTGTTTCGGGGTTTTCTGGCTTATCTTTTGCCGACAGAGTCTTTTCTCCACGACCGTTTGGCGCAAAATTAACCAAATTTTTGCCGATCGTGTCGCAGCAGTTATGGTTAAAATCGTCGACAGAGACTTAGGCAAAATTTCAAAACACTTAGAAAATTTTCAAAATTTTCAAAAACAGTTACAAAAATTTTCCGAAATTTTTCCTTCTTTTCTGGTGTTTAGTGCTGGACAAGAGGCATGTTTACCTCTGCAATTGTGATAGGTAGCCCATGAAGGCCCAATGCTACAACCAGCCGCTCTGATACCATTCTGTAACGTACCCTCCCATCTATCCAATTCCAGGAAGGGAACATGATACCAATATCCAGGCTTTTACATAAACTCAGCCCATATGTTAGATTCTTACAATTAAAACAAGAGTGTGCAGATGCAAAACAAAGAAGTATGCACAACGGAATTAAAACAACATCCACACATAATTCATGCGCATCCAGCGTATCAAAATAATCATTAAATTAAACATTGCAGAAGTAAATACACATAGAGATTACTTATCTTCATTGTGCAATTGTCCCAAACAACTAGCTATGTCGCTGCAACGTTCCACCCAACCATAGGCCAGTTGTGTTCATCAATTCTCTCAATACAACTACCACCCCCGAGCTGGGCATGATTCTTACAAGGAAAAGGGGACATTCTAGCTCATGCACAGCCAAAGCAAGAGATACCCATCTCAATCCCAACACTCCCTTACACACAGCAACCTCAAAACTGGGCATGGATACACATTTCCAGCAATTGGATTTACAAACAGGATGGCCATGGGTTTTCTCCAAATCGTGGGCACACCAAAATGGACTGTGAAAAAGGGGGATTCAACCACAGGGAGAAAAACCGATTTCTCCCACAAGTTGTGAGCATTTCAATTGCCCAAAACGGCCTCATTGAAACCCCAATCGAGCTCCCTCTTCTTCCAGTAGCTTTGCAACACAAAAACGCCCTCTTCCCAACTGAAAAACAAGGAAAACACAGGAAAACATGGAGGAAAAACACCTAGGCAGCTCCAAAAACGTGAGAGAGGCAAAACTGCTTAATGGGTAATGGCTTGGGGAGCAAATTCATGGCTCTTTTCTTGCCAAGGAAGCCAAACACGATTTTCCATGCAGGGTGGTTTCCCATACTCGAATTTGGATAGCCATACCTCTCATTCCCCAAAGGCATTAACTACCTCAACCAACTCTTGGGAGAATGAATGATTGGGTACAAAAGTCAACATGGGTAGTTGAGAGTTTGATGGGTTATCTCATTGACACTTGGCTTGACTTGATTGGCTCAAGGGTTTGAATATATCCCTCCCAATTCCTTGTAAAATCATGCCCCCATCTCTTGTTGCATTGCATTGCTAGTTGTGGGTATTTTATTGAAATGCATATTTACATAATATTTACAATTCAATGTGCCTGGATAGCACGTAAACTATATGCATCAATAAATCGATGGCGGGGCCTTGGCCTTGAGCTCCTCACCATGATTTTATAACAATATTACATCATTTACATTTTAATGCAATGGGGTCAAAATCGGGATATTATATCCTTCAAAGGATAATTGCCCCCCAAAAAGGTGTTTTATATCTCCTTCAAATCCTGATGGAGTATCCCGAACTGTGTAGACTAATTACAGTGGTGTGCAATGACTATGGTAACAGAGAACTCCCCATTGGATTAAGATTAAATGTATTAACCCTAATAAATTTTCAAAATGAAAATTGAATTTATTAACCCTAAGATGGAATTAATATTGAAACATTGGACCAGGGTAGAGACTAGGCAATTGAGTAACTTACTGATTTACCAGTCATTGTGAGGTTAGCACGATCGATTGGTCTCCTCTGCGCAACGAAATGAGAGATATTGCACTATTTTAGTTTCTTTTAGTTTTGTCTGCTTGTTGGAATGAGAGATAGCACTCTCGTTTGGTCTCCTTGCTCGATGGAATGAGGGCTAGTGTGCTTAACTCAAGCTCACGGGTTGGTTGTGCGATTGGTTGCTTGTGGACTGGTTAATCGCGGGCCAAGTGAAGAAAATGAACACTTGTGGTCTCCTTGCTCGATGGAATGAGGGCTAGTTTGCTTGATTCTGCTCGCAGGCTGGTTGTGCAACTAGTTCGCGGACTGGTTACTCATGGACCAAGTGAAGCAAATGAACATGGAAGGGTGTTTATATCCTCAAATCCTCTCTTATGACCAAGTGAAGCAAATGCTCCCCATTGAAATAAATTTTATGTCCTAGTGCCTTGCTTTTTATCCCTACACCATGGAATGGGCATTGAGATCTAAAAAACCAATATATTAGAAGATAACGAGACACAAAAATAAAGAGAATATTCGTGCTCAAATTTGTGCCCAAATTAATGGGGGTAGAGACTATTATATAGTAGTTTTAATCCAAATTTTAAAGATTAATAAGATGATATATGATATACTTTATTATCTTGATAAAATCATTTTTCTTGAGGCTAGTGCATGAAGTTGGTAGCCTCAAGAGTGGCAACTGGAGTTTCACAAATCCCACTCACATATAGAAATCATAGAATGTATTGTGTGTGTTTTATTAATCTTTCTTCAAAAGGCTTGAGCCTGGTAGCTTAAATGACAAGTAGGTTAGATTAAAAAACACATGCACACACACATTTCTATTATTTAAAAATGTGCACATGTTTTCTTCCACGTAAAATAATCATATTAAGAAAAACTCATGCATGCTTTTAGTAGCCCATACTCAGTCCATACAAGCACAAATTGAAAATATTTCAACGTTGGCCCTGTGTAGTACATTAATTAATCTATAGGTTTGGTTTTTTATTGTCGAATTGTTTGTGTCAATCATGTTTGAGTCTGGAAACCCTCCCACACCGTCAATGCATGCGTCTAGTCTAACCATGCCAAATTCCAGTCCATACAAGCACAAATTGAAAAAATTTCAACGTTGACCCCGTGCAATAGTACATGATCAAGCACGCCATTTGGGTTAGCATGATAATTGTGCATTTCCTTACTGAGCTTCTCTTTGTTTTGAGAATAATTTAATATTCTCTACTAAACATTGCCAACCACATGAAGGTGGAAGCTCATCTGACCCCCCTCACGTCACTCTCAATACCCCATAACCCGATAAAAACTATGTACAAAAAAATAATTTTTTGTATTTTTTGTCATACTTAAGAAGCAATGTCTCTAATTATAACATATGCCAACATACAGGAAAATAGAAAAAACACTAATAAACAATTAATTTATACGTACCAATAAAATTCAATAATTCTATCGCAATATTAAATCAAATTATATAGAGTAGATATATTAAGGGATACCTCATACACTTCAATGGACTTCATCATATTATTCATCCAAGTCATCATCTGTATCATCCGATCCATATTAGACATTGTAAGGATTTGCCATATCATCATCGTCATCGATGTCATCGTCGATATCATCTTCATGGACATTGTCTGCTACATCATTTGATTCAACTAATTCTTCGGCATCTTCCCCTGGAACATGATCATCTAACTCATGTTGATCATATTCAACATCGTCTTCTTCTTCAAGACCCTCTTCATTACCTTCCTCTACATTATACTTTACCGCCCTTCCCCTTGGATTGTGTCTCACAACGAATGGCCAACCCCCTCTACCTGGAACCTCAGAGTAAAATACTTGTTCACATTGGCTTGGAAGAATATAGGGCTCTGTTCCTAGCGCAAACAACCTTGTATTAACCATGGTAAATCCATTATCATGTTCAATAATAGTTTTATCATGATCACGTTGATTCAATCGTAACATGTACCATTTAACAACGAACATAACTACTTTGAAGGAGTTAAAGTCACACTGAACAATATCTTCCAAATACCCATGGTATCGATTTGCTGAGAGTTTTGGATGTCTGTCACTTCTAGAGGAAACATTGGTCACCTCAAAGACTACAAATATCCCACAATCTGATGTTTTCTTCATTTCATCCAACTTTTTGATGCGATATTTACAGCCATTGCACCACATATCCTTATGGTGTTTTACCTATAACAATCCATACACGTAAATATTACATCATGATCCACTGATGATTAAGTGCATGTTTATGCCCTGCAGGGAAAAAAATCAGCGTGTACATCAATATGTTTGCAAAAAACAAAAATAGTGTGGTTGATTAATATGCTTGCCTGCTTATCTTTTAAACCATATGCTAAATCTATTTCCCTTTGTGTAAGATTGGTATCTCCATTGCGATGAGCTACTTTAACTAATGAAGCCACACCTTCCCATGATATTCCATGACCAGATTGTTCACATCATTCAATCCATACCTTCATCCAGTCAATATTTTATGCAATGTATAAATGAAGTGCATCCCACTCTCGACCAACTGTTTGATGAAAATAAAATTAAAATTCAATACAAATGTATTATATTAATTAACAATCAAATGTATACATAAAAATCAACAGTCAAATTATTATATTAATTAATCTCCACTAGCTAATAATTACCTTTCACCTTCTCCGATCTACCTTTCCCCTTCAAGTAATCCCCTTCAAAAAAATTATTGGAGTCTTGATCACAAATGCAACCTAAATTGAGCTTTGACACTAATTTAGGAATGTATTCACTAATATACATCATGTTTTTGTATACCATATATCCCTTTACCATAGAACCCTCAAGACATGCTCATTGTCTAACCAAACCCTTCAAAAATTTCAAGTGCCTCTCAACCATCCACATGGACCTTGAGTGTACAGGTCCACACAATTCAATCTCCTCAACTTGGTGTATGAGGTAGTGTTCTTGTGCATTGAAAAATGTCGAAGGTAGATGCTTCTACATTTCACACATGAGACAAGGAATTTCTCTCCTCCAATAGTTTATATCTTCTTTATGGATTTCTTTAGATGACAACCATCTACAAGTGATGCAAACCAGTCACGAGATTTAACAAAAAAAACATTATATTACATAACATGAATTAGTGCACAAAAATCAAATATAAGTTCTACAATGAATTAAACAAACACTAAACGCATGCAAAAAATCACTATTTACCTCATGTATTTCCCAAGATTATATATAGCTTGTTTGACATTGTTGTCTAAGTTGTCCGGGAGAGAGAGAGGTAGAACATACTGTAACAATATACAAATCGTTTCATTTTTCTTACAAAAAGTAGACAAAAAATACCAACAATATGCACTAGAATAAAAAAATATAGCAATTATATGCATACCATAATAATTACCTTCATGAAGATATGCAAATCATGTGTTTTTACCCCCACAAAATCACCTTTCTTTATTATGATATTCTTCATGTTCGAACAAAATCACATTACTTTGTTGCTCTGTTAACATCCGTAGAAGTGATTTTATATTAATTTGGTCTCCGTTTCTATGAAATTGAATGACGTCTTTCATTGCATGGTTGGCTTCTTGAATGTCAATGCAAATTTTGACATTTTTTTCTTTCTCACTCCTTCCATCAAATATTCACCATAATTTTTCGGTCACATTCTTTACGATATGCATTGTATCAAAAAGATGAGCAATTTGTAGGTGCTCATAGTAGGGAAACCTACTGAATTGTTTAGGATAACTTTTCATTCCTCGTGGAATCCCATTAATTTTTAAATGATCATGATGGCCATCATGAATCATAGTTTATAAAGAAATTACAGAAATCAATGTCAATTACAGTAAACAATACACAATAAAAAAAAATTCATAGCATTTCATATATGATGATTCATATGTACCTTGACAATTTCTATTATATTGCAACTTCCATAGGTGAGGTGTCATTCTCTACGGTTTTAATGCAGTCTCTTGTTTCCCATTGAACAGATGTTTTTAGGTAGTTCGATACCTATGATTCTTAGAGAGGAAGTGCCTATACTCATCAAACACCTCCTTTCCTAAACTTTTTGAACGACGAGATTTGATCAGGACCACAAACTGGACATGCAAATTTTCCCTTTGTCTGAAGACCTACATAAAGAGATGGATTATCTATGTCAAATATAATTATATATAAAATGAATGGATAATTTAAAAAAACATGTGTACATAATATATTAACTAGTTCATAAAAATAAATTCAATTAAAGTGGAACTTATAATTAGAAATTGCAAAAATGGGCTAACCTTGGGGCATTGTTGCTTGGGATTTCTCCCAAGCTAGTGCTAATGAGCACCTGCGAACTTGTAGCAGTAGTCTCAATGTAAAAGTAAAAACAAATGTAAATAACAGTAAATCTGATCTAACATGTGCAAGGAAATAAAACTAGATTTAAAAACAATAAACAATGAGATCCATAAGAGAAACAAGAAATAAAAAATTTGAAAATTTTCTATTTATGGGAAAGCAATGGCTTGCAAAAATATACCTCAATGGTGAGGATTGTTGAGTTGGGGCAGCTACAATGTTGAGATGCTCCAATCTTTCAATGGTCTCTCTTCTCCAAGATGCTGCAATGGTTGGGCAAAAACTCAAGAGGGATTTTGGCAGCGTGAGGATAGGATGAATATGGAGTGAATAGTGAGGAGCCCCTATCACCTTTTTATAGTTTTTTGGTGATGGGAAATACAACCATGGTTTGAGGAAACCAATGGTATTGCTAAAAACGGTTTAGGTCTCTTTTTCCCTCTTTTTCCTTTTTTGAAGATTTTTTTAATATTATTCCCTTTTAATTGATTTTTGGGAATTTTGGACCATTTTTTAGGTTTTTTTGTGTTTTTTGAGGAAAAATACATATTTTGAGGGGGAAAAGGTGTATTATGGTCTTTTTGGTGACCTTTGAAAGGTTTTAGAGGCAAAAATGGTAGGAAAAATGGACAAAAGGGTCACGTGCATAGGGAAATGAGCTAGTGAGCACTTTTTGGGTGTTAACAGATTGCCCCCTGATGTGTGAGGACAGGAGCTCATCGTATGGCCGATATACATCATAGTTTTCTTTGTCTTGTTCCTGGGGTTTGGAGGAGAGAAGAGATCGATTGGAGATTGGAACATCAGGCCCATGCAAGCTGCACAAACTAAAAATACATGTCCTCAAAGTGAATAAGGAATAACTCTGATAATAGACGAGGAGGGCATACCCATGCTCGTATCAAGACATAAAAATAACAATAAGGCCCGAAAAGGGGACCTGATAAATACATATAAACCGGCTATATACATCATAATGGTCCAGAGGGGACGCAATGTTGGGACATACTCATGGTCATACCATGACTGATCTGAAAAACTGATACGCTGAAAAATCATCAATCATTCTGCGTGGTGTCAAAATGACTAATAAAATGTTGAATTTGAAGGTTTCCAACAACTGTGGGGGCTCAATAACTTGAGTCAAAATCTCAAGATTATATTGAACTGTACACTCAAGGGACTATACAACTGTGGTACTTCCAAATATTGTTGTCGAACGCAGCCCAGATATTCAAAGGAACATATAACTGGTTGTTCCTAAAGTAGACTCATAAATGTGATAGAGTCAGGTGACAGCTGAGGTCTTCGATTAATAACTGAATGGATCTATACCCTGTACGAATCTCAATGATGCAATCAAGGTGTTGACGTAGAGCATGTGAGAAATAATCATTTGGAGAGGCGCTAAGGACTCCTTTCAAAATGATCCGTAGGCACTCACCACTAATGGTGATGAGTCCAAGGCACAGGGACCTCTAGGTCTATCCTCTAGAA
Organism: Larix kaempferi; assembly: GCA_027924585.1. Lineage (NCBI taxonomy): Eukaryota > Viridiplantae > Streptophyta > Pinopsida > Pinales > Pinaceae > Larix > Larix kaempferi. The sequence continues at coordinate 1,102,226 of BSBM01000925.1, read as the reverse complement.
TAGATTGGTTGGCGTCAACAAAGGGAGACCTTGCAACTACCAAGGAAATGATGTTTCCTTGATAGGAGCGCGAGGTGTACAACAGAGAAGGGATAGTATTGATAGTGGGACTGACATACAGTGGGGATGGGAAATAGCCTTTTGTTTTAGAGTGGGGGGACTGAAAATTCCTTTGTTCAGAGTATGATGACATGGTTGACCTAGCAACATATGAAACTAACTTTAGGTATGGGGATCATAGCTTTTAAGGGATCAGGGGTAAGTACTACAGACTAGAGTGACCCTGGGGAACAAGCTGATGGATGATATCGGGAGACTCAGGGTGACATATTGCAGAATACACTGAACAAAGGCGACCATAAAGGGGAAGTTGTCATGTGAGTATACATGATCTATTGTGGTGCCAAGAGGTACCATTTGGGACTTATTCATGGTTTTAATGAGCTCCAAGAAGGGACAAAAGTGTGCTCACAGAATGGTACTGTCCTGTGGATTTGTGCAAGCCTAGGACTGTTCATGCTCGTGAGTGCTTTCAATTTTAAGGAGTCTGAAAGCGATAAGAAGACTCTGAACTGGTGGAGAAGTACCGTTGTGTGGATTTATACGAGCCCATGACGATGATTGCTCGTGGTTGCTTTCAATTTTAAAGAGTCTAAAAGCGGTAAGTAGACTCCACTGGTGTTCTTTTTCGTATGTTAGTCTCCACAGCTCAAAAAAGAATAAAATGATGCAAATGGAGAACTCTTCTAGCCAATGTGACTAGAGTATTCCTTTTTCGTAATTAGTCTACAAGGTCTGGAAAAGGGGTAAACTTATACCAAGTAGATGCCCTTTCAAATATGTTTAACGAGCATGAAAGGCAGCAAGATTGCTCGGCGATATTTTCATTATTTTAGGAGTCAGAAAAGAGCTTAACAGAAACTCCCTAAGTTCCTTTTTCGTAAAGGAATTGCTCGACCCAAAAAAGGGATAAAATTATACCGAACAAAAGTAGTGGCTAAGCAAGGAGGAAGTGTTCAATCGAGGGACAAGTATGTGATCCAAGAACAACGGGGTAGGGAACACTGATGGGGGATCCTTGCGGGTTGATGAATGATGGAAAAACAACACCTTAATTGCAATATGGATGGAGTGTTAGGCTCATGCAATAGTTCTGTAAAATTCGAAAGCGACCGATGTGGCATGCAAACCGAGGCAGCAAGGTATTGGGGCAAAAAGACAAAAAAATTCTACTTGTAAGGGTAAGAAATTATCTCAATCATTATCACAAGTGCAGAAAACTAAATCCGGCAATATAAAGAAAGTAAAAAAGGACAACGACCGATGTGGCGTGCAAACCGAGGCGACGATGGACATGTGAAAAGATGCCTGAAAAATTTGGTGGTGAGAGCGAGAAATGATCTCAAGTATCATCACAAGCGTGGAAAATTGAATCCGAAGATATAAAGAATGTAAAAAATGGACAACGGCCGATGTGGCACGCAAAACGAGGTGATGAGGGGCATGTGAAAAGTGCCCAAAACGAGACCTGGTGGAATCGAGAAACAGAGTGGACTATCGTGAATTTCTTGTTGCGTTGATTCCAACGATACCAATGGTTTGAAAAACGAACGTCGTATGATGTCGAAATGGTTGACTGAAAATTGGTCAAATTTCTATAAATAGCAAGTGGACCCAATGTGACATGTGTCATTTTCACGGTTGAGTTTTACAGAGTAATTTGACTTGGTCAGAGCATTTTCTTCATTTGCAGGAGATTCGACCATCGGTTTTTTATTCCGCGAGTTTCAGGTAAGCCTATTTTCCTTAGCCTTTCAATTTATTTTCTTTTTTGGGGGGTCTCGGGGTCTCAAAAGTGGCGAATACTCCATGTTGGCTTGTCAACGTGGAATATCGCGGGTTTTGAGGCTTTTTGCATGATTCACATCATGGTTATGGGCTTCATAGCTGCGATGTGCATCGCAGCTGTGGTTGCTTACAGCTGCAATGCACATCGCAGCTGTGGGCTTCAAAGCCATGATGTGAATCACGGCTATCGACCCTGAAGCCGCGATGTGGATCACAGGCTTGGAAAAAATTTTACTGTATTTTTCTAAAAACTTTCGTGTTTTGGCTTGGCAAGATGCTCAAGCGACCGCAAGCATCGTGGAGGGAGAGAGAGATCGATGAGGAGTTGATGGAGACTATTCAGGTGAGCTCACATGTGTCGGCGTTGTTGGCTTTGGGCGGACTACTGAAGTTTGCGCAAATTCCTCTTATGCGTGCAGTCAAATTGTTGCTGAACAAGTTGATTGATTTTTGGGACCCAGAGGAGCTAGCTTTTATGGTTCAAGGTGAGCGACTGGATCTCACCTTGACTGATGTGTATTTCCTTACTGGCTTGCCCTGTTTGGGTGAGATAGGGGACACCCAGCCCAGGATTCCGGTTGATATGGATATAGAGGATCTCCTTGAGATATTTTGTCGTCGAGGGGCCCACGTGCAGAGTAGCGCACGGAATGTTTCGGATCTGCGAGATCCAGAGATGCAAGCAGTGGCGGCTTGTGTTTTTAAGGTGCTTGGTGCATAGACACCCCACCATTTGTCGGGGGGGAAGATGATGATGGTTCATCGTTTCATGACTGGGACTTATTTTGCTTGGGGTCAGATATTCCTTGCTTGTGTTCAGCGAGAGCTGAGCAAGGTGAGGCGCCAGGGAGGAGAGTTCATTTATGCCTCTTTCCTTTGTTGCTTCTATTTTGAGTGGGTACCTACCTTGCAGCCATGTGTGCCGGTTCGGGATGGTCTGAGGAGTGAGCCACGGATGGTGCAGTGGGGGGAGATGATGCCTCGGGATGGTGGTGGTATTCGATGGTTCTTCACGATGGAGATGTATGAGCAGTGGGAGCAGATGCGAGTCATGTTTGACGACTATCCGTACCAGGGTATGGACTTCTGGGGAGACATCGAGATGCCTCAAGCTTAGGGACAGGCTTGGGGGTTGGATGGTATGTCTTTGTTTTTGTTGTTCTGTCGTATCATGTTTGTATGTTTTGTTTATTTATGATAGCTAGAGATGTTTATATGATATTGACGTATTTCAGTGTGGGTTATTGCAGATGTGGGTCCACAGCCTCCACCGGATCATCAGGGCCGTAGGGGACAAGTGGTGGTGGTGGTACCTCCACCGGTAGTAGCAACCCCACCTTGTGCACAAGGACTTGTGCATCGCTGAGATGATGGCATAGAGGATGTACGTGATACCTCAGAGGCATTGTTGGATGATGCACCAAATGATGGTTGGAGAGACCTAGATCAACCTTTTTTAGATCGTTGTTACGATGCTCGGTGTGAGTGGAGATTGATTTTGCAGAGGGTAGCTGTGTTGGGAGCTGAGAGGAGAGATCAAGATCAGTATGATCTGAAGGAGCCAGAGGAGCAGGACGACCGTGATGATATTGATTAGTCTGTCTTGTACTTGCCCCCAAATGCTCATGAGCATATGGGGACATTTTGTGGATATTTCGATGTACGACTGGTGTGTTTTTTGTACATTTGGGTGCTGAGGGAACTCTTGACATTGTGACTCTATGATGATATATATATATATATATATGTGCATATATATGCATTTTTTATTATACAATCATGTATGCACGTGGATGCACATCTTGTCTTTGCGTTTATGTCTTGTTGCACATGGATGCAATTGTATGTGTTTTGTTTGCCCATGGAGGCACATTATTTGCACGTCGATGCAATACTTTTTGTCTTTTGTATTCCCGTGGAGGCACATGTTATGCACGTGGATGCAATACTATGATCATTTATTTAGTTTGTTTATTTGATTTTTTATGCCTATGTGATGCATGTTTTGGTTAGCGTGCCAATCTAGAATGTTATTAGCCATTTGGTCTGCAACACTGTTTAGATTTCATGGGACATGAGTGAATGAAATGGATTCAAAGTGCTGAATCATTTGTTTAGTGCGCAAGAATTTTCTAAAGAGACAGGGATTGTGTACCTGGTACCAATTATTGAGCTAGGAAACAAGAAGCTGGGAGTCTAGGAAGATGTTAAGGTGACTTATTCCCATCTGGAGAGTAGTGGCCAGTAGACCGGTCATGGAATTGTACTCAGCTTGATTGTTTGTGGCAACACCTATGCACACTTCGTCGAGGTGGATCAACTCATGTGAAGGGGAATAAAGTACCCAAGTTGTAGAGGCAAGATTTGGAGACCAGTGACTTGCACCGTCAGCAAAGCCGATATGGAAGAGTGGAACAGGATCCATCTATCTTCATGCAAGAAAAATGAAAATGTAAGGCTTTGAAAGTTTACAATGAAAAAACGAATTAAAAACTATACAATATGTACTGTGGTGTCCAGAAGATTTTTATGGATATAATTCTTTAAGGTACAACCCATTATGAGGGTTGCACATGGGGTTACCTTCTGAGTCGGTCAAAATGTATGCCCCATGGCCAAGGCACGTCTGTATGATGCATGGGACTTGCCACATGGATTCAAATTTTCCTTTTCCTTTTTTGTCGTGGGCTTGATCGTAAACGAGTACAAGGTCTCCTTCACTGAATGTTCGTGGGTGAACATGTTTATCATGATGGAGTTTTGATCTGTTCTTTGCAGCTTCGATTGTTTGGAGAGCTGCGCGGAAATCTTCATCGGCTTGCTCTAAAAGAAGTAAGCATTCTTCAATTGGTGAAGTATCCAGGAGGAGTTCTATGGAGATTTGTAATGTAGGGATCTGACACGCAATGGGGAGAACGGATTCCACGCCGTGAACCAAATGGAAAGGGGTAAAACTGGTGGCGGCTTTGTTGGATGTGCGGTAAGCCCATAATGCGGGGTGTTAGCACTTAGATTTTATTCCGGTTGTAAGAAAATAAGACCTAAGGTAACCTATTTCAAACCAAGCTTTAGGTAGAAAAACTAGCCATTTTCTCCACCAGAGAGGGCTCTCTCTTTGATATATGTGTGAAGGTTAAAAATATACAAAGGTTCTTTTAGAATTTCTCAAAAATATTTTCTGGTCGAAAAGGTAAACAAGAAACGTTGGGCATGGAGTCAAAGCTTTCAAAATGTATAATAAACCAGTAAGAGATTTTCACCATATAAATTTACACAGAGGCAAGATAGTAATCATATTACAGTCGATTTAGTTTTTCAGGTGGCGTAGAAAGAAGTAAAGACATTCCATCAACAACAGGCATCTATCCAGGATGAATCTATTGTCAACTTTGGAGAATATAATGGATATTTAAATGCAAATAAAATGAGGCATAACCAGTATGAATCTCAAGTTATTTCGAGTGTTCATTTAAATATAGAAGAAAAACACTATGGGAGATATAACGAGGAAAGTAAACATGCACATAAAAGATAAGGAGAATAACAGACTGTAAGACTGATTAACTCATGAATCTCTGATAACAAAAGATAGGTACCATCACTGTACTGCCTTTATTTCTTCAAAAATAAACTTCAAAACATACTTGTTTCTCAAAAAAATTCCAACCCATTCAACAATGACCTCCATTGTTTTTTATACAAAAATTTTAGAAGAAGCTCCATATAACCGCTTCTTTTAACTAATGATTAAAAATGTTTAACTAAAGATAACTGTCTTCGAGTGACCCACAACTGTCTTTCAAATAATATTACAAATTTAAAATAAAAATGTCTTTTTGCCACTTGGCAAAACCTTTTTGGATATCATCCTTTTGCCACATGGCAAGAGTTTCAAATGCATCTAGGTATGAACAGAATATCTGGTCTTTTCGTACTTCTCCACATAACTCCATTGGTCAACCGTGGGTAGGTCATAACTGGTCATTTCCTTCACTAAGACTCGCATCTCGATATGACCTGCATAAGAAATAGGAAGAAGGTTTGCACAAGTTGAAATTAGCATATTTAACATTTCAAATTCCCCTGACATTTTCTCCATTAAAATTTTCCCTGTGAGCATGTGATCTAGCTGCTGGAAATTTCGGTGATCCATCCTGATATCAAACAGTAATCTTTTATAATCGTTTGGAGGAATTAATTCATTATTTTCGTTCCAGAAAGCTGGGAATCCCTTATTCACTAACTTTTCAAATTGCTTTTTGAACTGGATTACTTCTTTCCTTATTTCTCCTGCTTTGGCCTCGACATTTTCGACATGTGAATATTTTCCCAAGATCCTTCTGGCCCAAGTGATGACAGAAATTCTGTTTGTTATACTCATGGCTGTCAGGTCTGCCTCAGATAAACTGTTTAAAAATGTTATTGCTCTCTGGGCTATTTCTTTCGGCTTTCTATTTAGGCTTTCCCTGACTGCCCGGCAACTGTCGAAGGCATCTTTGGCTACCTTTTCTTTAACTCTTATATAATCCAGATATGGCCTAAGTTTTTCAACCTCTTTAATGATCTGGTCCCACACCATATGTTTACACCCCTGCATAGCAGCTTGCCCTGTTGCATGAGCTTCTAATCCTTTATTATTATTGCTCAATTCCTGATTATTTGCCTGCAAGGTTTTTATTTCTTTCTCTTTTACTTCATTTTCTTCTTTCAATTTCTGTACTTCTGCCTTCAACAATTTGATTTCGTTATCTTTTAAGCTTATTTGTGACATTGCCTGTAAAATTTCATCTACACCGGTCTTATCCTCTTCTGGGCCTGTCTGTACTTGCTGCTGACTATTTTCTTCTAATTGTTTTCTTGCTGTTGCTAACTAGTCTTCTAAAATGAACCTTTCTTTTTCCCAACAATCTTTTTCGTCAGAGAGCTTTAACATTTTAGCTGTAACATCATTGACTTCGTTAGATAACTCTTCTTTCTCTTTTTCTAATACTGTCAATTCTGCACCTTGAATGAGTACAGCATCTAGGATTTTTAACTTTCGTCTCAATGTTAAAATCACCTCTTCCTTCTCCTGGAGCAGTTTAGTGGCTGCAGCTCCATCTTTATTAGTCAAGTCCATTTGCAATTTCTTAATTTGCTGTTGTCGAGACTTATTCTCTGCCTTTTCTTGTCTCAACTGATTATTTAATTTGTCTACTGAATTTTTCAGTTTGTCGGCTCTCAATATGGCCCCCAAATAGTCTGAGTATATGACCTCTCCAGCTTGTCTATGTAACAAAATTTTATCAGGGGCATTTATTTTTGACAAATCTATCTTCATCTCTGAGATCTTGTTTTTAGTCACAACTGAAAATTTCAAAGAATTTTCTTTGATGTTCCTGCTGGTGAATAAACTTACTTCACTATTTGATATATTCCTAACCTTCGGAAACAATTGACTTGTTTGCTTCGTGGATTCCTGTTTGTTTTTACTGTGTTCATCAAATACGTCCATGATATTCCTGGGTTTATTTACATCATCCCCTACAGGGGTCTCTTCAATGTCGTATTCCTTCACTGTAACTTCTGGTATTTCATCTTCTGTCGCTTTTGCTTCTTCTGAAATTGTTGTCAATTCTTGTGATTCATCGGTTTTCATTCTTTTTCCTTTTTTTGTCTCTTCATCATCAATGACCATAATGTCTTGTATAGGTCTTTTGGACCCCACTAATGCAGTACTTATTTCACTTTCTGTTTCTGCCGTTGCTTCTTCCAATGACATTTCTTTGTCTGACTTGTCTGGAATAATTTCTTCTTTGTATTCGAGCCAGTTGGCTCTGTCTGCCATTCCTTCAACAGTTTGATGATTCAGAGCCTTGATACGATGCTCAAGTCTTCGTTTGGATATAATATTTAATGGGTCATATTCCATAGCTGCATCTGTCTCAAAATTCATGTCTTTTAACAACTTTTTTATATATACAGCAGCGTTCTTATTCTTTATTGTGAACGGACCTAATGTGAAAGGGTATTTAATGTCCGTTGCTTGTCTGTGGACTAAAAAATTGTTATCTTCTACAATCAATTTCTGTCTCAAGAACTCCAAGGCAAAAATCCTCAAGGTGAGGAATGCTGGTAGCACATAGGGTTTATGCTTGAATCCATACAATCTGACTACTGTACTATCTCTCGATAAAAATCAATCTCCTGTGGCATATTCTGTATTCAGTTGCATTGATACCTGCATTTCCGGCAGTACCCTAGGTAGACTTTTTCCGAAAATCATCTTAAAGATCGTCGAGAGCATGTAATTGATAAAATTGAAAATATTATTTTCCAGTGGAGTTGTGAAAACAATCTCTGGAAACTGTAATTCTTCCTGGCTGGATACCATAATCATTCTCATTAAAAAAGCCTGAAACCTGAAATGTCTGTGTGTGGAAAAATTGACCATCTGGTCATGCATCATTTCTGCTATGAATGCTTCAAAATTTAGTCGGGGAATTTGACTTTCGTCAATTCCCGACTGGACTATACTTATTCTGTACAAAAAACTCAATTGAAACTCAGTTATATACAAATCTGTATCTAACCCTAAAACTACGGCCAACAGTGTCAAGACCAACTGGGTATTTTCATTAAAAAGATTGATATCTAAAGGGTAAGGGAGTTCTGAAATGCTAGTCTCTGGTCTGAGACACGTCGACAAAAACATTTCTTTATCACTTTGAGAAGCGTGATGAAAATTTTCAATAATCGAAACCTCAGAAAAAACCTCAGGGTCCAGGGTTTGGGGCAAATCTACTTCCAGGGCTCTAATCACTTCGGCTGGCTCGATTTTGCAAATGGCTCTAGTTTTCTGGCTACTTAAAACAACTTTTTCTTCTCGTGAATAATTTTCAGCACACCAGGAGACGAATTTTGGGAAAGCAGGAAATTGGTCAGGGCAAAAAGCTATCAGAGATGACTGGTGAACTCTATGGGGGTCTATACCTTCTTTTAATAACTCAGATAACTTAATTTTTACATCGGAGACCGGAAACCTAATGAGGGTATCGTAAACATCCTCATCTCTGTCTTCTAGGGCATCTTTTGACCTAAAAACGTCTATATCTTGCACAGTCTCCATTTAAACGCTCCTTTTAAACAAAATTCCGTTTAAAAAGTGTGACAGGTCACCAGACCCTACCTGTAAGTGCTTGCTTTTCGCCTTCTGTCGCAATCGCCAGCTTCCACCAGTCTTCGGAGCTCTCCAGGATAACGACACATGCAAAATGCCGTTATGTGGAGCCCTTTCTTTTTATATAAGCCTTTTTAGAATAACCTCCTTGCACCTTTATGAACGTGGGTCATATCCAACCATTGATTTTCGAACCATTGTTTTGGACCGTCAGATCTCGTCCTCCTTTATTCCCCCGGCAGTATCTGCGATCGAAAAGGCGGTTTCCTTTTCTGGTTTGCTCCCCGCGCGGATACACCATCTGCTGACACCTGTTATAGTGGTTTATTCTCCGCGACCGCTTTCCCTTATATCCCGTGTGCATGTTCCTGGCCGCGGATGAAACGCTGGCCGTTGATTTTATCTAGGTATGTATCAGCCATCTGATCATTGTAAAATATGATGTCACGTGCCATGGCCCCGCCAAGCTCTCTCTATTCGCCACGTGTTGGGTCCCACCTTGCCACGTAAGGTATCTTTGCATATTTCCATGATGGGTGGTTCCGCGCGGTGCTATGGTGGTTTCCGATACCACTTTATCGATGCGCGGATGAATGAATATGGGACACGTGCCTTGGTGGTATTATGTCCGCTACCACCCTCCACCGTTTGTTGACGTTTACATTGGCGACACGGGGTTAATATGGACCGTTGATCTTGATCTATAATATCCCCGCCGATGGAACTTGACTGGGGTTTAACCTTTACACATATTTGCTGGCGGACTTTATACATATGGGTTTTTCTTCTATACTTTTATATAAAAACCTTCAATTCAACCCTTTTTGTGATGATTCTTTCTCTTAGGACCTTTTAGCAAAAAATTTTAAGTTTCTTCAGACCTGGTGTCAACAACTGGCTCCAACTGGGGATGCTATCCTCCCTGCGAGGTAGCAAAGAACATCGTAGACCAAGTGCCTAATCCATTGGGCCGCATTCAAACTTACTTTTTTTTTTTTTTTTGAAATATTTACACTGTACAGGAACTTTCCTTCACTTCCATCTGTTAGGACAAATAATGTTTGAGGTGTCTCCCATTTACTGGCCCTCCAGGATAAAATTCTCCATTGCAATTTTTTAAGATAAATGCATTTTCTCCTTGGCATCCTGCAATAATATATGGGCCTTTCCATAAATGCTCAAACTTTCCATGGTGCTCTTCTTTCCTGGAATCCCATTTCAAAACCAAATCATTTATTTGAAAATCCCTTTCCTTAATCTTTCTGTCAAAAGTTTTTTTCATTTTTTCTTGATGTATTTGAGTCTTGTTATATGCTTTTTCTCTGACTTCATGCAACTCTATCATTTGATTTATTCTTCTTTGCATATGATTTGGTTCTTCATCAACTTCTTGTAACAATTTCATGACTGGCAATCCTAAAGAAACAGGAAAAATTACTTCTGTACCATATACCAACTGAAAAGGGGAAGTGCCAATTGCTCTTTTTGTACTGATTCTGTCTGCCCATAGAGCATATTTCAGTTTAGTGTGCCAAGCCCTCTTATTATCCTCTAACAACTTCTTTATGATTCTCACCAAACTTTTATTTGAAGATTCGGCTAATCCATTTCCTTGTGGATAATAAGCTGTTGAATGATTCAGATGTATGTGATATTTATGACAGAAATTTATCATCTTTTTTGACTTGAATGCTGGGGAATTATCTGTCACTATCCTTTTAGGACAACCAAACCTGGACAAAATATTTTCTTCCAAAAAGTTCATAATCACCGTCTCCGTAGCATTTCTAGTTGGGATGGCCTCAATCCATTTTGTGAAGTAGTCAGTAGCGGTCAAAATCCACTTGTGTTGTCCTGAAGAATTCGGGTTAATTTCACCAATAAAATATAACCCCCACTGTTGGAACGGTGCTTCAACTGAAATGGGTTTCAATGGAAAGGGCAATAATTCTCTTTTTCTATCGAAAAATTGACATTCATGACATTTTGTTATTTCTTTATACACATCGGAGTACATGCTAGGCCAGTAAAAACCAGCTCTAAGAATTTTGTTTACTGTAGCCTTCCATGAATGATGTCCTCCACACATACCTTTATGAAATTCCACCATAATATGCTGTGCTTCATTCTCTAAAAGACAATTTAACAATATTCCTCCTGGATCTTTCCAAAACAAATTCCCATCCAATATGCAAAACTTTGCAGCTTTCAGTTTTACTGACCTGGCCCTTGTTTTTTCCATGTCTACAGGTGCTTGGAGATTCTGTAAGACATATACGATATCTGAGTACCAGGGAGATAAAGAGAAATCTTCAATTATTGGTGACTTTGGAACATTCTCGGACGAAGTTTCAGCTAGAAAATTTATACTGAGGGAATCCCAATTTGTTTCTGTCATCATTTTAGCTAAACCTTGACCTTTTATTAATTTGGTGGGTTTAATGTCCAGGTCATATTCCAGCAATACTGCTATCCATTTTGCTCTTTTCCCTTCAGGATCTGGTTGCGTAAGAATGTCTTTTACTGCTGCTGATGGAACATGTGCTATTGTATGAGAATGCAAAATATATATCCTGAAATCTTTCAGTGCTTTCACCAAAGCATAAGCTTGTTTTTCCATGATGTTGTATTTTAATTCTGCATCTCTTAGAATTTTACTAAAAAATGCAAAGGCTGTTCGATACCTTCTTGATTCTTTTGCAATAATACCCCTGCCACTGTGTGTTCTGATGCATAAGTAAACATAATGAAATCCCTTGTATAATCTGGACTAATTAATACTGGTGCTTCAGTCAATGCTTTTTTAATGTTATCAAAGGATTTTCTTGCTTCTTCATTCCATTTAATTTCTTTATCTTTTCTCAACATTTCAGTTATATTTCTCAAAATTTCAGCAAAACTGGGAATGAACCTCCTCAACCAATTTACCCTTCCTATGAATGACTGGATTTCTTTCTTACTCCTAGGGATTCCCACCTTTTGTATTGCTGATACTCTCTCCGGATCGATCTTAATGCCTTCTTTAGATATGATGTGTCCCAATAACTTTCCTTCTTCCATGCAAAAATGTGATTTCTTTGGATTCAATGAAATCCCAAACCTTCTACATTTTATGAAGACTCTCTCCAGATGCTTCCAGTGATCAGCTGCGTTCTTTGAATAAACAGTAATATCATCCATGTATACTACCACAATTTTGTCCCTTTCATCTGCAAATGCAATATCCATAGCTCTCTGAAATGTTGCGCCTGCATTCATTAGACCAAATGGCATTTTGGCGTACATAAACGTTCCCCATGGAGTAGTAAAAGCAGTTTTTTCTTGATCTTCTGGATGAACCTTGATTTGATTATAACCTGAAAAACCATCTAACATGGAAATTCTTTCGGCTCCTACAACTTGCTGTAAAACCTGGTCCATTTTAGGGAGTGGATAATTATCTTTCAAAGAAGCTCTGTTCAAGTTTCTAAAATCCACACACAACCTTATTTCTCCATTCTTTTTCCTTACAGGTACTAAATTGGCTAACCACTTGGAAAACCTCAGAGACACAATTATCTTAGCATCAAACAACTTCCTCACCTCTTTTTCTATCACTGGCAGTAGTTTGGGATTTATTCTTCTTAATTTCTGCTTAAAAGACTTTTCATCTGGTTTAATTGGAATTGTATGTTGTATAACAGAAATATCATATTCTTTCAAATCCTCATAGCTCCAAGCAAAAACATCTGAAAACCTTTTCATAACTTCCACACTTTTATCTTCTTCTTTTCTTGGTAACTTTTTTGAAAGTTTTACCAATTTGGGATCCTTTTCAGAACCTAAATTGTAATCTTTTACATCTTCAGGTTTTGGTTCAATCTTTGGATTTTTTAGCACGTCATTTTTATCAAATAATTTTTCTAAAGGAATTAAACCTCTAGGGATAACATTATTCTTCAGCTGAATAATATCCTTACCTCCAATCCTTTGCTTGAATTTTTCTGTTTCCTCTGGAGAATCCACTTCATCTGGGCCCATCTCATCACCTTCTGCATCAATAGACCTGTAGTTGAACTCATCCGTCATTTCCAAAAAGCGTTTGATCTGTTGGTCATCTTCAAAGACCTGCCAATGTTTGACATTGTATGGAATAGATGGTCTATGTATGACTTGGATATTATATTCCTTTTTAGAAAAGATGGGAGTTTTGAACGCAGCTCCTGCAGTGGCTAAAGAATCTGCTACAGTGTTGCTAACCCGAGGAATTGAGATAACATCATGTTCATCGAAAAAGTTTTCCAGTAAATCCCACACTTCATTCCTATAGGACCTCATTTTAGGGTGTTTGGTCTGATAAATAGATTTTACCTGATTTATAACCAATTCAGAATCTCCAAATACCTCAATCTTTTTTTCTTTCAAACCCTTCAACACATTCAATCCCAGAATTAAAGCTTCATATTCTGCAACATTGTTGGTACATTCAAAATTCAATTGGTAAGAAAACATTAGAAATTCTCTGTCAGGTGTAATTATCCATACTCCTGCTCCAGCTCCTTCTCTGCTTCTAGCCCCATCAAAGTGCATCGTCCAAGTACCTTCTCTTCTGATCTTTTCTCTTAACAATCTTTCCTCCTCATTTTCTTTAGGTTCAATTAAATCAATCTTTTCTTTAGATTCAACATCATTGTACAAAATGCAAGAACCCAAATCGGTGTCTAATGCATATATGGCATGTTTCTCAGGCTCTTTTAGATCACTTACCAAATAAGAAGCTCTCTTTTCAGTATACAATCTTCTGTGTACCCCCAACACCGGGATAGTAGCGAAAGACATATCCATTTGTAGAGTTCCCTTTAACTTTGAGGCCCATGACCTGGACAATAACATACCAAACTTTGCAGGAATATCAGCAACCACCACATCCATAAGAATACCTTTAGCTGGTATTTTACTGAGATTGACTGTCAAATCTTTAATCAACCCTAAACATTTAACTTTTCTTGAATCAAAAGAAAATAAGTCATCATATGGTCTTGTGATTTCCAATCCCAAAGATTCTACTACCAGTTTGGGCATCAAATTATGAGAAGCTCCAGAATCCAACATACAGTTATGTACCACTTTATCATGAATATCCAAATTCACATAGAAGGGAGAAACTTCTTCCAAACTATTGTCTTCCATTCTTGATCCTAAACAGATATTAGGATTAAAATCATCTAATTCCAAAGTATCTATGTCCACCCGATTTTCTACCTGCATCATCTTGAAAATTTGTTCCTTGTATTCCTTGTTCCTCAGTATTTCATTAAAGGGTACTGAAATTTTGACTTTTGACATTTCATTCTGTATGTTGAAAGGAACCAAATTTTTATCACTTTCCTTCATTAGATCTTTCTTGCTATCTGGAATTACCTGAGGCACATCTTCATTTTCTTTTCTTTTAACTTGTGTTTCAGACTGACTAGTAGAAGCTTTATCAGCATTTCTTTTTGACTTGCCTATTGGTTCTTTCCCTTTTTCAATTACAACATCTCGGTTCCTCAGATTTATTTTTCTTTGAAGGTCGTTTATGGCATTTTGATAACCAATTTGGTATTGATCATTTCCTATCTCCAGACTACAACATTCCCCTTCTGCCAGGAACATATCATGCTCTTGTTTAGTCAAATACACTTCTGGATCAGAACTGCCGCAATGGTGGATATCTCCTTCAGGTATCTCGGCTTCAGCTTCCCCAACAATATAATTTTCAGGAAAAGGAGGTCGGATTTGATCTTCTTCTGCATTTCTTGGGTTTCACTGTTCTCTCGGCCTTGCAGCTGGAACAAAAGGTCTTCTAAAATTCGGATTTCTGATTTGTGGTTCTGCTTGTTCTTTATTTGGAGCTTTGTTATCTATTACTAATCTTTCTAGCAACTTTTCCATAGTTTTCATCATTGTTTCGAATTTTACATCTGTAGAGGAAGAAGAAGAAGAAGCTGCATTTTGATTATCCTCTCTAATTTTCTTTCTATCCATATCTCTATGTCTCATTTTTCCAGAAGCCATCATGTTAGCCTCAACTTCTACTGCATCTTTCATCATTATTGCCAAAGTAGTAGATCTTCTTTCTCTTAATGTGCATGAAAAATCACCTTCAAAAGCATCAGCATAATGTAACTTGGCTGCCCCTACTGGAGGTTTTATATCTGTAGGGATTGAATTGTAGACTTTCATAAATCTGGCAGAGAACTCCTGAACTGACTCAAAACCTCCCTTTTTCAAATTGTTATACTGGGTCAATACCTGTGAAGGATTTTTCTGATCTTCCCACCTTTCGATAAAAAGGGTTGTAAAGGCATCATAATTTGCAATAGATCCAGCAGCTAAAGCTCTAAACCAGTTTTTCACTTCACCCCTTAAGCTTTGAGCAAACAACCTCATTTTAGCATCATCATAATCCACTTCTTCTAAATCAATAAAATCACTGAAATTATCAACATGTTGCTGTGCTGTATAATTTCCCTCATTGTCAAAAGTAAATATTCTCTGTGCATAATTTTGAGGCAAATCATGTAAAACTGCTGGCAAAACCAAAGGAGCAAATCTGGCAGCCATGAGTGGTGGATTATAAGGTGCAACTACCGTCGCCTGTTGTCTATTACCCTGTACAGGTATTCTTTGGGCTTTGGATATTTCAGGTGCTTTCCTCTCAGATCTTTGTAAATTTTCCCAAACAGATTTTAAAGAATAGTCCCACAAACTTTGTGGATCAATTTTTGTTTCTTTCAAATCAGAATCTGACTTAGTTCTAAACAGAATCTTTTCACTTGAACCAATATTTTCTTCCTCAAATAAATGTTCTTGCAAGGAAGGGAATATATTCGAAAACTGAGAAATACCTTCTTTCGTCTTGCCTTTGACTTTCTCCGTCTTGAGGAGCTTTTCTGGATTATCTACGCCTGAAAAGAACTGTGAACCGGGATTCCTTCTTGTAGCCACAATGTCTTTCTCAACTTACTCTCAAAACTTCTAAAAACTGTCACAAGTGAAGTCGCCAGGGCAATATCTACAACCAATCTTGTTTCAAACTTCTTTTCCCAAGAAATTTGAGCTTTCTTTGTCGTTTATCCCAGGGAAAATTTCACTTTCGTTCCCCGGCAACGGCGCCAAAATGTTAGCACTTAGATTTTATTCCGGTTGTAAGAAAATAAGACCTAAGGTAACCTATTTCAAACCAAGCTTTAGGTAGAAAAACTAGCCATTTTCTCCACCAGAGAGGGCTCTCTCTTTGATATATGTGTGAAGGTTAAAAATATACAAAGGTTCTTTTAGAATTTCTCAAAAATATTTTCTGGTCGAAAAGGTAAACAAGAAACGTTGGGCATGGAGTCAAAGCTTTCAAAATGTATAATAAACCAGTAAGAGATTTTCACCATATAAATTTACACAGAGGCAAGATAGTAATCATATTACAGTCGATTTAGTTTTTCAGGTGGCGTAGAAAGAAGTAAAGACATTTCATCAACAACAGGCATCTATCAAGGATGAATCTATTGTCAACTTTGGAGAATATAATGGATATTTAAATGCAAATAAAATGAGGCATAACCAGTATGAATCTCAAGTTATTTCGAGTGTTCATTTAAATATAGAAGAAAAACACTATGGGAGATATAACGAGGAAAGTAAACATGCACATAAAAGATAAGGAGAATAACAGACTGTAAGACTGATTAACTCATGAATCTCTGATAACAAAAGATAGGTACCATCACTGTACTGCCTTTATTTCTTCAAAAATAAACTTCAAAACATACTTGTTTCTCAAAAAATTTCCAACCCATTCAACAATGACCTCCATTGTTTTTTATACAAAAATTTTAGAAGAAGCTCCATATAACCGCTTCTTTTAACTAATGATTAAAAATGTTTAACTAAAGATAACTGTCTTCGAGTGACCCACAACTGTCTTTCAAATAATATTACAAATTTAAAATAAAAATGTCTTTTTGCCACTTGGCAAAACCTTTTTGGATATCATCCTTTTGCCACATGGCAAGAGTTTCAAATGCATCTAGGTATGAACAGAATATCTGGTCTTTCCGTACTTCTCCACATAACTCCATTGGTCAACCGTGGGTAGGTCATAACTGGTCATTTCCTTCACTAAGACTCGCATCTCGATATGACCTGCATAAGAAATAGGAAGAAGGTTTGCACAAGTTGAAATTAGCATATTTAACATTTCAAATTCCCCTGACATTTTCTCCATTAAAATTTTCCCTGTGAGCATGTGATCTAGCTGCTGGAAATTTCGGTGATCCATCCTGATATCAAACAGTAATCTTTTATAATCGTTTGGAGGAATTAATTCATTATTTTCGTTCCAGAAAGCTGGGAATCCCTTATTCACTAACTTTTCAAATTGCTTTTTGAACTGGATTACTTCTTTCCTTATTTCTCCTGCTTTGGCCTCGACATTTTCGACATGTGAATATTTGCCCAAGATCCTTCTGGCCCAAGTGATGACAGAAATTCTGTTTGTTATACTCATGGCTGTCAGGTCTGCCTCGGATAAACTGTTTAAAAATGTTATTGCTCTCTGGGCTATTTCTTTCGGCTTTCTATTTAGGCTTTCCCTGACTGCCCGGCAACTGTCGAAGGCATCTTTGGCTACCTTTTCTTTAACTCTTATATAATCCAGATATGGCCTAAGTTTTTCAACCTCTTTAATGATCTGGTCCCACACCATATGTTTACACCCCTGCATAGCAGCTTGCCCTGTTGCATGAGCTGCTAATCCTTTATTATTATTGCTCAATTCCTGATTATTTGCCTGCAAGGTTTTTATTTCTTTCTCTTTTACTTCATTTTCTTCTTTCAATTTCTGTACTTCTGCCTTCAACAATTTGATTTCGTTATCTTTTAAGCTTATTTGTGACATTGCCTGTAAAATTTCATCTACACCGGTCTTATCCTCTTCTGGGCCTGTCTGTACTTGCTGCTGACTATTTTCTTCTAATTGTTTTCTTGCTGTTGCTAATTGTTCTTCTAAAATGAACCTTTCTTTTTCCCAACAATCTTTTTCGTCAGAGAGCTTTAACATTTTAGCTGTAACATCATTGACTTCGTTAGATAACTCTTCTTTCTCTTTTTCTAATACTGTCAATTCTGCACCTTGAATGAGTACAGCATCTAGGATTTTTAACTTTCGTCTCAATGTTAAAATCACCTCTTCCTTCTCCTGGAGCAGTTTAGTGGCTGCAGCTCCATCTTTATTAGTCAAGTCCATTTGCAATTTCTTAATTTGCTGTTGTCGAGACTTATTCTCTGCCTTTTCTTGTCTCAACTGATTATTTAATTTGTCTACTGAATTTTTCAGTTTGTCGGCTCTCAATATGGCCCCCAAATAGTCTGAGTATATGACCTCTCCAGCTTGTCTATGTAACAAAATTTTATCAGGGGCATTTATTTTTGACAAATCTATCTTCATCTCTGAGATCTTGTTTTTAGTCACAACTGAAAATTTCAAAGAATTTTCTTTGATGTTCCTGCTGGTGAATAAACTTACTTCACTATTTGATATATTCCTGACCTTCGGAAACAATTGACTTGTTTGCTTCGCGGATTCCTGTTTGTTTTTACTGTGTTCATCAAATACGTCCATGATATTCCTGGGTTTATTTACATCATCCCCTACAGGGGTCTCTTCAATGTCGTATTCCTTCACTGTAACTTCTGGTATTTCATCTTCTGTCGCTTTTGCTTCTTCTGAAATTGTTGTCAATTCTTGTGATTCATCGGTTTTCATTCTTTTTCCTTTTTTTGTCTCTTCATCATCAATGACCATAATGTCTTGTATAGGTCTTTTGGACCCCACTAATGCAGTACTTATTTCACTTTCTGTTTCTGCCGTTGCTTCTTCCAATGACATTTCTTTGTCTGACTTGTCTGGAATAATTTCTTCTTTGTATTCGAGCCAGTTGGCTCTGTCTGCCATTCCTTCAACAGTTTGATGATTCAGAGCCTTGATACGATGCTCAAGTCTTCGTTTGGATATAATATTTAATGGGTCATATTCCATAGCTGCATCTGTCTCAAAATTCATGTCTTTTAACAACTTTTCTATATATACAGCAGCGTTCTTATTCTTTATTGTGAACGGACCTAATGTGAAAGGGTATTTAATGTCCGTTGCTTGTCTGTGGACTAAAAAATTGTTATCTTCTACAATCAATTTCTGTCTCAAGAACTCCAAGGCAAAAATCCTCAAGGTGAGGAATGCTGGTAGCACATAGGGTTTATGCTTGAATCCATACAATCTGACTACTGTACTATCTCTCGATAAAAACCAATCTCCTGTGGCATATTCTGTATTCAGTTGCATTGATACCTGCATTTCCGGCAGTACCCTAGGTAGACTTTTTCCGAAAATCATCTTAAAGATCGTCGAGAGCATGTAATTGATAAAATTGAAAATATTATTTTCCAGTGGAGTTGTGAAAACAATCTCTGGAAACTGTAATTCTTCCTGGCTGGATACCATAATCATTCTCATTAAAAAAGCCTGAAACCTGAAATGTCTGTGTGTGGAAAAATTGACCATCTGGTCATGCATCATTTCTGCTATGAATGCTTCAAAATTTAGTCGGGGAATTTGACTTTCGTCAATTCCCGACTGGACTATACTTATTCTGTACAAAAAACTCAATT
This sequence comes from Larix kaempferi, assembly GCA_027924585.1. Taxonomy (NCBI): domain Eukaryota; kingdom Viridiplantae; phylum Streptophyta; class Pinopsida; order Pinales; family Pinaceae; genus Larix; species Larix kaempferi. Next base: position 1,082,536 of record BSBM01000925.1, on the reverse strand, counting down.
GAAACTCAGTTATATACAAATCTGTATCTAACCCTAAAACTACGGCCAACAGTGTCAAGACCAACTGGGTATTTTCATTAAAAAGATTGATATCTAAAGGGTAAGGGAGTTCTGAAATGCTAGTCTCTGGTCTGAGACACGTCGACAAAAACATTTCTTTATCACTTTGAGAAGCGTGATGAAAATTTTCAATAATCGAAACCTCAGAAAAAACCTCAGGGTCCAGGGTTTGGGGCAAATCTACTTCCAGGGCTCTAATCACTTCGGCTGGCTCGATTTTGCAAATGGCTCTAGTTTTCTGGCTATTTAAAACAACTTTTTCTTCCCGTGAATAATTTTCAGCACACCAGGAGACGAATTTTGGGAAAGCAGAAAATTGGTCAGGGCAAAAAGCTATCAGAGATGACTAGTGAACTCTATGGGGGTCTATACCTTCTTTTAATAACTCAGATAACTTAATTTTTACATCGGAGACCGGAAACCTAATGAGGGTATCGTAAACATCCTCATCTCTGTCTTCTAGGGCATCTTTTGACCTAAAAACGTCTATATCTTGCACAGTCTCCATTTAAACGCTCCTTTTAAACAAAATTCCGTTTAAAAAGTGTGACAGGTCACCAGACCCTACCTGTAAGTGCTTGCTTTTCACCTTCTGTCGCAATCGCCAGCTTCCACCAGTCTTCGGAGCTCTCCAGGATAACGACACATGCAAAATACCATTATGTGGAGCCCTTTCTTTTTATATAAGCCTTTTTAGAATAACCTCCTTGCACCTTTATGAACGTGGGTCATATCCAACCATTGATTTTCGAACCATTGTTTTGGACCGTCAGATCTCGTCCTCCTTTATTCCCCCGGCGGTATCCGCGATCGAAAAGGCGGTTTCCTTTTCTGGTTTGCTCCCCGCGCGGATACACCATCTGCTGACACCTGTTATAGTGGTTTATTCTCCGCGACCGCTTTCCCTTATATCCCGTGTGCATGTTCCTGGCCGCGGATGAAACGCTGGCCGTTGATTTTATCTAGGTATGTATCATCCTTCTGATCATTGTAAAATATGATGTCACGTGCCATGGCCCCGCCAAGCTCTCTCTATTCGCCACGTGTTGGGTCCCACCTTGCCACGTAAGGTATCTTTGCATATTTCCATGATGGGTGGTTCCGCGCGGTGCTATGGTGGTTTCCGATACCACTTTATCGATGCGCGGATGAATGAATATGGGACACGTGCCTTGGTGGTATTATGTCCGCTACCACCCTCCACCATTTGTTGACGTTTACATTGGCGACGCGGGGTTAATATGGACCGTTGATCTTGATCTATAATATCCCCGCCGATGGAACTTGACTGGGGTTTAACCTTTACACATATTTGCTGGCGGACTTTATACATATGGGTTTTTCTTCTATACTTTTATATAAAAACCTTCAATTCAACCCTTTTTGTGATGATTCTTTCTCTTAGGACCTTTTGGCAAAAAATTTTAAGTTTCTTCAGACCTGGTGTCAACAACTGGCTCCAACTGGGGATGCTATCCTCCCTGCGAGGTAGCAAAGAACATCGTAGACCAAGTGCCTAATCCATTGGGCCGAATTCAAACTTACTTTTTTTTTTTTTTTTTTGAAATATTTACACTGTACAGGAACTTTCCTTCACTTCCATCTGTTAGGACAAATAATGTTTGAGGTGTCTCCCATTTACTGGCCCTCCAGGATAAAATTCTCCATTGCAATTTTTTAAGATAAATGCATTTTCTCCTTGGCATCCTGCAATAATATATGGGCCTTTCCATAAATGCTCAAACTTTCCATGGTGCTCTTCTTTCCTGGAATCCCATTTCAAAACCAAATCATTTATTTGAAAATCCCTTTCCTTAATCTTTCTGTCAAAAGTTTTTTTCATTTTTTCTTGATGTATTTGAGTCTTGTTATATGCTTTTTCTCTGACTTCATGCAACTCTATCATTTGATTTATTCTTCTTTGCATATGATTTGGTTCTTCATCAAATTCTTGTAACAATTTCATGACTGGCAATCCTAAAGAAACAAGAAAAATTACTTCTGTACCATATACCAACTGAAAAGGGGAAGTGCCAATTGCTCTTTTTGTACTGATTCTGTCTGCCCATAGAGCATATTTCAGTTTAGTGTGCCAAGCCCTCTTATTATCCTCTAACAACTTCTTTATGATTCTCACCAAACTTTTATTTGAAGATTCGGCTAATCCATTTCCTTGTGGATAATAAGTTGTTGAATGATTCAGATGTATGTGATATTTATGACAGAAATTTATCATCTTTTTTGACTTGAACGCTGGGGCATTATCTGTCACTATCCTTTTAGGACAACCAAACCTGGACAAAATATTTTCTTCCAAAAAGTTCATAATCACCGTCTCCGTAGCATTTCTAGTTGGGATGGCCTCAATCCATTTTGTGAAGTAGTCAATAGCGGTCAAAATCCACTTGTGTTGTCCTGAAGAATTCGGGTTAATTTCACCAATAAAATCTAACCCCCACTGTTGGAACGGTGCTTCAACTGAAATGGGTTTCAATGGAAAGGGCAATAATTCTCTTTTTCCATCGAAAATTTGACATTCATGACATTTTGTTATTTCTTTATACACATTGGAGTACATGCTAGGCCAGTAAAAACCAGCTCTAAGAATTTTGTTTACTGTAGCCTTCCATGAATGATGTCCTCCACACATACCTTTATGAAATTCCACCATAATATGCTGTGCTTCATTCTCTAAAATACAATTTAACAATATTCCTCCTGGATCTTTCCAAAACAAATTCCCATCCAATATGCAAAACTTTGCAGCTTTCAGTTTTACTGACCTGGCCCTTGTTTTTTCCATGTCTGCAGGTGCTTGGAGATTCTGTAAGACATATACGATATCTGAGTACCAGGGAGATAAAGAGAAATCTTCAATTATTGGTGACTTTGGAACATTCTCGGACGAAGTTTCAGCTAGAAAATTTATACTGAGGGAATCCCAATTTGTTTCTGTCATCATTTTAGCTAAACCTTGACCTTTTATTAATTTGGTGGGTTTAATGTCCAGGTCATATTCCAGCAATACTGCTATCCATTTTTCTCTTTTCCCTTCAGGATCTGGTTGCGTAAGAATGTCTTTTACTGCTGCTGATGGAACATGTGCTATTGTATGAGAATGCAAAATATATATCCTGAAATCTTTCAGTGCTTTCACCAAAGCATAAGCTTGTTTTTCCATGATGTTGTATTTTAATTCTGCATCTCTTAGAATTTTACTAAAAAATGCAATAGGCTGTTCGATACCTTCTTGATTCTTTTGCAATAATACCCCTGCCACTGTGTGTTCTGATGCATAAGTAAACATAATGAAATCCCTTGTATAATCTGGACTAATTAATACTGGTGCTTCAGTCAATGCTTTTTTAATGTTATCAAAGGATTTTCTTGCTTCTTCATTCCATTTAATTTCTTTATCTTTTCTCAACATTTCAGTTATATTTCTCAAAATTTCAGCAAAACTGGGAATGAACCTCCTCAACCAATTTACCCTTCCTATGAATGACTGGATTTCTTTCTTACTCCTAGGGATTCCCACCTTTTGTATTGCTGATACTCTCTCCGGATCGATCTTAATGCCTTCTTTAGATATGATGTGTCCCAATAACTTTCCTTCTTCCATGCAAAAATGTGATTTCTTTGGATTCAATGAAATCCCAAACCTTCTACATTTTATGAAGACTCTCTCCAGATGCTTCCAGTGATCAGCTGCGTTCTTTGAATAAACAGTAATATCATCCATGTATACTACCACAATTTTGTCCCTTTCATCTTCAAATGCAATATCCATAGCTCTCTGAAATGTTGCGCCTGCATTCATTAGACCAAATGGCATTTTGGCGTACATAAACGTTCCCCATGGAGTAGTAAAAGCAGTTTTTTCTTGATCTTCTGGATGAACCTTGATTTGATTATAACCTGAAAAACCATCTAACATGGAAATTCTTTCGGCTCCTACAACTTGCTGTAAAACCTGGTCCATTTTAGGGAGTGGATAATTATCTTTCAAAGAAGCTCTGTTCAAGTTTCTAAAATCCACACACAACCTTATTTCTCCATTCTTTTTCCTTACAGGTACTAAATTGGCTAACCACTTGGAAAACCTCAGAGACACAATTATCTTAGCATCAAACAACTTCCTCACCTCTTTTTCTATCACTGGCAGTAGTTTGGGATTTATTCTTCTTAATTTCTGCTTAAAAGGCTTTTCATCTGGTTTAATTGGAATTGTATGTTGTATAACAGAAATATCATATTCTTTCAAATCCTCATAGCTCCAAGCAAAAACATCTGAAAACCTTTTCATAACTTCCACACTTTTATCTTCTTCTTTTCTTGGTAACTTTTTTGAAAGTTTTACCAATTTGGGATCCTTTTCAGAACCTAAATTGTAATCTTTTACATCTTCAGGTTTTGGTTCAATCTTTGGATTTTTTACCACGTCATTTTTATCAAATAATTTTTCTAAAGGAATTAAACCTCTAGGGATAACATTATTCTTCAGCTGAATAATATCCTTACCTCCAATCCTTTGCTTGAATTTTTCTGTTTCCTCTGGAGAATCCACTTCATCTGGGCCCATCTCATCACCTTCTGCATCAATAGACCTGTAGTTGAACTCATCCATCATTTCCAAAAAGCGTTTGATCTGTTGGTCATCTTCAAAGACCTGCCAATGTTTGACATTGTATGGAATAGATGGTCTATGTATGACTTGGATATTATATTCCTTTTTAGAAAAGATGGGAGTTTTGAACGCAGCTCCTGCAGTGGCTAAAGAATCTGCTACAGTGTTGCTAACCCGAGGAATTGAGATAACATCATGTTCATCGAAAAAGTTTTCCAGTAAATCCCACACTTCATTCCTATAGGACCTCATTTTAGGGTGTTTGGTCTGATAAATAGCTTTTACCTGATTTATAACCAATTCAGAATCTCCAAATACCTCAATCTTTTTTGCTTTCAAACCCTTCAACACATTCAATCCCAGAATTAAAGCTTCATATTCTGCAACATTGTTGGTACATTCAAAATTCAATTGGTAAGAAAACATTAGAAATTCTCTGTCAGGTGTAATTATCCATACTCCTGCTCCAGCTCCTTCTCTGCTTCTAGCCCCATCAAAGTGCATCGTCCAAGTACCTTCTCTTCTGATCTTTTCTCTTAACAATCTTTCCTCCTCATTTTCTTTAGGTTCAATTAAATCAATCTTTTCTTTAGATTCAACATCATTGTACAAAATGCAAGAACCCAAATCGGTGTCTAATGCATATATGGCATGTTTCTCAGGCTCTTTTAGATCACTTACCAAATAAGAAGCTCTCTTTTCAGTATACAATCTTCTGTGTACCCCCAACACCGGGATAGTAGCGAAAGACATATCCATTTGTAGAGTTCCCTTTAACTTTGAGGCCCATGACCTGGACAATAACATACCAAACTTTGCAGGAATATCAGCAACCACCACATCCATAAGAATACCTTTAGCTGGTATTTTACTGAGATTGACTGTCAAATCTTTAATCAACCCTAAACATTTAACTTTTCTTGAATCAAAAGAAAATAAGTCATCATATGGTCTTGTGATTTCCAATCCCAAAGATTCTACTACCAGTTTGGGCATCAAATTATGAGAAGCTCCAGAATCCAACATACAGTTATGTACCACTTTATCATGAATATCCAAATTCACATAGAAGGGAGAAACTTCTTCCAAACTATTGTCTTCCATTCTTGATCCTAAACAGATATTAGGATTAAAATCATCTAATTCCAAAGTATCTATGTCCACCCGATTTTCTACCTGCATCATCTTGAAAATTTGTTCCTTGTATTCCTTGTTCCTCAGTATTTCATTAAAGGGTACTGAAATTTTGACTTTTGACATTTCATTCTGTATGTTGAAAGGAACCAAATTTTTATCACTTTCCTTCATTAGATCTTTCTTGCTATCTGGAATTACCTGAGGCGCATCTTCATTTTCTTTTCTTTTAACTTGTGTTTCAGACTGACTAGTAGAAGCTTTATCAGCATTTCTTTTTGACTTGCCTATTGGTTCTTTCCCTTTTTCGATTACAACATCTCGGTTCCTCAGATTTATTTTTCTTTGAAGGTCGTTTATGGCATTTTGATAACCAATTTGGTATTGATCATTTCCTATCTCCAGACTACAACATTCCCCTTCTGCCAGGAACATATCATGCTCTTGTTTAGTCAAATACACTTCTGGATCAGAACTGCCGCAATGGTGGATATCTCCTTCAGGTATCTCGGCTTCAGCTTCCCCAGCAATATAATTTTCAGGAAAAGGAGGTCGGATTTGATCTTCTTCTGCATTTCTTGGGTTTCGCTGTTCTCTCGGCCTTGCAGCTGGAACAAAAGGTCTTCTAAAATTCGGATTTCTGATTTGTGGTTCTGCTTGTTCTTTATTTGGAGCTTTGTTATCTATTACTAATCTTTCTAGCAACTTTTCCATAGTTTTCATCATTGTTTCGAATTTTACATCTGTAGAGGAAGAAGAAGAAGAAGCTGCATTTTGATTATCCTCTCTAATTTTCTTTCTATCCATATCTCTATGTCTCATTTTTCCAGAAGCCATCATGTTAGCCTCAACTTCTACTGCATCTTTCATCATTATTGCCAAAGTAGTAGATCTTCTTTCTCTTAATGTGCATGAAAAATCACCTTCAAAAGCATCAGCATAATGTAACTTGGCTGCCCCTACTGGAGGTTTTATATCTGTAGGGATTGAATTGTAGACTTTCATAAATCTGGCAGAGAACTCCTGAACTGACTCAAAACCTCCCTTTTTCAAATTGTTATACTGGGTCAATACCTGTGAAGGATTTTTCTGATCTTCCCACCTTTCGATAAAAAGGGTTGTAAAGGCATCATAATTTGCAATAGATCCAGCAGCTAAAGCTCTAAACCATTTTTTCACTTCACCCCTTAAGCTTTGAGCAAACAACCTCATTTTAGCATCATCATAATCCACTTCTTCTAAATCAATAAAATCACTGAAATTATCAACATGTTGCTGTGCTGTATAATTTCCCTCATTGTCAAAAGTAAATATTCTCTGTGCATAATTTTGAGGCAAATCATGTAAAACTGCTGGCAAAACCAAAGGAGCAAATCTGGCAGCCATGAGTGGTGGATTATAAGGTGCAACTACCGTCTCCTGTTGTCTATTACCCTGTACAGGTATTCTTTGGGCTTTGGATATTTCAGGTGCTTTCCTCTCAGATCTTTGTAAATTTTCCCAAACAGATTTTAAAGAATAGTCCCACAAACTTTGTGGATCAATTTTTGTTTCTTTCAAATCAGAATCTGACTTAGTTCTAAACAGAATCTTTTCACTTGAACCAATATTTTCTTCCTCAAATAAATGTTCTTGCAAGGAAGGGAATATATTCGAAAACTGAGAAATACCTTCTTTCGTCTTGCCTTTGACTTTCTCCGTCTTGAGGAGCTTTTCTGGATTATCTACGCCTGAAAAGAACTGTGAACCGGGATTCCTTCTTGTAGCCACAATGTCTTTCTCAACTTACTCTCAAAACTTCTAAAAGCTGTCACAAGTGAAGTCGCCAGGGCAATATCTACAACCAATCTTGTTTCAAACTTCTTTGCCCAAGAAATTTGAGCTTTCTTTGTCGTTAATCCCAGGGAAAATTTCACTTTCGTTCCCCGGCAACGGCGCCAAAATGTTAGCACTTAGATTTTATTCCGGTTGTAAGAAAATAAGACCTAAGGTAACCTATTTCAAACCAAGCTTTAGGTAGAAAAACTAGCCATTTTCTCCACCAGAGAGGGCTCTCTCTTTGATATATGTGTGAAGGTTAAAAATATACAAAGGTTCTTTTAGAATTTCTCAAAAATATTTTCTGGTCGAAAAGGTAAACAAGAAACGTTGGGCATGGAGTCAAAGCTTTCAAAATGTATAATAAACCAGTAAGAGATTTTCACCATATAAATTTACACAGAGGCAAGATAGTAATCATATTACAGTCGATTTAGTTTTTCAGGTGGCGTAGAAAGAAGTAAAGACATTCCATCAACAACAGGCATCTATCCAGGATGAATCTATTGTCAACTTTGGAGAATATAATGGATATTTAAATGCAAATAAAATGAGGCATAACCAGTATGAATCTCAAGTTATTTCGAGTGTTCATTTAAATATAGAAGAAAAACACTATGGGAGATATAACGAGGAAAGTAAACATGCACATAAAAGATAAGGAGAATAACAGACTGTAAGACTGATTAACTCATGAATCTCTGATAACAAAAGATAGGTACCATCACTGTACTGCCTTTATTTCTTCAAAAATAAACTTCAAAACATACTTGTTTCTCAAAAAATTTCCAACCCATTCAACAATGACCTCCATTGTTTTTTATACAAAAATTTTAGAAGAAGCTCCATATAACCGCTTCTTTTAACTAATGATTAAAAATGTTTAACTAAAGATAACTGTCTTAGAGTGACCCACAACTGTCTTTCAAATAATATTACAAATTTAAAATAAAAATCTCTTTTTGCCACTTGGCAAAACCTTTTTGGATATCATCCTTTTGCCACATGGCAAGAGTTTCAAATGCATCTAGGTATGAACAGAATATCTGGTCTTTCCGTACTTCTCCACATAACTCCATTGGTCAACCGTGGGTAGGTCATAACTGGTCATTTCCTTCACTAAGACTCGCATCTCGATATGACCTGCATAAGAAATAGGAAGAAGGTTTGCACAAGTTGAAATTAGCATATTTAACATTTCAAATTCCCCTGACATTTTCTCCATTAAAATTTTCCCTGTGAGCATGTGATCTAGCTGCTGGAAATTTCGGTGATCCATCCTGATATCAAACAGTAATCTTTTATAATCGTTTGGAGGAATTAATTCATTATTTTCGTTCCAGAAAGCTGGGAATCCCTTATTCACTAACTTTTCAAATTTCTTTTTGAACTGGATTACTTCTTTCCTTATTTCTCCTGCTTTGGCCTCGACATTTTCGACATGTGAATATTTGCCCAAGATCCTTCTGGCCCAAGTGATGACAGAAATTCTGTTTGTTATACTCATGGCTGTCAGGTCTGCCTCGGATAAACTGTTTAAAAATGTTATTGCTCTCTGGGCTATTTCTTTCGGCTTTCTATTTAGGCTTTCCCTGACTGCCCGGCAACTGTCGAAGGCATCTTTGGCTACCTTTTCTTTAACTCTTATATAATCCAGATATGGCCTAAGTTTTTCAACCTCTTTAATGATCTGGTCCCACACCATATGTTTACACCCCTGCATAGCAGCTTGCCCTGTTGCATGAGCTGCTAATCCTTTATTATTATTGCTCAATTCCTGATTATTTGCCTGCAAGGTTTTTATTTCTTTCTCTTTTACTTCATTTTCTTCTTTCAATTTCTGTACTTCTGCCTTCAACAATTTGATTTCGTTATCTTTTAAGCTTATTTGTGACATTGCCTGTAAAATTTCATCTACACCGGTCTTATCCTCTTCTGGGCCTGTCTGTACTTGCTGCTGACTATTTTCTGCTAATTGTTTTCTTGCTGTTGCTAACTGTTCTTCTAAAATGAACCTTTCTTTTTCCCAACAATCTTTTTCGTCAGAGAGCTTTAACATTTTAGCTGTAACATCATTGACTTCGTTAGATAACTCTTCTTTCTCTTTTTCTAATACTGTCAATTCTGCACCTTGAATGAGTACAGCATCTAGGATTTTTAACTTTCGTCTCAATGTTAAAATCACCTCTTCCTTCTCCTGGAGCAGTTTAGTGGCTGCAGCTCCATCTTTATTATTCAAGTCCATTTGCAATTTCTTAATTTGCTGTTGTCGAGACTTATTCTCTGCCTTTTCTTGTCTCAACTGATTATTTAATTTGTCTACTGAATTTTTCAGTTTGTCGGCTCTCAATATGGCCCCCAAATAGTCTGAGTATATGACCTCTCCAGCTTGTCTATGTAACAAAATTTTATCAGGGGCATTTATTTTTGACAAATCTATCTTCATCTCTGAGATCTTGTTTTTAGTCACAACTGAAAATTTCAAAGAATTTTCTTTGATGTTCCTGCTGGTGAATAAACTTACTTCACTATTTGATATATTCCTGACCTTCGGAAACAATTGACTTGTTTGCTTCGCGGATTCCTGTTTGTTTTTACTGTGTTCATCAAATACGTCCATGATATTCCTGGGTTTATTTACATCATCCCCTACAGGGGTCTCTTCAATGTCGTATTCCTTCACTGTAACTTCTGGTATTTCATCTTCTGTCGCTTTTGCTTCTTCTGAAATTGTTGTCAATTCTTGTGATTCATCGGTTTTCATTCTTTTTCCTTTTTTTGTCTCTTCATCATCAATGACCATAATGTCTTGTATAGGTCTTTTGGACCCCACTAATGCAGTACTTATTTCACTTTCTGTTTCTGCCGTTGCTTCTTCCAATGACATTTCTTTGTCTGACTTGTCTGGAATAATTTCTTCTTTGTATTCGAGCCAGTTGGCTCTGTCTGCCATTCCTTCAACAGTTTGATGATTCAGAGCCTTGATACGATGCTCAAGTCTTCGTTTGGATATAATATTTAATGGTTCATATTCCATAGCTGCATCTGTCTCAAAATTCATGTCTTTTAACAACTTTTCTATATATACAGCAGCGTTCTTATTCTTTATTGTGAACGGACCTAATGTGAAAGGGTATTTAATGTCCGTTGCTTGTCTGTGGACTAAAAAATTGTTATCTTCTACAATCAATTTCTGTCTCAAGAACTCCAAGGCAAAAATCCTCAAGGTGAGGAATGCTGGTAGCACATAGGGTTTATGCTTGAATCCATACAATCTGACTACTGTACTATCTCTCGATAAAAACCAATCTCCTGTGGCATATTCTGTATTCAGTTGCATTGATACCTGCATTTCCGGCAGTACCCTAGGTAGACTTTTTCCGAAAATCATCTTAAAGATCGTCGAGAGCATGTAATTGATAAAATTGAAAATATTATTTTCCAGTGGAGTTGTGAAAACAATCTCTGGAAACTGTAATTCTTCCTGGCTGGATACCATAATCATTCTCATTAAAAAAGCCTGAAACCTGAAATGTCTGTGTGTGGAAAAATTGACCATCTGGTCATGCATCTTTTCTGCTATGAATGCTTCAAAATTTAGTCGGGGAATTTGACTTTCGTCAATTCCCGACTGGACTATACTTATTCTGTACAAAAAACTCAATTGAAACTCAGTTATATACAAATCCGTATCTAACCCTAAAACTACGGCCAACAGTGTCAAGACCAACTGGGTATTTTCATTAAAAAGATTGATATCTAAAGGGTAAGGGAGTTCTGAAATGCTAGTCTCTGGTCTGAGACACGTCGACAAAAACATTTCTTTATCACTTTGAGAAGCGTGATGAAAATTTTCAATAATCGAAACCTCAGAAAAAACCTCAGGGTCCAGGGTTTGGGGCAAATCTACTTCCAGGGCTCTAATCACTTCGGCTGGCTCGATTTTGCAAATGGCTCTAGTTTTCTGGCTATTTAAAACAACTTTTTCTTCCCGTGAATAATTTTCAGCACACCAGGAGACGAATTCTGGGAAAGCAGGAAATTGGTCAGGGCAAAAAGCTATCAGAGATGACTGGTGAACTCTATGGGGGTCTATACCTTCTTTTAATAACTCAGATAACTTAATTTTTACATCGGAGACCGGAAACCTAATGAGGGTATCGTAAACATCCTCATCTCTGTCTTCTAGGGCATCTTTTGACCTAAAAACGTCTATATCTTGCACAGTCTCCATTTAAACGCTCCTTTTAAACAAAATTCCGTTTAAAAAGTGTGACAGGTCACCAGACCCTACCTGTAAGTGCTTGCTTTTCGCCTTCTGTCGCAATCGCCAGCTTCCACCAGTCTTCGGAGCTCTCCAGGATAACGACACATGCAAAATACCATTATGTGGAGCCCTTTCTTTTTATATAAGCCTTTTTAGAATAACCTCCTTGCACCTTTATGAACGTGGGTCATATCCAACCATTGATTTTCGAACCATTGTTTTGGACCGTCAGATCTCGTCCTCCTTTATTCCCCCGGCGGTATCCGCGATCGAAAAGGCGGTTTCCTTTTCTGGTTTGCTCCCCGCGCGGATACACCATCTGCTGACACCTGTTATAGTGGTTTATTCTCCGCGACCGCTTTCCCTTATATCCCGTGTGCATGTTCCTGGCCGCGGATGAAACGCTGGCCGTTGATTTTATCTAGGTATGTATCAGCCTTCTGATCATTGTAAAATATGATGTCACGTGCCATGGCCCCGCCAAGCTCTCTCTGTTCGCCACGTGTTGGGTCCCACCTTGCCACGTAAGGTATCTTTGCATATTTCCATGATGGGTGGTTCCGCGCGGTGCTATGGTGGTTTCCGATACCACTTTATCGATGCGCGGATGAATGAATATGGGACACGTGCCTTGGTGGTATTATGTCCGCTACCACCCTCCACCGTTTGTTGACGTTTACATTGGCGACGCGGGGTTAATATGGACCGTTGATCTTGATCTATAATATCCCCGCCGATGGAACTTGACTGGGGTTTAACCTTTACACATATTTGCTAGCGGACTTTATACATATGGGTTTTTCTTCTATACTTTTATATAAAAACCTTCAATTCAACCCTTTTTGTGATGATTCTTTCTCTTAGGACCTTTTAGCAAAAAATTTTAAGTTTCTTCAGACCTGGTGTCAACACGGGGAAAAGCATGTGATGCCAATTGGAATTATGTCAGTCGATAGTACCTGGAGGATGGTCTTCAAAATTTTGTTAACAACTTCAACTTGGCCATTTCCTTGGGGGTAGTAGGCAGAGGAGAAATGATGTTAAAACTTAAGGAGTGTTGGCAATTCTCACAAAACAAAGTCCTCAAAGTGAGAACCATGGTCTGAGACAAGTCGCTTTGGTACTCCAAAACGAGCAATAACATGGTTGAGGAAAAAATAGGCTATAGTGTCGGCTTTGTAGTTGTAAGTGAGCATGGCTTTTGGCCATTTGGTGAAGTAATCGACGGCCACAATGATGTTTTTATGGCCGCCAGCTGATGTAGGATTGCAATCCATGGAGTCGATGGCCCATTTGCAAAATGGTCCAACAGTGACTACTGGATGAAGGGGAGCGGGGGGTGTTCTTGCCTTGGGGGCAAAGAGCTGGCAGTTTTGGAAATGTTTGACTGTTGTGATGCAATCAGTGAATAATGAGGGCCAAAAATAACCTGCGCGGATTATCTTTTGGGCAATGGCCATTCCAGAGAAATGGCCTCCGCAAGCGCCGCTGCGACAGTCATTAAGGAAATGTGCTGCTTCTTCTTGAGAAAGGAAACGTCGTAGGATTGTTTCAACGCCACGTCGATAGAGGACATCACCTAAGAGGAGATAATGGGGGGCATGGTAACGAATGCAACGGCATCCATCACGGTCGATATTGGATCGAAACTTCTACATGCGGAGGGAAGCCAAAATGTCGTCGTACCAAGGGTCGTCAGACGAGATGATGAATAAATGGTCGTCAATTAGATCAGTATGGATAGCTAGTGATGACGATGAGGATGGTAGGTCCGTAATGAGCTGAGCGAGTGCTAGGGATTTGGTGCTCTTTGGGGTTTTAAAATTCAGGTTGTATTCTTGTAGGATAATCACCCATTTAGCTATGTGTCCTTGCAAAAGGCGACGTGTCAAGAGATAAACCATTGGGTTGGAATTTGCGACAACTGTGGTATGGCTGAGGAGAATGTAATGGTGCAATTTATATACTGAAAAGATGACAGCGAGGGCCATCTTCTCTTCATGTGGGTAGCGCAGTGGTGGGCCTGATAAGTTTCGCTTACATAGTAAATGACTTGCTCTTGACGAGCATAGTCTTCTTGGACGAGTACTCCAGAAATGGCATAATCGGATGCCGAAACGTAAAGGATGAAGTCTCTTGTGAAATCCAGAGGAGAAATCAAGGGGGCATTTGTGAGTGCTTTCGTCAGGTCTTTGAAAGCTCCTTCCGCTTGGTCGTCCCATACAAAACAGGTATGAAGGCATAGTAAATGAATGAAACCATGAACTGTCGTGGCAAAATCGGGGACAAAGCAGCGGAGGAAGTTGGATCTCCCCTGAAGGCTTTGTAGCTGTCTTAGTGTACGAGGTGATGGTAGGTCCACTGGCTTGGACATTTAAGGGGTCTACGATGATCCCTTTTTTCTGAAATGATGAAAGCCAATAGACGGCCTGCTGGAACGCAAGAGACACACTTGAGTGGGTTCAAGCGGATTTGGTATTTGTGACAATGCAAGAAGACTTGTCGAAGGTCGTCTAGATGGTCAAATCGAACCATGAGGTCGTCTAGATAAACCAATATGATGTTAATTAGGTCATGAAAACAATAAGTCATGGCTCACTGAAATGTGGCTCTAGCGTTCTTGAGACCGAAAGGCATGACGCGATAGGCGAAGGTGCCCCATGTGTTAGTGAAAGTGGTCTTGTATTGATCTTTCTTGCAGATTTGGATTTGGTTATACCTGGAAAAACTGTCCATGAAAGATAGTACCTCGTGCCCCGCACATGCATCGATTAGTTGGTCGATAAATGGTGTTGGGAAGTTGTCTTTGGGACAAGTTAGATTGAGGTCATGGAAATCAGTACAGACACGAATGGTGCCTACTTTCTTATTGACTGGAAGTGGTTTGGAAACCCAGGTGGTATAAGCAAGAGGGCATATGAAGCCTACTACTCGAAGTTTCTCAATTTCGGCCTTGATGGCTGGAAGCTTAGATGGGTGAGTGGGGCGTTGTTTCTGGTGGACCAGAGGTATGTTAGGCCAAGTGTCTATGTGATGTTCTACAATGGTAGGATCAAGACCAGGCATCTCAGTGTAAGACCAAGCAAAGACATCGTGAAATTCTTGGAAGAGTTTCTTATAGGCTTGGGTTTCCTTTTCAGTGCATGATGTGCCTAAGGAGATAAGCTCGAGTTTTCCAGGGGTGGTGGAGATGTCAATTTTTATGATAGGCAAAATGTTGGCCATATTACCTTCTTCAAAGGCATTAGGTGTTGGGATTGGATATTTGAACCAATCTACCTTGGTTGGTAAAAAATATTTTGATTCGACGGACAGTTGGTTTGTTGTGGTGGAGGTAGATGCCTCAGGGATGAAATATGATCGATGGTGCATATCATCCCAGGGATAGTCCAATGCAGTAAGTGTTTCTAGGATTTCCTCATTGCTACGGAAGTAGTGCGTCATCAAATCAATTGGTACAGGCTTGTAGGTGGTTGAAATCATATAAATGGCATTGATTTCTTCTGAGGGGGAAGATCTCGGGGGGGAATATTTCCTCAATGAGCGGGGGGGATATCTCTAGGTCGGCATTATTCAATTCATATAGTGTTGCTCTATAATCTGGGAGATCGGGGCAGTGATGTGAATAATGGCTGTAGATGCCGCATATCACACAAGGGTGGTTGGTACGCAATGATTTATCACGAGGCTAAGGGGACAGCTCGAGTTTGACAACTAGAATGTTAGTGTCATCATCCAGCATTTGCATATGCTCTTGAAGTGCTGGTAATTGTGGACATTGATGGGCAGCATGGCCTATATCGTCGCACAAATAGTACTTAGGGGGAACACAGATTGTTGGGGGATTCTTCACCAACTTGAGAGTCGGTGGGGCGGTGCAAGTTGTGGGTCCAGTCGTGTAGGTTTGCGGGCCTCTGGCCCCCATTGTATCGAAGTTGAGGGGGAGCATTACTAGATGTTGATGCAGTGGTCCCAGTTGGAGGTGGTCGGTTTTGGATGTTCACTACACCGGGTGGTGGACGGTTTGAAGTATTGATGGGTTGCATCGGTTGTAAAACAACATTCGATTTTAGGGGAGAGGTTGGGACAGGTAGGTGCCACACAGGTAGTCCTAATGTTAATATTGGGAGATTAAGTGTAGCCATGACTAGTGTGTTGATGGCACCTGAAGGGGGAAATAAAAATGGGATAGTATGAATCAGTGTTGCTCCGATGTGACTAGGAACCGTGGGTGGTTGTGGCAATAGCGGTGGCTGTTGAGTATGTGGCTGTGTATTGTGCAAAAGGGTGCACAGATCATATATTTCAGTTATCCGCAGTGGGGGTGGGACAGATGGGAGAGTGGAGGTCATGGGAGTATCCAAATATATCCCAGGTCCGATTGAGGAGACGAACGATGTGGATGCGCTCTGAACGGGTTGCTCGATCATAGGTAGCACCTTTTCATGTGCTGCGAGGGCATTAGGATCATAGTATGTTGGTCAATTTTGACTATGCATCCTTCGTAGGGAAACATCATGAGGCAAAAAATGGATGAAGCAACAGCTTTCATTTTATACATGTAACTCCATCCTAATAAGAGGTTGTAATCAAGTTGGGCATTGATGACCTCAATGTCTATGAAAACCAGTTTTCCCCCAAACTGTACAGGCACGTTAACTAATAGGCCCTACGGTTGGGCTGAATGACCATCGTAAGCTCACAATGCGGTAGTTGATGGCTGAAGTGCGGGGGATCCAAGTTTCTAGTAGACAAAATTTGACATAACACAGGTGGAGGCACCTTCATCAATGATGCATCGATGAACGACAAGGTTTTGAATGCATATAGAAACCTGAAAAGCTAGTGACGATGGAAAACGTGGTTCAGCTTGGTCTAAGTCAAATGCCATCATATGGGATTCGTTAGGGTATATGGCACCAATGGAGGACAACAATAATTTCCTCTGTGCAAGACAATTTTTTAGGACTTCTAGAGTGGACATAGCAGCGGGGGACTGGGCTAAGTCTTCTACAATGTTATAGTTTGGAGCTGTACGAGCGTTAGGGTTGTTGTTTATCCGTCATAGGGGGAAACGAGGGGCTTTAGGACCCCCCTCCATGGGCATATTAGGTATGCGCAACGGCTGATCCGTTGGAAGAGTGCTTGATGATGGATCAGTAGGCATGGTTTCAGGGGTTGAACCGTATTGGTTCCGGCAAGTTTGAAGGTTGATATCATTTGATGACATCATTATCAGATGGTGAGCGCTCGACTCTATATGCTGGTAATTGTTTGCAGCATAGGTAATTTGCTGTTGTGGTGCAACGGATCCTTGTGGGGGATCCATTGGACGGGTGTTTGCTACTCCTTGGTTGGGTAGAGGATTCTGCAAAATCATGGGTTGTGGTTGAGGAGGTGGTGTTGGCTGTGCAGCGTGCCCTTGGCGTTGGGCATCATCGGTCCAGAGTTGGCGTGCTCGGTCCAAATGGGGGCAATTATACATGTAATGGCCATATACTCCACATATGTAACACAAATGGTTTGTTCTCAAGTTAGAATTTTTGCCCTGTTTCAATGGACGATCAGGGTTCTGGTTTGCGGGAGCAGCATTATTCTTGTTTGGAGGATTGGGTGGTTGTCCGCCCTGGTTTTGAGGCTAATTGTTTCCACGATTGCGTCCTCTCCCGTGGTTCTACTGACCTCCTTGATTACGCTGGTTTTTCTGGTTGTGAGGTTGGTTTTGTTGCGCGTATACTTGCCCTTGGGCAGTAGGGGGGGCTTGAGGGAGAGCGGGTGCTGGAGCAGGCTGTGGTGGGTTGTAAGCGGTAGGTTTCGTAGGTGGACCTGGTGCTTGTTGTGGTTGTTGCTAACCTTGAGCTATTGGAAGTGTTGGGGTATGAGGTGCTGCCTGTTGAGGATAATAAGCCGATTGGGCTTGTGGGTGAACCAGAGTCTGATTGGACTACTGGTTATAATATGTAGGTGGTGCATAAGCTGAGGGTGCTTTCCCATAACACTTTGGGGGACATGAGGGTCCATGAGTGTGGTGGGTGTGCATCATTGGAGCATACGAAGTTGTAGCTCCAGAATGAGATGTAGCCCTAGAGAGGTCTGGGGCATTAATGGTACTCATCATGGTGAAATATTTTTTTTGTGCCATAACCTGGCCAATGATACCATCAGTGGCATGGGATGCCCCCGGTGCATCACTCCGGGATGGATCACCGCGCGGGGCATCCAGTAAGATTGTGTATAAATAGCCATACTGGACGTAGATCAAGTCGAACTGTTGGGATTCTAAAATGGCTTCTTCTTCTTACTGGGGTCGTTCAGAAGCTACATCCTTGGCTATGAGCGAAAGGAGGGATTTTAGGAACCAATCCAGGAAGATACGGTCGTCTAGCTTAATCTTGCAGAGACTACGGCGCTTACGCCACTCATGGATATGATCTGTGATATGGGTAGTCGTATTCTGTCTACAAGACACTAAGATTTCTACGACTGCATCATAGCATACGGGTAGTTGGAATAACTGTAGGAAAGTTAAGGCGAGGGATGTAAATGTAGGGTGTGTCCCATGTGGCTGCTCAATATACCATTTGGCTGTCGAGCCGGTGAAAGTTCTTTGTAAAAGTCGGAGTCGAATAGAATCATCGACTATGGAGTTTGAGGAACACCATAGGTGAAAAGACATGACATGGTTTTGTGGGTCTTCTCCAGCCTTCCCTTCAAACTTTGGAATGTCTGACGGGAGTTTTGTGGGCATGGGGACCAAGTAGGGTCATGTCTGATGGGGTCATTTGTTAACCTTGCCAGGTCTGGTAAGTTCAGACTAGCCATAAATGGCAAATTGGAAGAGGGGTGTGACATGATTGCTGGGGCATAAGTGCTAGTGGTATCATTATAGGTTGAGCCACTGCCCCCAAGGGGGATATTAGTTGTTAAAGGGATGTGCCATCCACCTAAATATGTGTGGGAGGGGCTAGCGTCCCCAAGTGCAACATGAGTTACAGGTGGGTTAGGATTAGGTATAGTAGAACCTAGGTTTGGTATGGTGGAAGTGGTTCCTGTCAAGGGCATACCTTGAGTGTGTGTAGGTCCCATGTTGGGCATGCCTAAGGTAGGTGTGGGTTCCATGTTAGGCATCCCTAAGGGAGGTGTGGGATATGTGGCTACCATGGTGGCCATTTTGGTGGCGGGGTTGGTTGATGTTCCACTAACAGTCCTTGAGAAGAAAGGGTCAAAAGCTGTACCAGCCATGTGGCTATTGGGTGCGGTGTAAATGGGGTTTTCGGATTCTTCCTCAGAGTCAGATGTTGAATGAGGTGCATCAGAATCGGATGACGGGGCTCTATGTCGATGACGTGTGGAGTCGAGTGACGAAGATCTACGTCTATGACGTGTGGTGTCAAGTGAACCAAACTGAGGGGGTTCACCCCTAAAATGTCAAGAACGTCTCAGGAACTCAATGGTGACAGTAGTCTAATTAATCTAATGGGGGCGGTGGTGAGTGTAAAGCTCAAAAAAACCCTAGTGCAACTGTGTGTGCAGGAGGGGAGCGCAAAAAATAATGGCACTCAGGCCAACAACCAAAATTGAAACACTTACTATAACAGATGTGCTATAGTAAGTGGAGTAATAAAAAAATGTGGTCAAAATACCAACATGCAAACAACTCCTAAAAAATAGAAAAAGGTGGACTCACTGACCAAGGGGAGGAAATAGATCATGCAACCACCTAACTAAAAAGTATTATGACTCAACAAGACATATCCTGTGCAAGGTGATGAAATCCAAGTCAGACAATATGAATTGTAGAACCAAGGCTAGATATCCCCCTACCGGGAGGGACACCGGGTAGAGAATCCTAGAAGATAGGCCACTAAGATACCCCATTCATGACATGTCTAGAAAGGTGAATCTGCAGCTCTTGTTTTATCACCGTTGTACTCCCACAAGGGTGGTACAATGAGAACAATGATTAGGTGTCCTTCGGTGACTGAATGGATTGCGGTAGTCCACTCAGGCCTCCGGAACTAGTCTGGCTACTTCGACCCTCCTAAGGGAGAGGCCTTTCCGACAAATTGGTTTTAAACCATGCCAACAAATACTAGGGGATTTTGGTACCCTAAATTTCAACCACTATGTCTCAAAATGAAAGTGAGTGAGGGGTGTTATTTGGATACTTATCCCCTCAGTCCTACCGAACTACAATATTCTTTTGGTGTTCCCCAAATGGGGTTAGAATGTTGGTTCAGTTAAGAGAATTTTTAAGGCTCACTTGGATTTATTGTGACAAATTGTGTGATGGTGTGGTTGTGTACAAAAATAATTTTCCTCGCTTAGGCGACTATTCACAAATTAAAATGACGATTTCAACTTGCGAAAAATGAAAAAAAAAATGATTTAAAATGTAAATGCTTTTGATAACCTTTTTAAAAAAATATGGATTTTTCAAAATATTTGAGGTAAATCAAATATCATAAAAATGAGTAAATCTCTAATGTCCCACTTGGGCGAAATATGAAGCAACTTAAAATTATGATTTTAACTTGCAAAACATGAGATTTTTAACTGAAAAAAATGCTTCACAACTTTTCTTTCACTGAACTGAATTTTTTTTAAATATTGTAGCAAAGCACATAAAAGAAAATAAATATGAATTTTTTAATGCTGCAAAATGAGATAGTAGGTTGTCAAAAAAAATGCAAGAAAGGTGGCTGGAAAAAATGGGTCGAGATGAGCAAAAAACTCAGAAAAATGGGCCGGACAAAACAGGCGATATCGCGGCTGTCTATGGAAAAACCTGTGATGTGGATCGCAGCTTTCGAGCTAAAAGCCGCGATGTGAATCGCAACAATATAGGCAAAACCCGCGCGGCAGATTGCGGGTATCAGGATAAAACTCGCGATATGACTCGCGGAAATGAGGCTAAAAGCCGCGATGCGGAGTTAGGAAAACAGGCTGAAAGCCAAGATGTGAATCACGGTTGTCGGTGCCGAAAGCCGCGATGCAACGAACGGAAAACGTCGCCGAAAAATGAACCCAAAAATTGAACTTTTGGGCTGTGTTGGATGCAGAAAAGGCCAATGGCTAGGGCAGCAAGCAAGGGGTTGACTAATATGGCAGATCTACAACATTAAAGGGAAAAACAACTAAAACATAGATCTAAATCAAATATTCAAAGTTCGAAAACCAGTGGAGATGCCAAAAACTGTTGCTTGGGATTTATCCCAAGCTAGTGCTAATGAGCACCTGCTAACTTGTAGCAGAAGTCTCAATGTAAAAGTAAAAACAAATGTAAATAACAGTAAATCTGATCTAACATGTGCAAAGAAATAAAAACTAGATTTAAGAACAATAAACAATGAGATCCATAAGAAAAACAAGAAATAAAAAATTTGAAAATTTTCTATTGATGGGAAAGTAATGGCTTGCAAAAATATACCTCAATGGTGAGGATTGTTGAGTTGGGGCAACTACAATGTTGAGATGCTCCAATCTTCCAATGGTCTCTCTTCTCCAAGATGCTGCAATGGTTGGGCAAAAACTCAAGAGGGATTTCGGCAGCGTGAGGATAGGATGAATATGGAGTGAATAGTGAGGAGCCCCTATCACCTTTTTATAGTTTTTTGGTGATGGGAAATACAACCATGGTTTGAGGAAACCAATGGTATTGCTAAAATGGTTTAGGTCTCTTTTTCCCTCTTTTTCCTTTTTTGAATATTTTTTGAATAGTATTCCCATTTAATTGATTTTTGGGAATTTTGGACCCTTTTTTAGAGTCTTTTGTGTTTTTTGAGGAAAAATGCATATTTTGAGGGGGAAAAGGTGTATTATGGTCTTTTTGGTGACCTTTTGAAGGTTTTAGAGGCAAAAATGGTAGGAAAAATGGACAAAAGGGTCATGTGCATAGGGAAATGAGATAGTGAGCACTTTTTGGGTGTTAACAGGCATCATGTATTGTCCATACAAGCATTGCATGGATTTGAAATTGCCTTTGTTGTATTGGTCTAGATACGTCATACATAGTGATTCCATTCCATAATTTTAGTAGCTCGTCAATAAGCGGTTTGATATATACATTCATATCTTTAACTTGGTACTTACCTGATTGATTTGAACATATAAAATATATAATTATTACAACCATTTAGATATGTAAACCATGCACAAGAGAAAAATAAAAAATATATATATGACATTATGCAACAAAATACGACAAATGAGATGCCACTACATTAAAAAAAAAGTTGTAGACACATACCTGGAATAATCATCAACAACATTATGTGCTCCTTCTTTATTGACAACCATGGAGGAATGTTATTGTTGATAACAAAAATAGGCCACACCGAGTAAATGGATCTCATCTCTGCAAATGTATTGACACCATCTGCTGCCAAAGAACTCCTAAAATTACGAGGTTCTTCTTTAAAGTAAGGCCATTTTTCCTCCATATCTCTAAATGCAGACCCATCTGTAGGAATTCTAATAATGCCATCTTGACTTGTGTTTTGTGCATGGTAATCCATAAATTGCGCTATGTTTTTGCACCTAAACATTCGTTGCAAACTTGGAATAATGGGAATATAATGAAGAACCTTGCGAGGCACCTTCTTCGTTACTTGATCTGTTCGATATCTATTGATATGACATTCCAGACATTCTGTTTAAAATTCATGTTGATTATAATATATAACATGGTCATCGAGGCATGCATCAATTGCTTCATACTGCATTCCAATTTCTTTCATGATGGCAGATAAATCTCGATATGTGCGAGGTAAAATATTTAACGGTGGTAACAAAAATTCAGCTATCAAGCTACAACAAATTAAAATAAAAAAACTAGTTAATATAATATATAAATAGTATTAATGAAACACATTTCATCTGTATTAATTTTACTTATGAATTAACAAAAAAATTATTAGACGAACAGTGATAACCTTTAGCGTGGTCATATATATGTGATGGAATATATTACATACCTTAACATCCGTGTGACTGATTTGCTTGAAAGACCATTCATAACCTTCAAGTTCATTATCAACAATATAGCAGAGAGAAGATTTGTGTTGGAGCCCTCATAAAGGGGTTTGTATGCCTTCTCAAGAAGAGGTAAATCATGAACATCATCAAAGTCATCATTTTCATGACCATCATCATCATCGTCCATTCTAACATTAAATGTATCATGGATCAATTTATTTGTACCATCATCATCAACTATGTTATCTGTATGATCATCTTCTTCAATATGATCATTAACTTGTTCTACATTATTCATAGCTCCATGTTCCTCCGGTACTTGTTATGAAAGCACGTCATCCAAGCGATATGCCGTAGGAGGTATTTCCTTTATAATTACATGAAACCATCAATAGATATTACTTAATATAAGAAATATTAAAATAATACATACATTTACAAAAACAATCAATATAAAGGCATATATAATGCCAAACTTACAAATGGACGATATTCATGGCCCCCCTCAGCGTGTCCATGTTCCCTACAATGTTTTCTGGCTGTTGTAATCTGTATTCTTCTCCTTCTAAAGCCCCTTCACTGACTACATGGATAATAACATTTCCCATCACCCTTTCTTTTCAGTCCATCCCACACTCTAGCAAGAAGTTGTCGATTTTGTTCATCTGTATTAGGAATATTGTTATTTGACATTTTATCATAAAGAGTTTGAATGAATATTATAGATCTTAAAAAATCAAGCTCCACACTTCACTATTTTTAATCACAAAAACAATTGAAATAATTCTGTATGTATTCTTTTACGGAAAATAATCTGTGCAGAGAATATAATTTCCGCAAACTGTCGCTTGTATAGCCAACATGTTAGAATGTTTCCATAATTTATAGTTTCTAAAAATTAAAGTTCGTCGGATCTCCGACGATATTATCATAGTTACCGTTATAATCTATATGTCGCATATCTGACGACAATCTTCGGATATGCGACGAGTATCGTCGGTTATCCAACAACCGTCGGATATTCGACAACGCCAAGTATCAATTAAAATACAAATTGACCAAAATTCATAATTTTAAAGGTGAAATCCCATGACATAGTCAATTTCATCGGAATTCGCCAGATTTTCTTGTCGGATTTTGGGTTCAAATATTATTGTGTCAGAAGTTGGATCAGTCGAAGGAGGGGGGTGTGGAGGAGGAGGAGGTCGAGGAGATGCCTGAGATGATAAAGAAGGATCAAGAGGAGGTGGATGAGATGTTAGAGGTGAAGGTTGAGGAGGAGGTGTATGGTATGTGGAGGCTATGTCAGCAGTCGAAGGAGAAGGTGGAGTAGTAGATGTCGAAGCTGATGGTGGAGGGATTTGAGGTGGAGGAGTAGGTTGATGGTCATCCCTCCTAGTAGCCAACTGAATGCATGCACCGACAACATGTTGTATAAACAACCTCATATGACGAGGAATAATCCTCCATATCTCCGCAAGCTAAGGCTATCGAAGAATATCGTGCACTTGCATGGGATGAACACCCACATCTACCAACAATGTGGTCAACATATATGCCATGTCCTGCTGATACCTATCATGGGGCTTACGTGGACGGTGGCCAGGATATCTACCAGCCAACTATGGCTCGAACCGATCGTGCTCCTCCATATCCTCATACTCATGAGTGGGAGGATGCGGCCTAACCTCAGCATCAAATGTGTCAATATCTGCAAAATATATAGTACACAATAATATTTAGACAATTTCATTAAAAAAATAATATTTATAAAATATATTTCATTTGCATTAAGTATAAAGAGAATAAAATGCAACTAGAGTATTTTAAACATAATGATAACATTACCTCTCTCATTAGGTGGCTCATCTAGTGTGAAGAATATCTCAGGGAACCATCTCCAATCCAAGCCGACATATGCATATGGTGTCATCACTAGTGCATGGTCCTCCTCACTTCCCAACATCTCCAGCACATCTAAGGTGACCCTAGTTGGGAACTCAAGATGCCCCCTCTTGGGCATCATCTTCCCCCACATGTGCATACACACCTCGGTCATCGACCTAGGAGGTATGCAATCAAATGATACCCTGGTGGCTAGAAACCTCTAAAAAAAAAAAAAAAAAATCTATGAATCGAAAGGGAAGTTGGACCTCCCATCAATGATTGCATGACATCTATCCAAAGCATAACAAAACTGCCGATAAAAATGGCAGACCACCTAATGCATCTAGGTCTCTGCACTAAAGAGTCAACATAATACAGTAGAGTGCAACTAATGCACTACCCATCACCAGTGGAGTGTGCCATAATCATAAGAAAAAGAGGGAGGCACCTAACCTCCTCTCGAACAAAAGCAGCGATCATAAGTTGCCCACCGCTCACCTGAAAATCATAGGGATGGATTACCGCATCACTGATATATCTCAGAAAGTAAGCTAGTTGAATATCTGCTACAACACCAACTTGGACATCAGGGAACTGGGGTAAATCCTCCCCTCTCCTAGATAGCCTAGTGATGAAATAAATATCCTCCTTAGTGGGGTGGAACCATTGACCAGAATTAGCACGAAACGCCTGCCTATGATGATCCCAACGTCGGATGAATTAACATAATAATGAAGAGTTGCCCTTAAGGGATGTAGCCTCTTTATAAAACTTCAGGAGGCCAACATTCCTTAAGAGCTCTCTAGTATGAGCAGTAATGTGGAGAGGGTACAAATCCCTCTCCCTCTCCCTAGCCTCCCATTGTTTAACCATGTTATACTAGTCCAACTGTGCATGCTCCTGTTGAGCATCTTGTCACCGCTCACGTCTATGTTTCACATATTTCATACAATAAAAATCCTATTTAATAAAATCAATAATAATTTTTTCTGCAAAAAAATAAATTGTTACTATTGATGTGGCTAAATAACATACGTTCATCGCATACTATGCTTAAGTTAACCAACTGCACTGCTAACAGTGTGCTTTAATAAGACGACCGCAACACTACTATATTTTAATATATTTAAAATTTATTTAAATGGTGCGCCAAATATCCGGCGTGCCTAAATAATTTATAAAATGTGTTGAACAGTGTGCCTAAATCACGCTAGCGCATAGGTGCTTATAATGATGTAAACACATCATCGTTTATTATATTTAACGATTTTAACAATCTAATGATGGTGCGCCCATGTCACGTCAGAGCACTGACACCAGTGTGTCGGTGCTCTGATGTGATATGAGCACACCGTCATTAGATTTTTCTAAAATCATTAAATCAAACGGTGTGTTTAGATATTTACATGGCAGTGCGTGTCATCCATACATGTGCATCGTAAACGATGTGCTTAAATGATTGAAGCACACCAAAATTTATTATATTTTAATTTGTTAAATTAAACTATTGAATATGCACCTATGTCACGTCAGAGCACTGACTCCGATGCAATAAAGAGACCAAGGAGCACCGTTATTTATCTATTCTATTCAGTTGTCGGTGCATTCAATTCAAGTAAGTGCAACATTAACGGTGCGTTTATGTAAACCAAATGGACCGTTGTTTAACAATTGTCAATGTGGAATTAAAATATTTTTTCGATGTGCCTATGGCACGTAAGAGCATCGGTACCAGTGCCATGACATGCCCTAAGCGCACCGTACAATTTAATTGTTCATTTATAAGGTAATATTAATTGGTGCGTTAGACATATTTAAGTGCACCCGATAATGAGTACTCTCAAATATTGAATGCATCGATTACCATTTTTACATTTTATATGAATTTCACGGTGTAGCGGTGCATTCATTCCCGGTGCGCCTATGCCACGTCAAATCACTAAGACCGGTGCAGTGACATGCCCTAGGCGCATTGTAAAATTTAATTGTTCATTTATAAGGTATTGTTAATCGGTGCGTTTGATATATTTAAGTGCACCAGATAATCGGTGCTCCGAAATATTGAATGCATCGATTACAAATTTTATGGTGGAGCGGTATGTTCGAGCGGTTTGGCTCACACCGTTTACAGTGTAGCCTGTAATAATTTAAAGGGTGCACCACAGTCCAGTATGAGATGAACGGCTCGAATGCACCACGCAAATTTTTATTTTTTTTTCAAAAATAAAACAAATTAAAGTTGAATTCTAAAAAGTAATCCGTTAAAAAATTAAGTTATGAAGTAAGAATCAATTTACCTGTTGCATGGCCCGTCGGAGAGGCATCCTGGCGATGTATGGAAAATTTGAATTTTGGCCACCATTTGTCAAAATTCAAACTAGAAGCAGCAGCCAATACAAGTGAAGAATCTGTCCACGTGGAACACAAATGTTAAGGTGTCCAAGTGGGTAAGCTAAAGCACCAGTGCACTTGTGATAAAAACGCACTGAGAAGGGTAAAAATGAGTTTTACTTCACAGCTTGTTTTTTTATTAAACCCTGTTCCGGTGCAACTGACAATAAAGCACACCATTGCAGACAGTAAACCTGACGCATCGAATAGTAGGGCTTTTTAATAAAAATTTAACGGGTTTTCCATTGATTTCTTTATAATAACAACCAATGCGTTTGTTAATTAAACACACACAGGTGTGTTTACTATTATCTAGCGCACCATTTACGAGATTTACTATTAAAGATATATTGATAATGCTATGTGTTATAGTCTATGTAACGCACTGGGTTGTTTATTGGAAAATGCACCGGTGCATGTAGTATCTAGTAGTGCACTACTTTAAGGGTATTAAAATAATACTAGTTTTTTAACTAATTTTTTTTATCGATAGTTTTTTTCTTTCACGGTGCAGTTGGCAATAAAGAGCACCACTACACACAGTAAACCCAACGCACTATAAACTAGGGTTTTTTAATAAAAAATTAACGTATTTTGCAATGATTTTTTTTATAATAGCAAAGTGCATTTGTTAATTAAACACACACTAGTGTGTTTACTATTATCTAGCACATCGTTTACTAGATTTGTTATTAAAAATATATTGATAACACGATGCGTTATTGTCTATGAAAAGCACTAGGTCATTTATTATAGAACGCACCGGTGTGTGTAGTATCTATTAACGCATCGCTCTAGGGGTATTGAAATATTACGAGTTTTTTAATTAATTTTTTTATCGATAGTTTTTCTCTGTCGCGGTGCGATAGAATTTCATGACGCACCAATGCATTATGTTTTGAAATCCACCGGTGTATTTTGGTGGTAAATGCACCCAAAAAAACATCTTCTAAAACCTATGCCCGCTCACCTTCGCTAGAAACCTCCGCTATAAACAGATTTTCGGGCTCTTTTTTTAGGGGTTTCCGCTATAACCTCCGCTGGAGGGCCTTTTTCTTGTAGTGCACTATGTCCAGACTCACCAATTAAGAATGTATATATTAATAATAGTTCTTCACATGTTGGTGATGGAGGAAATTAACAAGAGGTTGGTATGGATGTCTTCTTATGATATACAAGTGCCATGCACACAATGTTGTTAGATGCATTCCAAGACGATGAGATAGGTATGATGCTCATATCATTGATACCTTCTTCGAAATCCTTAAATCGACTTCCACCACCCCTCTCTTTGGACCTACCTGATCAAAGTCTACCAGCTGGGGACAATAATGTTACTATACAACTTGAAAGCAATGTATGGCATGTCAAACACATGTTTCTTGGCACTTTTAAGGTAAATGACCATCAAGTCCCCTATATTTTGAGGAAGTTTGTAACACAATCAACATTGAAAATGATCGATTTTATGAACGTTAAATGACATTTTATATTTATATTTCCTACTAACTGCGGGTTATTCAAAGATAAGGTACTTCTAAGTGATAATGTCTTTCCCGGCAGCTACGAAGAGGAAAAGAAAATGTTGAAATGTTGGGTGTTAAGTACCTATCATATCATGCATGTCCGAATGATTGTATTCTATATATAGGTGAATATGGAGACAAAGAGATGTGTCCAAAATGTGGGCATGACATGTACCATAAATCAAGAAATAAGGGTAAAGCACATGGTCCTCCTCATAAGATATTGAGGAACATGCCTATAATCCCAAGGATTCAAAGGCTATTTCGTTGCAAAGAATTAGCTATGTTGCAGGGATGACATGCCTTGCACTGAAGTGAGTCAGTATTTATGCGGATCCCAACTAATTCAATAGTTATGAAGCATATAGAGGATACATGGCCTGATAAATTCAAGGATGAATTATGGAACCTTCAAATGAGCATAATCATGGATGGCATTAACCCATATTTCCTACAAAATACCAACTATTATATTTGGCTTGTAGTAGTGATGAATAACAATAGCCCCCCATGGTTTTCTGTGAAGAATGAACATCTTATAGTCCTCAGTAGAAGAGAAATGAAGAATATGATTGTTTACCTACAACCATTGATCGATGAATTAAATAAATTATGGGAAGGGATATAGGTATATGATGTATCAAGACCCATCCAACCAGAGAGGAGTTTTACGTGGTATGGAATATGTGCGTACACCACACATGATTGTATGGGATTAGGCATTTGCTCTGGTAAACATGTTGATTTATTTGTATATATTTGTAACAATATTTTTTGGCATAGTTAATTTGGTTCAACTATATTCATCTTCAACACTAATGTGCTCTGTATACAATAACATTGTAAGTCTTATAACAAAAGGGTATCATGGATGTAAATGTTGTGGACCTTTTATGAAGGTTGGGTGATCCAACCACCTACAAAAGCTAGTGTACGACTACACCAGGGTATTCCTCATAGAAGAATTCCCTTATAGAAGAGAAAAATATTCTTTAAATGGTAAACCAAAGAGAACCCAAAGGCCTGAAATAATGACACCAACTCATTGGCTTAGGGCATATGGCAGAGAGAAGGAAATTGGAGAAATGCTTGATTCAAATGGGGAACCTATGTTTAATGATCCTGAATTCTTCAACACCTATGTTGCGAAAATGCCCTTTGGGATGAAAAGGAAATTGGTATTCTATGAGCTCCCATATTGGGAGAATTTTAAGATTGTCCACTTACTAGATCCCATGCATATATTTAAAAATGTTCCATCTTCTTTGTGGAGGCACATGTCATCGAAACAAAGTGACACATTGGTTGTTAGGAGAGATATTATTTCTTCAAATGCTTAAAAGAAGCATTGGCCAAGAAAAGAAAATAGAGGATAGGTTGGCCCCTCTTGATCTTTTAAAGAAGGTGATGTCCCATGGGTTTTGAAGAAAGATTATCTTTCTTTAGCAAAGGAGTTATATTGGGTTTGAAGGTTCATTCTTTATATGGGTATAATCTATGGTGCTGCTTCACTGTAGACAAATATTTTTCGGGGTTGAAATCACATGACCATATGAGCCTTCTAAGGGTGCGTATGTCAAAAAAATATTTTTATTTTTTGCTTTTATCTTTTAACCCACAAGTTAAAACATATTTAATTTTTTATGTGTTTACTTTGTAGTGTCATAATCCCTTACTCGTGCAAGGGCATGTGAACCATGAATTCCCTAAGAACCTACAATTATTTGCATTTGTATGGTGGATCACATCAAATGAGATTCATATGCTTAGAATTCCATGGTGGTGTCAAGAGATAGTTGAGATTTTTGTATGTTTGAGAAGGAATTGTCTACGAGTTTCATGTACTTGCAAGTTGATGAGGTTGAATCAGTTTGGGTGGTCTCATGCTGTTGGATGTTCTTCTTAGAGAGGTACATGAAAAAATTGAAGGGATTTGTTCGATAAAGGGAAAAACCCAAGGAGTCTATGGAAAAGGGGTACATAGTATATGAGTCATTATATTTTTCTAGTAAGTACATTAAACAAATCAACCACACACTAGGTGCAGTGATTTGGGATGACCAAAGGGATGAGGACAAAAGGGACGGTGAGCTACTCCAAACAAATGGAAAAAGGCACATGATAAAGAGTAATTCACTTATCTTTTGTCACATTTCTATAGAGTAACTATTCACGCTAAACTTCATAATCTATAATTGATCTCATGCGTACTATGTGTCGATTTGATTTCATGAATACAACAATGAATTCATAAATTAATGCCACAGTAAATTCATTCTTTATAATGCGGAGGCAACACAACCATGGGTTGCATTGTATGAAGAGAAGAGGAGGAAATGAGACATTGACCAGAAAGAATTCAAACAATTGAATGGTAGAAGCATGCCTTATATTGATCATTTAAAATAAAATATGTCAATGATATGCCCCAACAGTTGGGTTGCTTACCAAGTCAGAGAGAAATATGGTGCATTCATTCATTACCGACCCATTGAAGAGCATGCACTAAACATAAGGATCAGGTGCAACAACTCCATAATAATCTCTTTCTGTACATTTTTAACTTTGTAATGCACCTTTGAATTATAACATCTATATTTTATATATTAATGGCCAGGTTATTAGACATATGACATCATCGTTTGTTCACTTTTTTATAGGTGCATTTGTTCTCATCTATGTGGGAATATGGGCATCATTTTTGCACCGAGGATGTCGATGATGGACGTGCCACACAAGACTATGGAGTGGAAGTCGAGTTCGTCCAATCTAGTCATGCTAGCCACTATGATCAAAACCTAATAGGGGGGATTTAGGTTATGTTGGAAAGATACAAGAGATCATTCAAGTGGACTTCTCATCTTTCCAATGTGTTATTTTTAGGTGCAAGTGGTGGGACACCTTCAATTGGAATAATGTAAAGGAAGATTGTGATAGTGAATTGATATGTATCAACTCTATAAAGATGTGGTATAAAACTAAGGAGCCTTAGTTTTTCCTAAAACGCTGCAACCAAGTGTTTTTCTACCTTGATGTGTTGGATAGGGATTGGTTGTTTGTATTAAGACATGACCCTATATCAAAACATATTTTTTAGAACAACAGTGTCATCATGCCAAGCAAGGAAGATAATCAGGGTGATGGAAATAGAGAGTGATATGTACATGTTTTATTTCATTATTTACAGTGTTGATGTATCATTTTATTATTGTTATCTTTAATTCGTTAATTATATTGTTTTTTTTCTTCATATTATGACAGTGAAAATGGAAAGTTAATTACTGGATGTTTTTAAACAATTTTAGTTGGTTAACAATCAATTTGATGTGTAATGTATTGTCTATCAAATAATTTGTAATTGTATGGAATGATTGATTAAAGTATGGAAGCATTGATTGAAAAATAATTTTATTTTAGTTGAATGTATTTATATCTCGATGCATATTTAGTATAAAATTTTAGAATTATTGTGGAATCATTATTATGACATCATATGTGTGTCGATATTGAAAAAATATATATCAGTGTGTATCATATGTGTGTCAATGTGTATCATTTGTGTGTCGATATGTAATATCAATTTCTAACAATATGGAAACAGTCATTTTATAACAATTATGTAGATTGACTAGTTTTGAAAGTTGAATGATCTATGCATATCTAATGAGCATAACAAATTTCAAGCACATAAATATGTAAATAAGCTTAAAATATACAAAGTATATACGTAATAAATGAATTTTTCCCATGGGGGTAAAGCAATTGATAATGAGTAGTTGAGATGAGAAGTTGTAAATGGAAGGTCAAAAGTTCAAATCCCCATGGGTACTTACAAAAAAAAGTAATAAATGAATTTTAACATTAAATGATAGCTTTTAATTAATATAAATTTTCAAATCAATTGACATTAACAAGTTTAAAAGTATACCAATAAAATTTATATTAGATACAAAAAATACAAATAATAAATGGTTCTTAATATTGGTAAAAAAACATAATTTATTTTGAGTTTATATGCACTCAAAATTATAATTTTACCATTATTGAATTATAATTATACATAAGTTTTCAATATCAATAGCACAAAAGTGATCAACGATTCTTAATATTTAAAAACAATATCTAAGTTTTAATTTTTTGTGCAATTTGTGTATTTATTTGATAGTGTTTTTGTTTCTCATCAAGTAGTAAATAGTTACAAAGTTAATTATTTGAGGTACTTACACAAAAATTTAAGCATGTTGTAACAATATAAAATATAGAAACTCTAATTGTATTTGGGAATATAAAATTGTAATTATATTTAGGAATATATACATTTTATTTATAAAAAAATTGTAAAGTATATACAAATCATGTTTTTTTTATACTGAGATCTTCTTCTTTTATCTAACAAAATATAAATTATATTTCATATAAGTACATCAATTTAGAACTTAAATGTTGGAATTTTTTAAAACAAAAAATTACAAACATAGAGGAGGAGTTTTAATAGTTCAAACTTATTTTACAAATTTCTAAAAGATATTTTTGTGGCTATTTAAATTACTAAAGTTAGATAAGTTCTTTTATTACATCAAGTGTTATTGAAACAATTGATGGGTTTTAATTACATTAAGTGTGAATGAAACATTTGAGGGGTTTAACATAATGAAAACATTTTTTATAGTAAATAATGATGTGTAGATCTTGGTTTGTATTAGTGCAACATATAATTCTATTTTTAAATATGGTTAATGAAATAAAAAGTATAGAAATAACAACAAACATTTGTATTTTTCAATAATGTTATATGTCACAAAAAAGAAGAAAATACTCACACAAAATATGCAAAGTCTACATAAAATCTACAAATCAAATTTGTAAACATCCGCAATTTAATAAGAGATGAATATGTGCAACATATTTAACAATGTCATATAAACACTAGAGATATTGGCATGGATTCTAACATTTTATAGGTAAGGGTTATATGGTGAGGAATTAAGTATTATTAATTGTTATGGGTTATACAATTTATAGGTAAAGGTTATATGGTTTATAAGGATTATATTGTAAAAATATAAATCAATGTGTATCATGTTTATCATTGTTTTAGTCAACCTTACTTCATTTTTTTTTGTAAGCTAGTTAAAACCTTCTATAACTAAAAGAAAATAAGTATGGTAAAAAATAAGTCTCATACTTGGCTTGAGACAATGACTGTGGGAACCTAATTATATGTTGCAACGCTTGGACGAACAGCAAAGGAGGAGCCAATCTATTCACCAGCCTCAATGATATTTTGAAGGAAAGGAAGACCCATTTTGTTGGCCATTGCATCCACCTTCATGTGGAGTAATCGAGTTTCAGCAAATAGTTCTTTCCAAAAGGATTCAGTAATTTCATCGCCTTTCTCCTTCTCCTTGCGCTCAAGCAAGAATATTCCTAACAGGCCCTTCATAATCCAATAAAGAGTGACAGTCCGCTCAAATTGGGATTGGTGGCCATGGGTGGAGCCTAGATCTTGGATCCAATCTTCGAGAGTAGTAAAATCCTCTAGCGGCAGTGCCTGATCAATCTCTTCCCAGAGGGCCCTTTTTGTGTCCTCAATTTCCTTGCGAATACCTAGGGGAATAGTAGCCTTAAACATCCAAGATGGATGTGTTTCCCGCAATTGTTCACGATTTTCCCGTTATTGGGCAGGCTTTTTGCTTCCATCCTTGTCATGACTTTGATCCATCAGACCCAAACCAATAGATTTCCAAAGAAACAAAGAAAGGAGGGAGGAAATTGGAGGCGATCCAGAGTCGGAGAAAAAGGATCTCACAACAATTCCAACATTCAAATTGCCATCTCGAACATTGAAGGTGAGGGGGATAAAAGGTGGTCGGGGGTATGCATCTTGACGCTATTTAATGCACCAAATCATAATGTTCGCATGAGGCTCCACCATCCTGACCAGCCCTGTAAATTTTGGTAACTTAATATTCTTAGATTTTCCTAAAATTGGTGTCTTATTCCCGCTTCCTTCCATTAAATGTTGAGACTCTCTTGTAAAAATGGTACATTTTTGGGGCTTGAAAATCTTCCCATTCACAGTTATGACTATAATTCCACCCTAGGAAATGATTTTTCCCCATAAAACAAGGAGATGATTAAATAACCAATTGTTCACTACAAGGATAGGTCAAGTGGGGTTGCATGTGATTCTAGTCGTCCAACGGTCATATCCTTTATGTGGCATTAACTTGACATTGATATGGCCTCGTCGGGAGGGGAATTTTTCGATACCACAAGATTATTGCATGTTTTCCATATGTTCACCTCCGTGCCCCGAGTTGGTGAGCATATGAGGTTTTGATTATCCTAGTCCACCCCAAGATTTTCTAAGGTGTTTGCTACTTTGTTGGCACTTCTTTTCACGTGGGAGGGAATGGTGAATAAGCCTTCCGATAGGAGAGAATATAGGGTCTCAATATGCCAAAGGAGGCACCAACTAGGAGAGAGTCGGTTTTCCTTCGAGCCATTCAGGAGCCTCGTCGGGAGTTGTAAGATAGCTTGGGAATCCCCCTGAGCAATGATGCGATGTATATTAAACTGAATGGCATGTCGAAGACCTTTGATGAGAGCCCATAACTCATCCACATTATTGGTCTCATGGTCAATACTGCCAATAAGGATATAAGAGATGTTTCCCTTCTCACTTTTGAAAACAATACCAAAGCTAGTTGGGCTCGAGTTTCCTTTAGAAGCCCTGTCAAAATTCATTTTTACAGAGCCTCGAGGTGGACAGGACCATATAGTAGGACTAGAGGGTCCATCTTGGTAAGTGAAAATAGGCGATGTGGCTTTAGTGAGGGCCTTTATACCCCATGTTGAGAAAACATGCATTTCCTCTTCATCGCATTTATAGTCCCCCTGGAACCAAATTTCAATATTCATTGTCTCCAACGCAGCAGATTTGATCGCATCCCATATTTTCACCTAGGAGAGGTGCTGGGGATGGAAGATTCATCTATTTCACTCTTGCCATATGTTCCATAATACAAATCCAGGAAGTAATTGCCAAATTATGTTGAGGATGTGATTCTTGAAAG
Source organism: Larix kaempferi (assembly GCA_027924585.1). NCBI lineage: Eukaryota > Viridiplantae > Streptophyta > Pinopsida > Pinales > Pinaceae > Larix > Larix kaempferi. The sequence goes on along the minus strand of BSBM01000925.1, from coordinate 1,046,770 downwards.
TGTCCAAACGCCAGTCAGAGATTGTATCAAATAAGATAGTTTTGTTTCGGTAAGTTGTTCTCATAATTTGTGCAAGCTGGTCCTAGACGCAATTGTTGTACTCATATAGGTTGAGGAGGTGCTTAGTTGCTTCCTCTTGTTGACTACATAGAGGAAATATTAATGGTCCAACAAAGTTTCTCTTTTGCAAATTTTCCTAGGTGGGAATGCTTTTGTGTATAAGTTGACATAGAAAAAAGCTAATTTTAGGCCATAGATTGAGGGTCCAAACATGTTTCCATGCCTTAGAGAGGGGATAAGGTTTTGATTGAGAATGAATGATATAGGATTCCTTGATTGTGAAGGTTCCTTTAGTGTAGTGTCCCCATCGCAATATGTCTGGGCCATCTCGAATTTTGATTTTTTGCTTTTGCAATTCATTACACCAATGGTCAAGATTAGTGGATAGTTGAACTTTTAGACAGTTCGGATTGAGATTCCACTGCCGCCAAACATTTGATTTAGAATATTCCACCAAGTATTGGATTAATTTATGCATATAATTGAGATTTAGAGAGCACTTTACTTCATCTAGATCCCCATTCCCCACCAAAGGTGGGAGTTGTTTCCAAGAGTTCGTCCAAAAGTTTGCATTAGTCCCATTTATCATTTCCCAGAAGGCATGGTTTTGAACTAATGGCCTATTATGCCATGCCACATTCCAAAGAGTAGAGCCTAATATTTTTTCATTTCATCTTATGAGTTGTTCCTTGCTTGCATCAGGGGTATATTTTTTCCTCCATAGCTCTTTGGATTCTTCAACCACCTCCACCAGGTTTTGGAACCCAAGACCTCATTTAAGAGTCAAGGATCTCGCAAACCAATACCACCTTCAAGCTTAGGTTTTGTTGTACAGAAAATGTTCCTAATTACTGGGGTGATAAGAGGTCACCAACATAATGACTTAAACATATAGAAACCAAGGAAAATTGCATACAAACAACAAGACATTATTCATGAAATATACTAGGGTTTGAAAGTTAAGCAATTTGGTACCTTATATCAAAGAAGGTTGATCCAAGCTTTCAATCCTTTAGTCCTACTCCACAATCTTGCATAAAAACCCGCAAAGAAAATGTCGCCTTCCTCAAATCTTTTGACTAAACATGGATATATAATCAAATGGAAATCACATATACATAGAAATATGAAATAATCCCAAATATCCAATTCAAAACATCAAATGCTAGTAATATGAGAAATGAAATATCTATTTATTAATTGCAATAAATGGCAATAAGATACATTCACCTTAGTCTGCAACAACACCTCTTGAAACCTGATTTGGACTCTTTTGATCCTCCCTTCTACCAAAATTCCTCCACCATGTCTTTGCATAATGAGTGAACCCCCTCTCTCATGGCCCTCCCTTTGTATTTATGAAAAAGAAAGGAGAGTAGTTTCGAGAGAGGATAGCTTAGGGTAGGTATGGAAGTTAGGAAACCAACTCCAACTGCCCATATTTCAAATTTATTTTTTATTTTTTGTGATTTTTGAGAAACACGCGGGTGAAAGATGTACAACTAATGGGTAACTCGCTAGGAAGCTCTAGACAACATGTGAGTGCAACATTTTGGGTAAACTCGTGAGTGGTAAAGGGATCACAAGCGAGTGATTCGTTGGTTATCAATTCAAAGGAAGTGTGTAGGTCCTAATGTTAATAGACAAAAAGGAATGATCTAGAGAAATAAGGAAATGACAAGGGCCACAAGCATCTATAAAAAATATAGGCTCTTCCATCCATAGTGTCCTTTTGTGTGAGCAACAATTCAGTGTCGTTGCGGACATAGAAGTGTCAATTTGATTGATAACAAGTTTTATAGCTTAGACCATTTAACCAGGTCCCATTTCTTTTGATTTTCGGTTCCTTTCCATAGGAAGTTCCTTTGGATATTTCTGATTTTCTTGAGGACAATTTTAGGGGCGGCCAGAGCAAAGAAAGTGTATAAGGGAATAGCCTGGGGGACCGATTTCAGAAGAGTGGACACCCAACATAGTTTAGGGTTCGGAAGTTCTAGGATGAAATACGACTACTTAGGGAATTGAGTAAATATTCCCAGGTGCAACTGTGAAGAGCAATGTTAGTGAGAGGGATGCTCAAGTATTTGGAAGGAAGGGAGCTCCGTTGGAATCCAAGGATTCTAGCAATATTAACTTGAATTTTTTTGGGGGTGTTAAAGAAGAAAAGATGGGATTTGTCAAGGTTAATAGAAGTACTAGAGGCAACACTGAATTTTTCCAGAATAATTTTGATATTCTGACCTTCCCTAACAATGGGGATACCCATCATCATGGTGTCATCGACAAATTGATTATGACAAATTGGGGGATCAATTCCATGGAGGGGGAGACCCTGAGGGGAACCATTGGAAATGGTTGTTTTGATAGTTCTACTAAGACACTAATCCACGATGACAAAAAGGAAGGGGGAAAGAGGGTCACCTTGCCTGATTCCTCTTGAAGGTGAGAAAGGTGCATAAGGGGAGCCATTAACTAAGATGGAAAAGAAGGTTGAGGAAGTAAAATTTAGGATCCATTCAACCCATAGAGCATCAAATCCAAACTCTAATGAGATGGATTGCATGTATTGCCAACTTATTTTTTCAAAAGGTTTTGAGAGGTCAAGCTTGAGAAACATACCTTGCGATCTTAAAGTCTTGAGGGAATGTATGACTTCATGGGCAAGGAGCACATTGTCCATGATTTTTCATCCTTCCACGTAGCACATCTGCTCATTTGATATTATGTGAGGGAGGATATTATTGATTCTATTGACCATTACTTTGGTGATGAGCTTATAAATAACATTGCATTGGTGAAGGATTTCAGGACTGATATAGAAGAACGTGAGTCTTCAATGATTTTCCATACATCATTTCGGATAAGATCGCAACAGTGATGGAAAAAAGCTGAAGTGAAGCCATATGGACCTAAAGCCTTACCCATCTGCGTGTCCTGGATAGCTTGATCCACCCCCTCCAACGTGATTGATCTCATTAAGGTTGCATTCTGGTCTTCAGTGATTAGAGATGGGATATGTTACGTGATCCTCTGAATTGCTTCTGATCTATCTTCGATAGGCTCTGCGAGAATATTCTGATAGTAGTCTATCAATTCTTGTTCAATATATTGATGCTCCATCAAGTTTTTGCCTTGATCATCCTTCAAACTATTGATTATGTTGATGTGTCTATGCTGTAGCATTAATTTGTGGAAGAAGGAGGTGTTATTTTCTCCCTCCTTGAGCCACTGGACTCTCCATTTTTGCCTCCATAGGATTTCTTCCTGAGATTGTCTTTCCTCTAATTGTTGCTTAATAAGATTTTCCTCTTCCTGGAGTTGGGTTGACTGCCCCTAAAGGATGAGATTCTGTTGGATTTCCCAAAGGTGATTTTCCAAGATGTTTCCAAAGTTATTTTTATTCCACTCTTTGAGCTTCAACTTGATGCTTTTTAGCTTCTATTGGAATTTGTACATTGGCGAGCCATAGGGATTATTGGTCTCTTCCCACCATTGCTACATATTCTCCTTGAAGTTTGGGTGGGTGAGCCAAATATTTTCGAAACGAAACAGTCTTCGGTGAGGGGAGCCCGCAATATCCAGCCATAACTGTATGGGCCAATGGTCAGAACCAGCAATTGATAAAATGGTAGACTCAAGAGTCAGGCCATCCATTGTGGCATTTTCATTGATTAAAAATCTATCCAATCTGCAAGTAATGTTTCGTGGTCCATATATTCGACTGGTCTAGGTGTAAACTTCCCTCAATTGGTTCTAGATCGGTGAGCTTGGAATCATCCATGGCATTCTGAAAGAAACAACTGTCGCCCTCTAGACGATGAATCCCCCCCCATTTTTCCTCTAGATATAGGATCATGTTGAAGTCACCGCCAACAATCCATCTATTGTCACCCACAATCCTACTGATACCTTCAATTTTTTCCACAAAAGTCGGTTTCTCCTGGGGTATAGAAGGGCCATAGACATTGGTGAGGTAAATATACTTGCTTGATACAATCATTCTAAGTTTGGCAGAAAGGGGCCATTTAGTAGAAAATAAGTTGTCTAGGAGAATAGTGGTTGGATTCCATAAAATTGCAATACCCCTCGTTGTTCCCCTAGAGTCAATGTGAGCATGATTACTATTTCTCCAACACTGTGCTAGGATTGATTATGCTTCCTATCATGTACATTTGGTTTCTTGAAGAAGGATTATGTCTGGTTTTTCCTCTAATAGCCTACATTGAAGAAGTTTTTTCTTTCTTCTTATGTTCAAGCCTCTTATGTTCCAAGAGATAATATTTATCATTAAAACTAAGAAGAAAGAGGGTGATAAATATCCGTTATCAAATTTATATGTCCAGAATTGACCATAAAGATTCTAACTTGTTGAATTAATTTATGAACGGGATTTCGTCCTAGCTTCTTTTTTTCCTTTGGGATTTTCCCCTTTTCCTTCTGATGATACTTGGATATACCCATAGGCTTGGAGGATATTGCTATGGCTCCCGTGGTTGAGTTCATATATACCTTAGGCACCTTCCTTAATTGATCAATGGGTATTGAGTATATGTCTTTTTTCCTGAAATTTTCCTCTAGATTGACAAGATCAACATCAACCAACTCTTTTTCATTTAGATCCATTTCCTCCTCTTCACTGTCTGTCAAGGCAATGTGGCGGCTTGGATTGGTCTGGTCTTTGACTTCTAATGTTTTTTCATTATTTGTGTTTAGATTTTCAGGTTGAGTATTGTATTTTCCTTGAGGTTCCATTATTTGATATTCCGAGTCATTTGTAGAGAGGATTTCGAATGGGTTGTTGGTGGAGGGGGATGTTTGGTCCGGTATTGATTGTTTCTTGGCATTTTATCTTCTACGCCCCTGAACTTGGGTGAAACCGGCTTGAGCCTTTGCAGTAGGGGTGACAAGGGGTTCAATTTTTTCATTGAGAGGGAATTATTGGAAGAGATGTCCATGCTCATGACACTTATGACATATGAAAGGAATGTTCTCATAATCAATGGTTTGATCCCATTCCTCATCCTGATAGTCCAAATAGATAGATCTAGGGAGGGGGTTATCTATATTCATGTACACATAGATTCTATCATAGGAGGTGTATCTTCTTACATTTGTAGCTTCAAAGGATTTTATATATCTTCCAAGGGTGTTGCCAATCCCTTCTAGGATTTCTTCTAGCCATAATTCATGAGGTAGGGAATATAACTTGATCTAGATCGGGGCAGGAGAGAAGTATTCCTTATCTGGATTGAATCTTTTAGTCCATTCTTTCAGGAAAAAATCCGTAGAGTTAAAGTAATACGGTCCATTCTAAAAAAACTTGTTCTTGTCCTCCAAGTTATGAAATATGGCTGTAAAAAATCCCTTAGATCCCAATTGGAGTTCAAAATGTCATTTTGGATTCCACCAATGTTGGATCCATTTGACTAGATCTCTTTTAGTGAGCCTTAGTCCAAATAATTTCCCGATTAGGGCATGATCCTTTTGAAATTGGGAGTTTGAACTAACTCTATTCGATTGAATAACATACCTAGGGGTGGTTGCTGCCTATTTCCTAGGCTTCCATGCATGAGCATCCTTAGCACTTTGGATGAGATGGGTTCAAATATGGCTCTTTTCCTTTGTGGTTTTCATGCATTCGTTGTTGATCCCACATCGTCGCTAACAAATCTAGTGGTGCTTCAAACGTCGGTCTATGTAAGTTCACGCTTCCCCCAGTTGCACTATGTATCGCATTGCGGTAGGACGGGGGTTCATCCCCCTTGGGATTAAGGGACATGAGGGCATCCAGATCGGTCCCTTAGCAGATCTGCTCGACCCGACTTGAGACGATCATAGTTTTTCAACAGTAAACCCTAACTCTGTCAATCGCCTATCACAAGTCTCTCCTAAGTATGACATGTTCCTTATCACTATTCGAGTTATCGAATTCATGGGGGTGTGTCCACCTAAGAGGGATACCATGACCGTTGTTGTATCTTGATTTTCTACAGCTGAGGGAGGTTGAACTGAAGTTGTAGAAGGTGATTGATCTAAGGAGACGTTTTGAGGTTTCTTTGAATCTTGAAAAGAGGATGAAATCAACGAGATAACCTTTGTCTCTTTCCATCCTCTAGTATTTTTCTTTGAATATGCAGGTGGAGCAGAGCGCTAGAAAGAAGGAAATAATTCCTTGAGGTGACCCATCTATTGACAATATCCATAATGGAATGTGATATTCGCATAGTCAATCGACTACTGGAATGGATATTCTTCCCAAATGAGGAGAATATTACCAGGCATCCCTCAACTAAGATCCAATTCAACACAGATACGAGTGAAGGTAAAGATTCCCTTCTCGATCCATTTGGTATCAATCCTGATAAGTAGTCCAAGAGCATTCCCCACTGCTGCAAGAAGTGGGCTGGAAGATTCGGAAATCGCACCCAAACTAGATTATTCATGGTTGTCATGGACCATGGTGGTGGGATCAAAATCTAGGAACCATGGTTGGAAGTATATGCTTTCATAGTCCCAAAACCAGGGTCTCTTAGTGAAAAATTTTTGACAATCCTCTTCATTTTTAAAGTGAACTATGAAGTAACCCTTGGAATAGAGAAATTGGGAATCCATGAGTGATTCAACCATTCTCTCAATGTTTTTTTTTTGTAAGTTGCAGAGCAGAAATTTAATTAACAGAAACTGAATATACATCTAGAGCCGAGAGGAGTTTTGCATATTGGGGAGGCCTCATGTGCTGAAGCCACCAGCCCAATTGCTCAAAAATACTGCAGTGATTGATGTAATGACTGACATAATACAGAATTAAGAGCTCTGGAGTGTGGTCTTCCCTTAAAAAAATAGGGACTTTGTTCAAAAATGAAAATCTATTAGGTCTAACTGTACTGAAAAAAAAAAGACTATGCAGGAAATAGAAACAAAATATTTGATAGTCGCAGAGATAACCCAGAGCAGTGGCCGCCCAGGTTTCATTCTGTCGATGGTTTCGCTGGGTCTTACTCGATGATAGGGCAGGCCGCATAGAAATCTTTGAAAATCCCCAGTGGGGGCAGAGAGGGAGAACCTGGAGTGTGCGTTCCATCCTGTTTGATGCTGGGTCCCGGAGCCAAGCCTTTGTTCTTCTTTCCTGGTGATTTCTTGTTTTCTAACCCTGTAGCAGCCTCGTCTGTATTTTTGCCTTTCTGTTTTGCGGGTTTGAGTTGTTGCCAATGGAGAATACCTCCCAGGTCATGCTAGCCTCGAGGGTGTTGGAATGTTCTGCAGCTTCCTTCAACCTTGCTTTGATGTTGCGGACGATGCTGGAATTGGCTTTCTATTTGGCCTCTATTTCTTCTACAAGTGTGCTCATCATGTTTTTGAGCAACCAGTAATGGTTAATGGCACTGCCATTACTGCCTGCAGCAAGGAGTGCCACTACTCTGCGAGCTTCCCACCCATCTATGAGATTACGTGTTCTCACTGATATACGGTCGGCATATCCATCCATCATTGACCAGTCCATGGCCACCTTCGACCGACGATTGTTGGTCTTATGGCCACTCCCACTCCCACTCCCACTCCTGCAACGAGAGATGCCCCTTGTGCGGTTCGTCATGACAGAGAAATGACGAGCAATGACAGAGAGGATGCCTGTAATTACCTTGAAGTTCGTTGGAGCCCAGGTAGGAAATGCAGCGAAGAGCCAAAGATCTATGATTGTAGCCATGTTCATATCAACCAGGGGATTTAAGGAGCCAAGGTAATCATTGCCACAGGCTGTCGTCTTCATTGTAACTGCGGAAATTGAATTCTAGTCTCAAAAGCCGAGGGGAGACATCAAACCAGGTGTGAGCGAGGTAGAGCAACAATAACTCCCTCATCCTTCAGGTTTAAATTCAATCTATCATCCCGATTGTCGCGTCGACATGGTTCCATGTGGCTACATCATTCACCGTTAATGTGCGCCAGGTGTCTTCCATCATTCGCCTGAAGGTTCTGGTCCTGCATGCTTGAGGTGTTGTCATGTATTGGGGGGTGCGGTGGCGGCCTCTCCCTGCGCACAGCAGTCGAGGGATGTGCGGTGATGTCACCTACATTCGGGGACCATTCTCTCAATGTTGTTGTAGAAGACCAAAGCCCATTGAAATGACATATTAGAGAAGATTCTTTGAAAAGAGTTTCATGAACATGAACTACTAGATTGAGCACCTCTATCTCTAGAACATATTCATATTTATCCACCATGAGGGATAGGCCAAAGGATACTGTGGATCTGGAGAAACCGTGTATGTTGATTTGTTTACTTCAGAAAAACACCATGGCTAAGAGGAGGTGGGCTCACTAGCGACCTTGGATCCTCCATGCAATCATGAAACTAAAAAAAACCGTAGAGTGCTTCCCTACCTCACAAACCCAAAGGGAAAGATCATCTTGGAGGAGCCTTCCTCTATAGCTGAATTTCTGAAATTTGGAAGGGATTCCCTCAATCTTTGGATTTTGGATTTTAGAGAGGATATGGTGTCTGAAGCTTTCACCTGAACATGCAGTGAGGTTCCAAAAAGAGATCTCACAAAAATGGAGATGTCCTATGGGATAAATGATCTCGATAAATGATTATGCAGAGATCTTGACTTCCCTAAGAGCAGAGTACTGGAGCTAGACGATATCTCTTAAAGTTCATTTGAGCAAGGAGAAGCATTGCAGGTTGAGACAGATCGATAGAGGGAGAAGCGGCGAATGTTGCCATCGCTAGGGTTTCTCTTCGACTTGCATAATTTATTTTCATTTTGCATTGTAATAGCATTTTGTTGTGTTATTTCATTTTAGAGAAGTGACGTTAATATTAATAATGATTTTATTAAAACATGTTTCAAGGTTGTAATAATAGCAATCCATTTTCATGATTAACTATGATTTTCGGTAATTACATGTAAAATTTAGATGCAAATGTAAATTAGAAGTTCGCAATAAATTAGTATAAACAAATATGTGTTATAGAAGAATGAAATGCATTGTATTATTAAAATAATTTTAAAAATTAATTAATTTAAATATAATTGAGATATTAGATGTCAAATATTTCTCCATTTTATTTTATAATATAAGTTCACAAATTTGTTTACATTAATGGTAACAATATGACATTAACTGCACTGTAAGGAACAAGTTATCATTCCTGTTTTTTAATAAACACCTCTAACATTTTTTCAAAATAAATATGCATGATGTTTTCACAATTCAATATGCATAATGTTTATACACAATATAAAATTGGAGAAATTTGTTTTCGATACACATCTAACATACACATCTAGCAAACATGAACATTCACATTTAATATCGCCTAATATCAACTAAGATAAACATATAGTAATTGCATCTAAAATCACTTAACATCATCTAACGTACCATCATCATCATCATCATCACTACCTAACAAACATAAACATCATCTAACATAACCATCACACACATTTGACAAACATCATCTAACATACACATCTATCATCACCTATTAAAGATAAGCACCATATTACTTACACATAAAAAAAATTAACTAACATAATCTAACATACACAACAAACATCACCTAACATACACATGTAAACATTACCTAACATCATCTTACATATACATCTAACATATTTAAACATCATCTAACACACAAATTTAATAATAACATCTAACAAAACACAAGTTGCATTATCTAGCATAACCATCACAAACATCTAACATACACATCTATCAAGCACAACTAGCAAACTTAAATAACTTGACCTAATATACACATCACCGTCAACATATAAATAAACATCAACAACAATATATATATATATATATATGAATATGAACAATAATATCTAACTCATGATACATGCCAAATATACATCTCAAGTCCAATAAATGCTATGAGATAGATGGTCCACCTCCAGAACTAAAGGCTTCACTACCTCTTCCAATAGAGCCAAAGGCATCATCACCTCCACCAATAGAACCATAGGCATCAGTACCTCTACCATGAAAAAAAGTAGATCATAGAGAAACATAGATATCTCCCTTAAGATGTATCTCACCCATTGTAACCATCCTATCTATAATTGAGACGATTCAAGTAGGAGATGGTGGATGGTTGGGTCGGTGAAGAGGAGAGGTTGGTGGATCGAAATGTGGATGAATCAAATATGGTTGTGGACCAACTAGAGGTGGAGGAGGAAATAGTGGTCTCTCACCATGATGATGATGAGAAGGAGGAGCTGGATGATATGTCAACGCTCGGTCATCTCGGTGATGAGAAGGAGGAGGTGAAGGAGGAGGATCGCCGTCCTCATTAGATGTAGAATGGTCATCCCTCCTATCATCTAGAAGGAAGGATGCACCGATGATATACTACATCAAACACCTCACATCAAGAGGAATAATCCTCCATAACTTACTAGGTTGGGGTATTGCATGAAATCCCAAACTCGTATAGGGTGGAATCCCTATCGATCCAACAACGTGGATAACATGTTTTCCACATCCTCTCGAAACCTAGCATCTGCCCTACATCGCAGGCCGAGTCTGGGAAACTAAGGCAACTCAGTGTCCTCTATATCTTCATATACCTACATTGGTGGAGACACCTCCCCATCGTAGGTGTCAATATGTGCAAATATATAGTACACAACAATAATTAGACAAATTCATCAAACAATCTAATAAAACAATTTAAATAAAATGTTAAAATAAATTTCATTTGCATTAAGTAATACAATAAAATGCAACTAGATTAATTTAAACATAACACTAATATTACCTCTGTCATCTTGTGGCTCATCTTGGGTGAAAAATATGTTGTGACATCCTCTCCATTCCAACCCCATGTAAGGATATGTCTCAAGGTTCAATGTATGATCATCCTCACTGGCTAGTAACTCCAGTACCTCTGAGGTGATCCTTGCTAGGAACTATGGATGGCCCCTCTTGGGAAACATTTATCCCCACATATACATTTGCACCTTGGTCATCTCTCAAGGATGACGACAGTCAAATGACAACCTCATGACCATAAACCTCTCAAAAAACAAACAAAAAATCTCTAAAGCAAAAGGGAAGTTGACCCTCCCCTAAAACTGTGCACGACATTGATTTATAGCAAAACAAAAATTCCACAAAAAAATGGTAGACCACCTAATGCATTTAGGTCTTCTAAAAAATCAGCACAATACAATAGAGGGCAACTAATGCGCTACCCATTAGTGGTGGAGTGCGCCACTGTCATAAGCAAAAGAGAGAGGCACCTAACCTCCTCTGCATAGAAAGAAGCAATATGCAGATGTCCTATGGAAACTTGAAAAAGAGCAGAGTCAATGACCTGGTCATTGATATATCTTTAAGAGTACGCAAGTTGACTCTCTGATGCGACATCAAATGGGACATCAAAGAACTGGGGAAAATCCTCCCCTCTCATGGATACCCCAATGATGAAGTAGATGTCCTCATCTGTGGGCTAAAACCATAGATCATGACCAAATCGAAAGGCTTGTCTATGTTGATCCCAATGACAGATCAACTACATCAAAAAAACTGAGTACCCCTTTAGGGATATAGCCTCCTGATAAAACTTCAGGAGGCCAACAACCCTCAAGACGTCTCATCTCCATTTGGTAATGGGATAGGGGTACAATTCTCTCTCCCTATATCTAGCCTCCCACTACCGTACAACTTTGTATAGGTCAACCCGTGCCTACTGCAACTCTCATCATTGACATCTCTGATTCACATATAACTTCCATCATTATCACAAATAGACACATACATGTACATAAAAAAAAATTAAAGTTCCATTAAATGATCGTTTTATTTATTAAATATCAACTAATAATGTTTTTCTCATTATAAATGAATTTAACAAGTGGTGTTCCTATAAAACAGTCAAGCATCATGTGCAGTGCTCTTTGTACTATAAGCGCACCATACACGGTGTGTTAATATACTATCAATGCCATGAATACATAAATGAAATAAACTAAAATTAAAACAGCATGGACACGCAGTGCATTACAAAAAAATAAGCACTGTAAATGATGCACTACATTGATCCTAGCACACTGAGTGTTGAAATTTCATTTGAAAATGTCAAAATGGTGCACTTCTAAAACATACTGCACTGGTGCGTGTGTGATACTAAAATGCAATGCCATTATTTATGAAAGATTAATATCTGGTGCATCCCTAATTATGCAGCACTAGTGCTATATGAACACGTGTCCACACCACACATGGTGCACATAAGTTTTTAGAGTGCACCATAATCAACATAGCTCTTTGTGATCATTATTATTTTTCAATGGCCATGCTAGTGCGTATGTTAAACATAAGCACAACGACATGGTGGTGTGTATGGTTTATAACGACCATCGATTGATTTGGACAATAGTGAAATAAATTTTTTAAAAGTTATTGTGGTGATGTGTCTAAAAATTTATAAAGCAATGGTTAGATGGTGCTCTAGGTGTTAATCGACAATGGTGCGTTCCCATAGTTAACTGCACCACTACCAGTGCACTATGGTTTGTGAAACGCATCAGAGATCGTTTATGTGAAAATTGATTTTCAAATTTTTAGTGGTGCGCCTTGAAATGCATAGTGCACTGGAAAAGCAGTGCACAATACATTGATAATGCATCGTTATCGGTGCACACTGTAAATTTATAGGGTGCATCATCTGTAGCGGTGTGAGCCAAACAACTTGAACACGCCGTGCAACTTTTTTTTCTTTAAGAAAAAACAATAAACTAAGGCGAATTTTCATTTTCTATCCGCTAAAAATTTGAATTAGGAGGTAACAAAGAGATTACCCTAGCACTTGCGTGGTGGGGAGGCATGGTTGTGATGTAGACGAAATTTCAAAATTTTCCCACCGTTTGGAAAAATTCAAAAGCCACCAAGTCACAACAATGGAAGGGACCAATTCAACCACATGGAGCATTGATGGCAAGGTATTTCAACTAGGAAAGTAATGCACCGGTGCTTAGGTGGTCAAAAGCGTTATAGGATGGTAAAAATGGTTTTCCCATCTGGTATTTAAAAAAAAAATTACCTTATTTTGGTGCGCCCGACAATAAGACGCACCAGTGCAGTTATAGAAAAAGACTGCACTGTAAATGAATATAAAAATACAAACTTTTCATCTTGCATTTTTTAATGTTACCTTAGTCCAATGCACTCCATTATGGATGCACCGGTGTAGTTCGAGAGAGTGACCATCTCGGAAATGAATATTAAAACTAACAAATTGTGTCCTGTATTTTTTAATATTACCCTAGTCCGGTGCACTCCATTATGGATGCACCGATGTGGTTATAGAGAATGACCACATTGGCAATGAATATAAAAAAATAAAAATAAAAGTCCATCCCACATTTTTTAATGTTACCCTAGTCCGGTGCATTCCATTATGGATACAACGATGAGATTAGAGAGAAATCCCACATCGGCAATGAATATAAAAAAAAATTATGTCCTGTATTTTTTAATATTAGCCTAGTCTGATGCACTCTATTATGGATGCATTGGTGCATTTCCGATATATAAACGCACTATCCACACATATAAAATTATAAAATAATTTTTCCATCGGGTTTTTTTTGTTTACCCTACTTTGGTGCCCTACATGACATTACGCACTGGCGCATTGCAAAGATAATGTTGCTCCATTAATGAATAGAACAATATAAACATATTTTCCGTCCTGCAATCTTTTTATTTATTTCACTACACTGGTGCATATCTAAGACAATGCATCGGTGCGTTTGGGTGAGGTAAAAACACCGCTATAATTTCTTTTTAAAGTTTTCCATCTAGTTTTTTATTTGGTTACACCTTGCATCGATGCTTTCAATTACACACGTCACACCGATGCTATTCAAATATCGAAATGCCTCGTAATTCCTTTTTCTTATAAAAAAAAAATCCTAGCAAGAGGGAAACATTTTTTGGCTATAATCGGTGCGTCGTTTATGTGGTCACACCAAGGTGTCATCATAGTATAAACGCACCAGTCTTTGTTGCCTATAGAAATATAAAATAATTTTTTTTCTCTCCACTTGACCAGGATTTTTATCTTGGTGTGATATGTTTTTATTACGCACCAATGCATACTGACATTAGGTGCAGTGATGCGTTTAGTATTCATCAAAGCATCGAATAAAAACATCTGCTAAAACCTACGCTCGCTCGCCTCTGCCAGCAACCTCCACTAGAAATGGATATTTGGACTCTTTTTAGAGGTGCATCCGCAAAAACCTCCGCTAGAGGGTCTTTTCCTTGTAATGAAGGCGGGTGGAGGACTATATTGATGCATGGATTTGTTGCAATTTGGTATGTCCTGTCTGCAACCTCATTTGCACTTACCTGATTTGTAGTATGGACTTGTTCTTTTCTAGCCAAAGGTTTGCTTGGTTTATTCTTGATTATGGTTTTATATGGCCTTTGTCCTTTAGGACTTGTTCTTTTCTAGCCAAAGGTTTGCTTGGTTTATTCTTGATTATGGTTTTATATGGCCTTTGTCCTTTAGAAGTTCCCAAGTTCCAGGAGGAAGTGGGGATTGCTTGATTTTGTTATGTTTTATTTTGGATTCAAGTGGATGTAGTAAATTGGAGCTTGGGCATCATGGATGATCATGAGCATATAGGGCCTTGCGCTTATTTTGAATGCAAGATAATAAGAGCTATGTGTGAGCAATTAGATGCACTTCAAGCCTCTATTCAATATTTAAATGAAAAAATGGGAACTTCATTCAAGCTTAGGAGACTAGGGTTGGTGTCTTCAATATATCAACGGAAGATAATTCCAAATAGTTAGACAAAATAAAGGATGACCTTGAGATGCACTAACATCATTTTAGGTTTCACTCACAACTCACAATCCTTTGTGAAGTGACCTTGAATCTCAATGGGTTCCACCTTGGAGGGATGGAAGGAGGAATATACCATCCAATAAGTTGGAAAAGAGGCAACCAACCAATCTTTTCAAGTTTCAATGGAGCAGAGAGATGTTGACATGCAAGAAGCTCAAAGTAGGAAGGAAGACGAGTAACATATCTACTTTTCCTTGTTTATGTTTTGCTTTGTTTTATGGCTAGGTGGACAATTTGTCATAATATATAGTTGTAAGGTATTTTGGAATTTATATATCTCAAAGAAGTACTTAGGTTTTATTTAACTATTTGAAAGTGACTTTTTAGAGCTATTTTTGGACTCTTAATTTTGGATTTTATGATTGTTAGTTTTGACAAGTTGGATTGTCCACAACCTCTTTTCTTTTGATATCAACTTATCCATTTCTATCAAAGAAAAAATTTGTCCACACAAGAAAATAACATGATGATACATAATGTAAAACTTGGCCTAATTAAGTGAATGCATACTCACTATGGGATTTTTTTCATTTCTTCATTATTTGTCTTTTGCTTGCCAAATGGTGTATGTGTTGTAACTTGTTTCTTCTTGCCTATGTTCCTTATTTGCTTTCCTAAATTCTAATGTCCTCATTGAGTGCTTCCTTGATTGAGCCTATAGAGTTTGTAGACCTATCCACCATAGATTGTAATCTTCATGTAAAACCCAAAATCATATTGTAATGCCTATAAATATATGTGTTTGATTTCACCATTCTCATGTTATGATCTTCCAATCATTCCTTCAACTCATCATTTCTCGCCATTTGTGCCTCAATATGGTTCCCTCTACTATTATTCAAGTGTGTAATTGCTTTTGAAGTGCATCCAATTTCCTGACTAGAGGTTTGATGATCATCCGCTTGTCCAATACTTCACAAAGAGCACATTTTCCATGATGGTTATGCTTTACCATGGAACCACTAGATCCCAAATGCATAAACCAACCCAGGCCATTGTTTCACTTCAAACTTCGCACATAAACAACTTCAAAGAAGAGTACCAAGCTAATCATTTCCACTAGTTCAAGGAAAGTCCCGACTTGAATTTCCAAGCATCCACCTCATTTGCTCACTTCTTCACAACCCAAATGTAGTTAGGTCCATCCAAATAGATTACGTAAAATACCATAGTCAAATCAAGCTCCCCCCCATTGTTGTAAATTACTTAATTGCACCACCATGTTGCCAAGAGATATCCCATATTCATCGTGGATCACCATCATCTTAGACATAAATATCTCCTCACATCAATTGGAGTTAGAATGTGCAGAGGATATGGGGGTGGTAGGAGGATTAAATACTCCCTTTTTAACCTTACCACATGCCATTTTTCTCTTGCTTGTCGATGCATGCTATTTTAATGGTTGCTAGTAATGTAATTAAAAAGATTAAGGGGTCACCCCCATTTTTTTTTGAGCTACTAGTCATGGATC
The DNA here is from genome assembly GCA_027924585.1 of Larix kaempferi. NCBI lineage: Eukaryota > Viridiplantae > Streptophyta > Pinopsida > Pinales > Pinaceae > Larix > Larix kaempferi. The sequence continues at coordinate 1,030,358 of BSBM01000925.1, read as the reverse complement.
AAATGGTTGGAGGATACTCCTCCATTTTTTTCTAGGGTCCCTTTTGCAAGCATGGTTGTTGAGTTGGACATGGCATTCACTTGGGCAGTTCAAACTCAAAGAATATGATAAAGTTCAATAGATTTGAAGGTAGGGATTATCCCTTTGATCCTAACTACAAATCTAATGAGAGTTGAGGGGGGTCCTCGACCTTCTTTCTTTAATTTCCCGATCACAAGTGATGAGTTTCCAAAAATAAGAGCCTTCCTTACATCCTCAGACTCAAAATTAAAATTCTTTGATATATGAGTGAGGACTTCTGCTTGGTTATTTATTATCTTAACTAGACCCCATGTGTAGGTTAATTATTGTTGTCTACTGGGGTTATAAATACCCCATCTACACCTGTTGCCCCTTTAACAAAGGGTCTCTCCCTTTTTTTTTCTAGATTGTCTGTGACTTGGGACTAGCTTGTGGTCTAAGAAATGGTGATGCAGGGGCATCTAAGGCATCAAAATCACGTAGGGATCACACCTAGCCTAGGCCACACAAACTCTTAACATAAATGGATTTTTAAGTGTCTCCTCTCAACTAACTTGCAAGGTTCGAACTCGGGTTGCCATGCAGAACGAGGCACGCCAAAACCAACTGTGTTAGTGAGATTTGACTATAACAAAGGGTCTCTTATGCATATATAATAAATGGATTTCTTCTTCTATTGTATTGTTTGATGTCATAAAATGTTACATTCTTGATTAAATATATGGGTGATTTACATTGTTATAACAATGAACATAGTTGTAGTTAGTTGGCATATTTATTTAAATGATACAACACATTAATGCAATGATTATATTCAAATGTAATAATTAAAATAAAAATAAAAATATTATTATAAAAATGTTTTTTTGATAATTAATTGATATTTTGTAAAAAAAACAAGACATTGCATTTGCATACCCATGACATAGAAAAATTCAACACTACAACATTTTGTTGCATTGTATTAATTTGAAATAATTGATGCAATTTATACAAATTTACACCTGAGTGCACTTAAGTGAGTGTTACACACCGATGCAAGAATATTGTAATAAAACATAGGTTCTCCTAATGACAACAAAAACACCACTTCTTTCAATGATATTGTTATTGCTATCTTACCATGATCTTTATCGTTAATTTTTTTTTTACGGTGCACAATATGATATACACACTAATGCTTTCATTATAGAAATATACACAAGGGCTTCACAACATATATAATGTGTACCGATGTATAGTATATATTTTTAAAGCATTGATGCTTATAAAACTTAGGCATATTGGTGCATGTTATTGATATCAATGCCCTAATGTTTTTAATATCTAATATATGCACCAAAGTATTGGTAATTGGGATGAGAGGTGCTTTCTACTACCCAATATGAGGGAGAAGTGTAATTCCATGCTCAATGTGGAGTTCACATGTGGCACTTTAATAAAATAAAAAAATATTAAGTAAATAAAAATCTTACAATGTCGGTAGTAACTTAAAATGTAAAAGTGAACTAACACATGGCACTTTAATAGAATAATAAAATATTAAGTAAACAATTTTTTTACAATGTAGACCTTAACTTAAACTTCAAAACCAAAGAGAGATATATTCCAATTAATTTAAACAAAAAAATTAATGAAACTCAGATACTTCTTGCTATGCGATATGGGAGCTGAGCCATCATGAAACCATGATTTACATATGAGAAATTTGAGCACATACTAGATATTTACATATTATACCAGTACAGGTCCATCTTTGTAATGCCTTCCAAGGGCATTAATAATTTTAATCTAAATAAGCTTCTATTTCTTTTTTCATTCTAGAAATGCCTAATAGTATTAATACAACCACAAATGGTGGGCTTCTTAATTGTATGAGTGAACACCCTATAATCATCATGTAACCATAGCAGCATATAAAGAGTTTTCAACAACTTAAATTCAAGAGTTTTGCAACAACATATGAACAACTTAAATTTAGAAGAAAAATACCTCTATAAAGGAATGGTGACGAAGTCCAAATTGAGCAAGCCTTCATCTTCTTCATCTCGAGTTGCTTCTATCTTCATTTCCCAAAGCGGGACCACGGTTTTACCTCCCAGCCAACTAGGGACCTAACCGGCTCCCTAGCCCCAGGAAACCATTGAACGGTCCCATCCAAATGGCCTCCTGGCCCTCCGTGCCCGAGACCCCCAGAGAACAGAACAGTGATGCACCAGTAGGCTATGTATCAAATCTTCCAAGAGTTCTCAAACTCTTCCAACTCTTCAAAACTTCTCATACCCCAAAATACCAAAATTCTCCATCCAAGAATACTCTCACCAAAATAATCTTCAAGAGAAAAAGAACCTCCCTCCTTCCACTCTCAAGTCTCATATTTATATCAAAAATCCTCATCCATCAATAAATTCCCATAAATAATAGTCATCAATCAATAAATTCATTTTCTCCCCAAAAAAATAGAAATTTGATTTAAATAATTAAAATATTAATAAACATGGGTGCAAAGTCTCATTTGTCATGCTTCCATATTAATGCAACTATGACAACCAATTTCTAAAAATTTGTGCAAATCCTATCTATCCATTTATTTATATTATCCTTTCATTCATAAGTCACATAAGATATTTTCATATACTATATTATACTATGACATATTATATGTATATAATTATATGTGTTATTTAATAATCCAATCAATTTATATAAATCTAAATCATATTAAACAAGTCAACAAACTCATACTTTCAACACATAAGTAATGCTTTCATCAATTCGTCAACCAAGTTACTAATAGATAATATAATCATATTAATTTATTCATCGATCGACCAATCATAGTAATGTAATCACGAATTGACGTATGCATGGCCAGTGCACACGTCTTAAGCGTGCGTACTAATAATCACATTTAATGCTCCTAATAAATCATTATTACATCCTCACAAACAACATATAGAAGAACAATTAAACACTGCATCATTCATCATTCATAATCATTCATACAGAAACAATAAGACAAAATTAGATAAACATAATGGTGAAATCAAACATATAATCATGATGGTTAATAACAATCAAGAACACCATCCAATCCATCATTGGTACCATCCATCACATCATTAATCCAGCCCCCTAATCACCACTACTTCCATCTCCTGACCTCACCATCCCATCCTATGCTGCAATATACTGTGGCGTCGACTGCCTAACCACATATAGAACCCGTAAGCGGAAGTGTCGATCGACCACATCGACCAAGCTTCCCCAGCAGGCATCCACTAGTCGTCATCACACGTCTAGGGGAGTGCGCTACACAAACCTCCCACGACTCCAGGTTTCGGGGGATAAACGGTGGGAAATTCCTCCACCCCCCCAATAGTACTAGGGTCAACACCCTACATCAACCATACTGTGCCATCATTGTTCTAAGGGGTCCCGTCATTGAAAAACCACTTTGGGAAAGTCACAATTCCTGTCAAAACTCACACTCACCCACAAGTCATAGAAATATTGGAATTCACAATTAAATAGCATGAAATTTGATATAACATCATTATACTCATGATGTTTAATACATCTCGTGCCCCTTGTCAATATAGGAATCCGCCTAGCTCATAGCCAATTAACATGTGGAATAGTTCATCATTAACATGAAACATATATAAAGCCATACCCAACTCTTTCAAGTGTTAATCCATTTCACTAATACAACATTTACAAATAATCATGTAAGTACTTTTGCAAACAACTAAATTAGCCTTCCTCATATGGATATCCTATATTCAATTTTGAATGTTCAAATGAAATAACATATTTATTGTCATTAATAAATTAAAACATTATATTCCATTTACTGTCCACACATAGGGAGTCCATTTATTCACATAACAATAGTCTTACTCAACTTAGATGAGTCTAACATATAATAAAACAAATGAAAATGTTAAGCTAATTCACATTAGAGCTTTAATTACTAAGTGTGCAAATATGGAGTATTACATACACCCACCCTTCAAGAAACTTCGTCCCGAAGTTATGGTCATTCACAATTTTAAGAAAAATCTCGATACCATATCTCTATTTCTTCCGACTAAAATACCTTAGCCATGCTAGTCCCATGAGTCATTCACGTGATCAACATCTTGTTATTATATAATTTTACCTCTTCCACCACATAGGATGTGTTCTCAAGTTATGCTTTACATGATATACACACAATTGATCTAACTGTATCAAGGGTTATCAATTCATTTAGTCCTAGTTAGTTAACATATAATCATAATCTGTTGTTGTTTTCTATATCATAGTTCATAAGAAGACCTTGTCTCCCATATCACATTCCCTTAGGCTCAAGGTGTATTGTTATGACTCATTTATGGATTTTTAGCTTCAATGAATCTTTTCCTAATAATCAGTAATTACTTTATCATTATTATATTCAATTAGACTCAAATCTCAACAGTATCTTGAATGATGTGCTATATAATAATCTGGATAGCACCATGTCTATCAATGAGTACACCTCACCAATTAGCACTTGTCAAAGGAGAATTGCGACACACGAGTCTCATACTATGTAGAAAATACTTGTTGTTTCCATTTTACACATAGATCGCTTCCAACCCTTATAGTTTTAACTAATTTGTCTAATAGTATGATTAACTCATGAACATCATGAATCTCGACCCACATATCTACATAGGTACATCATATAGCTATATGTTATATGACAAAGCTTCTACATCATAACCCTACCTTAGTATATTTTCACGATGGGAAGGGTGCTACTTTACTTAATGCAATTAATCAGATTTTGATATTTACCAGGATGCATATGACTAGGCATGCGCTACACATACTCACCCTACTTATTTATTCGATGGTTTTGTAAGGATACTTATAATTTTCCATAAATAAATTCTTTTGCAATTATATCATTGAACCGCACACAATACTGACCACTTATGGCCTCTAGCCCTATTCAATCACTATCCAGCTCCCTCAATCTCTTTTCACTTACAATGAAGGAAGTCCATATGTAGGATGAAGATTCCCCTTACTCATGGGTAGGTTTAGAAAATTATGTCCCATTAATGTTTATCATTTACCCTTGGTTTATTTATTAATAAGGAAGACTTCCAAGGTGAACACTATAGTTGCTCTACTAAATATGCATCCCTGCTTGTTAATTTATTAACTAAATCATAAGTTGTGGTCTCTTTTGTTTTTGTTTGTTTAACCAGTGTTGATACTCTAGCTGATGCTGACCAATTATTTAATAAATGCCCCTACCCACAATAGTATTACAAAACTTGCATAGGTTTACAACTTACTTTCCCTCGGGGTCCATCAACATATTATCTATAATATTACTTGTAATTATTACACTTAGAATTACCCATTCTTAATAACTTCCTCTTTCCTAGTCATGCTTTGTAACAATTTATCTATACCTTATCCTTACATCATAATAACAACTTGATCTCTAGTCATTGCACATTTCTTTGGACATCTTATGCTTTTATTCTTACCAAGAATTTTATTTTTATTATGAAAGTTCAACACCGGGGTGAACATGCCCCATGCTCTTTATTAGAGTTGAAACTAACTTAAGTTAACTCCCAAGACTTATCTTGGATTAGTTATATGGAAAATATCCCCTCGAAAAACATCAAATTAGGCATACTGATTTATTTTGGTTAATCTTTATCTTAACCACTAGATCATCTACTCATAATGTGGGAGGAATAATTATTATCATTATTACAAAAATTCAATCATTTCTCAACATGATCGTTATAGTTCATAAATTTATCAACAAGTATATAGTCATACTTAATTATAGGTCAACTAAACCACCTCACCCTAATACTTAATAAGTGAATAATTGGGAAATGGCCCCTATGTTATATGTCACACACCCTTTCCTATTCCATCAAATTCCTTCCTAAGTTACAAACGTGTTGCATTAGGTAACCCAAAACCTCAATACATATAAGACTATACTTAGGTGGCTAATAATACTTTTAACTTTTTACTTCATACTTGAGCCCCTAAGCCCCCCCCACATTGTACTATAATTCAATGTAGGATAAGCTTGCAATTTTTCCAACTAAGTCACACATATTGCAATTTACGTAAAGATTGGATTTCAAAAGCCCTTTAGAATATGTGATGGTAGGTAGTCATGAATTATTTTCTTACTCTATATTTTTATATCTTTATATTTTTATTACAATATTCATTCTCTTTATATTTTCAATTTTTACTCTATATTTACTTATATACCCTATTTCTTATAATAACATTTATGTACTCTATTTCTCAATTAAAGCACAAGTTATGTATTATTCATCACTTATATATATATACACACATTATGCTAACTTCATGACTTATCTCCATTATCATGCATTTATGCATCTATATTCTATGCCATCCTCTTCTCATTGTTTATTTAAAAATATATACTTTATGTAGAGAGAAATGTATGGAAAATTAGTGACGACCAAAACGAGGAGACATGTGGCTATATGAATTACGCATTTACTATTAACAAGATTATCTTGTTTTTTATTAATAAATTAATCTATAATACCACATTAATGGATCAACCGCACTTGCTCCTACTTGCAGTCAACTGAATCTATAATATCATATAATACCGTAAGACGTTAGATTAAAATATCAAGATAATTTTGCCATAATTATGAATTATATAGTACTCTTTATCAAATGAATTCTTTAGGGTTGTGTTTTTTTTTTTTAATTTTTTTTTTTTTTATCATTCAGATGCTCCTGTTAGGAACTCAAATATATATATATATATATAATTGAAGCAGAAATGTTTTTAGTGATACCTAATCGCCTTGTTCCTCATAAATTTCCTTATCATCTCCCTTGCCAAACTATGAAATAAAGCAGTCAAGCACAGCTAAAGGAGCTTTGTGATCTTCGACAGTGGGAGACAATTTCTGGAGTTATATCAAACTCTAGACGGCATGGGAATAATCATCAAATGAAAAGATATATATGGGAATGATGGAAACCCTAGCGGGAGTGTCTAAGATAGTACGAGTTAAATTTAATTACATGGGAAGGTTATTGGGATGTTAGAAATCAAAGACTGTATGATTGAATTTGAAGTCTCTCATTTATAATTTATTTTGCTCAGTTAATAGAGGTTTAAAGACAGTTTCCGAAGATTGATATATATATATATATATATATATATATTTCAAAATAAAATAGTTTACATTTTATTTTCAAATAAAAGTATAAATACTTTGCATTTTATGGGCAAAATTAATATTTACCTATTACTCACATAAACTCACATCTCGTAAATCATGTAATCCTCAATTTTTTTTTTAAGGATGCCTTCCCCCGTTTGTTTTTTTTTTTTAAGTAAGTTTTACTCTCTACCAAATAATGCACTTAACACCCCGCGTCTATGTATTTCACAGTGGGGTTTTGTTGGTCAATACCCCGGATTGTTTGGCAGTCATTTCACATTCGCATTCCTTCGGTGGCGTGTTGGCCAAGCTTTCTCAAAACCTCTCCTGCCGGACCTTGGAAAAAGCACATGCCCCGTGGTTTTTTTTTTTTTTGATGCTGGTATCTATGTTGATGTTGACGGGATGAAAAGCAAGAATCCTGGAGATTTAATAATAAGTTTTGCAGCATGAGTGGGATACACTCCAAAATATCCCATCAATACACGCATCAACTCGTCAATCCAATTCCTTATGAGGTGAAACCAAGATTTAAGCAACTGACACACACCAGAAATCTCGTCGATTCTTTACATTTATTAACAATGTGACAGGTTTTACGAGGGTTTAATAGTAGAGTGTTGCTGCTTGTTTGTCATAGTGCTATTTTACTGCATCTTTACAACTTTGGCTAGGAACTCTCCTCGTCCAATTACAGATCAGGAAATTCGCGACCAAAAAGAGCACATGCTGCGAAGATATTGAGAAAATACGGCGAGAATGGAACCCTGCAGCACCGTTGAATACGGACTCAACGACCTAAATGTGGTCTATGGGGATGGCAATGCAAGTCTTCATCTATAGCCAAAGAGAATTGTGCTCTTATATGCCTCAATTCCGTTTGCTATGAGCACATTTACGGAGATGATCCGCTAGAGGAAGGGGAAGTAGATTATAAACGAGGGCGGGACTTCAAGTTTTGTATGCAGAGGTTATCTACTTGACTACAGCTGCTATCTATGCCAGAATCTAGGTGATTAATGCCATTAATAACTCTTGCGTGGAGCCCTGCCAAATAGTTATGACAACTATCTCCAATAATTATGATCCTCAACGACTTCCATGGCGGTTCGGGTCATCCTCGACCTACCCTGGAACTCACTTCAAATCTGTCATTCCAAAGATAAATATCCATTGCTTTATGATGGAGTCGACGCCTATCCTTGTCTGGAATAACTCCGTCAATGGTCGTTCCATAAGATTATAAATGCATCATAAAGTCTAAACATTCGGTAGTGAGGTGACTTTGCCGATCCTGTCAATGTCGTCAAATAATAAAATATAATTATGTTTTCTTGAAGTAGTTTAGAACCCATTCTTACTGTTCCACTTATTTAAGTTTTTGCATATTGTTCTGTATAATAAACAGGGGTATAAAACCCGAATTTCATCTGCAGCCTGTGTTTGTTCTGTAATTGGGAAGGGATAGATAAATTCAAGCAAAAGCAAAGTAAGCATGTAGAAAGGGTAACCCCTTTTTTTTGGGGGGGGGTGGGGTGTTGTTTCGATGCCTGAGCTAACACTCAGTAAGGGCAAAGCTCAGAGCTCAGAGAATGTTTTGTAAAAGTTTCAAGAGATCTAAACTTCGAAATGAACCCTAGCAATGAGCTCACTCGGAGTTGCAAGACTTTTTCTGCTTGATGACAGAGGTAACCTGAGTCAATCATTCGTCTGATTGCGAGGGCGTAGGAAAATACCGGAGAGAACAATTCCTCTGCAAAAGGGTTGAAGGAGGTGAAATGTAAACTCAACACTTTTGCCAACAATTTCATTGATATTTTGTTTTTGATACAAAACTATATCTGTCAACACCAGTCTGGCTTTGTTTTATTATATATATATTTTTTTCATACAGGATAAAAAAAATGCTATCGGTTTACCTTGTTAAGCGTAGCCGACAGGTTTTGCTTTTGTTCGACCTTGATGCTTTGATTAAGGTTAATGTTTGAGACAAACAAAGCTTCCATGAATCTGTATATATTTTATTCTAGTTTTAAAAAATTTATTGTCTTTAGACTGGAAGTCATCACTATTTTTATCTGAATTTGTTTTATCCCTAAATCTAGCCTTATTTTTTTTTCATTCACTATTTTTCAATCTTCCTCATATACCATACGACTATTATGCACGAGTTCTTAAACCCCAATTCTGTGTGACCTACACACTTTAAAATATCCATTTAATCGCTTAAATTATTGGTTAAGTTTTCTGTGAGATTAACACAAATTTATCAAAGAAATATGTTGAAAATAAGTGCATGCCCGCACATGGCTTGTTATACTCTTTTGTTGTTTTGTTTTTGTTAAGAAATTTGGGGTTGTTCCTATAGGCATGCCAGATGTGAAACAACGTTCATCTCATTACCATGATTTTAATTTCGAAAACATCAAGATTCATACTCAGGAAGTCATGATTTGAGCTAAAATAACGCCAAGTCTAGGTTTTGAATATCATGAATCTTTAAAATAAAAACGACAAGATTCAACTCAGGAAATCATGAAATTGAAACGGAAATACACGCTAAGTCTGGGTTTGATTACACACCAAGTTTTAAGCTCGAAAAATATGAAATTGAGGCTGGACGAAACGCTAAATCTGGGTTTCGAATACCATGGCTTTCTAAAATACCAACGCCAAGATTCGACTGAGGAAATTATTAAATTGAAATTGAGATAAACGCCAAGTCTAGATTTTGAATACTATAAAAAAAATAAAATGCCAAGAATCAGATTCTGGAGGGCCATGATTTGGGATCACAGAGTTTAATAATAACTTGGATTAAGAACACTCATTCAAATTTGAAATCAACGCAGAATTTAAAGACAAACTTATAATTCAATTTATTAGATCTGGAAAGATCAAAATAGAAATGGGATCCACGCGGAGTTTATGGGCCATTTTGCAATTCAATTCGTTAGATCTGGAAACGTAAATAAAAATGGGGTCAACGCACAGGGTATCTTTCCTTCAACTTGGTCATTCGGCGGATTGAAATTTAAGGTACTTAAATTCCAATTACAGAGTCTTAAAAATTAAGAAACACGGATTATTGATGATTACGCACAGCGTTCAAGTAACAACAATTTACAGTCTGAGCCTGCTCTTGTATAAGCACACAGAGTTATGATAAAAATTAATACAAGCGGAGTTCAAAATCAAAAATAGATGATGCCAACGCAGATTTAGATTTTTGTTGTAGTCATCTGGAGGTATGGGCGACCGAGTGTAACCCCAGGATTTGTTGATGTATATGTAACTTCGGAATGTATTTCACATATATGTATATTGTATTCCTATAGAGATGGTATTATTCCTCTATAAGGAAGTGTCATCATTTATATTGTAAGTGTCGTAACTTATACTTGATGGGTTATTAGACCACCTTGTTTGGGGTCGGCCCTGTATAAGTCATGTGGGTCAAAGGGTTATTAGACCACCCTATTGGGGGTCGACCATGTGGGTCAAAGGGTTATTAGACCACCCTATTGGGGGTCGGCCCACTCAGCATTATGTTATGTGGTTAAGTTCGAGCCGACATGAGTTAGGTAAAAAGGCAAGTCAAGTCAAGTATAAATAGAGTGCGGGAGGCACTCTATTTGTTCACTCACTTCTCACACATGCTCTCAAGGAGGAGAGGCGCACTTATGGAGGAGGAGGATTGCTGCTAGGTTATGGCTATCTCTATTGGTTGGTTGTATCATTGCTCTATCTATCTCTGAGGAAGTTATTGGGGTTTTTCACCTTTATGGTTTTCCCCAAGTAAATCTTTGTGTCTCTTGTGTGCTTGCATTATTGTCTCCATGATTGATATGCTGTACATGTTGTTCTCTCAGTTAAGATCCTAGATCATATTGAAGTAAATTCTGAAAATTTAACATGGTATCAGAGCTAGCCTGAAAGAAGGCATGATATGGCATGTATGACACTTGTTGCACTTACGATGCTAGGGCTTGATATAGCAAAAACCAGTCATCGTAGCACTTTCGCTATAAATCCGTTTTGGCGAAGTTTTCGGATCTGCAATTGTTACAGGCCGAAGCTAAGATCTCCAGGTATCTTGTGTCCAAAGGACAACCTCTAATTCGTTTTACTTTGTGATTTATGATCTGTACAATATAGGGTTTCTGCCTCTTCCAGATCTGAGTCAAAATCAGGTGACCTTGGGAAAAAGGTCATAACTTGGGCTAGGAAGCTCCAAATGAAATTTCATAAAAAGTGACAGGTAGTACACAGTCTGTACTATCTCAGAAAACTTTTTCAGAGGCCGAAGTTGAACCAGTGACACGTGGCACGCCGTACAAGTTCGCTCTACTGTTTTATCCCATAAACAGGTCATGTTGCGACACTTGGCATAACTCTCTCTCAGAAAATCCAATTGAGGTCAGACCTGTCAGGATGGAAAGATAACAGGCCGAGCTATCTCAGAAAACTTTTTCAGAGGCCGAAGTTCAAACAGTGACATGTGGCACGCCGTACAAGTTCGCTCTTCTGTTTTATCCCAAAACAGGTCACGTTGCGACACTTGGCATAACTCTCTCTCAGAGAATCCAATTGAGGTCAGACCTGTCAGGATGGAAAAGTAACAGGTCAGGCTATCTCAGGAAACTTTTTTCAGACCCTGTGGATCAAAAATTTCGGAGTTACACCAGAAACAATCAGGTACATATTTCTGTCAAAACAGAATTATTTTTTGGTACCTTCATTCATGGCTTCCGGAATTTAGGGCTTTGAAGAAAGTTGGAATTTTTGTAATCGGAGACCACGGCTGAATGCTACTAATCAAAATAAAAATTTAGAGACCAAAATCAGAATTTTTGGTTGGGCAGAAGGCCGGGCTTGATCAGACCCTAGTTCGGGACTTTGATCAGGAAAGTGGAAAATTAGGGCTTCTGTAAAAATGGGAATTTTTGAAATATGAGACCACGGCTGGAAGCTCCTCAGAAAAATAGAAGCTTAGAGCTTTGGATCAAACCTTTTGATTGGGAAAAAGAGTGGGATTCATCAAACTCCAGTTCAGGGTCACGTCCAGTGAATCCGGAAGTTTCAAAGGCAAAATTGAGGAGTGAAACTTTGCAGTTTTCAAATTCTGAATATACCAGTTTGATCAGTTCATCAAGGCGCATATTCCTATCCTATCGGAAGGTTGAAATTCAAAGTTTGAATTTTTGGGGTTTCTCTGACTAACCCATATCCAGCTCAAGGTCCAGTTCTTGCAAATCAAGTGGATTGGGTTAATCCTAGAAGAAGATGGATTGATCACCTGCATAAGTGAAAGAAGTTCCTGTCTCAGAGGGAGATGAGGATAAGGCTTTACATAAGGAGATTACAAGCGATCTCGACAGGTATGACTCATCGAGGTATGTTTCGATATTTGTCCATGATTAAGTTTATGGTATGTTTGTCTTCATGTTATTACGGTTAGTACAATTTTGATTTTAGATTTGTCGTTTCACCTTAACAAAATTATGAATGCATGATAGAAGATATTCATTGGTTAGGGTGTTGACACTTATGATTGTACTAATGCATTATGGTGTTGTATGAGGTTTATGTTGTCTACTAACATGAAAGGTACACCAAGAAAGACAAAGCATGTTCCAGTTCAAGAACATATGATCATGATGACATGAGGATAAAGACTCATCCATTGTCATGGATCTCATAGAAGATCCATTTACGAGGTATGTATAACTTGGTTTTATAATGGCTAACCTATGAGATATACAGGTTACTAGCACAAGTCATTGAAGAAGAACAAGAAGACACCATGTGAGTATGTTAGACATAATTAGCTAGCATGCTAATCCAGGTATGTTTTTCCTATATCAAGTTAGAATCTCACCTTGTGATAAGATCCTTTATTTAAGTATACTTGGCATGATTGATTATGATTATTCATTGAAGTTAGTACTCATGGGTTTAGGCATATTATGATTTTTACTTTGATTGATGATATGACTAACCAGAAAAATCCTATGGTCAAATAGGATTATAAGTAAAAGAATTATGTCTCTTATATTGATTGATTTGACTAACCAGAAGAATCATGAAGGTATAGGTTTGAATAATCACAGGTTTTATGCATATTATATCTTTTATCTTGATTAATGATTCAACTAACCTGAAGAGTCATAGGTTTGAGTAATTATAGGTTTAGATATGTTATGTTTCTTATGATTTGACTAACCATAAGAATTCTACATAAACCTTGAATGCTAATGCTTATTATTTTCTGTTTGAAATAATCATGACTATACATGCTTGAGATTATTGTGTTTTAATAGTATACTAATGAATGTATGATTCTATATGAGATCACAAGGATAACTCAATCATGATACTAATAAGCATGCATAGGGACCACGGATGAATATGAGTTCAAGAACAGGTAATTCAGGAAGCAAAGATCAAGAGGGAGCACACTCCAATTGCTCCTGCAAGAAAGCAAAGGAGCACACTCCAGTTGTTCCTGCAAGAAAGAAAAAGAGCACACTCCAGTAGTTTCTGCAAGGATGCATATATTCAGAGGGAGTTGACCATCTTTCTACATTCCACAACAGAAAGGTGTAGAAGAAGCTACTTCAGATTAGGACTCCAACAGCTTCTGCAAGGAAGCAAAGACTCAGAGGGAGTCCACCCAACGAACAAAGAAAGATAAGTATTTTAATTATCATTTCTTGCATATGTATTTGTTTAAATAAAATTGTTCAATGATGTATATGCTCATGTTCCTAGACTTAGGATATGTATAGTTGCATTGATGAACAGTATACTACTAATATACATGGGTAAGTGGCCTATGGCACTGTACAACATTCCATTGCTACTTATCTAGAATGAAACCTCTTTGCTGACATGTTGGGAGTTGTGCACACTCTTAACAATGTTCTGGTAGAGATTGGAAGGCATCTAGAAAGTTATGAAATATGGATAAATGTTGTATTGAAGCATTGGCTAAGATAATTGCATGACTGTATGACATATTTCTTTATGTGTAAGAATTTGTTCTGAAAACTATGAGATGTTTTCTAATCATGCAATTTAACTTGTTGTGTAGGAAAGATCGTATGCCATCTCCTACAAAAGAAGAACTACAACATTTGTTCAACAACAAAATTATCTATTGAAGATATTGAAGTTCCCAGGATCTGGGATGAAGAAATGGAATGCCATGATCCGTAGATCATGAAGAACGATGTTTGGGATGTAGTCCCAAGACCTGAAGGGAAGTTTGTTATGACTTCCATATGGATCTATCAGATCAAGCATGTTGCAGATGACAGCATTGAGAAATATAAAAGTGATACTACTTTTGTATGCAGATAACTTGTTTGTTACAGGTGAAGATAGATTGATTGCCGACATGCAGCGAAAGCTTACTACCGAGTTCGAGATGAAGAACTTGGGAATGATGCACTATTTGTTTTTGGCATGGAGGTGTGGCAGAGTGATGGAATCTTCCTTGGACAAGGGAAGTATGCAGTAGAAATCCTGAAGAGGTTCGGGATGATGGACTACAAGGCTATGGCCACACCTATGACATCGAATATGAAGCTTCTATGTGATGCTTCATCTGAGCTGGTTGATGTCTCTACGTATCGTCAGATGATTGGGTCCTTGATGTACTTGACGAACACGAGACCAGACATTTGCTTTGCTGTGAACACATTGAGCCAGTTCCTGATGGATCTGAGGTGTGTTCACCTGGTTACTGTAAAGCATGTTCTGAGGTACCTGAAGGGTACAGTGGATTTTGGGCTCAGGTATGAGGCGAATCAAAAGTTTAACCTGCAGGGTTATGTTGATTCAGATTGGGCTGGCAGTGCTGCAGATAGGAAGAGCAGATCTGGGTGTTGCTTCAGTATGGGATCAGGTGTGATCTCTTGGTTTAGCAGGAAGCAGTCCTGCGTAGCACTGAGTACAGCTGAGGCAGAGTATGTTGCAGCCTGTTCAGCTAGTTGTGAGGCAGTATGGCTACGGAAGCTACTGTCTGAGTTATTTGATCTCCCGTTGGAGGCTACTGGTATCTTCTGTGATAACCAGAGTTGTGTGAAGCTGTCCAAGAACCCAGTGTTTCATGACAGGTCGAAACACATAGAGATCAAATATCACTATATCAGGGATATGGTGCAGAGAGGAGCTGTGAAGCTCCTGGATGTTGCGACGGACGAGCAGATTCCAGATGTGCTGACGAAGCCACTAGCCAGGCTGAAGTTCGAGTACTTCAGAAAGAGGCTTGGCGTGCTTCAGATCGAGGATACTTCGAGGAAGAAGTGATGGACACATTTGCTGAAGCCATTCCAAGCATGTTGGAAGGAGGATCCTTCACATGGCTGTGGATGTAAGCGCTGGATAATGGGCATCAGGATGATGTTCTGGTTTCTGCTTGGATATGATCAGTTGGATCATTTATGTATGTATGCATCATGTTGGAGGCTGGATATGATCAGTTGGATCATGTGTATGTATTTTGTATATGCATCATGTTGGATGCTTGGACCATGTATCTGTATATGTATCAGGTGGATACATTGTATGATCAGGTGGATCATGTATGATGATATGTATCAGGTAGATACTTGGTATGCATCAGGTGGATGCATTGATGTATCAGGTGGATACATTGTATGATCAGGTGGATCATGTATGGTGATATGTATCATGTATTTGTATCAGGTGGATACATTGATGATCAGGAGGATCATGTATGATGATATGTATCAGGTAGATACTTGGTATGCATCAGGTAGATGCATTGATGATCAGGAGGATCATGTATGATGATATGTATCATGTGTTTGTATCAGGTGGATACATTGATGATCAGGAGGATCATGTATGATACTTGGTATGCATCAGGTAGATGCATTGATGATCAGGTGGATCATGCAGCAGGATGTTGCAGTGATGATCAGGATGATCATAGATGACGAGCTTCAGGATGTTGCTCCAGATGACATGCAGCAGGACGTTGCAGTGATGATGATCAGGATGATCATGGATGGTGAGCTTCAGGATGTTGCTCCAGATGACATGCAGCAGGACGTTGCAGTGATGATGATCAGGACGATCATGAGTACATCAGGATGATGTATGGTGAGTATCAGGTTGATACTCTATGGCCGTGGATCAGGTTGTGCAGATGAGCATGTCTGGGAGATCCTATAGGTCGGAGTTGTGTACCCGTAACAGCCTGGGATGCTCTTTCGAGACATTGCTCTGGGAGGACATGTAATTTGTGCCCTGGGAGATCTCAGGTCGGAGTTGTGTACCCGTAACATCCTGAGATGCTCTTGCGAGGTTTTGTCCTATGGCATGTAATTTGGGCCCTGGGAGATTTCAGGTCGGAGTTGTGTACCCGTAACATCCTGAGATGCTCTTTCGAGGTTTTTCCATGACCACATGTAATAGCGCCCTGGGAGATTTCAGGTTGGAGTTGTGTACCCGTAACATCCTGAGATGCTCTTGCAAGGTTTTGTGGTGGACCACATGTAATTTGTGCCCTGGGAGATTTCAGGTCGGAGTTGTGTACCCGTAACATCCTGAGATGCTCTTTCGAGGTTTTGTGGTGGACCACATGTAATTTGTGCCCTGGGAGATTTCGGGTCGGAGTTGTGTACCCGTAACATCCTGAGATGCTCTTTCGAGGTTTTGTGGTGGGGTCACATGTAATAGCGCCCTGGGAGATCCTACAGGTCGGAGTTGTGTACCCGTAACATCCTGGGATGCTCTTTCAAGGTTTTGTGACGCACGTAATAAGTCCTGAGGATTCCACAGTATGGCCAGTGATGACGAAGACCTGCAGGTGGTGGGCCTACATCCAGTATGAAAAAGGACTGGCTCTGTAGAACTTCCTATGACGAGTAGATTCAGAGATTGATTGAGATAGCAGCAGCAGTGACGATGATGATGACTCGATGACGATTATCTAGTGACGATGATCCAGAGAAGATGACTTGTGCTAGAAGAACTGTGCTGAGAAATACCTTCCTAGTTAAGAGGGAGTGTTGATGTATATGTAACTTCGGAATGTATTTCACATATATGTATATTGTATTCCTATAGAGATGGTATTATTCCTCTATAAGGAAGTGTCATCATTTATATTGTAAGTGTCGTAACTTATACTTGATGGGTTATTAGACCACCTTGTTTGGGGTCGGCCCTGTATAAGTCATGTGGGTCAAAGGGTTATTAGACCACCCTATTGGGGGTCGGCCATGTGGGTCAAAGGGTTATTAGACCACCCTATTGGGGGTCGGCCCACTCAGCATTATGTTATGTGGTTAAGTTCGAGCCGACATGAGTTAGGTAAAAAGGCAAGTCAAGTCAAGTATAAATAGAGTGTGGGAGGCACTCTATTTGTTCACTCACTTCTCACACATGCTCTCAAGGAGGAGAGGCGCACTTATGGAGGAGGAGGATTGCTGCTAGGTTATGGCTATCTCTATTGGTTGGTTGTATCATTGCTCTATCTATCTCTGAGGAAGTTATTGGGGTTTTTCACCTTTATGGTTTTCCCCAAGTAAATCTTTGTGTCTCTTGTGTGCTTGCATTATTGTCTCCATGATTGATATGCTGTAGATATGCTGTACATGTTGTTCTCTCAGTTAAGATCCTAGATCATATTGAAGTAAATTCTGAAAATTTAACAGGATTCATATACATACACAAAACCAAATTAAAATAAAAACAGAATTCAGTTTATGAGTCATTCCATCAGTTTTTCAGAGATCGGAAGGTAAGGCGTTTAAAATTAAGATTTACAAAGATCATAATTTAAATTCGAATTGGGAGAGCAATAGAATAGTAATCCAATCACTCGGATCTATGATAAAAGTCAGAATTCAATTTTTGAGAATTCGAGTAGATCCATAATAAACCTTACTACATGCAGAGTTCGTATTACTCGATACCTTGACAATTTCTAATATTATATATATACAAATTAACAACGTTACTGATTACACAGAATAATATATATCCTGATAGAAACAACCATAGAGCTTAAATACTGATAAACAAAACTGAAGAACTTAAAGAACTAATTAAGTTCAACTCAAAAGATCTGGATACGCCCTTCTAAATCGAAATAGACTCACACAGTAATCTAATAAGCATACAATTAAAAACAGAGTATAAGGGAAAACAATAGACTCATTCATATTCCTAAGTCCGATTTTCCATCTAACACAACCACATTGTCATCAAATACATTGCACCATGAAGGACATCATGTTTGTTTGATATTTTCTGGTAAATTTCAGACATCATGTTTGTTGCAGACATCATGTTTGTTTGTTATTTTCTGGTAAATTTCACCATAATTCCAGGTGTAGTTAGGCCCTAAGGTCTGAGTGCTTGAGCCTTACACTCTGATACCATATGTAATGCCTTCCAAGGGCATTAAGAATTTTAATCTAAATAAGCTTCTATTTCTTTTTTCATTCTAGAAATGCCTAATAGTATTAATACAACCACAAATGGTGGGCTTCTTAATTGTATGAGTGAACACCCTATAAGCATCATGTAACCATAGCAGCATATAAAGAGTTTGCAACAACATATAAACAACTTAAATTCAAGAGTTTTGCAACAACATATGAACAACTTAAATTTAGAAGAAAAATACCTCTATAAAGGAATGGTGACGAAGTCCAAACTGAGCAAGCCTTCATCTTCTTCATCTCGAGTTGCTTCTATCTTCATTTCCCAAAGTGGGACCACGGTTTTACCTCCTAGCCAACTAGGGGCCTAACCGGCTCCCTATCCCCAGGAAACCATTGAACGGTCCCATCCAAATGGCCTCCTGGCCCTCCGTGCCCGAGACCCCCAGAGAACAGAACAGTGATGCACCAGTAGGCTATGTATCAAATCTTCCAAGAGTTCTCAAACTCTTCCAACTCTTCAAAACATCTCATACCCCAAAATACCAAAATTCTCCATCCAAGAATACTCTCACCAAAATAATCTTCAAGAGAAAAAGAACCTCCCTCCTTCCACTCTCAAGTCTCATATTTATATCAAAAAATCCTCATCCATCAATAAATTCCCATAAATAATAGTCATCAATCAATAAATTCATTTTCTCCAAAAAAAATAGAAATTTGATTTAAATAATTAAAATATTAATAAACATGGGTGCAAAGTCTCATTTGTCATGCTTCCATATTAATGCAACTATGACAACCAATTTCTAAAAATTTGTGCAAATCCTATCTATCCATTTATTTATATTATCCTTTCATTCATAAGTCAAATAAGATATTTTCATATACTATATTATACTATGACATATTATATGTATATAATTATATGTGTTATTTAATAATCCAATCAATTTATATAAATCTAAATCATATTAAACAAGTCAACAAACTCATACTTTCAACACACAAGTAATGCTTTCATCAATTCATCAACCAAGTTACTAATAGATAATATAATCATATTAATTTATTCATAGTTTGACCAATCATAGTAATGTAATCACGAATTGACGTATGCATGGCCAGTGCGCACGTCTTAAGCATGCGTACTAATAGTCACATTTAATGCTCCTAATAAATCATTATTACATCCTCACACACAACATATAGAAGAACAATTAAACACTGCATCATTCATCATTCATAATCATTCATACAGAAACAATAAGACAAAATTAGATAAACATAATGGTGAAATCAAACATATAATCATGATGGTTAATAACAATCAAGAACACCATCCAATCCATCATTGGTACCATCCATCACATCAGTAATCTAGCCCCCTAATCACCACTACTTCCATCTCCTGACCTCACCATCCCGTCCTCTGCTGCAATATACTGTGGCGTCGACTGCATGACCTAACCACATATAGAACCCGTAAGCGGAAGTGTCGATCGACCACATCGACCAAGCTTCCCCAGTAGGCATCCGCTAGTCGTCATCACACGTCTAGGGGAGTGCGCTACACAAACCTCCCACGACTCCAGGTTTCGGGGGATAAACGGTGGAAAATTCCTCCACACCCCCTAATAGTACTAGGGTCAACACCCTACATCAACCATACTGTGCCATCACTGTTCTAAGGGGTCCCGTCATTGAAAAACCACTTTGGGAAAGTCACAATTCCTGTCAAAACTCACACTCACCCACAAGTCATAGAAATATTGGAATTCACAATTAAATAGCATGAAATTTGATATAACATCATTATACTCATGATGTTTAATACATCTTGTGCCCCTTGGCAATATAGGAATCCGCCTAGCTCATAGCCAATTAACATGTGGAATAGTTCATCATTAACATGAAACATATATAAAGCCATACCCAACTCTTTCAAGTGTTAATCCATTTCACTAATACAACATTTACAAATAATCATGTAAGTACTTTTGCAAACAACTAAATTAGCCTTCCTCATATGGATATCCTATATTCAATTTTGAATGTTCAAATGAAATAACATATTTATTGTCATTAATAAATTAAAACATTATATTCCATTTACTGTCCACACATAGGGAGTCCATTTATTCACATAACAATAGTCTTACTCAACTTAGATGAGTCTAACATATAATAAAACAAATGAAAATGTTAAGCTAATTCACATTAGAGCTTTAATTACTAAGTGTGCAAATATGGGGTATTACAATCTTAACTCCATATATACAAAGCACAGAGAGGGATCAAATCCCTTAAGGTGTAAACTTTGCCTCAAATTTTGCATTTAAGTTTGCACTTAAGGAGTTTGATCCCTCTCGGTGCTTAATAGATCTACAGTTAAGATGGATCTATACTGGTATGTAGTACATATTGGTATTAGAGTTGTTGTTAGGAGGCATTGGCGCATATCCTTTTTTTTCAAGAAGAAAAAAATGTACTTTTGCTATTATATAATAAAAAAGTACTCCTCCATACATAGATAAATCTGGAACATATTATACTAGTTCCATCTAATCAACAAAACATAGAAACTGAGATTCATTCCAACATCTCTCATATAACTAAAAACATGCAAGTATTGAAATAGAGATGATACCAAAAAAGCATATCAAAAGACAACTAATCTTCAAAGATATAAGAAGATCCCTGATGCGACATAGTGTTATCGATCCATTCCTCCCAGATAAGAAGACCTTCTTCACCATTGAGAGCTTCTTTTGATAAGGCGTCTGCAACATCATTGATTTCTCTGTAAATATGGTCGATTGTCCAATCATAGAATGTGTTTAAAAGTGTCTCAATTCTTTTGCACCAATGTTGAAGAGTGATGGAGGACAGGTTGTGGAGATGTTTATCCCATTTAACAACCATCAAAGAGTCGCCAAAAAATCTCAAAGTGTCAATACCAAAAGATGCATCAATTTTAAGGAGACACCAGAAAGCTAAAATTCCAGCCTTAGAGTTTGAACCTTTACCACAGTTCAACTTTAAATTGAAGAAGTAGTTTTTGTTGATGAGCAATAAAGCACCTATTGCACAATTTCCATTTATCGCCACACCATCAAAAAATCATGTCGCTTTGTTGGAATCTCCAATGCCCCTGATAGCTCTACCTTTACAATTTGATAAGGAAAGCTTGTTATAGGAATTCAACATTGCAATGGCTTTAAAAGCAACCTGTGCAGGTGATGTAAACAACTCTTCAAATATAATGTTATTCCTAGATAACCAAATCATCCATATGATAAATGCCGACAATATTTTATGCTTTCTGTGAGATTTAACCCATGAATGTAATGTTGAATCCAGATCAGATGATGTCCATGAACAATTGAGAGACATAGAAGAAACAACCATATCCCAGACCGATTATGTATAATTGCATGTAACAAATATATGATCCACTCTTTCATATTTCATTCTGCATAATGAACAGTGGCTAGGGCTGGACCAACCTCGTCGCTGTAAATTGTTCCAAGTCAGTATACGATCCTCCAGAGATAGCCATAAGAACCATTTTTTTTTTCTGCGAGATTTTCCATTTCCATAGAATATTGTACCACCATTTTTATTGCCCAAAGCAAGATTTTGAGAAATTTCCATATAAGCAGACTTTGCTGTAGTCGAATCCGATTCAGATTTGAAGGACCAAACAATTTTGTCTTCAATATTCGAAAGTCTGATTCCTTCTTTGTTCAAATATGAAATATATCTTGTCCATTCTTCACCCCATCTTCCACGAAGACCTAGATCCTGAGTCGATAGCCAATATTTATCAGAGTTTTGGAACCAAACAGGGCGTCGAATGTGATCAAGTGGGACAAGCCCCAAATTTGAGAGATAATTCCTGGTAAAATTAGACAAAAAATGCTCTTCATTTCCAATGTAGGGATCAATCCCTATGCGGACATTTCACCCATTGCCAATACACCATGAGAGATTCTTACTAAACCATGGATAAGTTTTAAGAAAACTATTCCAGATCACCGAAGGGTTTCTCCTAAATTTTTTCGAATTTCTGAACCACTCAATCAAGTTTTCTTTAATATATTTACCATGTATAATATCATACCAAAGACCGGAGCCAAATATACCTCTCCAAAAACATTTAATACAAAGAATTGTATTGAACCAAAAAAAGGTTCTTAATATTCCATCCACCAAACTGCTTGGGTAGAGACAACCTATCCCACTATGCAAAATGAATTATATCCCCTTTTGCATTCCCCAACCAAAGGAAATGGAACATAAATTTTCTAATTAAGTGCATAATAGATTTGGGGGTCATTATTAATGAAAACTAGTAGACAAACATCCCAACAAGTACCGCCTAAATGAGAGTAAGTCTACCTCCCAGTGAAAGATATTTATTGCTACAAGAACTAATTCTCTTTTCATATATTTTGACCAACCAAATCCAGTCATTAATTTTCCTTATAATAAATGAAATAAAAAACAAACTACAAAAGTATTTTATGATTGCCCTAATAATATCACATCAACATTTCTCATTAATTAAAAAACTTATAAATCAGGTTAAAGTGAAAGACTATTAAGTCAACTTCACATTGACACTATCTCATTCATAAAAATCTACCTATCAGTATTGCAATTAAAATATAAGCTTACCTTCAAAGACCACGTTGTTGGAAACCTTTTGTAAATGGAATCTTCAGAATTTGATCAAATCTTTCGGATCACGAGAAATATGATCCGCCGGAATTTTAAGATTTATTTGTTATCATGTGAAGGGTCCATGAAATCAACACCGCAAGTGACAAAATAAAATATTTGAGATGAGTAATTTGTTTTCAATTCAATAAATTATTATTGAAGCAATATAGTATTACCTTATCATAAGAAAGTGACGCGTGTAAAGTTTAAACAAACTTTTTCACAAAGATATTTGCACTGATTAGATTAAAGATTAAAGATATTTGCACATATCGCGGAAAAAAAAAGACATTTGCACTGCTAAAATATATTTTTAATAATTGAAAATACATGAATTACAATATAAATAAAATAAAGAATATCGTAAACCTGCCCACCGTGTATCACAGTTGTTAGTTCAAGTTTTCTAAGTCAATGTTAAATGTGTAAATCCGTTTCAAGTGATTTTCTATTTATTATTATTTTTATATTAAAATATATAAAATAAAAATGTTTTTTTTTAATATTTTATTTTTTTTTAAAGTAAAATTTAATGAAAGGTTGTTTTTATTTGAATTAGATTTGATTGATTTAAAATATTTTATTTATGTATATATTATATCTTAATTTTACAATAGTATAATAATAATAATAATTTAATTTTAAAGTCATATTTAAGTTAGATATCTAATTGATGTATAAGATCTTTTTGTTTGAGGGAGAAGGGACTTTTTCACTTAAAGATTTCACTCCCAAATTTATGGAGGTGTAAATATTCCACCTAACCATTTATATATAACATTATTCATTTTCCCAACTTATCAATTCATGACAACCAAAAGAGAGCTATAAAATGTTTTATCCAATATACTTGATTAAACAAAAGATTTAAATAAATTAATCAATTTTTCATCCATTTTTAAAAGGAAGAGGTCTAAAAGTGTGACGATTTCGCGTGTGGAATCGATACGAAATCTAAAAATCCGAATTCATTAAAACAAAACATGTCGGCTATTATGGGGAACTCCTTCAAAGATTTGAACCTAGACTGCCATCTAGACAAAAATACTATCCTACCACTAATCCACAATCTCATTTCCAATTTTGAACCGAGACAAAAACACTATCCTGCCACTAACGCACAACCTCATTCCCAATTTTAAAAGCATTTAAACCAGCATAGATCCATCTTAAACCCGTATCTATCAAGCACCGAGAGGGATCCAAATTTTTAAGGTGTATTTCTTTTTAAAAATTTAAACTCAAGAAATTTGATCTCTCTTGATTAATAAATCCGGGTTTAAGTTTTAAGTTTTTATTTTATAAACGAACATCGATTTTTTAATTACTTTTCATAATATTTTATTTTATGAGTCAACATGGATTTTTTTTATTTTATGAGTCCACATAAATTTTTTTAATTATTTTGTTAAGAACAAATATTACAACATCTCCCCAATAAACTGTAGAGCACCTCAGTCAAAAAAAGAAAATCTGTCAGACCTAAGTACGAGACCAAGAATTATGAAAAGGTTTCCAAATGGAAGGATTCGCTGCCCTTCTGCTTATCCCACGGTCCAGAAACGAGCAACCCTGTAGCAATGTTGAACGTGTGCGAAAAAAAGGCAGTGTCCTGATAAGGACCAAGGACTAGTTGAACTTTGCATATCCTCCGACAAGCATGTCTATAATACCATTAATTTGCTTACATAGAGTCGTCTCGCATACGCCACGTATGGGCCCGGGCTTTTGAGAAACAATCGTGATGCTTGTCTTACTGAAATGAAGGAAGCACTTTGAAAAACCTGTGAACCTATCCGCTGCCCTGCATTAAAATCTGCAAGTCACATGCCGTAAAACAATTGAATTTTTAAATACCGTTAATTACACGTCCCTTTGATCCAATGCCAATCTCATGGTAATATATGTTTTGGGGATGAAAGATGACACGCATGAGCACAGTGACAGTCGATTAATGATAAAAAGTTGAAACCCAAAAGCCATTCCTTGCAACAGTCCGTTCTGTATTCAATCTTAGATCATGATGGCATACGATTACCCCTTCATGATTTAATGGAAAAGAATCCTCCTCCATATGGGTTGCTATTCCATACTATTTCTCAAAGCGCAGGAAGGATCTCTGGTCATAAAGCCATTGTGAACGGGATTACCTGTATGTGATCTCATATGCTTTTGTATAATGGCAGGGTTTGGTAGCAGGATTATGGGTGCAGCGAAATTGGGTACAATAACCCCGTGGTTAGGCCTTGTAGCTGCTGTATGTATACAGGTATTGGCTGGAAATGCATACAACTTTCCTCTGTATTCATCCAAGTTGAAGCAAACACTTGGATACAATCAGGTACAGTTGAGCAACTTGGGAGTGGCTAACGATATCGGAGAGAACGTGGGTCTTCTTGCAGGCCTGCTTTGCAATAAAATCCCGCCTTGGGGTTTACTTCTGATCGGAGCTACTGTGGGTTTTGTTGGGTATGGCGTACTCTGGCTTGTTGTCAGCCAGACCATCAGTTCTTTGCCTTATTGGGTGGTAATGTTCTCATTCTCTTGTGGGTCTGTCGTTTCTATTTGTGGGTTTGTCATTTTTATTCATGGAAATTAGAATTGAGATGACATCATGGAGCATGAATGAGAGTAGCGTTTGCTTTGAAGTGAAAATGGCCTATTGCTTAGGAGTAAGTTTTCCAATGTTTTAAAATGTTTGGCTGGTTACAGACTAACTATAGGTACTTTACCCATGGAAATTAGAATTGAGATGACATCATGGAGCATGAATGAGAGCAGCGTTTGCTTTGACGTGAAAAGGGCCTATTGCCTAGGAGTAAGTTTTCCAATGTTTTAAACTGTTTGGCTGGTTACAGACTAACTATAGATATTGAGATTTGAACCTGGATCATAGAGGTGGTAAGCATACCCACTTACCAGTAAACCACATCCTCACCCCCATTCCCATCGGGAGTTGACCCTGTGAACACCCTCACATACCACTAGACCACAGCCTGGTGGACTTTGGAAGGTGTGTACATGGGGGCTGCATATTGTTGTTACAGAAGAATATTACTTCTTTACTGAATTGTGCATGGGTAAAACCGCAGCTTTTTTGAATCCATATAGGGGTCGCGACTGGTCCTCAAACCGTAAAAAAACTGTAGCACAACAATCTTGCATGAAATATAAAACCGTAGTGCATCAATCTTTCATGAAATCAAACTACTCATCACTAAATGGGATGATAACCTGCAGAAAAACTTGTGTCAAGAGTAGGGATTGTACCTTTAAGCTACATGAATGAATTGAATTGACTTTAAGCCTACGATCATTTTGCAATAATTCAGTCTTACGGAAATTGATGCCATTCTTGACGGTTGATTCTCCTGGCACCTTCCATGGCTCATTTTAGGTTCTGTGAGAAACCTATTTTGTCCAGTCCAGGCTTATCACACGGACTAAAACGTCTATATAGCACTAGCCATCATGAAATCACATGCAGAGTTCATTCCTGCATCTGTTTATAAAAGGGAAAACGCAAAGTGCACATTGTTTCATATGAACTAAGCTTGCCCAACTTTGGGGATGGTTGGAACTAATTACCCCTAGAAAATGATTCTGCAAAAGCAAGTTTATATAAATAACTTGAGGTAGGAAAAAGATCAGACAACTCAGAAGTTGAAGAATACTAGGAAATATTTCCCACCTGCCAGACATGCTCGCGAGAAACATTTTTTTTAAATTTTCAGAAATTGAAAAATTCTTGTTCTGTTTCCTTCAGTGGTATGTCCTCTGAAGATGTAAATAGCAGTCTTTTCAACACAGTGTTCAACAGGCCATGGAATGAAGAAAGTAGAACTGAAAATGAAAATACGGTTAAGTTCCACACGAGATAGAGAGAGGATTGAATGGAACCAAATAGCAAACCCTGATTCTGCAACAGGAAAAGAAAAAGAAACAGCCCAAGAAGAGAAGAGCACGGTACTAGAGAGATGCCCTTAGGCATTTCTGCCATGTTAACCCCAGGTGTGTTTCCAAGGCAGCCAACCCTCTTAGGGTCTTGGACAGCCTTGAAAAGGCAACCAGAGACACCTTTAAACAAACTTTAAATTTGACTTGAATAATTTGCTCAAAGACACTTTTCAAAGCTAGATCCAACAAAAGAAATGATAACTTTTAAAACAACTTTGGATTTATGCATAAAATCATATCTATTCTTTTGATAAGCTTGCTAAATAAATCAGATTTGAAAGTACTAAGAACCGGTAACCAAGAATAAATTAATTTTAGAAGAGAGAGAGAGTAAGGTGAAGGAAATTTGTTGCCGGAAATATCAACCAAGAAAATTATTTCGTGGAGTGCCGAGGGACAATGTCTTGTGATTTTGTTGGAAGTGCACTGGAGTCAAGCTAGATCCACAACTCCTTCAAGCTTGGCAACCTGAAAACCACTCAAAAAACTTGCAAAACCCGCGAGATCTAGTGATAGCATATAAACCGAGACTAAAACAACATGCATATAATATTATAAAACATGTCAGATCCAGATCTCTAAAAATATGTATTAAAGTAGAAAAAACAAGTAAACTTACTTACATTACTCTACTTCTAACGATTGGGAAAGCCAGATACACAAGGCATAGAGCAAGAAATTGAAATGATAAACAGATTACCTCATGAACATAAGACAATGGTGATCCACACATAAAAGCACCACACAGTTTAGCCTCCAAAGCTTCTTTATTAGCAAATGAAAAATATAGAGCAATTACAAAATGGCAAGCCTCCTCTCAATCCAACTCTAACTCCTTTGGAATGAGGGGGCAGCCTTGCTTAAATAGCAAAATGAAGAGAGGGGGGCGCATTTGGTGAAGGAGAGGGAGGGCGCATGAGTTGAGGGAATCAAGCCTTAACTTGTGGCTTGATTCATGAGGCTGACACCACCTTTTGGGCTGCCAAAAGTCAGCCCAAAGGCTGCCTAAATAAGTGTTGCAAATTCCTTACACAATGGGCCCTCTTTCTTGGGAAATGCGCCCTACTAATGGGGAAGTGATTCCTTGAAATGTGCTGCCCGAAATGTTTCCCAAAATCAACTCTTACACCCTCTTCAACAATTCTGACCTTGATCTCTTACAAATCCCCCCAAACTAGGAATTTGATTTTTTCATATTTTTCATTTTTTTGGTATTTTTTTCCATTTTTTTGACTTTTTTGACAATAAGTGAAAAATTAAGCACTTAACCACTTAGGAAAGTGGGTTTTGGGGTATAGTCGATGCTCTGAGCTTGAAAATGAGCACCCCCATGGCAGAAAATATCTCTATACCACACTTTTATCACATTTTTAATTTTTTGTATCAAACCATTAAAAAATGGTTTATTTTTACAGAAAAATATTTTTTTCTCGGAACTTAAAAAAAATCTAGGGGGACCTAACACATGTTCATATGACTCAAAATTAATGCCTAGCATGGTTTAATACATTGACACTTAGGCTCTAGTAACCTCCTAAGGCCTAAACACCACGTCGACCACTCCAACTTTGGAGGATTGAGTGAAAAACTCGAAAATTATTAGTCGTTTGTTCAACAACAAATAATTTACAAGGAAAAAAACACTTTGGTCTAGTCGGATTAATGTTCAAGTCCTAGGAATCCGAGTTTTTTACTACAACTACCATGCTAGCATATTTTATTACAATTCCCCCAAGGGGTATTAACATGTGGTTATTAAAAAAGGGGCCAAAACTTGGCCTGATGGATCTCAGAACATTGATGATGAACAATTAAATTGTTCAAGTTTTCGACAGTTCACTCAGAATCCATTAAGTGCAATTTAGTGGATAACATCTGGCTCCAACTGTGGGACGTGTGCTCGATTTGGCCTTCTGGAAAGGAGAGGATGCGAGAATACCAGAATCTTTGGTTTATACAACCTGTAAAAAATCTCAACTTGACAAGAAAAATCTTTAGCAGCCCAAGTTTTATGAAGAAACCAAAGTATCACAAATTGCATTTATTCATAAAACTAAAACTAGCTAAGGATAAAACTTATCATTCCTAAGTACTATAAAGAAATGCGTAAAGTAAATGCTCACTTTGAGGAGCTTATTTTCCTACTCTAAGCATGATATAAGTTAAAATGCCAAATGGAATCATAAATCCAATGTATCTATCTAAGCATTTTATCAATATAACAGTTTTTTGCCTTGTCTTTGGTTACCATCCAAAGCAATGATACATTTATCAGAAAGTGCAAACCTGTGTGGATATTCTGGATGGGAGATCATAGGTATGTAATAGATCTTTGAAGTGCTTCCCCAAATGGTAAGTCCTCATGCAGGCTTCTTCTATCCATGACTGGATAGGACTGAGAAAAAACTCCGAATGATGAGGTAGATGAACTACTTCATCATATTGATCTAAAAGGCCCTTTTGATAATAACTTTATGTGAAAGCTTAAGCCCCAAGCTGCTCCAAATCACAAGGGACCTCTGTATGTGAAGACGATGTCTGAGATTGATCGTCAATTGATTGCATCCGATATGACTCTTCAATGCACTGCTTCTCAAAGTCTTGATCATTGTTACTTGTGTGCGGCTTTGGGTAATATGGCTTGGGATGATAACGTGAAAAATTTGAATGCTCTTCTTCCGTATCAAGATTTCCCAAGATTTCTGAATGAATACTCCCTTCTCTAGATATATCATAAATGGGACTTTCCATAAATGTCCAATAGTTGTCATCAAGACCTCTGTAAAAAATGGGGGAGTCTTCATTAAAATCATCATGCTCTTGGCTATGCCCGTCCTCCTCGTGTTCATAATATTCATCCTTGGAAAGCTTGGTTTCAAAAATATTACAAGGAGTAAAACTTTCCAAACCTTCATAACGATGTGGAGAACATGGAGGAGTATCATCATACACATCCCAAATTTCATCATGGATTCCTTCATGATCTTCTATAATAGTTTCTTCTTGAGGTAGATCTGGCATACACATGTGATCATCTTCATAATCCTGAGATAGCTCCAGATCTTTAATATTTTCTATTACAATCACACAAGGAGGAGCTTCAATAATATTTCCTTGATCTTCAGGGTGCTTTTCTTGAATCTCTTCTTTAGTTTCTGAAATGGTTTTTGATTTAGGAAGGATGGCAAGGGAATTTTCTATAAATTCTTTCATATAAATCTCATCATCATGCCACCGTTCAAGAAACATCTCAAAGAAACTTGAAATGGAGGTAATGCATTTGTCAGGAAGGTCATAGAACCAATTCACCGCATCCCCCACCAAGGAGAAAGCAAAAATGGTAATCAGATCATCCTCGTGAATAACATTGAAGTCAACGACCAATTTGAGAAAGGAAACAATATGATCAATGGCTGAATCACCACTATTTCCATAGAACTCTGGAGCCACACTATATAGCCCATGATGATCATAACAATCATTGGGAAACCCATGGATATTTGAGAAATCTATTGAGGGGCATGCCTCAAACAAGTGAGAACAAAGCCCTTCTTTATTACTATCCACAGCATATTTCAATAGCTTAGATCTTGCACTGGATAAGTGGAGTTGTCAAAAAAGAGAAAACAAAAGTCGTACTTCGGGAATAAAAAGATTTATCCCCGACAATGGCACCAAAGAAAGTTGCCGCCGGAAACACACATGGGGTTAACGTGGCAGAAATCTTCAAGACACTAAGTGTGTCCTTGGGGGCAAGCCTTGAGTCAAGTACTATCACTTGATTCTTGACTCCTCTGTTTAGGGAAACTCCTAACGAAGCCAAGGGGGTGGACCCTAAAGGTTACTAAGGCTGATTAAGCTAATTAGTTCTGGTGGATGAGTAAGTTTTCTTAGGAGTTTTTTTAACAATGAAATTGATACAAGAGATTTCCAATGTAAAATTAAAGCATAACAACATAACAATTAAACATATTCACCAATCCATTCAACACATGATAGAAATTAAATACAGATTATAACGATAAAGCAAAAAGACCAGTGCTGATAATGGAGTAAAAAAAAGTGCTGTTGTAAAGCTTGAAATGAAATGTTGTGCGAATGCTCTTGGTCAATTTTAAATTAATATGGAGATGAGTGGATTATTAGGGGGAAGGGGGATTCCCAATATACCGTGAGGTACTGTTAATATGTTCGGATTATGGCAAAGGTGGCTCCTCACTCAGAAATGTGGGCTGGATCGGAGTCTGTGGGAGGTGATCAACACTATACCAAACGAGGGTGTAGTCGAATGGTATCCCAAGGTCACTATCCAGTGGTTCCCACTTCCTTTGAGGAATTTCCCCACACAATGCCAAGAATCGATACGCCAGATTTTCGTATATGGGAGGTTAATTGAAAAAGTGAGACTAATTTCTAGTCACTAAGTCCCTTTCTGGTATGATCGATCTGTTTAGTTGAGGCTGCAGTGATCTAGAGCATACTCAGGACAAAGTTTTGTTAGTTTAAAAAAAAATTTGAACAAATTTTTCTTGTTTATTAAAAACCCCAAGAGTCTCTTTTCCGGCCAGTACTCGGGCAAGCCCTTATCCTGAACTCCATACTTCGGGAAAGCAAGGGGGGTTAATTAAAAGTAAAGACTGAAAAGTAATGTTTTCTAATTACTACACTACCGAGGTACTGGGTTAGTATCTGATTACTTTTGCAAAAGATAAATCAAATTTATATTGAAAAGTATACGGTCTGCAAAAAACAAGATAAAAAAGTTCCTAAGTCCTGAGTGAGTCAATGGCCCAATATTTGGATTGGACCACACCGTTAAATTTTAATTATTCTTGTTGGTTGATTTTAGTTAAACTAAGCTAAAGTAAAGATTGTTAAGTTGAAAAATTGACAATATCCACAAAAAAGGAACCGACACCAATCCCCCCTGGGGGGATGAGAAGCAAGCTTTGTGAGCTTGCTTCCAAAAATACTTTTATTATGAAATTACAATGTCAATCTTGAAGTGAAAGAAATCCTCTTTCTCCTTATAGATCTTGGAGAAAAGAGGTTACAAATAATTGAGGCAAAGTTTAGACGGAAAGGTAAGGTTCAAGAAAGTCTTGGATCTTCCAATCTGGTCAAAATGAGCGCTCCAAAGACTTTTTTTTTGCTTTCATGCAACAAAAACGAACAAACAAATTAGTAGCAAAAGGTGCCCAAAATCACTTTAAAAGTGACTTGGGCAAAATAAAAAAATGCTAAAAATTTCTAAGTTAAGAAACTAATTAACTAAAGCAAAATAACTAAGATGGATTGGTTAAAAAGCCCAAGAAGAGAAGAGCACAATACTAGAGAGATGCCCTTAGGCATTTCTGCCACGTTAACCCCAGATGTGTTTCCAAGGCAGCCAACCCTCTTAGGGTCTTGGACAGCCTTGAAAAGGAAGCCAATGAAGCACTCAGTTGCTTGATCTAAACTTTAAAAATTTCGAAGAAAATACACCTTTAAACAAACTTTAAATTTGACTTGAATAATTTGCTCAAAGACACTTTTCAAAGCTAGATCCAACAAAAGAAATGATAACTTTTTAAACAACTTTGGATCTATGCATAAAATCAGATCTATTCTTTTGATAAGCTTGCTAAATAAATCAGATCTGAAAATACTAAGAACCGGTAACCAAGAATAAATTAATTTTAGAAGAGAGAGAGAGTAAGGTGAATGAAAGATCAACCAAGAAAACTATTTCGTGGAGTACTGAGGGACAATGTCTTGTGATTTTGTTGGAAGTGCAATGGAGTCAAGCTAGATCCACAACTCCTCCAATCTTGGCAACCCGAAAACCACTCAAGAAGCTTGCAAAACCCGTGAGATCTGGTGATAGCATATAAACCAAGACTAAAACAACATGCATATAATCTTATTAAACATGTCAGATCTAGATCTCTAAAAATATGTATTAAAGTAGGAAAAACAAGTAAACTTACTTACATTACTCTAGTTCTAACGATTGGGAAAGCCAGATACACAAGGCATAGAGCAAGAAATTGAAGTGATAAACAGATTACCTCATTAACATAAGACAATAGTGATCCACACATAAAAGCACCACACAGTTTAGCCTCCAAAGCTTCTTTATTAGCAAATGAAAAATATAGAGCAATTACAAAATGACAAGCCTCCTCTCAATCCAACTCTAACTCCTTTGGAATGAGGGGGCAGCCTTGCTTAAATAGCAAAATGAAGAGAGGGGGGCGCATTTGGTGAAGGAGAGGGAGGGCGCATGAGTTGAGGGAATCAAGCCTTAACTTGTGGCTTGATTCATGAGGCTGCCACCACCTTTTGGGTTGCCAAACGTCATCCCAAAGGCTGCCTAAATAAGTGCTGCAAATTCCTTACACAATGGGCCCTCTTTCTTGGCAAATGCGCCCTACTAATGGGAAATGATTCCTTGAAGTGTGCTTCCCAAAAAGTTGCCCAAAATTAGCTCTTACACCCTCTTAAACAATTCTGACCTTGATCTCTTACAAATTCCCCCAAACTAGGAATTTGATTTTTTCATATTTTTCATTTTTTTGGTATTTTTTCCACTTTTTTGACTTGTTTGACAATAAGTGAAAAATTAAGCACTTAACCACTTAGTAAAGTGGGTTTTGGGGTATAGTTGATGCTCTGAGCTTGATAATGAGCACCCCCATGGCAGAAAAGACCTCTATACCACACTTTTATCACATTTTTAATTTTTGTTATCAAACCATTAAAAAATGACTTGTTTTTACGGACAAATATTTGTTTCTCGGAACTTAAAAAAAATCTAGGGGGACCTAGCACATGTTCATACGACTCAAAATTAATGCCTAGCATGGTTTAATACATTGATACTTAGGCTTTAATAACCTCCTAAGGCCTAGACACCACGTCGACCACCCCAACTTTGGAGGATTGAGTGAAAAACTCGAAAATTATTAGTCGCTTGTTCAACAACAAATAATTTACAAGGAAAAAAAACACTCTGGGCTAGTCGGATTAATGTTCAAGTCCTAGGAAGTCGTGTCTTTTACATACAACTACCATGCTAGCACATTTTATTACAATTCCCCCAAGGGGGTATGAACATGTGGTTATTAAAAAAGGGGCCAAAACTTGGCTCGATGGATCTTAGAACACTGATGATGAACAATTAGATTGTTCAAGTCTTCGACGGTTCACTCGAAATCCAGTAAGTGCAATTTAGTGGATAACATGCATCAAAGTCACTTTTTGGAGAATAAATAAATCACATAATTTTCAAATGAGTGAGCGGTATAAATATCATTCACAAAGGTATGACACATAACCCTATATGGTTTTTGGGACCACATACATTACACACATTACAGTGTTAGCCATCGCCAAAAGTGAAGAATACCACTAATTTCAACATCCCCCTTTAAGTTGAATATTACAACGTTAGCCATGGCCAAAACTTAAAAGTGAATGGGGGCCACCGAGAGAAGGCATTACGTAACACCTCCCCTTGATGGCAAATCTCCCATGCCAATATGATCCCGCAAGGTTGGTGAAGGTGGCCTCTTGTAGGGATTTAGTGAAAATGTCAGTGAGCTGATCTACTGAAGGTACAAATATTGGCATAAGTTGAACTTGAGAGTGAAGTTGCTGAATGCATCCATATTTCAATGTGCTTAGTTCGTTGGTGGTCCACAATATAACTGTTATCACACAACTTGTAGTTGCCCCTAGTGGTATCCCATCCGGGACGGTAGAGGAGGCAGGCAACTAAAGAGGTGACCCAAGAGATGCCACGATTCCCAATGCAAGGTGGGAGTCACGTCAACCGAGGCACTCTTCGCTTCAGGTCAAGGTGAAACAAGACCTAGGGGGAGACCCTATAACCAATCACAGTTGATTGGATCCAAACAAAGGTTTCCTAGGGTAAGTAAATGAGGAGTTACGGAAACCAATGCAAGGTTAAGTTGACCTAGAAGTTGAAGTATGGTTGAAGGTGTGCAAGAGATTGTTAGTGTTTCAACCTATGTATGGTTTAGGCCACATGATGGGGTATGATGACTAGGTATAGTACCATATGTTTACACAAGTGGGTCTTATTTTCTTGGGAAATGTGAAATGGTCTTAAGAGGGCCCACAAGGTGAAGCTAGGTTTAATGTTGGTACTAGAGGTTAGATAATGACTAGATCTATAGATCCAAGTTGATTCTAGAAATACCCATATGCTAGATCTAGGTTTTGACACAAATCCCAAGGAATGCGACTTGCTTTGAGGAGGACTAGTGCCTTGTTGGATGGGCTAATGGGGTCAAAAAATATGTCAAAGTATAGATCGGGACACCTAGAAGCCAAGTCAAGTGGGCTAAATGAGATCTAATGGTTGGATCTTGCTAGATCTAGGTTTTCAAGAAATGACCCTAAGTAGACCACAATCCCTTGAAACAAGGAATGCTACCCCCAAGGCAGATCGTCACAAAAAGATACCCTAGACCTAGGTTTCAAGGTATGGCCGTTCCAAATCTCCAAAAATCCCAAACACCCACTTCCTCAAAGTGGACAAACTCCCCTTCCCCAGGTAGTGCGACTTTGTTCAAGGAGGGTTAAAAGGTGGGTTTGGTGGACCAAATCAAGTCCAATGGTCACCAAACTATAGATCCAAGTAGCTAGTACCCCGATCTATGCATGTCCCAAAAATCAAGTCAATCCAAGGGCTAGATCTTAGTAGATCTGAGTTTTGAGGTGCCAAGAAATTAAAAAGGGGGTTTTAACCCCTTAAAACATGGAAAGATGTCCACAAGGTAGATTTCACCAAAGTAAGAATCCGGGGGTAGGTCATCAAGTGTCTAGATTGCAAATCAAGTGGGATCTCACCTATCCATGTGCTAGATCTAACCAAACAAGCCTCTCTCTAGGAAGTGCGATTTGGGTTCAAGAGGGCTTTTGCCTTGAAAAGTGTGTCAATTTTAAGCCAATCACCACCAAACTATAGATCCAACTAGGGGTGGATGCTATAGAGGTGGGTTTTCAAGATCTTCTCCAAAGCAAGGCTAGATCTAAGTAGATCTAAGAAATACCAAAATTGGGGTTTTAATGAATTAGGGTTTTATGACCAATGAAGATAGAATGGATGAAAGAGGCACATACCTTGTAGATCTTACCTCAATTGCTTATGGCCACCTTGCAAATTGATAGCATTCTCCTATGTGTATATTCAAGAGTGAGATCCAAGAGCTCCAACCAAAACGTCCTTCTCCAAGATAGCCAAATCGTCCTCCTCCTACAAGACAAGATCAAAGAAACAAGTCAAGCAAGATGATTATGAAAATGGTAGAAAGATGTAATAGAAAGCATCAACTATGTCACTAAGATACAATAATGATACTCCCTGTCACAAGATCAACCCAAGAGAGACTATGTGGATCCCTCCAACAATAACCCTCATGAAGTCGCCCTCTTCTCCACCAATTCGACTTTCGTGTAAAAAGATTAGTAGAAGCACCAAAATCCACAATGATACATAGAAGAGATACTGTATATTCAATATGCAAGAGAATCCACAATACAAGAGAGATGTGCTCCACAAAGAATTTTTCTATTCCAATATTCCAGAGCTCCAAAGGTGAGCTATACAATGGGGGGTCTCCTCCTTATATAGGATAATAAAGACCAAAACCCTATACCACTCTACAATACTACATCCAATGAGTGGTTGAGATTAAAAGATATCGTCATACAATCAATGGCTAAAATGAACCATAACAATATATCACATGGATCACCCAACATAATGATAGCGCCCCCACTAAATGGTACAAAAAGGGGGTGACGTCATCCACTAGAGAAATATAGGTGCCAAAATCCACCTCATGATGACTAGGACATGACAACATAAGCACATGGTGGGGCTAGGAGGCATCAATCCTTACTAGCTCATCCCCAAGGCACAATAAAATAATAAAATATGTCCAATATAATATAAATGACCAAAACTGTCCTCAGAATCCATGACAGTCAAGCAGTGAATGACCTCCTGTGATCAATGTGGGCATACCCACATGGTGAAAACTGACTGGAAGATAGTGAGATCACCCTGGAAGACCTCTGTGAAGACCAAATGCCAAAACCTTGCCTCAATTGCCCAAATCGATTTCCTCAGTGACCACTTTATCCCATTTTTTTAACTGCCTCGGGAACTGTGAAAGTGCCCAAAACTGCCTCCTAGGGTGCTAGCGCTGTCCATCTGAGCCCACCAGGCTCTCCAGAAGGGGGGGTAAATGGTAAAACAAGTGGCTGGACCACCCCCTACATCATCAGCGCCCTAGGTGAACTGGCCTCTCGGGGCCCCTGCTGCTCAGGGTGGGAAATCAGCCCCAAATCTGGTCAACAAGTGTAAAACTGCATCAATCACTGTCAGAAGTGCCTGGAACTGAAAGATAAGTGTCTCATTGGATCCAGAAGACCCAAATCCACTAGGAATGTGTACTCATACACCATGGGTTGCCCAAATGGGCCAGCTGTAGGGTCCACCATATATGGACAATGTATAATCTGCTGATCTGAAGTAGTAATAAAACCTGCTGACTGGATCAATCATCATCTGCATCATATGTCCATCATATGATATCATCACCAAGCATGTGGGACCATGAATCATCATCAGAAAGCATATATATATGGTCCACATCATCACGGATCCCAAGAATACAATCAAGGATAAATCACATCAGTAGACTAAGACATGCTTCTCTAATCATTCTCACAGCCTAGCTCAAAGTATAACATCCATTCAGTGGCATTAATCAAGTTAGCATATTCCTTTGTTATATAAAATTACTTGCACAATAGTTCAAATGACAAACTCACCCATTGGACATGGTCAAACTGCTAGTGAAGGATGAAGGCTAGGAACAAGGTTGGGCCCAGGGGTTGACTTGTCTAACTTAACTCAATAATACTTTGGACTGGGAGAAAGGGGAAAGCTACAAACTCTGTGCTGGACAAAATAACACGGGGGATGGCTGTGCCTCACAAATGGATAAGTTGTTCAGAGAGTGTTTATTCAACTTAGGCATCATGTCTACATCAAGTTGATCCAGGTTCATTAGAATCATTCAATTTTATTCCATGGCCTTTTTGGCCTACATAACCCTTCGGATTTCAGATGTGCTGAGAAGCACAACTAGTTGCAGCTTGCGTCCAGGGCATGTTTTTTCAAACATTTATAAGGTCAGCAATTGTTTAGATATAGCTTTTAAGAACCATTGCTTTTTGGACCTTTCTTATACTCTTCGCGGAGTATTTTTTAGCTGTTCATCGCTCTTGCCCTTTTTTTGTTTCCATGGGCGAATTTATAAGTTTCCATAGGTAGAACATGAGCTTTCAGTTTTAGCCAACAACATCTCAAGTGACTAGGGGGAGTTCGAGCCAATACCAAACATCGGGACAACCGACCAGAATGATTTAGGCCTACAATCCAACTTACCAAGGGCAAGTTCTGTCACCAACCCAGAGCCGAGTCACTGAATATACAGGGATGCGGTCCAAACACAGAGGTAGAAAAATGGGGAAGTCCTCGGTATCAGAAAGTCAAATGAGACAAGTCAAGGTTTAAAGTCAAATAGGAAGGTCATGTATGGATGGAGTCAAGTGAATATGGAGCCTACACTAGCAGACAACTGGTGTCAGGAAAGACCATATCTATGTAAGGTGGAAAACCAGTGGGTTTTGTTAAATGACCTAAATGTGCAAGCAATTGTCCATTTTATGATTTACAGTTCATTTTTAATAGTTTGCCACATCAGGAATAATATACCAAGCCAATGCTGCGAACGTGACTAAATCAACAAGATAATAATCCACAGTCAGTGATAACATATCCATAGATCATACAACATCATCAAAATAATAATCATCATGCACCATCTGAAACACTGCTGCAATACATCTCTAAGCACTGAACTGAAACTGTATGGGATAAAGGGTCACATTGGTCATCAAATCTGAACTCTCAAGGCTCAGCCTTGACACAAGGTCAAACATACATCTGAATGATATACTGCTCTGATCATGAGTGATCCAAAATATATAGCCATGCTCTGGAATGATGGAAGCTCTGGAATGTGCAGATATCTGCTGAACAAGAATAGTAGCCCTGCTACTATGGTGTGATAACAATAACAAATAAGCATTATAGGGCTTTGAGTATTCTTGAATAAAGAGTAGTGAAATCGTTTTGAGAAAGACTCAATTGTTGAAGAATCATCTCTATTCATGCAAGGTGCTTCTCAACAAGAATGACACTAACATATTTGGCTTATATGGAGGATAGACACATAGTCTGCTGCTTCTTGGAACCCCAAGAAATTGATCCAGAAACAAGAGTAAATAGGTACCCTGAAGTGGATTTCCATCCATCGAGATTTCTGGCCTAGTTGGCATTAGAGAAGCCCTGTAGAATGATAGGAGGGCTAGCTGATTAGTGGATGCCCATATGAGTAGTGCCTCTGATATAATACAAGATTTGTTTGATAGTGTGTTAGTGACTCTCGTGAGGCTCCTATATATACTTGGTGCACACATTCACAACAAAGGCTATATATGGTGGAGTGCGAGGAAAGTAAAGTAGACTACCTACTAA
The DNA here is from genome assembly GCA_027924585.1 of Larix kaempferi. Lineage (NCBI taxonomy): Eukaryota > Viridiplantae > Streptophyta > Pinopsida > Pinales > Pinaceae > Larix > Larix kaempferi. Next base: position 990,363 of record BSBM01000925.1, on the reverse strand, counting down.
GGAGATCATAGCGTCAAACAAGGGGAAAGGACAATTGACCTAAAATTTCATCCCAAAAGAAAGATAGGTGCAAAATAGGGTTACAATCCTCCATGATGAAGCATTGGAGAAGGTCCAATGAATATTGAGGGCTGAGGCAGAGAAATCAAAATCCCAAAGGAGAATTGAGTAATCCGGATTCCAAAAAAATAGTGGAGTAGGCCCAAATCAGTCATCTCAAAGGAGTCTTGGAGCTGTAGCTTTGGTACCAAAATCATGGATGGTGAGTTGCCATTGTCAATCATGATCATAGCATTAACATAAGGGACAATGATGAAGATGTATCCACTATGGTGATGAATATAAAGATCACGCCCAACCTTGTAGTGGGAGAAGCCACAAATGAGAAAGGTGTGGATCTGCTCGTGTTAGGCTCAAGGTGTTTGCTTGAGGCCATAAAAGGACTTCCTGATTTTGTATACTAAGGGAGCTGGTCCATATTGAACAAATCATGGTGGTTGATGCAAATGGATTTCCTCTTGAAGGTCTTGTTATCACCTAAGCTGTAGTTACCCCTATGGATGGATCCAGTCATGGATGGCAATAGGGAAGGGCAACTCAAAAGGTGCAACCACGATCACCTCGACCTCCAATATATATGGTTGTCACGCCAGTCGAGGCAACCTTCGCTTTATGTTATCTAGCCCAGACAACAAAGGGGGAGACCCGATCAGCTCCCGACAGGAGAGATCAAAACCAAGACACCAAATCAGGGTATTTCTAAGTGAAGTTAGGTGTATGGTTTATCCTAGACCTAAGGGAAAAGTCATAAGCCAAGTGAGGGGTTCAATAGGTATAGCTTTGGTTCATAGTTGATGTAAGAGTGACTTATAATGTGGAATGGGGATTAAATCCCTTAAAATGTGGAATGGGGCCCACAAGGTGAATTTCAGGAAAGGGAGAACCTGGGTGTATGTTATTGGATGTGTAGATGTCAAATCAAGTGGAATCTCAAACACCCACCACTTAGATCTAGGTCAACCGGCTCAATCAGTGAAGTGCGCCTTGCTTGGGAGAAGCCAAGTTGGTATGGGAGAGGGGTCAAACGGAAGCCAATCCTCACCAAACTATAGATCCGGGATGCCGTGGATGCTATAGAGGTGGGTTTTCAATATTATGCCCAATAACCCACTAGATCTAAGTAGATCTGAGAAAATGTAAAAATGGGGTTTTGATTTATTAGGGTTTTAAGTGTTTTTGACAATTGGATAGATCATGGAGACAGAACTTACCTTGAGATCATACCTGAGTGATGTGGATGAGATGCCTTGATGTTGAGGAAGATTCCCGCAGAGATCAAATGAGAGATTGTTGATTTGATTGCCGATTTGATGCCCTAGCCCACAAGTGCGCCTTCCTCTACCTGTCAAACCAAGGAATGAAGATTCAATCAGTAAGATCAAGTATGGAAGAAATACAAGAGAAATGCAAATAGTAACATGAAATAGAAGGTCCTGGGACAGTAATACTCCCTGTTACCAACGAAGAGCTCCAAAGAAGAAGTAGGGAGAGTCTTCCCCTACCAATACCTCCTCCTCCAAGCAAATCGGCCTCCACCTGTAGATGCAAAATCGTGGTACAAAAGATATGGCAAACAAGATCTCCAATAACTCAGTGCAAAGGAAGAACCAACGAACGAACACCAAAAACATTCACCACAACACTGGAGATAGATGCAATAATAATTTTCTATTCCAATAATCCAGAGCCAAAAGTCCCCTTTACAATGAGAGGCTCTCTCCTTTAAATAGGAAGGAGAGGCACCAAAACCCTAACCACTTTTTGAATGAGTGGCTAAGATTAAAAGATACAAATGTCTAATCAATGGTTGAGATGAGCTCAACAATAAAATACATGGATCACTAATAAAATATAATGTAAGTGGACAAAATCGCCCTACAAGAGGGGAATCCCACCAAATCATGATGACAAAATATCATAAGAGGCTTATGGTGGGTCCAAGGGGTAATTTTATCCCTCCTTGGTCAATCCCCATAGCACAATAACCAAAAAATAATCATGAATGTACCAAATCGTGCCTCCATAGTGAAGTCGTGGTCCTCAAAAGACCTCAAAAATCCACAGAAAGTGCCATAAGTGATGGATGCGGGCCCCGATGAAGCTGAAACTGCTGGAGAAGGTGTGGAAGGTCCCGATCTATCATCACTGATCATCCCATGCCATAACTTTGCCTCAGTATCCCAAATCGATTTCCTCAATAGCCATTTCTACCAATCCTGAAATGCCTCGGGAAGCGTGAAACTGCCCCAAACATCCTCCTGGAGTGCTGGCGCTGTCAAGGTGAGGGCACCAGTGTGTCCGGAAGGGGGGGTAATATGGTAAAAACAAGTGGCTGGACCACCCCCTCCATCATCAGCGCCCTAGGTCAACCGGATAAAAGTCATCTCTGCTCCGCCAGGGCCTCCGACAGACCAAAACTGCACTAGGACAGCCTACTGAGGCTAAATCATCACTGTAAGTGCCCGGAACTGAAAACAAACTGTCCCATTGGACTCAGAAGGTCCAAATCCATCCAAGATGTGTACTCATACACCATATGAATCTCTGCATGATCAAAAAAAATATCCAATATATCGGATCAAGGCCAATAATAATGCGCTGTACATATACAAACACTGCTGTAACCCCAGAATCATCATCATAACCCTGTAGCTGCTGCATAGAATCATCCTGTATGTGTACATAGACCATATATCATCTATCCATATCATCATAAGGTCTAACATCTCATGTCCCATGGTCCTCCATGGTCAAACTAGGTCCAACCAAGACCAAATATAACTCAGTCCATCATCCAAGGCTGCTGAAAAGTATCAAGGTTAATACATGCTTTACAACTTATTCAAATAGCAATTATAACACATAATGATCATAATTGGCGATCTACATCCAAATATATAGTGTCGTTAATTATTATTATTACTCAGACTAGACTTTCAGGACCATACTCACTTCATAGTTGTGATCAATTTGCTAGTGAAGGGTGAAGGCTGAATTAACTGGCTAGGCTAAGGGATGACTTAGCTGTCTTGACTTTGTGACACTTTGGCAAGGGAAAGGGAATACACCATAGTATATACTGAATGAGCAATAACACAGGGAATGGCGGTGTCTCACAAATGGATGAGCTGTTTAAAGAGGGTTTATTCACCTTCACAGATGCGCACAACCCATAATACAAATAAGGCCAGCAATTGTTTAGATATAGCATTTAAGTTCCATTGCTTTTTTGGGCCTGAAGTTTCCATAGCCTTGATCTATGTGTGTTTATAAACACATTGCATAGATTTACATTTTTTCTTTTAGGCTTTCTGCTGCAGGTGTGTTTTTAAGGCACTTGTTTACCTGAGCACTTCTAGGTGTGTCATGGACAGCTTGTTTACCTAGGTATTTATTTTCCACAAGATATAACATTTTATTTTTATGGCCATTTTCATTTGGCACGCCTTTCATTCATGTGTGTTTAGAAACACATTGCATGAATGGGCTTTTCATACAAGATATAGCATTTCATTTTCCAGATTTTGTATTTATGGCAGCACTAAAAGTTTCAGGTTTAGCCAACACAACTTTAGTGACTAGGGGGAATTCACAAGGAACTCCAACTCACCATAAGTAAGTTTTGTCACCAAACTCAGAGCCGAGACACAATAAACAGGGAAGCTCATCCAATACAGAGGCTACAGTGGGGAAAAGTCCTCCATGCCACTAGTCAAGTAGTAAGTCAGGGTGATAATCTAAAAGGTAGGCCATGGATGGATGAAGACAATGAAATGATGGAGCCAACACTAGCAAGCCAGAGTATGGTGTAATGATCACCTCTATTCTCCCTAAGGAGGGTATGTACCAATGAGTATGAATAGTGAACTTCTAAGTATGAGTAGGGACAGTATAATATATATAATAGATCAACCAGGTCCATATATCTATATGATCGCCAGATCATGACACTAAGTGCTAAGACATGCTATAAGAATAAGTATAAAAGCAATCTAACCATAACACCATGATATACCTGCTGAGTCATATACCTGCAAGCTCATCAACCTATACCATCATCTGTCCTCTGAGACTGCTGCTGTAACTCTGGGCACTACTGTCTGCTCTGTACCAATGATATAATGGCTACATCGGTCATCTCTCTGAGTGTCCTGAAACTCAGTCATGGCATGGGGAATGCAACTGCTGTCCACAATCTGATAGTGATCCAATATAGATGCTCATCTCGGCATCTCAAATGCAAGGGAACTGGCTGAATAGTGTACTGGAATGAGAAAAATAATGTATGGTAGCCCGGCTACTATATATGTGATAACATCTGGCTCCGGCTGGGACAAGTGCTCTGCTGAAATGAGCGCTTGAGAACCTCAGAATCTCTGGTCCTCGAATCTCTGCTACTCGAATCCACGATCCAGCACTCTACCATTTTATTTCGAGCTTTTATTCTTGCAACCTATTTTCTGCATTCACAAACATCAAAAATACCTCATGCCGCATGTGTGGGAAAAATATAAAACCAACTGAAATAACATCTATTCTATGTCAGAGATATAAATGCATGAAATATAAATGCAGAAAGTAAATTAAACTACTAACATAATTTTGCAAAATTTTGAAATTTATTGTGCAGGAAAAGAAAAAGTGACAGGTACTCAGCTAAACTAGAAGCTTACAAAGGAGCTCAGAGACTAAGAAGGTGCCAGACTCAATGGCTGAAAAGACTAACTACTGCCTAAGTAGGCTTATTTGGTCTCCTACCTACCCTAATCTAACCAGTCATCACAAATGTTAGGTAAAATCATAAATCCAGTGCAACCACTCATCAAATAGGTTAATGATTCTTATTTGATTTTTGATAATAGAACAAGTCAAGATTGGGCTACAGATCAACACATTTAAGGGCACAGTCTTCTTGATTTGTTCATAAATTGAAGAATGGTTTGAATTATGCAATATGAAATTATGCCAAGGAGAAGACTGACTGATGCAAACATCCTCCATCAAAGAACTGATAGGATCATAAAATTTATGCAAGTTAAACTCAGAGATGGATAGAGGAAGGACATAAGACATGTGATTCGATTCATTTTCACATAGATTAACTTGTTCATTTACTTCTCTTACATATTCAATTTGATTCTCCTTGGGACTGACGATCAAAAATTCAAGTGGGGATAAATTAAAGCTTAAAAGACGAAAAATCAAAGTCAGACCCACTTGATGCTCAAAAATGGAGAAAATATGGAATTGATCTTTAAACACATTTTCTAGCCACCAAGAATGATTGATAACTTGACAACATACATTATGGTTCCAAAGTGACTGAAAAGGGACATGAAGTGCTTTTTCTCCAAACATGTAATCATGCTTATACTTCCTATTAAAAATTTCCAAGGCAAAAGATTGACTAGAGCACCAACCCAAAGATGATTGAAAGAGTTGGGAAGGGAGGGTGGATTGCAAATATGAAAATTCTCCCAAATGGATAAACAAGTTTGACCTTGGATTTTGATAATAGAAAATATTCTTTATTCTAGGAATAATTTCAAGCTTTTGATCAAAATTAATATTTACAACTTGAGGACAAGATTCTAATTCTAAGAAATTGATGAACCTATCTTGACTAAGGATGGCAAAATTTAAAGACTCATTATAAGAGGTGGAACAATGATTAAAGCATCTAGTGTGATTCATTATTTCATCTTCATCTTGAGATTGCAATTCTATTGATTCATCATTAAATTCATATGAAGATAAATGATCATTTTTATTTAATTTGTCAGGGGGGAAATTAACAAGTTCATTTAAAACACCCTGATTATTTGCACAAGGATCATGTGAAGTCACCACTAAAGGACCTTGGTCGATGTCCCTACCTTCTTCTTCAATAAGGTGATAAGGAATTGAATGATCACTAAATATAGAATGACTAACGAGTCTCTTTGAGGGAGGAATTTCAGTAGACCTGTTAACTAAGAGCTCATCCTCAGAAATTCCCTCAGGATCAGGACTAGGGCTACCTAAAAAGCAATTTGAAAACTTACGGTTTGTACAATGATTAAAGATTTGACTTTCGATTGACTCAAAAGTAGAAGACTTATCATCAGAAGAAATTGGGCAGGAAAGGTCATCTCCGGATGTTGACAAATCACTTGATATTTGATTGTTAAATGATTCAACAATAGGATCGGAAAGGGGAAGGTTTTGATCTGAAAGATACATATCATCGAATTCACTTCCCCATTCTTCTAGGAATTTGTTTTCAAATATGTCATAACCAGAAATGCTATTGGGTTTCAAATTCGAAAGCCAGAGTCCAGCTCTTTCTTTGAAAGATGAAGCCAATAGTCTCATACACACATCCTCATGGGTTATGGATAACTCGTTAAGAACTTCCCGAAATCTTTCAAGGTGCCTTCTAGCAGAGATTTCATAACTTCCATCGAAAGTAGGAAACCTTTCATAGGCTTGATGAGGAATATGATGAGGATACCCAACAATTTTGGAAAAGTCAAAAACTTTCAATCGACCAAAAGTCCTAGGTCGCTCAGAAGCAGCCATGGATAATAATTTTCTTTATTTTCTTTATTTTTTATTTTTTATATTTTTATATTTATTTTTAAATTCAAGAACTTGAAAACAAAATGATGCACCCCATGGGTTCTAGATAACGATAAGATTAGTGTTATAGGGATGTAAATGAGCTCGCTCCTCAGCGGAGTCACGATTGGGAGTCGCCAGGTAGATTTTAAACTCTTCTACCAAGATATGTGTCGTTGTATATGCAGGAAAGAGTGAATAAAGACTACTAGCTTGTCCGAGATAAGCCCTATGCCTTTTAATACCAAAATGTTAGGCAAAGAGAATGGGAGGGCTTTAAAGAAAGGTATGTCGAACCAGGGTAAGCTATTGCCTCCCCGGCAACGGCGCCAAAATGTTAGGCAAAGAGAAAGGGGAGGAGAGCTTTAACAAAAATAATATATCGAACCAGGGTAAGCCTATGCCTTCCCCGGCAACGGCGCCAAAATGTTATCACCTAAGCTGTAGTTACCCCTATGGATGGATCCAGTCATGGATGGCAATAGGGAAGGGCAACTCAAAAGGTGCAACCACGATCACCTCGACCTCCAATATATATGGTTGTCACGCCAGTCGAGGCAACCTTCGCTTTATGTTATCTAGCCCAGACAACAAAGGGGGAGACCCGATCAGCTCCCGACAGGAGAGATCAAAACCAAGACACCAAATCAGGGTATTTCTAAGTGAAGTTAGGTGTATGGTTTATCCTAGACCTAAGGGTAAAGTCACAAGCCAAGTGAGGGGTTCAATAGGTATAGCTTTGGTTCATAGTTGATGTAAGAGTGACTTATAATGTTTGTAGTGAGATCTAGGGCTAGTGTACTAGTTCAATATTGGAAAGTCCACTGCCTTGGGAACCGTGTCCAATGCAGGGTAGTTAAGGGTTGTATTGGGGCTAACTAGTACAGATGACAAGTTTGACCATGATAGCTTCAAGGGTTTGGTTCACCATGCATAGGTCAATCCACAAGTCAATCCAACAATCTAGGAAAGTCGAATTAACTTGGAGAGAAACCAGTGCCTTGGGAATTGGGAAGTGGAGTCAAAGTAGGGTTGACTTGTGGTTTAGGACTCCTAGTACTTGGGACAAGTGGGCAATAGAGGTCTTGATGGATGAATGAGTCTAGATCTAGGTTTGACCCAAGTGGACCACAATCCCTTAAAACAAGGAATGCAATCCCCAAGGCAAGATTTGACAAAGTGACAGTCTAGACCTAGGTTTTGAATTATTCCGGTTTCAGATCTCCAAAAATCTCAAGTACCCAGTTCCTGGAAGTGAGTCAACTCACTTCTCCAAGGTGGTGCGACTTTGCCCAAGGAGGCTAAAAAGTGGGGTTAGGTGGGTCAAAACAAGTCGGATGGCATCCAAACTTTAGATCCGGGTAGATCGGTCAAGTAGGAGTATGGATTTGTAATTTCGTGGTAATCCAACGGTTAGATCTTAGTAGATCTGAGTTTGAGGGTTCCAAGTGGCCCAAAATGGGGATTAAATCCCTTAAAATGTGGAATGGGGCCCACAAGGTGAATTTCAGGAAAGGGAGAACCTGGGTGTATGTTATTGGATGTGTAGATGTCAAATCAAGTGGAATCTCAAACACCCACCACTTAGATCTAGGTCAACCGGCTCAATCAGTGAAGTGCGCCTTGCTTGGGAGAAGCCAAGTTGGTATGGGAGAGGGGTCAAACGGAAGCCAATCCTCACCAAACTATAGATCCGGGATGCCGTGGATGCTATAGAGGTGGGTTTTCAATATTATGCCCAATAACCCACTAGATCTAAGTAGATCTGAGAAAATGTAAAAATGGGGTTTTGATTTATTAGGGTTTTAAGTGTTTTTGACAATTGGATAGATCATGGAGACAGAACTTACCTTGAGATCATACCTGAGTGATGTGGATGAGATGCCTTGATGTTGAGGAAGATTCCCGCAGAGATCAAATGAGAGATTGTTGATTTGATTGCCGATTTGATGCCCTAGCCCACAAGTGCGCCTTCCTCTACCTGTCAAACCAAGGAATGAAGATTCAATCAGTAAGATCAAGTATGGAAGAAATACAAGAGAAATGCAAATAGTAACATGAAATAGAAGGTCCTGGGACAGTAATACTCCCTGTTACCAACGAAGAGCTCCAAAGAAGAAGTAGGGAGAGTCTTCCCCTACCAATACCTCCTCCTCCAAGCAAATCGGCCTCCACCTGTAGATGCAAAATCGTGGTACAAAAGATATGGCAAACAAGATCTCCAATAACTCAGTGCAAAGGAAGAACCAACGAACGAACACCAAAAACATTCACCACAACACTGGAGATAGATGCAATAATAATTTTCTATTCCAATAATCCAGAGCCAAAAGTCCCCTTACAATGAGAGGCTCTCTCCTTTAAATAGGAAGGAGAGGCACCAAAACCCTAACCACTTTTTGAATGAGTGGCTAAGATTAAAAGATACAAATGTCTAATCAATGGTTGAGATGAGCTCAACAATAAAATACATGGATCACTAATAAAATATAATGTAAGTGGACAAAATCGCCCTACAAGAGGGGAATCCCACCAAATCATGATGACAAAATATCATAAGAGGCTTATGGTGGGTCCAGGGGGTAATTTTATCCCTCCTTGGTCAATCCCCATAGCACAATAACCAAAAAAAATCATGAATGTACCAAATCGTGCCTCCATAGTGAAGTCGTGGTCCTCAAAAGACCTCAAAAATCCACAGAAAGTGCCATAAGTGATGGATGCGGGCCCCGATGAAGCTGAAACTGCTGGAGAAGGTGTGGAAGGTCCCGATCTATCATCACTGATCATCCCATGCCATAACTTTGCCTCAGTAGCCCAAATCGATTTCCTCAATAGCCATTTCTACCAATCCTGAAATGCCTCGGGAAGCGTGAAACTGCCCCAAACAGCCTCCTGGAGTGCTGGCGCTGTCAAGGTGAGGGCACCAGTGTTTCCGGAAGGGGGGTAATATGGTAAAAACAAGTGGCTGGACCACCCCCTCCATCATCAGCGCCCTAGGTCAACCGGATAAAAGTCATCTCTGCTCCGCTAGGGCCTCCAACAGACCAAAACTGCACTAGGACAGCCTACTGAGGCTAAATCATCACTGTAAGTGCCCGGAACTGAAAACAAACTGTCCCATTGGACTCAGAAGGTCCAAATCCATCCAAGATGTGTACTCATACACCATATGAATCTCTGCATGATCAAAATAAATATCCAATATACCGGATCAAGGCCAATAATAATGCGCTGTACATATACAAACACTGCTGTAACCCCAGAATCATCATCATAACCCTGTAGCTGCTGCATAGAATCATCCTGTATGTGTACATAGACCATATATCATCTATCCATATCATCATAAGGTCTAACATCTCATGTCCCATGGTCCTCCATGGTCAAACTAGGTCCAACCAAGACCAAATATAACTCAGTCCATCATCCAAGGCTGCTGAAAAGTATCAAGGTTAATACATGCTTTACAACTTATTCAAATAGCAATTATAAGACATAATGATCATAACTGGCGATCTACATCCAAATATATAGTGTCGTTAATTATTATTATTACTCAGACTAGACTTTCCGGACCATACTCACTTCATAGTTGTGATCAATTTGCTAGTGAAGGGTGAAGGCTGAATTAACTGGCTAGGCTAAGGGATGACTTAGCTGTCTTGACTTTGTGACACTTTGGCAAGGGAAAGGGAATACACCATAGTATATACTGAATGAGCAATAACACAGGGAATGGCGGTGTCTCACAAATGGATGAGCTGTTTAAAGAGGGTTTATTCACCTTCACAGATGCGCACAATCCATAATACAAATAAGGCCAGCAATTGTTTAGATATAGCATTTAAGTTCCATTGCTTTTTTGGGCCTGAAGTTTCCATAGCCTTGATATATGTGTGTTTATAAACACATTGCATAGATTTACATTTTTTCTTTTAGGCTTTCTGCTGCAGGTGTGTTTTTAAGGCACTTGTTTACCTGAGCACTTCTAGGTGTGTCATGGACAGCTTGTTTACCTAGGTATTTATTTTCCACAAGATATAACATTTTATTTTTATGGCCATTTTCATTTGGCACGCCTTTCATTCATGTGTGTTTAGAAACACATTGCATGAATGGGCTTTTCATACAAGATATAGCATTTCATTTTCCAGATTTTGTATTTATGGCAGCACTAAAAGTTTCAGGTTTAGCCAACACAACTTTAGTGACTAGGGGGAATTCACAAGGAACTCCAACTCACCATAAGTAAGTTTTGTCACCAACTCAGAGCCGAGACACAATAAACAGGGAAGCTCATCCAATACAGAGGCTACAGTGGGGAAAAGTCCTCCATGCCACTAGTCAAGTAGTAAGTCAGGGTGATAATCTAAAAGGTAGGCCATGGATGGATGAAGACAATGAAATGATGGAGCCAACACTAGCAAGCCAGAGTATGGTGTAATGATCACCTCTATTCTCCCTAAGGAGGGTATGTACCAATGAGTATGAATAGTGAACTTCTAAGTATGAGTAGGGACAGTATAATATATATAATAGATCAACCAGGTCCATATATCTATATGATCGCCAGATCATGACACTAAGTGCTAAGACATGCTATAAGAATAAGTATAAAAGCAATCTAACCATAACACCATGATATACCTGCTGAGTCATATACCTGCAAGCTCATCAACCTGTACCATCATCTGTCCTCTGAGACTGCTGCTGTAACTCTGGGCACTACTGTCTGCTCTGTACCAATGATATAATGGCTACATCGGTCATCTCTCTGAGTGTCCTGAAACTCATTCATGGCATGGGGAATGCAACTGCTGTCCACAATCTGATAGTGATCCAATATAGATGCTCATCTCGGCATCTCAAATGCAAGGGAACTGGCTGAAGAGTGTACTGGAATGAGAAAAATAATGTATGGTAGCCCAGCTACTATATATGTGATAACAGGTCTCCATGAAGGAAGGCATTTTTGACATCCATTTAGATGACCTCCCATTTTAGTGAAGCTAAAATAGAGAGGATCATCTGCATTGAGTTCATTCAAGCAACCAGAGCAAAGGTTTGAGTGTACTCGATTTACTTCTTTTGCGAAAAACTTTTAACAATAAGCTAAGCTTTATGCTTGTCAATTTGTCCATTAGCATCAAATTTGGTCTTGTAGACCCAATTATAGACAACAATATTCTTGTCTTTTGCAAATGGGACCTGTTATCAACTGATTTGTACAATAGTTGAAACCTTATTGAGCCGCCAGTGTTGGAACACATCAGTGTTCACTTCCAGAGTATCTGGGTTTCATTATATTTGGGTCTAGCCAGTTTTGGCTAGCCAGTTTTGTTTTTGAGTCGACATGACCATGGCCCCATGGGGGTTTGTATCAAAGTGTGCTAGTAGGGTCTGAGTGGCTCGGTTTCCCATGACTGGATTAAACAACTAAGGTATTCCAGGGAGTTTTTTCACCGTCAGATTATACTTTGCTTCAGGCGAAATATAATCTCTTGGTTTTTCTCCCGCTTCCTCCAAAGCTGGAATGCCCGATTTTGGAAATTTGGCCATGAGGGGTTATTAGGGTCCAACTATAATGTATAAACCTACTAGACACTATTAGAATAGGTTCTGGTCATGTCCTAGGTCTCTAGGACCCCCAGAAAAAATTTTCGAAAAATTTTTACCGGACGCGTCGAAATTGGGGTTTTTAATTTTTAAATTATTTTTAAATTTTAATTAAATTTCTCTATAATTTAAATAGAGAAATTTGGGTTTGTAATATGTCAGTCATCCGGGGTCCGAATTCAGTGTTTGATGGCTCATTTCATAAGCCAAAAATCACACATGACCCATGAAGCAGCTAAACCCAATTTTCGGATGTCAATTCCGCCCCGTAATTAATATTTTCTCTGAAAAGTCATTTACAGAGAAATTATTAATTAAAATACTAAAATTGATTATTTTGGAGATAATCCAAATTTCTCCAAAATTAATCAATTTGATTAAAATAAAGGGCTAAATGACATGGCAATGAGCATTTAGGAAGATTCCAATCAACTCCAAGCCCATCCAGTCACCCATCCAGTCACCAGCAAAGAATCTCCTCAAGCTAATTCGCCCTCCTTCATAGAAATTCGATTTTGTGATGTGTCAGTATTTGGTTGGGTTGGTGGCTTGCATTTGAGACTAGAGTTGGGCGCCCTTTTGACTCACCATCCAAACCATAGCTTGGTTTCCTTCATAGCTCGAGTTCTACCCACCATTCCCCACGTGTCTCCCTCACAACTAGCTCATAACCCTCAAAACCCTCACGCTTTTTCTATTGGCTCGTGTTTCCTTGATGGAATTCGTGGATTGGTTGATTTGCAATCACCATTAAGCTTGGCTCCTTTTATGTATTCGAGTTACATCTACCTATCCACTACGTGTTATCCTCACACCCACTCGCCCTAGCTTATTCCTCACGTCAATCACTATTAGATCCACGCCATTCCATTGTTTAAATTCGTGATTGGTTGGGCTCCCACTCAAGGACTCGAGTTCTGCCTACTTCTACCACGTGCCATTCACTAAACTAACTTCAACCTACCACATCCAAGCTCGCCCTCCCACATGGCTCACGCTTTGCTCACCCTAGCTCACGTCAATCTCCATGCTAGCTCGTTTTTCCTTGTTGTAACTTGGTTATTGGTTGATGCTCTCACCTCACACCTACCTCAAGTCGATTCTTGCCACATAATGCCATTCACACCTAACACCAACTCGACTTTGGCCATGTCTCTTGCTCCAAGCCTTGCATGATTGGAATTCGACTTCATTGCTCACCACCAATTCGAATTAGGGTTTAGGTGTTTAGTTTTAGTATAAAGAGAGGCCCATTTGGGTTGTTATCTCATGGAAAATTGTTGTAAAGTTACTCTGCTCATATTTGTCAAGAGCTTGTGGAAATAAAGTTGGCTTTGGAGGCAAATGGTGTGCATGTCTCATTAGAGAAATTTTGAGGTCAAAAAAGGGCCTCAAAACAAAGAAAATGTACTATAAAATACAACCAATCACATTCTAGTAGATGACATCATCCCCCTTGGTGAGGTGGCATTGCATGAGTTAAGAATGCTTATTTGTCAAATTTTCTATGGTGGATGAAAACACATAGTTAACCAAGGTAGTGGTGTAAGTACTTTTAAGTCATAAAGTAAAGTACTCATAATGATAGTCTTTTCATAAAATAATATTATTGTCATTTTCAAATAAAGTACTCATAATGAATGTCTTTTTACACTTTCACATAAAATAATATTATTGTCATTTTCAAGTGAAGTACTCTTAATTCATAAAGAAAGTCCTTTCACATTTTTTTATAAAATAATATATTATCATTTTTATGTTTTTAATTTTAAATTATATATTCACTCCATTCTATTTAATAACATAATGTCAAATTAATAAAGAATAATAATAGATTTAATAAATAATAATAATAATGCAATGTGGATTATAATAATATTATTGACATTTTACATGTAAATAAATTCTCAATTAAATTACATTATTAAATTCATGAGAAAAATACTAAATATAAAAAGTCAACATAAAATTAAAAAAAACTCTTAAAAATGTTTTTTATTATTTAATTTCATTTGCAAGTTCAAGACAAATAAATGTTAAAGGACAATACATTTTTGGGAATTTACAATGAATCTTAGTCACATCAATGTAGTCTTATTTTTTTAATTTTATTTCTAGTGAATTTTGAAAAGTAACTCAACCATGGTTATTTATATTGTGCATAGAAAATAGTGTGGGAGGTGACTTGTCATATATACCTACCCCATAAAACCCCCAATTCATAATATTTTAATATATCTCATATTTTTGTAGTACATCTCTTAGGAGGCCCTTTTTTGACCCCAAAATCTCTCTAATGATTGGTTCATGAGTTAATGGTTCATTGTTGAGGTAATATCTATGATTTTTACATTCTTGCAATTTCAATCTTGATTATAATTTATGCTTAGATCTCTTTATTAAGAGCATAGGGCAAGCATTTGATGGTCCAATTTGTTTGCTAGACTTAGGCTTGGATGGTTTTTAAAAGAGTACAAATTGTAATCGGTCTTACTACCTTGTCTCTTTTTCCATTTTTGTCTAACTCTCTAAGTTTGAATCAAGCATTGTTTGTATGAGTGTTTATGTATTGCAGATCCTCAAAAGGGTGAGATGAGATGAACTCGGTTGTATCTCCCTCTTCTCCACCTACAAAAAACTTGTGCTAATAGTTTGTTTTCAGGAAACCTCCAAAGAAGCAGGATCTAGGGCTTTGCATCAAAGCGGAAAAGGCTACTTCTTCCATCAAAATCTTTACTTTCAAAACATTTGTTACTTGTTACTTAGGGCTTCTCTTCTTCTAGCCTTCCATTTTTCTCCTTGAACTCCTTTTTGCCATTGATTTGCTAAGCCCATTTTCTCCTTGCCCTAGTCTCATTCTACCTCCTTTAGCCCCACTCTCTTGCTCTCCTTTTTTGGTCTCCTCCCCCTTTCATTTCGCCTCTCTTTGCCATCTCATCCATCGTAGAAATTAGCTACCCTCTTCCTCTCGTCTTAGTTATCTAAGTGCCTCCATCCTCCTCTTTTTTGAGTTTCCATCCTTCATCCCTTTCGTCCCATCTACCTTCATCTAGTTCTAGTTTCACTCTTAGATCCCTTCACCTTCTCCTCTCGCCCATCCTTCCTTTTAAAGTCCTAAAATCACATCAAAAAACAACAAAACGATTTGGTTAGTAGTGTTAGCTTTTTTCCATGTTGCAAAGTGTTTTGCTAAGAGTTAGATCTTAAGTCTCTTTTATTTTCATGCATTGAAAAGATAGTTTTAAAGGGCATCCTAGATCTCAATCAACCACACTAATATAGCTTGCATCGTTTTAGTATTAGTTTCCTTTTTAAAGATAGAAAATTTTTCCACAAAAATTTCTTAAAATTTTTATTTCTTAGATCTCTTTCCCGTCATATTTTAAGAGTTTGTTGTTCGCTGGTCCGTTTTACCATATTAAAAATTTTAAGACTAAATCTCATGCTTTCACATGTTAGAGCTTAGTTTTCATTACTAGACTTGGTAGTGTTTCAATTTTATTTGATTTCTAATCTCTAATGGGTGTTTGTTGAGTGCTTTTTCTAAGCTTTTGTAGGTCCATTTTTTGAAAGAGAAGATAAACTAGTGAGCATACTTGAAGAAGAGAAGAGCAAGTACATTGAAGAAAAGATCCAAACCAAACAACAAATAAAAATAAACTCCTTTTTGTACTAGCCTTCAAAGGCTTTCAGGTTTCATTGCAATATTTTGTTTATCTTAAGTCTCTCAAACAAAAAGACCTTTCAAGGATTTTCCCTTGAGGCACTTGTAATTTTCTAAATAAAACTTTTAAGTGGAGGAGGCCTCCACTGTTTGGGTCTTCTTCCCCATTTGGGGAAGGGTGTTGGGTCTTGTGGTTGGTTTTAGCTTAGATTTACATTTTCATGCTCTTAGTTTAAATTTTGTTCCAAATAAGTTAGCTTGATTATTTTTCATATCTACTTACCCCCATGCTTTCCCGAGTAGGGTCTTGAACCTGAAAGAGATTCTTGGGTAGCTTAGTTTAATTTTTATCATTATATTGTTTCTCTTCCAATCCTTGACCAGAGAATAGCTAACTTTGGGATCGTGTCCCAAAGGCCACATAGTTTTGTGGTAGCTTCTCGCTCCCCCATCAACTTCTTGTGGACATCCAGCTAGCTGGAAGGTTTCCAGGATTGGTGGTTTCTAGTGGTTGATCTTGTTCGGAGATCAATCCCACCTAGTAGATCAAAGTTTGTGTGGTAGAACACTAAATTTATTTATCTCACAAGTATTTCGTGTTAAGCATTAATTTATATCTTTCAAGTTTATCAAGTGGATACATCTTTTAAAGTTATTTTGCTGCTTTCACAACACAAATACTTTTGCTTCCTTAAAATAAACCAAAGTCTCTTGAACTTGGCCAAATCCAAGTCAAGAGCACCCTCTATCGGAGGGCATTTTTAGTCTTGCATCATCCCTGCATTAGGCATTTTAATTTTAGCAAGTCTCTTGAACTGTGGTCATAAGACCGAGTCAAGAGCGCTCTCTGTCGGAGAGTTGAACAAGGTTCTTTTAATAATAAAATTTTCCACTCACACACCCCTAATTAATTTATCTTGGTTTGTCCTACACCCGTATGCTCTGCCAACCGGAAACGGTTGGGCTAGTACTCAGAAAGGTGTAAGACTTGATAATAACGATCGATAAACTTAATTAAAATTTTTATCCATAACCTCAACCAAGGCAAAATACTGTTCTTCCCATGAGGGGTGATGCCGGATTCCCACTGTCAGACTCAGGGGCGGTTCAAACATTGGACACCAATCCTTATCGAATCTGGGTGCTTCTGACAGGTCATTCAGGGTTGCCAGTATCTTTCTTGGGTAGGGTTCTACCATCTTTTTTGATACCTTTGGTCTTAGCCCTAATAATCAAGACAACTAAAACTTTGAAATTTACCAAGATAATTTGCACAACGATCTCACGAACAGTTACTATCAAGACTACTTTTCAGCATCCCCCAGCACTACTTTTGTTATTTTTGACTCCATTACCCATTGGATAAGGCACTGGTCCTTTTGTCATTTAATTTTTATCTGTGGATGCTTCTTAATTGTATCAAGTCTTTATATACTGTTTCGCAACGTGGATTGCATCTTATCTTGTGTTTTATTTTTCAAAGCTTTATATTGTCTCTCAATTTCACAAAAACTCCTAAACAACACCCATCCGCATCATTACATAAGAAAACACTATAAAAACAAGAGCCTTAGTGAAACTCTCTTTTAGGGACTACCCCCCTTGGCTTTGTTAGGAGTTTGCCTAAACGGAGGAGCTGGGATTCAGGTGACAGTACCTGGCTCATTGCTTGCCCCCAAGGCCACACCTCTCTCACTTGTAGTGAAGAGACAGCTTTCGAAAGATTTCCGCTGCTGGTGTGCATATTGGCGGACAACAGGACCAATGCCCTGTTGTTGTAAATGTAATTTCGGAAGATATTCTTTTGTATATTATTATTATTGTACTTTTATTGTACCTTCGTCGGAGATGTTTTTCCTTTGTTCGGGGATGTCATTATTGTATTTGGTCATGTAAGAATATCGAGGTAAAACCTCCATTGTAAGTCGGGGCAATAGTCCCCAAAAGGATAAATGTAAAATGTATTTTTGAGTCTCCCTAGGAGAGGTCGACCCAGTTAGTTAAGGAAGTCGACCCCATTGGGGATTTAGGTCAGTCACACATAAAGTATAAATAGGGAGGTGCTCTTCCTCATTTGGACACACAACCAACAAGCAAGTTCGCTCCAAGGAAGAGAAAGACAAAGTTCATTGAGGAAGAAGGAAGCTGCAAAAGTTATCTTATCTTTGGGTTTTCTATCTTGGTTTGATATTGTACTAAGTGACGAATCTATTACTGAAGAAGTTGTGGGGTTTTCTCCTTTATGGTTTCCCCGAAGAAATTTCTTGTGTTATTGTGTATTGCTGTGCTTGTCTATCTTTTAGATTAAAGATCTAACATAATTGAATTAAAGTGCAAACACTAACATGGTATAAGAGCCACTCTGAAAGAAGGCACTGTGTAGCAACGAAAAGCTAGGGCTTCCAAATCCAAGGTCTTCTCCCCACAGATCACTCGGAAAAGAGGGCTAGGTTAGTTCGCCTCAAGGAGGCGCATCTTTTGATGGAAGTTGAATTTAGTTTGGAGAATTTTCATTTTTGACCCAGTCACTAGTGCTAGGAGAAACTAGGGCAGGGCATCAAAGTTTTGGAGCTTCCATCCACCAATCCCGGAAAAGGAGTACACTGGACAACTCGCCTTGAGGAGGCACATCTTTCTATCCAAATATAAGTTCAAAATTCCAAGTTTGAAAAATTAGGGTTTCTTTGTCAAACCCTAGGTCATCCAGCTCCAAAACTAGGTTGGGCATCTCAAACTGGTAAGATTGAATTCCTTGCTATTTCCATTTGAGGTTCTCATATCAAAATGACAAATCACACCAAGCTTGAGGATAAGCTTGAAGGAGCTGATAACTTCCGGGCATGGAAGTATAGAATTTCTCTTGTCCTAGAAGAGAATGACTTGGACAAGTATGTTAATGAGGAGGTTCCAGAACCAAAGGGAGAAGAGGCAAAGGCAAATCACAAGAAGAACATGATCAAGGCCAAAAGGATTATTGCAGACTCCATCAAATATCATCTCATCCCTCGTGTATCATCGTTGAAGAATCCGAAGAAGATGTTCGAGGTTTTGACCAAACTATATGAAGGAAAGAACATCAACCGGAAGATGACTCTGAGGAACCAACTCAAGAATGTGAAGATTCAACACTCAGAAACTATTCAATCTTACTTCACAAGAGTCTCTCAGATCAAGGAACAACTTGAGGCAATTGAAGATAATGTTGAAGAAGAAGAGATTGTGATGACTACCTTGAATGGTCTCCCTAGATCATGGGACTCATTCATTCAAGGAATATGCGCCAAAAAGAAGCTAATCACATTCAATAGATTATGGTAAGAATTCACCCAAGAATAAGCTCGATTAGTAGCAAGAGAAGAAAAGATGGGAGCTAATGATGACCAAGCCCTAACTTCTCATACTAAGAAGAATCAAAACAAGAGGGAGGACCACCATCACAAGAAGTCTAAAAGATACCATAGGAATCATGGATTCAGAAGAGACCTCTCCAGTATTAGGTGCTTCGCATGTGATGAGAAAGGACATTATTCAAGAAACTGTCCCAAAAACCAAGGATCCTCCAGGAGAATCAACAAGAAGAGACATCATGCTCACACCACGGAAGATGATGAACCAGTAAGGAAGAAAACCAGAGAAGAAAGGGATGATTCTTCAAGCGATGAAGAATATGTTTTAATCTATGCCCTTACAGGTACCATCACCCATGGAAGCAATGATTGGCTTGTGGATAGTGGAGCATCCAAGCATATGAAAGGATACAAAGAATCTTTTGTCAACTTATTAGAATGTGAGTCACCCCTGTTACCAACTTTTTTGTACCATAGTTGGATTTTTTGGAGAGCTGCCATTTGACAAACATGATAAATGTTTGATTCCAGTGTATCAGATGATCCAACATATTGTGGCTAGCCAGTTGTGGTTAGCTTGTTTTGTTTTTTGAGTCGACATGACCATGGCCCCATGGGGGTTTGTAATAAAAGTGTGCTAGTAGGATCTGAGTGCCTCGGTTCCTCATGACTGGATTAAGCAACTAAGGTATTCCAAGGAGTTTTTTCCCTTGTCAATTATACTTTGCTTAAGGCGAGGTATAATCGATGAGGTTTTCTCCCGCTCCTCCAAAGCTGGAATGCCCGATTTTGAAAATTTGGCCATGGGGGGTTATTAGAGGCCAACTAATATATATAATCCTACTAGACACTGTTAGAATAGGTGTCGGTCATGTCCTAGGTCCATAAAACCCTCGGAAAAAATTTCAAATTTTTTTTACCGGGTTCGTCGAAATTTGGGTTTTATTTATTTTTTAAATTTAATAAATTTCTCTATAGTTTAAATAGAGAAATAATAATTTGTAATATGTCAGTCATCCGGGGTCCGAATTCAGTGATTGATGGCTCGTTTGATAAGCCAAAAATCACACATGACCCATGGAGCAGCTAAACCCAACTTTCGGATGTCAATTCAGCCTCGTAATTAATATTTTCTCTGAAAAGTCATTTACAGAGAAATTATAAATTAAAATAATCAAATTGAATATTTTGGAGATAATCCAAATCTCTCCAAAATTAATCAATTTGATTAAAATAAAAGGCTAAATGACATGGCAATGAGCATTTAGGAGGATTCCAATCAACTCCAAGTCTTCCCAGTCAACCATCCAGTCACTAGAAAGTTATCCATTCAAACAAATTCGCCCTCCTCATGCATAATTCGATTTAGTGAGTTGGCATTTGATGATTGGGTTGGTGAATGTGTAATGATTAGATGGGCACCCTCATGACTCACCACACCTACCAAGCTTGGCTCCCTTTGATGATTCGAGTCTATACCTACTTGCTACCATGTGTCCTCACCATGCTAGCTCGCATATCTACCAAACCCTCACGTCAATCTTCCTCAAACTCGAGTTCTAGCCTTGTTGGAGTATGGTTGTTGGTTGTGATACATCCCATGCTCCACCCATGTGAATTAGCACCTACCTTTTTCCACTTGTCATTCATTAACCAACTCGCATGTCTCCACAAGCTCACGCCCTTCCTACCCTATCTCACGTCAATCCCCATTGAAGCTCGCATTTCCTTGTTGTAACATGTCTATTGGGTAGTGATGGCACTCATACCTTCCTCCAAGTCGATTCTTGCCACCTCATGACCATTTCACCTACCATAAACTCGACTTTGACTATTGTTCACCTCTCCAAGCCTTTGATTGATTGGAATTCGACTTACCTACCAATTGCCAATTCGACCTAGGGTTTAGTTAATGTCTTTTGCTATAAAGAGAGGCCCTTTGGGGTTATTATCTCATGGATTTCTTATGCATCGAAACTCTGATGAAATTGTAAGCACTTTTTATTGAGAATAAAGTTGAGACTTTGGAGGTAAAAAACGTGGAGGCTCTTGATGTGCATTGCTTCACTTGATATTTGAGGTGATATTGTTTTACATTCTATTTGAGGCTCTTAAGTTGTAGATCATGTTCAAGATGGCTAACAATCTTGCACAAATAGCATGTATCTAGTTCTTTTCACTTAAATAGTTTGTTTCAAATATATTATCCATGCTCAAGGTTCTTGCAGGTATATCTTCACTTCATAATAAGATCAAAGGAGTTTTGGCTTTGAAATTTGAGAAACAAAGGGAGTTAGATCTTCTCCATCAAACATTCAAAACACAATATTGGTTACTTGTTATTATAGGCTTCCATCTCTTCAAGCCTTCTAGTTTGCTCCTTGAGTTTTTTGCTTTGATTTGCTAAGCCCTTTCTAGCCCTTCTAGCCTCGATCCGAGATTGCTCGTGTTTTCAAGCCATAAATTAGTTTGCCATAAGGTTGAAGTTCCTTCAACCTTGGGGAATAACTTGGGATTTGTTCCCTTGTGCTCTCTTCAACACTCGTTGTCGGCGTATCACCGGTTAACCGGAGGATTTCCAAGGCAGTGTTTTACCATCCCAAGTGTTCCACTTGAGGCCCTTGCCCTAGATCTGCTTCCCATAGGTTTGTCTTCATCCTTGCATTCGTCCCACTTAATTTTTTGCTTTTTTCTCCTTGCATTCGTCCCTCCTTACCTTCTACCATTCGTTCCTCCTCCCTTCTCTAATTTTTTTTTCTCCCACTCGTTTTTCTCTTCTAGCTTCCCTCTCTCCTTTGCTCTTGTCCTACTTCTTTTGCCCTACCTCCTTCCCATTCGTCCTACTCTATCCACTAGTCCCTTCTCCCTCTTGCATTCGTCCCTCTCTCCTCTTGTTCCATCCTTCACTCCTTCATCCATTTCGTTTTTGCCCTTTATTTCACTCCTCTTCTCTTTCTCGTCCCTCCAAAAGAGCCTAAAAACATAACAAAATCAACAAAAAACTTGTTAATAGTTAAGATCTAATTATTATCTAGTCTCATTTTATCTTGTTAGTAGTAGATCTTATACTTGTTTGTTAGTCTTGTTAGCATTAGCATTGTTAGCTTTGTGTTACTTTTCATCCTCTTAGCTTGCATTTCAAATCTCATACTAGAAATCTAAGTCTTGCATTTTAAGTAGTTTATTGAGCATATAGGGAAGTGATAGGTTGCATTTAGCTTGTAGTTGTTTAAATTTTTTTTACATCTTTCAAAAAGTAGATCTCATATATCAAAAATATTTCAAATTTTTTTATGATTTAGATCTCATTTCTAGCACATTTCAAGAGTTTGTTGTTCGCTGGTCCGTTTCGTCATAGTTAAGATTTCATGTTAAAATCTCATGCTTTTCATGTTTTAGGCTTTAATTTCCAAGTTAAGACTTAGTAATTTCAAGCTCATTTGGTTTTCTTTTTTGACAAATAATGGGTGCCTTGTTGAGGTGTTTTGATCTTATGTAGGTCATTTGAGAGAGAGATACTTGATAAATCTTGAAGCAAAGAAATCAAGGCAAAATCACATGAACGCCATAAGGAGTGATTGAATACACAAAATCTTGTTATCCTTTGTAATAAGCTTATAAGAGCTAGCTTTGTTTTCCCAGTTACTTCATTCTCGAAAGACCTTGCAAGGCTTTAAACCCAAGGCATTTGTAATCATTTAATAAAGGTTTCAAGTGGAGGAGGCCTCCACTTTTGGGTCTTCTTCCCCATTTGGGGAAGAGTGTTGGGTTTTGTGGATTGGCTTATTTTAGATCTTTTCATATGCTCTTAGTTTAGTTTTATTTCAATAAGTCATTTTGCTCATCTTTCCATATTTACTTACCCCCATGCTCTCCCGAGTAGGGTCTTTGACCTGAAAGAGACTCTTGGGTAGTTTAGATTTACTGTCATTTAATTTTATCTCATATTTTCTCTTCCAAAACCTTTGACCGGAAGTTGTATCCTTGAGATTTCATCTCAAGGGCAGGACCACATAATTTGTGGTTACTCTTCCTTCCCCGTCGGTTTCCTTGGCAGAGCTTTCAGCTAGCTGGAGGTTCTCAAGTGCAGGCAGTTCTAGCGGTTGATCTTGTTCGGAGATCAATCCCACCTATTAGATTAAATCTTGTGTGGTAGAACACTAGTTTGAGTTTAGTTTCATTTTGACAAAGTAGTATTGTTAAGCGTTATTTCACATCTTTCAAGCATATCACGTGGTTTTAATCATTTAAAGCTGTTTTGTTGCTTTTTACAACACAACTACTATCTGCCTCTTTAAAATAAACCAAAGTCTCTTGAACTTGGCCAAATCCAAGTCAAGAGCACCCTCTATCGGAGGGCATTTTAGTTTTGCATTATCCTTGCATTAGGCATCTTAAGCTTAGCAAGTCTCTTGAACTGTGGTCATAAGACCAAGTCAAGAGCGCTCTCTGTCGGAGAGTTGAACAAGGTTCTCTAATAATAAAATTTTCCACTCATACACCCCTTTAATTAATTTACCTTGGTTTCTGTCCTACACCCGTATGCTCTGCCAACCGGAAACGGTTGGGCTAGTAATCAGAAAGGTGGAAGACTTGTTAACTCACAAGTGAAAATCTAATTAAAACTTTCACCCCCATAAACCAACCAATCCGGAGTTGATCGATAAGATAGTTTCAGTGGGTAATCTCTTAGTGGGGGCGCCGAGATTCCATGTTCAGCCTCTAGTTTGTTGGTTAGCATTGCGTGACCTGGCTAGAGCACTGGGTGGCCCGACATGTCCTTGAACGGAGGCACTTGATATTGTCTTTTCCGGACTTTCTCTTGAATATCCTTGGTTTTAGCCTAATAATCAAGAACATCTAAAACACTTAAAATTTACCAAGAACAATTTCAAAACATTCTCACAAACAGCTACTTTCGACTTATTCTTTCAGCATCACAAGTATTTTATTTTGACTCCATTTGACACTGGTCTTTAATATTTCTCACATATCTTTTGAATCTGGACCATACGTCCTTGTCACTTGTTTGATCTCAATCTTGTGGATGCTTTACTTTAAATTCTAAATCAAAGTATACTGTTATCTTCTGAATTTGTATCTTGTGAAATTTGCAACGTGGATTGCGTGTTTAATTTTGTTCTAGTCACTATACAAAAAACTCCTAAACAACACTCATCCGCATCACTACATCAAAAACATTTTAACACACAAAGAGCCTTAGACAACTCTTTTTTAGGGACTACCCCCTTTGGCTTCGTTAGGAGTTTGCCTAAACGGAGGAACTGGGATTCAGGTGACAGTACCTGGCTCATTGCTTGCCCCCAAGGCCACACCTCTCCCCACTTTCCAGTAAGGGAGACAGCTTTCGAAAGGTTTCTGCTGCTGGTGTGCAGTTTGGCGGACAACAACCCCACAAGGTGAAACTTAGAGACGGCTATCAGTATCCTATCAAAGGAAGTGGAGAAGCTTCTTACAAACTAGATTCAGGCAAATCAATAAAGATGAAGGATGTTCTCTACATACCGGGTTTGAAGAAAAATCTTCTCTCCATTTCAGCCCTAGATGCTAAAGGAATTTGTGTTACATTTGTTGATTGCCAAGTTCAAATGTGGCCATGAGGAAAGACAATAAATGATGCAACAGTAATTGGAGAGCAAGAGGGAGGCTTGTACAAGTTAAAAAGGACAACCAGAACAAGTGTTGGTTCATGACTCCATGGAACCAAGCGAATTATGGCATAGAAGGCTTGCACATTTACACTATAGAGCACTACCAATTGCAAGCAAATCAGTATCAGGTCTACCAGAAATTCAAACAAAGTATGAAGGCATTTGCAAGGGATGTGCCCAAGGGAGGAATGTGAAGAAGTCATTTCCTAGCAGTGAAAGCAAGGCAAAAGGAATCTTGGAGATAATTCACTTAGATGTGTGGCCCCATGTCTTCTAGCTCCTTAAGCGGGTATGTATACTATGTTTCTTTCATAGACGATTTTTCTCGTAAGACATGGATTAATTTCTTGAAAGGAAAAGATGAAGTGTTTAGCAAATTCAAGGAATTCAAAGCCTTGGTCGAAAATCATATTGAAAAGAACATCAAGACTTTATGATCAGACAATGGCGGAGAATTCACCTTAGAAGAATTCAGGGATCTTTGCAGAGAATCAGGGATTAAGAGGGAGTTGAGCACTCCTTACAATCCTCAACAAAATGGCGTTGCAGAACGTAAGAACATAACAATAATGGAAGCAACGAAGGCAATGCTCCATGATCAAGACCTCCCAATGCACAAATAGGAAAAAGCAACAAGAACAGTTGTGTATGTACAAAACTGTACACCTCACCGTGTATTGAACAACAAGACTCCAGAAGAAGCTTTCTCAGGAGAGAAACCAGAAGTCAGCCATCTTAGAATATTTGGCTGCCCTGTGTACATACACATCCCAAAAGAAAAGAGAACAAAACTAGATCCTTCAGGGAAGAAGGGCATATTCGTGGGATACAGTGACACATCAAAAGCTTACCGAATATACTTCCTAGGATTCAAGAAGATCGAAATCAAGAGAGACGTAACTTTTGATGAAGACTCAGCCTACAACAAGTCAAGACAATTACCCACTGAAGAAACTGAAGAACCCGAAGTTCCCAGAACTAGAGACATAGTTATGAAAGAAACAATCCAAGATCATGAAGACCATGACATAACAAAACCACAAGAACCTATAGATCCACCTCGTGAGAATAAATCCCACAAGAGAAGACCAGCATGGGCACGCGAAGTAATACAAGATGCAGAGAAGTATGGTGCTCCAAATGGAATACTCAGAGAAAGCAAGAGACCCAGGCCATAATCCAACTATGTGGCCCTACTATGCGACATCATTGATAAAGAACCTTCCAACTATGAGGAAGCAACATAAAAGAAGGAATGGAAGGATGCCATGATTGAAGAGTTCCAGTCGATTATGAAGAATGATGTCTGGGAGATAGTTCCGAGACTAGAAGGGAAGTCTGTTGTGCCTTCAAAATGGATCTACAAGATCAAGCATGCTGTAGATGGTAGCATCGAAAAACACAAGGCAAGATTTGTAGCTTGCGAATTCTCCCAGAAAGAAGGCATAGACTACGAGGAGACATTTGCACCTGTAGCAAGATACACTTCCATCATATCTATACTTGCCTTAGCCGCAGTAATGAAATGGAAGGTACACCAGATGGACGTCAAGACAACATTCTTGAATGGTGTAGTCGAAGAGGAAGTGTATGTGGAGCAGCCACTGGGATTCGAGACACATGACAGACAGACTCATGTGTGCAAGCTAAAGAAAGCCTTGTATGGTTTGAAGCAGGCACCCAGGACATGGTACGACAAGATGGACAATTTTCTGATGAGCTTAGGCTTTACCAACAGTAAAGCAGATTCCAACCTCTACTTCAAGGTTGAGGGCAAAAGGCCAGTAATATTACTGCTATATGTGGATGACCTATTCTTAACAAGAGAGGATGAGCTCATTGCCGAAACAAAGAGAAGGCTTGCCACAGAGTTCGAGATGAAGGACCTGGGAATGATGCACTACTTCTTAGGTATGGAGGTGTGGCAGAGCTCAGATGGGATTTTCCTTGGTCAAGGAAAGTATGTAGTGGAGATTCTGAAGAGGTTCAGAATGATGGACAGCAAGGCAATGGCCACACCAATGGCATCTAACTTGAAGCTGCTATGTGATGCTTCTTCAAAGACAGTTGATGCCACAATGTACAGGCATATGATTGGTTCATTAATGTACTTGACGAACACGAGACTAGACATATGCTTTGTTGTGAACACACTGAGCCAATTCCTGATAGATCCGAGACATGTTCACCTGATTGTTGCAAAGCATGTATTGAGGTACCTGAAGGGTACAATTGAGTATGGGCTCAAATATGTGACGAATCAGAAGATTAACCTGCATGGTTATGTTGATTCAGATTGGGCAGGCAGTGCCATAAACAGGAAGAGCACTTCAAGATGCTGCTTCAGTTTGGGATTCGGTATGATCTCTTGGTTTAGCAGGAAGCAGTCATGTGTGGCACTGAGTATCGCCGAAGCAGAGTATATTGCAACCTGTTCGGCTAGTTGTGAGGCAATATGGCTTCGAAAGCTACTGTCAGATTTATTTGATCTCGAGTTAGAGGCGACTTGTATCTTTTGTGACAACTAGAGTTGTGTAAAATTGTCCGAGAACCCGGTGTTCCATGACAAGTCAAAGCATATTGAGATCAAGTACCACTATATCCGAGATATGGTGCAGAGAGGAGCAGTGAAGCTCCGGTATGTGGTGAAATACGAGCAGATAGCCGATGTGTTGACCAAGCCGTTAGCAAGAGTGAAGTTTGAGTACTTCAGAGAGAAGCTTGGTGTTATCCAGATCGATGTTCCTCGAAAGAGGGAGTGATGTGACATGTCCGGAAGACGCAGGTGCACCAGGGCTGTATCTTACATGGTGGAAGACGCAGGTAGTCTGCAAGGACGTAATGCATTTGGGATGCTCCTTGGTTGTATCCACATGTTTGAAGATGCCGGTGGTCCACTGGTCATAAAGCATCTGGGATACGCCTGGGCTGTATCTTACATGGTGGAAGATGCAGGTGGTCCGAAAGGACGTAATGCATATGGGATGCTCTGGGCTGTATACACATGTTTGAAGACAGAGGTTGATCGAGAGAGTCGTAATACATCTGGGCTGTATCCACTGGGTGGAAGACGCAGATGTTCCTGGGTTGTATCCATTAGGTGGAAGACGTAGGTTCACTGAGAGAGAGAGATGCAATACATCTGGGTTGTATCCACTGGGTGGAAGACATAGGTTGTCTAGTGGACATGATATATGCACTTGGGCTGCTCTCCACATGAGATGATGAGATGATCTAGATACGATGAGATGATAGTAGGAGACGTAGGTGATTGCTTTGGCAATGTAATATGTGGTCCTGGGCTGTACCTACTTGATGGTGTGCTTCTATAGATGATGAAGTCCTAGATGAGAGCTAGGCCTACAACCAACATGAAAAAGGGCTGGCTCTGTAGAACTTCTCATGACGAGCAGATTCGAGAGATGGCACTAGTCAATGATCAACAAGATGCGAATTGTTGCAGCAATGATGATGACGTTGTCCAGAGATTGTGTCCAGCTATGATGATGACCGTGTCAAGAGAATACCTTCATAGTTAAGAGAGAGTGTTGTTGTAAATGTAACTTCGGAAGATATTCTTTTGTATATTATTATTATATTATTTTTGTACCTCCGTCAGAGATGTTTTTCCTCCGTTCGGGGATGTCATTATTGTATTTGGTCATGTAAGAATATCGAGGTAAAACCTCCATTGTAAGTCAGGGCAATAGTCCCCAAAAGGATAAATGTAAAATGTATTTTTGAGTCTCCCTAGGAGAGGTCGGCCCAGTTAGTTAAGGAAGTCGGCCCCATTGGGGATTTAGGTCAGTCACACATAAAGTATAAATAGGGAGGTGCTCTCCCTCATTTGGACACACAACCAACAAGCAAGTTCGCTCCAAGGAAGAGAAAGACAAAGTTCGTTGAGGAAGAAGAAGGAAGCTGCAAAATTCATCTTATCTTTTGGTTTTCTATCTTGGTTTGATATTGTACTAAGTGACGAATCTATTACTAAAGAAGTTGCAGGGTTTTCTCCTTTATGGTTTCCTCGAAGAAATTTCTTGTGTTCTTGTGTATTGCTATGCTTGTCTATCTTTCCGATTAAAGATCTAACATAATTGAATTAAAGTGCAAACACTAACACGCTCAAGTATGTTTTCGAAGTAGGACATCATATTCAATGGACATGGTTGCCTCCCACTCAAGGCATTCTTTGGTTTATTATAACTAGTGGAATTTCCGTCAACATGGACTGCGTTGGCAAGGCATTGGGTGAAGGAGGCTTCTGATGATGCTCCAATTCTACTTCTAGTGCAAAAAACTAGATAGAAGCTAAAAGTGTGGGTAGCCATCGCCTAGCTGGAGGAAGAATGTCAATAGGAGGCACGAGATCAGATGAATTGGAAGGGAGGTCTTCTTCGACAACATTTGGATACTAAGTGACCAGAGGAGTGTTGTAAGGAGCACTTTGTGTAGGGTGAGAGACTTCTAAAAGAGGAGCTGGGTTGGGTCAAGATGAGTCATAAATAGAACTTTCATTAGCAACATCTATTTTCCCATTCACCAAAAGGGAAGTTCTTGAAAGAGCACTTGAAACATGACGAGACAAAGAGGAATCATCTGTAAAAAGCAACAGTAAAGATCCTGGCATACTATGAGTAGGTGCTTCATTAAAGATAACATTTCTACATTCAAATCATTTTATGAGTGGAAGGGTCATGTTATCACCTAAACTGTAGTTACCCCTATGGATGTATCCACTCATGGATGGCAATAGGGAAGGGCAACTCAAAAGGTGCAACCACGATCACCTCGACCTCCAATAGATGGTTGTCACGCCATTCGAGGCAACCTTCGCTTTATGTTATCTAGCCCAGACAACAAAGGGGGAGACCCGATCTACTCCCGACAGGAGAGATCAAAACCAAGACACCAAATCTAAGTGAAGTAAGGTGTATGGTTTATCCTAGACCTTAGGATGAAATCACAAGACAAGTGAGGGGTTCAATGAATATAGCTTTGGTTCGTTATTGATGTGAAAGTGACTTATGATTTGTGAAATAGGATCCAAGATTAAAGTACTAGTTCAATGTGAGAAAATCCACTGCCTTGGGAACCGTGTCCAATGCAGGGTAGTTTAGGGGTTGAATTGGGGCTAACTAGTACA
This sequence comes from Larix kaempferi, assembly GCA_027924585.1. Classification (NCBI taxonomy): domain Eukaryota; kingdom Viridiplantae; phylum Streptophyta; class Pinopsida; order Pinales; family Pinaceae; genus Larix; species Larix kaempferi. The sequence continues at coordinate 960,255 of BSBM01000925.1, read as the reverse complement.
AGTGACAAGCTTGATCATGATACATGATGACATCAAAGGGTTTGGTTCACCACACAAGGGTCAAACCACAAGTTAATCCAACAATCTAGGAAAGTCGAATTGACTTGGAGAGAGACCAGTGCCTTGGGAATTGGGATAATGGAGTCAAAGTAAGGTTAACTTGTGGTTAAGGACTCCTATTGCATGAGACAAGTGGGCAATTAAAGTCTTGATGGATGAATAGGTCTAGATCTAGGTTTGACCTAAGTGGACCACAATCCCTTAAAACAAGGAATGCTATCCCCAAGGCAAGATTTGATGAAGTGACACACTAGACCTAGGTTTTGAATTATGCCCGTTCCAAATCCACTAAAATCTCAAGTACCCACGTCCTAGAAGTGGACCAACTCCAATCTCCAAGGTGGTGCGACTTTGCCCAAGGAGGGTAAAAATGGTGATAAATGACTCAAGACAAGTCCAATGGCATCCAAACTTTAGATCCAAGTGGTTTAAGCAAGTGAGAGTATGGATCTACAATTTAAAGGCAATCCAATGGATAGATCTTACTAGATCTGAGTTTAAAGATACCGAGTGGTCCAAAAATGGGATTAAATCCCTTAAAATGTGGAATAGGGCCCACAAGGTAGAAATCAGAAAAGTGACAATCTGGGTGTAGGTTATTGGATGTGTAGATCATGAATCAAGCGGGAACTCAACTACCCACATACTAGATCTAGGTCAACCCACCAAACTAGGAAGTGCGCCCTTGCTTGGAGATGCTAAATGCCTTGGGAAGAGGGTCAAATGGAGGCCAATCCTCACCAAACAATAGATCCGGGATGCCGTGGATACTATAGAGGTGGGTTGTAAATTTCTTGCCCAAGAAGCCACTAGATCTTAGTAGATCTGAAAAAATGTAAAAATGGGGGTTTTGATTAATTAGGGTTTTAAATGTTTTAGACAAGTGGATAGATCATGGAGATAGAAATTACCTTGAGATCATACCTGAGTGATGAAGAGAGATGCCTTGATGTTGAGGAAGATTCCCGCAGAGATCAAATGAGAGATGGTTGATTTTGCTTGCCAAATTGATGCCCTAGCCCACAAGTGCGCCCTCCTCTACCTGTCAATCCAAGGAAAATCGATTTCAATCAGAGAGGTCAAGTATGGAGGAAATACAAGTAAACTGCAATGATAACATAGAATAGAAGGTCCTGGGACAGTAATACTCCCTGTTACCAACGAAGAGATCCAAAGAAGAAGTAGGGAGAGTCTTCCCCTACCAATACTTCCTCCTCAAAGCAAATCGGCCTCCACCTGTACAAAAGATATGGCAAACAAGATCTCCAATAACTCAGTGCAAAGGAAGAACCAACGAACGGACACCAAAAACATTCACCACAACAATTGGAGATAGATGCAATAATAATTTTCTATTCCAATAATCCAGAGCCACAAGTCCCCTTACAAATGAGAAGCTCTCTCCTTTAAATAGGAAGGAGAGGCATCAAAATCCTAACCACTTTTTGAATGAGTGGCTAAGATTAAAAGATACAAATGTCTAATCAATGGTTGAGATGAGCTCAATAATAAAATACATGGATCACTAATAAAATATAATATAAGTGGACAAAATCGCCCTAGAAGAGGGGAATCCCACCAAATCATGATGACAAAATATAATAGGAAGCTTATGGTGGGTCCAAGGGGTAATTTTAGCCACCCTTGGTCAATCCCCATAGCACAATAATAATAAAATAGTCATCAATATACCAAATCGTGCCTCTATGGTCAAATTGTAGGCCTCAAAAGACCTCAGAAATCATCAGAAAATGCCATAAGTGATGGATGCGGGCCTCGATGAAGCTGAAACTGCTGGAGGAGGTGTGGAAGACATCAATCCATCATCACTGATCATCCCATGCCAAAACATTGCCTCAGTAGCCTAGATCGATTTCCTCAATAGCCATTTCTACCAATCCTGAAATGCCTCGGGAAGCGTGAAACTGCCCCAAACTGCCTCCTGGAGTGCCTGCGTTGTCAAGGTGAGGGCACCAGTGTGTCCGGGAGGGGGGTAATATGGTAAAAACAAGTGGCTGGACCACCCCCTCCAAGCACAGCGCCCTAGGTCAACCGGATAAAAATCACATCTGCTCTGACAGGGCCTCCGACAAACCAAAACTGCACTGGGATAGCCTACTGAGGCTCAATCATCACTGTAAGTGCCCGGAACTGAAAACAAACTGTCTCATTGGACTCAGAAGGTCCAAATCCATCCAAGATGTGTACTCATACACCATATGAGTCTCTGCATGATCAATATATATATCCAATATACCAGAACAGGTCAAATAATAATAATCTGTAAATGATCAAATAATGCTGTAAACCATGAATCATCATCATAACCCTGTAGCTGTTGCATAGAATCATCATGTACATGTACATAGACCATATATCATCAATCCATATCATCACAAGGTCCAACCATCTCATGTCCTATGGTTGACCTTGGTCAAACTAGGTTTGACCAAGTCAACATGACCAAATATAACTCAGACCATCATCAGAAGCTGCTGCAAAGTGTCAAAGGTTAATGCATGCTCTACAACTTATTGAAATAACAATTATAACACAAAGTAATCATTACTGGCGATCTAAATCCAAATATATAATGTCATTAATTATTATTATTACTCAGATTAGACTTTCAAGATCATACTCACTTCACAGCTGTGATCAATTTGCTAGTGAAGGGTGAAGGCTAAAATAACTGGCTAGGCTAAGGGATGACTTGACCGACTTAACTTTGTGACACTTTGGTAATGGGAAAGGGAATACACACCATAGTATATACTGAATGAGCAACAACACAGGGAATGGCGGTGTCTCACAAATGGATAAGTTGTTTAAAGAGTGCTTATTCAACTTAGGCATCATGTCTATATCAAGTTGATCTAGGTTCATTAGGATCATTCAATTTCATTTCATGGCCTTTTTGGCCTACATAACCCTTCGGATCTCAGGTGTGCTGATAAGCACAACTAGTTGCAGCTTGCATCCAGGGCATGTTTTTCATACATATATAAGGTCCGCAATTGTTTACATATAGCTTTTAAGAATCATTGCTTTTTGGACCTTTCTTATACTCTTCAAGGAGTATTTTTCAGCAGTTCATCGCTCTTGTCCTTTTTAGTTTCCATGGGCGAATTTATCAGTTTCCATACATAGTATATGAGCTTTCAGTTTTAGCCAACAACATCTGAAGTGACTAGGGGGAGTTCAAGCCAGTGCCAAACATCGTGACAACCGACCAGAATGATTTAGGCCTACAATCCAACTCACCAAAGGTAAGTTTTGTCATCAACTCAAAGCTGAGACACAGTAAACAGGGAAGCTCATCCAATATAGAGGCTACAGTGGGGAAAAGTCCTCCATGCCACTAGTCAAGTAGTAAGTCAGGGTGATAAACTAAAAGGTAGGCAATGGATGGATGAAGACAATGAATAATGGAGCCAACACTAGCAAGCCAAGGTATGGTGGAATGATCACCTCTATTCTCCTTAAGGAGGGTAAAACCAATGAGTATGAACAGTGAACTTCTAAGTCTGAGTAGGGACAATATAATATATATAATAAGATCAACCAGGTACACATATCTATATGATCACCAGATCATGATACTAAGTGCTAAGACATGCTATAAGAAAAAGTATAAAAGCAATATAACCATAACACAATGATATACCTGCTAAGTCATATACCTGAATGCTTATCAATCTGAACCATCATCTGTCCTCTGAAACTGCTGCTGCAACTCTGGGCACTATTGACTGCTTTGTACAAATGGTATAATGGCTATATCGGTCATCTCTCTGAGTGTCCTGAGACTCAGTCATGGCATGGGGAATATATACTGTTGTCCACAATCTGATAGTGATCCAATATAGATGCTCATCTCAGCATCTCAATGTAAGGGAACTGGCTGAATAGTGTACTGGAATCAGAAAAATAATGTATGGTAGCCCGGCTACTATATATGTGATAACAGGTCATATAGACAATATGCTTTCAATACTTTGTTATGCTGTTGTGAGTTTTAGGCTCCAATTTGTTTTGCTTATTATCAGGAATATGGGTCCATGCACTTCATCATCAAAAAATTTGAAATGCGGAACTGAGGGTTTTCCTCCAAACCATTTCTCATAGGGGATCATCCCTGGAACAATAGGTGGTGGAATTTGGTTGATGATATGAGTTGCACAAAAAACTACTCCCCCCAGAATTTGAGTTCCATTTGCTTCGAGTGAAGCTTTCATTGAGCCATCTCCATAATAGCCTTCTTCTTCCATTCAGCGACCCCATTTTTCTATGGATTGGGCTATAGGGAATAATCCTCTGTCAAGAAATGCCTTGAGAGATGAGAAATGTTCCAAAATCCGTGTCGGTATATTCTCCTCTACTATCGGTCTTGAGACACTTGATCTTTTTCTCACTTTGATTTTCCACTAATTATTTGAATTCTTGGAATTTTCAAAAGACTTCATCCTTGGATTGAATGGTTTAAATTCGAAGAAATCGAAAAAAATCATCAATAAATGTAAGAAAGTACTTAGCTTTTCCTTTACCTTAAGTTAAAGTTCAATTTTACCTATGAACTTTTTAGGTTTATTTCCCAGTATTTGCTTTATTGTTGGTCAAGTCGGGTTTGGGGGGTGTTTGTATTTCCTTATGTTTCCATTCGGGATGGTGTTTTTAGTATTTTACAATTCATTAAGTCGTCTTTGTTGGAGTTAGGTAAAAAAATCAAGTCATCACAAGAAAATCACGAGTCTTGTTCTAATATTCCTTTTGAGTTATCTAGCTTCATAGTCGTATGGTCAAGATCTGAAAGTTTTATTTGTGATCCCTTGTCTTTTTGGTCATGTATTGAGTCTGAGTTTGAAGTAGTCAAGTCAAGTTGGGAGTCTATACTTTTAAGTTCCATCACATTAGTTACTTATTTGTACTATGCATATATGTGTTTTGTGCTGGTTGGAACTTTTTTTCATCATTCTCCTTCTAGTGGATCTTCCCCTATCGACTATGACACATCTTGCTCTAGCTGTTGATTTAGAATTTCAATATTAGGTTGACAATAAGCCGTATTGGCGGTTTACCTTGCATTTAGAAAAAAGCTTTTTATTATTGGCTTTTGACTAGATGATTCCTATTATTGTTCTGCATTAGGACATTCATTTATAATGGTAGGATTGTACTCATACCTTGGGGCCCATAAGCATTAGTGATGGGATACCTCGTGTCTAGCAAGGTTTGACCTTAATGGTCCTTGACTAAATGGTTTCTCCCATGGTCGACAACGACTCATTATCCCATTGGGAGGATTCATACATGGTGGAGTTGCAAGATCTAGGGCTTAAAATGCCTCTCCCCTTCAAACAAGTTTTGTCCTCAACACTTGATTAAGTGTGGATGTTTCTGCATAAAGAACTCATCTTCTCATGTTGTCTCTTCTATTGGCAAGTTCTTCCACTTGATGAGGTACTTAGTAATTGCTCGATTTCATAGTTGCTTGATCCGTGTTTCAAGGATTTTTTAGGTTCTAGTATGATATTCCCTTCATTAATCTTTGTAAAATAGTATGACGTAGGATTTTGTTGCCAATAACCTTTTTTAAGCAAGAAACATGGAAGACTAGATGTACACATGAAGATGGAAGCAACTCTAGTTTGTAAGCCATATTTCCAATCCTTTGCAACACCTTATATGGAACATAGTACTTGCTACATATGAATTAGTCTATATGGACAAATTGTTCTTTTGCTTATTGAGTTCAAAATCAAAACCCTTTGCATAACCCTTGATCTTGGCCTAGACATTTCCACTGCTCAACATAATCATCTCACCCAACTGAATTTGTTGGATGAACATCACTAATAGGCTTTGCAACATACTTAAACTCTACAACAATAGTTGATTCATTGGCATTATCGGTTCATTAAATCTAAGATTTTTTAGTTAAGAGATTGGGATCCCTTCTATAAATCATGTTTCCATGTTTTCAAAGGAAAATTGTGTACTTGATGGCTTCGCTTGTACGCTATAGGCACAATTTATGCTAACAGTGTTGTCAAATTGCACACAATTGATACATACAATTTTTTTTTGGTTAACAAACATTGTATCAAGCTCTATAGGAAGCCTCAGTTCAAGGAAGAGTTCATCACCAGTTTTCAGAACCATCCATATATCAATTTGATGGAAGGATGGATTTTTTGCCTTCACCTTAGTTTAACCGGTGTTAGCCCCCATTTTGTCATGGGTGTCCACATGTGATTTTTATCACACATTCAATAGAGGTTACAAGTTGATGGAGCTGATTTATGCCTTGGGGTTCTCGATGCTAGAGTTTTTCATGTTGTGATGATGCTTGGTTGATGGATCTTCATGGGATAGTAGCTAGGATCCATCCTCTCATGATGTTTTGATCACTTTCTTGTGGAGCGCCCTAGTGCTTTTGGTGATGCTTTGTTGATGGATCTCATGGGATAGTAGCTAGGACGTATCCTCTCATGATGTTTTGATCACTTTCTTGTGGAGCGCCCTAGTGCTTTTGGTCTTATTTGGCATGTAGATCACATGTGCTATTATTATACTTGGAGCACATGGCTTGTTTGCATGATGATGTGATATTCAAAGACTTATCCATGTGAGCACTAGCTTATTTGGCATGGTTTGATGACATGGATGGCTTATGATGGGTATCCCTTGAAATGTCCTTGTTCATGTGATGACTTCATGATTGGTGGTTACTTTTCCATGGAGCACTAGGCACCCTCTCTATAGTATATCTTTGATGGTTTCAACACTCATTTCTTGTGGAGTGTTCTTGGTCTTTATCACTTGGATGGCATCCTTGTATTATTATTTATCATTATTTGTTGAACACCCTCCTCATTTCTCTTGGCACATGTGGAGGCCTGATATCGTCTTGTGGATGGGACTGCCCCCTTCTTCACGGAGTTGGTTAAATTGTGTGAACACCTTCCCCTTGGGATTAATGCTTTATTATTGATTGATGGTCCTTGGTTGATGAGATAGCATTGGAGTTTGAGTGGACATTCATTGCATATGTTGAGATTTTGACCATTGATAAGGTTAAAAGGGATACAACGTTCACCCCGTTGAGGTTGTTCACATACTCATGCATGCTTATTTAGTGGAGCATTCACCTATGAAGACTATGCCTTATTTGATGGAATGCTCCACTCCTTTGAGGTTGTTTACAAATCTTACAAATCTGTTGTTGCTTTATGGTTGGAGCATTCCCACATATGGAGTTTGTTACACTCATGTATGCCATATTTTGTGGTAACGATCCACTTGGAGGTTGGATTGCACACTTATCTATGCTTATTTGTGGGAGTGTTCACTTTGGAGGGCTACTTTGACTCATTCTTAGCACTAATTGATGGAACACTTTCACTTGGGAGATAATCTATTGCACATTTTGATGGGGGTGTCCACTTTTGAGGGTTTCTTGCATCCATTTTCATGCCTTATTTGTTGGAGCACCCACCTTTTAGAGCATCTACTATTCATCTATGATGGAACATTGGGCTTGTAAAGCCTTTATTGCACGTCATCCTATTTTTATTGAGGATCGTTCCACCATTTGGGGCCCGATTCTTTGTAGCATCCAACTTGGAGGCACATTACATATCATTTATTGCCATTTGTTGAGATACCATTCCACTTTGGAGGGTTTGTTTTACATTTTTTGATGGTCTGTTGGAGGAGGATTTGGCATTGGAGAGGATTTAAGGATGGTTAAGCCCTAGATCTAGGGTCTACACACCATCTTTCATGATTTGTAGACCTATCTTATTGTAGCTTTACCTCTTGGAGAGTCTTTGGAGGCTAATCCTTTGTTTTTGACTTGTTATTATCCCTCATCTATGGAGGCACACTACTCTCATTCTTGATTGAGGATTGTACTTGTGGCTTTGTTAGATTAGTTGGAGTATTTTGGTATGTTTACTCCATCTTAGGCTATGTTATCACCTAAGATGTAGTTACCCCTATGGATGGATCCAGTCATGGATAGCAATAGGGAAGGGCAACTCAAAGGTGCAACCACGATCACCTCGACCTCCAATATGTATGGTTGTCACGCCAGTCGAGGCAACCTTCGCTTTATGTTATCTAGCCCAGACAACAAAGGGGGAGACCCGATCTACTCCCGATAGGAGAGATCAAAACCAAGACACCAAATCAGGGTATTTCCAGGTGAAGTTAGGTGTATGGTTTTTCCTAGACCTAAGGATGAAGTCACAAGCCAAGTGAGGGTTCAATAGATATAGCTTTGGTTCATAGTTGAATGTAAGTGTGACTTATAATGTTTGAAGACAGATCTAGGATGAGTGTACTAGGTCAATGTCAAAGGATCCACTGCCTTGGGAACTGTGTCCAATGCAGGATAGTTTTGAGGGATGTATTGGGGCTAACTAGTACATAAGACAAGATTGACCATGATTCATGATTGCTTTTAAGGGTATAGTTCACCATGCAAAAGTCAAACCACGAGTCAATCCAACAATCTAGGAGAGTTGGGTTGTCTTGGAAATAAACCAGTGCCTTGGGAATTGGGAAGTGGAGTCAAAGTGGGGGTTGACTTATGGTTAGGACTCCTACAACATGAGATAAGTGGACAGTATAGGTCTTGATGGTTAAATGTGTCTAGATCTAGGTTTGACCCAAGTGGACCACAATCCCTTAAAATAAGGAATGCAGTCCCCAAGGCAAGATTTGACAAAGTGACAGTCTAGACCTAGGTTTTGAATTATTCTGGTTCCGGATCTACAAGAATCTCAAGTACCCAGTTCCTCGAAGTGAGTGAACTCACTTCTCCAAGGTGGTGCGACTTTACCCAAGGAGGCTTCAATCGAGGTTTAGGTGGGTCAAATCATGTCGGATGGCATCCAAACTTTAGATCCTAGTAGATCGGTCAAGTAGGAGTATGGATCTATAATTTCGTGGCAATCCACCGGTTAGATCTTTGTAGATCTGAGTTTAAGTGTTCCAAGTGGTCCAAAATGGGGATTAAATCCCTTAAAATGTGGAATGGGGCCCACAAGGTGAATTTCAAGAAAGGGACAACCTGGGTGTATGTTATTTGATGTGTAGATGTCAAATCAAGTGGAATCTCAAACACCCATGTACTAGATCTAGGTCAACTTGCTCAAATGGTGAAGTGCGCCTTCCTTGGGAGAAGCTAAGTTGGCTTGGGAGAGGGGTCAAACGGAAGCCAATCCTCACCAAACTATAGATCCGGGATGCCGTGGATGCTATAGAGGTGGGTTTTCAATATCATACCCAACAACCCACTAGATCTCAGTAGATCTAAGAAAATGCAAAATTGGGGTTTTAATTAATTAGGGTTTTAAGTGTTTTTGACAGTTGGATAGACTATGGAGATAGAACTTACCTTGAGATCATACCTGAATGATGTGGTTGAGATGCCTTGATGTTGAGGAAGATTCCCGCAGAGATCAAATGAGAGATTGTTGATTTGCTTGCCAATTTGATGCCCAAGTCCACAAGTGCGCCTTCCTCTACCTGTCAAACCAAGGAATAAAGATTCAATCAGTAAGAGCAAGTATGGAAGAAATACAAGAGAAATGCAAATAGTAACATGAAATAGAAGGTCCTGGGACAGTAATACTCCCTGTTACCAACGAAGAGCTCCAAAGAAGAAGTAGGGAGAGTCTTCCCCTACCAATACCTCCTCCTCCAAGCAAATCGGCCTCCACCTGTAGATGCAAAATCGTGGTACAATAGATATGGCAAACAAGATCTCCAATAACTCAGTGCAAAGGAAGAACCAACGAACGAACACCAAAAACATTCACCACAACATTGGAGATAGATGCAATAATAATTTTCTATTCCAATAATCCAGAGCCAAAAGTCCCTTTACAATGAGAGGCTCTCTCCTTTAAATAGGAAGGAGAGGCACCAAAACCCTAACCACTTTTTGAATGAGTGGCTAAGATTAAAAGATACAAATGTCTAATCAATGGTTGAGATGAGCTCAACAATATAATACATGGATCACACATAAAATATAACATAAGTGGACAAAGTCGCCCTAGGAGAGGGGAATCCCACCAAATCATGATGACAAAATATCATAAGAGGCTCATGGTGGGTCCAAGGGGTAATTTTATCCCTCCTTGGTCAATCCCCATGGCACAATAACCAATAAATAATCATGAAAGTACCAAATCGTGCCTCCAAGGTGAAGTCGTGGTCCTCAAAAGACCCCAAAAATCCACAGAAAGTGCCATAAGTGATGGATGCGGGCCCCGATGAAGCTGAAACTGCAGGAGGAGGTGTGGAAGGTCCCGATCTATCATCACTGATCATACCATGCCATAACTTTGCCTCAGTAGCCCAAATCGATTTCCTCAATAGCCATTTCTACCAATCCTGAAATGCCTCGGGAAGCGTGAAACTGCCCAAACAGCCACCTGGAGTGATGGCGCTGTCAAGGTGAGGGCACCAATGTGTCCGGGAGGGGGGTAATATGGTAAAAACAAGTGGCTGGACCACCCCCTCCATCATCAGCGCCCTAGGTCAACCGGATAAAAGTCATCTCTGCTCCGACAGGGCCTCCAACAGACCAAAACTGCACTAGGACAGCCTACTGAGGCTAAATCATCACTGTAAGTGCCCGGAACTGAAAACAAACTGTCCCATTGGACTCAGAAGGTCCAAATCCATCCAAGATGTGTACTCATACACCATATGAATCTCTGCATGATCAAAACAAATATCCAATGTACCGGAACAAGGCCAATAATAATGATCTGTAAATGACCAAACACTGCTGTATCCCAAGAATCATCATCATAACCCTGTAGCTGCTGCATAGAATCATCCTGTATGTGTACATGGACTATATATCATCTATCCATATCATCATAAGGTCCAACATCTCATGTCCCATGGTCCTCCATGGTCAAACTAGGTCTAACCAAGACCAAATACAACTCAGACTATCATCCATAGCTGCTGCAAGGTGTCAAGGTTAATACATGCTTTACAATTTATTCAAATAGCTTCTATAACACAGAGTAATCATGACTGGCGATCTAAATCCAAATATATAGTGTCGTTAATTATTATTATTACTCAGACTAGACTTTCAGGACCATACTCGCTTCATAGTTGTGATCAATTTGCTAGTGAAGGGTGAAGGCTGAAATAAATGGCTAGGCTAAGGGATGACTTGACTAACTTGACTTTGTGACACTTTGGCAAGGGAAAGGGAATACACACCATAGTATATACTGAATGAGCAATAACACAGGGAATGGCGGTGTCTCACAAATGGATGAGTTGTTTAAAGAGGGTTTATTCACCTTCACAGATGCGCACAATCCATAATACAAACAAGGCCAGCAATTGTTTAGATATAACATTTAAGTTCCATTGCTTTTTGGGCCTGAGGTTTCCATAGCCTTGATCTATGTGTGTTTACAAACACATTGCATAGATTTACATTTATTTTTAGGCTTTCTGCTGCAGGTGTGTTTTTAAGGCACTTGTTTACCTGAGCACTTCTAGGTGTGTCATGGACAACTTGTTTACCTAGGTATTTATTTTTCCAAAAGATATAACATTTTATTTTTCATGGCCATTTTCATTTGGCATTTCTTTCATATACAAGATATAGCATTTGATTTTTCCAGATTTTGTATTGATGGCAGCACTAAAAGTTTCAGGTTTAGCCAACACAACTTTAGTGACTAGGGGGAATTCTCAAGGAACTCCAACTCACCATAGGCAAGTTTTGTCACCAACTCAGAGCCGAGACACAATAAACAGGGAAGCTCATCCCATACAGAGGCTACAGTGGGGAAAGGTCCTCCATGTCACTAGTCAAGTAGCAAATCAAGGTAATAATCTAAAAGGTAGGCCACGGATGGATGAAGACAATGAAATGATGGAGCCAACACTAGCAAGCCAAAGTATGGTGTAATGATCACCTCTATTCTCCCTAAGGAGGGTATGTACCAATGAGTATGAATAGTGAACTTCTAAGTCTGAGTAGGGACAATATAATATAAATAATAGGTCAACCAGGTCCATGTATCTATATGATCGCCAGATCATGACACTAAGTGCTAAGACATGCTATAAGAATAAGTATAAAAGCAATCTAACCATAACACAATAATATACCTGCTGAGTCATATACCTGAATGCACATCAACCTGTACCATCATCTGTCCTCTGGAACTGCTGCTGTAACTCTGGGCACTACTGACTGCTCTGTACCAATGGTATAATGGCTATATCGGGCATCTCTCTGAGTGTCCTGAAACTCAGTCATGGCATGGGGAATATAACTGCTGTCAACAATCTGATAGTGATCCAATATAGATGCTCATCTCAGCATCTCAAATGCAAGGGAACTGGCTGAATAGTGTACTGGAATGAGAAAAATAATGTATGGTAGCCCGGCTACTATATATGTGATAACATCTGGCTCCGGCTGGGACAAGTGCTCGGCTGAAGTGAGCGCTTGAGAACCTCAGAATCTCTGGTCCTCGAACTCTGCTACTCGAATCCACGATCCAGCACTCTACCATTTTATTTCCAGCTTTTATTCTTGCAACCTATTTTCTGCATTCACAAACATCTAAACAAAATACCTCATGCCGCATGTGTGGGAAAAATATAAAATCAACTGAAATAAAATCTACTCTATGTCAGAAATGTAAATGCATAAAGTATAAATGCAGAAAGTAAATTAAACTACTAACATAATTTGCAAAATTTGAAATTTGTTGTGCAGGGAAAAGAAAAGGGACGGGTACTCAGTTAAACTAGGAGCTTACAAAGGAGATTAGAGACTAAAAAGGTGCCAGACTCAATGGCTGAAAAGACTAACTACTGCCTAAGTAGGCTTATTTGGTTTCCTACCTACCCTACTCTACCAGGCAATGCAAGCGGAGAAATCCCAACTATGTGGGATCAGGGATGTTATCCCTTAAGTCCCTCTGATGGACAGGATATAAGATACGTCGTCCACTACCAGTGGTCAGAAAGCACATGCCATCAATGCATCGCTCTACTGTGAAAGGTCCAACCCATAAGTCATCAGCTTGTCCCGATCTTATATGCAATAAATGGTTGGGAATGATGACTTGACTTCCTGTATGAAAATTATTTCTATTGACTGACTCAGGAATAACTCCAATGTTACGAATAGGTATGGGATGGATTTCAGCAGGGTTTTGCGGTTGAGGTGTGACAATCCTCGAGTTTCTTCTAGAAGGAACTGCCTCCATTCTGGGTGGACCACCATCTAAGGAAATAGCAACTGTGCCAACAAGGATTTCCCTAACTTCCCTTCTTGTTTCTTGGATTTCCTCATTTGGCTCTTCCCCATGGGGAGACACAATTCTTTTAACAACCTTACCTACAGTCAAGAAGTCTCTATGTTCTTCCAAGGGAGGTGGCTCTCTAAATATGACAGTGTTATGACTAGAACCTTCCCCTGAAGGAACAGGAATGACCATGTTTTCCAGTCTGGGAGAAGATGACTCAGAATGAAATGTGGAGGAAGTAGGAATGTGAGAAAGATCATGAGTATGCTGACTAGATGACTCAGATGGTAGGAGGAAACTAGGGATATGCGGATATGTAGATAAAGTATGGCCTTGAGGCTCTGAAGGAGTTTGGAAAATAGCAAGGTTATTTAAATTATAGTCCCCTTCAGGAGCATCATTAATTAGGGCATCCTCTTCCCAACCTAGAGAGTTATCATGGACTTGAATAAGGCTACCGTCTTCTAGAGATAAATGAGTCAAAGAATCTTCTGTATCGGAATAATAAGTGGCTTCAGGCTCTTCATTTGTTTCAACCCTAGTAGATGTTGCAAGATTGTTTTCCCATGGGTAAATAGGTGCAAGCCCTTGTCTTTCTCTCTCTCTATTGTGATCGATCAAGGCAAACCACTCCCTAACAGTGAAAGGAATTCTTTCTCCCCTCCTAATATCATCAAACTCATCTTCATGCATTGGGTTTTCAATGTTTTCCTCAACCCCTTCAAGTGTGTGATTTTCTATAGCAAGTTCTTGAATGGTTTCATTGTTTTGTTCGTGATCTTGGGGTTGATTTTCATGTCCTCTCAATTCATCTATTTCCTCAACAACATCATTTCTAATTATTTCAATCATTTGCTTGTCTTCCCAAAAAGAATCAGAATCTTCCATGACCATACACATATTTTGATCAACTTCATACAATTCATACTCATCTTCAACAAGGTTAGTTTTGGCATTATTTAATAATTCATCCCCGTATGTGTTTTTTAACCCTTCATCAAAAGACTCAACATGCTCATTATAACAAGGTTCTCTGTTAACCCGAATCAAGGCTCCATCAGGGTTGGGAACACAAATAAATGATAAATCCATCATGAGATATCCACCTAGGCCAGCTGCCCATTTCCTAGATAAAAGCATTCCATATGCTGGGGGTAAGTCAATGACAACTACATCCATCATAGTAGAAATGTCTGAACATGCGAAAAGATCAGCTCTAAGGTTTTTGATCAAACCATAAGATGGCACTCGTCGGGAATCTATACCACAGACATTTCCATAAGGTCTAGTCACTTCAAGTCCCATTTCCTTCATAACTTGTAAAGGCATAACATTCATCGCTGCTCCAGAATCCAACATACAATTATGAAGGAGCATGTTTTGAATGTGCAAGGTAAGGTAAAAGGGGGAGTGACCACCGCTTTTTCTTTCGTAAATGGCTGAATGGATGTTTATTGGTGGATCCTTCTCTGTTTCACTAGGTTGTGTTCCACTAAGCTTTTGGATATGACATGACTCTAAGACAGGTTCAGGAGTTTTCTCTTGGCCAATACCATTGAAAAATTCCTCTACTTGGCATTTAACAGAGGGCACCTTCATTAGCTCAGTGACAGGGATATTACACATTATCTTGCTTAGTTCTTTCTTCATATCAATCTTAAGATCATAATTATCTATGGCAAGATCTTCTTCTTCCTTTTTATCTTCATCAATCTTTTTATGTTTATCAAGGAAAGAAGGCTGGGAAGTACTTCCTCGTTTATAGATTTGATACTTTGGTTGCTCTTTAGGTTTTGGAAGTTCTAAGGTATGACATGAGGAGCTAGGTTCTTGAATAATATCATCTTCTTGCTCCCATGGCTCTTCTTCTAAAAGGATTCTTCCAAAGTCTTCATCATAAGATAAGTCATTTATAAAGTTGATGTTTTCTGGTTGGTCATCATGGTCAATGGTGTCAGAGGGTATCTCTTCTTCTTCATCACACCAATTGACTTCCTTCTTTTCGGAGTTTTCTGGATACTCAGGTCGTCGCCTATCCCTATCCCCATCAGGCCTTCTATTATTATTCCAGTAAGGTTTAGGGCCATAAGGATTTCTATGTCTTTCAGGGTCATTCAAACTTGCCACATTTTTAGTCAAGACAGTTAATTGTTTCATCATCTCTTGCATGACCTCTAAAGTGTCCTTGGATTCCTTTGGCACACTCACAGGTTCCTTTGGTTTTCGAAGTCTAGGGTCAGATCTAGAAGTGGATGGGGTAAATTGATCGAAAAAGTTTTGTTTCCCCATGGATGCTACATTTTGCTCAGCCATCTTAGCATTTGATTGAGCGGTCTTTAAGTCATTTGGGTTTTTATCCTTTAGCTGATAACCAACCCATCCCTCAAAAGCATTCAAGTAGTGAATGACAACTGCTTGATCTTTTGGTCTAATTTCTTCAGGGATAACAGCTACAGTCTTGTCAAATCTTATGTTAAACTCATGGACTGTTTCATTTTCTCTTTTCTTGATGTCAAAAAGTTGGTGTAAGAGAAACTTCCCATCTAACTTTCGGGACCACTCACTGTTTAGCTTGTTGACAAAGTTATCATACCCATCAATGGATGAGGCAGGCAACCTGTCGAACCACTTCCTAACATCTCCTTCCAAGGATGCCAGGAGACCCCTCATGAAAACATCTTCCTCAGATGCTCCATATGCTTCCATGTGTTCCCAAACTTTATCAATGTGGTCTTCAATTGATATAGCGGATACTCCATCAAATCTGGGAACCTTTTCAAAATACTTTTCAGGCATGTCATGGGGCGCACCCTGGATTTGGGAAAAGTCTAAAGGAGATGGTTTTGCTTTTCTTCCAAAAATCCTAGGAGCTTGTGGTGGAGGAACATTCTGGTTTCCCGGGTTTGTTCCGGCCATTGGACTTAGTAAGTTTGTGTTTAAGTTTGAACTAGGAGATGAGGGAGGAACCGACTTGATCAAAGGGGATCCTAAAGTTCTGTTTGGAGAATCGTTAACCAATTTCCAAAGGAAGTTTGATGGTTGTGCTTTAGGATCTCTTTTACGATAGGTGATTGGGGTTCCTTCAACTTGATCTAAGTTTACTTTACTTCTTGTGTTGTAAGGATGTAAATGAGCTCGCTCCTCAGCGGAGTCACGATTGGGAGTCGCCAGGTAGATTTAACTCTTCTACCAAGATATGTGTCGTTTGTATATGCGGGAAGGACTAGGGCAAGCTATTGCCTCCCCGGCAACGGCGCCAAAATGTTATCACCTAAGATGTAGTTACCCCTATGGATGGATCCAGTCATGGATAGCAATAGGGAAGGGCAACTCAAAGGTGCAACCACGATCACCTCGACCTCCAATATGTATGGTTGTCACGCCAGTCGAGGCAACCTTCGCTTTATGTTATCTAGCCCAGACAACAAAGGGGGAGACCCGATCTACTCCCGATAGGAGAGATCAAAACCAAGACACCAAATCAGGGTATTTCCAGGTGAAGTTAGGTGTATGGTTTTTCCTAGACCTAAGGATGAAGTCACAAGCCAAGTGAGGGTTCAATAGATATAGCTTTGGTTCATAGTTGAATGTAAGTGTGACTTATAATGTTTGAAGACAGATCTAGGATAAGTGTACTAGGTCAATGTCAAAGGATCCACTGCCTTGGGAACTGTGTCCAATGCAGGATAGTTTTGAGGGATGTATTGGGGCTAACTAGTACATAAGACAAGCTTGACCATGATTCATGATTGCTTTTAAGGGTATAGTTCACCATGCAAAAGTCAAACCACGAGTCAATCCAACAATCTAGGAGAGTTGGGTTGTCTTGGAAATAAACCAGTGCCTTGGGAATTGGGAAGTGGAGTCAAAGTGGGGGTTGACTTATGGTTAGGACTCCTACAACATGAGATAAGTGGACAGTATAGGTCTTGATGGTTAAATGTGTCTAGATCTAGGTTTGACCCAAGTGGACCACAATCCCTTAAAATAAGGAATGCAGTCCCCAAGGCAAGATTTGACAAAGTGACAGTCTAGACCTAGGTTTTGAATTATTCTGGTTCCGGATCTACAAGAATCTCAAGTACCCAGTTCCTCGAAGTGAGTGAACTCACTTCTCCAAGGTGGTGCGACTTTACCCAAGGAGGCTTCAATCGAGGTTTAGGTGGGTCAAATCATGTCGGATGGCATCCAAACTTTAGATCCTAGTAGATCGGTCAAGTAGGAGTATGGATCTATAATTTCGTGGCAATCCACCGGTTAGATCTTTGTAGATCTGAGTTTAAGTGTTCCAAGTGGTCCAAAATGGGGATTAAATCCCTTAAAATGTGGAATGGGGCCCACAAGGTGAATTTCAAGAAAGGGACAACCTGGGTGTATGTTATTTGATGTGTAGATGTCAAATCAAGTGGAATCTCAAACACCCATGTACTAGATCTAGGTCAACTTGCTCAAATGGTGAAGTGCGCCTTCCTTGGGAGAAGCTAAGTTGGCTTGAGAGAGGGGTCAAACGGAAGCCAATCCTCACCAAACTATAGATCCGGGATGCCGTGGATGCTATAGAGGTGGGTTTTCAATATCATACCCAACAACCCACTAGATCTCAGTAGATCTAAGAAAATGCAAAATTGGGGTTTTAATTAATTAGGGTTTTAAGTGTTTTTGACAATTGGATAGACTATGGAGATAGAACTTACCTTGAGATCATACCTGAATGATGTGGTTGAGATGCCTTGATGTTGAGGAAGATTCCCGCAGAGATCAAATGAGAGATTGTTGATTTGCTTGCCAATTTGATGCCCAAGTCCACAAGTGCGCCTTCCTCTACCTGTCAAACCAAGGAATAAAGATTCAATCAGTAAGAGCAAGTATGGAAGAAATACAAGAGAAATGCAAATAGTAACATGAAATAGAAGGTCCTGGGACAGTAATACTCCCTGTTACCAACGAAGAGCTCCAAAGAAGAAGTAGGGAGAGTCTTCCCCTACCAATACCTCCTCCTCCAAGCAAATCGGCCTCCACCTGTAGATGCAAAATCGTGGTACAATAGATATGGCAAACAAGATCTCCAATAACTCAGTGCAAAGGAAGAACCAACGAACGAACACCAAAAACATTCACCACAACATTGGAGATAGATGCAATAATAATTTTCTATTCCAATAATCCAGAGCCAAAAGTCCCTTTACAATGAGAGGCTCTCTCCTTTAAATAGGAAGGAGAGGCACCAAAACCCTAACCACTTTTTGAATGAGTGGCTAAGATTAAAAGATACAAATGTCTAATCAATGGTTGAGATGAGCTCAACAATATAATACATGGATCACACATAAAATATAACATAAGTGGACAAAGTCGCCCTAGGAGAGGGGAATCCCACCAAATCATGATGACAAAATATCATAAGAGGCTCATGGTGGGTCCAAGGGGTAATTTTATCCCTCCTTGGTCAATCCCCATGGCACAATAACCAATAAATAATCATGAAAGTACCAAATCGTGCCTCCAAGGTGAAGTCGTGGTCCTCAAAAGACCCCAAAAATCCACAGAAAGTGCCATAAGTGATGGATGCGGGCCCCGATGAAGCTGAAACTGCAGGAGGAGGTGTGGAAGGTCCCGATCTATCATCACTGATCATCCCATGCCATAACTTTGCCTCAGTAGCCCAAATCGATTTCCTCAATAGCCATTTCTACCAATCCTGAAATGCCTCGGGAAGCGTGAAACTGCCCAAACAGCCACCTGGAGTGATGGCGCTGTCAAGGTGAGGGCACCAATGTGTCCGGGAGGGGGTTAATATGGTAAAAACAAGTGGCTGGACCACCCCCTCCATCATCAGCGCCCTAGGTCAACCGGATAAAAGTCATCTCTGCTCCGACAGGGCCTCCAACAGACCAAAACTGCACTAGGACAGCCTACTGAGGCTAAATCATCACTGTAAGTGCCCGGAACTGAAAACAAACTGTCCCATTGGACTCAGAAGGTCCAAATCCATCCAAGATGTGTACTCATACACCATATGAATCTCTGCATGATCAAAACAAATATCCAATGTACCGGAACAAGGCCAATAATAATGATCTGTAAATGACCAAACACTGCTGTATCCCAAGAATCATCATCATAACCCTGTAGCTGCTGCATAGAATCATCCTGTATGTGTACATGGACTATATATCATCTATCCATATCATCATAAGGTCCAACATCTCATGTCCCATGGTCCTCCATGGTCAAACTAGGTCTAACCAAGACCAAATACAACTCAGACTATCATCCATAGCTGCTGCAAGGTGTCAAGGTTAATACATGCTTTACAATTTATTCAAATAGCTTCTATAACACAGAGTAATCATGACTGGCGATCTAAATCCAAATATATAGTGTCGTTAATTATTATTATTACTCAGACTAGACTTTCAGGACCATACTCGCTTCATAGTTGTGATCAATTTGTTAGTGAAGGGTGAAGGCTGAAATAAATGGCTAGGCTAAGGGATGACTTGACTAACTTGACTTTGTGACACTTTGGCAAGGGAAAGGGAATACACACCATAGTATATACTGAATGAGCAATAACACAGGGAATGGCGGTGTCTCACAAATGGATGAGTTGTTTAAAGAGGGTTTATTCACCTTCACAGATGCGCACAATCCATAATACAAACAAGGCCAGCAATTGTTTAGATATAACATTTAAGTTCCATTGCTTTTTGGGCCTGAGGTTTCCATAGCCTTGATCTATGTGTGTTTACAAACACATTGCATAGATTTACATTTATTTTTAGGCTTTCTGCTGCAGGTGTGTTTTTAAGGCACTTGTTTACCTGAGCACTTCTAGGTGTGTCATGGACAACTTGTTTACCTAGGTATTTATTTTTCCAAAAGATATAACATTTTATTTTTCATGGCCATTTTCATTTGGCATTTCTTTCATATACAAGATATAGCATTTGATTTTTCCAGATTTTGTATTGATGGCAGCACTAAAAGTTTCAGGTTTAGCCAACACAACTTTAGTGACTAGGGGGAATTCTCAAG
Source organism: Larix kaempferi (assembly GCA_027924585.1). NCBI lineage: Eukaryota > Viridiplantae > Streptophyta > Pinopsida > Pinales > Pinaceae > Larix > Larix kaempferi. The sequence continues at coordinate 939,838 of BSBM01000925.1, read as the reverse complement.
GAACTCCAACTCACCATAGGCAAGTTTTGTCACCAACTCAGAGCCGAGACACAATAAACAGGGAAGCTCATCCCATACAGAGGCTACAGTGGGGAAAGGTCCTCCATGTCACTAGTCAAGTAGCAAATCAAGGTAATAATCTAAAAGGTAGGCCACGGATGGATGAAGACAATGAAATGATGGAGCCAACACTAGCAAGCCAAAGTATGGTGTAATGATCACCTCTATTCTCCCTAAGGAGGGTATGTACCAATGAGTATGAATAGTGAACTTCTAAGTCTGAGTAGGGACAATATAATATAAATAATAGGTCAACCAGGTCCATGTATCTATATGATCGCCAGATCATGACACTAAGTGCTAAGACATGCTATAAGAATAAGTATAAAAGCAATCTAACCATAACACAATAATATACCTGCTGAGTCATATACCTGAATGCACATCAACCTGTACCATCATCTGTCCTCTGGAACTGCTGCTGTAACTCTGGGCACTACTGACTGCTCTGTACCAATGGTATAATGGCTATATCGGGCATCTCTCTGAGTGTCCTGAAACTCAGTCATGGCATGGGGAATATAACTGCTGTCAACAATCTGATAGTGATCCAATATAGATGCTCATCTCAGCATCTCAAATGCAAGGGAACTGGCTGAATAGTGTACTGGAATGAGAAAAATAATGTATGGTAGCCCGGCTACTATATATGTGATAACATCTGGCTCCGGCTGGGACAAGTGCTCGGCTGAAGTGAGCGCTTGAGAACCTCAGAATCTCTGGTCCTCGAACTCTGCTACTCGAATCCACGATCCAGCACTCTACCATTTTATTTCCAGCTTTTATTCTTGCAACCTATTTTCTGCATTCACAAACATCTAAACAAAATACCTCATGCCGCATGTGTGGGAAAAATATAAAATCAACTGAAATAAAATCTACTCTATGTCAGAAATGTAAATGCATAAAGTATAAATGCAGAAAGTAAATTAAACTACTAACATAATTTGCAAAATTTGAAATTTGTTGTGCAGGGAAAAGAAAAGGGACGGGTACTCAGTTAAACTAGGAGCTTACAAAGGAGATTAGAATCTAAAAAGGTGCCAGACTCAATGGCTGAAAAGACTAACTACTGCCTAAGTAGGCTTATTTGGTTTCCTACCTACCCTACTCTACCAGGCAATGCAAGCGGAGAAATCCCAACTATGTGGGATCAGGGATGTTATCCCTTAAGTCCCTCTGATGGACAGGATATAAGATACGTCGTCCACTACCAGTGGTCAGAAAGCACATGCCATCAATGCATCGCTCTACTGTGAAAGGTCCAACCCATAAGTCATCAGCTTGTCCCGATCTTATATGCAATAAATGGTTGGGAATGATGACTTGACTTCCTGTATGAAAATTATTTCTATTGACTGACTCAGGAATAACTCCAATGTTACGAATAGGTATGGGATGGATTTCAGCAGGGTTTTGCGGTTGAGGTGTGACAATCCTCGAGTTTCTTCTAGAAGGAACTGCCTCCATTCTGGGTGGACCACCATCTAAGGAAATAGCAACTGTGCCAACAAGGATTTCCCTAACTTCCCTTCTTGTTTCTTGGATTTCCTCATTTGGCTCTTCCCCATGGGGAGACACAATTCTTTTAACAACCTTACCTACAGTCAAGAAGTCTCTATGTTCTTCCAAGGGAGGTGGCTCTCTAAATATGACAGTGTTATGACTAGAACCTTCCCCTGAAGGAACAGGAATGACCATGTTTTCCAGTCTGGGAGAAGATGACTCAGAATGAAATGTGGAGGAAGTAGGAATGTGAGAAAGATCATGAGTATGCTGACTAGATGACTCAGATGGTAGGAGGAAACTAGGGATATGCGGATATGTAGATAAAGTATGGCCTTGAGGCTCTGAAGGAGTTTGGAAAATAGCAAGGTTATTTAAATTATAGTCCCCTTCAGGAGCATCATTAATTAGGGCATCCTCTTCCCAACCTAGAGAGTTATCATGGACTTGAATAAGGCTACCGTCTTCTAGAGATAAATGAGTCAAAGAATCTTCTGTATCGGAATAATAAGTGGCTTCAGGCTCTTCATTTGTTTCAACCCTAGTAGATGTTGCAAGATTGTTTTCCCATGGGTAAATAGGTGCAAGCCCTTGTCTTTCTCTCTCTCTATTGTGATCGATCAAGGCAAACCACTCCCTAACAGTGAAAGGAATTCTTTCTCCCCTCCTAATATCATCAAACTCATCTTCATGCATTGGGTTTTCAATGTTTTCCTCAACCCCTTCAAGTGTGTGATTTTCTATAGCAAGTTCTTGAATGGTTTCATTGTTTTGTTCGTGATCTTGGGGTTGATTTTCATGTCCTCTCAATTCATCTATTTCCTCAACAACATCATTTCTAATTATTTCAATCATTTGCTTGTCTTCCCAAAAAGAATCAGAATCTTCCATGACCATACACATATTTTGATCAACTTCATACAATTCATACTCATCTTCAACAAGGTTAGTTTTGGCATTATTTAATAATTCATCCCCGTATGTGTTTTTTAACCCTTCATCAAAAGACTCAACATGCTCATTATAACAAGGTTCTCTGTTAACCCGAATCAAGGCTCCATCAGGGTTGGGAACACAAATAAATGATAAATCCATCATGAGATATCCACCTAGGCCAGCTGCCCATTTCCTAGATAAAAGCATTCCATATGCTGGGGGTAAGTCAATGACAACTACATCCATCATAGTAGAAATGTCTGAACATGCGAAAAGATCAGCTCTAAGGTTTTTGATCAAACCATAAGATGGCACTCGTCGGGAATCTATACCACAGACATTTCCATAAGGTCTAGTCACTTCAAGTCCCATTTCCTTCATAACTTGTAAAGGCATAACATTCATCGCTGCTCCAGAATCCAACATACAATTATGAAGGAGCATGTTTTGAATGTGCAAGGTAAGGTAAAAGGGGGAGTGACCACCGCTTTTTCTTTCGTAAATGGCTGAATGGATGTTTATTGGTGGATCCTTCTCTGTTTCACTAGGTTGTGTTCCACTAAGCTTTTGGATATGACATGACTCTAAGACAGGTTCAGGAGTTTTCTCTTGGCCAATACCATTGAAAAATTCCTCTACTTGGCATTTAACAGAGGGCACCTTCATTAGCTCAGTGACAGGGATATTACACATTATCTTGCTTAGTTCTTTCTTCATATCAATCTTAAGATCATAATTATCTATGGCAAGATCTTCTTCTTCCTTTTTATCTTCATCAATCTTTTTATGTTTATCAAGGAAAGAAGGCTGGGAAGTACTTCCTCGTTTATAGATTTGATACTTTGGTTGCTCTTTAGGTTTTGGAAGTTCTAAGGTATGACATGAGGAGCTAGGTTCTTGAATAATATCATCTTCTTGCTCCCATGGCTCTTCTTCTAAAAGGATTCTTCCAAAGTCTTCATCATAAGATAAGTCATTTATAAAGTTGATGTTTTCTGGTTGGTCATCATGGTCAATGGTGTCAGAGGGTATCTCTTCTTCTTCATCACACCAATTGACTTCCTTCTTTTCGGAGTTTTCTGGATACTCAGGTCGTCGCCTATCCCTATCCCCATCAGGCCTTCTATTATTATTCCAGTAAGGTTTAGGGCCATAAGGATTTCTATGTCTTTCAGGGTCATTCAAACTTGCCACATTTTTAGTCAAGACAGTTAATTGTTTCATCATCTCTTGCATGACCTCTAAAGTGTCCTTGGATTCCTTTGGCACACTCACAGGTTCCTTTGGTTTTCGAAGTCTAGGGTCAGATCTAGAAGTGGATGGGGTAAATTGATCGAAAAAGTTTTGTTTCCCCATGGATGCTACATTTTGCTCAGCCATCTTAGCATTTGATTGAGCGGTCTTTAAGTCATTTGGGTTTTTATCCTTTAGCTGATAACCAACCCATCCCTCAAAAGCATTCAAGTAGTGAATGACAACTGCTTGATCTTTTGGTCTAATTTCTTCAGGGATAACAGCTACAGTCTTGTCAAATCTTATGTTAAACTCATGGACTGTTTCATTTTCTCTTTTCTTGATGTCAAAAAGTTGGTGTAAGAGAAACTTCCCATCTAACTTTCGGGACCACTCACTGTTTAGCTTGTTGACAAAGTTATCATACCCATCAATGGATGAGGCAGGCAACCTGTCGAACCACTTCCTAACATCTCCTTCCAAGGATGCCAGGAGACCCCTCATGAAAACATCTTCCTCAGATGCTCCATATGCTTCCATGTGTTCCCAAACTTTATCAATGTGGTCTTCAATTGATATAGCGGATACTCCATCAAATCTGGGAACCTTTTCAAAATACTTTTCAGGCATGTCATGGGGCGCACCCTGGATTTGGGAAAAGTCTAAAGGAGATGGTTTTGCTTTTCTTCCAAAAATCCTAGGAGCTTGTGGTGGAGGAACATTCTGGTTTCCCGGGTTTGTTCCGGCCATTGGACTTAGTAAGTTTGTGTTTAAGTTTGAACTAGGAGATGAGGGAGGAACCGACTTGATCAAAGGGGATCCTAAAGTTCTGTTTGGAGAATCGTTAACCAATTTCCAAAGGAAGTTTGATGGTTGTGCTTTAGGATCTCTTTTACGATAGGTGATTGGGGTTCCTTCAACTTGATCTAAGTTTACTTTACTTCTTGTGTTGTAAGGATGTAAATGAGCTCGCTCCTCAGCGGAGTCACGATTGGGAGTCGCCAGGTAGATTTAACTCTTCTACCAAGATATGTGTCGTTTGTATATGCGGGAAGGACTAGGGCAAGCTATTGCCTCCCCGGCAACGGCGCCAAAATGTTATCACCTAAGATGTAGTTACCCCTATGGATGGATCCAGTCATGGATAGCAATAGGGAAGGGCAACTCAAAGGTGCAACCACGATCACCTCGACCTCCAATATGTATGGTTGTCACGCCAGTCGAGGCAACCTTCGCTTTATGTTATCTAGCCCAGACAACAAAGGGGGAGACCCGATCTACTCCCGATAGGAGAGATCAAAACCAAGACACCAAATCAGGGTATTTCCAGGTGAAGTTAGGTGTATGGTTTTTCCTAGACCTAAGGATGAAGTCACAAGCCAAGTGAGGGTTCAATAGATATAGCTTTGGTTCATAGTTGAATGTAAGTGTGACTTATAATGTTTGAAGACAGATCTAGGATAAGTGTACTAGGTCAATGTCAAAGGATCCACTGCCTTGGGAACTGTGTCCAATGCAGGATAGTTTTGAGGGATGTATTGGGGCTAACTAGTACATAAGACAAGCTTGACCATGATTCATGATTGCTTTTAAGGGTATAGTTCACCATGCAAAAGTCAAACCACGAGTCAATCCAACAATCTAGGAGAGTTGGGTTGTCTTGGAAATAAACCAGTGCCTTGGGAATTGGGAAGTGGAGTCAAAGTGGGGGTTGACTTATGGTTAGGACTCCTACAACATGAGATAAGTGGACAGTATAGGTCTTGATGGTTAAATGTGTCTAGATCTAGGTTTGACCCAAGTGGACCACAATCCCTTAAAATAAGGAATGCAGTCCCCAAGGCAAGATTTGACAAAGTGACAGTCTAGACCTAGGTTTTGAATTATTCTGGTTCCGGATCTACAAGAATCTCAAGTACCCAGTTCCTCGAAGTGAGTGAACTCACTTCTCCAAGGTGGTGCGACTTTACCCAAGGAGGCTTCAATCGAGGTTTAGGTGGGTCAAATCATGTCGGATGGCATCCAAACTTTAGATCCTAGTAGATCGGTCAAGTAGGAGTATGGATCTATAATTTCGTGGCAATCCACCGGTTAGATCTTTGTAGATCTGAGTTTAAGTGTTCCAAGTGGTCCAAAATGGGGATTAAATCCCTTAAAATGTGGAATGGGGCCCACAAGGTGAATTTCAAGAAAGGGACAACCTGGGTGTATGTTATTTGATGTGTAGATGTCAAATCAAGTGGAATCTCAAACACCCATGTACTAGATCTAGGTCAACTTGCTCAAATGGTGAAGTGCGCCTTCCTTGGGAGAAGCTAAGTTGGCTTGAGAGAGGGGTCAAACGGAAGCCAATCCTCACCAAACTATAGATCCGGGATGCCGTGGATGCTATAGAGGTGGGTTTTCAATATCATACCCAACAACCCACTAGATCTCAGTAGATCTAAGAAAATGCAAAATTGGGGTTTTAATTAATTAGGGTTTTAAGTGTTTTTGACAATTGGATAGACTATGGAGATAGAACTTACCTTGAGATCATACCTGAATGATGTGGTTGAGATGCCTTGATGTTGAGGAAGATTCCCGCAGAGATCAAATGAGAGATTGTTGATTTGCTTGCCAATTTGATGCCCAAGTCCACAAGTGCGCCTTCCTCTACCTGTCAAACCAAGGAATAAAGATTCAATCAGTAAGAGCAAGTATGGAAGAAATACAAGAGAAATGCAAATAGTAACATGAAATAGAAGGTCCTGGGACAGTAATACTCCCTGTTACCAACGAAGAGCTCCAAAGAAGAAGTAGGGAGAGTCTTCCCCTACCAATACCTCCTCCTCCAAGCAAATCGGCCTCCACCTGTAGATGCAAAATCGTGGTACAATAGATATGGCAAACAAGATCTCCAATAACTCAGTGCAAAGGAAGAACCAACGAACGAACACCAAAAACATTCACCACAACATTGGAGATAGATGCAATAATAATTTTCTATTCCAATAATCCAGAGCCAAAAGTCCCTTTACAATGAGAGGCTCTCTCCTTTAAATAGGAAGGAGAGGCACCAAAACCCTAACCACTTTTTGAATGAGTGGCTAAGATTAAAAGATACAAATGTCTAATCAATGGTTGAGATGAGCTCAACAATATAATACATGGATCACACATAAAATATAACATAAGTGGACAAAGTCGCCCTAGGAGAGGGGAATCCCACCAAATCATGATGACAAAATATCATAAGAGGCTCATGGTGGGTCCAAGGGGTAATTTTATCCCTCCTTGGTCAATCCCCATGGCACAATAACCAATAAATAATCATGAAAGTACCAAATCGTGCCTCCAAGGTGAAGTCGTGGTCCTCAAAAGACCCCAAAAATCCACAGAAAGTGCCATAAGTGATGGATGCGGGCCCCGATGAAGCTGAAACTGCAGAAGGAGGTGTGGAAGGTCCCGATCTATCATCACTGATCATCCCATGCCATAACTTTGCCTCAGTAGCCCAAATCGATTTCCTCAATAGCCATTTCTACCAATCCTGAAATGCCTCGGGAAGCGTGAAACTGCCCAAACAGCCACCTGGAGTGATGGCGCTGTCAAGGTGAGGGCACCAATGTGTCCGGGAGGGGGGTAATATGGTAAAAACAAGTGGCTGGACCACCCCCTCCATCATCAGCGCCCTAGGTCAACCGGATAAAAGTCATCTCTGCTCCGACAGGGCCTCCAACAGACCAAAACTGCACTAGGACAGCCTACTGAGGCTAAATCATCACTGTAAGTGCCCGGAACTGAAAACAAACTGTCCCATTGGACTCAGAAGGTCCAAATCCATCCAAGATGTGTACTCATACACCATATGAATCTCTGCATGATCAAAACAAATATCCAATGTACCGGAACAAGGCCAATAATAATGATCTGTAAATGACCAAACACTGCTGTATCCCAAGAATCATCATCATAACCCTGTAGCTGCTGCATAGAATCATCCTGTATGTGTACATGGACTATATATCATCTATCCATATCATCATAAGGTCCAACATCTCATGTCCCATGGTCCTCCATGGTCAAACTAGGTCTAACCAAGACCAAATACAACTCAGACTATCATCCATAGCTGCTGCAAGGTGTCAAGGTTAATACATGCTTTACAATTTATTCAAATAGCTTCTATAACACAGAGTAATCATGACTGGCGATCTAAATCCAAATATATAGTGTCGTTAATTATTATTATTACTCAGACTAGACTTTCAGGACCATACTCGCTTCATAGTTGTGATCAATTTGCTAGTGAAGGGTGAAGGCTGAAATAAATGGCTAGGCTAAGGGATGACTTGACTAACTTGACTTTGTGACACTTTGGCAAGGGAAAGGGAATACACACCATAGTATATACTGAATGAGCAATAACACAGGGAATGGCGGTGTCTCACAAATGGATGAGTTGTTTAAAGAGGGTTTATTCACCTTCACAGATGCGCACAATCCATAATACAAACAAGGCCAGCAATTGTTTAGATATAACATTTAAGTTCCATTGCTTTTTGGGCCTGAGGTTTCCATAGCCTTGATCTATGTGTGTTTACAAACACATTGCATAGATTTACATTTATTTTTAGGCTTTCTGCTGCAGGTGTGTTTTTAAGGCACTTGTTTACCTGAGCACTTCTAGGTGTGTCATGGACAACTTGTTTACCTAGGTATTTATTTTTCCAAAAGATATAACATTTTATTTTTCATGGCCATTTTCATTTGGCATTTCTTTCATATACAAGATATAGCATTTGATTTTTCCAGATTTTGTATTGATGGCAGCACTAAAAGTTTCAGGTTTAGCCAACACAACTTTAGTGACTAGGGGGAATTCTCAAGGAACTCCAACTCACCATAGGCAAGTTTTGTCACCAACTCAGAGCCGAGACACAATAAACAGGGAAGCTCATCCCATACAGAGGCTACAGTGGGGAAAGGTCCTCCATGTCACTAGTCAAGTAGCAAATCAAGGTAATAATCTAAAAGGTAGGCCACGGATGGATGAAGACAATGAAATGATGGAGCCAACACTAGCAAGCCAAAGTATGGTGTAATGATCACCTCTATTCTCCCTAAGGAGGGTATGTACCAATGAGTATGAATAGTGAACTTCTAAGTCTGAGTAGGGACAATATAATATAAATAATAGGTCAACCAGGTCCATGTATCTATATGATCGCCAGATCATGACACTAAGTGCTAAGACATGCTATAAGAATAAGTATAAAAGCAATCTAACCATAACACAATAATATACCTGCTGAGTCATATACCTGAATGCACATCAACCTGTACCATCATCTGTCCTCTGGAACTGCTGCTGTAACTCTGGGCACTACTGACTGCTCTGTACCAATGGTATAATGGCTATATCGGGCATCTCTCTGAGTGTCCTGAAACTCAGTCATGGCATGGGGAATATAACTGCTGTCAACAATCTGATAGTGATCCAATATAGATGCTCATCTCAGCATCTCAAATGCAAGGGAACTGGCTGAATAGTGTACTGGAATGAGAAAAATAATGTATGGTAGCCCGGCTACTATATATGTGATAACAGGCTAGATCTAGGAATTTTTTGTTATTTTATTGTAGAAGGAAGAGGAGCTAAAAGCTATATAAGGCTTTGCTCTCCTTCATTTGTCATGGTTGGATTTTGGTATTTCTCTCTTTGGACCTTAATGGACATATCTTTTCTTGGTGTATATTAAAGTGTAAGAGTTTTTTCTTCTATATATGTGTGGCTTATTGTTTCTACTTCTCAATGTTCTTAATGAAATGTAGAATTGTTAGAACTTGTTTGATTAGGGCCATATGATAAGGGTATACTTACCTCATTGGAAGGGTTTTCTATGAGATGTATTTCTTTGATTTCCTTTAATGTTTTATGCATGAATGTGTTAATTTGCTCCTATATTTTTTCTAGAGTTGTTGCCATAGTACTTCATTGTGTAAGTCACACACTAATTAACAATGTTTGGATGTGGCACCGTTTGGGCCCTTCTAGTTAATTTCTACACTTGTTTTTCAGCATGTTAGGGTTTTATGTGGCATGTGTATGTAGCCCTTGTTGTCTTAACCATTCATGAATTCTTCCCTCTTGGACTAGCCCCTTGACTCCATTTGCCCTTGTTGGATTAGCACTAGTCTTTCGGTCCTTCCATCATCCTTTTAATTTTCCTCTCCTATAAAGACAAAATGTTTTGCTAAGCTATATCTTCACATCATCTTGAGCTTTATTGTCATAGTCTTAGCAATCCTATCGTAGTGAAGCCCCCTCTTGTGTTGGAAAAGAGCCAACCTAAAGTGAGGGAGAGAGTTATTGAGGTGACAGTGTGTAGCCCCTCTAGGTTGTCTTTGGGCTAGCATCTTTCTTTTGGGTTTTAATCACACATGCTAGTTCGGGAGGAAACAACCGAAAATTGTTTTGTTGAAAAAAATTGTAGGTTGTAGTTGTTTTGGGCATGACTAGTTTCCCTTCAACATATATGTGAAGCTAGTACATGCGAGGCCTTTTTCTTACAGATATTTATCTTATAGGTCTGCTTCATTCAAAGTTTTTGTATTCTTAGCATCCCGCAGGGGGATACTATCCCCTAGATGGAGCCACTATTGACATTGGATTTGATCATATAAATTCGAATGTTAATCTATAGTACATATTCATGGATATCATTCAGGATGAGCTCAATGTTACAGTTCACCATTCAACATTGATAGTTCGTGAGTACATTACAAGGTGGACTGGTTAGTCAATCCACTGACACAACATTGACGGTTCACATAGTGCTTTTCAGACTTGACACATGGTCACATGTCTTATTATCACGTGATAGAGGGTTGGACAGAGTTTGGATAGATTCTTTACTTCTTTCTCTACAAGTGCAGCCAAAGCATACATCTTAGGTACATATGGATAAGTGAGATAGCAGCAGCGGAGGCACCATACTTACATATTCAACACAATATTTAGAGTATGGGAGGTTGAGGACCCCCACAAGGTGTGATTAGGGTGAGTTGCAGTGTTATATTTTACATGATCTAATCATGTCTTTGGACACTTTTTGGGGAGATATGCATGGGGTTCCAGTTTTTAGGCAAATTTGAGAAATTGTTATTTTTAGCAATTTCTATTTTTAGCAGCTACTATAGTTAGTAGTTTTTGGAGACTAGTTCGATTGGCGATTCGATTTTGTGTCTGAGGGTCTAATTAGTAGATTTGCTTTTATTTTGAATTTCAGTAGTTTTTGAAGACAATGTATTTTTAGTATTGTTATTTTTAGCAGGTGACCAGATATATGTGGATTTGGTATGGTGAATAGCACCAATGTGAGATTTCAAGCCATTCCGAGCACTTTGAATTTTCAAGAACTGGTTGCATTTTGGCATGTTCTATCCATGGCTTAGTGGGCCCATAGGGAGATATTGGCTATTTTTAGCCTGTATTGAGCCTTGGGAGGTTTGCATATGACCCTATTTGGTGTGACCTACTTGATGACCCTCTATTTGACTTAATTTGACCTTGGACCCTCCTTAAGCCATTTGATTAGGTAATGCACCTTGCTTAGGGTTGGGGTATATATCTTGGATAGGATATCCAAATCCCTATTTTTATGCTCTAAATTAATCCTCACTTATCCCATAGTTTAAGGCTTAATTTTAGGAAATTCTTTCCTTAGAAAATTTGTAGGGTTTATTTTATACATGAAAAAAGTGCATTAAAATAAGTAATTAGCCATATACAAGTGCAATTTCTTTTATGGATTGTTATTATGGAAGGAGGGGAATATTTTGGAGGAGTGTTTTTTCTCATACATATGTCATTTTCACTCAAAAACAAGTGCTATATTTGGATATGCTTGTTCTTATCTTTTCTCTCCCTTATTCTTTTCCCATTCTCTTCCTCTAAATTGTATGAAGAATAAGAAAGAACGGACTTTCTTTGATTTGATTTGTTTTTGTTAAGCTGGTGAGCTGTTGTGTTCCTCCTTTTCTTCCTTGCTTCTTTGTAGAGAGATTGGCATTGGCTATTAGTGTGGAGTACCGATAGTGGAGAGTTGGCTTTGTTCGGTCATGACTAGTATTGTCCCTGTTGCCGCCTAATACACACCTGGGGGGGACGCGGCAGGAAACCTTCAAGCCGCTTGGTGTGTCCTTGGGGGCAAGTGAGAGTCAAGTGCTGTCACCTGATTACTCGACTCCTCCGTCTAGGATTACTCCTAGCGAAGCCAAGGGGGGTGGTCGCTATGAAAAATAATCTAAGGCTTTTAATCTACAACAAAAGATAAAAGTCTATTCTAGGAGTTAAAGATGACGAGATGATAAAATATAACAACAAAGCACTGCTTGTGCATTAAATCAAATAGCTAACCCAACATAAGATAAATAAGCATTCACGACATTTATGATTGACTTAAACACAGAAATTAAAGACCAGTGCCGAGAATGTAAAAATGCTTGTAAGTACTGTTGTGTGGGGTTGCTTGTGTAGTCTCAGTGAAAGTATTGCAGTGGCTCGGTTGGTAAATTTTATAGTTATTAAATGAGTAGTTAAGGAGTGGGTTGATTCTTGGTTTGGCCCAAAAGACAACCTAAACTTCGAACTGAGTGCTCTAGCAACCTTACCAAGTGTCCAACCAGGTGAGGATGAACCCGCTTAAGAACCTGCTGACTCTGTGGATTCAGTCCATGCAACCTCCCGAGCTCTTAGAATTGGATTTTAATGGATTGTCCTATTAACACTAAATACCTTACACCCGTTTCTGATTGAGCCAACTGTTCCGACTAAGCTACAGTGGTCAAGAGCATACTCCGAGTTTGGGGCGTTGTTCGTTTTATTAAATAGGTATGAGTGGATGATTAATCTACACTAAACCCCAAGCATAGAGCAACGGGGGTTAATTTTAGGATTAAATTTTAAGCACAGAATAATAATTTGAAATAAACACAAAAGCATATAAAATGAAAAACGGGTCCTTGGAGGACGTTGTGTGCTCGAGTGTGTTATTTAATTACTACTGCTTGAATGAAAACTAATCTAAAACGAAAATAAAAAAAATAAAAAAAAATAAAAAAAGGGTGCGAATCCCCCCTGGGGGGATTGGGTTCAGGCGCTGGAATTGCCTGCTGTGCTCTTTTTATTTTTTTTATTACAACTTGGAAACTTAAGAGAAATACTGCTTGCCCTTTATCATTAGGGAACAAGTCAGTTTACAATGTTAGAATGATGTAAGGGAGGTAAAATTAGCTCCCCGGATGGCTACGGACACCTCCGAATCTCAGACTTTGAGCTTTAAAAAGCTCGGACCTGCTAAAAGACAATAAAAACCAGCGAACTGAATTAGTCTTAAAAATGCCAAGAAACACTTAAAAAGTGTCTTTGACGTTGCTACAAAAAAAATGCAAAAATTTCTAACTTAGCTAGCAACCTAGAACTAAATAAAAATGAAGCTATTAGACTCTTTAGATTGCTACTTGCTTAGATCTATTAATAAAATGAACTTTGAAGCAAGATTTAGATTTAAATAGGACAGTAACCGAGATAGAATAAAAAATGGATCTAGAAAAGTGAACCCATGGGGATTGAGCGTTTTGAAGAAAGGACAATGGAGTCAAGCTCCCAGATGCACCGATAGGATCGAGACTTGGTTTGTATTTACTGAATGAAGGCACGATCTAACATGTTCGTGGACTTCTCCAGCTTAGGCTACCTGTAAACAGCTGCAAACAACTATGAAGGGGATAAGAGCATATGTGTAGATAATTAAAAGAAAGCAGCGATGCAATGAATTCAAACAAGAAATTACATTACTCTTAGCCTCCTAATATTATCAACATGAATAAGCAAACTATAAAGTATTACTTACAGATCTTATAGAAGATAGCTTCCCTTTAAAGACATATAATCCCAACAATACTAGCTATGAAACATAATACAGTATACCTCAGATGTACAAGCATGAAGATCCAACCAAAGACAATCACCATACTAGCCTCCAAAGCCTTCTTTATTAAACTCAGAAAAATATTACAATACAAATATAAGCAGAGGTTCCACACTTTCTGATCGTTACAATGGAGCCAAGCTCCTCAATATATAGCAAATGGCAGGTGAGCTAGGGCGCATAACCCTAAGGAGACAAAACTCCTAGTTTGTAGAGCAAGTCACCCTCAAAACCAATGATGAAACACCATTGCATTTGGACAAAAACACTCTAAATTGGAAAATGCCGATTTGATGAAGAAAGCACCTCACGTGTGGATGAGAGGTCGAATTGATGTTTCCATATTTTTATGGAACGGTGAGTTGGATGCATCAATTAGAAACTGAAACCAATGGGCTGTGCCACCCCATAGGTAGACGCACCAACTCAAATCTATCCCAAACAATCCGTATGGCTGCGTGGAATGGCCCACGTGATGGTTGGGCGTAGCATGGACATGAACCATATGTTTAAACCTTAATTCGGGCTGCCTTTTGACTTTTCCATTTAACAATGATGTAGTTGCCCATCCCAATGAAATTATGCCATGTCACATGATGTGGCATCCTCATAACTTGAAACTCGCCCAAACAGATCCGTACGGCACTCGTGAGGAAGAAGCCATGTGAAGGTAATCCGTACGGTCTTCTAATATAAGTGCTCAACCTTTAAAAAATTAATTTAATACATGCTTTGACTCTTTGGCAAGGTCGCCCACCATAATGTAAATATGCCATGTCATATATTATGGCCCCCCACTTGAACTCACTCTCCATATATTAAATCCGTACGGTTGTTCACGTGTGAGGATGGAGCATGGAATATAATATTCCAATTTTGACTTTTTAATAAATGTATAACATATACTTTGCTTTAGCATATAATCGTACACCTTATGTGATGTCACTCCATGTCATTTGACATGTGATATAATTCAACTTTTTAATATTTTAATCATTTGGCCAAAATGCATTTTGATGTTTTTTTGGCATTAAAGTGCCACTTTATAGCTCTGATAGGAAAAACTGCTCCACGGGGCGCTTTGACTGCCCGAAAGATAGGAAAACCGGGGGTACCAGAGTAAAGAGGATGCTCTAAGCTTGAAAATGAGCATCCCTGCGTCAAATTCCGACTCCGGATAAGACTTTTATCACCTTTTGAAATTTTTTAATTAAACCATTAAAAAATGGCTTAAAAATGTGAAAAAATATTTTTTGTCGGAATTGACCGAAACTTCAGGGGAACCTAGTACATGACAAAACGATAAAATTCTAGCGCCTAGCATGTTTATACATGTTACAAAATGGGCTCTAATAATCCCCCAAGGCCTAACCCCCACTTTGGGCATTCCAGCTTTGGAGGAGCAGGAGAAAACCTCATCGATTATACTCGGCTAAAGGCAAGGCATAATCGACAAGGGAAAAAACTCCTTGGAATACCTTCTTTGGTTGTCAAGTCCTAGGGAACCGAGTCACTCAAAGACCACCATGCTAGTACGCTTATTACAAACCCCGTAGGGCACAGTCATGTACTAAAAAAAAACTGACAAATGGGCCCTGAAAAGGCCAAACTTGGAACTTCTGAACTCTGAAAAAGGCACAAGTAAATGTGCAATACTGGCGGCTCACTGAAGTCCAACTGTAGTGCAACTCAGTTGGTAACAGTGCCATCCAACAAAGTGCTTTGTACCTTGGATTATTGATGTCCAGACCTATTAGGACTTTGTTTTTCCTACAATTCGTGATACTAAAGGCATAATCTTCTTGGGCAACTAGTACAGGTTTTTCATGTATGAAACTTCTATTGTCTTAGGCTTTCATGTGTTACTAATATTGATCTTGACAGGGCTTGAGTGAATGGGCCTCGGATTTTTTTCTGCCCAATTCACTTTCTTTCTTCCTTCGTCTTTCTTCTCATTAACTCCATTAAGGCACTGGTTCACTAAGTTTTTATTTCTATTTCACACTAAAGTCCAGTCACCAAACTTTAACTTACAACACTTAATCATGTATCTTTAGGCACATTAAGATAGACATTTTTAGACATTTTTAATTCTGCTTAGGGGCATTACAGCGATATAAGCTTGCTGTAATATATCTTGTCGTAGAAACAGAGAAAACTATATGTTTTTCTTGGTTTCCGTGCACCAGAATCATAAAAATTCATTGAAAAAACAGCACTAAAAACAGTCCTAATTCGCTGCTGTAATTTCTGTTGTTTATATCAAATTAGTGTGTTTAATTCATCTAAGTTTCAATGGGCTGTGTGCCCAAACTCGTAGTAAATTTTTGCATTGATTTCCATGCATATTTCATCCCTTAAAGCATCTATTAGCTCGCTGTGTTTTAATTCTCATACGCAGATTTTTAGGACAACAAATTTTATCTAAGTTTAAAGAGTTCTTGATGTTTTGTTCGATTTTTAGTTGATATCTAAAGTCACTAGGGATGCTCCCCTATGATTAGCAAGTGCTAACCCGAAGTGCAGGAAGACAGTGCATGGTGACAATGCACTATTTCCCATTGCCTTAGAACTAGATGGCTTCAAGCCTTAACAGACCCAAGAGAAAAGAAAAGATGATTTGAAACCCCAGTTCTATATAGCCAAATAGACCCAAGAGAAAAGGAAAGATGATGGAATCTAAGTGATGCCACTAGCCAAACAGTCTCAAATTGGTCATTGAAATGAGTGAGGTTCACACCTTCTTTGATACCATGTTGAGTTTCACAAAGGATAGAGAGAGGATCTAATGGAAACCCAAATTTTGTGACAGAGAAAAAGAAAAAGAAATAATTTGCAACTGCTTTCAAATGCATGGTTCATTTTTAGTCTTCAAGGTTGTCTTTGGTCATTTGTTTCACCCTTAAGAGGCTCCTAAGAGTAGCATGTAACTCATAGACAAGTGAACCCTTGCACAAAGATTGAAGAATAATTGTAGCGACAGGATATCAATAGTGGCTCAGGGGACATTGTGGAGCTGATCTCAACATGGACATGCCTATATCCATCACTCATGGAAAGGTTTGGATGGTGAGAAGCCTAAGGAAGGCTAGCGTTGGGCTCCATGTTTGATTGTGACACTTGTCTACCTTTTCCCAATATAGAATATTTTTGTTTTAGGAGAAAAGTCAACAAGGCAACT
Source organism: Larix kaempferi (assembly GCA_027924585.1). NCBI lineage: Eukaryota > Viridiplantae > Streptophyta > Pinopsida > Pinales > Pinaceae > Larix > Larix kaempferi. The sequence continues at coordinate 922,945 of BSBM01000925.1, read as the reverse complement.
TTCTCAACATGAAAGGCTTTTATTTTGGAAGGGAGGACAAATCAAAGATTCCCTTCTCAAGTAGGATGCACTAGTAAAAAATAATTGGCTTGTGTCAACCATCCATTTATCCTCCATGGATCTTCTTAGGCAAGGGTACATTCCTCCTTCGGCTCTAGAATGATGATGCATGTCCACTATTAAGGTGTTCCGCATCTAGATCAACATAGAGAATAGGACCTGTTATGCCACACTTTGTGGGGCATACCTTTTTCTTGATAAATTTTTGCTTTTGAAGCAAGATGCAAGCCAAAGTATTGAGGCCTATCTTTGTTTCTCTTAGGCTTCTCCCTTTTGATGTGAGATGAGATAGGTTAATGTGTGATGATCAGTGATACGCCAATGTCTCTATTGCCAATGCCATGCCATGATGGTGAATCAATAAATGATGTAATATATGCTGCTATTGTTTTAGTTGATGCATTAACTATCTGATAAGTATGGCTAGTAGTATGAAGTAGTAGATCCTTGATTTACTTATGTACTGTTGAACCTAGGTAATATTTGAGTATCTTGCAAGGACTTGTACCCCCTTCTCTGGGTCCATATCTTGACTTTCTATCCATCTACCTCACTCTATAAATTTTGGTCAGCATCCTTGGTTTAAGGATTGATGAAGTTGACTCTTGCCTTCCCCTCCTTTGTTATCAATTGTCGGTGTTGACTATTGGAAAAATGTGTCTTAGAGTTGACTGTGTCATAGGAATTTTTCTAGCTAGGGGGTTTGGTGGGTTTGCGACCCATGTCCTTCTTGCTTTTCAATCAGGATGACCTACAGAGCACTGCACCTTTATCAAAGCTTGAAATGCAAATTGAAAAAAAGGAGCTATACCTATGAAGCTAAAAAAAGGGGTGATACAAGTGCAAAGTAAAATATGTCTCTTGGTTTGGAAGTATGGGGACTAGGCATCATCCGGGCTATAGACGCTTGACTGGCATGGATCGTTGAACACCCTAACACTTTGTGTGGATGCTCGCTGGACTCCCATGATTGGCATCCCTTCCAAGTCAATGAGCTCCCATTATCAAAATAAGGCTATATCCAAATGAAAGGTGCATCTCTCAAACACTCCTCTTGGTGACACATACGGTTTTTATTAAATGATTTCACTGGCATAGATAACCTTGGAGTATCCCTTTTCTCCTTTACACCTAGAGTCAACCAATTCATACCTTGATCGATAGTATCATTTGTCTAACCTTGGTTTTTCCATCTTACTCACCCCACTGAAGAAACTAGTCCTTGCAAGTGCTTGAATGTTGTCATGGATATGCTTAGTAGGTAAATCTTGCTTCTCAAAAACCCGTTTGAAGATACCTGTGGTGTAGGTATATGATCATGTATGCATGACTAGTTGTATGATGACTCAGTTTTGATGGTTAATGACATCTTCAATGTATTGTTCCACGTGGACACCCTTTTCTATTGGTCCACCAAGGACAAATGTGATCCCAGTACATCCTACTTCAATGCTTTAGATGATTGATCTGGTCTTCTTCAGTGCATCAGATGTTTGTAGAGCGAGTGTATCAATCTCTTAGGGTTTAAAGGTGGCAAATCCATATCTTGAGTTACAGAGGATATATTAAGGATCTAAAAGCAACCCATTTGGTCACTTACCTAGGCATATGAAGTCAAATTGGTCATTACTGCCTTAAATCAATGACTTCCAAAAAGGTGGTGGGCTTCTCCCTAGAGACTGTAGTGCTGATGTTCATGAACGTGCATGGGTTGATAGATTCGGTGTTTTGATAATCCCAAGGTAGATTTGGGCACCCAATTGACCCTTCTACAACCTCCAACTCTTGCATGTTAGAAATCCCTTCTAGTTTGACCAGATTCCATAGTGGCTCATTCTCAGTGTCAGTAAGCTGCCTGAAAACTTCATGGACGTGCATGGGAAAGATCTAGCCACCAACTTGACAATGACTTGGTATATTTGGCCACCCAATTGGCCCTACTACTCAGTCCAATGGATTCCTTGCAAGGCTTTGTCCATCTAAGCACTTTTCCAGGCATGGGGGGGTTTCATAAGCTTATTTCAGGCTAATTATGGATTAGTTGATGGCACACCTAAGGTTTTTCATTAAAAAAGGTCTAAGTTGTGTTTAATAATTTATTAAAAGGAAAAAAGTGCAAGTTATGTTCTAATTTCCAGTTGAGAAGGCACTTTTTAATTTTTTGGGAATTATTAGCCTAAAAACTAAAAAGCCTAGGTCGATTTGCTCAAATTGGCTTGTTGCACACATGTGGAGGCAAAATAAGATGATGTGGCACTATGGCACACATGTGGAGGCATCTTGGGATAAGGTAAAGTAAATCTCAACTCCAGATTATATCCCAACCATTGATTTGATCATCTAAGGCGTGAATCGTCCCTCTTGAGGAAAACGTGGTCCTCCAATGACTTGTCCAAGAAGTGGTTATTTGGTCAAATGCTTGGAAAGAGGAAAATTGCAATAAACAAAATATATATAATATTAAATAATAATAATAATAAGCATATTAACATATAAATAATAAATAGTTATTAATTAAAAAGTCAAGAGACGCGTCTTTACATTTGGAAGGGCACAATGGGCTATATATAAGACCCATGTATTGTAATGTTTAACATTATCTTCATATTATTCAATATATTTTCTTATATTATCCATTATGGATTATTTAACCTATTCTTACAGATAGTTAATGTGTGAACCGGGTTGGTTCACTACATATTAATAATATTTATTATTATATTTTTTAAACCCAAATTCAATCCATTTCAAATATAAGACCCATGTATTGTAATGTTTGACATTATCTTCATATTATTCAATATATTTTCTTATATTATCCATTATGGATTATTTAACCTATTCTTACAGATAGTTACTGTGTGAACCAGGTTGGTTCACTACATATTAATAATATTTATTATTATATTTTTTAAACCCAAATTCAATCCATTTCAAATATCTATATATATATTATAATAATATTATTTATTAATAAATATTATAATATATTACATTTCAAAGTTATACTTACATAAAAAGAAAGGTTATTAAACCTTGTCAAAGGAAGATTTAAGCTCCTTACATAAGGACTACATTGGGTATTCTTTATGTTGACACCGGATCGCGCACTTGGTTAACGCAACGAAAATCTATGCTATTGCTTGGTGTGCCATTGGGGGTAAGTCTCGAGTCAAGGCTGTCACTTGATCTTGACTCCTCCGTTTAGGCCAACTCCTAACCGAAGGCAAGGGTGGTAGTCCCTACATAATGTTTCTAACTTTCTAAGGTTATTAGAACGTTTCAGTAAATTAATTATGGATGTTTTAAGGAGTTTTGAGAAAGTATGATTACAACAGTCCAAGTTTGTTTGCAAAAATGTTTTAAAGATATGCTTTCAACAGCAGGAAATACAAGACCACCAATATATAAAGATACAACAATAGTTTACGATATTAAGCAAAAATAATGAATAGTGTTGTTGTGGACTAGTGCCAAATGGAGTCGATAAATCAGAGAAACTACAGAAAGGGAAATGCTTTGCAAATGTCTCTTGGTTGATTTTAAATTATTAATGATTTAAAGTTTGTTAATGGAAAAAGGGGAAACTCTCGAGATACCGTGAGGTACAGGGAGCAATGTCCGGAAATTGAGGGAAGGTGGCTCATCATGAAGACGTGTGGGCTGGAATGAAGTCTCTAGGGCGGTGTTCAACACTACACCAACAAGGGTGTAGCCGAATTGTGCCCTGAGGTCGCCTCCCAGTTGTTCCCGCTTCTTCTGAGAAATGTGCGCACGCAAAACTCAATTAATCGTAGTGCCGGATTTTCACTATGTGAGGGGTCGTAGTTTTTATTATGATGAGTTGTTAACTTGAATGTGAAAATTTAAAGAATGGCTGCAATTCTTTTTGATTTCCCACAGGGCCAAGCAAATGCCCGCAAGGGGAAAGAGCATACTTTGAATTGTAGACCAAATATTTATTCCGATTTACTTTGTAAAACAAAAAAAATAGAAATGGAAATGTTGTGCTAATTACTACTGGAAAGGAGTCTCTTTTCTGATCATCCAATCACGTACTCAAGCAAAGCCCTTTATGTGATGGCGAGAGCATACTTCGGGAAAACAATGCCGATTTATTTCCTTAATGCAAAATGAAAGCAAAGTAAAAGCAATAAATGACATAATATAAGTATACAACCCTGTAGTTAAAAGTATTGTGTTTGTTTGTGCTTTGTCAAAAAAATTCACACCATAAACTCAACACTGCAAATCCCCCCAGGGGGGATGGGGTGTGGGCGTTGTGTATCCCACTTGCTCTAGTTTAAAAATTATTACAAAGATAGCTTTAAAGAAGTGCCACTTAGTCCATTTACAATTGGATCTAAAGGCTTACAATTTTATAGAATGATTTACAAGTAAATGGGGGTCCACAGAGAGTGTTTTTTGCACTTTCCGACAAGAATTTGTTAGAAATACGCTCTCTTTTATTTCGGATCTGCTAAAAACCAGCGAACTAAAAATGCAAGATTAGTGGTTAAAACATATAAAAATACATAAAATTTACAAGATCTATACTTGCAAAAAATAATGGAAACTTTTGAGCAATTACAAGTATGGAAATACTAGATCTTGATCTACAAATTTAGCTTTAAGATTGTGAATTTTTCTAGAACCACTTGGAAAAACAAGAAGCTTCAAATATTCTTTAGATCTACATTACTTGTTTCAAACATAAAGGAAAGGAAGTGCTTTTAGATTGAAAGAAGATGGTGGAAGAGAAACCGAAGCTTGTTAGCTTTTTTGAAATGGAGAAGGAGTTTGATGCCTGCAAAAAAATGAGATATTCACTTGGAAAAGAGGTGATCCACCACCAAACTTGGAAGAAGAGTCAAGACAAGATCTAATCCCAAAGCTTAGCACCGAATCCTATAAAACATCCAAACACTCATACACAAGAGATTAAATCTAGTAAATTAAATGGCAAGAAATCAAAAGGGCAAGAGTACAACCAAATACTTTTTGTTGCTTCTAGATCTCTAAACTATTCAATAAAAATAAGCAACTCAATAAATATGAATGCTTATCCTACTAGAATCCAAGATCCTTATTGTTACCGACTGAACTAGCAGGGCTAGCCTTTGGTGACAAATGCGAAAGGAGTGACCACTGTCACCTGAGCCAATCCTCTGAACTTCTTAGGAGGGTCGGAACCTCCAAGGAGAAGGGCCCTTATGTGGCATGCAGGATAGCTTAGCACAAGAAAAGCTATCTCTTCTTTGGCGAGAGTATTAGTGACCAGTGCCTTAGACAGTGAATTTAAATGAATGAAGAAGACATGCTACTTGTAGTTTAGCGTTTGTAGGTGCATAGATAAGGTGTATCAAATATTTGACAAACAGTCAATTGCGTTTTAACATATAAGATCAATATCCAAGATGCAAAGATACAAAGGTCATTTGTGGACATTTATCATGCAAACAAGTGGAGTTTAACAAGTGTAATTAGTATCAATACCTAAACACTTCTATGACAGTAAAAGAGCATTTTGTATCAAGACTTGCTGAAGGTATGCATTAGAAGTCATCAATTTCATAAGAGTACCATCCAGACTTGTAGCAACATTAAGGCATCCAATTGAGTAAGTCACATGTAATTTCGACATAGATTTTCTTCTTATTCATATATTGGATTTTGCATATAGTATGCCTTAACAACAGCAGTAGTAAGTCAGGAAAGTATAACAACAGTGAAGATAGCTGAGTATATGAATATTTGACAAGCCAATATAAAAGTGATCCAAATACTGAATAATTGTTACATTAACCACAAGTTCATCACCATGCAATAGAGTACGTTAATGAACAGAAAATTGGTAGCAGCAGTAAGGTTGTTACTGTATGTAAAATAGTAAGGAGAGAAAAGATATATAACGTCACCACTTCAATCTCCAATTTGCACGCACCCAATCTAAAGGTATTATACTGTATTTTGCACAGTTTTTAGACCTCTGTTTATGTAACTTTCAGACCTCCTATTTTGGTAAAAATCATACTTGTATTCTCATAGTATATGACCATACGTTAGCACTTAAATTATATGTGTATTCAACCATGCCAATATCACCAAACTAGCACTGGGTTTAGGACCCTTTATACTGTAGGTACAACTGTAAGATACATCAGTTTTCTCCTACAATTTATATCAGACTTTTAACGCTGTAATGATGCTTCAGAATGCTAGTTTCATACTTCTATAATACATGAATTTCAGACCTCTTTTGAGCAGATTCTCTTAACTAAAAACTAGCACACAATTTGTACAGAAAACTATAATCAAATGTCCCCAATTTTTGCACTGACTTGGACCTTTTATTGCATGTATGAGCAGGTATTTGGGCATCGGGATAGGCTGTCTAATAGAGGCAGCGAATGTCGAAGGAGGGGGAAGTAAGTTGGGGAAGAAAGGACAGAAGGATTAGGGGAGGAGTGGAAGGGATGGCAGAGGGAGTGAGGGCTAGGAAAGGAGCAAAGGAGAAAGTTGTGGGGGTTTTAGGTCTGCAGTTAGGCCTTAGGTGCAGAAAATTAGGGCTTTCTACAGAATTAAAGAAATACAGAAAAATAAAAATACACCGAATTGACAAAAAAAAAATCAAATAGCCTAATAATTACAAAAATACAAAACTAGGGTTTCAAGAGATTTAGAAATTAGGGCTTTTTAGCATTTAATTTTATGAAAATTATATACAAAAAAGAGTAAAAAATTAGACCTAAATCACACAAATTTGACCCAAAATAATATTTACACATGTAAAATTAGGGCTCTTAGAGATTTTTGAGATTTTTAAAATTTTAGGGCTTCCTACAATTTCTACCTAGGGTTTCTAGGGACAAACAGGGTAGGCCGAATTTATAGGAGGGAGGGCCGAAATTTTAGGGAGGCCAAAAATTGCAATTTTTTTTAAAAAAAAATTTTAGGGGTTTTGTCTTAAAATCACAGACCTAATTCTAACCCTAATTCTACCATGAAAATGCAGATTTACACATAAAAATGCAAAATTTACCTAACAATAATATTTACAAAAAATACAAACTAGGGTTTGATAGAGAAAATGGACAAACTTAGGGTTCCAAGGTTTTACCCTAACCCTAGGGCATCAAGGAGGATGGCCCTCCTCTTGAGATGGTACGTGCCAAGTTTGACAAACTAGGGTTGAAAAGGCCCTAGTTAAGACAAACCTTGGAGACCTAAAGCTCAAGCTTTACAATTCTAGGGTAACTAAAGGCTGAAAATGACTTAGCCATGACAAAATGCAACATTAATAGCTACCATCAACCTTAGACAAGCACATATCCAACATTTAACAAAGAGAAATCAAGAGAAGAAACTTAGATACCTCCTTGTGCATGTGTTAAGCAAACAACTCCTAGCATCACCTTACCAAAGAGCAAGAATAAAAGATACTTCAAAGATTTGTCTCCAAACCAGTAAGTACATCCACCCTCAAGAGGTGCGCATCACTCAAAGAGCCCAAGTAGGGTAAAAATCAGAAATAAATGTTTTATCCCAAAAGTTGTTATGTTAAAATGAAGTGACGAGAAGTGTATTTATACTTTTCTCACACTCACTTTACAAAAATAAAAAATATCCAAGTCGACATGCCTTTTTAAAATGTCAATTTGAAATTATAAATGTCAACTTAAAATTAAAACAATAATAATATAAAATAATCAAATCTATGCGTAATTTGGGGCATTTTCCCCATAATTTACCCACATGGCTAAAATAGCTAAAAATGAGCGTATCGATCCGTTCTGCAGGCCAAACCGCGGAGGGGAGGTCGTCATGCCCCATCTAACCCCAACAGTAGTGAAAATCCCTCAACGCCCCCCCCCAAATTCAAGCACTACAGCCTGGCCTGGAGGGAGGGCGCTGGTGAGCTGGAGGACTAGGAGGGTGTGGAAGGTGACCTGGAGGATAGACTTGTCCCTCAGTACTTAAAGATCTTTTGTTGGAGTGATAAATCAAGGTTGGGGTCGTGTGACCCAGTGACCCACCCCTGGAAGCCCCAGACACCAATCTTAGGGCTTCAAGCCTTTCATGAGGTTGTCAGCAATTCCACTAAGTCATAGTACTTCCAAGGGAGAAACTAGAGGGTTAGGCCATAACCCCTACTAAGAAAAAGCAGTCTAAACACCCTTCCTGATTAGAAAAATGACCCCCTCTCCCTGGGGCACACCTCTGCAGGTGCGCTATTACTGGTACCCACGTAACACTTACCAAGCTAGATCAATATACTATTGTATGTGAAAGAAAAATTGGAAATCTACAATTTTACCTCAACCAAATGCATGCATGAAGAACCAATGTTTTAAAAATCGGTGAAATCGGAATCGGAATCGGCCGATTCACCGATTTAAGGCAAGACCGGTTCAAACCGGTCTCCAAATCGGATCGGAGGACCGGTTTGGTACTGAACCGGCCGATTCGGTATCAAATCGGCCGGTTCAGTACCGAACCGGTCTGGTCCACCGATTTTTTGGTGTGGGCCTGTGGGCCATTTAAAAATGGTTTTTTTTAATTTTTAACCTATATCCACATGGTGTTGTAGTACCTGGTGATACTAATGGTAATGGTAATGTTAAATTCTTAAAGTAAAAGTGACATTCTCCTTATCTTTTATTTTCCATCCTTTTACTTAAATTTTTAACATTACCATTAATTGTTTCAGGATGTTTGAGAGTGGTTCCAACTTCATCGGACTTCATATGCAAAAAGTAGATTTTTAGATCCCATTCAAAATTCATCAGACTTAATAGTTTTCAGGATTTTAGGATTGCAAGGTTTCCACCAGATTCTATCATGTATGAGGGTATGGAATTGGCATTTAATCAAGCACATCAACCCCTATATGTACCTTGATGTTGCTGGTGTTGATTGTTGAATTCCTCTGTCATGACCTTAATAAAAATGTACTCTTCACTCATGCAAAATCACTTATCAAGCATCGAAAGCTTTTTCTACGTTATTTTAGCGATTGGATTAGGAAGTTTCATCAAAATTGTAGTGTGTTGAGTCGTTGACTAATGTCCTTGGAGGATCAACTTTGAAATTCGAGTTAGAGGCAAGGGCCAGAGCTTAGAGGAGGGACACATAGGGTGCTATTGATGAATAGGATCCCAATATAGGCAATGATTCGTTGACATGTATGATTGATGATTTATATTTCACATTCATTTTTGTAAATGTCTTTGCTAATTTATTAATTTAATATATATATTGCATTTCCTCATTTCCACAATTTTGGGGGTCACGTTTCCCCTGTTTCGAAGTTTCTCCGTTTCGTCCTCGTTTCCCCGTTTCATGCAACTTAGGTTGAAGCTGTTCAAACCCTCGTACAAAATTTTTGAAGCAAACATGTACCTGTTATGACCTTTGTAGCAGTAAAAAGTCATGAAAATCACCTTAAACGCTAAAAATAAATTGGGGGCAATACTGTGGATGAAAGCAACTCTAAACAACAAGTAAAGGTGCTCTTTGGCCTTCAAACAATAGGTCTAGGTCATAACAACAGTCCTAAAATCTTGAAAATGTTGTTTTTCTTTAAAATTTAAATATTTTATGTATTTTTGAGTAAACCGATTCATTAAATTCAAATCGGCCGATTTATGACCGATTCATTACCGATTCCGATTCCGATTCCGAGTTGACCCTCGACCGATTCCGAGTCCGATTTCGATTTTTCAAACTTTGTGAAGAACAATAGCCACCATTTTGACCTCCAAAGTCTCCAAATATTATTACTCAAAGAAATATTACAAATCACAGGAGCAAAGGTTCAATGCATTCCATCATATGAAAACGAGGAGCCTTGACCTTGCTTTTATAGAGCTTGAGAGAGAGGGGGGTGTTATGATGGTACCAGTACCAGCGCACCTATAGAGGTGCCCCAAGGAGAGGGGTCATTTTTTCTCGCCAGGAGGGGTGTTTATCCATCTTTTTCTGGGTAGGAGTTATGGCCAGACCCTTTGGTTTCTCCCTTGGAAGTACTAAGGCTTAATGGCATCCTTGACTGCCTCATGAAAGGGCTTGAAGCCCTGAGGTTGGTGTCTGGGGCTTCCACGGGTGGATCACTGGGTCACATGACCCCAACCATGATTTAGCACTTCGGTGACAGATCTTTCAGTACTGAGACATATCTTTCTCCTCCAGGTCACCTCCAACACCCTCCTGGCCCTCCAGTTCACCAGTGCCCTCTCTCTGGGCCCTCCTTCAGATGTGACATCATCCTTGGAGTCAGGTTGTGATGCTTGATTTGGGGGGGCGTTGAGGGATATTCCCTTCTGTTGGGGTTAGTTGGGGCATGACGACCCCCCCCGTCCACAGCCTGGCCTTCAGAACGGATCGATATGCTCATTTTTAGCCATTTTGCTCATGTATGGGTCAAATCTGGGGAAAACACCCCAATTTACCCACTACTTTGATTATTTTATATTATTTTTGTTCTAATTTTAAGTTGACATTTAAAAAGGCATGTTGGCCTGGATTTTATTTTTATTTTTGTAAAGTGAGTGTGAAAAGGTATAAACAACTTTTCCTCACTTCATTTTTACATATCAACTTATGGGATTACACTAAATTTTCTGATTTTTACCCTTCTTGGGCTCAATGGAGTGATGCGCACCTCTTGAGGATAGATTAGCTTGCTAGTTTGGGGACAAATCTTTGAAGTCTTTGCTCTTGTTTCTTTGCTAAGGTGATGCTAAGAGTTGTTTGCTTAACACATGCACAAGGAAGTATCTAAGACTTTTCTCTTGATATTTTTTTGTTAAATGTTGGATTTGTCTTATCTAAGGTTGAATGGTAGCCATTTATGTTGGATTTTGCCCTAACATAAGTCATTTTCAGCCTTTAGTTACCCTAGCATTGTCAACTTGAGTTTTAGGTCTCCAAAGTTTGTCTTAGCTAGGGCATCATCAACCAACTCTTGTAGTTGTTGAAGAAGCCCTAGTTTTCCAAACTTGGCAAGTGCCATCTCAAGGGGAGGTTATCCTCCATTGATGCCTAGGGTTACGGTGAACTTCTCATGCAAACCCTAGGTTGTTCATTCATTTACATTTCTAACCTAAATTTCTGATTTTGTATATTTTGTAAATATTATTTTGGCTTAAACTTCTATTTTTTTTTATATGTTAAATTTCATGTATTTTTACAAATTTTAAATCATTTAAAGGTCTGATTTTCTATGCTTAAACCCTATTTTGCAGACCCTAAACCACTCTAAACCCCCCCCCTTTACCTTGTTGCCTTCTCTCTACCTCCCGTTCTCCTCGATCTCCTCCCTTTCCCTTATATCCACCCTCAGCCCTCTCTTTATTCTCCTCGCTGCCTCCTTTCCACAGTTCGGGTCCCTCTCTTTACCCTCGGACCTGCCCCTCCTTTGTTGCTGCAGTATTCCTCCCTTCTAACTTGCTGCTCCTCCACCTCGCTTCCCCTTCGTCTCCACTCCTACACCCTCGATCCCTCCTTCCTTCACGTCGCTGCCCACCTTGCTCTCCTTTTCTTCCTTGCTGTCCATCCCTTCCTCTTCTGCTTCCTTCTATCCGTGGCCTCCATTTCTGCTCCCTTATCTCCCCTTTCCTTCCACTCTATACCATCGCATCCTCTTCTTTCTTCCTCCCTACTTCCTCCACTTCTTCCTCGCCACATCTCCCCATCCGAGTCCTCTGCTCCACCTTAACACAGGTCTACAATTTGCAGACCCTGTGTTCACCTTTTTTACCTTATGTGCCTTGTCACCTGTACACATATGTAAATAAAAAATAAAGTTAGTTTTTTGTGCTAGTTTTCTGTGTAAATACAACTATGAAATTTACTTACAGAAGGTGTAAAAAGGTTTCTTTAACGTACAGTTTGGTTTTCTTTGTGGTTGATTAGGTTAACACTTGGCCTTGTTAAAGTTAAATTTGGCATTGGTTGGATAGCACTTAATACTGATATACATATTACATACCTCCATAACTCCTTTAATTTGATAACATACTGAAGTTTGGATTTTACTTTTGAGTATTAGTTCTTTGACATTGACAAACATTGACACATGTATCCTGAAGATTTATGACTATCTAAGTCACCGGACACGTCCATATGCCCTCTCGTGTCCTGTGGGGTCGTTTCGGACACGAACACGGCCTCAACACGTGTTTTTTCGTGTCCCGATTCCAGGACACGAAAAAACACGTGTCCGACACGTGTTGAAGTTGTGTCTCAACCCTGCACAAAACGTTCTGGTTCTAATTCTAAATTTTAATTAGTAATTTCTATATAGATGACTGGTTACTTGAGAATCTCTGGGATAGTGTAAATGTAAGTCAGTTGGATGATATCCGAAGAGCTGAAAACTTTGAATGCCTTGTAAACTACCATGACAATATTGACTGGGGACTATTGGACAAAAGTGATGATGAGGAGGGGATTTTATGTGTGATTTGTCACGATAAAATGCAAATTGGATTTCTAGCAAAGGAACTGCCTTGCAAGCTTTTTTTTTTCACCCAAGATGCATTTCATAATGGTATTTTTGTAAACTTAACTGCCCAGTATGTAGGGATGAGTTTCAATAACTATTGCATATGGGTAATTATTTATCAAAGCCTTTCATAAATCTTTATCTTTTCATTTATTTACTGAGCACATTATATTATATGATTTTAAAATAGTTGTTACTGCTTATTGGAATTGTCAGGATGTAGGACAGTTAAGGAATTGGTTAACATTGATATCTTATTTAGTGTTTTTTTTTCAACCATTTTTAACAAATTAATTATGTTTGTGTATAGTTGATTATTTTTATAATATTTGTAATTTAGTCTTTAACACTTAGGGCTTGGTGCTCAACATTGGTGAGCCAAGGTAGATTATTATGTCCTTGTGGAACATGGGATTCTAAATTCTAATTAGTAATTTCTATTGAATATTTGTAAATGTTCTAGTTTCTAAAAAAATTTGGCTCCGTATGTCTAAATTTTTAATATATATATATATAAAACGTGTCCTCCGTGTCCTGATTCCGGGGGTCACCGTGTCCGTGTCGGACACTCGTATTTCTGTGTCCTCCGTGTCCCGTGTCCTTGTGTCAGGTGACTTAGATTATCTTATGCTATTGAATGATACTTGATGCTACATTTATTTGGACACATTGCAATGACAATTTGAGTTTGTGTAACTTGGTGGTTGATTTCTATTCTTCATGTGATGAATGATATATGATGTTCTTATATTGATTTTATACTTCATTGGATGACCTAAGTGGTAATAGTGTTTTTTGGTTATCTATTGGTTAATGCTGATTGTTGGTGAATGAGGTGTATTATGTGCTAGAACTTTGCTTTTGAATGCATATCTACTTGCTATATTTAATTGGTGAATGGTCATAGATTGCCTTTGGTGGGGAACCCTTATATTTCATGTGATGATCTTGGATTGACCCTACACTTTTATTGAATAATCTATGATGAATCCTAGCACAATTGATGATTCTTTGATCATATACTTTGCCTAATTTGCATCTACCGACATCGGATGATTAATTGTTGTGTTATCTTCATTTGACCCCATTTAGGCACGGGTCAAACTAATATTTGCATAGAGAACATAGTCTTTTGGTTGCATCAGTATTGTACAGGTTATTACAAGGGTACTTCTCCTTGGAGATTGCGATGCTTTGAAGAAGTTAGAATCGTGATCGAGGTGACATTGGATCATTTTTCTTATTTTTGCTTATCGGGAACTAGCCCTACTAGTTTGCCCGGTAATATTTTTGGCACCGTTGTCGGGAACGTTTCGAAAATCGAAGTGGTTTATCCGGAGTCATTACACCCTTGGCAAAACGACATTTGGTAAGAACTCAAAGGTGAGTCCTTCCTTATATTTTGAAAATATCTATAAAGGACTAACCTCGCAGGTCTTATCTGGCGATTCCACTCATTTAAGGCGACTCCACTCTTCAAGAAGCAATTCGGGATAATCACCATCATCTCAGGTACGTATTTGTTTAGTGCTTTCGGTGAGATTTGCTGAAGTCTAACTTGGCAGGTCTCTCCTGGCGACTCCGATTGAAGAAAATAAAAAGAAAGTACTCTACGAAACCGAAAGTCAAGAGATCTGGGGATTTTCGATTCGTTTGACTTCTCAAATATTCCAGGATACCCGAATAGGTTCAACAAGCATTGCTGTTTGAAGCTTATCCTGATGTTCTACAAGGAAAAAGATACTGCTATGCACATGTCATAAAATTCAAAGAAGTTTTGATGGCATGGGATATCACAGATGAGGACATCATTATACAGCTGTTTGTAATGTCCTTCGAGCTAGGAGGTGATTGTTAGTTTTTCAGCATTTAATTCAATCTGATCTAGGATCTTAACTGAGAGAACAACATGTACAGCATATCAAACACAAGAGACAAGAGACAAAGCATTTCACCGGGGAAAACCAAGAAGGTGAAAAACCTTGCAACTTCCTCAGAGATAGAATGAGCATCAATACAAAGATCACAAAGATCAAACCCCACAACAAGAGATATTCTCCTAGCAGCTGCTCCTCCTCCACTTGTGCGCACTCCTCCTCTCTCACTAATGTGAAGTGAGTGAGTGTGTGAATGAACAAATGAGAGAGTCACACTCTCTATTTATACTTTACCTTGACTTGCCTTTTACTATTACTTGGGTCGACCTCCCTTAGGAGAGTCTAATAACCCATTATCACTTGTCACTGGGCCGACCCCACTAGGGTGGTCTAATAACCCTTTGACCCACACAACTCATACAGGGCCGACCCCATCAAGGTGGTCTAATAACCCATCAAATATAAGTTGCGACACTTACAATAATACTTGTGACACTTGCAAATACAAATGACGACACTTCCAATCGGAGGAATAATACATCCCCGTTGGGGATACAATAAAGTACAAATGTAATACATACAATATACAAGTGAATATCTTCCGAAGTTACAAATACATCAACATTCCCTCTTAACTAGGAAGGTATTCTCTTGACACAAGTCATCAATACATATAGACACAAGTCTTCAATACTGGAGCTGGATCATTGTCACTAGATCACTGGAGCATCATCGTCACTGCTGCTGTACTCTTCATCTCGATCACTGGGTCTATCTCTCAATTCTTCTCATCATAGGAAGTTCTACAAAGCCAACCCTTTTTCATGCTGGATGTAGGCCTAGCCTCCTGTAGGTCTTCATCATCTCTGGCCATCCTGTGGAATGTGCGTCAACAAAACCTCGAAATAGCATCCGAGCTCAAACTATCGGATCTCCCAGGATCTTTTACATGTGACCACCACAAAACCTCGAACAAGCATTCGAGCTCAAACTATCGGATCTCCCAGGATCATTTACATGTGGTCAGGCAAAACCTTAAAAGAGTGTCTTGCAAACTGCAAGATCTCTAAAGAGCATCCCAGGACTTTTACAAGCACACAGCTCAACCTATTGGATCTCCAGGACTGATTACATGCCTCCTATAGCAAAACCTCGAAAGAGCATCCGAGCTCAAACTATCGGATCTCCCAGGATCTTTTCTATGCTACCTGTAGCAAAACCTCTAAAGATTATCCGAGCTCAGATTATCGGATCTCCTAGGATCTTTTCTATGCTACCTGCACAATTTGTCCACGACCAACCTGTAGCAAAACCTCGAAAGAGTATCCGAGCTCAGACTATCGGATCTCCCAGGATCTTTTCTATGCTACCAATATAATCTGTCCACAGCCAACCTGTAGCAAAACCTCGAAAGAGTATCCGAGCTCAGACTATTGGTTTTCCCGGGATCTTTTCTATGCTACCTGCACAGTCTGTCCACGGCCGCGGAGTATCATCCTGATACTCATGATCATACTGATCATCATCATATAGTAAATCATCCTGATGCACATCAACATCACATGATTACCCTGATCATGTACACAACATCATTCTGATGCATATCATCTAGAGCATCATCCTGATGCTCATCACACATGATCATCCCGATCATCATCGTAGCATTGTTCTGATTCCTATCATCTGGAGGATCATCCTGATGCTCATCAAACATGATCATCCTGATCATATAGCATCATAGCAGTAATCGGAGCATCGTCCTGATGCTCATGACACATGAGTGTCCTCTTCAGATCATCTCATCGTCCACGGAGCACAACCCAGATGCACATCATACATCACTTACACCACCGACATGGGAGAACACATCTACCACCATTCGGGGAGGGCTCCAGCCCTTACTTTTTCACCATGGGAGAACACATTTACCACCATGTGAAAAATGGCTTCAGCCCTTACATCTACACCATGGGAGAACACATCTACCACCATGTGAGAATGGCTCAACAATTACATCACGACCATGGGAGAACACATCTACAACCATGTCAGAAAAGCCCATGTGCATCTGCGTCTTCCGGACTCATCACTTCCCCTTGGAAGGAACCTCGATCTGAAGTACACCAAGCCTTTTTCTGAAGTACTTGAACTTCACTCTGGCTAGTGGTTTGGTCAGCACATCTGCAATCTGCTCATCCGTCGCAACATACAGGAGCTTCACTGCTCCTCTCTGCACCATATCCCTGATATAGTGATATTTGATCTCGATATGCTTCGACTTGTCATGGAACACCGGTTCTCTGACAACTTCACACAACTTTGGTTGTCACAATAGATACAAGTAGCATCCAACTGGAGATCAAATAAATCAGACAGTAGCTTCCTTAGCCATATTGCCTCACAACTAGCTGAACAAGCTGCGACATACTTTGCTTCGGTTGTACTCAGTGCTACGTAGGATTGCTTTCTGCTAAACCAAGAGATCACACTTGATCCCATATTGAAGCAGCACCCCGAAGTGCTCTTCCTATCTGCAGCACTGCCTGCCCAATTTGAATCAACATAACCCTCTAGGTTAACCTTTTGATTCGCATCATACTTGAGCCCATAATCAACCGTACCCTTCAGGTACCTCAGAATATGCTTTACAACAATCAGGTGAACATGTCTAGGATCCGTCAGGAACTGGCTCAGGGTGTTCACCGCAAAGCAAATGTTTGGTCTCATGTTCGTCAAGTACATCAAGGACCCAATCATCTGACGATACATCGTGGCATCAACCGACTCTGATGAATCATCGCTCAATAGCTTCAGGTTTGATGCCATAGGTGTGGCCATGGCCTTGCAGTCCATCATCCCGAACCGCTTCAGGATTTCTACTGCATACTTCCCTTGTCCAAGGAAGATTCCATCTGTACTCTGCCACACCTCCATACCTAGAAAGTAATGCATCATACCCAAGTCCTTCATCTCGAACTCGACAACAATTTTCTTCTTCGTGTCGACAATCAACCTATCCTCACCTGTCACAAACAGATCATCCACATACAATAGGAGTATCACTGGATTGCCTTCCTCAACCTTGTAGTAAAGACTCTTGGAAAATCCCAATCTAGACAGGAAGCTGTCTATCCTGCCATACCGTGTCCTGGGTGCTTGCTTTAAGCCATACAAGGCTTTCTTTAACTTGCACACATATGACTCCCTATCATGTATCTCAAAACCGAGTGGCTGCTCCACATACACTTCCTCTTCGACTACACCATTCAAGAAAGCTGTCTTGACATCCATCTGGTGTATCTTCCACTTCATCACTGCAACCAAAGCAAGTATTGCTATGGTGGAAGTGTATCTGGCTACAGATGCAAAAGTATCTTCATAGTCTATCTCTTCTTTCTGGGAGAAGCGACGAGCCATAAACCTTGCCTTGTATTTCTCTATGCTGCCATCTGCAGCATGCTTGATTTTGTAGATCCACTTGGAAGTCACAAAAGACTTCCCTTTTGGTCTTGGGACCATATCCTAAACATCATTCTTCATGATCGATTGTATTCCTCGATCATGGCATCCTTCCATTACTGCATCCCTGATCCTGGGAACTTTAGATTCTTCAATATTTTCATTAGGTAGTTTTCTTGAACTTCATTGCTGGAATAAATGTCGTCATTCTTCTTTTGTAGGTGATTGTACACGATCTTTCCTACAAGTCAAATTCAATTGCATGATTAGAAACTTCTCATAGTTTTCAGAACAAAATCTTACACATAAGAATATATGTCATACAGTCATTCAATTATTTTAGCCAATGCTTCAATATAACATTTATCCATGTCTCGTAACTTTCTAGATGCCTTCCATCTCTACCAGAACATTGTTAAGAGTGTGCACAACTCCCAACATGTTAGCAAAGAGGTTTCATTCTAGATAAGTAGCAATGGATTGTTGTACAGTACCATAGGCCACTTACCCATTATTATATTAGTAGTATCTTGTTCATTAATGCAACTTTTCTAAAATGCATAATATACATCCTAAATCTAGGAACATAAGTATGTACATGACTGAACAACATCATTTAAGTAATTATATATACAAGAAATAATAATTCAAATACTTATCTTTGTTTAGTTGTTGGGTGGACTCCCTCTCAATCTTTGCTTCCTTGCAGGAATTACTGGAGTGTGCTCCCTCTTGATCTTTGCTTCCTTGATTATCTGTCCTTGAACCATTGTGGACCACTATGCATGCTTAAGTGTGCACTAGTGTCATCCTCAAGATCTCATACATAATCATACATGCATTAGTATAATCTCAATACTATCAAAACATTGTGATTCTAAATAATCTTAAACATGCATGGTTATGGTCATTTCATACACAGGTAATTTATCACAAGTGTTAGTATTCAAGGTTTCAGGGAGGACTTCTTTTACTCATGCATATTCTTATATGACCATAGGACTCTTCATTAAGAAGCATAATATGCATAAACCCATGATTACTCAAACTTATAACTTCATGAATAATCATTATCAATCATACAAAAGTATACTTATATAAGATCCTAACACAAGGTAGGATTCTAACTCGATACAGGAAAACATACCTGTATTATCATGTTTGCTAGTTATGTCTAACATACCCAAACAATGTCTTCTTTGTTTTTGTCCATGATTTGTGCTAGTAACTTGCATATCTCATAAGTTAAGCATTGTAGGACCAAAATATACATACCTCGTAAGTAGAGCTTTTGTGTGATCCATGGCTATGGATGAGTCTGTCTTCATGTCACCATGGTCATATGTTCTTGATCTAGAACTTGATTTTTCTTTCTTAATGTACCTTTCATGTTAGCAGACAACATCATCCTCATACAACACCACAGTGCATTAGTACAATCATAAGTGTCATAACCTTAATCAATGAATGTCTTCTATCATTCACATGCATTCATACTTTTACTAAGGTGATAAGACAAGTCTAAAATTAATCAAGATTGTACTAACCTCAATAATATGAAGACAAACATATCATAAACTTAATCATGAACATATTTCAAAACATACCTGAATCTCCTCAAGTCATACCTATCAGAATTGCTTGTCGTCTTCTTATGTAAGGCCTTAGCCTCATCTCCCTCTGGAACTGGAATCTCTTCACTTATGTAGGTGCCCAAATCATTCTCTTCTAGGATTAACCCAATCCACTTTGATTTGATGAAGCTGGATCTGGAGCTGGCTAGGGTTTGACAGAGAAACCCTAAAAATCGAAACTTTTAATTTCAAACTTCTGATTGGATGAAAAGATGCGCCTTGCTGAGCTGATCAAGCTGGCATACTTCAATTTTGAAATCTCCAAAATTTTGACCACTCAAAATTGACTTTGAAAGTTTCGGATCTATAGCTTCTGTCAAATTCTGGTTTTTTGGTCAAAATGCCGAACCAGGGTTTGATAGAGCCCGGGGTTCCACCCAACCAAAAACTTCGATCTTGGTCTCTAAATTTCGATTTTTCTAAGGAGCATCCATCCGTGGTCTCAGATTCAAGAAATTACAACTTTCTCCAAAACCCTAATTTCCCGCAGCAGTGACAAACCAAAAATGAAAGTGCTCAGAATCCAATTTTGTTTGGACATAAATATATGCCATATTGTTTTTGATGTATCTTTGAAATTTTGGATCCTCAAGGTCTGAAACTTCGGCATGTGGTAGACTGACTTGTCATCTTTCCAACCCCGCAGATCTGAGCTCAAATGGATTCTCTGAGAGAGAGATATGCCAAGTGTTGCAACGTGACCTGTTTATAGGATGAAACAGTATAGCGAACTTGTACGGCGTGCCACGTGTCACTGTTTCAACTTCGGCCTCTGAAACCTGGACCTGTGAAACTACAGTTCGTGCCGTAACTGCCACTTTTTACGGAATTCCATTTGGAGCTTCCTAGCCCTAGATATGACCTTTTTTCCTAGGTCACCTGTTTAGGACTGCATTCTGGAAGAGGCAGAAACCCTAACTTGTATGGATCATCTCACAAAGTACAACGAATCTGAGGCTGTCCTTCGGACACAAGGTACATGGACATTTCATCTTCAACCTGTAAAAGTTTCAGATCCTGAACCTTCGCCAAAACTGAGTTATAGCGAAAGTGCCACGATGACTGGTTTTTACTATACCAAACCCTAACTTCCAATTTGTCGCAAGTGCAACAAGTGTCATAAATGCCATACCATGCCTTCCTTCAGGCTAGCTCTGATACCATGTTAGTTTTTCAGCATTTAATTCAATCTGATCTAGGATCTTAATTGAGAGAACAACATGTACAACATATCAAACACAAGAGACAAGAGACACAAAACATTTCACCGGGGAAAACCAAGAAGGTGAAAAACCCCGCAACTTCCTCAGAGATAGAATGAACATCAATACAAAGATCACAAAGATCAAACGCCACAACAAGAGATATTCTCCTAGCAGCTCCTCCTCCTCCACTTGTGTGCACTCCTCCTCTCTCTCACTAATGTGAAGTGAGTGAGTGTGTGAATGAACAAATGAGAGAGTCACACTCTCTATTTATACTTTACCTTGACTTGCCTTTTACTCTAACTAGGCCGACCTCCATTAGGAGAGTCTAATAACCCATTATGACTTGTCACTGGGCCGACCCCACTAGGGTGGTCTAATAACGCTTTGACCCACACAACTCATACAGGGCCGACCCCATCAAGGTGGTCTAATAACCCATCAAATATAAGTTGTGACACTTACAATAATACTTGCGAGACTTGCAAATACAAATGACGACACTTCCAATCGGAGGAATAATACATCCCCGTTGGGGATACAATAAAGTACAAATGTAATACATACAATATACAAGTGAATATCTTCCGAGTTACAAATACATCAACAGTGATCAAGATATGGATGCTTGGTACGAAGGACTCCCTCCTAATGGGATATCTTCCTTCTTCCAACTGGTTGAAATATTTAGCGATCAATGGGGTCCCAATGCTAAAGAGGAAATTATGAAGATTGTAAAGGACGATCATACGGATGTTGACGAACCAATAGCAGAGGAACATAACACGGTCCTTGACGAAGATCAATTCTCAGAAGGTTTACTTGAAGAAAACATTGTTCAGGATCGGGTAAATGGCGTAATGGCCCTTGTGACCGGAGATGGAGTGACTCCCGAGGATGAAGAGCAAGAAGCTTTAATTGAAGAAACAGAAGGATATAAAGAAAGGGTGAATTCTCCGTGCCCCCAGATTATGGTTTCGTATGATATTTTGGCTCTCTTGGAAGAAAATTAGAGGTCTACGGAGGACGACGATTATTGGAAGTTCCTTGGTCCACCAATGTACGATTTTTCATGACCTTGTAGCATCATGATTGATTCTCTCCCGAGCATAATGTGGGTAAAGAAGCTTACTTTGCCTTCAATGAAGAATGGATCAACCCTTTTGCTTTGCTCAATGATGTAGTTGTGCAAGATGTGGGGCCTCTTGTCGATGGCCACATGCAAAGTTTCTCCATTGTCACTCTGTTCATGGTGTGTCCTAATCAACAACATTCTACGACAAGTTTTCAGCCCTTGTTGTCCAGTACAGGTAAGTTTTCAATGATGCTTTTCAGTAAAGCTAATACAGGTATGTCGACAGGTATGACTTTCTTTTCACATTGTTACGATTTCTATTGTTTATCTTTTCGTTTGAAATGTGAAGGCATGAATTATGTGGTTGATGATTTCAAAATGTTAAAGATCGTTGGGGGTGCTAACATCATAATTATAAAGAAGAACAATATGCTTGTATTTCCAAAGGATTGTTCAAACAGGTTGCAACTGATAATGGTCTCTCGAATTGACAATCAGGCAACAAATTTCAGGCATAATTTTTTCTCAATATCAGTATATCTTGAAGATGGTCCATACCTTAGCCTGGTGGAAGCCTAGATAAATGGAGCCTGTGGAAGCAACCCTTCTCCGTTGCAGCAATATCAAAGCTCCCAGGTCCCCATAGCCATCCAACCCTCATCTCCTATCATAACAGAAACATTGGTACGTATTTGCTTTGTGATCAATAAGATCTTGTTATGGATTCATTCTAAAGACAAAGGTAAAGCACCAGGTATGAATTGCTTACTCAAATGGTTACACTGGTGGTATGATTTCACTTAATATTTCTAATTTTTATGTTTAGCATAGGTAGGTTTAGTTAGACATATATTGTTACCCATGCATTGCGTTTGACGTTCTTCATGTCTACATAGGTTAGTCACTGGTTTATGCATTATTTTATTTTCATATGATGAGCAAGGTAGGACAGAAGTGTCTGCCTCATGGTAGTTTAATGTCCTTGATTATTTGACATGTGTGTAGGTCTATAAGTACCCAGATGATTCTTGTATTCTCGATCACCCCCAGGAGGAGTACTCGGCCTGCAGTTCGAGCCAGTGTTACACGATGGTACCAGTATCAGCGCACCTGCAGAGGTGCTCCAAGGAGAGGGGTCATTTTTTCTCGCCAGGAGGGGTGTTTAGCTAGCTTTTTCTGGATAGGAGTTATGGCCAGACCCTTTGGTTTCTCCCTTGGAATTACTATGGCTTAATGGCATCGTTGATTGCCTCATGAAAGGGCTTGAAGCCCTGAAGTTGTTGTTCGGGGCTTCCAGGGGTGGATCACTGGGTCACATGACCCCAACCTTGATTTAGCACTTCGATGACAGATTTTTCAGTACTGAGACATATCTTTTTCATCCAGGTCACCTCCAGCACCCTCCTGGCCCTCCAGTTCACTAGCGCCCTCTCTCTGGGCCCTCCTTCAGATGATGACATCATCCTTGGAGTTAGGCTATGATGCTTGATTTGGGGGGGGGGGGGGCGTTGAGGGATATTCACTTCTGTTGGGGTTAGTTGGGGCATGACGACCCCCCCTTCCACCGTCTGGCCTTCAGAACGGATCGATATGCTCATTTTTAGCCATTTTGCTCATGTACGGGTCAAATCTGGGGAAAACACCCCAATTTACCCACTACTTTGATTATTTTATATTATTTTTGTTTTGATTTTAAGTTGACATTTATAATTTCAAATTGACATTTAAAAAGGCATGTCGGCCTGGATTTTATTTTATTTTTGTAAAGTGAGTGAAAATGTATAAATAACTTTTCCTCACTTCATTTTTACACATCAACTTATGGAATTACACTAAATTTTCTGATTTTTACCCTTCTTGGGCTCAATGGAGTGATGCGCACCTCTTGAGGATGGATAAGCTTGCTAATTTGGGGACAAATCTTTGAAGTCTTTTCTCTTGTTTCTTTGCTAAGGTAATCACTGATGCTAAGAGTTGTTTGCTTAACACATGCACAAGGAGGTATCTAAGTCCTTTTTTTTTATATTTCTTTGTTAAATGTTGGAGTTGTCTTGTCTAAGGTTGAATGGTAGCCATTGATGTTGCATTTTTCCCTGGCATAAGTCATTTTCAGCCTTTAGTTACTCTAGCATTGTCAACTTGAATTTTAGGTCTCCAAAGTTTGTCTTAGCTAGGGCATCATCAACCAACTCTTGTAGTTGTTGAAGAAGCCCTAGTTTTCCAAACTTGGCAAGTGCCATCTCAAGGGGAGGCTATCCTCCATTGATGCCTAGGGTTAGGGTGAACTTCTCATGCACACCCTAGGTTGTTCATTCATTTACATTTCTAACCTAAATTTCTGATTTTTTTATTTTGTAAATTTTATTTTAGCTTAAACTTCAATTTTTTTATGTTAAATTTTATGTATTTTTACAAATTTTAAATCATTTAAAGGTCTGATTTTTTGTACTTAAACCCTATTTTGCAGACCCTAAACTACCCTAAACTTCCCCCCCTTTACCTTGTTTCCTTCACTCTACCTCCCATTCTCCTCGGCCTCCTCCCTTTCCCTTATGTTATGATGGTATTAGCACCAGCGTACCTGTAGAGGTGCCCCAGGGAGAGGGTGTTTTTTTTTTTTTTTTTGGGTTCTTTTTTCTGACCAGGAGGGGTGTTTTTTTTTTTAATTAATTAATTTATTTTCTGATCAGGAGGGGTGTTTAGCTAGCTTATTCTGAGGTGGGGTTATGGCCAGACCCTCTGGTTTCTCCTCTGGAAGTACTATGGCTTAATGGCATCGCTGATTGCCTCATAAAAGGGTTTGAAACCCTGAGGTTGGTGTCTGGGGCTTCCAAGGGTGGGTCACATGACCCTGACCTTGTTTTATCACTCCAGCGGTAGGTTCTTCAGCACTGTGACATTTACTCATCCTTCAGAGCACCTCCAGTACCCTCCTAGACCTCCAGTTCACTAGCGCCCTCTCGCTGGGCCCTCCGACAGAGGACGATGTCATCTTCCTAGGCAAATTGTAATGCTTGATAGGGGGGGGGGGCGTGAGGGTTTTTCATCACTGTTGGGGTTAGTTGCGGCATGACGACCCCCCCTACACAGTCTGCCCTTCAGTTTGGTCAAATATGGCCTTGTTCAACCATTTTGCTCATGTTTGGGTCAAATCTGGGGAAAACACCCCAATTTACCCACTCTTATCATTATATTATATTATTTTTGTTTTAATTTTAAGTTGATTTTTTTAATATTAATCTGACCTTATTTTATGTAAAAGTGAGTGTGAGATCATATAAATTCAATCTCCTCACTTCATTTTTCGACATCAACTTTTAGGATTGAATCATTATGTCTGCTATTTGCCCTAACTAGGGCTCTTTGAAGGGATGCACACTCCTTGATGAAGGTTATTTTGCAAGTTTGAAGCATTTCTTGGAAGTTTTACTATTGTTCATGTCATTGCTAAGGTGAGGCTAGAGTTGTTTGCACTTGGAGGTATCTATACTTTTGGTTTGATGTCTCTTAGTCAATTTGTATGAAAGTGATTCTTGTTAGGGTTGAATGGAAGCCAATATTGCTTCATTTTGTCTTGATTAGCATTTTATTTTTGTCTTTGATCACCCTAGCATTCAAGTTTGAGCTTTAGGTCTTCAAGTTTTGCTAAGCTTGGTCTCCTCAACGAATCTCAAAGATTGTTGAGGTTAGCCCTAGTTGCCAAGCTTGTAAAGTACCATCTCAAGGAGGGTAACTCCTTTCATTGATGCCCTAGGGTTGGGTGGCTAGTTTTCTTTTGAACCCTAGGTTGCTCATCTACTTCTAAACCTAAATTTTTGAGTTGTACATGTTTGTAAATATTATTCTTAACCTAGTTTTTATGTTAGTTAGTCTTTATATTTTTATTTCTAAGTTCAGTTGTTAATTTTAATGTCAAAAACCTAAATTAGAATTGTTAGAAAACCTAATCTTAAACCCTAAAATCTGAGCTTTTAACCCTAGTTGCAGACTTACCATACCTAACATAACCTATGCGACCTGCCTTCTCCCTCCTCTAAGTCCCTCGCTCTCCTTAACTTAGAACTCAACCCTCTTCCTACCCCTTAGCTACACCCTCGGCCTTCCCTTGAATTCATTCGTTGCCCCCTTTTACGGCCTGGCCCTGCTGCTGTCCTCATCCGCCCACATCCTACTGCAGCTATCTCCCTATCCATCCTCGGATCCTCCTCTCCTTTCCTACCGTGCCCTCCATCCTCTTCTTCCCTACCATTCCTTCTTCCTACTCCCACTCCCTTCCTCTTCTCCCTATCTTTGCTCCCTCTTCCATCATCTCCCTTTTTCCTCCCTTCGCTGCCCTACCACCCGTCCTTCCTACCCTTTTCTCCATCACCCGAGCCCTCTCTTTTCTCCATCCGAACCTGCTCTCTCTCCTTCCTAGCTCGACCACCTTATTCCTTCCATTGAACCTTCCACCTTTTTCAGTGGCCCTATTATCACATACATAGTAGTTGGGCTACCATGTTAGCAGAGTAGATATCTGCACTTTTTCGAGCTTTGCCTTTACACATTTATTCAGTGAGATCAGCTATGATGAGCAGCATTATTTATGATCACTCACACATCAGAGCATCTTTGTATCAGAGTCTCAGACATTTAGTAGACTTTATGCCAAGGCTGAGCCTTGAGACCTCAGATTTGATGACCGATGTGACTTTTTGTTCCATACAGATACAGGGCAGTGTTCAGTGTTTCAGATGCAGTGTTCTCAGTGGTTGTAGTTGGTTCAGATTACAGATGTTGATATATGACGTAGTATATATATATATATGATGTGCATTAATGTTATTACCTTTCTGTTTAGGTCATTTTGATAGCGTTGACTTGGTATATAGCAATTATGATTTGGCAGTGTATTAATATTAGAATGGAATTGGTTGTTATGGATTATGTGCATGATTATATTATTGACATTTGGAAACTCTTGCTTTATACTTGTTGGTCTTTACCTTCCTATGAATGTGAACATGATCATTTATTGTGCATATTGACTTGCTATCCTAGGCACCATTTCTACTTGTCTCCATCCATCCATTTGTCCTTCCCCATTTATTGATCTTAACCCTAACTTACACCTTGATTTGTGATATGGAGGACCTCCCCGCTTCTGCCTCTGTGTTGGACTTGCATCCATGTTTATTTTGTGTCTCGGCTCTGAGTTGGCAACAAAACTTGCCCTTGGTGAGTTGGATTTTATGCCTTTATCACTCAAGTCGGTTGCCCCGATGTGTGGTTTAGATTTGCAGAAGTCCCCCTAGTTGCTTGAGTTGTGTTGGCTAAAACCTGAAGCAAAATTGTACTACATATGGAAATTATTGTTATAACTTGTAAAGCCCAGTGAAAAGGGCTGTGAAATGGAAATGAAATTCAATGCTATGTAATGTAAATACACCCCGGGTGAAAGCTGCGATTAGTTGTGCATATAAGCACATGCAAAATCCCAGAGGGGTCATAGTAGGCCTAAAAAGCAATGGATAAATGTATGCTAAATCTAAAGATTGCTAGCCATGGAATTTTGTGAAATGAAAGGTCCTAAAAATCAGTGGTTAAATGTATGCCAAATCTAAAAACTGCTAACCTTATGTGAAATTTTCCTCATTGAGCCTGCAGGTTATAATATGAGATGGAGTAAGGGAAAGCTAATTCTAAGTGTCCCCTAGAACCTCAAGTTACGGTTAACCTGACACCTAGTTCATGGCGGTTCTAGTAGTAGACATTTTTGCCAAAGTTGAATAAGCACTTCTCTGAACAACTTATACATTGCCGAAAAGAGAATCCATTTTTACAGGTTAGCAATTTCAAAAGTAGTGGAAAATCCCTGTTTATGGCTTAAACAGGGATTTTCCACTACTTTTGAAACTTATTCATTTGTGAGACACCGCCATTCCTTGTGTACTCCTTGTCCAACACATGCTTAAGTGTGTAACACCATGTCCCTCATCCAAAGTATCACAGTGTCAATTCAGTCAAGTCATCCCTGTTCAGCCTAGCCTCTGTATCTTTAGCCTTCACCCTTTGCTAGCAATTTGATCATGTTTACAAACAAGTATATGCTTGAGATTCTTTTTGAAAGTAAGTTATTTAACTAACCTATTATTACTTATTAACTGCCAGTGAAATGATGCTTAATACTCTTGAGTCTTGCTATGAAAATGATTTAGAGAGCATGTCTTAACCATTTGCACTTGCAGCAACATGGCTCCTTTAGCCAGGGTTATACTTTAAACTGTGCAGTCTGTCCTTATCTGAGCGCATCCTTCCACAAGAACGGTTCCTTAAGTAAGGCCACAAATAGGGTACAAGAGTGAAAGTTTCTATAAATCCATAAAGCCCCATGGAAGTAATGGAAGTAGAGGTAATGTAAGTAGGTAAGGAGGTAGGCTACATGCAGAGTAGGTGTAAAAGCCTGTAAGCAAGTTAGTTCACATACTCAAAAGCTAAGCCACCCTTGCGTCTTCACATAACGGGGATAGGCTTGATTAGTGTGATCGGTCAAACTTAGATTGACCAAGGTCAACCTTGGGATCCGTGATGAGATGGACCAGTTTTATTATATGATGTTGATCTATGGTCCTATGTATACCTCTTGATGGTTCCATATGATGGGCACAGATTTCAGATGATGATTGATGCAATTATTCATGATTATTATTATTTCCAGATCATCATATTTTCACTTGTTTGGGTATGGTGGACCCTACAGATGATCTTATAGGTTGCCATGAGGTGTATGAGTACTCATCTCTAGTGGATTTGAGTCTTCTGGATCCATTAAGACACTTATCTTTCAGTTTCAGGCACTCCTGGGCATGATTTGAGCAGTCTTCCACCTGTTGACCAGTTTGGCCATGTTGATGTGGCCTGTCCAGCTAGAGCATTGGAGGCTTGTCGTTGCCTAGGGCGCTACAGAGGGAGGGGGTGGTCCAACCACTTGTTTTTACCATATTACCCCCCTTACGGACATGATGGCACATTCAGTTTCTCAACGCAGGCACTTGACAGTGAGCTATGGGCAGTTTGATGGATTTTTAGGAGGATTAAAAATGGAATAAAAAGGTCATTAAGGAATTTGATTTGGGCAATTGAGGCAAGGTTTTGGCATAAGGTCTGCTCCGAGGTCATCTATGGTGTATCCCACTCCTTCCAGATCAGTTTGCAGCAGTCAGTGGGGTCCACACAGTCATCAGGATGTGATTTGATGTATTCTTCTCTCAGTTGAGGGGGCCAAGATTTGATCATTTGTGTACTTGGACATGTCATTGGGTCTCATGTTATATTATTGTGCCATGGGGTGATGCTAGTGAAGGGGAATAATACCTCCTAGCCCCACCATGTGCTCCTAGTCACTTGTCCTAGTCATCTTATGTGGAACACTTGTATTTTAGTCACCTTTATGTTGTGTGCCATCCCCCCTAGGGCGTTTTAGTCATCTACGTCCTCCCTTTGGTGAGTGATCCATGTCATATCATGTACCAGCTCATCTTAGCCGTTGATTATATTTTTGTATCTTTTGATCTCAACCACTAATTTTCAAAAGTGGTTTAGGGTTTTGGTCTCCCTCATCCTATTTAAGGAAGAGACCCCCCTATTGTAAAGGCACCTTTGGAGCTCTTCAAACTTGGAATAAAAATACTATTTTGCAGATCTTCTTCTCTTGTCTTGATGGATTCTTTTGCAAGTTGAATATACAATCTTTTCTCTGTGTATCATTTGTGGATCTTGGGGCTTCAAACATTTTCTTATAGGGAGGCCGAATTAGTGAAGAGGAGGACGATTTTGAGGGAGGCTATTGTGGGGAAACCCCATATCTTACCTTGGATTGGCCTTTTGTCTCAGGGAGTATCATTATTGTATCTTAGTGACATAGTTGATGCTTTCTCTTTCACCTTTTCATCATTGTTGCAATTCTTTTGCTAGATTGATTCTCATCTAGATCTTTTCTTGCAGGAGGAGGGCGAATTGGTCAACTTGGTGGGAGGACGATTTCACTTGGAGCTTTGGATCTCACTCTTGAATATACACACAGGGGGAAAATTATCAATTTGCGAAGTGGTCACAAGCTTTTGAGGTATGTTCTACAAGGTATGTATCTAGTTCCATCCATTTTTATCCATTGGTCAATAAAACCCTAAAGTCAAAACCCTTGGCATTTTTTTTATTTTTCAGATCTATGGAGATCTAGCAATCACTTGGGCTTAATAACTAAAACCCACCTTAATAACCATCTTAACTATCCCGATCTAAATTTTGGTGGACATCCGACTCCATTTGCCCCCTGATCTAAGGCACTAGTCCTCTCTTGAGGAAGTCGCACTCCTTGGGTAAGTGGCCATTTGCTAGATCCCATACGTGGGTATTGCTAGTCTTCTCTCAAATCCATAGATCCATGCTATAACATACCCCCTAGTGCCATTTCACTTTGATTTTGACCTTGTGGGTCCCATTTGGACCATTTTCCACTTTTTAAGAGTGGGCCCCACTTGGGTACTTTTTCTTGGCATTAGATCTATCTAGATCTACTATTCCTAATCCATAAGTTACCCTATCTTACACTTGGTTGAACATTTGTTCTTGCCTTAAGTCTCTTCAACCAAGCCTTAACATCTTGGGTCCACTTGGTCATCCTCGATCTAGATCTTGTTTCATCTTGGTCTCCTACTCTTTCATCACCACATTTCCCAAGGAGGTCTAGATAGAGTTCGCTAGCCTTCATTGTCTAAGCTAGGGTCTCCCCCTTGGTCTTGCTTAGGCTTGATCTAAAGTGAAGAGTGCCTCGGTTAACGTGACACCCAAATTGCATTGGGAATCGTGGCATCTCTTGGGTCATCTCTTTAGTTGTCTACACCTCTACCATCCTGGATAGGATACTTAGAGACAACTACAAGTTGTGTGTTCCCTTCTTTTGGCTGCCCATCCGAGCCTTCTCCCAAGCTTTACACAGGTTTGCAATCAAAGATTGCAGACCCTGTGTGTGGTACCCTTTCGCCCTATACCTGTAGCATAAAACACAAACATTAAACTCAAGTTAATATATTCAATGGTGGTTAATCATTTCTAGATTTTTTATACATTTCCAAGCTATTTTTTGGTGTATTTATAACTCAGAACTTATCTACAACAGACCTTGAAACATTACTTTACATACAGATCTGAAATGATTAATGCTGGTTATTCTCTGTTGAACTGACATTTGTTGGGGAATTGAATGATTTTGGCGTTACAAAGGTTACTTTTATGTCACCTATCCGAATTTTGACTTAAGTTTTACTGCTGAAAGGTGATATTTTCATGAACTTTATTGGTGAATAACTTCATCTCGCTCCTATATCTACTTCAGCTGCTATAAGGTGTTCAATGTAATACAAAACTGAAAGTTATATGTTGATAATTGACACTTACTTAATCCTTGTTACTGGTTAGATATTGAATGATATTTCTTCTTGTAATGATACTTCAACTTGTTGTTGATATATAAATGAATGATAGCCCTTGCATCATCACAATTATTTGTTTCTGCTGCTACAATCGCAATAAATTGAATGACATTGACAATTTTCACTTAATGCATATTTGGTTATTGGTTGAGGTGTTTTAGCAATATAGTCTTTTGATCCAATATTGATTATTGTAATACATGCTTACACATTTATACATTTCATTGAATGATCTAAGTGGATTATTGATTTTGATCATATCTTTTGCACCCACTGGCGTTGATCATAACATTATTGACTCCATTTAGGCACTGGTCTAACTGACAAATTGCCCATAGAACATAGTCTTTTGGTTGTACTGGTGTCTTACAGGATTCCACAAGGATACTTCTCTTTAGAGGTTTCGACTTCCGAAGAAGTTAGAATTGGGTCACTGATCTTATTTTTGCTTACTAGGAATTAGCCCTGCTAATTTTCCCGGTAACACCCTTATATCCACCCTCGGCCCTCTCTTTATTCTCCTCGCTGCCTCCTTTCCACAGTTTGGGTCCCTCTCTTTACCCTCGGACTTGCCCCTCCTTTGTTGCTGCAGCCTTCCTTCCTTCTAACCTGCTGCTCCTCCACCTCGCTTCCCCTTTGTCTCCACTCCTACACCCTCGATCCCTGCTTCCTTCACCTCGCTGCCCACCTCGCTCTCCTTTTCTTCCTTGTTGTCCATACCTTCCTCTTCTGCTGCCTTCTATCCACGACCTCCATTTCTGCTCCCTTATCTCCCCTTTCCTTCCACTCTATACCATCGTGTCCTCTTCCTTCATCCTCCCTACTTCCTCCACTTCTTCCTCGCCACATCTCCCCCTCCGAGTCCTCCGCTCCACCTTAACACAGATCTGCAATTTGCAGACCCTGTGTGTTCACATTTTTGCCCTTATGTGCCTTGTCACCTGTACACATATGTGAATAAAAAACAAAGTTAGTTTTTTGTGTAAATACAACTCTGAAATTTACTTACAGTAGGTGTAAAAGGGTTTATTTAACATACAGTTTAGTTTTCTTTGTGGTTGATTAAGTTAACACTTGGCCTTGTTAAAGTTAAATTTGGCATTGGTTGGATAGCACTTCATACTGATATCGTTGTCCTAGCACCCATGTAGAGGGTGCTCGTTTTCTTGGTGTTCCCGTGGAGGGAATGCACCATCTTGACACCTCTATAAAGGATGCATGTGGTTTCGACACTTCTGGGAACTGTTGACTTCAATAAGAAATCTAACCAATGCATTGACCATTCCATTTTTCATGATCCTTTTTAGATCAAAAGCGGTAGAGCTAGAACAAGTAATTATAAGTTTTACCTCTACTACATAGAGGGCATTTAGGCCAAGGAATACCCAAGCAAGTTAATCTAATTTTGAACAAGCCACTACCTTAAGATAAGGGACCAGGAAGAAATGTGTTCTTGGGTTATATTAACTAGAGGTTTCCATATACTGCAAAGTTAAAAGAGCAATGCCAGTTATTTCAATTTAAGTCTCCATTACTTGTTCAGTCAATGATCTCAGATGGTCATAAGGCATAGCCAACCATACCCATCAACAATTTTATTTTTAGTTGAAGCTTGTACCTTGTTGGATATCTAGTGTTTCCACTAGGCCTAGGGCCCTTGTATGCCCAACTTGATAATTAGAGAGTTGAGAATTAGGTCCTTAACCTTGTCCATGATCAAATGGTCTAGGTTGGCTAGCATATATTTTAGTTTCATCTTGGGCCATGACACCTAATATCTAGTTTGAGAGGCAGAAAAGACCTCAATGAAGTTGATGCCTCTTTTAAAGAATCTAAGAGGCAAGGACTATGCATTCTCAACCAAAGCTTTCCCTTGTGCAGAAGAATAGGAGATCTCCACGTATAGTGCTCATTTAAAGAGAGCCCAGACTATAGGATCCACCCTTCCCAGTTGAGAAAAGGTTTCATTGATTCCCATGTTATCAAATACTTTGTGCCATATAGGTTCCCTTTACTTTCATCAAAGCTAGGGAAACAACCTAAGTTTGCAAATTAAGGCCTTGTGAAGACATTTTGCTAAGGTGGTAGTTGAGTAGATACAGTTTCTCAAAAGCACATTCTAGGTTTCCTTCCTTTCTAAAGATCAAATGACCCGTTTGGAACATAGTGCTTGGGTAGCTAGTACATGGTTTTGATGATCCCTAAACCTCTCTAGTTCCTAGGAGTGCAACGTAATTCCCAGTTAATTGTTTGAAAATCCCTACCTCGAGCATTATTGGTCCACAAAAAGATTCTCAAGTATGTTTGAAGCCTTTTCCAATATGTGCTCAAAGAAGGCACTCAACAAGAGGAGTAGTACATATGGGTGGGCCATGAGCACCCTATTGCAAATTTGAAACTTGGCTACCATAGCCATCGGTTTCGTTAACCAACGTTCAAACTTCTTCTCTACTATCTGAATGATCAACTTCCAAAGTTCTTTAGGAGAAGCTTGGAAAGTGAAAGGGATGCCTAGGAGCTTGAATATTTGGCTCGGGTGGATCCAAGCCCTGCTTCCCCTAGCCTTCCATCTAGACAAGTATTTACTTTTGGGTACACGTACAACATTAAGTTTTGGCCCATTGGAACCTAGATTCAAAATCATCAAAAGATATTTGGAGACATTTCATAATGTTTTCCATAGGGTTTTGATCTTCAAAGATAATGAGAAACAAGTATTTAATAAAATGCCCATTAACTAGTTGTTCAACACCTGGTTCAGGGAGAGGTATTCCTCTAATTAGACCTTAACGCTATTATAAATGCGAAGGCCCAAGGCTTCAATAGCATGACATAAAGGGTGGGGACTAGGGGGTACCCTTGTTGATTGGACCTAAATATGTTGACCTCTTCCACTTGACAACAATTAATTGGAAAGTAGGTTGAGGTTTTTGCAAAAAGGGTCTCAATGGCCCATGTAAGAAATTCGCAAAACCTAAAGCTTTGAGCATTGCTAGATTAAGGGCCATTCCTCTTAGTCATAAGCTTTCACAAAATCTATCTTGATAAAAAGGGCATCAGTACCAAATTTCTAAGCCCACTCCATTCCTTCCTAGACAACTATCACATTATCTACGATGAAGGGACCTATGATGAAACCTTTCTTCTTAGGAAGAATATTCTCGATGCAAAAGGCCAAGGCTTTAGCTAGGATCTTGTAGTAGACATTCAGTTACATTATTGGCATCCAATTTTTTATAATATCTTGGTCACAAAGCTTCAAAGTGAATTTTTATCAAGCCCCTATTAATGTTTGCACCCAAGGTTTGTTTTCTAATTGCTTCCTTATAAGCTTGTAGGAGGTATGCCCCAAAAAGTCCCATGTAGATTTATAAAATTTGCATGGAAAGTCATCCAAACTAGTATTATATTTATCTGTTCAACAAATTTGTCGCCGAGGGTCCGAAATATAACTTATCGGCAATATCGTGGAAAATATTGAAAATTATTGGGAAATTTAAAAAATACAAAAATGATCATTTTTTTCTATTTTTTAAACATCTAAAGCAACAGCAACATTAAACAAACACATTGATACATAAATATGAAAATAAAACTGATGTATAAGATGTCATATGGTGCATCAAACATTGATACTAAAATATGACGAGTCATAAGTATTATGTCTTAATAGGATATGGTCGATTAGAGTAAATCCGCACTCGACAATCGCTTGGTTGATGGAAATGAAAACAATGGATTTCCCTTTTTTTGCTTGATAGAAAATGGTCATAGTATCCTTAGAGCTTAATCCCCTAACTCACTTTTGCAAAATGAGGGTTAAAAGACCAAGAATCTAGTTATAAGGAAAAAATGACATGAGCAGGGCAATAATTTCCAAATTATTGCTATAGTTACTGATATTATCGTGATAATTAATGCCAATATTATTGGCTCAGGGAATTACTCTCAATATAGGCGATATATCACTGATAAGTGTAACACTAATCCAAACCCATTGATGTATCCTTGACCATCTTCACAGAGACTACAATCAATTCATCCAAAGTCATTGGCTGCTCACTCTCCCTGGTTTTCTCCTCCAAAATACATCATGAGACCACATTAGCGAAAGTCTGCATGGCTGCCTTGCACTCATTTGTGATCCCTTGTGATTTAAAATTCATCTTACAATAATTGATAAATTCTTTTTCAATATTTTCTTGGCCGGAGATTCAACTAGAAGCTGTCTTGAGTGCAATAAAATTCTCAATTACATCCTTGGTGGCAAGGGACCTAAATAAATCTTTCATGGGTGTACACTTTCTCTTGATCCAATGTAGTTGGTCTCTCAATTAAGCCCCTCTTGTCCAATGTACCTCATCAATAGGTAATGAGGCTTGGTACCTCGGGCCTATTTTTCCTCATCATATTAATTGGATAGCAAGAGTTGAGAGAGATGCTGCAATTCATCTTTGTGGGCCTTATGATAATCCAATCATACAGTGATGACTTCACCGATATCCTCTCAAAAACACAATAGTGCATATGATGGCATCGCCCCACCAAATGATCCAACCCTCATCATCCCTTGGTTTAAAGGAGGTTCAAGAGCCTTTTAATATAATTTATATAACTCTGGTTCTTCCTGTGAGATACATTCAAAATAATTCTAGTTTTGTGAATCCTCCAGTTGTCAACCTCATATGTGAATGAAAAATAATTAAGTTGATGGTTTGAGAAAGCGGCATCCCCTAATACCTGAACAACCTTTCCTCCAAAACAATCAAAATAGAAAGAATTTTGCCTAGACATTTATACAAACAGAGTTCATTCTTAAGCAAATATCCAACACAAGAAGGATAGTGAACAAAAATCCATATAGGACGGTAGCAAATATATTTAATAATGAATAGATGATAGAATATGATAGGATTACAATGCCATGGGACAATATACTTATATACGCATTGACTGGTCACCATTGATGAATGGTCATATCCCTTCATTAGGATGTGACACTTCAAAAATGATTTATTTATTTAATGTTTACATATATATTATGTTCAATACAAATTTACAACATCATAGCTCAGCCCAAATTTTTGAGGACCTTTTCTACACCCTTTTAGAAATCAGACCAAGTGAACCACAAGTCTAAAGAGTATCAATGTCTGAACTTGTTAGGATCATACCACCTGACTTTGAGCACATTCTTAGACTAGGGCATTTGAATAGGAAACATGCCTCATTGTCTTCCTAGTTTTCCACCATGTTGAAGTCACCATAGACTAGCGAGCCTCTAGCAACTTGTCAACTGCCCATATCCAAAAGGAAACCCTTTCCTTTGCGTCATTAGATGCATATATGTTGGCCAGGCCCAATAGATGACCATCAAGATTCACTAAAATGCAAACCAATCACTGTGAAGGATTTGCCCCCCATCCTATGACAACTGAGGCATACTTGAGGGAGACCCAATGTTTCCACACCTCCTTTCCCTTGACATGACTCGTCCTGAAAGCAGTGGTGTGTGGCCAGACAACATTCAAAGTAGTGGAATATCCACACAAGACAAGATAACTGGGTGGTGGAATATCCCTCCACTGAGGGTGAAACTGAAAACACAACTAGGATATTTTTGCATACTAGGGTATATGAGCCATGATGGCAACCATGTATGCTTTTTCAAGTAAGAAAAACATAAAAAGGCCCTTTGTCAGGTTATGGGTGTTAATGCAATGCCAACCATGAGGTTCCCAAACCTCCTTAACCCAGGCCCTAATTATGCCATCCAATTGCACACAAACAACAAAGTACTTGAGCAACAAAAGCTCTTTGTAAGAATTACAAATATTATCATATTCAGTAACAACAATATCGACAGGAATTTCCTCAGGTTTTTCATTATTACCTCATGGTAAACTTTTGGGATGAATTTCCTGGGAGTCTTGGGCACTATCATTGTGCTTGCTGTTACTAGATTCCAGGATTTCACTAGCACTTCCAGAAGCTAACACGATCAAGTTTCAACTCATCTGATTTCAATGTCAAGGGTAGCCATAAATGGTACCCAAAGACCTTCTGGGAAGCTTGATGGGCCAGTGCAAGTCAACTAGAAAAGCAAGGCAGGCGGTAATGGAAAAAAGGGTAGCCGTAAATTGCATGCACACATCAAAACCCTTGCTCAAACCCTGGCTCCCCACTGTAGTTTAGTTTTTGTATGATCTTTGATTTCTAAAAAGTTATGTTCATGTGTGAGAACCATAGACACTAGTGCTTGTTCACTAGATATATTGCTAATTTAAACTTTCAATTTTAAGGATTGAAGATGTGGCCGTCATCTAAGTATCTCCCAAACTATACATTTTTTTCCAGTTTGATATCATTGTTTTGTGAAATGTAGTATCATATATAGAGTGCTCTATTTTAATTTTAATATTTTCTTCCAGGTGTGGTTTGCACTATGTCTTGGTACAAACAGTTCAACATGGTTCAATACTGCTGTTCTTGTCACAAACATGCGAAATTTCCCTCTCAGCAGAGGCACATTGGCAGGCATCCTCAAAGGTTATGTTGGAATCAGTGCTGCAGTATATACAGAAATCTACATTGGATTGCTTGACAAGAATTCAGTGAAACTGTTGTTTTTTCTGACCGTGGGACTTCCTGCGGTCTGTCTCCTTGTGATGTATTTTGTTAGGCCTTGCACACCATCTATGGGAGAAGATACAGGGGAGCATGGATACTTTGTCTTTATCCAAGCTGTCAGCATTGTTTTGGCAATTTATCTTCTTGCAACTGCTATTATAGATGATATTTTGTCTCTAGATGAAGGTCTTATATCCAAGATATTTGTAGGAGTGATGTTCCTTCTCCTTCTCGCACCAATTGGAATTCCCCTTAAACTGGCATTTCATGCAGTCAACCATGATTATGGAGATATTCAAAGATCTCAAACTGACAATGTTGAGGAGCCACTTCTAGCTACGGAAAATAGTTCAGGCTCCAAGGCAGTTGCAAATGAATCTTTAGTAGAGAATCCTTCTGGTCAAACTTTTCCATCAGATATGGAAGATGGGTATGAAACTCAACGTCAAGCCATAAACCTTTGTGTTGCGCACCCTTCTTTTGACAATGATGATGACTTGGATCTAGAGATTCTTTTAGCTGAAGGAGAGGGAGCTGTCAGGAAAAAGCGAAAACCAAGAAGAGGAGAAGACTTCAAACTCCGCCAAGCTCTTGTGAAGGCTGACTTTTGGCTTCTCTTTGTAGTCTACTTTTGTGGTGTAGGTTCTGGTGTTACGGTGCTGAATAATTTGGCACAAATTGGACTTGCTGAAGGCTTTAGTGATGTCACAATTTTGCTCTCATTGTTTAGTGTCTCCAACTTCATTGGGCGTATTGGGGGTGGTGCAGTATCAGAATACTTTGTCAGGTTTGCTTACATTCTATATTTTTATCTTCTTTCATCAAATTGTTGCAAAGGAATCTCTCTGTGGTTAATTCACCTTTTTTTATTACTTTTTAGCTTGAGAAATAATGAATCAATGCTTTTGGTCACATCGATGAGTGTTTAAATGAACCAAAAGCCAAAGATTTGCATTTACAAAGTTCTTGTTCAGCTTAAAGAGCCAATTAAAATTATTCACCATGTCTGAAAATTAAGTTTTGCGTACTAGGGGATCCAATTAGGAAACGCAATAGGAGAAATCACAGTGAAGGTCAATTGGTGTGGTGGTTTTGAGACTGCTTTCTCTCTCTGACATCCCTAGGTTTTATATGATGCTAAATGTGCAGGTTGAAAGCAACACCTCGAACAGTTTGGATGACAATTACCCAGTTGATCATGATTGCAGTCCATCTTTTCTTTGCATCAGCTATCGAAGGATCTCTCTATGTTGGTTGCGCTCTGTTGGGCATCTGTTATGGAGTTCAGTTCTCTGTTATGGTGCCCACTGCCTCTGAGCTATTTGGGCTGAAGCATTTTGGAATGATTTATAATTTCCTGACCATAGGTAATCCATTGGGGGCTTTTTTCTTTTCTGGCCTCCTTGCGGCATATATCTATGATAAAGAAGCAGAAAAACAAGCTGGTGTTTTCCATCCAGGATTTTTGAGCAGTTCAGAAGTTAATTGTGTGGGTGCCAGTTGCTTCAGACTCACTTTTCTGATTATGGCAGGGGTGTGTGCTGTGGGTTCTCTTTTTAGCATGCTTCTTACATTCAGGATAAGGCCAGTATATCAAATGTTGTATGCGGGAGGTTCTTTTAGCATCCCTAGGACTGCAGGTTCTACACAGCAGCAAAAGTAAGCTGTAACAACTTCCACTGTGTTAACATCTCCGGATGTTCTGAATGTTATGCTCATTAAAAGTTTGGATAACTTTGACAATACAATAAACTCAAAGAAGGTAGATAATTTGCAAATACTACCTTCCATATTCTCGGCAGGTATTGATGGCTTTAAATCCAAGGATCAAGCTGTGCACGGTTTTGGAAGGAATTTAATAGCCCTTGAAGCAACGTGGGTTAAAGTGTAGTCTGCAGTTCATAGTTCATTTATATTATGCTCTGCTAAAATCTTGATGTTTTTTTTTTCTGTGGAAAGAAAAACAGAAGTTCAGCACTGAGCATTCCTTCAGTAGCTCCCTGTTGTATTTATTACAGAAGTGAAAGAAAATAACAAAAGATATGGAGAGTATTCTAAGCCGCATTCTACCTTATAGCTTTTACATTACTGGGTTGGAATTTCTGGACATATCAAAAACTTATACAGGCACTTTTGTTCATAACTTCGTTTTACGGGTTCTGTTAGAATGAATACATTATATCTTCACGCGATGATTTTTTATACTCTTAACCATGGTTCTTACGAGCTCAAGTACAGAATAGTTGTCTCTCAAGCAAATTAGGAGTGTGGTTGATCTTAGGATCATCCAGAGCACACTATGAACAGGTGAAATTACAAGGTACATTAAGTTGAACATGAAGATATCCCTCTGCATTCCAAGTACTAAGGAATGGGCAGATATAATTTAAAGTTGATCGCCAAAGGCAACACATTCAAAAGCAGTTGGTGTGGGCCTCCTAAGCCACTGTTAGAACATGGTTGTCTAATAATGGCTAAGTTACATATGTGCTTCTACCACAAATATCTCTCTATTTGATCTCTCAATGTTGCGAACATGAA
This sequence comes from Larix kaempferi, assembly GCA_027924585.1. NCBI lineage: Eukaryota > Viridiplantae > Streptophyta > Pinopsida > Pinales > Pinaceae > Larix > Larix kaempferi. Next base: position 882,486 of record BSBM01000925.1, on the reverse strand, counting down.
AAAAAAACTTTATTACGATTCTCATTTTTGTGATAAAAATCATTCTTAAAAAAATTGGCATCAACAAAACAAGTATGGAATATAACTTCTTGGCAACATCTGCTAAAAAACAAAAATAATTGACAAACTTTCAAACATTAAAAAAGTACAAAATAAATTCTTTTTTTTTTCAAATTTTTAAACTTATGAACTAACAGCAACATCAAGTAAATACATTGGCACAGAAATATGAGCAAAACATCGATATATATGATGCAATGGATGCCAAATAAAAAATGATACATCAAAGTCGATACTAAATCTGAACACTAATAGTTATCCATTCAAGAACTCGAAAGTGGACAACAAATATAAATGACATCAAATATATAAATGCATCTCATCAAACTGAGTCATTTATAGTGACAAATCTAGCAGCTAGCTATGCAGTATCAATTCCTTCTCCCCCTTTTAGAAGAAAAGGTCATGGCTTGTTTTCCACTCAAAGTTCTTGTCATATCTATTTGATGTCGATTGGTGGGTGTAGTTGTATCAATCTGCATAAAAGATAGTGTTGATGCTGCCATATCACCCTCAATGATATCAAAGTTTCTCCTCTAGCCCCTAGTCTTGTTGCTCCTCCCCTATCCCTTGCGCTTGTTGATACTAATTCTTCTTGAACCATGCAAGTGACTCCTTTATAACAGGTGCCTCGGACTCCACCCTCCACTCAAGCAATATATTAATATTATCAAAGGAAATGACATCCACATCAAGTATCTTCTCCAATTGCCTCCCCAGCAATCGAAGATTGTTGTGGACATATACCAAATCATTAAGATGGGGGGAATCCAACATATAAGAGAGTCATAAATAAATTTAACGAGTCTCAAGGGTCATAAATGTTTAGCATCATAGATTATGATAATTGTAATTGCTTAGTTGAATTTCAAACTTGTGCTTTTTTTAGTGTGTTTTTTAAACACACTTTTTAAATACACTTCAATTGCACTCGCAACTTGAAGCACTACAAGTTTGGTTGAGAACCCAAAGGAGTTTTTTTGTAAATTGGTTGATTTTGCATCATAATCATTCACCACCAAACATCTACAACAAATAAGAAAAAAAAGAATTAATTTACATTTCATTAAAACATAATTCAATTTTCAAATAACACAATTAAAATTTAAAGTTCGAGGGGCTTACATAGCATAAAAAGTACTCCTTTCATTGACAATATCGACAAAGCCAAATAGATTGCTATCCTTTTGAGACATCTCCATGTCACAATTAGTTGTTCTGTGGGCATAACCATCAGGTATCATCATTGCAAGACACGTCAGAAGCCCTTCCATCACTTCGCCATCAAAATCAAAGTTACATGAATAAGCATAGGCAAGGTTGAGAAAAGGCATTGCTACATGAATGGGTCAATAGTCAAGCATCTCAACCCATTGACTATCAATCATATACTGAGTCATGTATTTTCATTTCCAAGGATACTCTTGCCCACATAATAAGATCATATTGTTTCTTTGGTCCTATCGATGGCCTCATACAAGTAGTCCATTGCAAGCTTATCACCATCAACCAAATGGAAAACATTTACCAAAGGTTCACTAACCATGCACACTTTTTGCATTACTTCCTAGAGGGAATTGGTGTACACTAGTTTAGCGATGGCTCTTGCATCCTATCTTGTTCTAATGCACAATCATGCCACTCATCACAAACAAAGATTTGCTTCAACTCAAATTGACACTAGAGCATATACTAAAGAGAAATGAATCTACTAGAAAAAGTGTGATTGTAGGATGCAACAACTCCTTGTTTCTTGGGATTTTCCTCATGAGGCTAAGAGAAAATGAAGTTTGTGATGCTCCTGACCTGACTTGATCAATGACCTCCTTGACATAGGATATTTTTCCGACATCCTCGGGCATCAAATTGATGCAATGGGAAGCACGTGGAGTCCAAAATACTTTGGGTTCCTCTTCATTAGCAACTTGCTTGTAGCTACACAATGAGTTGCATTATCTATTATGATTTGCACAACATGTTCCAAATCAATCTCTCGGATGAACTCATCCATCAATTCAAACAACGGTGTTGCATCTTTAACATTCGTCGATGCATCGATAGATTCAATAAGCATTGCCCCCCCCAAGAAATTAAGAACGTTCCTACCCTTTCCATCTGTCCAACCATCGAACACCATTGTGCATCCCATGGATTCCCATGAATTCTTTAGATCTTCAAATCTAATATTGGTGTCATTATTTTTTGCTTCTAGAATTGGTCCCTGCAACTCCTTGTAGGTAGGACACTTTTACCACATGTCAACAATAACGATAGCATAACACATTGGCTAGAAAATTGGATTGGTCTTTGTGATGCTGAAAGGTATGTCGCTCTAGAAAAAACATCTCCCAACAATCTTATCGACTTCTTGCTTCTTTCTTTTAACCACTAAGTGGATGGAAGTTTGAGCCACATCTTCGGTTCTTAGAACAAAGAAAAGTGAGGTCCTCATTAAAGGAGAATCCATGGAGTCACTCTCATTGCATTGAGTCCAAGATCTGCCTATGGTTCTTGAGGATCTAATTACTCCAATAGAAACAAGTTTAGCGTTAGTCGTAGTTGCCTCTTCTGTCTTTTTATCCTTCTCATAAATTGAACCATGGGCAGCTTGCATAATCTCCGGGTTTGATGCATTACAAAACCCAACATCATGCCTTGGGATTTTAGCCAAGTGGTACTTCAACCAGCTAATCTCTCCTATTGTATGTTGTCCACACAAAGTACAATACAATCTTTGACAATTCGTCCCATCTTTAGGTTCATCATATTGTGAAATTGCGCCAAAAGACTTTGGCATGTTGGCAATGCAATACTCAACTTCCAACTTGAACCCTAGGGAAAAAACAAAACAACTTGCTGCACTAAAAAAATGAATCTCTAGATTGTTCTATGAGCCATGAAAACCGATAATAAGAGGCAAGCAACATGGACTTTGAAAACCTTGCAAAAATCTAGAAAAAAAAGTAAAGAGGGTGGAATTTGAAGAAATACCTAGGATTTGATTCATATCAACACCGTAGGAAAATAAAAATTGATTCGTACTCCAATAATAATAAAAATGATGGTAACGAGGACAAATATTTGACCCTGCTAAACCTAGTTGTTGATGATGGTAAACCCTCTCCCTCTCATTCCCCAAGAACTGCAAAGGAAAATGACAAGTAAAAACCCAAAAATCAACCTTTAAGCCACCTTAATACACATGCTGATTTTTTCCATTGTGGCACCAAAAAGTCGCTATTTTAAAAAAAAAAATCTTGGTGTCGCGGCTTTCAATTTTTCCTGTCGAAAAATCTTGATGTTGTCGAAATTTTGGCTATATTTTCAACTATGATAAAAACAGGTTGAAATCCTTGCAACAATAGATGAAATATCTCATTAATATATTCACATTTTTTATTTCAATATAGCTAGATGTCCATTCATAGAGTGTGCCAAATATCTACAACCATGACATGGAAATTCGAGTCATCTCATATGTAAGATATTTAAAAATGAAATAGATATAGGTTATTCTTGACTTGGTCAAGAGCATTTAGGTTAACATTGGTTTGGTGATTAAAGGGTTTATCTTTAGGTAGTTTATGGGTCCATGGTATTGGGTGGCCTGTAGTATTCACCCATGATATTTGATGTGATGAAGCGTATTTAAAGTCTTGGCATCCTCCATTGTAAGATGCCTCAAGCAGCCTATTCTCTGGTTAACTACACCAAATTTGCAAAAGTTAATCAACATATATCCTTGTTGCTAGTTTTTCTAATAAAAGGTTTCAACAATAAAATACCAATGTTCGCATTAATGTGTTTGCCTCTTTGGCCATCCTTAATTTGACAATAGAATGATACCCTATTAAGTACTATCAAAAGGCTTTGGCATGGAAGTTGATTTGAAAAATATGGATGGTACCTTGTTGATTCCATAGAAAGCAAAATCATAAGATATTGAATTCCTCTATATTCGCTGGTAATACTAACTTTGCAATAATTAACAACCACAATAATTTTTTTTCTAGAATGATTTCTATATCATAGGTGATTGAGATTCTATTTTCAACTTTGGGAAGGAAGGAGGAGAGTTACTTGAAAGTTGACCATGGGTAAAAGGAGAAATACTTAATTTTTAAATTGAGAAGTCATGATAGTGTTGATGTAATTGTAACTTTGGAAGATATTTTATTGTATTTTATATTGTTATTATTATTGTATTTTATTTGTACCTCTGTTGGAAATGTTTTTCCTCCGTTCGGGGATGTCATTATGATGCTTAGTCATCCTAGGTCATTGAGGTAAAATCCTCCCATGTAATTCAGGGCAATAGACGCCTTAAAGAGTCAAATGTAATTGTATTATTGAGTCTTCTAGAGGAGTTGACCCAGTTAGGTTTATTGGGGCTGACCTAGTAAGTGAAAAGGTCAAGCAAAAGTAAAGTATAAATAGAGAGCATAGCTTTTTCATGTGGACACAACACTCACTCACTCAATTCTCATTAATGAGAGATAGAAGACAAGTTTGCATAGGAGGAAAGAGAGAGATGTGCAGAAGACCATCTTTATTTTGGGGTTTTACTTTTGTGATATTGTATTGGTGACGATTCTATCTCTGAGGAAGTTGTGGGGTTTTCTCCTTTATGGTTTCCCCGAGTAAATTATTTGTGTCTATTGTGTTATGATGTGCATGTTATTATTTCAGTTAAGATCCTATATAAATATTGATTAAAAATTTAAAAACTAACATGGTATCATAGCTAACCTGAAAAGAAGTCAATGTGTAGCTGCGGGAAGCTAGGGTTTCCATTTCCGGAAACTAGTCATCTTGGAATTTTCGCTATAAATCACTTTTGAAGAAGGTTCAGGATCTGAAACTTGGATAGACCGAAGATGAAATGTTCATGTACCTTGTGTGCGATTTTCAGCCTCATATTCACTGTACTTTAGGAGATATGATCCATCCAAATTAGGGTTTTAGCCTCCTCCAAAATTAAGTTTTAAAAAGGTGACCTAGAGATAAATGCTATAGCTCGGGCTGTGAAGATCCAAATTGAATTTCGTAAGATGTTACAAAAATTGAACAGACTTTAGTTTCTCGGGTGTGAGTTTCAGAACTCGAAGATTAAACAGTGCACGTGTCATTCCGTACAAGTTCGCTATTCTGAAAAATTCCATAAACAGGTCATCCTGGGAAACTTAGAATAAGTTCCACTTGGTGAATCCAATCCCGCTCTAACCTATGGGGTTGGATAGAGGACATATAATACTATCACAGGATGAAGTTCCAGACCTTGAGGAGCAAAAATTTCGAAGATACACCAGAATTAAGACTCGACAAATCCATAGTAGAAATTGAAGAAACTAGGGCATCAAGTTTTTGGGGCTTCTCTTCATCAATTTGGAAAAAGGAGTAAATTGGACAACTCGCCTTGAGGAGGGGCATCTTCCTGTCAAATAAGAAGTTCAATATTCCAACTTTGAAAAATTAGGGTTTCTCTGACAAACCCTAGGTCAGCCAACTCCAGAATCAGTTTGGGCATCTTAGATGTGGTAAGACCTAAAAGCTTTTCTATTTCCATTTGAAGTACTCATTCAATATGTCTCACCACACCAAGCTTGAGGATAAGATTGAAGGAGATGATAACTTCCGATCATGGAAGTATAGGATTGCTCTTGTCCTTGAAGAAAATGATTTGGAAAAGTATGTGAATGAAGAGGTTCCAGCACCAAAGGGAGATGAGGCTAAAGCCATCCATAAGAAGAACTTGGTTAACGCCAAGAGAATCATTGCAGATTCCATCAAGGATAATCTCATCCCACATGTGTCATATTTGAAGACACCCAAGGAGATTTTTGATGCTTTGACAAAGCTATTTGAAGGGAAGAACATAAATCGGAAGATGACCTTGAGGAACCAAATTAAGAATGTGAAGATACAGAATGTCGAGACCATGCAATCCTATTTCACAAGGGTATCACAAATCAAGGAGCAACTTGAAGAGAATGTAGAAGAAGGCGAGATTGTTATGACCACCTTGAATGGTCTCCCAAGATCGTGGGACTCATTCATTCAAGAGATATGTGCCAAAAATAAATTGATTACATTCAATAGACTATGGAAGAATGTACACAAGAGAAGCTCGACTTGTGGCATGAGAAGATAAGATGGGAGAAAATGATGACCAAGCTCTCACAACACACGCCAGAAGAAATCATAAGAAGAGGGATCGCCATCATCACAGTAAGAGGGAGAACCACCATCAAAATCAGAAGGAGAACTATGATAAAAAAAGAAAACCCAAAAGAGATCTATCCAACATTAGATGTTATACATGTGATGAGAAGGGACACTACTCCAAAGATTGTCCCATAAATAGAAGTGTCTCCAACAAAAAGAATACCAACAAGAAAATACACCATACTCACACCGTGGAAGATGATGAACCTACAAGGAAAAGAACCAGAGAAGAAGAAAGAGACGATTCTTCAAGTGATGACAAATATGTAATATGATGAATAAAGGTTGCAGAAGAAAGGAAACACAAAGAACAAGTATAGAATACTTTCCCAACATTTCCGATCATAAGCAAGAAAGGCACAAGATATCAAAGCGAGACAATGAAGAAGAAACAAGAACACACTGTCAGAGACTCCAGTAGTTCCTGCAAGGAAGCAAAGATCAAGAGGGAGTCCACCCAACAACCAAACAAAGATAAGTATTTGAATTGTCATTTCTTGTATATCTAATTACTTAAATGATATTGTTCAGTTGTGTACATACATATGTTCCTAGATTAAGGAGGTGTCTTATGCATGTTAGAAAAGCTGCATTAATAAACATGATACTACTAATATGCAAGTAACAGGTAAGTGGCCTATGGTACTGTACAACATTCCATTGCTACTTATATAGAATGAAACCTCTTTGCTGACATATTGGGAGTAGTGCACGCTCTTAATAATGTTCTGGTAGAGATGGAAGGCATCTAGGAAGTTACTGTATGGATACGGGATGTGGATGAATGTTGTGTTGAAGCATTGGCTAAGATAGTTGCATAACTGCATGACCTATGCATAAGAATTTGTTTTGAAATTATGAAATGTTTCTAACCACGCAACTAATTTGACTTGTAGGAAAGATCGAGAACTATCACCTACAAGAGAGACTTGTTTTGAAGAACAAGTGACAATGATTCAAATACAACATTCAAGAATATTTATGAAGTCAAGATGAAGAAACTGAAGAACTTGAACCAGAGACATAGTTATGTAAAAGACAATTCAAGAAGATCATGAAGACTGTGACATGACAGAACCACAAGAACCTGTAGATCCACCTCATGAGAAGAACTCCCACAAGAGAAGACCAGCATGGGAACGAGAAGCAATACAAGATGAAGTATGGTGCTCCAGAGGGGATGCACAGAGAAAGAAAGAGACCTAGACCATACTCCAACGATGTGGCCCTGTTGTGTGACATCATTGATAAAGAACCTTCCAACTATGAGGAAGCAATATAGAAGAAAGAATGGAAGGATTCCATGATCGAGGAGTACCAATCGATTATGAAGAATGATGTCTGGGAGGTAGTTCCGAGAACAGAAGAGAAGTTCGTTGTGACTTCGAAGTGGATCTACAAGATCAAGCATGCTGCAGATGGTAGTGTTGCCTCTGGATTATCACACGTGGTTAATGCAAAAAAAATCTTCACTACTGATCAGTGTGCCCTTGGGAGCAAGTCTCGAGTCAAGGCTGTCACTTGATCTTAACTCCTCCATTTAGGAAAACTCCCAACGAAGACAATGGGGGTAGTCCCTAAGGAATGTTTCTAAGGTTGTTAGAGCTTCCAGTGAAATGGTTAAAAGTGTTTATATTTTTAGGAGTTTTTGGGTGTTGATTAGAAGTGTTCCAAGATAGATTTGCAACAAAATTTAAAGATTGCTTTCACTAGCAAAATTGAAATGACTATAAAAAAGATGCATGATACTGATATGATATTGAGCAAATGAAAAAAAGTACAATAACCAGTGCCTTATGGAGTCACACTAACATATAAATAGTGCTGAATGAAAGGGAAATATTGTGCAAATGTCTCTTGGTTAATTTTAGATTATTGTGGTATGAGTCTTATTAGGGAAAAAGAGGAACTCCCGAGATACCGTGAGGTACAGGGAGGAATGTCCGGAAATCAAGATTTAGTGGCTCCTCACGAGAAGACGTGGGATGAAACAGAGTCTCTAAGGTGGTGTTAAACACTATACCAAACGAGGGTATAGCCTAACTATGCCTTGAGGTCGCCTCCCAGTAGGTCTCGCTTCCTCTGAAGAATTTCCCCACATAAAAATTGTCGAAGTGCTGGATTTTCACTTATGTTGAGGGTAGTTACTTTTATTAGGTGACTATTAGATTAAGTGTGGAAGAATTAATAAGCAGTTATCACCGTTTCTGGTTTCCCACAGGCCCAGGCAAAGTTCCCGCAAGGGGAAAGAGCATAGTCTGGTTCTAACTAAATGTTTATTCCGATTATGAACAATTGTATTGTATGGAAAGAAGTACTTGACAGAAAAAGAAAATATGTCACCGAGTATATGCGTCACTTTCTGATCAACCACCACTAATCGGTGAGGCCTTTAGGTGGTGGTGAGAGCGTACTTCGTGGATTTATTTCTACTTTACGCTTGCAAAAATTGAAATGAATTAAAACTAAAAAACTATTTAAAGCATACACCCTGCACTCAAATTATGTGTGTGTGATGGTAGTGTTTGTTAGAAAAAATCAATCGCAAAAATTTGACAAAGTACAAATCCCCCAAGTGGGATGGGTTGTGGGCGCTGGGTATACCACTCCTCTCGTTTAAATGTTTACAATAACGTTGAAAAAGAATACCTCTTTAGTCTATTTTTATGGATCTAAAGGGCTTACAATAAATTAGAATGAGAAGATGGAAGAAAGGGGTCCTTGGACAGCCTTTTTTGATGTTTTCTGGCGGAAAATGGCCAGAGTTTCTCTCTGTATTTCTTTGGACCTGCTAAAAACCAGCAAACAAACTTTGTTAGAAAGTGATGGAAATGAGTTTAAACAAAATACAACAATTGAACAATTTTTGTACTTAGGAAAATTTTGAAAATTTGAAAAATGCAAGTACAAAAGCTTGAAATCTAGATCTACTTATGAATAAGCTTTTTTAAGAAAATGAAGATCTAGATCTACTAAGAATGATTGAGAAAGTTCAGATCTGAAAATGATAAACAAATGGAAACCTTAGATCTAAAATTTCTAAGCATGAAACAAAAAGGAAAAGAAGAGAGTTTGTTTGATGTAGAGATGGATGGGGCTTTTGATCTGAATGCCCTTATTCTTGTAGATGTCTTTGAAAGATCTCTAAGCAAAGAGTGTTAGAATTTTTTTTTTTTCCAAGAAGAAGAGGAACAACCGAATTCCAAATATTTCTTGTGACCTGTGATCTGCAGCTTAAAACAATCAACACTAGCAACAATAGATGATGAGAACTAGTGTGTTAGAAAGATAGGAAATTCAAAGAATCTAAGTACACCGAATACATTTGATTACTTCAAAATATCTTAACCACTAAGCACAAATGAGTAAGTTAACAACAATGAATACTTATTTCTACTACATATAAACTAGATCCATACAAATATTGAGAGAAAATACTAAAAGAAGAAGGAACAATATCACCTCATGAGAGCATGTAATCCAACACAAGATGCACCATAGACCTCAAAAGTCTTCAAATATATTACGAAATAACAAGAAGTATACAAATTAGCAGAGGTTCTATGCATCCATAGCTAAAGATGGAGCAAAGGCCTCACTTTTATAGCCTCATAAGAGAGGTGGGCGAGTTAAGGAGGACCTACGAATTGGTTGAGAAGGTAGCCAAGTGTTGGAGTTAACTCCAATGCAATCCCTTGATTTGTGTGATGGGGGATGAGAGGGAAGCCACATAGGAAAGGCGCCTCTCTCCCAAGATTTGGAAACTCCACCAATAATTCATGAGTTTCCATCTAAAATTCGCCCAAGAGGAGAGATGATGCATTTGAACGTTGGATCTTGGACTGGGTTAAGGGATCGAATCCATGATTGATATGCACATGATGTGGGTTTAAAGGATGGGCGCCACCCCTCATGTGGTAGGTTTCATCCTTCATTGGGAGCTCCACCCAAAATTTGGACCCATCTCCTTCCAATGAGATGATGCCATTTAAGCAACCCATCCACCATACGATCCTCACGTGAAGATTCAATGAGTGCGCATATCTTAACGTTTGACCTCCACATAGTCACCAAATCACACGCTTTTACTAAAGAATGATGTCGCCCTCCATGTTGGAAAAGATTCCAACTCATTTGGCACATGCCAAAATGCTCCTTTTTTATATTTTTTTAAATTTTCCATTGGTGCAAATTGTTTTTTTTTAGCATTAAAATGCCATTTTGTCGCATTTTTAATGAATAATGCTCCCAAAGATGACGTAATTGCCCAGAACATGGGGAAAGTAGGATCTAGGGTAAAGGGGATGCTCTTAGCATCAAAAAAAGCATCCCCATGCCAAATTCCGCCTCCAGACCGTTCTTATATTACATTTTGAAAATTTCTATTTAAACCATTAAAAAATGGTCTAATTTGTACGGGGAAAAATAATTTTGCCGTAATGAATTCAAACTCCTAGGGGACCTAGTGCATGTCCATACAACTTATTACTTATGGCTAGCATGTAAAAATACATAAACACATAGGCTTTAATAACCTTCCTAAGATCGACCACCATGAAAAATACTCCAGCTTTGGAGGTATGAGTGAAAAACTCAGGAATTATATGCCACTGAAGCACAACGCATAATTCTTATGGAAAAAACACTCTAGAGTATCCCCTTAATGACAAACCCTATGGTATTCCAAGTTTTTTACAAAAGTATCATGCTTAGACCAACTTATTACAATTCCCCTAAGGGGGTTTGGACATGCAAAATTTACAAAGAGCCAATTTTTTTTGGCTTGATGGATCTCGGAACACTGATGATGAACAATTTGATCGTTCAAGTCTTCAACGGTTCACTCGGAATCCACTAAGTGCAATTTAGTGGATAACATCTGGCTCCAATTGCGGGATGTGTGCTCGATCAGCCTTCAGGCAAGGAGAGGATGCGAGAACACCAAAATATTTGGTTTATACAACCTAAAAAAACATCTCAACATGAAAATAAACCTTCAGCGGCACAAGTTTTATGAAGAAACCAATGAATCATAAATTGCATTTATTCATAAAAACAAAAAAATAGCTAAGGAAAAAATTTATTATTCCTAAGTACTAGAAATAAATGCGTAAAATAAATGCTCGCTTTGAGGAGCTTATTTTCCTACTCTAAACATAACGTAATAAAATGCTAAGTAAAATGAAAAATCCAATGTAACCATCTTAACATTTCATCAATATAACAAATTTTTTCCTTGTCTTTGGTTACCAGCCAAGGGACACATTTATTAGAAAGTGCAAACTTGCATGTATATTTTGGATGGGAGGGATGGATGGGAAATCAAAGGCAGGCTTCTTCTATCCACGACTGGATAGGGCTGAGAAAAAATTCTGAATGATAAGGCAGAACAACTACCTCATCTACCTCATCATAATGATCCGAAGGGCTCTTCTAATAGTAAATTTCTATGAAAACATGAACCCCAAGATGCTCCACATCATAAGGAACCTCTGTATGCATAGACAATGGCTGAGACTGCTATTCAATTAGGTGCATCTGATCTGATTCTTTACTACACTGCTTCTTCAGGTCTTCCTCACGGATGCTCATGCATGGCTCAAACTGATCATGTGAAAAGATTTCATGTTCCTTTTCCATGCAAATATATCCCAAGGTCTTAATGTCCATGCTTTCTGTGAAAATCTCATAAATAGGTTTTTCAATAAAATCACCAAGAGACTCAGGCTCAAGCTTCCTTTCCTCAGATATGTCATATATGGGATTTTCAATTATGCTCTCAAAATATGTTGGTTCATCATTCTCTTCTTCAGATATGGCATAGATGGGGTTCTCTATAAATGTCCGGTTATCATCATCAACATCTATGTCAGTCATGAGGGATTCTTCATCATTCACCTCATGATCTAGGCTATATAGTTCCTCTTGAGGCTCATAATCATCATTTTCTGAAAAAAACAAAGGTCATAAGGAAGGAAACCTTCCAAACTATGATCATTATATACATTGCAAACTTCTTCATGATTTTCAATATGGGCTTCTGCAATGGTTTCTTCTGGAGGTGGATTAGTAGTACAAATGTGCTCATCATCACTGAAATAAATCTGAGAAAATTCCCAATATTCAATGTTTTCTGTTATGGTGGCATGAGGAGGGTTTTCAATAACATTTTCAATAACCAAATCTTCATGAATTTCTTCAATAGGGTCACATTGTGCTTGATGGATAAAGGCATGATTTTTTTGAATAAGCTGTCTAATCTCTTCGTCACTGTAATAACTCAGAGGTATCTCCCAATATTTTTTGTTATCCACAATGATGAGGCGAGGAGACTTAAGGTCCTCCTCATGATATTCTATCCAAGGTATGAAGATGGTAAAAAACTTCTCAAGGATACTGTCCAAAGCTTCCATACCAAATCCTTTATTGTGCCATTGCCTCAAAAATATTCTAAGGAAGCTCGACAGAGAGGTAATACATTGATCTTGAACACCATTATACCACCAATAACAAGCATCTCCCCGCAAAGTGATGACAAACATTTCCATCATGTTATCTTCATATAAAACTTTGATGTCGTCTGGGACCTTAAGAAAGGATATGACATGCTGGGTATCTGAATCACCATTTCCCCAAAAGATTGGAAAATGATAATATTTCTCTACCAGTATGATAATTAGGGAAACCTGGGATGTTTGAGAAGTCAATAGGAGGATATTCATTTGAAAATCCATCACCAAACTCATCATCATCCATACTCAGTGATCAGAAGCATATATTTGAAATGACCATGGAAAGTATCTGCTATTGCATCAGTCAGTTTGCTTAAATAATGAGCTTTAAAGATTTTATGTGTTGCATGGGCTCATCTACACACAACAAGTCTCAACAAATTATGAGAAACAAGGGTTTTATCCCTTCATCGGAGTCTCCATGTGAGAATAAAAATATACATTTTAAAACACTCACAAAAATTTCTATTTTTTACTTTGAAATTTTTTATAAAAAAGAAAAAAGGTTAGTGGAGTCGCTAGATGAAAAAATTAAAGATTAGATCTAAGGATTCATCAAACAAAGCAAAAAACAAAAAGGGTAAAAAAACAAAATTCGTACCTAGGGATGGAAAGATTTATTCCCAGCAACAACGCCAAAAATGTTGCCTCCAGACTAGCACACCTGGTTAATGCAACATAAATATTTGCTACTGCTTAGTGTGCCCTTGGGGGCAAGTCTTGAGTCAAGGATGTAACCAGATCTTGACTCCTCCATTAGGAAAACTCCCAATGAAGCCAAGGGGGGCAGTCCCTAAGGAATGTTTCTAAGGTTGTTAGAGATTCCAATGAAATGGTTAAAAGTTTTTATATTTTTAGGAGTTTTTGGGTGTTGATTAGAAGGGTTCCAAGATAGATTTGCAACAAAATTTAAAGATTGCTTTCACTGGCAAAATTGAAACGACTTCCAAAAAGATGCATGATACTGATATGATATTAAGCAAATGAAAAAAATTACGATAACCAGTGCCTTATGGAGTCACAATAACATATAAGTAGTGCTGAATGAAAGGGAAATATTGTGCAAATGTCTCTTGGTTAATTTTAGATTATTGTGTAGTATGAATCTTATTAGGCGAAAAGGGGAACTCCCGAGATACCGTGAGGTACAGGGAGGAATGTCTGGAAATCAAGATTTGATGGCTCCTCACGAGAACATGTGGGCTGAAACAGAGTCTCTAAGGCGGTGGTCAACACTATACCAAATGAGGGTATAGCCTAACTATGCCTTGAGGTCGCGTCTCAGTTGGTCCCCCTTCCTCTGAAGAATTTCCCCATACAAAAATTGTCGAAGTGTCGGATTTTCACTTGTTGAGGGTAGTTACTTTTATTAGGTGACTATTAGATTAAATGTGGAAAAATTAATAAGCAGTTATCATCGTTTCTGGTTTTCCACATGCCCAGGAAAAGTGCCCGCAAGGGGAAAGAGCATAGTCCAATCCTAACTAAATGTTTATTCCGATTATGAACAATTGTATTGTATGAAAAGAAGTACTTGACAGAAAAATAAAATATATCTCACCTAGTTTATGCATCACTTTCTGATCAAGCACCACTAATTGGAGAGGCCTTTGGGTGGTGGTGAGAGCATACTTCGTGGCGACGAAACCGACTTTATTTATACTTTACGCTTGCAAAAATTGAAATGAATTAAAACTAAAAAAATATATAAAGCATACACCCTGCACTCAAATTGTGTGTGTGTGATGGTAGTGTTTGTTAAAAAAAATCAATCGCAAAAATTTGACAAGGTACAAATCCCCCAGGTGGGATGGGGTGTGGGTGTTGGGTATCCCACTGCTCTCGTTTAAATGTTTACAAAAACACTAAAAAAGAATACCTTTTTAGTCCATTTTCATGGATCCAAAGGGCTTACAATAACTTAGAATGAGAAGCTGGAAGAAAGGGGTCCTTGGAAAGCTTTTTTTGGTGTTTTCTGGCGGAAAATGGCCAAAGTTTCTCTCTATATTTATTTGGACCTGCTAAAAACCAACAAACAAACTTTGTTAGAAAGTGATGGAAATGAGTTTAAACAAAATTAAAAAAATTGAAAAACTTTTGTACTGAGGAAAATTTAGAAAATTTGAAAAATGCAAGTACAAAAGCTTGAAATCTAGATCTACTTATGAATAAGATTTTTTAAGAAAATGAAGATCTAGATCTATTAAGAATTCTTGTGAAAGTTCAGATTTGAAAATGATAAACAAATGGAAACCCTAGATCTAAGACTTCTAAGCATGAAACAAAAAGGAAAAGGAGAGAGTTTGTTTGATGTAGAGATGGATGGGGCTTTTGATCTGAATGACCTTGTTCTTGTAAATGTCTTTGGAAGATCTATAAGCAAAGAGTGTTAGAAAAAATAAAGTTTCCCAAGAAGAAGAGTAACAACCGAATTCCAAATCTTTCTTGTGACCTATGACCTGCATCTTAAAACAATCAACACTCGCAACAATAGATGTTGAGAACTAGAGTGTTAGAAAGATAGAAAATTCAAAGAATCTAAGTACATCCGAATACATTCCATTACTTCAAAATATCTTAACCTATAAGAACAAATGAGTAAGTCAACAACAATGAATACTTATTTCTACTACATATAAACTAGATCCATACAAAGATTGAGAGAAAATATTGAAAGAAGAAGGAACAATATCACCTCATGAGAGCATGTAATCCAACACAAGATGCACCATACATCTCCAAAGTATTCAAATATATTACGAAATAACAAAAAGTATACAAATTAGCATAGGTTCTATGCATCCATAGCTAAATATGGAGCAAAGGCCTCGCTTTTATAGCCTCATAGGAGAAAAGGGCGAGTTAAGGAGGGCATGCGAATTGGTTGAGAGGGCAGCCAATTTTTGGAGTTAACTCCAATGTAATCCCTTGATTTTTGTGATGGGGGATGAGAGGGAAGCCACATAGGAAAGGCGCCTCTCTCCCAAGCTTTGGAAAATCCACCAATCATTCACGAGCTGCCATCTAAAAGTCGCCAAAGAGGAGAGATGATGTGTTTGAACGTTGGAGCTTGGAGTGGGTTAAGGGATCGAATCCATGATTGATATGCACATGATGTGGGTTTAAAGGATGGGCGCCACCTCTCATGTGGTAGGCGCCATCCTTCATTGGGATCTCCACCCAAACTTTGGACCCATCGCCTTCCAACAAGATGATGCCATTTCAACAACCCATCCACCATACGATCCTCATGTGAAGATTCAATGAGTGCGCATATCTTAACGTTTGACCTCCACATAGTCACCAAATCACACGCTTTTACTAAAGAATGATGTCGCTCTCAATGTTGGAAAAGATTCCAACACATTTGGCACGTGGCAAAATTATCTTTTTTAATATTTTTTAAAATTTTCCATTGGTGCAAATTTTTTTTATAGCATTAAAATGCCATTTTGTCGCATTTTTAATGAATAATGCTCTCAGAGACGATGTAATTGCCCAAAACATGGGGAAAGTGGACAATAGAGTAAAGAGGATGCTCTTAACGTCAAAATGATCATCCCCACGCCAAATTCCTCCTCCAGACCACTCTTATATTACATTTTGAAATTTTCCATTTAAACCATTAAAGAATGGTCTAATTTATGAGGAAAAATATTTTTGCCGGAATGAACTCAAATTCCTAGGCAACCTAGTGCATGTCCATACGACTTATTACTGATGGATAGCATGTAAAAATACATAGACACATAATCTTTAATAACCTCCCTATGATCGACCACCATGGAAAATACTCCAGCTTTGGAGGAATGAGTGAAAAAATCAGGAATTATATGCCACTGAAGCGCAATGCATAATTCCTAAGGAAAAAACACTCTAGATTATCCCCTTAATGGAAAACCATAAGGTAGGACAAGTATTTTACAAAAGTATCATGCTTAGACCAACTTATTACAATTCCCCCAAGGGGGTTTGGACTTGCAAAATTTACAAAGGGCCAAATATTTTTGGCCTGATGGATCTCGGAACATTGATGATGAACAATTTGATCGTTCAAGTATTCAACGGTTCACTCGGAATCAAAGGCATGTGATAGATCTTTGAAGTGCTTCCCCAAATGGTAATTCCTCTTGTAGGCTTCTTCCATCCACGACTAGATAGGGCTGAGAAAAAATTCTGAATGATAAGGCAGACCAACTACCTCATCATAATGATCCGAAGGGCTCTTCTGATAGTAACTTTTCGTGAAAACACAAACCCCAAGATGCTCCACATCATAAGGAACCTCTGTATGCGGAGACAATGGCTGAGACTGCTATTCAATTAGGTGTATCTGATCTGATTCTTCACTACATTGCTTCTTCAGTTCGTCCTCGCTGATGCTCATGCATCGCTCAAACTGATCATGTGAAAATATTTCATGTTCCTTTTCCATGTAAAGATATCCCAAGGTCTTAATGTCCATGCTTTTTGTGAAAATCTCATTAATAGGTTTTTCAATAAAACCACCACGAGACTCTCGGGCTCAAGATTCCTTTCCTCAGATATGTCATATATGGTATTTTCAATTATGCTCTCAAAATATGTTGGTTCATCATTCTCTTCTTCAGACATGGCATAGACAGGGTTCTCTATAAATGTCTAGTTATCATCATCAACATCTATGTCAATCATGAGGGATTCTTCATCACTCACATCATGATCCAGGATATATATTTCCTCTTGAGGCTCATAATCATCATTTTCAGAAAAAAAAGGTCATAAGGAAGGAAACCTTCCAAACTTTCATCATTATATACATTGAAAACTTCTTCATGATTTTCAATATGGGCTTATGCAATGGTTTCTTCTGGAGGTGGATTGGGAGTACAAATGTGCTCATCATCGCTGAAATAAATCTGAGAAAATTCCCAATCTTCAATGTTTTCTGTTATGATGGCATGAGTAGGGTTTTCAATAACATTTTCAATAACCAGATCTTCATGAATTTATTCAATAGGGTCACACTGTGCTTGATGGATAAAGGCATGATTTTATTGAATAAGATGTCTAATCTCTTCGTTACCGTAATAACTCAGAGGTAGCTCCCAATATTTTTTGTTTTCCACTATGATGAGGTGAGGAGCCTTAAGGTCCTCCTCATGATATTTTATCCAAGGTATGAAGATGGAAATTTTTTTTTCAAGGATGCTGTCCATAGCTTCCATACCAAATCCTTTATTGTGCCATTGCCTAAAAAATACTCTAAGGAAGCTCGACATAGAGGTAATACATTGATCTGGAAGACCATTATACCACCAATAACAAGCATCTCCCTGCAAAGTGCTGACAAACATTTCCATCATTTTATATTCATATGAAACTTTGAAGTCGGCCAAGACCTTAAGAAATGATGTGACATGCTGGGTCTCTGAATCACCATTTCCCCAAAAGATTGGAAAATGATCAGATATGTCTCTACCAGTATGATAATTAGGGAAACCTGGGATGTTTGAGAAGTCAATAAGAGGATATTCATTTGAAAATTCATCACCAGACTCATCATCATCCATATTCAGTGATCAGAAGCATATATTTGATCACTGAGAAGTCAATAGGAGGATATTCATTTGAAAATTCATCACCAAAATCATCATCATCCATATTCAGTGATCAGACCCATAACTTCCTTTTTAGAAACTCTCAAGACAATTTGAGACCATGGCCAGGTATAAAAATCAACAATCTACAACTTGACACTATGGGGTGGGAATTTACCTTGACCTATGAATTATGGAGGAAATTTTCCTGAGGCCACTTGGGCGGTTTTACTACCACTGGTGCAAAAACAACCTGAAACCCTGTTTTGGCAGGCCTTTAACTTTGTCATCAAAAACACTCTTTGAGAACTGAGACCATGGTAAGATAGCCTCTTCAATAAGATATAGCATTATAGTTTTAGATCATTTTTATCATTCTCCTATGAGGTACGGCGAGCAATTTCCCAATACCACTTGGACAAATTTTCCAACACTCAAGCCATTTTTCAGAATTTGGACCTCTTTTGTTTCTTTTGTTCTTAATATGCAAAACAATATTTTTCCTACTTTGGAAGGTTGATTTCTTGCGCATGTGACTATCAGGAAGTAAACTGAAGCCATCACTGGATAACTACTTCAACAAGGAACAAGTTCATGTTAATTGATGAATTTATCCCCACAAGGACAGTTCCTGGTGCGCATTTCCAAATAGCCCATTAACCTTGTGATTTTAACACCTAGCCTAATATCACTTGTTCTTAATATGCAAATCAAGTTTTTTATCAGTTTGGCAGGTTAATTTCTTGCACATGTGACGATCATAAGGAAAATTGAAAGCATGGATGGATAACCACTTCAAAAAGGAACAGATACATGTCACCCTTCAAATTTGTTGATACGCACACATCATCTGGCGGGCATTTGAAACTAGCTTTTTAAACTACTAATTCAACACTAACACAAAAAATTGTCAAACCCCAGGGTAACATGAGATTTTTATTTTCATCAAATTGGATGCGTGAGACACCCAATGGATAGAGGCCAACAAGGTGATTCCATCCAGACCAATTTCATCCTTTGAGACCTCTTTCTCTCTCCTCGGCGGGCATTTTCTTGGAGCAGTGCAAATCAAGTTAGGAGGCACGTTTGGCAGATCAATATCTTCATCTACAGAGACTTTTTGGACAAACCAATGATATCGTTGGATGCACCAATCAACAGACTAGAGACCCATATCCTCAAAATACTTTAAGTCATCAACCACAGGAAATGGCGGGCATTTTACTGAGGTCACTCAGGAATTTTTACCAGTAATTTTATACTTGGACAATTTTTGCATTTTCCTAGATTGGAGCAATCTGCTTGAAACACTGTTTTGGAAGACCTATAACTTCCTTTTCAGACAATCTCAAGAAAAGTTGCGACCATGGTTAGGTAGAAAAATCAACAAGCTACAACCTGACACTATGGGGCAGACATTTACCTTAACCTATGAATTATGGCGGGAATTTTCCTGAGGCCACTTAGGAAGTTTTACTACCACTGGTGCAAAAACAGCCTAGAACCCTGTTTTGGCAGGCCTTTAACTTTGTCATCAAAAACCCTCTTTGAGAGCTGAGACGATGATAAGATAGCCTCTTCAACAATCTATAGCATTATAGTTTTATATAATTTTTATCATTCTCCTATGAAGTACGACATGCAATTTCCCAAGGCCACTTGGACCAATTTTCCAACACTTAGCCTTTTTTGACAATTTGGACCTCTTTTGTTTGTTTTGTTCCTAATATGCAAAACAATATTTTTCCTACTATGGAAGGTTGATATCTTGCACATGTGACTATCATGAAGTAAACTGAAACCACCACTAGATATATACTTCAACAAGGAACAAGTTCATGTCAACTGATGAATTTATCCACACAAGGCCAGTTCCTGGCGGGCATTTCCAAATAGCCCCTTAACCTTGTGATTTTAACACCTAGCCTAATTTCACTTGTTCTTAATATGCAAAACAAGTTTTTTCTCACTTTGGCAGGTTAATTTCTTGCACATGCAAACATCATAAGGAAAAATGAAAGCATGGATGGATAACCACTTCAACAAGGAACATATACATGTCACCCTTTAAATTTGTTGATACACACATCATCTGGCGGGCATTTGAAACTAGCTTGTTAAACTACTAATTCAACAGTTAGACAGAAAATTGTCAAACCCTAGGGTAACATGAGGAGATTTTTATTTTCATCAAATTGGAAGTGTGAGACACCCAATGGATAGAGTCCAACAAGGTGATTCCATCTAAACCAATTTCATCCTTTGAGACCTCTTTCTCTCTCCTCGGCGGGCATTTTCTTAGAGAAGTGCAAATCAAGCTAGGAGGCACGTTTGGAAGATCAATATCTTCATCTACAGAGACTCTTTGGATAAACCAATGATATGGTTGGATGCACCAATCAACAGTCTAGAGACCCATATCCTCAAAATAATTTAAGACATCAACCATAGGAAATGGCAAGCATTTTACTGAGGTCACTCTGGATTTTTTACCAGTAATTTTATACTTAAACAATTTTTGCATTTTCCTAGACTGGAGCAATCTACCTAAAACACTGTTTTGGAAGACCCATAACTTCCTTTTCAGAGAATATCAAGACAAGATGAGACCATGGTCATGTAGAGAAATCAACAAGCTACATCCTGACACTACGGGGCAGGCATTTACCTTAACCTATGAATTATGGCGGGCATTTTCCTTAGGCCACTTGGGCAGTTTTACTACCATTGGTGCAAAAATAGCCTGGAACCATGTTTTGGCAGGCCTTTAACTTTGTCATCAAACTCCCTCTTTGAGAACTAAGACCATGGTAAGATATCCTCTTCCACAAGATATATCATTATAGTTTTAGATAATTTTTATCATTCTCCTAGGAGGTACGATGGGCAGTTTCCCAAGGCCACTTGGACCAATTTTCCAACACTTGGCCATTTTTGACAATTTGGACCTCTTTTGCTTCTTTTGTTCCTAATATGAAAAACAATATTTTTCATACTTTGGAAGGTTGATTTCTTGCACATGTGACTATCGGGATGTAAAATGAAACCATCACTAGATAGATACTTCAACAAGGAACAAGTTCATGTCAACTAATGAATTTATCCCCACAAGACCAGTTCTTGGTGGGCATTTCCAAATAGCCCCTTAACCTTGTGATTTTAACACTTACCCAAATTTCACTTGTTCTTAGTCTCATTCTTGGAAAAAAGGCTCTGGTAAATAATATATTGGCCTGCTATGATGATTTATGCACTTGACCATCGACTCATTCGTGATAAAAATTAATTGTCCAAGAAGATATTGGCCTTCCAAAACAACCAATCAACCTAATTTGCACCATGCCAGAACATGCTCCCCTTTGGAAAAAATGGCCAAGTATTGAAAAGTGATAGCTTATGTTTATGTGCTTTTTTATGTCAAAGTACAACCAATTTATAAAATTCCAAAGTACAACCCATTTATATAAAATGAAAGCTTATGTCTGTGCACTTTTTTATGTCAAAGTACAACCAAATTATAAAATTCCCTCCGATGACAAGGCCCAATGTCAGCATAGGGAAATGTCCATACCCAAGTCATGTATTATTACCTGGAAATACACTCAAGCAAAGCATTTTGTTGCTGAAATACTCTTTGCAGGCATAATTTGTGAGCTTGAAATACAGTCTGCAAGCATAATTTGTGAGCCTGAAATATAGTCTGCATGCATCACCTCACCTCCGCTTCGAACCTAGATAACCATGGCCGAACTTCAAACATGGGTGTCCTCTGCCACGAGAGTAGTTGAAACATGGGAATCCTCCTCTGCAACCCTAGTTGAAACACAGTCGTCCATAGATGATAGGATAATAGTAAAAAAATTCCAGGAGTATTCTGATGCATGGAGAGATGCAAAGATGTGGCCACCATGTATGGAAACTATCCTGAGGAAAGCATAAGTTTTCGAATTTTTGTTTGGAATGTTCAATTATGTTGATGAGGAGATAGATGAGGCAATTTCAAAATCTGATGCTGGGAATACGGAACTCATAATTTTTGGGAAGCGGGTATACCTTGACCCTGATTTGGTTTCCCGAGCTACAAATATTCCACACAGAGGGGGAGCGATTTTAAGCTCTTGGAAAACCCCTAGACAGGAGAAGAACCAGATGGCCAGTAAAATTTGTGGGCGAGAAGTCCATGTTCCGAGGAATTGTTTAAGAATGCAAGATGTCCCTCCCGGAATATACAAAACATTGATTCAAATTGTCCTTAGGACAATTCTGAATCATCAGAGGCAGGACATTTCAGGTGAATGTATGTGGGTAGTGATATATTGGGTGGAAGATATACCTGTAGATATTCCTTATCTATTTTCTAAGAAAGTCCACTCTGCCCTACAAGAGAGCCAATTAAGGAAGGTTAAATTTAGTTTCCCGAGCACACTTAAAAAAATAATTGATTTACGTCGACTCCATGCTACGTCTGAAACAGAGATTGGTGATATCAACCAGCATGAAAATATATCTTTGCCAAAACCACCTGTTCATAAAACATACGTTAGGAAATGTAATAACAGGGAACATAATGAGGAATTGCCGGTACAGTCTCCTCAACAGAACGAGGAATTAGTACAATCTCCTGATCACCATGGGGAATTACCATTACACCCTCCTGAATAGAACGAGGAATCGCCAGTACAAAGTCCTAAGCACCATACGAATTACAAGTACAGTCTCCTGATTTTGTCACAAATGATGTAGTTTGTGCTGCCAAAACTTTGAAAGAGTTACATGGACATGTAGATAGGGGTCATTGGGAGGAGGTGACAGGAAATGAAATGGAACAAACTACTGCTCACTTTTCCATTCCTTAAGATTTTCTTGATAGAATTCCTCCTAAACAGTTGGCAATTGAGTATGATTTTTCTTCCAAATTTGAATCAAGGGCTTCCACTATGCATTTATACATTCAATCTTATAAGTTTGATAGTAGATACGTGTTCATCCTATATGATAAAATTGATCATTTCAAGGAACAAGCTTCCTATATATGCAATTGTACAGAAGAGGGCTTGAGAAAAGAAAATAATATTTTAGAATGCCTCAAACAAATAGCAGTGTTGCAAAAGACAGTTGTGGATAATGAATCAAAGCAAACTAAATTATAAAAGGGAAAGAAGAAATGGTTGAATTATTATCCAAAGAAGTAGATAAAATCATTGATGATGATGAAAATGAAATTGAGTCAGTGAGGGTTTTGTATCAAGAGGATTTGGAAAAATCTAATGCTGAAGTGAGTGAACTCAAAGAAGAGTTGAAAAAAAGACCACCTGTTCTCAATGTACCACCAATAAGGACAGAAATGGGTCCTTTACAGGTATTGGAGAATAAAATTAAAGAAAATGAACAAGTAATACAAGAATATCAGTTGAAGATGAAAGAGTGGGAGGGAAGCCATGAAAAAAAAGCTGTAGAATTAGAATCAATAATTTCCGGTTTGAGAAAAACCATTTCTAAGCAAGCTGATAAACTGCGAGGCAAAAGGTTAGAAAGGATATCTCAATCTTTGGAACTTAAAAACCAAAGTAGAGGAAAAACAATTTCCAGTCAAGAAGGTGGTGAGGGTGAAGGTAAGGGTACCAAAGGAGACGAGGGTAAGGGTAGAAGGAAAAAAACACCTACAGGTACAATGCCATTAGAAAAGCGAGAGAAGTCCTTAGAAAATCGAGAGAAGATGCTACAAGAATTCTTCTCAGCGAGCATTGCACTAGGTGATTTGTTTGGCTCATCACCATTATATAAAGAAATGAAAGAAAAGATGGATGGGAAAGATGCAAAAATAAGGGAGCTAGAATCAAAACTCTTCGACGACTGAAAAAAGTTTAGCATTTGGGATGTGATATGGAAATTCAAAAACTTAAATCCACAATTGTTGATTTGGAGAAGGAATTACAAGGTCCAGTTGTTGGGTTGATGTCAATTCTCGTTGTTCCCAACGAGACAGGGTCGACGACAAAAGAGAACGAGAAATAAATACAGAATCTGAAATGTGAATTGACTGAAGTTAAAGATTAGTTGAAAAATACTAGACAACAATTGGAGGTCAAGGAAAAACAAGAATCAACGAAGTATAAGAAAAATGTGGAAATGTTGAACAAACTAATGGAGGAAAAAAATGTTTTGCTTGGAAATTTAAAAAAAGTTTCACAGAGACTTAAAGAGCTTGAAAACAAATTGCAAAAAGTGCCTTGTACAACTCCAAAACAATTACAGTTTTCTACGAAAGGCAAGCGAGACAATTTAGATTTGTCTTATGTTCAAGAGGAGGGATTGCAGACATCTCATAAACATGCTAGACATGTATAAATCAATGTATATATGTATTTATCGACAGATAATGAAAAATGGTTTTCTATATGATGGAGTTTTGTATTTATCTGCATATAATGAAAAATGCTTTTTAGTTTTATTACTTTTTATGTCCAGGAGTTAGTGGTTCTACAGTGAATGCTTATGAAGTATGGTATTCATGTTTATTTAGTCCTCATTTGTATGTTATTCATGTTTATGAAGTCCTGTTTTTTTATTGAGATCTTCTTAATGTCCAGGAGTTTGTGGTTCTACAGTCAATGCTCCAGTTTATACTTTATTGTGATGTGAGGCATGACTCTCAACAATTTCATAGTTACATTTTTGCACCTATGACCACTTTTTTTTCATGGAGCTAAGTGCTTCCTCACCTTCTTTGATGGAGTTTATATGCACAAGTCCATAGAATTTGTCCCACAATTTTCCATAGATGAATCTATAGATGATTCCCAACATATTTAAGTGGATTCCCAACATGATTCCCACTATGAGTGTTGATTTAAGGGCATAAAAGGGATAGTAAGCAGCATTTTCTCAAATCTGGGCACATTCCGGGTTTTAAAATTAATTCTCAGACCTGTTCCTAACCTCCTAATAGCATTGAGAGGCACTTATGGGTTAATTCTGGGAAATCTGTGCACGATTCAGACCTCAAAGAAGCAGTAAACCTCATCGTTTATAAGTCCGGGTTAATTCTGGGAAATTTGTGCAGGATTATGGAATTTTCTCTTTGATTTGGATTCTAAAAGCACCCAACAGTCATGGCAGCCACAATATCCTCCAACTTGTGCATGTTTTAGCCTTCTAATAGCCTAATAATAGAATGAATTCATAACTATATCTAGCAATAATAGTTCTCTTAATACATTAAGACCATATGAATGCCATTTCATTACAAATGTTATGTTCTTCACCACTTTGCATACAATGTTGCTTTATGATCATTTTGGACTTTTCAACAAAACAGGTCCCTTAAGACATTAAGGCCATAAATATCACCAAAATAGGTCTCTGAATATATTAAGACCATATGAATGTCATTTCATTACGAATGTTATGTTCTTCACCACTTTGCATACAATGTTGCTTTATAATCATTTTGGAATTTTCAACAAAACAGGTCTCTCAATACATTAAGGTCATAAATATCAATAAAATAGGTCTCTTAATATATTAAGACCATATGAATGCCATTTCATTAGGAATGTTATGTTCTTCACCACTTTGCATACAATGTTGCTTTATGATCATTATGGACCTTTCAACAAAACAAATCTCTTAATACATTAAGGCCATAAATATCACCAAAATATCAACAAAATAGGTCTATTAATATATTAAGACCATATGAATGCCATTTCATTACGAATGTTATGTTCTTCACCACTTTGTATACAATGTTGCTTTATGATTATTTGGGACTTTTCTCTTTTTTGGTTGTCTCATACTTGGTTGATCAAAACCAGTTTTCATTTGATTGTTAGCTTCCAATGCTTGGATGCCAAGAGTTGTCCCTTGAATTTCTTGTTCAACAGCACTCTGCACTGCCCCATTTATTGAGGATGAAAGACACCTTCTATTTTGAATCCTAGATTCCATCAATGGCATATCAACAGTAGTTGCTCCATTCAATTCTTGTATTTGACTAGTCTCCAATGCCTCTGTTGTCGATGATGAAAGACCCAAAGTTTTATTGTTAATTTCATCAGCTCTCATTAGGGTATCAGAACCAAGTTCCCCTTGAATTTGTAGTGTTTGATCACACCGGACTGACTCATTTCCTGCCATCAGTGAGGTGGGAAAAGTAAGAGTTCGAGCAAAAGTTGTAACTTCAACCACAAATCAACTAGATTGATAAAGACATGCTGATATTTAATGAATTGAACTAATATAATACTCACTATTGGAGGAAAAGACCAGATGTTTCTTTTGTTTTAACACCATTTTTTGCCTTGTGCTTTCCAAAGCGATGTGATTCACGATAAGCCGCTTATCCATATTTGTTGTTTGGTTTTGATCTTGGAAGATAGTTATTGAACTAGGAGGACATATTAATAATTAAACACACACATTATGACTCCTCACACTATAAAGTGAAAATCGAACCAGATAACTTATAAAATTAGGAAAAACTTACTATTGGTGTTGCAATCAATGATTTCTTAGACTGTTTTTCCCATGATTTAAATAGTTGTTCCACTTGTTGACAAGTGACATCAGGGAAACATGATTCCAACTATGCTGCATTTTCCTTATACGATTGATTCCTTGACTTATCATATTCAACACAAAGTTGACTTTTAATATTTGAAGGCAAGAATCTTCTTTGTCTAAACTTTTGGAAAGTTCCTTCTGATCTCATAACAAGCTTGAAAAATTGTGCTCTCATCTCATTTACAAGACACATTCTATCATGTTCAAATGTGCCTCTATTATCCTTATGGACTCCTCTTCCTCCTCCTTGGTTGCTATTCAAAATTTTCATTTCTCTATGCTTACGCTCCATTACTTCATTCCTTAAACGTCCCAACATATAAGAACGAATAGAATGTGTCATATCAAGAGAATGGGCCCCTTGGACATGCGTATACGGAACCATCTCATCTCCTAAAAAACAATAACACAACCAAAACAACTCACTTGCAAGGAATCCAATCCTGCAATGATAGTGGATAAAACTATCTGTCATGAATGAAATGATACCACCATTCAAACTAGATAATATGATGAAACCGACGCACCTTTTCTCATATGCATATACATCATCCCCCCTACAACCTTGTAGTTGCAACATGTGTAATTCTTTATAACACTTCCACATCCTCTCCAACTTTTTATTCTTCTCTTCATCGAGAATGCCTTCAATAACCTAGAAACAATACATAAGTTTCAATGCATATGAATAAATACTAAGTTTGATTTGTTGACTGTGGTTGTCATTGATGTCAAAGGAGTTCAGTAATGAAAAATAAATAAATACAAAGGATATGATGATATGAAATATATGTTGATATCATTATTACAATTTGACCTAATTATATTAAGATTTGTTAGTTTGGAGAAATTATGAAAAGGAAGTGATGACATGGCATGTATGATGATGTGGCATGTGTAATGAGGCTGGAAAGACACATGATGGTGTTCTGCTGCTATCATGAAGTCAGTGTTCCAATCTGACATCATTCTGGGAAAGTTGGCAATTTTGTGAAACTTTGGAAATTGACTAAGTACGGAAAAATTAGTCCAAACTGTTCTAAGAAAATGCCTGCCATAACTCATAGGTTAAAGTAAATGCCTGCCCCATCCTGTTAGGATATAGTTTGTTGAAGTGGATATTTTACCATAGTCTCATTTCTCCAAAAGAGTGCTTCATGACAAAGTTGTAGGTCTGCCAAAACAAGGGCTAGGTAGTTTTAAGAAATTCTGGAAATTGACTAAGTATTGGAAAATTGGTCCAAGTGGCCTCAGGAAAATGCCCACCGTACATCCTAATAGAATGATAAAAAGTATCTGAAAATATCAGGCTATACCTTGTTGAATAGGCTATCTGACCATGGTATCATTTCTTCAAACGAGTGTTCTATGACAAAGTTATAAGTCTGCCAAAACAAGGTTTTAGGCAGTTTGCACTAGTCCAGTAAAATGCCTGCCTAGGTCAAAGAAGGATGAGTTTGAAGGATTAATCAGTATGGTTATGCTCAGTAAGATGTATTACATCATTTGGTATCATTGGTTCAGGATTTTGGTGAAATAAAAAAACCCACCCTGGAGATTGCACAAATTGTCTAAGTATAAACATATTGGTAAAAATGCTTAAGTGACCCTAGTAAAATGCTTGCCATTTCCTGTGGTTGATGTATTAAATTATTTTGATGGTATGGGTATCTAGAATGTTGATTTTTGCATCCAACCATATCATTGGTTTGTCCAAAAATTATCTGTAGGTGAAGATATTGATTTCCCAAAAGTGCCTCTTAGCTTGATTTGCACTTCTCTAGAAAAATGCCTACCGAGGAGAGAGAAAGAGGTTTCAAAGGATGAAATTGGTCTGGATGAAATTTTTTGTCGTGTTGTCTAAATGAAGGTTGAGAGGCATTTGGAAATTCCCTCCATAAATTGTCCTTGTGTTGATAAATAAGGACAACATAATTTTCAACATAAATAATTGTCCCAACATTATTTTCAAAGTAAATAACACTGAGAGCCATTCAACAATAGTCAAAACATAATAACAACATCATTTCTTGTTAGTCGAGGCCCAGATAAAAAATAATTGATATGTTAACATAATTATTAAACCTTTAAAATTCCCTCATGTCGAATGAGGATCTTGTCTAATGCTGATCCATCTGATTGCCCATAGTTAAGATCATTGTATTGTTGGCTTTTATGATGGTATGGTTCTCCTGGCTTACATGGAACACCAATTTTCTCCATATCCTCCCAAATTTGAACAAATTTGGTTTTATCCACGCCTCTAGTTGGATGTACCTTCTCATAATCTTGTGCAATTTTTTTAAATTTCACGAAACATCTTCAAAATTGTTCTGATCCCAGCATGGCGAGAGCAATATACAAGCTTGGCCATTGAGCCAAGAGTCAACTGTAATTGGCACCAACAGTTCTTGGGGTTAGGAATTATTAAAATACTAAGAAGCTTAATTTCTAGTAAAGATCCAATCATGAAAGTGTGTACCTTTTCATCATTTCTTCTATCAATGGGATAGTTCTTTACAATAGTCATCTTTCTACCAGATAAGGTTGGTTGAATGCTTGTAATATGCTCATCTAACTTTCCTTCCCATCCTTTGCTTGGTTCCAAAGCGGGATTCAACCCCTACAGTAAATTTCAAGAACATAGTTAGATTAGGAATGTTTTGGGGTGAAAACGTGAAGTTGGGTAACACTTTCATGAGAATCTGGTGCAAAAAACATGTAGCGGAGGTTATTCGGCCAAATAATCAATTTTATTAAGCCGAATAACTTTGATTATTAGGCCGAATAACATTGATTATTCGGCCGAATAACCCATACTTTATTTCGATGAATAACTAGTTACGGTTCTTCGTTAAAATTAACGGGTACCTCGAAGTGTGTGCAAGGTAGTGCCCACTGTGAAAAAATCTCCGGTCTTGTTAGTTTATTCGGCCGAACAATTATTCGGTCAAATAATTATTCAACATAAAATCCCGACTGCGGCCATTGTTTTTCATTTTTTCTGCCAGCAGCTTTGGACTCCGCCTGTGGACCCTGCTCTGACTGCGCCCGTGGAACCTACTCCGACCCCGCCTGTGGGTTCTCTCCCGCCTGTGGCTGCTGTCGTCGCCACCCTGTTGAATTCGCCACCCTGTGGCTGCTGTTGTTTCCACCCTGTCGTCACCCCCTTGTCGTCACCCCCCTGTCGAATTCGCCACCCGCCACCCTCCATCTCTCCATTCGTCCCGCATCTTGCCATCTCGTCACCTGCCATCTCCACATCCACCATCTGCCATCCGTCACCCTTTTGACCTCCACTCTCCGTCGGATCCACCATCCGCCATCTCCGCATCCGCCGTCTCCACATCCGCCATCCGCCATCCACCACCCTTTCAACCTCCGCTCTCTGTGGGATCCGCCACCACCTATAGCTTCGGCGTGGAGTTTACGAGTTCGGCATGGCGGTTACAGCGTCGACGTGGAGTTGATTTTTGTAGGTCTATTTTTAGTTTTTGGTTGGTTTAGATTTAGTTTCGGTTTTGGTTTCGTTTTTTTTCTTTTTCTTTTGCTAATTAATTTTTTTGATGTTTGCAGGACAATCTGCTTCGTCCGGCAAGTTTGTGTTTGGTTCTATTGCGGAGTTGGTGTTCGCATTCGGTTCTGGCTTGTTGAATTTTGTCGGGTTCAACGAATTGCTGTCTACAAGTTAGTTTTCGTCAAAAAATAGGTATGTTCCTAAAACGTCTAGATTGTCAATAGTTAATTAGATTGTATTAGTTAGTTTAAAAAATTTAAGATAGAGAACAGAGTTCTTGGACTATGTCCATGTTCTTATATAATGTTTATACACTTGTCTTAAGGGTTTATGTGGAAATTTAATAATAATTTTATAAATATTTTGAAAAAATAAAAGTAGTTTTGAAATTATATTTGCAAATGGTATTTTCGCTTTTGTATAGGTTTCTCTTTTTGGTTGAAATTTGCACGAATTGGACAGAGTTCATGAACTCTGTCCATGTGGGAAGATTTCATGAAATCTGTCCACATGGACAGAGTTCATGAACTGTCATGATCCTTTAAATGAACCATTGAAAAGCTCATAATTACAACAAACCACATAGATTTATTTTTGTTAGTTTTTAATAGGCAATTTAATGATATTTTTGTTATGTTATGGTGATTGTAACGTGTCGTGAAACTCAGTTTAATTCACTTTCATTTAATTGCAAGCTCATTTGAAAGCGTTAGAATATAAGACTTAGCCTCAAGTTAGCAACCCATGGGAGAGATTACCTTTTGTGTATATGCATTCATTGTCTTGTCGTTTCCACATGGGCAGAGTTCATGAACTCTGCTTAATCTTCTATCATTTTTCAGAGATGACTACTTCACCCTTAATTAATCTGTTATCATTTTTCATAGTGATTATAGTAACATTTACATTTCATGCTCAGATTACCCATATAAGGATCATAGTGTAATATGGACACAAAGTAAGGACTAATGTGAACAACTTTTAGTACAACTATAACACCATATATTACGTATATAGTTGAACCAATGCGATTAGTAGTAAGATCAATTCATATAAGGATAATTAAGAGTTGACAGTTAATAGATCAATAAGACTCTGTAATTCACAGTTCGTTAACTATCACAACTTCTATCGCTTGCAATGTACTCTGCTTTAATGGGATTCAGACTGGTTAAGTACTGGTTTTGATATGAGTAAGCCTTGAACTATCATATATTAAGGTAAGTCTTAATCCTTTTTGTAATCACAATAGTATTTATTAGAGGTCTAATTTATGAGCTATTAAAGTCAATATAACAATTAAACTTAGTTTTATAAATTATCCAATGAGCCAAAAAAAACACAAAACAAAGTAGTGGGGTTTGACGAATTGTTGTTTGCGAGTTTGTCAAAAAATAGGTATGTTTTTAAAAAGTCTAGATTGTCAATTTTAGCATATTAGATAGTC
Organism: Larix kaempferi; assembly: GCA_027924585.1. Classification (NCBI taxonomy): domain Eukaryota; kingdom Viridiplantae; phylum Streptophyta; class Pinopsida; order Pinales; family Pinaceae; genus Larix; species Larix kaempferi. Next base: position 850,581 of record BSBM01000925.1, on the reverse strand, counting down.
AATTTTAGCACAAAATTAGCTAGTTGTACATCAATTGATTACAATTGTTAGATAGTTGTAATTTGCACTATTTGGACAGAGTTCATTAAATCTGTCCATGTGGACAGAGTTCATAAATCAATATATTAACCTAAATTTCCAACATAGCAAAGACAATTGTATTGTACACATTATTTATGTATTTAGGGAATCTTTATTAAGAGGTATTGATATCAAAACATGATAGAATTATGCCACATATATATGGAAACATGAGACTCACTAATAATTTTTCCACATTAACAGTGATTCAATGATATTAGTCCACCTAGAATTGAGTTCACACTAAGCTGACACTAATCCAACTCCTTTGAGTTCAAGATATAGATTTGAGTTGGAATACCAAATTATATTTAATACGATAATTTATATTTTTAAAAAACAAATTAACATTATATTCTAGAGTTAATGAACTAAATCTCATGAATTCAGAAATTAATTGAGGGAAAATGATGGTCTTGAGTTTTTGCTAGGCAATGGTGACCATTCATTGTATTAAGTTTTCTTTTGTTTGCAACATGGCAAACTTGGAAAACATAATATCATGAATGGTCACCGTTGCTAGGCTAAACACTTGTAACCTTCACTTAATATTTAACCATATTGCTTCCATTCATTTAAAACATCAAAAACACTTAAAAGATTGGCACATTAATTCCTGATACATCTAACAATATTATCTATACTCATTTTAAAAACTATTAGATGATATTAGGTATATTTAGGTCCTTATTAAAAAACTTAGTTTCTTTAGTAGCTAGGTCTTAGAAAATGTAGAATTAACATGTATTTAATTTGTATATGTTTTGAGTTGATAGTTGTGTAAGTGTAGATATCATATCAAATGTAAAGATATTAGTCTTCGGGGCGAAAGCGTAGGAGGTCATCACATTCTTCGAGAGTTGGTGCCCCATTTGACAATCGAAGATTGTCAACTTCACCTTGTGATTCAAGTTTATTGTACAGATCACATTCAGTTGATCATCGGCGAGGCGATAGGAATATATATGGTTCCCCTTCATCTTCTGTGGGAGAACGTTGATCTCGACCTTCTGTTGGTATGAACATCAATCTTATAATACATGTATAAATTGTATTTTTGTGTGTACCCAGTTTATCCATGTTCACACATAAATTTGTTTGTATTTGAAGCAGAGAGGGAGGAAGATCGAGCAAGGGAGACAGACATGGGTGTAGAGCAAGGTCACCAAGATGTTCGTTATCCTACACAAGGTGACGAAGGTCGAGCCAGGATGTAATTTGTTGAACTAGCTGAGGGTTGTACACCCATATCAACTTATCCATTTGATTTATCTATGGAGCTTCCATGGGAAAGTTATCTTGCACAAACGACCCTTGAAAGTTGTAAATCTCACTATGACAAGCTACAACGTGATCTTTCTTCTTTGGATATCCTTCCAGAGAACAAACAAAGTATAGAGATGGTTTTGGGATCATTACAAAAATTCATTGAGGCATATGAGGATCTTGGACCAACAACAGATGGTTTTGCTGACTTGATGCACAGAAGAAGGGCCCAAGTGATGGGTCAATATAAGTGGGATGTTGTGAAGGAGAGAGTGACCAAAGAACAGGTCATGAGAATGTTTAACTTCAAAGAGGGCCTAAAGCGAAAAGCATTGAAAGTGCAATATTTTAAGCACCCTCATCTTGCACATCATTTATAAGATCGGTTCGTTGCAGCCTATAGTCGGTTGCCATGGAATGATGAGGTTTCTAATTATTTTGCCATATTTTTTTATATCGAGTTTTTTTTGGGTATGAAGCCAGACTATACTGATATTCATTCTGACTTTTACGAAGTTGGAAAGGGGCGAATATACGATAGAAAAGGTGCTCTTAGAGATCCCATTACTCTTCGACCTCCACCTCAAATATCTTGCCCACCTAGGCTTGTGACTTACAAATCGGAGATGGAGCCCACATCAGAACTTAGGACAACTGCAAGGCATGCTGTTGTTGAAGGTTTAACTTCGACATTTTTAGGAGTTGATACGGGATTGAGTCGAGAGAGGGCTCGAGCCACTATTCGACAGAATTTTGTTTACAAAACTAACGATGAGTTAGATGGAATGAGCATCGAAGATCTCAAGGTTTATGCTAAGGTTTGTCGTGATATAGCTTCGGATGTCTTATCCAATGACACATCGAGTTTAGGAGAGGTTTGCTCAATCTATTTATTTATTTTATTAATTTTGAATTTAACTTTTGGTTACATTATATCTATGTATGGTATTATGCATGTTTTGATGTACATAGTAATAAATACATTACGTAAATGTTTATTGGTTGCAGTTTTCTAGAATGATGAATGAACATAATTTTTGAATCTCCACTAGTGAAAATGTAGAAGAGCATCTTGGAGAGGTATATTTATTATTTACATATTTATATTTATATGTTTGAAAGATATTTTAACAATTTTTTGATTTTTAATTTAATTATGTATCTTATTGTTAATTTGACTTATCCATGCAGGTTTCTTTAGAATTGATTTTTTTTGATGATTTACCATCTATTGTGAGCTAATGATTTTAATTTTGTTTTGTTTTGGTTTTAAGTTAATTACTTAATTTTAGTTTTTTTTGCTTGCACTATGTTTTATTTATTAACAAAATTTAAATTTTAGGGAAGAGAACATATGGTAATTGGCAGTCAAGATGTAGGTTCCTTGATGGATGTGGATATTGGCACAGAGGTAATTTTGTTCATAATTGAACTGTTCTTTGATATATAAGTTTAATATTTTAATTTTTTGAATTTAGTTTAAATAATTTATGAGATTCATAAATTGATTTTATATATATTGCAGCTTGGGTTTTTTCCATCTCTTGGAGGCGAAGGGAAGACTCCAATGGAGGATAGCGGTGAACTTCCATTGAGAGAATGAGGTAATTGAATTGTTCTTTGATATATAAGTTTAATATTTTAATTTTTTGAATTTAGTTTAAATTTTTTAAAATAATTTATGATATTCATAATCTGCTTTTATACATGTTGCAGGCTAGGTTGAGTCCAAGGGGAGGCCCTAGTGGAAGACAGTGGTGGACTTCTTCCTTTTTTGCTGATATATAGATTGTAGTTGTTTTGGACATCGAGGAGATTGATTTTTGGATTATACATATATACATTGAACTCACATGTTCATGAACATTTTTTGAGGATTATATACATGTACATTGAACTTGCATATATTCTGTATTTGATTTAAATGATCTACTTTTTTTTGTTAATTATTTAGCATATTTGGTGTGATAAATGTTTGGAATATGTTTTTGCATGTTTATGAATGTATGTATTATTAAATTTATGTATATATGTAGATGTAAAATTTATAGGAATGTTAATGATATGAATGCTAGGAATGTTAAGAATGGATGTTTGGAGAAGTTTTGAAAGGTGCAATCTAAAGTTAGGAAATGTTAAGAATGAATATTAGGAAATGTTGAATGTTAAAAATGAATGTTGAGAATGAATGTTATGGTAAGAATGAATGTTAGGAAATTGTTAAATCCTAAGAATGAATGTTAGAAAGTTAGGAAATGTTAAGAATAAATGTTAGGAAATATTGAACGTTAAAAATGAATGTTGAGAATGAATGTTAAGAAAGTGTTAAATCCTAACAATGAATGTTAATGAAGTTTTGATAGGTGCAATCTAAAGTTAGGAATGATAAGAATGAATGTTAGAAAGTGTTGAATGTTAAGAATGAATGTTACGAAGTGTTGATAGGTGTAATCTAAAGTAAGGAATAAGGAATGCTAAGAATGTTAAGAATGAATGTTGAGGGTCAAGCATGTTTAAAATGTTAAGAATGAATGTTAGGAAGTTTTAGGAAGTGTTGAATGTTGAAAATGTTAGGAAGTTAAGAATGAATGAATGTTAGAAAGTTTTTGATCTAGGTGCAATCTAAAGTTCGGAATTTTAAGAATGAATGTTAAGCATGCTAAGAAGTGTTCATGAATGAATGTTAGGAAGTTTTGATAGGTGCAATCTAAAGTTAGGAGTAAGGAATGTTAAGAATGAATGTTAGGAAGTGTTGAATGTTAAAAATGTTAGGAAGTTTTAAGGATGAATGAGTTAGCATGTAAAATCTATGAGTCTAAAGTTAGGAGTAAGGAATGTTAAGAATGAATGTTAGGAAGTGTTGAATGTTAAAAATGTTAGGAAGTTTTAAGGATGAATGAGTTAGGATGTAAAATCTATGAGTCTTAAGTTAGGAGTAAGGAATGTTAAGAATGAATGTTAGGAAGTGTTGAATGTTAAAAATGTTAGGAAGTTTTAAGGATGAATGAGTTAGGATGTAAAATCTATGATTTTATGAGGATGAATGTTTAAAATGCTAGGAAGTTAAGGATTAATGAATGTTAGGATGTAAAATCTATGAGTTTGTTAGAATGTAAAATATTTTCAGTGTTGGATATGTAAATAGGAATGTTAGGAAGTTTTGACAGAAATATGAATGTTAGGAAGTTTAAGAATGTTACTAAGTCTTGATAGGTGTGCAATTTAATGTTTAGGAATTTGTAATCTAAGTTTTTATAGGAATTTTAAGAATGAATGAATGTTAGGAATCTTAGGAAGCTTTGAATGTTAGAAAGTTTAGGAATGTTAGGAATCTTAGGAAGCTTTGAATGTTAGGAAGTTTAGGAATGTTAGGAAGTTTTGATAGAAATATGAATGTTAGGAAGTTTTAAAATGAATGTTAGGTTCAAATTTTGATAGGAATGTTAGGAATATGTTAAGAATGAATGTTAGGAAGTTTTGATAGGTGAAATTTAATGTTAGGAAAGTTAAGAAAGAATGTTTGTTTGATATATAGAATCTTAGTTTCAACATAAAAGTTGAATTTCATATAAATGCTAAATTGAAATTTGTATAAATGATTCATATTTTCAATTTTTAACTAATGATTCCTATTTTCAATGTTCGAGTACATTTTATGCGGCTGAAATCATGGCAAATGGGGATTTAACGATTTTTTGTTTTTTAATCACAAGCAAAGATTACAGGATTGTGAAGCTTATGCTAAATTAGAGCAATGATTATTTACAACAAATCGATAAAAATTCATCAAATTGTTGTAAATAATCATTGCTCTAATTTAGCATAAGCTTCACAATCCTGGAATCCTTGCTTGTGATTAAAAATCAAATGATCGTTATCTCCATTTGCCACGATTTAAGTTATGCGAACTTACACAAGTGATATTTTAAAGAACTCATGGATCATGTATTTATATGGATTGTTTATCCCACCATAAAACTAGTAATGGATCAACCCATTTTATGGATCAAGAATAATAATTTCCCATTTATTAAGTATATTAGAAAAACATGAAATGGATTGGATGAAATTTAGCAGGTTTCTCAGTGATTCTTCACTTACATACTTTAGTGAAAAGTAAAGATTCGGGGCGGAGTGTGGGGATAGCCACATCCGTTATCTCATCCCTTAAATGGTCTAATAGACATATGGGGACCTGAATAAAGTACTTTGCACATAATTTAAGACGAAATTACACATTAAAGTTTTCATTACCAAATAATTTTTGAATTCATTTCAGCATACTAAAATACGATCATTTAAACATTCTAGTTCCCATTCAAGATCATAAACATAGTTGAAAGAAAAAAATATATTGTACACAACATTTGACATGGACATGGACAAAAACATCGATCGATTAATTTTTGATACAGTTAAAAACATCGCAATGGAATGCCGTCCTCAATTATCCGTTTATGGTCATATTTGGATAGTTTCCATTTTTTAGTTTTTAATTGTTTTTTTGATGGAACTTGTACCAATTTTATTCGAGTTGCACATACTAAATGACTATATTGACAACATATAACATCAGGTTCATAATCCTGAAAGTAGACATAATTTTCAGTCATATGGGTCTGCTGAAAAAATAGCCCTTTAAAATTATGGATCCTCTCTCATATGTATATCTGTTGTCATTGTAGTCTTCCAATAACTTCATCTTTCCTTCAATGCATCGCATCAAATAATACTTCACATTTTCGTTGTTGTCTATAGGTTCAATCACAGTGAAAACATCCCCTGTGCAAATTATAATTGGCGTTAGGGTTTTTAAATCAATTAAATTGACTAATATACATGTATAAGGTGATGGAAAAGAATGAACAATCGACAAAACAGTTTTAAGATCATTACCTTCTCTAACAAGATCTGAAATTCTGTCGCCATCAGATGATATTGCTATTTCTTCTGATTCTAATTCTTCTACACTTGCTAGTGGCATTTTTCCTTTAGGATTAATCTCTGTGTGTTTCCAATGTTTTACGTAGTTGTTCCTTATGTTTTCACAAACTTTTGTAGATTCAACATTTTCAGTGCAAATATGACAAAAGCATGATTGCTTTCTACTGTCAAATGCATACACTTTTTGGAAGGCTTTTGTTTGAATAGAGTGAAAATCTCTAGTCCCATGTATGGTGCTAGCGTCGTATGGTATTGATCTATTTATATCTTGGAACCCAACAAGCAAAAAAAACCTACACAAATGACAACTTTTGATGTTAGTGTACTTTTTTTAAATTGACAATTAATATAAATTAAAAAAATCGTGTACATACCTACGCACATCTTTTGATTATTGATTATAATCATGGCTTAGATGTAATTTACACCATTGAACAACCTCTGCAGCTGAATGAAATCGTGCAGAAGAATGGTTCATTTGCCATCTTCGAAGTGCTCTTTTTACGCATGCTCCTGCACCATCATGTTCACCTTTTCCATGTCTAGTTTCAAAGAAATTCCAACGATGTTTAATGTTCAATGCTTTATGAAGTCGACATAACCAATAAAATGATCGTGAAGATTTAAATTGTCCCGCACATCCATCCGACCATATCCAATGTTCATTGAATTTAACGGCACGTCCTATTAGTGAATCGTAGAAAATACTTTCAATACAATGCTGAACAAAATTTGTATCGTATGTACGATCATTTCTGATATAAAAGTGATATTTTTTAATCACATCTTGATTGTCACACATGCTTTCAATGCCATCAACATCCTGTCGAGAATGTCTATATAGAACATGGACAAATATCGAAACTTGGTCAGAATGATAGTATTCACTCTGTATATCTTTTTGTGCAGCAAATGTGTAGTTTTCTGCAAAATCAACCATTGACAAAATTGTTCCTGGTGGAAAAATTTCATGAGACTGTTTGAATTGAAGGTCTTGCCATCGTGCTCTATGTGAATGCTTGGTGTATTTATAAATTTCACTTTCAAATTTCTTGAGAAAATATGTCACACATATTTTATCTCCTCGCAAATCAATTCTTTTGGAATGTGTATCACTAGAACTTGTAGCATAACTGATGTATTCATATCTTCTCCAATCAACGGTTACATTTGACAGCGAGTGATCATTATCAATAAGATATTTATTGTGGAATAAGACCAGATTTCCACAACGATGACAATGTTTTCCATTGACACATTTCTTATTATAAAATACTTCATCGTGATCTCTCTCACATAGAGTTTGAGATATGAATTCACGTACTGTGGGCGGAGGTGGTGAATTCGTCCAAAACATTTTACCAAATTCAAGAAACGTGTTGTAATATAATTGAAATTGCACATGATAACAACAACAACATGTGTCACGTATAGTAATAGGTCTAACATACCATGGTTTTTGTTGCACAAATGTAGTGATTGACATATTAATTCCACGATGATCTTCCTTGAATTTATTGAACAATTGTACTTGTGTCATATCCATGATATGTTTTGGATTGCTTTCATATACCCCTCGTGATACTCTTTGTCGTATCACATCCCTTGAATTTGGTGAAACTCGAGCATGTGCCAACTAATATTCTCATACAATATCTTTAACATCTGCTCCCATTCTATCTTTGTAAGGCTGTCTACAAATAATTGCTCAGCAAGCAAGTTCATCATTTTCATCTATTTGCATTATGAATTTTCTATGTTTGTATAATGTCTTTCTTGAGGTTCCAACTGCTTTTGCCAGTTGTGTTGTCAAACGTTTTTGTCTAGTACTAGCTGAAACAATTGCTATTTGAATTGCTCTACGTGCAGCACTGGTATCTTTCTTCTTGTATTTTCCAATTTTTTTATTGCATCACCTATATTTTCTATCACATTATGTTTCAATTTCGACTCTTTGGTCGCCTTGTGAATACCCAATAATGACGTAGCATCTTCTAACTTCTTGGTCACTAATAAACATCTTAAAATTTGTGTTTGTCCTGTTATTGAATAATTCTTCAGAACATCATCATAAAATTTTTGAGCACGATATCGTGCAGCATGTATGGGTATTTTTTTTTCATATTTGTTGCAATCAACGTCTTCTAACATTTCATCATCAATGGTGAAAGTATCTATACATCAAGTTAAATTTAATTTAACATATATCCAAAAATACAATTCGTTATCAAAAATGAATTTGGAAAATACATGATATATACATACCAGGTCCAATTTCTGGATCTTGAACTTGATCTTCAATATTGACTTCATCGACATTAGCATGCAAATCACTATTTACATCTTCAACAATGGTCTCTTCAACTTCAATTTGTTCTTCTTGTACTCTATTTTCAATTTCCATTTCATTAATATTATCATGTAAATCTGTATTTATATCTTCAATAATTGTTGCTTGCGTTTCTGCAACCCTTGCTTTTTTGGCATGATATTTGAGATTTTTTTCTCTCTATTCTCATCATCATCATCACGTTTACGATCATGTTTTCTTTGACAGTTTCTCTTACTGCCCATGATTGTTTAATCTATAGATAATGAATTAAAGAATCATCACTTTATAGTAAAAAAACAAAATTAAGATTTAAAAACAGTTACGAAATTTATAAACATATCAATTGAAATTTACTTCACCTTATCAAAATCTTGTAAGAGTCTTTTGAAGAAAAACTCCTTGGAAAGAAATTTCCTTTGAAAATACCTCTTGAAAAGAAATCTCCTTTGAAAAAAACCTTCTTTGAAAGAAATAAGAACTCCTTGACAATAATTCACCTTTGAAAAGACCCATTGGAAAAGAATAAAAACACCTTCTAAAGAAATTTTCTTTGTAAAATACCTAGGAAAAAAACTTTCTTTGAAAAAACTACTTGGAAAAAAAAACTCATTTGCAAAAATATTTTTAAAAATAAATTCTTTGAAAAAACCCTTGCAAAGAAATAACTCTTTTGCAAAAATAACTTGGGAGAACAACTCTTTGAAAAAACCACTTTCAAATAAATAAGAAGGAAAAATACATCTCCTTTGTAATACCTTTTTTTAAAAAACCACTTGGAAAAATACTTTGTAAAAAAAACCTCATTTGCAAAAATATCTAGGAAAAAAATACTTTGAAAAAATTCCTTGCAAAGAAATAACTCCTTTGCAAAAATATCTTGGGATAATAACTCTTTGAAAAAACCCCTCTCAAAGAAATAAAAAGGAAAAACACAACTCCTTTGCAAAAATAACTTGGAATAAAAACTTCTTTGCAAAAATATTTTGGAAAAAAAACACCTTGAAAAAAACCCATTGCAAAGAAATAAGAAGTGCAAAATTACTTTGGAATATAAACTCCTTTGAAAAAATGCCTTGGAAAAAACTCTTTGAATGTACCCCTTGGAAAGAAATAGGAAGAAAAATACCCTGTAAAAAAACTCATTTTGTAGAAGAAATCTCCTTTGAAAAACCCTTCAAAAATATTTTGACTAGAAATATGCGAAATTAAAACATGGCAAGATATAAACATTAATTTCAAAACTTGTAATAAATTTGCATAGCTTACAAGGAGCAATTATGTTGTCCAACAAAATTATTGTTTGTCAATGAAATGGCAGCATGTAATGGGACCCTCACATTCTCTGGAACATAGCTCAATCTTTCGTAAATATTTCCATTCAGTGCATTAACATTCCCTTCAGCCGCATTTGGAGACAAAGGTTGCCTCTGTTTTCCATCAACATTGTTGTTTGTCAATGAAATGGCAGCGTATAATGGGACCCTCACAGTCTTTGGAACATATTTCATTCCTTCACAAATATTTCCACTTTGTGCATTAACATTACCTTCAACTGCAATTGGAGACAAAGGTTTCCTTTGTTGTCCAACAACATTGTTGAAAGTCATTGGTTGCTTACATTGAAAACATTGAGTTGAAGAATGGCTGAATGAATGCTTGTTGTTTGAGGGAAACTTGTGGTATCGTTCTGTGGTATGGAGTTCTAATTTTGAAATCCTTGACATTGTCCATGAGCAACAGATTATGTTGTATTTTTACCTCTACCATGAGTGAATTGAAGGATAATGTCACGCGGTTCCAATGTTGGAAGTTTTGACTAATCTAGACCCTTACGTCGACCTCTTTTTCGACGAATATTTTGTTGAGATGGCTCATTTGAATGATCCATTGATGAGATACTCTGCAAAATAAAAATAAAAAATCAATATTGGCATTAGATTTCAGACATAATTTCTCTAATTAAAAAAAACTGAAATATATCATAAATGTAATTTTACACTAACAGGCGGACAGGGATTTGAGCATATGGAAGATAAAGGAAAATATCAATGGCGAAGTTCAGGAATTTTACCATGGATTATTCATAGAATCACCAGATCTGACAGAGGCTCTTCAACAACTTCAGGATCTTTCCTTTTTTGCCCTTTCTGTTATTTCACATAAATTTGTCTCACCCAGTTTTTGGCTCTTTATTTCAGAACTCAGAGTCCTTCTGAGAGGAAAATTTTGTCATAATCTGTTATTATGTCTGTTAAACAAGCATATAGTGTTTTTAAAGTTCAGTATCAGAAATGTAAAAAGCTAAATGGATCATAAGCATAAAAGAAGACTACAGGTCTATCCAAAAGGAAAGAAATATCAGAAATACACTCCTTACAAATTTTAGCTACATAATTTAATTTTGTTCTCATCAGATGAAATAAAATTACCTTTTTTTCCCATGAAAAAAAATGTAATTTTACACTCAGATTTAACTTGTAATTTAACACTGTAATTTTACAATCCAAGTAACATAATGTTTTGCAACAAAAATTCAAATTTATGTCATTTCTCAAAGGCTAATTCTGAAAAATGGTTTAGTGTTGGAAAATTTGTCCAGCTGGCCTTGGGAAATTGCCCGCCATACCTCATAGGAGAGTGATAAAAATTATCTAAAACTATAATTCTATAGATTGTGGAAGAGGCTATCTTACCATGGTCTCAGTTCTCAAAGAGGGTGTTTGATGAAAGAGTTAAAGGCCTACCAAAATAGGGTTTCAGACAATTTTTGCACCAATGGTAATAAAACTTCCCAAGTGGCCTCAGGAAAATGCCCGCCATAATTCATAGGTTAAGGTAAATGCCCGCCCCATAGTGTCAGGATGTAGCTTGTTTATTTTTATACCTGACCATGGTCTCAGCTTGTCTAGAGATTGTATGAAAAGTAAGTTATGGGTCTGCCAAAACAATGTTTCAGGGAGATTGCTACAATCTAGGAAAATGCAAAAATTGTCTAAGTATAAAATTATTGGTAAAAATTCCTGAGTGACCTTAGTAAAATGCCTGCCATTTCTTGTGGTTGATGTATTAAATTATTTTGAGGATATGGGTCTCTAGACTATTGATTGGTTCATCCAACCATATCATTGGTTTGTCCAAAGAGTCTCTGTAGGTGAAGATATTGATATGCCAAAAGTGCCTCCTAGCTTGATTTTCACTACTCCAGAAAAATGCCCGCCGAGGAGAGAGAAAGAAGTTTCAAAAGATGAAATTGGTATGGATGGAATCACCTTGTTGGCCTCTATCCATTGGGTGTCTCACACATCCAATTTGATGAAAATAAAAATCTTATGTTAACCTAGGGTTTGACAATTTTTTGTTTAAGTGTTGAATTAGTAGTTTAAAAAGCTAGTTTCAAATGCCTGCCAGATGATGTGTGTGTATCCAAAAGTTTAAAGGGTGACATGTATATGTTCCTTGTTGAAGTGGTTATCCAACCATGCTTTCAGTTTTCGTTATGATGGTCACATGTGCAAGAAATTAACCTGCCAAAGTGAGAAAAAACTTGTTTTGCATATTAAGAACAAGTGAAATTAGGCTAGGTGTTAAAATCACAAGGTTAATGGGCTATTTGGAAATGCCCGCCAGGAACTGTCCTTGTGGGGATAAATTCATCAGTTGACATGAATTTGTTCCTTGTTGAAGTAGCTATCCAATGATGGTTTTAGTTTACTTCTTGATAGTCACATGTGCAAGAAATCAACCTTCCAAAGTAGGAAACATATTGTTTTGCATATTAAGAACAAAAGAAACAAGAGAGGTCCAAATTATGAAAAATGGCTAAGTGTTGGAAAATTGGTCCAAGTGGCCTTGGGAAATTGCCCGCCGTACCTCATAGGAGAATGATAAAAATGATCTAAAACTATAATGCTATATCTTGTTGAAGAGGATATCTTACCATGGTCTCAGTTCTCAAAGAGGGTTTTTGATGACAAAGTTAAAGGCCTGCCAAAACAGGGTTTCAGTCTTTTTTTGCACCAGTGGTAGTAAAACTACCCAAGTGGCCTCAGGAAAATGCCTGCCATATTTCATAAGTTAAGGTAAATGCCCACCCTATAGTGTCAGGTTGTAGCTTGTTGATTTGTCTACCTGACCATAGTCTCCGATTGTCTTGAGAGTTTCTAAAAGGGAAGTTATGGGTCTGCCAAAACAATGTTTTAGGCAGATTGCTCCAATCTAGGAAAATGCAAAAATTGTCTAAGTATAAAATTACTGGTAAAAATTCATGAGTGACCTCAGTAAAATGCCTGCCATTTCCTGTGGTTGATGTCTTAAAATAATTTTAGGGTATGGGTCTCTAGACTGTGTATTTGTGCATCCAAAAATATCATTGGTTTGTCCAAAGAGTCTCTGTAGGTGAATATATTGATTTGCCAATAGTGTCTCCAGGCTTGATTTTCACTGCTGCAGAAAAATGCCCGCCGAGGAGAGAGAAAGAAGTCTCAAAGGATGAAATTGGTCTGGATGGAATCACCTTGTTGGCCTCTATTTGTTGGGTGTCTCACACTTCCAATTTGATGAAAATAAAAATCTCCTCATGTTACCCTAGGGTTTGACAATTTTTTGTCTAAGTGTTGAATTAGTAGTTTAAAAAGCTAGTTTCAAAGGCTCGCCAGATGATGTGTGTGTATTAACAAATTTAAAGGGTGACATGTATATGTTCCTTTTTGAAGTGGTTATCCAGCCATGCTTTTAGTTTTCCTTATGATGGTCACATGTGCAAGAAATTAACCTGCCAAAGTGTGACAAAACTTGTTTTGCATATTAAGAACAAGTGAAATTAGGTTAGGTGTTAAAATCACAAGGTTAAGGGGCTATTTGGAAATGCCCGCCAGGAACTGTCCTTGTGGGGATAAATTCATCAGTTGACATGAACTTGTTCCTTGTTGAAAGAGCTATCCAGTGATGGTTTCAATATACTTCCTGATAGTCACATGTGCGAGAAATTCTTTGGTAAAGGAGATATTTTCTTGCCAAAACAACCATTCTGCTTGTTTTGCACCCTAAAAGAAACATGCTCGCCATAGGAAAAATTGGTGAAGTGTTGAAAAAAAGGTCTTAAGTAACCAACAACTCATTGCATTTGATAAAAACATCATTTCAAGAAATTTAGAGAGTCAACCAATCATTTTATATAATCACTATTAAATTCAGAATTTAGATGAATTTTCTAGCCTGCACGACTTACCTTCAACCCAATGAAATTTTCAAAAGAAGTTTTTGCTTCGATGAATTTTCAGGAATTGTCTTTGTTGTGAGTCGTCTTGATGGCCAAAGATAAGGACGGATACAATGGCATTTTTTCGTTCTTTCATCACCATGCCAAATATCACCGCAAAAAACAATGATTTTCGAAAAACTTTCCCAATATTATTTCTTCCATGATTTTTTCTTAAAAATGATTATCGGTTTAATTTCTTCCTTAGATTATTTTTCATTTCCCCACCAAATGGGTGATCGAAACATTCCCAATATTATTTCTTCCATGATTTTTTTTAAAATTGTTATCGGTTTAATTTCTTCCCTGGATTATTTTTCGATTCCCCGCCAAATGGGTGATCAGGTGTGAATGCGGATAAGTTTCTCAGTTTTTACCAGTCAGATCATGCTCATGAATGTATGTTCACCACTCCTATCACATAAATGCGCCACCATTTTCTTAAACACTTAGAAACTAAAAACTATTTTACTTCCAGGTTTCACTCGTGGATTATACTGGTTATTGAATGCGATTTACAAATTCAAGACTCTTACACCCACCGTCATAGCTGCCTAATCATATTGAACCTGTGTTAACTCTTCTATTTGCCGAAAAATGTCCCAATTTTCCGGGAAATGGTGCCCATTAAAACTTTTCTGGCCAAATAATTTTGCGATTAGTTGACTCACTCACCGTCTTCACAATAAAAAATATTATTTCCTCAACCATGTGGAGAATTTTAACCAATCAAAAAAATGATATTTTTACAAAGAAAGCATCTTAAAATCATCTTTTGGCATTTTTACTGATGAAATAGGATATGCGCTAGTGTTGGGTAGAATGTTATGAAAGGATGCAACCTGAAAGGGAAGTGCTAAAATTGTGGGAAACCAAGGCACTCGAGGAAGGACTGTTGGCATATGAAAAAAGGAATAGAAAGAAGAAAAGCCATATCAACCATTAGTTGATGCTAGCATAGTAGATACTTTTACAAGAAACGACAGCATGTGAGGATTTCTGTCTTAATAATAATAGATCTCTTTTATATGCTAGGGTTTTGAACTTAAGTGCATGTATCCACATAGAGATTCGTTTATTAAATATCGGCCCTATAATGGTGGGATGGTCTAGTTGGGTGATAATTATGATCTAGAAATTGTGGGAAGATGGGATATTAGGATTAAGTTGGACGATGGGAGAGAAAGGAAGTAGTGTGATGTACAACATGTAACAATTCTATGGAAAAAATTTCTCTCATTCAAGATGATGGATAAACTAGGGTATTATATTACCTTTGGTGATAATTGTTGCAAGATTACAAAGGGATCCCTAGTGGTATCAAAAGGAAAATATTATGGGACCCTATATCATTTATCTGGTGATATAATGACAAGTCATGCAACAACAACAAATTAAGTGAATGTTATTGTTGCAGGGGTGTTGTGGTATCAATGACTTGGACATATGAGTGAGAAAGGTATGAAAATTCAGCATGACCAAGGTATGTTTTCTAGGATTAAGTCCTGTAATTTAGACTTGTGCGAGCACTATATTTTTGGTAAATAGAAGAGAGTTTAATTTTCTGCATTCTCTAGTAAAAGTTCGGACCTTTTGCAACTTATCCATTCTAATATATTTGAACCAATCCCCACTCTGTCTATAAATGGTGCTTAGTATTTTCTAACTTTTATATATGATTATTCTGGAAGAGTGTGGGTGTATTTTCCGAAAAATAATTCGTAAGCCTTTGAGAAATTTAAGAAATTCAAGGAAAGAGTAGAGAAACGTTTGGGCAAGTCTAATTTATGTCTTAGGTTGGATAACGAAGGAGAGTATTAGTTCAAGGAATTTGATTAATTTTGTACCTGAGAAGGAATTAAGCACCAAAATATTGCTCCATATACTCCACAGAAAAATGGTGTTGTTGAGTGGATGAATCATGCAATCATGGTACGTGAAAGAAGCATGCTCAACACATCTAGGTTGGATAATGGATTATGGGTAAAGGTTGTTAATACAATTGCTTATCTTCTAAATATATCACTTATAGTTGCGTTGGATGAATATATTATAGAAGAAGTTTCATGTGGTAAGCCAATTGATTATTCATGTTTGTGTATCTTTGGTTGTGATGCATTTTCCCATGTGCCTAAAGAAAATTGGTCCAAGCTTGACCCAAATTCAAGGAAATGAGTTTTTCTCAGTTATGATAATACAATAAAGGGGTATAGACTATGAGATCCTACTGACCACAATTTAATTGTTATCCAGGATATTATTTTTAATGGAAATCCATGCAAAGGAAGGAGGTACACCAAACACCTAAGATTAGGCATGTTCAAGTAGAAATGAGTGAAGATGGAAATGAATCTTTTGATCAATATGACGAATTTAACAATTTCAATAGCCACAACTCAGAAGATATACATGTCCCAAGAGACATCCAGAATGGTATTCTCTTGATTTTTAGTCTTCTTTTGCTTTGTTAACTAATGATGTTTAACCTAGTTCATTTCAGGAAGCTATATATATGAGAATGTAGATAAATGGAAGAAATTCATGGAAAACGAAGTGAATGCACTACACAAGAATGAAATGTGGGAACTTGTGGATATCCCACCAAGAAGAAAGGTTATTGGAAACAACTACGTGTATAAAGTAAAGAAGAACAATGATGGTTTGATGGAATACTATAAAGCTTGTTTGGTGGCAGAAGGTTATGCATAGAAGTCAAATATAGATTTTAATGAAATATTCTCTCCAATTGTGAAGATAACTATTGTAAGATTTTTACTTGCACTTGTAGAAGCACATGATTTACAGTTAGAGCAACTAGATGTAAAAATGGCTTTATTTCATGGTGATATCAACAAATAAATTTATATGAATTGAAACAAACACCAAGGATGTGGTACAAAAAATTGACACCTTCATGAAGAGCCAAGGTTTCAGTAGAAGTGCAACTAACAATTGTGCATATTATAAGACGTTTGATTATATAATTTTTATTATATTATTGTTGCATGTTGATGATATGTTGGTTGCAGGCCCCAACATGAAGAAAATCACCGATCTTAAGGCTTAGTTGAATAACACATTTTAAATGAAGGATTTAGGAGCAACAAATCAAATTCTAGGGATGAAGATACACAGGGACAAAACATGTAGGAAGATTTGGTTAAGTCAAAATTCATATATAGAAAATATTATGCAGCACTTCAATATGCAGAATGAAAAAACAATTAGCACCCATCTTCATACACACTTCAAGTTGTCTTCTGAACAGTGTCTTACCTGCATAGAAGCAGAGAAGACAAGCATACCTCGTGTATTGTATTCATCAGTAGTAGGGAGCCTCATGTTCACCATGGTGAGCACTAGACCAGATATTGCCGCCCAAGCAATGGGAGTTATTATCCAGTTCACAGTGAATCCTGGTAAGGAGCATTGGAATGTTGTGA
Source organism: Larix kaempferi (assembly GCA_027924585.1). NCBI lineage: Eukaryota > Viridiplantae > Streptophyta > Pinopsida > Pinales > Pinaceae > Larix > Larix kaempferi. Next base: position 833,258 of record BSBM01000925.1, on the reverse strand, counting down.
AGTGGTTACTCAGATATTTAAAGGGCACTTCAAATGCTACTATTTTCTACAAAATAGTAGATTTAAGAATTAAAGGATTTGCATATTCTGATTTTGGTGGAGACAGAGATGGATGGAAGTATACTACAAAATATACTTAACTGTCATTGGTGAAGCTAAAAGTTAGACATCTAAGTTGTAGCTAGTAGTGTCCTTATCAACCACTAAAGCATAATATGTGGCAGCAACTGAGGCCACTAAGAGGCATTATGGATAGAGTGACTAATGGATGACTTCAAGATGATGTAGGGAATATATATTTGCATTGTGACAGTCAAAGTGCTATTAACTTAGTGAAGAATATAACATTTCATGATCGCATGAAGGATCTTAATATTAGTTACAATTTCATAAGAAAAGCAGTGGGAAAAAGTAGGGTCATGTTGGAGAAAATTGATACTAATGAGAATACTGTAGATATCCATACAAATTTGGTTAGAATAGAGAAGTATAAATGGTGCAAAACTTCTTTGGGCTTGCTGAAAATGTGATAAAGGCGGCATCAAGCAATGGCACATGAGTGAAAATCATAAGGCAAGGAACTTCATATATATTGACTTCAAGTGGGAGAATATTAGGAGATGAATTCAATGTCCATATTTGTAACATTTCCTATATATTGGTACATAAATATCTAGTCACATGATTCATAAGCATTAGGTGCATCGGGGGGGGGGGGGGGGTGTTGTGGCCAGGTCCCCCCTACCCAAGGGTGTGGGGGCGAAGTTTCGGAGGTGAAAATTTCTAAAACCTTCTATTGTATTTTGGATCCTTGTTGAACCCTTATATCTATTTTATAAAATGGGAGTGACCTCTAGAATTGCATCACAAGAGAAGAAAATATTGTAAATTTTTTGCCAAGTAATAGCAAAGATTGAAGTTTCCATTGCTCCGTGGTTTTATATATGCACAATAGGTTTTCCATGTAAATATCGTGTCTTATTGTTATAAGTTGTTTTCTTTTGTTTTTATATTTTTCTAACACTTTCCAAGGAGTTTGTTGTTTGCTTTTGTTTGTATAATTTTCTAACACTTTCTTGTGTGTGTGTGTTTGTGTGAATATCAAATAACATTCCCAAAATATTAAGAAAGAAGCATCAATGAAAGCAACTCAAGCTAAGATGAAGGCATATCAAGCTAGAATAAATGAGACAACTTTATAGAGAGTTTAAGTGTTTAGTATTTATTATTATTGTTATTATATTTATATATATATATATATATATATATATATATAATTAATTAAGAGCATTGTAAATTTTAGTTATGTCATAATTCAATATGTTAGGGTAATGCCAGGTTATCAAGTTATTGTAATGGTTATGTTTGAATTGAAATGCTAGTATTTAATCTCTTTTTTATTTTCTTCTCATAAAATCACTTATTATTTATTTATTTTTGTTTTCTTATTATTTAATCTCTTATGCACCTTTCATAGCATGTGTTGGTTCATGATATATAAATTCATGATTACCATATTATAATAAGAGTTATGAATTATTTGATATGTTGATTTAGGTATTAAAATGAAACATAATAAATTAAGATAATTGCAAAACCTTAAAAGATTTACCCCAATGGGTTGGATCGAATGGGTGACTGCTTTGAATTTCATATAGGAGGTATTGAGGTCAATCCCCCAAGTTAGTTGGCTCTATTATGTGTCTCTCTTGATATCACTACCAATTTAAGTGTTGCAATCAACATTAATGGGTTTACACTGGTCACCGTATACAAAATGTGGGGATATAAGGTTTTCATTGGAAAAAAAATTATAATAATATACACATCAAAATAATTTTAAATTATAAAATACACATAAAAAAAAATCATAAAATATTTAAATTATAACTAATTGATGTTTTTAATTATTAAATTAATGATTTTAGTATTCAATTAATAATTTTTCATATTAATTAAAAATTATAATAATATACACATCAAAATAATGTGCTCAACCATTGAAAAAAATTGGTATGTTACCAAATAAGGGCATCAATGATCTAAATTAGGTGATGCACAAGTCCTTTAAAATTGCATATATCATTGGGTTACTTGCATATGTTTTGGACTAGTAATTTTAAACTTTTATTGCACCCATGCTCTACCATATATTATGCATCGATGCTCTAACACGAACTAGGAGCATTAGTATTCTAACATGAATTATAAGCGTTGGTACTCTAACATGGCATCAAAGCATCAATAATATAAGATGACATCAGAGCATCTTCAACACATGGTGGACTCATTAGCGTTGTAGACTACATGTTAGTAATTAAAAACGTGTGGCACAACAACGATGTGGGAAGTCATGGTGCGTGCATCATCTATAAATATCCATTGGTACTTCGTGTGAAAATGGGATAAATGGTACCTTGTACACACCAAAAAGAATTGTGGATTGCACCAAGGGTACAACACCCCCTCATTCATTTATGGTGCACCTATATTGATGAAGTGCATTAATGCGCCTATGTTCATAAAGCACACTAGAGGACCATATAGGTCATGACCTGTGATATCATCTTATGTATGGTGCACCATATCTGTTCCAATCCATCAAGAAAAAATTCTGCTTTGCGACAAAAAAATGACCACAAAACCATAAAAAAAAACATATAATTCAATATGAAGGTTTTAGTGATTTTTTTAAACTTTTAGATCATACCTTAACATTAAGAGCCTTAGTAAAATATTTGTTAATACTTGATTCTTACTAGTAAATTATTAATAGATGAAAATAATTAAAACTAACTAAGAAGTAAAAAAATGGTGTAGGATACCTGAATGGGCATACAACCAAATTGACTAAAACAAAGCCAAATAAAAGACACAAGAGATAGATAAGCAGTGCATTACATTTCATTAATATTATGTACATATAAATACAATCATATGTGACCCTTGGTTTCATATTCCAAGGTGTCTCTTGCACTCCCAATGGCTATTCATTGTCACCTAATGGATTAGGTTTTCAACATTACCCCCTTAATTCGAAGGGGTGTATATGAGTCCAACTAGAGAGATGAAATCTGGAGAAGGACAACTACAAAAGGATAAAGAAGCTCTATGAATCAAAGGTTAGCATAAGTTGAAGTCTTCTACTAAGTGGGTGGTTTTAGGCTAACCACAAACTCTAGAACTTGGTGATAACTCTTATTCTTGTTCATCGATTCTATAGAACTTGGCTCTGACTTAGGTTCTCGCTCAATGGTTCCTGGAACATTTCGAAGGATAGAAGAAGCTAAATTCTTCTACTAAATGGTGGCTCAATGATGACCACAAACTCTATAACTTGTCTCAAAATCTTAGAGGTTCCTAGAACATTCCAAAATCTAGTAGAATCTTACTCATTCTACTAAATGGGTGGTTTTAGGCTGACCACAAACAAAATGAAGATCAGTAGAATATGGTGTTAACTTTGGTTCAGTGTTGCAACTTTGACTCTTGCTAGGTGGCTATGGCTCGAGGCTCTAACAACTAGCAGAAAGTTTTGGCTATGGCTGGCACTAGTTCAGGCTGGCTTGTTTCAGCTAGCTTGTTCTCGCTCACTTGTTTCTGACTATCAGTCATCCCCCTTGTCAAGAACAATGTGAGGAGAAGAGAATGTATCAACTACAATATATGTCAATACTCGTGAATGAACTCTTCGATATGACATATAAATCTTCTTGGTTATTGATTACCATTTCTAAGAAGCAAGGATCCCATAGTGAATCTTCTCTCTTATAGGTTTCTTCATAATGAAGCATCTATTTGAAGAATGGGTATGCTTTCCACAATGCTTACAATGATGAAGATAAAAATTCACTAATATTTCATATGGTCAACTTGATCACGATGTTGGCATGTCAAACTATGAACATGTGTAGATGAAGATGAAATTTATTTTAAGAACCTAGCACTTTGAAACTGGATTAGCTTGGAGAAATCAGGAATGTGAATGGTCACTTCCTTGTCATGCCCAAGATTAGTTCTATGCTTGTTGTGGGTGACCTCTTCCCATGGTCTAATGATGGGCTTTGAAAGAACAAGTGGAACCTCTGTGTGCATAACTTCGTCTTGATTTTCTTTTTCTTATGGTGAGCGGCCATTGATTTGCTTATGTTCTTCTGAAGTGGCATCAATATGTACAGGTTGCTGAAAATAATCATAAAGAGAATTGTTTTGAACATGAACAAGTTCAGAATGTGTTTCTTCTCGTTGGAGATGCGACTCAAGATGTAGAAACTCAAGTGTGTCTTGTGATTCTTTTATACAATTTCGAATGTGAGTGAGGGTGGTTGATAATACCATGACAGTGTTTTCAATAGTAGAAAGCAGTAGAGTGTTCAATAACTTTACAAAACTATTTATTCTAGCCATTGAAAACATGTGACTCACTCAGATAGTGAAGGGATTCTTGCAACTCCACCCTTTTACAAATACTCCACAATTAAGTATTCAACTCAGAAAGTGAAAGGGTGTCGGTCTCAACTGAAAATGCACCCAGGCACAATGCAATTCAACTTTCTTCAATTTTGACACTTGAAAATACAAGTGAATGACTACTTATAGGCTAATGCTGCTATATGTAACCTCTTATAAATCCATCACCTTATAACACCATTATAAGGAAAAAAACACCTTATATCTCCTACAAAGACCCTTATGACTCTTTTATAAGTACCTTATAACTCTGTGCAAGTCCCCTTTTAATGTCCTCCAAACATGTTATAAATACTTTCTTGTAATGGATTTGGAACCCAAGACCACTTTCTTACAAATATAAAGGACTTAAAAAATTATCCCATATAAAACACTTAATATAAATTGCAATTCTAAAAATTATCTTTCATATCACTTATATCCCTTTAGTTTTTTTTTTAATATTTCCAATTGGTATGTCCATACCTTTCTTCTTGGTCATGTATATACATCGCAAAATAGAATGTAGGTTGAGCTCATTTAAAGGAAGAATGTGAATATGAATAGGCCAACCAAGAGAAATAATCTCAGAAATCCCCAATTTACCCTATAATTGGCTTTAACTAAATCAATCTTGAGAATCATGACATCAAATTCCATTTTTTAAATAGAATGGATGCATTCCCAAGTAACCCCCACTGCATCCAAGATTTGTCTGTTTGCAAGAAAGCCAAATTGTTCTTATGTCATCATTTCAGCAAGTTTTGGTCTAATCTTGTTAGCAATAATTTTGTAATGATCTTATAGACCAAATTGCATAATGCAATAGGTCTATAGTCATTAAAACTTTTAGGTTTTTTCTTCTTAGGGATAAGGGCAATGTAGGTTTGATTAAGAGCCCTAGAGACATAACCTTCACATCTTGATTGTTCAACCATCTGAAGAATTTAATCTCCCATAATATCAAAGAAAGCCAAAAATAGTTCCACGGTCGAACCATATGGCCCGGGGCTCTTCTCATGAGTAAAAGTCTTTAGAACCCATTTAATTTATTTTAAGGTGACGGTTTCACCAATTTTCAAACACTCCTTTGAGTTGAAAAAAGAGGGAAATTGTTTAATGACCCTAAGTTGAGCTCCAATGTCAGTATGTTCAGGTCCTTTAAATTTTTTATAGAAGTGATGTACTGCACTCCTTTTCAGATGATCATATTTATGTATAACACTTCCTTCCTCATCTTTGATATCCCAGATAGAGTTTCTATTCCTTCTATATGTAGCATAATTATGGGAAAAACGAGTATTATTACCCCCGATAGAAATCTAAAGAACCCTTCTTTTTAGACGCCATGCCATCTCTTCTTGTTGAAGAAGGGAATTTCTTCTTTTTTCCAATTCCTAAATTTTTCAGTTTTTCTTCTTCCAGGAAAATACAACTTGGATTGTTTTCATGATATTTGCTTAAAAGATCTTCAACAAATTTTAATTCTTTTTCCTGATTCTTTTTTTAACTTTTCCCCAATTTCTGACCTGTTTTTTAAGACATCCTAACTTGTAAATCAAGTTGTCCATTGGACTTGTTCCACCAGGGACACATGCTGATATCCAACAATCCTTGACCAATTTGCATAAATCCGATTCATGTAACCAATTGTTTTTAAATTTGAAAAAATAATATCTCCTGGAGTTTACCCCATCCATTTGTAAGAAAGTTGCGAAATGATCAGAAATGGGAGTTTTTATTTCCCAGGTTCAAAATTTTTGAAGTAACTCAACTAAATGTTCACTCATAATGAACCTATCCAACCTTTTACTAATGGCAGCCTCACCACTTCTTCCATTGTTCTAGGTTGGACCCAAAATAGTGGGAGAAACATCTATAAGACTCGATGTATGCAAAATATTTTTGAAGAAGTCTGCTAACGGATCTAATCTTGCATTTATACCCCAAACTTCATCCTCAAACAAGGTAAAGTTTAGATCCCTTATGATGATTAAATTTTGTAACTTCAGGACTCCGCTTTTATCCAAAATTTTCCAGAAATCTTCTTTGTTTTTGTATGGGCCATAACAATTCAAAAACGAGAAAGGTATATCCATTTCTAGGAACATTCCCTTTAAGAGGATACCACCCATAGACTGGTAGGGTTTTAGAGCAACCAATTTAGGTTTCCAACATGAAATAATACCTCTGGAAAGACCATTAGAGTCTAGGGAACAAAGTTCCCAAGATGGCAAAAGTCTAGATAGTGTCTCTATAGCAGTAGAGGCATCACACATGGTCTCTTGCAAAAAAATTATATCTGGGCTAGTATATTTAAATAGTATAGAGAGAGCCCTAGCCTTCCCAACTACCCCTAAACCCCAAACGTTAAAGGATAAAATGGACATGGCATGTGTGACTACTGCAAATTTCCTTGTTCTTATTAATGGATCACCTACAAACTTTTTCATGGCTCCAGGGGTATAAGACAAGGGTGCCCTTTTTCTCCCCTACTTTTCCTACTTGTTATTGATGGGATAAGTAACTTAATCCACTCTGCTAGGAAGGATGGAAAACTAAAAGGTGTAAAAATTACTACTTCTATTCTTATATCTCATACATTGTTTGTTGATGATGTAATTCTGTTTGGAAGGGGAACAATTGAGGAATGGAAACAATTTGCAGGAATTATTAATTTATTTTGTGTTGCCTCAGGTATGGAGTTCAGCTTCTCAAAGTCTGCCTTCTATTTTCATAAGGTAGACCAACATATCATGGAGAGGATAAATACTTTCTTACCTTTTCAGACTTATGTGCTTGAAGATGGTTTTAAATATTTGGGTTATCATTTAAAACCCAACTGCTACAGGGTAAAAGGATGGATGTGGCTAGTCCAAAAAAATGAAAAAAGGATAAGTAACTGGACTTATTGATTACTGTCTCTTGGTGGTAGACTAAATTTTCTAAATTTAGTTTTGGTTTGCATACTTGTGTTTTGGTTCTTGTTGGCATATCTCCCAAAAACAATCAATAAGATGCCGCAAAAATTGATGTTTAATTTTCTATGGTTTGGCACAGTGGGAAAGAACAAGTTGCATCTAACAAATTGGAAGATATTATCCCTACCAAAAAAAAAGGGTGGCGGGATATAAAGAACCTGGAGTGGTTCAATACTGCTCTTGATATGAAAATCATGTGGAGAGGCTTATGGGGGAATGGTCTATGGAGTAAGGTTATTCATGGGAAATATATCAAAGTTGACACTATCCATTGGATCAGAAATACTAGAAAATCAAACAGAAAATCATCCAATTTCTGGTCTGGTTTCTTAAAATATTTTTATTAGATAAGCAAGAACCTTGCTTGGAAGGTTGGTACAGGTGAAAAATTACTTGTTGGAACTGACCCGATAGTGGGTTGTGAAGAGAGCTATAAACTATCAAATGATATTATAGAATACCTGCAAGAAATTGGTTACTCAACACTTTCACAGATCAAAAAATCTGATTGGAGGGGGAATATTGGATCTTATTGGTATAGTGCCGTAGACATGGGAATTGGGGGAATTATGGAAAATGAATGGGATGCCTATGTTTCTTGTTTGAATTTTGCAAGGATCAGACTCACAAAGGCTGATGACAAACTGTTATGGATAGGCAATAAAAAGAATGGACAGACAACTACAAAAGATGCCTATCTCTCCATATCAAACTTTGAAAACTATATTGTTCCTAAATGGTGGTATGAGAAGTTATGGAAGTGGAAAATAACACAGGAATTAAAATGTTTTGTTTTTTTTTTTTTTTTTTTTTTTGCTTTTTTTTTTTTTTTGTTTTTTTGTTTTTTGTTTTTTTGTTTTTTTGTTTTTTGTTTTGTTTTGTTTGTTTGTTTTTTTTTTTTTTTTTTTTTTTTTCTCTGGATTGTTCTAGAAAACCCTATTCTCACTTGGGATAACTTAATTAAGCGTGGTTGGGAGGGGCCAAGTAGTTGTTATTGGTCACCTTATATGTCAATTAATTACAACCAACATACATAATGCTCAATATAAATTGTCAAACCCAGGGAGGTCTTTTATTTCAATGGCAATAAGCACAATCTATGCATAAACATATTTCAGTAGTTGATCAAGTAATTGGAGATAACAATCCTACCTATCTGCTCAGCCAACTCATTCCATAAGAAAACTAATCTAGCTCATACATCTAGGAAATTAAAGTGCAACTACCTTCCTACAGAAATCGACCTAGCAATTATTGATCTAAGAATATAAATGAACTAGATTAATTTTGCAAGAAGTTAAATCCTATAATTATCAAACTACAGTATTCAATCTTTACCAAAATGATCCATCTAGCAGCTACTGTTACTCAATCACAATCTGACTACTCTAATGAATTAATTGAAGATACAACAGCAACCAGAAATTAAACATAAGCTTGAACTCTAAATTGACAACTATTGGAAATCCTAGAAAGCATAAATGACTGAAACGAATGGAGCTGAGCTTGGTTGTCGCAGCTATTGAACACACATGCATAATCAAACTAACCTACATAGTCGACTATCACACCACGCAGTTACAACTATTCATATGCAGGAGATAAAGTACCAATAAAGAATGCAATCATAAACTCACTGTTGCAACTATCCGAAATACACCTAATGCAATTCCACAACACACAACAGGAAATGAATAGATCTAACTATCTAAGTAAATCAAAAATCTCTATGAGAAGGCGGGCCCTGGCCTTCTAACAGAGACATCGTGAATCACCACGAATTAAGACACAGAAATGGAAGTAACTTTGCTCTTCATTAAAAGATGGAAATTCACAGTCTCAATCTCTGTTACAGCCCGTACAACAATTGATGATTGACCAACCCCCGACATGGAAATCCTTCCCATATTTATACATACAAAATGCAGTTCGTGATCCACTAATCTCGTGCAGCAATGAAGATCTATGATCGACATGCTGCAGAGTCACAGCTAATTGTTACAACCGCATTGAATGAGGTTGTTTAATCATAAAAGATGATGTTATGCTGGAGAGCCATAGATCAACGGATTAGCAATCTGGAAGGTGACTTGTCTGTTGCAGCTATACTCTGTTACAGCTACCTATTACAGCTCACGTGGAGAGATGCAATGTCCCTTGAAAATATGAGGAATCGAGCTAAAAGAGTAACAACTGGCGCCACGTATGATTGCTTCCAAGGCATGGTAGCTGATACACCTGTGCTTTGAGCTTTGACTAAATGAAACCACACAAGTTAGCATAATTCAAAGGCTAGGATCTTGAACTATAACAATCTTAGGCCTAAAATGAATAAAGAAATAAGGAATTATACCTGTCGATATTATTGGTTGATCTTGAGGAAAGGAATATATATGGCTTGTGGAAATAGGATGTAATTAGGGAAAAATGATGAAATAAGGATGGCCAAAAAGGGGCATTTACTGGACCCAACATCTCCCCCCAACTATCCGATTGCATGTCCTCATGCAACAACCTCCACTAGTTCGAATCTGAGTCTGAGTTGAATTTGTGAAGATTTGTGAGATTGTAGGCAAATTCTAGTGTTTCCCCTCGAGGCACAAACCCATAACAGGCTGTCCATTTCTCCCAACACAGCTTCTCTTCTTCTTCAGTCAAAGCATAGTTGTTCCTGTAAGGACTCACAAGTAGCCATATGAGAGGGAATCTGAATCTGAATCCAATCCACCAAGGTCCACAATTTTCCATGCACTGCACATATCTAGGAACCCTTGTCAAGGCTTGCCTGAAATTCTCAAAGTAGTATGGGTCCCCTTCCTTTAGAGATGAAGAAGAATATAGCCATTTGTATTCACTACCTTCTAGAGCACTCTGCTGCATATTAAAAATCATCGGGACACAGGTAGTGAGGATTTTATCTCGCAATTTTCAAAATATTGGGCAATTGCAGGAACCCTGAGAGATCCAGCATGATTTGCTATGAGTTCTTTTGGATCCTGAGTTTCACCCCTAATCTAGAGAGTAGAATTCTCCTCATTCTTGAGGATGGTTTGGAAAGCATCTCGCCATTTTACATGGTTGATGACAAAAGAGGCAAATGCCCTCAGCTGAACATCCCCAAACAAGGCAAGGGATTGGATGGAGAGTCAATATAACAAGCCCTATCATGTAAATACAATTCACATAACAAATGCTGATCCTCAAAATCACTTTTCAGAAATGTTTCTAAAAAATGGGTAGCTGTTGCCAAATCAAATGATCTCCCTTCCTTCAGAGCCCTCAATTGAAATAAAGTTGTCTGCTCGTGAAGAAAGACAGGGTAAGAGGGGGATGGAGCCCTACAACTCAGTAATTCTAGGGAAAGAGTATACATTTTGATTTTTTCTTGTTGCAGGGACTTAAGTTTCTTCAATTCTTCCAAATTTTCTTGAAGTTTTTCCCACCAGATTTTCTGGAAGAATAACTCCTCAACCCACTTTTCTCTCAACTCCTTGATGGTATTTCTATGTTCATGGAGAGAGATAATCCCTGTTCTGCACCGATCAATATATTTGTGCCATTTATCCAACTCAAGGTTTAGCCAGAGAATCTTTTTCTCTAACCGTTGAATTCTTCTGTTCTCCACATCCTTTTCATCATCAGAGTCTAGATAAATGACTTCCTGAGAAAGATGTATTCCTACCTTGTCCCCAGCTGTACTGACTTCCTCATTTTGATGTGGCAGTGTAACAGTTTCATCCTCCATTGGTGTTGCAGTGGTCTGTGCCTATAATGAAGTCTCAACAATTGATTTTGGGGATGCTGGTTCTTGTGTAACAACATACTTTCTTTCCATTTCAACCTTAGCAATCTCAGTTTGTGTTACAGTCTCAACAAATGTTCTTAGGACTGCTGGTTCTTGTGTGACAACATCCTTTCTTTCCATTTCAACCTCAGCCATCACAGTTTGTGTTGCAACTTCAACAAATGATTTTGAAAACACTGGTTCTTGTGTAACAGTGTTCTCTTCTTGATCCTTGATGTTAAATATTGCTGTGTGAGTTGTAGCCTCACTATATATTTCCAAAGGTGCTAGTTCTTGTGTCACAACCCCCTGCTTTTCAATTTCTTCGAACTGCTGAGATTGTTTCTAGGTTATCTCAAATCCCTCTGACTGATGAGATTGGTACTAAAGAAGTTCGGTATCCCCTGATGGCTGGGACTGCACTGTTTCATCTCCTATATTCAAATCAGGGATCACTTCAATTTTTGGCTCATTTTCCCCCATCAGTTCTATTTCTGGTGTTTTCTTCCTCCTGCTTTATCTGTGCATGATTTTGTGATACAAATCCCAACACCATAACTCTGTGTCCTGCTGCAAAGAATATGTCTCCACACTCTAGGAAAACAATCTATCCTTGCTCCTCATTTTCTAATGCAAGAGATGAATTTTCTAATAAATTTACAGCATCTAACAATGTGTTCAAATTCTTCTTTACTTGTTTTCCAACTACTCCCTTCAATCTTTCCAACTTATTTCGCAATGTCTGCACTTCCTCCTTTAATAATTCATTTTCAAACAGGAGGTTTTCAATTTGAGGTTCTTCTATGGAAGCTTCCTGTGTGACAGCAGGTGACTTGGGGTTCAGAATGGGAATTTCTATATCTACCCCTGTTACAGGTGCTATTTCTGCCATAGGTAACTCAATATTTGCTCTGATTGCTCCTTCTGTCTCTGCTGAGGGTACTTCACTATTAACCCCAATTGCACCTGCTGTCTCTGTTGCTGCCATGGATGGAGTCCTCCTTTTCTTTACCATTTCCACTGGCCGGTCTCCACTGCATGATGCTACTGATGCTGTGGCAGCTCTGGTTTTTCTTTTCTTTGCTGTAGTGGATGTCTGACCCTTGTCCCCTGGATTTTTTCTTCGTTTCTTTGACACAGGGGTCTTTTCTTTAGTCTCCTCCTCCTCAATAATGGCCCCCCTTATCTCAGGAGAGGATGCAACATCCAAAACCTCCACATTTCCTTCTCATGCTGCTTCTGCCTGATACTCTTCCTCCTGAATTCCTGCTTCTGCAGTTGCAGCTTCTACTATCGTAGCTTTAACAACTGCTCCAGTTTCAGCTACTTATTCTTGTGCCATGGATTCCATCACCATTTCTTCAATAACAGGTTTTGCTATTGTTGCAGCATCCCCGATATTTACCTCATCTTTGTCCTCCTTCTGGTTTCCTGATGCTCCAACCTCCCCCCCAACTAGATTTGAGGAACGCCGGTCCTCTTCACCTTCTCCGATACCCCCCACTTCTAATACAGGTCCTCTAAATGGCCAGACCCCCGCAAAAAATTGCTCACAGGTTAAATTGTGATTTGCAAGGGCCCTTAAGACTAACAATTTAACTAGGCCATGATTGGTAAGGGAGGAAACTGGGTGTTGGGCCGTTTTTGCATATCCAGCCATGGTTTGCAGAGCTTTAAAAAGATAGAATGGTATATTTACTAAATTACCATGACGTAAGTGAGACAATAAAGGAAGTTCAGAGAAGGAAACAGTTTGGTACCTTCCTTCACAAGAAATATATTTCTTCACAAAGGCTGCCACTTGATTCCAGGGTCATGGTAATGATGCCAATTCTAACCCACAACGCTTTGGACGAACATTCTCCCTGACTGCTAGAAATTCTCTTACAGTTGTCGCATTATGTGCTTTCCATCCAAATAGCTTCTTTCCAATCTGGGGTAAGCCAGTAACCTCTGCTATGATTTCTTCTGTAACATCCATGCGCAGTCCCCTGACCTCAGAGTGACTATCAGTCAGGTTGAGGGCGAATTGTAATGTGGTTTCTGTGTGGAAACCATTCAACTGTTCAAAATATTCCATCCAACCTGCTGCTATGAAAATGTTAAGAACTATAGCATTAGTGCTCAAGGATTCCATATTCATGAGTTCATGCCAGACAGGGTTGCCCATATCAGCCTTTCTTCAAAATCCAGGTAATGAATACAACAAGTAACAGTCCGGACGTGGGAGTTGCAGCATGCGAACATGCAAGGAATCGTTGGAGTTTAAAATCGGGTATTTTTGGAAAGTCGGCGCAAGTATGAAATCCCATTGAAATGAGACAGTTATGGAAAGTTGGCTTAATTGGGGTATCCTAGTGCTTAAATGGTACGGCCTTGCTGACAGGGACTAAAAGACAGTGCATAATCATTATTGCCATATTCAATTTCACGCTTAATCATGTAAAAGTCTGAATTTGTACCTTTTGCGTTATGCATTCAGCCGTGAGTTATCACTATAGCCCACCTCCCAATAAAACGAGCATAAATGCGTATGTTTCGAGGTGATTTGGCCGTCGCCATTCAGTTGAAAGATGCCTGAGACACCTAATGTTGTCTTCTTGGAGGACTGTGATTGGATCCATGGAGCAAGCATTCAAATTGACGCCAGATTGAGTCAATATTACCGACATTAATTCAAAAAAAGGACAACTAGCAGAATTGCAACGGGCATGAAGAAATTCTAGCGGAGTCACAGCTGTACGGAGAAAAAGTAAAATAAATGAAGAATAGCGGAGTCGTAGTTGCTGAACTTAGTGGAATAGGAAAACATGGTGGAGTCGCAATTGCTGGCAAAGAGCGAAAATGAAGTGGAAATAGTGGAGTCACAGCTACTAGACTTAGCAAAATAAGCAAGAATAGCAGAATCGCAGCCGCTGGCAAAAAGTGAAAATAAAATGGAAATAGCAGAGTCGCAGCTGCTAGACTAGCAGAATAGGAAAGAATAGCAGAGTCGCAGCTATTGGAAAAAAGGAAAATGAAATGGAAGTAGCGGAGTCACAGCTGCTAGACTAGCGGAATATGCAAGAATAGCGGAGTCGCAGCTGCTGGCAAAAAGCAAAAATGAAATGGAAGTAGCGGAGTCGCAGCTGCTAGACTAGCGAAATAGGCAAGAATAGCGGAGTCGCAGATGCTAAAAAAAGATGCAGTGAATGGAAAATGGCGAAGTTACAACTGCGAAAATTGGAAGAATGGACAAGGTAAGGAGTCACAGCTGTGCAAAAATGAGTAATAGGCGGACTTTCAGCTGGCTGCTGAAAAACTAATGAATCATCCATCTTTTTCAAAGAGCTTTATTAAATCAGGAAACAATGTAAGGTGCCTACAATCATCTGGCCCAGTCATGACTGTTGTTCCTCCAATTAATTCCTGCACACAACTCTTCAAAACAAACTGATCAAGTGCAAAATGAAAAATAGATAAAATACAGAATGAAAAATAAATTATTTATGTACAAATGATGTGGAAGTTGCAGTTCTTAAAAATTCATAGGGGTGGAGAAAACTCCCTGCCCTAGCGTTAACTGATAATCTGGATCTGCTGCAACCTGTGAAAGGAAAGCATCCCTTGAGATTGGTTTGTGATACAGTTGCAGCCGATGACCATTTGCGAATAATGGTGTCTTGTTTTCATCAATGGTGATCAACCGAACTGTTCCATTGTCAAATACACGATCTATTTGATAAGGTCCCAACCAACGAGTGCGTAGCTTGCCTTTGAAATCCCTCTTAAACCGTGAATCATATAACAAAGCCCAGTCTCCTTCTTGGAATACTTTCTTCTTTATGAATCTGTCATGCCACTTAGAGTGCCGCTGTTGGATTAAATTTGTATGATTTACTGCTGTTGTGTGCTTATCCAATTCATTAAGTTGATTCAGTCGGTTCCTTCATGCTTCTGATAAACCCAGATTTGCTTCTACAGCTGTTTTCAAAGTCCCGATTTCAAATTCAATTGGGAAAACAAGATTCTTACCATACACTAGCTCATATGGGGAAAAACTAGTGGTGTTACGCCATGTAGTGCGATAGGCCCATAGTGCCTCTGGAAGTCTCTCATCCCAATATTTACGATGGCTTTTCATTGTCTTTGTCAAAATAGCCTCAATAACCTTGTTTGAACTCTCCACTTGGCCATTGGCTTGTGGATGATATGGCGAGGTTATTCTGTGCTGAATATGAAATTTCTGTAACAGCGCTTCTAGCTTGTGAGACACAAAGTGTGGTCCACCATCTGTGACGATTTCCTTGGGTACTCCAAACAGAGTGAAAATTTCTTCATACAGGAAATCAATCATAGCCTGATCATTAGCCTTAACCAAGGCTACAGCTTCTACTCATTTGGTCATGTAATCTGTACAAACCAAGATGTGAACTTTCTGTTTCGAGGGAGGGTTGATAGGCCCTACAAAATCTAGAGCCCATCTATCAAATGGTTCAACCACGAGCTATGGATGCAAAAGAATTTCATCTAATCTATTGGGTTTTCCCATCCTTTGGCAGCTATCACATGTCTGAAAATACTTCTTTACGTCCCTGAACAATGTGGGCCAGAAATAACCCATTCTCAAGACTTTATGACCTGTCCTTTTGTCAGCAAAATGTCCCCCACAGGGCTCATCATGGAAAGCTTTAAGAATACTAAAGATCTCATCTTCTCTAACACATCTTCTGATATCTAAATCAAGCCTTGTATAGAAAAGATGGCCATCAATCCATCAGTACCTAGCACTCTGTTGTATGATCTTTCTTTTTTCTCTCTTCGATAGATGTTCTAGAAGCTTACCTGCAGCCAAAAAGTTAGCAATATATGCATACCATGGGGAATGGGCTGATACTGCAAACAAATGTTCATCAGGGAAGGAATCTTCGACTAGTAAATTTTCATCACTGTTAGTAAGTCGAGATAAAAAATTTGCAGCAACATTTTCCTTCCTTGGTCTATCAATAATTGTGATATCAAATTCCTGTAACAATAACAACCATCTAGTAACTCTAGCATTCGTGATTGGTTTATTCATTAAATATTTGATGGCAAAATGATCAGTGTGAACGAAAGTATAATATCCAGTAATATAATGTCTAAATTTGTTGATGGCATAAACAATGGAAAGAAATTCCTTTTCTGTGACAATATAGTTTAGTTCAACAGGAGATAAGTTCTTACTAATGTAATAAATTGCATAAGGAGCATTACCTTCCTGTTGTCCCAAAATTGCTCCAATGGCAATGTCTGAAGCATCTGAAGAAATATGAAAAGGAAAAGGCCCTCGTAAGATGTGTGTTGTAGATAGCCTTTTCTTTAGCTCAATAAACGTTGTTTGGCATGCTTCATTCCAGACAAACTGTGCATCCTTCATCAATAGAGTGAACAAAGGAGAAGCTAGTTTGGAAAAAATTTCTATGAACCTTCTGTAATAGCCAGCATGCCCCAAGAAGCTATGCACATCCTTCTGTGTTCCAGGAGTTGGTATGTTTTCAATTACCTTGATTTTGGATGGATCTACTTGGATACCATCATAAGAGATGAAGTGCCTCAACACTATGCCCTCGCTCATCATCATATGGCACTTTTCAGTACTTAAAGAGAGTTGGCTTTGTTCACGGCGTTTCAAGACCTTTTCTAAATTTTTCAGTGCTTCTTCATAGCTATCACCATATGGAGTAAAGTCATCCATAAAAATCTCCATGCAATCATTTACCATCTCTGAAAAGATTCCAATTACTACTCTCTGAAATGTGGCTAGTGCGTTGCACAACCCAAAAGGAAGTACCTGATATGCAAAAGTCCCCCAGGGATAGGTGAAAGTGGTTTTGTCCTGGTCTTCTGGAGCAATCTGGATTTGGTTGTAGCCACTAAAACCATCCAGAAAGGAAAAATACTTCTTCCCAGACAAGGTATCAAGGACCTGATCGATAAAAGGTAAGAGGAAGTGGTCCTTCTGCGTTGCCTTGTTCAATTCTCTGTAATCCACGCAGACCCTCCATTTCCCATTCTTCTTTGGCACAATCACGAGCGGAGAAACCCACTCACTGTCTGAAATTGGGTTTATAAATCCTGCTTCCAAAAGTTTTTTGATCTCTTCTTTCACAATGTCTCCTAGGTTCGGGTTCATCCTTCATTGTGGTTGACACATAGGCCTAGAGTCGCTCTTAATATAAATGTGATGGGTACATAGATTAGAAGGAATCCCTTTCATGTCTGTATACTCCCAGGCGAAATCTCCTCTACGTTGTTTCAGCAAGGTGACTAGCTATTCCAGCTCACTGGGCGCAAGGTTTGAATTGACGTTCAATGTTTTCCATGGCTCAATTTCCACTGGTACACTTTTCGAATTCTGAAGTACTGGAATTATACTGGCATCACTGACTAGAGTTTCTTCTGTAAGATTTTCTTGTTCTGCTTCATCTAACATACTGTTAAGAATCTGGTAAATGTGCTTGTTGACAGACGTCGGCTCACTGATGAAACTGTTAATGGCATCATCCTTTGTTTCATCTTTCAACGTTAAGGCTCTCCCTATTGTTAATAACAACTGGACACCTTCCTCTTCCTCCAAATCTGCCCACAGTGGAGTTTCAGCTTCTGTGCTTGGTCGAGTTGGAAGGTACAAGGTTAGGCTCTTAATCTCAGTCCCGTCTGAAATGGTCATAGATCCTGACCAACAGCTGATACAGGCATCTGTTGTGGCCAACCACGGTCTTCCCAGGATCAGTGGGTCTCCCCCCAACTGGGATTTCGGATGTAACACCAAGAAATCCGCAGGGTATTTCCATGAGTCAACTGAGATCATGAGGTCATCTAGGATCTCCTCAGGCTTGATTGTTTATCTGTCAGTAAGTTCCAAAATAGTAGGGTTCGGCCGAAGGTTAGTGAGTCCAAGTTTCTTCACAGTTTCTATGGTCATAACGTTAATATCCGCACCTAAGTCTACCAAGACGTTGGGGATTTGTGTGTTCCCTATGTGAATTGTCATAGTAGGATTTCCATGGTCATCATATTTTGCCATAGGGGTCTTCCCCATTATCAATTCGGAAAGCTTTCCCAATACGTGTACAGTGGGAGGATCCCTAGTCTTCCTTCCTGGTTTCTTGATACACAAATCCCTGACAGTCTTATCATAAATGGGCACGTCATGAAGGGCTTGTAACAGTGGAATTTTGACATACAAATTTTTCAATTCTCCTAAGAGATTAAATCGAGGTTGTTCCACTGTACTTTGCAGAGCCAATCGTTTAGGGTATGGCGGTTCTCTCATCAACTGTGTAGGCTGTGATACATCGTGTGTTATTCTCTAAGTTTCAACTACTGTTTTGGTAGGAGTATCAACATCCTCAATGATGGGGCTTGCTGAATTGACCATATTCTCATAGTGCTGATTCAGTCCAGTTTCAATCACTGGGGATGAAACATCCTCAGTGATAATGGGTTCCACTACCCTCCCTGATCGTAATTGTATGTCATTGCAGGGAATCTAGGTGATGGAATACGTAGGCATGTTGGTAGTCTCAAATTGATGGACTACTTTATTGTTTGGGTTTCGGTTAGGTTGTGCAGGCAGCTGTGGTCGAAGTGGTGCATTGACAGGTGTGCCATTGTTTTGAAATGGGAGCTGTGGTTGCTGATTCTGTTGAGGAGAATACTGTTGATACTAAGTCTGGTGATGGGGAAAGTTATTTCCTTGGTAAGAATTTCTCCAGTTGGAATTCCAAGGAGTTTGATTGTTTGACTGCTGTGACCATGGTGTCCAAGAATTAGGATTTTGCATTGGGTTCTAAGATGGATGCCAATGGTTACCAAAATAATGTGAAGGGAATTGTGTATTCATATTATTCATATTGTTCATACCATTCATATTATTCAGAAAAAATGATGGGTCTTGATTCATATCTTGATTGCGAGGCTTCCATGGTTTCTTCTGTGCAATGAAGTAAGCATGTTCCACATTTGAAGTAGATGCCTGCAGAACTTCCTTGACCTTGGGTAGTGAGGGGCATTCCTTAGTGTCATGCTCCAACTCACATATCCTACACATCTATGCTTTGTCCAATAGGCACTCCTTCAGTGGATGCTTTTTCCTACATTTGGGATAGAATACACCAAGTGTAAGGTCTTCTACAACTTGCCTCTATTTTTCTCTTAAGACATTTGACTCTGAGGAAATGGAGCTCATCATATCAGTTTTAAAATTCTCCAGCAAGTTTCCTATCTCTGCTCAAGTGGCTCCTCCACTAGCTGACTTCTTTGCCCTAGTGAAGACATCCTGATCTCGATCCTTGTCTAATTTGTTAGTTCTAGAGGATCCCCTTGAGTACCTTCAACATAATTCAATAATCTTCTCGAAGGGTTCCTTTGATATGTCCCCTTTTCCTAGCAAATTCAACATATCAAGGAAGTCTTCTCTAATTCCTCGTAGCAGAATGATCTTAAGTACATCTTTTCCAATCTCAACATGTCCAGACCTTTGTAAATTATACAACAATATTTCCACGAAGTCTTCCAAGCTCTCTTCTTCCTTTTGAGCCATTTTAAACAATTCCTCCTTTCTGTCCTTGGTTCTGCAATATTCTTGATATTTAGAAAGGAAGGTGTTTTTCATTTGGTCCCAAGTAGTAATGGTCTCACGACCTAGACTCATGAACTAGCGCAGAGCATTTCCCTTCAGGGTGGCTGGGAACAGTTTCAACTTCTGAGCACTAGAGGTATAGTCATAGCTGCGACAGAGGATATCAAACTCAAAAAGAAATTCATTAGGATCCTCAGAAGATTTACCATGGAAATTCGGGAAAAATGATGGTGAGATGTTTTTCATGGGAGCTGCTCCAGGTGTCTGGAGGATAGGGAATTCCAATGTAGCCATAGTATTACCAGGATGATTATTTTCCACTTCTTCTTCCCGGTTCTCCCCATGTTCATTCTCACCTTCATGTTCCCTATCAGCCATGTTTTTAGTCCAGAATTCAATGGCCTCCTTTATGCGTTTTTCCTCTACTTTTGCTTCTGCTTCTCTTATCCTCTCTTCTTCCCGCCTCCTCTCTTCCTCTGCTACTCGACGAGTCTCCAACCACACTTCTTTAGTAACTCTGGTTCCGTTGATATGATAAATCTCCTCTCTATCTGGTACACCCACAGTGCTTCCCTTATCTTCAGGAGGTTTATTTTCTGCAATAGGAGTTGAAGGTCCCGTTGTATTCTCCATTGTTGATGATGAATTCTCAAGATGGGGAGGAACATAATTTCCTCTTCCTGTAGACGTCCGCGGTGGTCTAGTAGAAGAATCTACCTTAGCAATTATATCATCGATGAATGTTTCCCTTCCCAGACCTGCATTACGACCTCAACCTCGTCCACCTGCAATGTTAGTATTCAAAGGGGGTTCCCAATTTGTTTTTCTTGTATTCATGCATGATGTAAATGATTAAACTAAAATGAAATCAAATAAAACCAACTACTAACTATGTCTATCTATTACCATCCCCGGTAGCGGCACCAAAATGTTGGTCACCCTATATGTCAATTAAGTACAACCAACATACAGAATGCTCAATATAAATTGTCAAACCAAGGGAGGTCTTTTATTTCAGTGGCAATAAGCACAATCTATGCATAAAGATCTTTCAGTAGTTGATCAAGTAATTGGAGATAACAATCCTACCTATCTACTGAGCCAACTCATTCCATAAGAAAACTAATCTAATTCATACATCTAGGAAATTAAAGTTAAGCTACCTTCCTATAGAAATAGACCTAGCAATTATTGATCTAAGAATATAAATGAACTAGATTAATTTTGCAAGAAGTTAAATCCTATAATTATCAAACTACAATATTCAATCTTTACCAAAATGATCCATCTAGCAGCTACTATTACTCAATCACAATTTGACTACTCTAATGAATTAATTGAAGATACAACAGCAACCAGAAATTAAACATAAGCTTGAACTCTAAATTGACAACTATTGGAAATCCTAGAAAGCATAAATGACTGAAAGGAATGGAGCTGAGCTTGGCTAGCACAGCTATTGAACACACATGCATAATCAAACTAACCTACACAGTCGACTATCACACCACGCAGTTACAGCTATTCATATGCAGGAGATAAAGTACCAATAAAGAATGCAATCATAAACTCACTGTTGTAGCTATCAGAAATACACCTAATGCAATTCCACAACACACAACAGGAAATGAATAAATCTAACTATCTAACTAAATTGGAAATCTCTGTGAGAAGGCGTGCCCTGGCCTTCTAACAGAGATGCCGTGAATCACCACGAATTAAGACATAGAAATGGAAGTAACTTTGCTCTTCATTAAAAGATGGAAATTCACAATCTCAATCTCTGTTACAGCCCGTACAACAATTGATGATTAACCAACCCCAAGCATGGAAATCCTTCCCATATTTATACATGCAAAATGCAGTTCGTGATCCACTAATCTCATGCAGCAATGAAGATCTATGGTTGACATGCTGCAGAGTCACAACTAACTGTTACAGCCGCATTGAATGAGGCCGTTTAATCATAAAAGATGTTGTTATGCTGGCAAGCCATAGATCAACAGATTAGCAATCTGGAAGGCGACTTGTCTGTCGCAGCTATACTCTGTTACAACAATCTTTTATAGCTCACGGGAGAGATGCGCTGTCCCTTGAAAATATGAGGAATCGAGCTAAAAGAGTAATAATTGGCGCCACATATGATTGCTTCCAAGGCATGGTAGTTGATATACCCGTGCTTTGAGATTTGACTAAATGAAACCACACAAGTTAGCATAATTCAAAGGCTAGGATCCTAAACTATAACAATCTTAGGCATAAAATGAATAAATAAATAATGAATTATACCTGTTGATATTATTGGTTGATTTGGAAGAAAGGCATATATATGGCTTGTGGAAATAGGATGTAATTAGGGCAAAATGATGAAATAAGGATGGCCAAAAAGGGGCATTTCCTGGACCCAACAATTGCACTTGTGCAACTGTGCACTTGAATCTATTGATCATATTTTTATCTCTTGCTCCTTTACTATAAATTGATGGCTTTTTGTCCGCTCCAATATGGATATCCCCATGAATTGGGGTAAAGAGACCATGGATAAAAGTTTCTCTATGTGATACAGCTCCGTTACAAATCACAGGTTTCTTCCTATTATAATTTGTTGGGTGATATGGAACCTTAGGCATGCTTCTGTTTTTGAAGATAAAACTCCTTCACTAAATTTGGGAAAGGCCAGGGTTTTAAATCTGTTTGAGGAACTACATCCGTTGCAAGCAAAAAATACAAATACCAAGAATATTATTGATCTTCCTGATATGGATGAGGCACATGGTTTCTTTAACAGAGCAACTATGGATGGTAAATGTGGTGCGGGAGCTTTCTTAATTTTAAACTGTTCTCACAACTTCAAGTTGAAGTTGAACTGCTAAATTGGCACAAACACAAAGGCTGAGTTGCTTGCTTTATGGTGTCTTGTCAGGTTTACAGTTTTCTTGGGCATAGATTCTATCAGGTTATTTGGAGACTCATTGACTATTGTCAACCGCGCAAAAAATACTAGTGATCTTCAATCTATTGATCTTCTGCAATGGTGTAACAGAATTGATGGAATTTTTTACAGCTTTCACAAATGGAGATTCAACACATTTTCTGGGAATTAAACTCTATCACGGATACTCTCTCAAAAGATGCATTGCAACTCTCTGTTGGTAAATCATATTGGGAAGAATTCATTGAGGACCAACTGGAACATAAGGGCCATATCTCCATTTTTGAATGTTAGGATTTAGTCTTGTGACTTATCAACTTTAGCTTATTGTGGACACAAATCCCTCTGTTGTTTTGTGGTCTTTGTTTAAGACTCGATGATTTTTTGATGATCAAGGGATTATGATGAACTGTAACTTGAAACTTTCATAGACACTTCTTTGATCTATATTTTGTACTTTTTGATTCAATGGAATAACAAAAGTATTTTTTTTCTTCTTCTTGAAAATAAAAAAAAAACGCCAACTGATATCACAACCGAGCAATACAACAATGTCGACCTACCTTTTTTCCATGCCTTTCTATCTGATCTCACTTCTTCTTCAATGGTCTTTTAAATTATTTGGACCAAAATCGGACTGTGCATCTTTGACCTGATTCAACGTAGTAGATGGAGAGGAGAGTCCGTTTTCACAATCAAATAGTTGTATATATATTCACAATCAATATAAATCCATAGAAATTATTGCTTAAGTATTGTACACAAACTCATCTGTTGTCTTTACAGGGTTAACCAAACTAATAGACACAAGGACCTGTTCATACCATTCAAAGCTTCATTTGGCTCCGTCGAGCGTTCCAAGATTAGTCTTCAATATTAAGAAACTCAAAATCAAGATCAAACCCTGCGTATTTTCCAAAAAAATCGGCTTTTTTCAGCACATTGATCAAACAAAATGCATCAGACGTTGTATAAAACATTCATGGATTCATTCGGCTCCACTATCGCTTCCAGGAGGAGTCTTTAACAAAAAAAACGAAATATTCAGTTTTCATCGTCAAAGAGCATGAAATCACTAGTTTTCTCTCTCCAAATCACCAAGTTACACTGTTAAAAGGCTCGAAATGATCAACTAAAGCTTCACCATTAATGACTCAAAATCCATGATTTTCACCATTAAATAGCTCTAAATCAAGGAAATTTTCGTATTTCAACAAAAAAATCAAGAATCCAGTCAAGTTCCACCGAATTTGACCTGCAATCTGCTCATGTGACAGCCTCCAATTATTATTTTAATAATTGCAAGTTGATCCGCCTTTCTCTTTGACATACTTCATTATTTACTAACTAGAGTGAAGAACCATTCCTAAGGTTTCATTCTCCAGGTCAAACAGATTCAATTAGGAATAGACAACTTCTAGCATGACATTGAACGCTTCTCGCGGGCTTTTATAATCTGGCAGTTGCTACCAAGACCTTCTACCATGCATACGAAAACTCCACATATAGAAAATAGGGTTTACGCATATACTTTTAGTAGTTGACTAGCGACATGAGAAGAGAGTTCCAGGTGCAGCAGTGGAGAGGGCGCTAGTTCGTGAGGATACCTAGTCGCAATGGAGAGGCAACTCACTCAAAGAGAGGCCCACGAGCTGACGTATGAGTTTATGCAGAGAGAAAGACCACAGACAGACTGAGAAAACTGAGTGAATCAAAACGATTTTCTTCCTAGTCCCACTAATAAAAAATCCCAATAAAGAAAGGTAAGTATTGGCGGGACGAATCTTAATGCGAATAGTCCTGGACGAACCCTTAATGCGAATCAATCCACAGTTGTGTATTTGATATAATGTGGATAGAGGCCATGAATAAGTTGGAGGGAGTGGAGAGTACAGATCGAGAAAGGATGTGGCCAGAAATGGTTCAAGGTTTCAAAGATCTTTCACAACATTTAAATTCGCAAGATGAGGCAATAGTACCAGCAATAAAATAATGCGATATAACAAACAACAACAAACTCCAAAATTTTAAGAGCAAAACTCTCACAACCTCCAACAATATACATTAGCGTACAAACTCCAAAATTTTAAGAGCAAAACTCTCACAACCTCCAATAATATACATTAGCGTACAAGCAATCTACAACTTTTCACCACATATCAATGATACCACCATAGTCAGCTCATGAGGTCTTCAATTCTCAGCACACAACACTCCAATGATATCAGTGTGGCACACAACTTCAACTAACTCAGAGAGGAGAGGGACATCTCACACAATGAGCGAGAGGTAACAGTGATGTACATATACATGAGCGTCCCTGTGAATCCAAACCAATATTTACAAATATCCAAAGTTTATCATGTATATAGCTAGGTTGCATACAACTAAAACAATTTCAAGTACAATTCATATCTTCTCCAAAATACATAAATAAAGACGCTAAATGACCTATAGAGTCCAAAAAACTTCATGCCACAACAAATAATAACATATCAAAATCCTTGCCAATATTGGGATTTTATTCATCAATAGTATTGTTTACCCCTCCTCTAGGCTCTAGCCCTTGCCTCTAGCCAGAATATCGAAGTTGGTCCTCCAAGGACATTAGTAAACACCTTATATTTTTTATGAAACTTCATAATCCAAGTGTTAAGATATGGTAGAGAAGCTTCCCATGCTTAATAAATGTTTTCACTTGAGTGAAGGGTGCATTTTGGTTAAGGTCAAGAGGAGTTAAACAATAGGCTCTATCAACATCAAGATACATAGAGAGGTTGGTGTGCTTGATTACATGTCAATCCCATACTATCATACATGATAGAATCCAGTGGAAACCTTGCAATCCTAAAAGATTGAAAACTGATAATTTTGTTGAATTCTAGATCCCAAACCACTATATACACAAATATGCAAAGTTTCTCATGTGTATATAGAAAGAGTGCATACAACTAAAATAACATCAAGTGAAATCCATATATGCCCCAAATTACATATAAACAAAGATGCTAAATGGCCTATAGAGTCCAAAAAACTTCATGCCACAATAAATAATTACATATATCAAAATCCTTGCCTATATTGGGATTTTATTCATTAATAGCACCTTGTGCCCCCTCCTCTAGGCTCTATCCCTTTCCTCTACCCGCAATCTCGAACCTGGTCCTCCAAGGGAATTAGTCAACACCCTACAGTTTTGATGAAACTTCATAATCCAAAACTAAAAATAAGCTAGAGAAGCTTCCCAATCAACATATACACTTAGGACATTTAATGTATGTATCTGGAAATTGAAATTAATACACATATACGACATAAATTTAAGATGGAAAAATGTTTAATGTTTATTCTTTAGTGTATAATTTGTTCAATTTTAAATTTCAAATTATAAATAGTTCATGTTGTTATTTGTTGTACACTAGTTTTGCATTTTCCATTGCTTAGATATGTCATTATACCATGTGTACTTTTCTAATGATATTTTTTTGTATTTATGATTGCAGTGGCTATTGTGGATCAGAATGTGGAGATATTGAGAGAGATCACTCATTTGCGAGAGATTGGTACGGCTTGGATGGGTGGAGATGAACTTCGTCATTCCTTGGTAGCATCACTAGATGCTATTGTGGACACTATCAGACACTCAAATGATGCATTGTACAACATAGCATCGTATAGAGAAAGAAACCAACAAGAATATGTAGATGGATTGAGTTACAATGAGGTGAAGAAATTAAAAATCACTAAAGAGAAAATATATTCACTTTTTAGATTGCCCAGGACAAATGCCATTCTAGAGACTACAAGAGCACATATTTCAATTGAGTGGTGCATTTTTCCACCAATCATAGATCATTGGATGGATCGATGGTATATGGTATTTCACATTCCCCCACACAACAACAAGGAAGTACCTCTATACTTCCTTCGAAAACTTTATGCTGAGTTTGCAATGGGAAAACATGTCAACTATTTCGATATGTTGGGGTTCCAAGGCCCGATACCTCCACCTCGTAGCCAGCTAATGAGGCCAGACGTCCCTCCTACACATACTATGATTCCCCATGCACGAAAGGAATTTCTGACGCTAGATTAGGTGATTGTACGCCATAGTACAACTATTGACCAAGCAGGGCCCTCTGCCTCTAGTGGGGTACAACCATCAACTTCCAGTGGCAGAGTACCATCTACTAGTGGGGATAGACTGACATCCCATGATCCACAGATTGAGCCACATGTGTGCATGGTGTGTGGTCAAACCTGCTATGGTTGTGGAACAACACATGGCACCTCTACGATGAATTCCAATTAGGTAAGGACATTGTTAAAACACAAATTTTTCATTCAGATTATTTTTTTCATATTGTACACATTAAAAGATTGCTAATATATACAATTTTTAATCTTGCAGGAGCTTGATGCCTCTACATAGGGTGGTCGTGTACCTAGTGTTGTCGTATATGAGGCAAAAACAACCAACACTGAGGTTGTATTTTCAACATGTCATTTTGTTAATACATGTTAGTTCTTTAATTTGTTAGATGGTCTAAAATCTACAATTTTTGAAGTTACAGGCACTGCATTCTCAACAGGATGTGGGAGCCATTGATTTGAGTGATTTCCCCACATGTGGCTTCTATGATTTTTTTAGGAATGTAAGTACATGGTTAATGAATTAATCTTGTTCAAAATATTCTTTTCTTAGTGTACTCCTTGAACAAATTACCTGAGAAACTACATTCAATGCTCTACCTGTCACTTTTTACAAAATTTCATTTGGAGCTTCCTAGCCCAAGTTGTGACCTTTTTTCCTAGGTCACCTGTTTATGACTGAGATCTGGAAGAGGCAGAAACCCTAACTTGTATTGATCATAAATCACAAAGTACAATGAATTAGAGGCTTTCCTTTGGACACAAGGCACAGGGGATGTTATCTACGACCTGTAAAGGTTTCAGATCCCGAACCTTCGCCAAAATGGATTTATAGCGAAATTTCCATGATGACTGGTTTTTGCTATACAAAACCCTAACCTTCAAATTGTCGCAAGTGAAGAAAGTGTCATGAGTGCCATACATTGCCTTCCTTCAGGATAGCTCTGATACCATGTTAAGATTCAATATGCTAAGACAAAAAATATCAGCATTACATTCCATTTCACAACAATAGCATATATAGGATCACTGAAAGAACAACAAGCACAACATAAACACAAGAGACACAGATTTATCCTGGGAAACCCTCATGGGGTAGAAAACCCAACAAAGATTCCTCAATATAGATGACCAGCAAATACAAAGATGTAACCCACAACCATGAGCTCCTTCTCCTCCATAGTAGATCTCTCTCTCACCTATGCGCCAATCACAAGTGAGTGAATGTGTGTTAAATGAGGAACACACCTCCTCTATTTATACACAACTCTGACTTGTCTTTAATTTACACAAGCTAGGTCGGCCCCAACTTAACCACTTTACATAATGTGACAGGGCCAACCCCACTAGGGTGGTCTAATAACCCTTTAACCCACATAACACATACAGGGCTGACCCCCACTAGGGAAGTCTAATAACCCAAGTTACCACATTATCCATAGAGGAATAAAACATCTCCGGATATACAATAAGGTCTTCACGGAGGAATGAAACATCTACGAAATAATATAGTACAAATATAATATTCTTAGAAGTTACAATATTTCAACACTTAGATGCCCTAGGTCCAATTTCTCAGACCACAAGCCACTTCGACAAGTTAGAGAGATTCATTAATTTTCTTTAATATGGTTTATATTTAGTTAATAATTTACAAATTCACTCGTTGCAATTTAAATACTATTACTTCATAAAAAAAATTAAATTGAAGTTTTATGGTTAACTCAAGCAATCATGAGTCAAATATGGTATCTCCTCCCCCAAAATTGGGGAGGTCATGGGTTTTAATTTCTTGATCCCCTCATCAAGGTTCCATGGTTTACTCCATTTACCATTCATGAAAATACTTGAAATTTTTTCCATAAAAGTATTCCTTGAAAAAAAATTAAATTGAAAAAAATCCAACAAAATAATAAAGGTGACTATACTCATATTTTGAAAGGGTAAATTCTACCATCCCTTCAATTTATTGATAACTTGAATTGAGACTTTGCATATGTACGCTCCAATCACATTAAATGAAAAAAGAGTGTGATAATTGACTCATTGGCCAATAATGAAGTTGATCTAGTGATCTAGAGTAAGGTTCAAGGAAAACTTGGTGTTTTGAAGATCTCCAAGTTTGGTAGATCCCATTGACTTCAAAAGGATATTAAAATTAATGCTCAAAGTTTGAGGAACACCAAACTTATATGTTCCCATTACCCTTAGGTTTTTTAATAGTAATATAAATAATCTAATTCAAGGTCATATTCTAGATAGATGTCAAATATAGATGTTTGAGACATCCGAGATTCAACATTATCTATAGATTTCACTGTTATTTTTACATTATTTTTGAACCTAACATCAAGTGGTGGCTTCTTAATGAATTTTAAACTAAATATTAAGTAGTGATTTTTTAATGAAAAGAATTTAACTTACATATGGTGCAAATACGAAGTAGGAAGGATTAAGTAATGATTCTTTTGGCATGCATATATAGTTGCAGCATGAAGTTTTTTGTACTCTTGTGCATATTTGTGCACAATGGTTTGGATTCAAATGGATGCACATGAATGCACAAACTAGGGTTTTCTGGACTCTTGTGCATATTTGTAGCATAACGGTTTGGATTCAAATGCTGATGGAAGTTTCTAAGGATTTTGAACACAAACTAGGATCTAGGCTACAAACTAGTGTTTCGAGGGATTAGAGTTCAAATTAGGGTTTAGGCCACAAACTAGGGTTTATAGGATTTGCTCTAGGGTTTATAGGCTAGGATTTCTAGGATAGGGGTTTAGAATACAAACTAGGGTTTCTTGGACTCTCATGCATATCTGTAGCACAATGTTTTAGATACAAATGGATGCACATAAATATACGAAGATTTTTTGGCATGCATATATAGTTGCATCATGAAGTTTTTTGGACTCTTGTGCATATTTGTGCGCAATGGTTTGGATTCAAATGGGTGCACATGAATGCACATACTAGGGTTTCTTGGACTCTTGTGCATATGTGTAGCATAATGGTTTGGATTCAAATGGTGATGGAGGTTTCTAAGGGTTTTGAACACAAACTAGGCTCTAGGCTACAAACTAGGGTTTATAGGTTTCACTCTAGGGCTTATAGGATAGGATTTCTAGTATAGGGGTTTAGAATACAAACTAGGGTTTCTTAGACTCATGTGCATATTTGTAGCACAATCGTTTAGATACAAATGGATGCACATGAATATACAAATATTTTTGGCATGCATATATAGTTGCATCATGAATTGTTTTGGACTCTTGTGCATATTTGTGCACAATGAATTGGATTCAAATGGATGCACATGAATGCACAAACTAGCGTTTCTTGAAATCTTGTGCATATTTCTAGCATAATGGTTTGGATTCAAATGGTGATGGAGGTTTCTAAGGATTTTGAACACAAACTAGGCTCTAGGATACAAACTAGGGTTTCTAGGGATTAGAATTCAAATTAGGGTTTAGGATACAAACTAGGGTTTATAGGCTTCACTCTAGGGTTTATAGGCTAGGATTTATAGGATAGCGGTTTAGAATACAAACTAGGGTTTCTTGGACTCTTGTGCATATTTGTAGAACAATGATTTAGATACAAATGGATGCACATGAATATACAAATATTTTTTGGCATGCATATATAGTTGCATCAATTAGTTTTTTGGACTCTTGTGCATATTTGCGCACAATGGTTTGGATTCAAATGGATGTACACAAATGCACAAAATAGGTTTTTTTGGACTCTTGTGCATATTTGTAGCATAATGGTTTGGATTCAAATGGTGATGGAGGTTTCTAAGGATATATTAGGTTTAGATGCATATAGATTAGGTTGATAGGGTTATATTTGTGTTTCTAGGGGAGATTACGTTTCTAAGGCTAAATTAGGTTTCTATGTTTGTGATTTGGTTTTTACATTTCTAAATTAGGTATCTAACTATTATATTTGTGTGGATGATGGATGAGAATCTTATGGTGAAGAAGGAGATGGTGATGGTGACAACATGGGAAGGAGGAGGATGGTGGTGATGTTCATGGTGGCAATACGCATGGTGATGGTGACAATGGGCATGGGAATAGGGACAATGAGCATGGGGATGATGATGGTGACAATGAGCATGAAAATGGGCATGCAGATGCATATCTTATGGTGTACTTAGGATCCATGACGAAGCTTGTGCAATTTATCAATTTAGGATCCATGACGAAGCTTATGTAATTTATTAATTTAGGATCCATGATGAAGCTTGTGCATTATCAATCTATCCAATTTTCGATGTCTGGTTGCAATAGTCCAAATATTAATGTCAATAATCAATGATACCATGAAACAAAATCATAACATACATGTAAACCACATACATATAACATAGTACACAATATAACATGAAAACCACATACCATATTACCTACCTATGGTCATTCGACTAGACCCTCGGGATCACCTCTAATACCAATGGTCTCCTTTGACCTCTTGTGCTCGGAGTCAATCAATAAGTATCATTCCTTTGGTGAGTTCTTCCTTGGCATTGTTTGTATATGGAGGTTTGTTCCAATAACTAAGTTTTTATAATGGTATACAATCTAACCCGGTCTACAATCTTCAAATACATACCCTTTTCTAGCATTTGAGTGGGAAACCTGGTTCAAATACTCTCATTTGATGACCATTGACCCAATAAGAAAATCATTGGCCTTGGAGTCCCTTAATGAGATATTAATGGTTTGCTTCCCCTCCAAGCAACATGACAGATAATTATCAGTGTGTCATGTATTACGTATTGGGTAAACCAATACGTATATGTGCCCTGCAGAAAATATAGTGCCAACATTTGATTCAACTAACTAGACACAACAAGTTGTTGAAATTTTCAAAATTTTCAAAATATTAATCGAACCTGGTTGTATGAGATCTGATATGTGGTCATAGTCTGGTGAAATACTTGATTGGTACTCCTCCGACTAGTATAATTCTATAGCTATATGTCGACCAATGGGGAGTGATACATGGTCCCAGCTATCAACCTCATCCATGGATTCACAATTTTCCTATTCACCACCACTACACGGAGAACAAAAACAATAGATTTTCCTTGTCCACATTTCAAATATAGAATTGTCTGATATTCTAACTGAATGTAATGCACAAGTTCCTTGGACGATCTTGCACTCATAGAACTGTGATCAATCAACATCGACCACCTCCCAAAAATATCTATGTGCATGTGTTTTCTTGGTTGAATAATTTTCATGCCTTCTCTCTCCCTCCCCCATGACAGAAGAACACCATTCAACAATGGTATTTTCATCTTGGATGAGCGATAGAGTTGTGAACTTCATTTCTTTCCTACGTAATGCAGTCTTGATGCACACACTTGCTCCATCATGTTCACCTTTTCCATGCCTGGTCTCAAAATAGTTCCAAATATTTGGCACTTTGTGCCTTTTGTGGAGCATACACAACCATTGGAAGATACTGCTATTTTTTAATTTCCCTCACAACCGTCAGACCAAATTCAATGTTGTTCCATTTGTATATTGTTATCCTTCAAGTGATTGTAGAAAATTTGAAAGTTGTGTTGTACAAAATCCAAGTCGTGACACCTGGAATCACTTATGTAGAAGTGATACTCCTTCAATATAACCCTATTGTCTTCAGTACTATCTACCTTATGTCTATAGGATATATGGACCATTATGCTAACCTGGTTTGAGTGATATTATTGACTCTGAATCTCATTTTGTGGTTGGAGAGTGTAGTTTTCCGCAAAATCACCCACTAATAAGATAGTCCCAATAGGAAATGTATCCCCGCACATTCAAAACTTCTCATCTTTTCAACGAGCCACATGTACATGATTTACACACTGTTGTGTCTTTTCAAAGAATCCCTCCATGAAGTCGCAAACCCATACCTGGTAGATAAACAATAATGACGTATATTAGTAGATTATTGCATTTGAAATTGCAATCCAAAGAAAAAAATAGTATTCAAGAACTCATTACTAACTTGAGAAGTGACCAACTGTATTTTTTTTCTTTCATTCCCTCCGTCAATATCATACGTGACATATTTGAATGACTGCAAGTTCACCTCCTACCGCCCAAGTTCATGCTCATAAGTCACATGTATGCATTTTTCCAATAATGCCATTCCACTGCACTCTTGGCATGTACCATCTACACAAGATTTTTGATAAATTGTGCAACCTTCTGGCCTATTGCACAATATGATATGAATAAAGTCTCTAGATGAAATTGGCGACAATGTAGCTGAGCATTCCTGCCAGGGAAATTTTTAAGGGCAAAATTTCGCCAATTGGCTATTTTTTGGGCTTTTTTTCAAAAAATAAATTCACTTTTTGGTCATTTTAGGCTCTAATATCATCTATATTTACATAAAATATGTTTTTTTGTCATAATATTTGCCAAAATTTACAAATTTCAGTAGTAAATTGTATGTTTCATATTTAATATTCGCCTACCTATCTATATAAATGTTTTTTTCAATACAAAATAATCGCCTAGAATACTATACTTAAGTATAATATTAGAATCCTTAAAAAATACCTTGATACCTGCATAATAATTTTATGCAATACACGCAAGATGTGTGTGTGTGTGTCATAATAATAACCGTACTCAATGTGGTATCAACAACAACATATGTTACGAGTTTTGTTTATTTTAACATACCATGGTTTTCATTTCTTGAAGGATATTTGGTCCAAGTTAAGTTCATTATGTTCATGCCTAAATCTCTCATATAATTTTTTTTGTGTCATGTCAAGAAAATTTTTAATGTGGGGTTCACGATGCCTTAAATCCCTTCTCAATTTTAGTACATCGTTTTGGTTGGAAGAAGGTCTAGTGTTGTCATGCCAAAAATATTGCACTATTTCCTTTACCGCGTCAATGAGCTTCATATCAGAGCATGGAAACCTGCCAATGAAGACCCACACATCTATTTGACTAGTTTCAAGTTGTTCCCTTATAACACAATACCTATGGAGTGTTTTGACATTCGAATTAATAAGTTTGGATGTAGGATTAAGAAGATGAAGGGCCCTAGTGCTTTTGTTCACAATTCATTGTGACAACACACGGCGAGCCGCATTGCGATCCTTTGAACGGGATTTCTTTCCAATTGTACTAAATGCATCTACTAAAATTTTAGCAATATGAGAAATTGGTTCAAAATTGTTTATCATATTTCTCCTTAACTTTCTCCTAACAACATTCATACTCCTATATTTTAATAATGATAAAAATAATTTTCATTTATTTCCAACACATTTAGAATCACAATAGTTAACAAGTATTGGTTGAGTTTGCTATGCAATACTGCATTTAGATAGTGTACCTTCAAGCGAACCAATGATACTTTCATCAATATATATACGCTTTGGAGTTATTCGGTTTTAAATTGCTAATGGAGGTTGGGAGGTTGGAGCTTCATCACCTGGCCAGTTTGGCATTTGAACAGTAGCTTTGTGCCATTCTCTCTCTTACTGTAAGTTGGATGGTGGAAATACGACATCCTCTTGGATGGTCTCAATGGCATTGTCTTCTTCGAGCATATATTCTCCATGCAGCACCTCTCTAACTTCGCTACTTGTATAACCGCAACCTACCAAATCGTCAATTGTTTTAGGTGGCCTTGTTGTGCACATACATTTTACTCCTTGATTAGGTACATGGGGTGCTTGTTCTTAAACTATTGTGGAAATTGAAGGCCCCTCGAGTGAATGCTTGGGCCGTCTTTTTTGTTGTGGATTGGTTGGAAGAATCATGACATTGTCTACAACCAGAATTGTGTGAGAGTCCACATAATGTCTCTAATTGGTCATGTCATTTCTTCTCTTTTCTCTAATTTATTAGATGATTTCTTTGGGTAGCTTATTTCCTGCATATTTTCTTTTTCGATTGCGTAGATTTACCATGACCACAATGATCAATGATCTATGTTTCTCTTCAATTGGATATTCTTCAAGCTTAGTTTTTGTCTTGCTCAATTGTATTACACTCCACCAAAATGATCAATGAGATAAATTTCCTTTAACACTCCTCAATGGTAATAATATCAATGTTGGGGATGGTGTATGGTGCTTCTCAATTGGAGATTCTCCAAGCTATGTATTTGTCTTGCTCAAAAGTTTCTACACTCCACCATAATGATCAATGATATGATGCCTTTGATGCTCCTCAATTGTAATACCATCAATGGTGGCGATGGTCTATGGTACTCCTCAATAGGACATTCTCCAAGCTTGGTGCTTTTTTGTTGCTCAATTGAATCTATTCTCCACCACAATTATCAATGAAATATTGCATTGATGTTCCTAAATTGTAAAAAATTAAATGGTGGAGAATTGGAGATGGTTTTTCTATTGGACTCTTGAACCTTTTCGAATTTATTTGGTTCTCCAATCAATCCTTATAGCACTTGTGATGGAGATGGTCTCAATGAAATACTCAATTTGTGTGAACTTTCTTGCAATGTAAAGAGTGTATGTTGTGTATAGAATCTGAAATTGTGCGTGTTGTTGGTTTCTCCGTGATCCTGTTAGAGTGTCTCTCAGACAACGACGCACACTATCTATATAGGCACAAAACGCATGCGTGTTTTTCTTGTACAAAACACGTGCACATTTTTTAGTTATAAAATGCGCACATGTTTTTTTCTACTAATGATTAGCAGCATTTAAGAAGGCATTTCCCTGGACAACATATCATTGAATGTCTTCCTGCACCCCCTATGTCTTAATCCCCTATCACCCTCCCCCCCTCCCCTAACACTTAAATTAGTTCCCCCTCTCTCACTGCCATATTCCACCTACACCTAACCCCCACCATTTGACAAACCAATAAAATAAGGTGCAAAAGAATAAAAATAAATGTTAGTTTCAAAAAATAATAGTCTAAAAATAAAAACTTCACATTCAACATCTTTGCTTGTTAATAACAAGAATTATATTTTTACATAGAACATTAAACCAAATGGAACAATCTACTTGTAGGTAGACAAAAACACACAACCTTCTCAATTTTTTTTTAATAATCCAAGTTACCCTAACACATTAAAAAGATTCTCTTAGGCACCAAATAAAAGATTCAATACACAAATCTCAGAAGCTGCAAAGGAAAAATTACAGTAAAAAAGATAAAACAAATAACATTGCAATCGAGAGAAAGAACCAACGTAAAACTGAAACATGAAAAAACAACTTTTTTAGAAGGAAAGGGTCCATTACAAGACTCATGAACTAAACGAAGAATAATTCCATTAGAAAATATCACAAAATAGGTTGACTAGATGTTATATTTTCAAATTTGGATTTTTGGTTTCTAAAAATATCATTTTACCTCTTCCTAACCCCCACCCCTCTACACACCCACACACGCAAACATCGCTATGCCTCCCCCTACCACTAACCCCCCTCCTCTCTATCTCTATCTCTCCCCTCCACTCCATAAACCTTACTAACCCCCCCTTCTCTCTCCCCCTAACTCTTACTTACCCCCAATATCAAACACTCCCCTCTGTCCACTAATACATAAGGGCAAAAAATCCAACGGTGGAATACAACAATATATGAAAATCAGAGAAAAATGTTGGATGGTAACTATATTTTTTTATTTTTTATTTTTATAGTGCCCGATATCGTCGGATATCCGACCAAAAGTGAAGAACTATCAGATATCCAACTAAAATTCAAGAACTATCAGATATCTGACGTATAGCGCATTTAATGTACTATCTGTTTGATAACGTCTATAATTAGGTACTTGGCAGTCTATATAATCTATTAGCTTCGACATTGTTCCCGTGCTTCCGACGGTTTTCGAATGTTGTAGCGATTATTTTGTATTTTTCATAATACAAATTTATTGAAGATAATCATCACTTAAGGTTTGGTGAGGAAACATGTCACAGAAACATTCCTCAAGGAGGCCAAACCAATGTGGGATTTGCATCGGGTGCTTCGAAGTATGAAAAATGTTATTTCCCCTGTAAAATATGAAAGGGCTTGGAACGAATGAGACTTCTAATAACAACGGTTGTCAAACATTGTAGATTGTATGGACACACTGAAGGCGGGAATGAAGATCACCCATTAGTAAGTTATTCATTATATGTCTTTGTATGGTAGATCGTTTTCACAAATGTTTATATGTTAAATGTAGAAGAAAATTAATGTATTATTATTATTTTTTGTATATATTTTAGGGGATTAAAGAGTTAGGAGTTATATTCAGAATTTACTTTATTCTTATTTAATAAAATACTAATTTTTTTAAATTTTTAATTCTAAATCTAATTTTATATTTTTTGGGTTAAAAAGTGTTTATAGTCCAAATATCTATTCATATTTTTTCATAAACAGTAATGTTAGTTGATAAATGTTTTATAACAATATATTAAATATATAAAAATTGATAATGATTTGAGTCAGCGTTGAGTCCGTAAACCCTCCCATCTCGTCAAGGCATGCAAACAGTTTGTCCCTGCCAAATTCCATTGCATACATTAACAGTTTGATAAAATTTCAACATTGGATTCATTCAGAGGTCATTGCTTCCCATGTCTAGTCCTAGTACAATTCCTTTTAGTTGGTTCTTTTAAAATTCTTTCAAGATGCATGTCGTCTCATCTTTTCAATTGTATTCTTAACTATCTTGATAAGTTGCACAAGCTTCATCGTTGATTTTCTATCTTTGTTTCTCACTCTCACCTAAGTTGTCTTTGTCGTTGTCTCTGTTGTCTTTGTTTTCCTATATTATATATGTAAACATTTGTACCATTAATTTACTTTATTGTTTGTAATTGTAAAGAGAAATCACCCTAGGGCATTGCTCGAGGAGGAAGAGGTGCAGTTTGTACAAGCGCATGTTGATCAAGAACTGCATCGAGAAAATATTGAGGATTGAGCTAATGAACCTATGGAAGAAGATAATGATGCTAATAACAAAGTTGAAGAATATGAAGAAGATGGTACAAATAGATTTATCCACGAGACATTTAATAATGTTGGAATACATGACGATGGCAATCATTTTGATGTTGCTTATGATATACCTGTACTTCAGAGGGCAAGTGAACCTCTTTATGAAGGCTCGAAAATAAGTCTTCTCTCTACTTTATTGTTGGTGTTGAACTTAAAGGTTAAACATGGTATGTAAAACACATGTGTGACACAACTCCTAAGGTATGTAATATATTAATTTTGTCACATTAGTACATGATGACAAAGTTTTTTATTTTTTCCCATGTTTTTAATGTTAGTTTATCATCATTTGTAACATTTGGATGCAATATGTATGACTAATATTCTTTACATTTACAAGTAGTACTGTTTTTTTTTATGTTGTAGATTGATAGGTGAATTTTTGTTACCATTGTCAAATGTTTTACCTCGCATATACCAATATTTACATGCCATAATTGAAGATATTGGAATGGGGTATCGAGCTATTCATGCATGTCCTAATGATGATATTCTCTACTATAAAGAACATGCGTCAAAATACAAATGCCCGAAATGTGAAGAGAGTAGATATAGAGTTGATAAAGTAACAAAAACGGTGCCTTGCAAGGTTCTTCGTTATATTCCCATAATTCCACGTTTGCAGCAATTGTTTAGGTCCAAAATCAT
Source organism: Larix kaempferi (assembly GCA_027924585.1). Classification (NCBI taxonomy): domain Eukaryota; kingdom Viridiplantae; phylum Streptophyta; class Pinopsida; order Pinales; family Pinaceae; genus Larix; species Larix kaempferi. Next base: position 794,690 of record BSBM01000925.1, on the reverse strand, counting down.
AGCACAGTTAAAGGATTATCATGCAAAGAACAAAATTGAAGATGGTGTTCTTTAAATGCCTACGGATGGATCTATATTTACGAAGATAGAAGAAAGATGGCCAAATTTGAAAGAAGAACCTCATAATCTTAGGCTTTCATTGGTAGATGATGGTGTCAATCCATTTGGATATATCAGACCTATTTATTCATTGTGGCATGTTTCTGTTATTAACAATAACATTCCTCCATGGATGTCAATAAAGAGGGAGCACATACTGTTGGCAATGATTATTACATGTATTAATTTTTTTAGAATATTTATTTTAACACTGTAACATCTCATTTGTCTTGTTTGTTTCATAATTATGTCTTCTTCTTCTTTGTTTATTAATATATGTTCAACTATGTTTTAAAATAATGTCTTGTATATACTTATTTACTCATATATGTTGTAATTATGTATTGTATGTTAAATCAAATAGGAAAATACTAGGTCAAATATATGAATGTATATATCGAGACTCTTATCGATGAGTTGCTAGATTTGTGGAAGGGAATCACTATGTATGATATCTCTAGACTAGCAAATGCACAAAGGGAATTTCAATTCCATGCAATGCTTGTATGAAAAATTCATGATGCCCCAGGGATAACACATTTATGTGGTATGTTATAACTTTACCCTGCATAATTATACATATTTCATTATAAATAATTGATATAAAAATTAATACATCTCTTGCAGGTCTTCAAACAAAGGGTAAATTTGCATGTCCAGTTTGTGGTCCTAAGATGAAATCTCATCGTTCAAGAAGTTTAGGAAAGGAGGTGTTTGATGAGTATAGGCACTTCCTTTCTAAGAACCATAGGTATCGAACTACTGAAAATATATTTTTAATAGGAAAGAAGAGACTAGATTAAAACCATGAAAAATGACACATGGTCTATGGAAGTAGCAATATAAAAGATATTCAAATCGTAATGGTATTCATGAAATTGTCTATGTATCAATATATAGATGAAATGTTTGGAATATTTTATATTTTTATTGCATTTTGATCAGTTTACTAATTAACAAGTGTTGTTCTAATATCTTTAATTATGCTTTGTATTGAAGGTCGTGATCAAGGCATCAATAATGAGGTACCTCCACGAGGAATGAAAGGTTATCCCAAGCAATTCAATTGTTGGCAGGCGGTTAGGATGGGTCAGTATCACAACACCGCGAGTGCTACGATGCTGCGGAAAGCAGAAAGTCGAGTGCAAATGATGTTATTTTTTTGTAATTTTGGGTCAATTGTATGCGGGTTTTTTGGGTCATTTGGACCATGTCAGTTAGATTTTGGGTCATGTTCTCGAAGTGTCGGTTAGGAAGTTGTTAGTAAGTGGACAAGAAATGTAAAGGTAGAAGCCTATATATAGACATAGGGTTGTATGTGTTGAATCATCTTGGATTATGCGTCTTTGATTGTGTATCTGAGATCGATAGATATCTACGAGATATGTATTTTGCAAAGATGTTGTATCAGGGTTTTGCGAGTTAATATGATATGACAGAGCTATTTTGCGGAATCCCTGTGTCTCTTCTGTTCATCTGTGGTAATGCATGTTGCGATATATGAATGATGCTATGTTTTCTTGCTACAATTAATGCTTTACTGTTATATTTGATGCGATGATGAATGTTGAATGATGCTATGAATACAATTGATGTCTTATTTAAATGCATAGATCTAGCTCTGAAATGTTGCACCAAGTTAAGTAATTAAGCCGCAAACATCCTCCTTCATTCGGCAGAAACATGGTTCCACCAACTCTCCCTTGAACATCTCGGGTGAGACCTCATTTGCTCTGTAGGTGTTGTTGGACGGGGTAAAACCTATCTAGGCCGGTGCTCAAGGAGATTGCGGTGGTTTGGGTGTCGACAGTGAGTGGAACCCCTGTCAACTGGGTTTGAGTAAACAAATGGTTCCGTTGTTGGGACCCTGTACGAAGTGAAAGGAGAATATGTTGTGGCATGCGACGCAACCGGAGATACAAAACTGGTTTGATCAGAATTTGCAAGAATTTGCTGAAGAAGAAAGTCGGAACACTTGACTGACAGTAGATCAATGGGTGGAAAGATATATTCACGACGGTCCACACGAATACTTTTTCTGCGAATTCCCAGTCATCTTGTTCAAGTGGTTGGCAAGGTTGAATTTTCAGAAGAGGAACTTCCAAGGCGGTGAATCTATGACCTAGACCCCAGAGCTAATTCAAGAACTGCAGGAAGTTGATAACAAGGTGTTGCGGGTTGTCGAAGTGTTGCTTGATAGCATATTGGAAGGTTATATCACTGAATTTGCAGTTGATACGCAAAATTCTTATAGTGAAGCTAAAAGATATTTCTTCCGCGGACCCCGGGGAATCCTTTCTGTTATCGCTCAAACTGTCCATTAAGATGCTTATTTGGGAGAAGGGTATATTGAAGATGCATCTGGATCAGTAAAAAGCCTGGTGGGCGGAGGACATGGGTATCGCGACAGCAGGGGGGCGGTACATGGAATGATAAGGGGTAGATGGGTGCAGGTCATGACGAAATTGTGAGTGAAGCCGAGGAAGAGAGTGGTCTTACATGGGGATGAGCAAGGTTTCCACAAGAAAAGAGGCAAAGGACAGGAGAAGGTCCTGCTGCGATCGAATTGCAAGGCCACGAAGGAAGACCACATGGGACGAAGCGACCTCACAGTTCAGACAAGGACAACCAGGCTACACCCAGGATAAAGGTAGGACCAAACCCCAGCGGCAACGTACCCACACCTCCGGTCACTATCTCTCAACCGGTAAGAAATACAACTACAACACCACCATACTCATCAAGTCAATAGAAGTTAATTACTAACAGCTCAGCGACTGGAGGAAGGAATCCCAGGATGGCGGGTGAGGATGCTAAGTTACCGCTATTCCATGGAAATGGAATAGATAAACCTGAGAAGATTGGTTTCTGTGTGAAGCAGTATGGACCATCAAGCAGATAACTGATGATAATGCTAAGAAAGGACAGTTAGCGACAACTCTGCAAGGTCACGCATTAGACTGGTTTATGAAGTTTGTTCTAGTCCCTATAGGAGCTCTGGAGAAGATGCTAGATGATATCAGGAACAGATTGATTGCAGAATTCAAAAAACCCAAGCCTGAAGCACAGTACATTACAGAACTAAAAGAGATTAAGTAATATCCCAATGAAATGGTGTGGGACTTTGACCAACAATTCAAGACACTGATGGCAAGGGTTAGTTTTGATATGAGCACTGTCCAACATAAAGAATGGTTCATCATGGCACTGCTTTCGGACATTCGACTACCACTGATGCAACAGAACATTGCAACACCTAGTGAATCTCTGTAAATTGCAATGCGATTGGAAGCGTCGCCAATTGGTGAAAACACAACCGGGATGTCGCAGATTCAGACACAGTTGGCTAACTTGACCATACAATTGCAAGATCTTAAGAAGGGAAAGGAACAACAAGAAGAAGTCTGGTGCACGCGATGTAGAAGAGAAGGACATACTAAGGATAATTTCCCATACTTCCGCAATTATCTGGTTTCAGGGACACCGAACCCATTGAATGGTGGTGTTGCGTTTGTCAGGTATATGGGCACCGCCATGAGGAATTCCAATACATGCAGAAGATGGTCACCAAACTGATGAATATGTATTGTACATTTTGCAAGTCTGTGGGACATGAAGACAAATATTTCCGTGCATATGGGTTGCTTCATGAGAGAATGTACGATGTGTTCTATGTAAAGTACGACCAACATGTCGTACAACAACCGCAACCGCAGCCACAGGTAGGTCAACCGCTACCTCAACCGTAGGTGTAGTTTGTACCGCAGTAGCAACCACAACAGTTTATGCCACAATATGCTCCGATGCAAATGGCTCCACAATAGCCACAGTACGTTCAACAACCACAGTATGTGCAGCAAGGGCAAGGCATGCAACCGAATCCTATGCAGCAGCAGTTCAATCAACCGCAGTAACAACAGCATGGAGGATTCCTTGGAGGATTCTGGGGTGGACGCAGAGGAGGCTTTGGTCGTGGAGGAGGATGAGGAGGTCGTGGACCTATTCAGTGCTATCACTGTGCGGTATGGGGACACTATCAGCGAGATTTCCCACTATTGCAGACACAATGTACGTTTTTCTTTGTTACAGATCACATAATGGAAAAATGCCCACAGTTGATTACGCGATGGCAAGTAGGAAACGTTCCATAGTTGCAGAATCAGAATCAGGTGCAGCAGCCAATACATAATTAAGTGCAGCAACCGACGCAGAACCAAAACCAACGCCTGAATCAGAATGCTAATCCGAATGTGAACCAACCAGGGAATCCACCATTGAACTAGAATCAAGGTGCGAGTGTTGCAACAATTTATGCGGAGCTAAGGCCACAGGATGCGGCTGTTGTAGTTATCACTTGGGCAGGTGCAGCAACAGGAGGGGATAGCTCACAACTGCTCATTTGATTGGTAGGGAATAAGAAGGTGTCATTTGACATTGAGTCTGAGCGTGATGCATTCTTTCAGGCGCGTTGTGCGATGGACCAAGATCGTAGTAAGCCTATTATTTGTGACATGCCCCCTGTCTTTGATGCTACATCAGAGGCCGGTCCATCGGCATCATATAGAACCTTGCATAAATTTTTAGAGAGCTGTTTATTGTTGGAAAGGGATCCCACTGCTCTTACTGAGATCGATGGATTGTTGCAGCGACCAGCTAGGGGACAGCATGAGTCCGAGGTAAACTCCTTACAGCGACGGAAGACCGGTAAGGAGATGCGCATGAATATACAAATTGGGGACTATAAAGTTCATTCGGTTATTCTGGATCTTGGTTCGGATGTCAACATCTTAACTAAGCAGGCATGGCATAAAATGGGGAGCTCCCCATTGAGCTGGTCTCCTGTACAGCTCCGGCTAGCTAATCACTCCAAGGTGACACTAATCAGGAGAGTTCCACGCCTAGTGGTGGACATCGAGGGAGTGAAGACTTATGCTGACTTTGATGTCATTGAAGTAGTTGAAGGAGGAAGCTCTTATCCCGCATTATTGGGGATTGGATGGGCCAATGACATTGGATCCATAATCAACTTTAAAAGGCAGATGATGACTTTCGAAAACCGCGATCTCAGAGTTATAGCCCCGTTGGCTCTGGCTGAAGGACGCAGATACATTGAACCAGTGAAGGATGAAGATTCCAGTGGATGGGACCATGCATTCAATATTTCCCAGGATTATATTGATCCAACTGCCAACGGTGATCTTAGATGGTGCAGTGACAGCTCTACATCTTTCGAATTTGACGACGCGCAAGAACATTGGAAGAATCGCTTGCATGAGGTGTCGCTTCGCAATTGTGGGCTAATCACGCAGTCATTATGCCGTGTTACGACTGAAACGGTTACACCACCAGTATACGAGGGGCTACCTGGCTTGTCTGAATTTATGGCGAAGTTCGAGGAAAGAGTTTTAGAACCACAGCGACTGCTGGCATTGGAGGAAGCACTGAAGGCTACTCCAGCACACTGGTGGGTGACACATAAGAAATCAATCGTCAGATAGTCGCAATGCAGGAGATTGATGACGGTTCGCTTCGGCGATACCGAGGTTTACCACACAGGGAAATATGATGGTCAAGATAACCCTGGAAGTCATTTGGTGGAGTGTCATACATTGTGGGCATCGCGACCATGAGATGAGTGGGTCCATGCATTTATACATACTTTGGACGAGATGCCACGATCATGGTACACTGCAGCTGAATTGCGAGGAGAAATTACTACTTGGTTGGACTTGACAGTCTGTTTCACTCATACATTCTATTTCGTAGATCCCAACCCAGACATCCATAATGAATTGCAACTCATCCGCGATGTGGTTCTGAAGGTTGTTCCAGTGGCATATCCTGCAGATCCACACATGCACTACCAAATGCAATCCATGATGGAATGTTATAATATCACTGGTGGGCCTGAAGACGGTGATGATCTGCAGAATGTCAACATTCCAGAATCTGAAGGGAGTCGCGATGTGGTAGCACTTGATGCGCCAAGTGATCCGATCAACCAGCCCTTGAAGCTCCCTAAGATCAATATTAGGACGGAGACCACTCCCAAGTTCACGAATGTTGGAGATTATTGGGATGATGAGATGATGGGAAAGGTCACTGACTTGTTGCATGAATTCCAAGACCTCTTTCCTATGAAGTTTTCTTAGATGAAAGGTATTTTCGGTGATTTAGGGGAGATGAAGATCCCGTTGAAACCAGACGCTAAACCAATCAGGAAGCGACCCTACCGGCTGAATCCGCACCATAAGGAGAGGGTCAAGGTATAACTTGATTGCATGTTGGATGTTCGTATTATTGAATCAGTCGAAGAGTTAGAATGGATCATTCCTATGGTGGTGCAGGACAAGAAGACTGGCGAGTTGTGCATTTGTGTTGATTTGCGGAAGTTGAATGATGCCTGCTTACATGATCCCTTTCCGACCCCATTTACTGATGAGGTACTTGAAGGTGTGGGTGGCTAGGAGATGTAATCATTCACGGACGGGTTCGCGAGCTATCATAAGATCCACATTGCGAAGGAAGACCGCCACAAGACAACTTTTGTGACAGAATTGGACTATTTTCAATACACAGTGATGCCGTTTGGGTTGAAGAATGCACTTGCGATATTCTCACGGGTTGTCATTTCTGCATTCAAGGATTTGATTCAAAATCTTTTGCAGGTATACATGGATGACTGGACAGTCTATGGTTTGATCTGTGATCATCTGGAAAATCTACGATTGATGTTGGAGTGTTGTCGACAACATCAGATATCGCTGAACTTTAAGAAGTGCATCTTCTGTGCACCATTTGGCATACTGCTGGGTCACATGTGTGCAAACAAGGATTGTTAGTCGACCCAACAAAGATTGCACTTATTCTGAGCTTAACACCACCGACTAATGTTAAGCAGTTGAGAGTGACATTGGGACATACTGGGTATTATCGTAAGTTCATCAGGGGGTATGCAGTGATCACCGCCCCTATGGAGAAGTTGCTGAAGAAGGATGCGGTATTCCAATGGAGCCCCGAATGTCAAGATAGTTTTGTGATGCTGAAGGCTAAAATGGCTTCGACACTGATACTGGTATTTCCGGACTAGAGTAAGGAATTCCATGTTCACGTTGATGCTTCATCAATTGCGCTGGGAGTAGTGCTTGCCCAACCAGGAGAGGGGGATCTAGATCACCCCATTGCTTTCGCAAGTTAGAAGTTGTCATCAGCAGAAAGAAACTATACCACTATAGAGAGGGAAGGCCTAGCGATGGGCTATGCACTGCAGATATTTCGACACTACTTATTGGGAGGCCACTTTAAGATGTTTACAGACCACTCTGCATTGATATACCTGGTCAATAATCCTGTGTTGGGGGGGAAGACATGTCGCTAGCTACTTCCTTTTCAAGAGTTCGATTTTGAAGTAATTGTGAAGCCAAGACGATTGAATGTTGGACCTGATCATTTATTGCGGATTGAAACAGGAGAGGAGCCAACTAACATCGAAGCTGGGTTACCTTATGCGCAACTTTTTAAGGTTGAAGTCGCTGATGGCTACTTTGAAGAAATCATTTAGTTTTTGGAGATAGGTACCGCACCCGAAGAGTTCACCACTAGTTAGAAGAAGCAGTTGGTGGTTAAGGTTGCAGATTTCCATCTCATTGCAGGTGAATTATACAAATTGGGTGCATATGAGATATTGTGACGTTGCGTTTTGCCTCATGAGCAAGGACAAATCTTTTCAGAAGCACATGCAGGAGTGGCTGGGGGGCACTATGGTGGTCGTGCGACTACTAGGAAGGTGCTTTGAGCGGGGCTCTGGTGGCCCACGCTGCACAACGACGTGACAGACTATGCAAAATCTTGCGATGTTTTTCAAAGAACCAGGAAGCCATCCAGGAGGGATGAGATGCCACTGATGCCTCAACTGACACTACAACCATTTGACAAATCGAAAGTGGATTTTGTGGGACCAATCAACCTACCTGGGAAGTGCATTGGTGTAAGATACATCATCACAGCAATAGATTATCTGACAAAATGGGCAGAGGTTGCACCAGTCGTTGATTGTTCCGCGGCCACAATCGCGTGGTTCTTGTTTGACAACATCGTCACTCGCTTCGGCTACCCCAAGATATTGCTGAGTGATCAAGGTGTGAAAATCCTCACAACAGATCTAAGAGATGATTGATACCTCACAAGAAATTAATTGATTAAGCAAGAAAATAGAAGAAGATCGGTCAATGCAGTATAAGGAGCGACAGAATAATAATATAGTAGAACTCGGATAGAAGCAAAAATACTTCACACACTAATTAATTAATCAAAATATGGACAAATAAATAGTACAATGCATGAGGATTCGAATTCCAAGGTGGCAATTCGAATTAGCCTTCATGGAGTGATAAAAAGATCACTGGAGTGTCATCGAAACACAACTAGTAGTCTATCTCATCATCAGTGGAGTCATCAATGCACAAGTAATTGCCAACCATCAGTTAATCTGAGTCTAACTGAGTGTGGTAGGTGTAACTGAATGTAACTTGCACATGAAGACACTAACTGAATGAAGGAGGCTCAGTGGAGGGCGCATGAGGAGCTACCTGGAGTCAGAATAGGTAGTCATGTGTCATCAGAGGTCAATCGGAGTGATAACCGCAGTGAGGAGTCAGTCTGGCCTCAAATCAAGGAAAGATTGGTGGCTAACTGAAGTAAACTGGACTGGTAGGTGAGAAAGGTGCCCTTCTCATGCAGTACGTGAAAGGAGGGTGCATGACAGGCTAGGAGGGCTGAAAATGAGTGGAAGGAAGCTTTAGGGGCTAGCTAACTGAGGGCTAGGTGTTGGGAATGATGACTGGAATGCATGCAAATGCATGCAAACCCTAAATGATGCATGCAAACTCTAAAAGTGCATGCATGACTGAAAATGTAAATGATCAAAATACTGGTGGGACTAGGATGGAGTATAGGAATATCCTAACACCCCCCCTTAATCCATCCTAGGCCTTGGTAACTAAGACCAAAGGTCACCCAATACAATGAATAATAACAGTCAATAAACCAAGGAAGTGGGGAAAATTTCATGGGAAAAATACCCCCCCCTCAAAACAAACTGTAAGGCACACATAAAAAATAAATGCTCCAAACTCAAGCAGGTGTGATGCTTGGTCATTTGTCTAGAGGTATCTTCTTCTTGGGAAGAAGTGGATCATGCTCAAAAAGCACGTGCTTGTATTTGCTCTTCAGATAAAATGTGATGAGAACAATCCAAAAGTATGAGGATGATCCTTGAACCTATGATTCGAATCATTCGAGGTAGGATAAAAAACATGAGTATGCAGATAGTCTTTTGTCTTCTTCTTTGAACCATCATGGGTGAGATTATGCCAAAAAGAACCATCAAATAATAATGATTGCTTGAAATCCAAATCAGATTTAAGACTTGATGAATAGTTTCTTGAGATCTCCTTCGAACCAGCAGGGGTGAGATCAAAACCATCATATGCATGAGAAATTATCTCAAGTAGTGTTTTCTTAGAATCCAAATTAGATCCAAGACTTGAATCATGGTTTCTTGAGATCTCCTTTGAACCATAAGAGGTGAGATCAAAACCAGTAAATGCATGAGAGATTATCTCAAGCGAATGGAAATGGTTTCTTGAGATCTCCTTTGAACCATAAGAGGTGAGATCAAAACCAGTGGATGCATGAGAAATTATCCCAAGGGGGTGGCAATGGCCATATTCTTCAATAACCTTCTGAAAGCATGGAATGATGATCATATAGTAGTAAATAAGAGGTGATTTCTTGAGGAGGGCGAATGCATTACCTCCAATAGCTAATTTTACCTCCGAAATAATCATGTGATCATGATGCAAATCAACAGACTCTACTGCAAGAGAGGATTTAGGACCTTCTGCAATATCTAGAGTGTGAGCTGGCATAGAAAGAGAAGAATTTTGGAGCATGAGTGTAGAATCTGCAAGTTCTTTGTGGACAACTTCAATATGAGATGAGTTTGATACTAGTTCATGATCAATGAGATCATCAAGGAGGGAGAATGCATCACTTTGCTTGTTCTCGAAAGGGTTTGGACCAATTCCATATTCTGTCTGCCGAATCTTTCATCCAGATGGGCCCATAGCTCTTTTGGAGTTTCAACAACATCAAGGTATTGGTATATCATGTATTCAGGCAAAGAAAGCATCATTGCTCCAAAGGATCCGTCACCTTTATTCAACCAATCAATCTTCTCTTTAGAGGATTCGAACTCTCTTTCAAAATAACAATCAAAGAGATCATGGCTCTTCAAATATGCTATCATTTTTTGTTTCCATTCATCATAGTTGAATGGAGAAGGAGGAGTAATTACTGATGGATATATAGAAGCTGTAGAAGACCTGCAAAAACAATAGAAATGTCTGCAACTGCTACTGCTGCAAAAATGTAGAAACTATTCCAACTGTTGCACTCGAAATCTTGGTAATAACCTGCAAAAAACTCTCAAGAATGGAGATAAACAATACTCTCAACATGCTCTGATACCATGTGAAAATCCTCACAGCAGATCTAAGAGATGATGTATACCTCACAAGAAAGTAATTGATTAAGCAAGAAAATAGAAGAAGAGTGGTCAATGCAGTATAATGAGCAATAGAATAATAATACAGTAGAACTCGGATAGAAGCAAAAATAATTCACACACACTAATTAATTAATCACAATATGGACAAATAAATAGTACAATGCATGAGGATTCGAATGCCAAGGTGGAAATTCGAATTAGGCTTCATAGAGTGATCAAAAAATCATTGGAGTGTCATTGGAGCACAACTAGTAGTCTATCTCATCATCGATGGAGTCATCAATGCACAAGTAACTGTCAACCGTCAGTCAAACTGAGTCTAACTAAGTGTAGTAGGTGTAACTGAATGTAACTAGCACGTGGAGACACTAACTGAATGAAGGAGGCTTAGTGGAGGGCACATGAGGAGCTAACTGGAGTCAGAACAGGTAGTCATGTCTCATCGGAGCTTAATCGGAGTGATAATAGCAATGAGGAGTCAGTCTAGCCTCAAATCAAGGAAAGATTGGTGGCTAACTGAAGTAAACTGGACTGGTAGGTGAGAAAGGCACCCTTCTCATGCAGTAGGTGAAAGGAGGGCGCATGACAGGCTAGGAGGGATAAAATTTAGTGGAAGGAAGCTCCGGGGGCTAGCTAACTAAGGGCTAGGTGCTGGGACTGATGACTGGAATGCATGCAAACGCATGCAAACCCTAAATGATGCATGCAAACCCTAAAAGTGCATGCATGACTGAAAATGTAAATGATCAAAATAATGGTGGGACTAGGATGGAGTATAGGAATATCCTAACACAAGGCAGCCACTTTATCAATCGCACCATCAACGCATTGACGGAGGAACTGCAGATATAGCACAAGAAGAGTACACGGTATCATCCGCAGGAAAATGGCATGGTGGAAGCTTTCAACAAGATATTGGAGCATGCGCTGACAAAGGTGTGCAACGCGAACCGCGATGATTGGGATCTGAAAATCCCAGCAGTCTTGTGGGCGTATCACACCATGTGTAAAAGGTTGACGGGACAGACACCATTCAGCAGCTGGTGTATGGATAGGAAGTGATTATGCCTATGGAGTACATCGTTCCCAGTCTGAGCATAGCGGCATCGATAGGTATGGATGCTGCAGCTGCATTAGAAGAACGCCTAGCGTAGTTAGTATAGCTAGAAGAAGATTGATTTATTGCAATATTTCACCAGAGTGTGGAGAAGGATCACCAGAAGGCTTGGCATGATCACCATATAAAAAACAAATAGTTTCAGCAAGGTGACTTGGTGTTGTTGTATGACAGTAAGTTTATGAAACATCTAGGAAAATTGCAGATGCATTGTCTTGGTCCATATCGCATCAGTCGCATCACTTCAGGACGCGCATTACAGCTGCAGCAGTTAAATGGAGTGATGCTCCCCAAGTTGATCAATGGTTGCAGGTTGAAGCCCTACAAGTTGGGCCTGGAGTAGCGCTATGCCTGATTCACATTGGCAAAAAAAGAAGAAAAAAAATGTAGGTCACTCAGTGGTTGGATGGCACACTGATAGGCACAGAATGCGCAAGCAGGGAGGCTTGTGCCGCAAGTTAGGAGCAGTCCGCAACAGTGGCAAGGTCGCGACTGGGTCAAATCGGCAATAAATGCCGAAAGTTAAGACAGTTAATTAACGACGCTCATTCGAATGATGGGAATTAATGGCGGGTCCAGCCGATCGACTGACAGGATCACTGGCATATTTGGGTCATTAATACAGGATTTAGTTCAAGTTAATGCAGGATTTAGTTATGATTATGAGGGATTCGGCTGGGCGTTATAAAATGGGCCAAAGTTGGTCAGAAGGCACCATTTGTGAACAAGGAGTTCAGTTTCTAGTTGAGGAATTGTGCAAGCTTGAGATTTTGTTGCAGAGAGCAGTTGAAGTGTGTTGGGAAAGTTTTGGGTTGAGCGTGGTTGAGCCATTTGTTGGCATTGCGGGAATTGAGCGTGTCATGTCGAGTGAGCCAGATACAGTGGATATTTCCAATGAAGCCGAGTCACCTCTCATCCCTACTCCTATTGAGGAAGAGATCAATTTAGTGGACGAAGTTGCTAACATGCTGGTGGGATCATCTTCTGTGGTCCAATAGAAGAGAGGAGGGACGCAGCTTAGCTCCGACTAGCCCAAGAAGTGGCACACTTGTTCTACTACCTAAGTACCGGAAGGTGTCCTTACGGAGAGACCATCGAGTTCGGGGGTTGTGGAATCCTCATTCCGCACAGGTGTTTTTGCTGCGGATATCCCAGGCTACCAAACTCCATGTTGAGCTAGGGTGCAGTCGAGGAAGATCACAAAGAACCAGCGATATCAAATACGGATGCCGGCAATCCCTTCAGGGATGAGTTGTACCACCGATATCGTACCAGCATTGATGCAGCTTTTGTACGATGATCATGACTTACTGGCGCTAGAAGACGTTATGACAGAGCCATTTCTGCCACGAGAAGAGGGGCAGACTGGACCGATGCCTTGCATTCCACATGATTGGGTGCATGGTCTAGAGAAGTCTGGGTTGTTGGGATTGATATACATGCCACATTTTGGGAAATTGATGGAAGCCAATGCTTGCGGCAAACAGTTGTTGGCTTGTTTTCATGGCGGGGTGCTATGGTTGAACTTGCAGGTCACCGTGACGGTGGACCTGATTTCTGAGATCATAGGCTTGCTGAAGGATGGGGTTGACCCATCGAAATACTTATAGGGAAAGAAAAATGACAGTGCGCTTGCGGCCAGGTTGTGAAAGCAGTATAAAATGTAGAAAGACGGACAGGCTTACCACTTGGACACTATCAATGAGCCTGCAGTCAAGATTGGGGCACACATCTTGGCTACCAAAATCCTGCAGAACGCTCGACCTAATCAAGGAAATTCTAGGGTTGTCGCCTGCGCAGAGCTATGTGCAGCAGGTGTGCAGATGAACTGGTCCCTATTTTTACTTAACCAGTTGACGGAGGATGCGTTGGCGGCCCAAGCAGGAAAGCGGTCATTCATGTATAGTTGGCTGTTGATATTGGTCGCGTTAGTCACCTTGATGGAACCTGACAATTATCAAGGAATGGACATGGATGGGGAAGAGGAACGCAAGGGAGCGCGCTACCAAAACTTATGGTGGGTGAAGGAATAGGAGCGGCTCAAGGATTCTGCCACGTCGTTCTAGTTTTATTGGGAAGCATTGCAGACAGCTGCTGAACGGATTTCGCGGTTGACTCATGCCACTGTCGAGAAGTACAAGGGGATTGCTCGGTTCATGATCGGTCCACACAGTATATATGTGCAAGCGCACCACGGTCTGGATAGACAGTGGTTACAGACCCCCTATAAGATAAGAAATGAATACTTGGATCCGATTGTCGACGACTGGCCGATTGAATGGCGAGTACCAATTATTCAGGAGGAGGAGTCTACGGGGATACCATCTGACGTACCAGCCATGGAAGAACTGCGTCAGATTTGTGATGAGGAATCATCGCAGACCCCTACAGATGATGAGCGTCAGGTTGAAGAAGGCCAAACGAAAGGACACCAGGACCATGTGACAATCAGTGGGACGCCCCTGTCGTCGAAAGCATAGTTAGGCTGACTGATACTAGAAATCACTAATGCATCCACTGCATCGGCTAAAACAATGACGGTGAAGACGGATGAAGGTTTCCATGCGCTCACTACTCGTCTGGATTCCTTGTGTGATATGATGGTGAAGAAGGCACCGGAAGAAGCATTGGTGCAGCCAGTTGGAAAAATTATCACTAAGCCGCGGGTCAGGAATGTTGATATTCCCCCAACTGCGATTGTGATAGATAATGAGGCTTTGAAAGCCTTGCTACAGTCGTTATAGAAAGTGACCATCAATGTCAAAGCGATGCCAATGAAGGCGTTGACAACTATGCAGGTGGTTTCCAGCCGGGAGATGGTGGACACGAGGCACGAGATCAGCGGTAAGTGTCTGCGCTTGCAGGAGAGCGAGGCAGTTGCGAAGGAAGCAGTCGCAGAGTTAACAGGAAGGGCTGTTATAGCACAGAAGGATGTGGATGATTTGGAAGAGGATATCAAGAAAGAAGGGGCTGAGAAGGCTCTGGTGATTGAAGCATTGAAGTAGGAATAGGATCGCCTCATTGTGGAGAAGGACACTTTATGGGATCAAAGTGTGCGGGTAGAGACAGTCATTGCTAAGGCTTGTCACCATGTGTTGGAGCCCACCGCAGAGTTGGATGTGATTCAACGCGTGCAGTGGCTTGGGGCTGTCATTGCCTAGTTGCAGCACGAGAATCAAGAGTTAACAGCCCTAGTGGACCCTGGTACACCGTGGAGCAGGTGGACGACCACAAATGGGCTATTGAGGAGGTAGCAACATAGATGGAGGAGATGGAAGTGACATCGACAAAACTCACAGCTGAAACTATACAGTTTTGGGGTCGGATTGTTCAGAATGAGCAGATTGAAAAATTGACCAAGTTTCGATAGGAGGCGGAGGGACAGTTGGTGACACTAAAGACGACTATGTGCACGATGCCACCAATGGAGCAAGTTTCCAAGTCTGTGGATTTAAAAGAGTTGCAGCAGCGCGTCACCAAGGCCGACGAGCGACAAAAGAAGCACGCTGCACAGCTGAAGGAGTTTCGGGAAATTGGCAGTCAGTTCATGACACAAGCTGGTGAATTCCTCCAGGCGGTACAGGAAGGTCACCAACAAGTTGCGGCAAAGCTAACCATGCATCCATCCACCCAGGATGTGATCGACAGTCAGGCGGTGGCTATGGCAGTAAAGGAGCAGGTGATGAAAATCGAGCAACAGTATGAGGATTTCAGAGTCAAGACCACCGAGTACACCATGTCCTGCTGACGTGGCTCGAGGGCGAGCCACAAGATTGTGTTGGGGGCTTGTTGGCAGATAGTTAGGATGGTTCAGTATTGCAGCACCATGAGTGCTGCGATACCGCATAAAGCAAAAAGCCGAGCGCAAATGATGTTTTTTTTTGTAATTTTGGGTCAATTGTACCGTGGTATGCGGGTTTTTTGGGTCATGTGCTCGAAGTGTTGGTTAGGAAGTTGTTAGTAAGTGGACAAGCAATGTAAAGGCGAAAGCCTATATATAGACATAGGGTTGTATGTGTTGAATCATCTTGGATTATGCGTCTTTGATTGTGTATATGAGATCGAGAGACATCTGCGAGATCTGTATTTTGCGGAGATGTTGTATCAAGGTTTTGCGAGTTAATATGATATGACAGAGCTGTTTTGTGGAATCCCTATGTCTCTTCTGTTCATCTGTGGTAATGCATGTTGCGATATATGAATGATGCTATGTTTTCTTGCTGCAATTAATACTTTACTGTTATATTTGATGCGATGATGAATGTTGAATGATGCTATGAATACAATTGATGTCTGAGTTAAATGCATAGATCTTGTTCTGAAATGTTGCAACAAGTTAAGTAATTAAGCCACAAAAATGCTCCTTAATTCGGCGGAAACATGGTTTCATCAACTCTCCCTTGAACATCTTGGGTGAGACCTCATCTGCTCTACAGGTGTTGCTAGATAGGGTAAAACCTGTCTGGGCCGGTGCTCAAGGAGATCGAGGTGGTTTGGGTGTCAACAATGAGTGGAACCCCTGTCGACTGGGTTTGAGTCAACATCAGTGGGATCCCCTACTATGAGCATCAGGAAGAACATAAAATAGACCTTATGGTGAATATTAGATGATAGGAGAGATAAAGAAAAAATTGTCAAGATTTGCAATGACATTAAGGAGTCCAATCATGCAATGCAAAGTGTGATTCGTTCAAATAGTGATGGAGATGCCCAAAATATCAGCACCCATCCATGGTTATTGACAGACAAGAAAATCAAAGATGTTAAAGAGGTTATTGAGAAAATTAAACTTCCCACTGGATTTTGTTCAAACATGAAGAATCTCCTAACAAAGAAATGTGAATTAGGTGGGGTAAAAACTCATGATTGGCATATAATCTTCATTAAGGTAATTATTTTGGTGTATATATTTGTATGTTGGTGAAACATGATATTTTAAGTGTTTTTTTTTCTCTACTAATTTTAGAATAAATAATGATTGATCATTTTTTTTGATACAGTATGTTCTACCTCTATCTCTCCCATAAAACTTTGACAACAATGTGAAACAAGTTATATATGATCTGGGAAAATACATGAGGTAAGTGGTGATTTATATGCAAAGTGTAATTTGTTCATTAATTCATTGTACAACTTATTTTAATTTTGAATACATGCATATGTTTTACTTGTAAAGTACTATATACCTTTTTTGTTGAAACCTGTGATTTGCTTGGATCATTTGTAGATGGTTGTCATCTAAAGAAATAGATCAAGAACATATAAAGTATTGGAGGAGACAAATTCCTCGTCTAATGTGTGAAATGAAAAAGTATCTACCTCTGTCGTTTTTCAATGCGCAAGAACACTAGCTCATAGACCAAATTGAGGAGATTGAGAAGTGTGGACCTGTACACACAAGGTCAATGTGGATGGTTGAGAGGCACTTGAAATCACTCAAGGATTTGATCAGACAAAGAGCACATCCTGAGGGTTCTATGGTAGAGAGATATATGGTATATCAAACCATGGTTTATATCACTCAATATAGTCCTCAAATAGCTACAAGTATTAATCATGAGGATCTCATTTCGGATGTCAACTCCAACAACAAATTTGAAGGGGGGCACCTATTGGGGAAAGGTAGAATGAGGAAAGTGAGATGTAAGTAGATATTGGATATTTATAATACATTTGTTTTTAATGTATGTCATACTTATTTAATTTTTAGTCATCCTACATAATCCATTATTAATATGAAGGTATACCATGGTAAATAATTGTATGTTAATTGTTTTATTTTAATACATCAGGTGCAGAGTGGGATGTGATACATCGCTACATTGCAAACAATATTAATTGGATGAATATGTGGCTTGAATGATGTAAAAATTCTAACAATGGTAGGTTAACATGGGAAGATGTGTCTACATTGGTCAAAGAAGCTAAACTTAGATGAGATACAAATATTACTCAGAGGGAAATTGATTTAGAACATGGTTTAAAAAATAAACAGGCAAGCATTTTCACCCATGCTAGTTTTTTTAATATTATTTTATTGATGCATATGACGTGTTTTTTTTCATAATTTCCAAGTATAAATATGTTTCTGAATTGAAAATGTTTTTTTTACTTGTTTGGCATTTTGCAGTTGAAACACTACAAGGCCATGTGGTGCAATGGTCGCAAATTTCACATCAAAAAGTTGAATGAAAAGAGGAAAACTTCTGATAGTGAGATAACAACAGTATTTCAGGTTACTAATGTCCACTCTAGGAGTGACAGACATCCCCGAGAATCTGAAAATTGATACTATGGTTATCTGCATGATATACTTGAGTGTGACTTTAATTCATTCAAATTAGTTATGTTCGATGTCAAATGGTACAGGCTAAGAATAAATGAACGTGATCCTGAGAGAATTATTATTCAACATGCTAACAGTTTTACTATGGTTAATACAAGGACTAATCATGTTGAGCCAGGATCATAGCCCTATGTTATTACAAGCCAATGCGAATAGGTATTTTACTTGGAGGTTCTAGGTAGATCGGGTTGGTTATATGTTGTTAGATATGATCCAAGAGGAAGGTCGGTAAAGTATACTATAGCGGAAGAAGATGATATTCAAGAAGAAGATGACATAGAGGAGAGGTTAGTTCATGAATTAGACGAAGACGTCGAGGAAGTTCAAGGAGATGTGGAATACAATGTTTTGAATGAAGATGTTATTGACGATGTGTCGGATGAAGAACTTGAAGAAGTCGAACCAAATGTAGGAGACTATGTTTCAGATGATGATATGTTTGGAATTGACGACATTGATGATGATGATGCTGATATGGTCAATCTTTTGAACATGAACTCCTAACCAGATGATATAGATGATGATTTGAATGAAGAAGAATATTAATGATATCAAAATATTGAAATGTACGAGGTATGTATTCATATGTTTTCAGTTGGTTTGTTCTCTTTCATTTACCTTAAATATTTATTTTCTTAGTTTTTATGTTTGATTTTATTAATTATGTTTCTTTCAAATATTTAATAGTAGATATATTGGATATTGAGGAATTGAGAGTGAAGTGAGTGGGGGGGAGGAGCCATATGAGATTCCACCTTCACGTGGTTGGCCTATTTTAGTAGAGAATATGTTATTCTTGAAACCAAGAGAATCTCATTCAAGTTTATACCATCTTCATTCCATGTCAAATTTCACTATTTCCCATGTCTAGTCACCGCAGTACTATGTCTTTAAGGTGTTTCTTTTAAAATTATTTTGAAATGCACGTCAATGCATCTATTGCAAGGGCGATAACGTCTATAAACAAGTACTTGATAAATTGCATAAGCTTTATCAAATATTTCTTGTCTTTGTTTTTTGCTCTCATGATCAGGGATAATTTTAAGGACCCATACTTATTTCAAAGTGTATAAACCTTGGCGAATCTTACCAATTCTTAAAATGTCAACTATAAAATATTTGGAGATATTTTTCTAAAATAATTTCAATTTCTAAGGATTTTATATAGTTTATATAATAATTTGGTGATTTTTAGAGTGAAAAAAGTTTACCCCATCAAAGTTGGGCGAAATGGGGCTTCAAAAAATGTAAATTGGCGAATCGTTTTTTGTAATAAAACATGGAAAAATAGCCCATGGGCTAAATTTCGCCCCTAAAATTATCCTTGCTCATGATCTAAGTATTTTGTGCTCCATTCACTAAAGTAGCTCAAAATCATTGATGAAATGTTGGTTGGAGCCTTCTTCTTGCCACCAATCTCATTGGCCTAATTTGAATTCATGATGTTCATTCTGAATGAAATAGGTGATGAGTATAAAGATCAGCATGACCATGATGTGGATGGGTATATTGTCAGGAATTCCATGCACGTCAATCCGAGAAAGTTCAAATGAAAGTATGATGAGATTGGAGATGCCGAGTAGTGGGATTTTTCATCATATTTGATTCTAGAAACCCTCCCATATCATGGAGGCATGTGAACCACCAGTCCATGTCAAATTTCATTACATTCAGAAATTGTTTGAAAAAATGTCAACGTTGGCCCCATCCGCAGGTCATTGTTGCCCATGTCTCGTCGCTGTAGTACTATGTCTTTTAGGTGTTTATTTTAAAATTATTTTGGCATGCACATTGACGCATCTAGTGCAAGGGTGATAAAGTCGATAAACAAGTACTTGATAAATTGCACAAGCTTCATTAGATATTTATTATATATTTTTTTGCTCTCATGATCTAAGTTTTTTGAGCTCCATTCACCAGAGTAGCTCGAAATCATTAATGAAATGTCGTCTGGCTCCTTCTTAGTAGATTGCTTGATGCCAAAGTATACTGCTATAAAAAATTCCTGGAATGTGTGTATTAAAATAGAATTCCAAGAGAAGTGATAGGTATTCTCCATCTAGTCTCAATGAGGTATATTTTAGCATTGCAATTAAGCAATCTTTTAAAGAAGGGTTGTCAAGTATAAGCAATCCATATTCTAGATTCCACAAAAAACAAAGGCCTGAGATTAGAAGATTCTAAATTGTTACATTCCCTTTTGAAACACTAGTATCTTAGATTTGGATGATGCAGTTGAAGGCCATACATCCCATGCAATTGTACTAGTGCTAGATGTAAGGGTTCAAGCATGATGACCTTTGTCATGTTCTTTTAAACTCTTCATGTCAATTATGTTTTTTGAATGCAACATATATTGATAGGTTGAGTTTGTCCAAAATAAATTCATGGTGAATTGGACTTTGATCCTTGGAAATATTGTTAAATTTGGTTCTATGGATTATAATCCTTCCAACCAATCCTCATTTACCTAATCCAAACCTCTATAGCTATAGTTATGGTGTCTTGAATACATCACTTAGCCACCATACAATCCAATGTCATGACCATTGGATTTGCACCTAAAACATTTAAGTCATGTGCATGGGAGGATTTATCTTGAATTCTCATATAAATCGATGAGCATATGTAACATTCAGTCATCGTATCTCAATCAGTCAAGCATATCTAACATTTAGTCATTCTATCTCAATCAGTCGAGCATATCTAACGTTCAGTCGTTCTATCTCAATCAATCGAGTATATCTAGCATTCAATCATTCCATCTCAATGAGTCGAGCATATCTAACATTTAGTCATTCTATCTCAATCAGTCGAGCATTCATTTATTAAGTAAATTAATAGTTTCTATAACTATCGTTCAAGCATTTTAAAAATAAATTCAAATGGTTCGTGTTTTACTTAGCCGGTTCATTTCAAAACTAGTACCTCATTATTCTAAACAATTGAGGTACCGCGGTGGGCATTACACTTCATCGGATAGGAGACGAACTAAGAAGGGGACCACATCGGATAGCCGAAAAATGGCCATCGGGTAGTCAATGGACCAAAAAAGGTACTGCATTGGGTACTCAACACAACACCATCAGTTAGCCGATGAAACATTCAGGGGGAAGCATCAACTATTCGATGCACTTCCATCGAGTAGTCGACGATAAAAAAAACTACTGCAATGGGTACCCGATAAAAATAGATAGGCTGTCTAATGAACAGTCATCGGATAACCAACGACAAAATAAGAAATGTTAATAGTATATCCGACTCATATACATCAGATATCCGAGAATAATCATCGAATAACTGATGACTAAATAAGAAAGTTTCAATGGAAATCCAACGAAAATTTGTCGGCTATCCAATGATTATCACTAAAAATATCTAAAATATATATACGATTGAATAGTTAAATGTGTCGGTTGATTCGATGTCCGTTATGTCACATATCCAACGATAAGTGAAGTGTCGAATAACCAATTAAATTGCACCAACAATTGTTGTACATTGTTTTCATCGGATAACCATTGGAATTATATCGACAATCCAATGAATGGCCATCAGAATTTTGTCCATATGTAGTAGTGGTCTCTACCTCTAACCCCTTAAAAATCCCCCTTCGTCTCTACCTCTAACCCCTTACCAACCCCTAAAGTCTCTCCCTTTAACTCTCTCTCTCTCTTTATCTAACCCAAACAATCATGCTCGTCACATATACCCCCCTTTCTCCCTGATCACCCTTCTCCTCCCCAAACCCCTAACCCTCTCTCTCTATCTCTATCTCTCTCTCTCTCTCTCTCTCTCTCTCACACACACACACACACACACACACATCCCTATGTCTCCCCCTACAACTAACACCCCCCCCCCTCTCTCTCTCTCTCTCTCCATATTCCCCCTAATTCATAATAATCCCCTCTCCCACTCTCTCTCACTACCCTACTCATCCACATACACCTAACCCCGAACCCCCCCCTCTCTCTCCCCTCCACTCCCAAAACCTTACTATCCCCTTCTCTCACTCTTTTCCTCCCATATAGGATTACCCCCTCCTCTCCCTACAGGGGAGAAAGAGAGTGAGAGAAGGGGTTAGTAAGGGTTAGGGAGAGGAGAGGAGAAAGAAGGGGGGGTCGGGGTTAGGTGTAGGTGAAGGAGTAGGGGAATGAGAGAGAGTGGGATATGGGGTTAGTATGAGTTAGGGGGGAGATGGGAGGAGAGAGAGAGAGAGAGAGAGATAGGGTGTTAATGGTAGGAGGAGACATAGGGATGTGTTTGTGTCTGTGTCTGTGTATTTTTATGTGTCTATGTATGTATCTATGTGTGTGTGTGTGGAGAGAGAGAGAGAGAGAGAGAGAGAGAACCAATGGGGAGGTGGTTTTTTAGGTGGTTGGGAGAGAGATAGGGGATGGGGGTTATTTGTAGGTGGATGAGTAGGGGTGTGAGAGAGAATGATAGAGGGCGTTAGTATGATTTAGAGAGAGATAGAGAGAGATATTGGGGGATGGTAAGGGGCTTAGAGAGAGAGAGAGGGAGGGTTAGGGGTTTAGGAGGGAGAAGGTTGATTAGGGATAAAGGGGGGTATAGGTGAGAATCATGAGTGAGTGAGTGAGAGAGAGAGAGAGAGAAAAAGATATTCGGTAATGGTAAGGGGCGGAGAGAGAGAGAGAGAAAAAGATATTCGGTAATGGTAAGGGGCGGAGAGAGAGAGAGAGAGAGAGAGAGAGGTAAAGGGAGATACTTTAGGGGGTGGTAAGGGGTTAGAGGTATATAAAAAGGGGGATTACCCCCTCATCTCCCTGTAGGGGAGAAAAAGTGTGAGATAAGGGGTTAGTAACGGTTAGGGAAAGGAGGGGAGAGAGAGAGAGGGGGGGGGTTGGGCGATCATTGAGGGGTTATAGGTAGAGACTAAGGGGTATTGGGGATTAGTGTATCAAGTGAGAAAGAGTGAGAGAAGGATTTAGGGAAAGGAGGGGAGAGAGAGAGGGGGGGGGTTGGGGGATTATTAAGGGGTTAGAGGTAGAGACGAAGGAGGATTGGGGATAAGTGGAGCAAGTGAGAAAGAGTGAGAGAAGGAGTTAGTAAGGTTTAGGGATTCAGGGAGAGAGAGAGAGAGAGGAGGGGGCTCAGTGGTATGGGGAGGCATATGGATGCATGTGTGTGTGTGAGAGAGAGAGAGAGAAGGGGGTGTTAGTGGGTTGTGGGTTGTTCTATATTAATGTGTGGGTCCTTGGTAGTTGTAGGGGGGTTGTATTAGAGGGTTTGGGGGGTTAGGAGCATAGATAAACATAACACACACGTGTTTTTGTTAACCAAAACGCACACGTGTTTTTGTTCACTAAAACGCATACATGATATTTAACATTACAATTCTTCCACGATATTTAACATTACAATTTTGTCATGATATTTAACATTACACTTTTATTACAATATTTAACATTACAACTATATTTTTTGGTTTGGTGAAAAAGATATGCAAAGGAATTGGGGGGTGGTAAGGGATTAGAGGTAGAACGAGAGGGGGAGTGTTAAAGGGTTATAGGTAGAGACATGGGGGGGGTAGTAAGAGTTAGAGAGAGCGGTTAGAGGTTAGGGGTTAGTAGGAGAGAGAGAAGGGGGGAGTGTTAAGGGGTTGGAGGTTAGGGTTCAGTAAGGGTTATGGAGAGGAAGGGGAGATAGATATGGGGGGGTGGGGGTTAGGTTGTATTTTAAAATTTGTTTCCCACCCTTATCCTATTTTTTGGATTTCTACCGACGACATTGTTTGGAGGGAGTTATCCCGCTCTTCAAGTGATAAATTTCTCAGTCATTTTCCTTTGGATTGTGTGCATCAAATTAGAAAAATTACAGTCTTTCAAAGCATGGGAAACAACAGGAAATTGGATTTTGGGAGAAATAGCTCTGGAATATCTACTACATTAAGGTGTCTTCAAAAGAATGGAATCAAATCATTAACTGAATACATCAAACCTCATTCACAAGGTTGTAATGTAAGGTAATCTTCAGAAAGGGTTGAAAATCCCATAGTAGTCAAGGGATTCCTTTCCATTAACTTGGCCCAGTTACTTGTGGATGAAGGCAGGAAAAACTTTAGAGAGCCTCGTTCCTTGTTGATATTCCCACATTCAACTACGAGAAGAATAAATTCCGGTATAGATGGCAGAATTTGATACACTTGCCAAATCTGTAATCGCCCAATTTTTGACATCTTTCCTCTGCTCAACCCTACACTCATCTTCCACAGGAAACTATTTCCTCCACATGGAATAACTACATTTTGTCGTCAAAAATTGATCTTCTTCTGGTAACAAATGCAGAATATAAATCATGTTAAGATCCATATGTTCCAAATCATGAAATGAGAGCTTCTTTATCTTAGACATAAACAAAAGAACTTTAGGATGAATACTAGAGAGTTGTTGCTTTACAGCTTCAACCTTCTCAGGACACAGGGGTAGAACTATAACTGCATTGGGAAGCTGGCATACATAAATTTCTTCAAGTTTTGTTGTGCATGGCCTATCTTCTATCCATTGAGGGATAATATATCAATATTAACATCGGGGGGGTTCATTGAATCTTGTCCTATATCCGCTTTTGAAAATGCAAGGCTGGCTTGTGCCTAAGAAAACGCTCTTAAAGCCAATACCTACAATGGAAACAATAATTTTTCATTCAAATTAGGAAAGAAAACCAAAGGTTTATATATTATTTGCACTAATATCTAATTTAGAGAAAAATCCGACACACATATTGTTCTAGTTGTATTTTAAAATTTATTTCCCACCCTTATCTTATTTCGTGGATTTGTGCTGACGACATTGTTTAGAGGGAGTTATCTCGCCCTTCTGGTGATAAATTATGCAGCCATTTTCCATTGGATTGTGTGCATCAAATTAGAAAAATTATAGCATTTATTGCCTGATGGTTATCCCCTTGAAGCCCTATATTGGTGATATATGAATCCCTAGGTTGCTATATTTGGAATCCATGGAACAACCCCCTCTCACTCTACCTTTAACCCCTTACCACTCCCCAATGTATCTCCCTTCACCTCTCTCTTTGTTTCTCTCTAACCCATTAACACTACCCCCCCACCTTTCTCTACCTCTTACCCCTTACCACCCCCCACCCCCTTTTTTCTACCTCTAACCCCTTACCATCGCCCCCCCTTCTCTACCTCTAACCCCTTACCACCCCCCCTTCTCTACCTCTCACCCCTTACAACCAAGAATTATTTTTAATGTTATAATCGGCACACAATAAAATTATACCCCCCTTCTCTACCTCTAACTCCTTACCACCAAAACTTAGTTTTAATCTTATAATCGACAAAAAAATATATATTGCTAAAAAACGCGCACATGTTTCTTTTAATATAAAATGTGCATGCGTTTGGTTAATATAAAGCGCACATGCGTTATGTTTTGGCAGGATTTATAATTTAAATTTAAACAAAACGCGTACGCATTACTTAGCACTATGCCCAAACCTCCACATGAGATAGTGTGGAATTCCTATGCCTATATGTCTGCTTCGGAATATTCTTCGGCTTTACCATGCATGTGCCTCGGAATATGATATACCATGGCTAATTGAGCATTGTATCAAATTTTTTAAGTGTGCCCATGTTTAGCCGTTGATTACAATATGCTACAGACCATCATTTTTTGTGAAATTTTAGACACAGATAGCATTTTTTTTGCAGATTCCAAATATGTAATTTTTAAAAAGAATATATATATTTCTCTATTTTTTTCTTATTTTTCTTGTGTCATGACTCCTTAACTCAAAAAACACATTGTTAGTGTTTCGTCCATAACTCTTTCGTTTCTCAACAATTTTGAAAAAAAATTGTATGGTGCACTAAAGGACACCGACCTCTATATGCTATAAAAAACTATTTCAAAATAATTGCATTAAGACCTTCAAAAGTTGCACTCACAATTAGCATACTGTTTTCAAGGTTCGATCACTTAGATAATTAAAAAAATATTATTATTAATTATTTTTGGGAAAAACAGCGGTGCACTAGTACTATGTGTTCTCTATATGTCTATCAGTTTTAGTAAGTTGATTCCATCATTTAGGCACTCAAAGGCTGCACCCACAAAAACATATACCTTATCATTTGTCCAAAATATAAAAAGTGTTGTTAAAAAGGATAAAACTTCAGATAGTTAAGAACATTTTCAATAGAAAAAAATTATATATTCGGAAACGTCATTCAATTTCCTACGTTTCATTTGTTTTACTCATCGCAAGATTCATTGTGTATGTGTCTCAAAAAATCCATGTAATTTGATGGATGTCTGTTTTTTCAATTTTCTATTGCATCTAACGTGTCAAAAGAGATCATCATTAGCTTTCATACATCCATACCATAGCTTCCACATGCCTAAGAATACTAGTTGGCTCTAATACCACTGTTACGATATGGGCTTGCAACCAAATTGACTAAAACAAAGCCAAATAAAATATACAAGAGATAGATAAGCGGTGCGTTACATTTCATTAAGATGATGTACATATAAATACAATCATACATAAGCCTTCATTTCATATTCCAAGATGTATGTTGGACTCCTAATGATTGTTTATTATCATCTAACGGATTAGGTTTCCAACATTAAAGAGAAAAATAACAAAAGGAATAGGTAAGATACTAGTAGAAACTCTCATTCTTCATTCTCACTCCCCATCTTGTCTTTCTCCTCTCCTCACCCGTGTGAGAATCTAAGGTGAGTACCAAACAATAAAATGTGGCCTTTTAGTAAAAACAAAAGTTAATGAAACCATTGAAATTTATTAATAGAAAATAGAAAATAAAAATAAAAATAATTGTATGTGAGTGGGTAGGAGTATGAGAATTAGGGTCCTCGAGTACTTCCTCCCTGTAGGATACCCCATTAGTAAAACGCATGGAAAGATTGAACTTTGTAACATAATTAGGACTCCTTAGAACTTGAATATTTAATAACCTTTTGTGAAAAAACGATTTAAAGAGCTTTGAAATCTAGTGGCAAATTAGTTCTCTTAGGAATTTCCAAAGAGCGGGAGAGGGTGTGATTGCACCGAGAGGCGCTCTATAGCCCAATATGAGGGAGATCTTGTAACGTGTATGTGTCCTGTTACATGTAACAGGACACCTAATAAAACGTAAAAAGTAAAAAATGATAATATAAGGGAGATCTTGTAACATGTATGTGTCCCGTTACATGTAACGAGACACCTAATAAAACGTAAAAAATAAAAAATGATAATATGAGGGAGATCTTGTAACGTGTATGTGCTCCGTTACATGTAGCGTTATACCTAATAACATGTAAAAAGTAAAAAATGATAATATGAGGGAGATCTTGTAACATGTATGTGTCTTGTTACATGTAGCGTTACACCTAATAAAACGTAAAAAGTAAAAACTAATTAATATTATGTCGGCCACACCCTTATCTTGTAACATGTAACGGATATAACATGTAATGGATGTAACGTTTGTTCGAAAAAAATAAAATGTAAAAATTAATAGTTTGTCGGCCATTAATAAAATTTAATATAAAGTAAAAAATTATAATATGAGTGAGAACTTTTAACATTAAGTTTGTGATATTATTGTCGGCCATAAACAAAAAAGAATAATACAAAATAAAAAGTAATAAATATTATGTCGGCCATAAACAAAAAAAAAAGGTTAAAAAAGAAAGAAGTAAAAAAATTATTATAGCCGACATAAAATAAAGAAGTAAACAAATATTATAGTGGATATGAAAAGTAGAAACATAATATTATACCCAACATAAAATAAAGAAGTAAACAAAAATGTAAAAAAATATATTACAGTAGACATTAAAACCAGAAACATAAGAAGCAAAAAAAAATATTATAGCTAACATAAAAACTAAAAACCTAAAAAGTAAAGAAATAAAGAAGTAAAAAAAAATATTATAGTGGACATAAGAAGTAGAAACCAAAAAAGTAAAAAGAATATTATAGCCGACATAAGAATAGAAAAGAAAAACAACCATAATAATAGTTAGATTTGCTAATTGATAATTAGATTTGATTAAAAAAATGCCATAATAATAGTTAGATTTGATAACTAACTATAACTCCAAGCAAAAAAGGTTTTGAACCTTGGTCTCTAGGTTAACACAATCCCAATCACCTTAATTCCTACCAATAGACCACACACAAATGTTGTTAAACAACAAAAGATACATATTTATTTCATTCGTTGCATTGATTTCAGCAATGCATTTTTTTTTGTTTTTTACATGTATGCATTGAATTTATCAATTTAATAAATAAAAAAATCTTTCATTAATTTCACAATGCATTGTTTTTTGCTATTTACATCTATACATTGAATTTATCAATTTAATAGAAAAACTACTCTGCAATGATTTCAACAAATTAAATTTTGGTGTTCTCTATTTCAGGGTATATCGTGGATCCTCATGATAATATTGCAAATAATGAAGATATTGATTATCAAAGAATAAAAGTACGACAAATGTATATAATTGAAAGATAAAAATAATATTGTAGCAAGATTTATGTGGTTGTTGATTTCAGGATGCTTTGGAGAATCCATAGTATCCATGTTATTTAGTCAACGTTTCGAATCCATAACAGAAAAAGAAGCATCAGAACATACAGAAGAACAAAAAAAACACAACCGTGAACTAAAGAGATCGTGAAGAAGTGTTATTTGTGCAAAGGGATTCTCAAAAGCATGAATGGGTGATAATTTCAGGGTTATATAGGAATCAATATAACTACCAATGAATATGACATACTTGGATACGTGGAATGTGATAACAAGGAAAATTTGAACTCTAATTTTGTTGATATGAAAACTTTCAATCGTGCATTGCAGTTCATATCTGAAAATCGACAATATCGGTACCATCTGAAGAAATGTATACTAGACATCGAAAATTTCGTGAACAAATTGATCAATTAGCAGAAGTTCAAATGTGTCATGTCTGCCAGGAGTCATATGCTAGAATACAAGTACGTAATACAAGTATAGGTCCAATGTAGATTCCCATATGATCGATATGAGAAAATGTCAAAACTACCAGGTGTGAAGATAAGAAAAGATGAAGAAGATAGATTGAGAATGATCACGATGTGAACCATATTTTCATTTATTTAATCCTTACAAAATTATTGTCACTATTTTCCAGTTTAACAATTTATTCATACTTATTACTTACATTATTATAATCCTAATAATTATTTCTGTGTTTTCAACTTAACCTGGTCCTTACAATCTTGAAATTTTTTATTGCATATTTTTCAGTGTAGATGTTATTCTGTGGACGCATTGATTTCAGTGTATGGATGCATAGATTTCAATGTATGGACGCATTGATTTCAGTGAATGGACGCATAGATTTCAGTGTATGGACGCATTGATTTCAGTGTATGGACGCATTGATTTCAGTGTATAGACGCATTGATTTCAGTGACAACAAAAGAATGAGAAAAAGACTTGAAACGAAAAGCAGAAGAACAAAAAGAATTTCGAAAAAGGAAATTGGACGAAATGATAGCACAAAAACTAGAAGAACAAAAAAAATGAAACGCAGATCGACAAAAAGAATATTGAAAAAGAAAGTTAGACGAATTGACAGCAGAAGAACGAGAGGAACAAAGAAAATGAAATGTTGATCAACAAAGAGTGTATCGAGAGAGAAGTTGAAGCAGTTGGAAGAACAAAGAAATCAAGTTGCAGAACAACAAATAAATCAAAATGTATGAAATGACGAAATGACGGCAAAAGAAGGAGAAGAACAAACAAAACAAAACGCAGATCAACAAAAAGAAAATCGAAGAAAAAAAGTTAGGCGAATTGACAGCAAAAGAATGAGAAGAACAAAGAAAACGAAACGTTGATCGACAAAGAGTGTATCGAGAGAGAAAGTTGAAGCAATTGGAAGAACAAAAAAATCAGTTTGCAGAACAACAAATAAATCAAAATGTACGAAATGACGGCAGACGAAGGAGAAGAATAAACAAAACAAAATGCAGATCAACAAAAAAGAGAATCGAAAAAAAAAGTTAGGCGAATTGTCTCTATTTTTCAGTTTAACAATTTACTCAATCCTTAATACTTATTACTTACATTATGATAATCCTCGTAAATGTATCTTTATTTTCAACTTAACCTGTTCCTTACAATGCTGATCAAACTCCAGTTTTGTGTCACCGCCCACGACTGAAACCAAACCTCGGCTCAAGTATTGCACTCAAGGAGAGGTGTGCACCTCGGGAGATTTGATCCCTCTCGACGCTTGATAGAGCCTAGGATTTGGATCTAGGCTGGTATAGAACCATTCATATCTTTTTGAACTCACAAAGAATAAGGGTATTCTTTTTTCAACCTTTCACGATTTCATGGAGGACACACAATGATTAAAGAGTATTGTATTTTCAACATTTTAAGATTTCAAGTAAATAAGTTTATTTTCAACCTTTCATGATTTTAAGTAATTAAGCTTATTAAAACATAAATATTTTAAGTAAATAAGCTTATTAAAACATAAATATTTTAAGTAAATAAGCTTATTAAAACATAAATATTTTAAGTAAATAAGCTTATTAAAACATAAATATTTGTTTGGAAGGATTTATGGGATGGTGGTGGTGGAAAGTGGTTGATTAAAGAGTATTTGCTCGTAGTTAGAGTTATTTGTTTGGAAGGATTTATGGGATGGTTGATTATTCATTTAATATATAAAAAAAATATCAAATAAATAATTGTTTGAGAAAATATGATAATAAATGTTTTATCATATTTCTAGTTAGAGTTATTTGTTTGGAAGGATTTATGGGATGGTTGATTATTCATTTAATATATAAAAAAATATCAAATGAATAATTGTTTGAGAAAATATGATAATAAATGTTTTATCACATTTCAATGAGAAATATGACAATAATGTTTTTGTCACATTTCAATGTGACCTTTTGAGAAAAAAAAAATTTATAATTCATGTATAATATTTAAAAATATATATTTAAAAAATTGTTTTCATTTTCTAAAATAGTTAAAAAATAAAGGTGGTTTTATTTTCGTTTCTTGTTAATTGAGATTAATTATAAGTTTGAGCTAAATGATATGGAATAATATTATTTTTTATGGGAGGTGATCAAATCTATCAGTCAAGCATAGATCCATCTTAAAAGGGGATCTACCAAGTGCCAAGAGGGATCAAATCTCTTGAGGTGCAAACCCTTCTTCAAAATTTGCACTCTTCAGATACAGTGTGTAATACAATGTTTATGGTTTTAATTTATCTAATTTGTGTAGTTTTATATATATGCCATTCTAAATGTTTTAAATCTAATTTGAGTCGACATGTTATTTTTTATAATATTTTATTACTTTTCTAAAAGGACATGTGTCAACTCCGCGATGAGCACAGAAAGAACTACACACCCCCCTATTGGACTATAGAATACGCCTCTTCAACACAATAATTTAGTTTATGATTGGTATTAAAAAAAGTTATCCATAAATGTGTGAGTTCACTCATTATTATTATTAAGATAACCCACATCATACAAAATGACTTACAATTTTTAAATAGACGACTCTTACCGATTCTCCATAAATCTTAAGTTATTAATCTATTTTCTAATATCCTTTTAACACATAAATAATATCACCTTAAATAAAAAAAATATTTTTTATCTTCATTAGAATATGTCTTCAATCATAAGTATATAGATTTATAATTAAAATTACCCACTATAAAGCCAAAAGAGATGTCGCTCTATCAATTTTCTAAATCTAGAATGGTTTTCGGAATATTTCAAATAGTTGCGGTAAGACAGACTCCAAGTAAACCACAAATCCGCGGACCTCAAATTTCCATAAACGTCTATTCATTTAGGGTGGAATGACATTAGGAAGAAAGCGGCTTTCTTTATAATAAATCAAAGGTCTTTTCATGTCAATTGTGCTAATTCAAGTAAAATAGACCCTTGGATTAAGGTTTCCCTACATACAAGTTATGAATAGACTTGGAAAAGAGATTAAAATAGACTTTTGGATTAAGATTTCCTCACATATAAGTTATGAATAGACATGGAATTGACTGTAGATCAGGTGGTTGGGAGGAATGTTGCTATTATCTCCATCTGATTTAAATCTCGCTTTGAGACACTTGCTCTTTGGAAGCCAACATTGACTATGCATTATTTGAATGGATGTATTTTTAACCATACCTTGATTCTCAGGAAATAGATATTGACATTCTTCATTAATAAAATAGTCATAAAAAAATATTGAAATGACTTCCATAAAATTTCAATAATTCAGTAGCTCTATAAATAATACATATGTGTATGTATTGTAAAAATTTATGATAAATTTATTTTTTGTTAATTCATTATTTTTTATAACATCATTATTTACAGCATATGCATATCCATAGTAAATATGTTTTTGAAAATGGGATGGATACATTAAGTAAGAAAAAATAGTTTTTATTATTTATTTATTATGCTTCGTAAATTATTATTGGCTAAGAAAAGATGTTAATTGAATGTTTTGCACATAATTTTACAAAACTGAAATGGTTGAATTTCTTTATAATATAAATAACTGAAAATATTGTATATTTAATACTTTATTCTTCAAATTGATATTTGAACATTTTTATACATAATTATTATTTTTCTATTTAAATCAGAATTGCATTCAACTTGTCAATTGGGTTTAGATCGAGTGATTGACTTGGCTTATATTTGTTATTAATTGTTAATACCATTATTAAGTGAGGTGCTCTACAACCCATTGTGAAGGAGATGTTGTCATGTAATGTACATGACACAATAAATAAATAAATAAAACTTTTGGAGAAGATGTCTACTCATTTTTAAATTTTACACAAAAAAAATAAAAATAAAACCAACAATCCATCTTAAATCAAATTTACTAAGGTGTAAATTAAAAAAAATAGCACCTCAATAAATTTGATCCCTCCTAATGTTAAATTTGAATTTAAGATGAATCTATACTAGTATTATTATAGTAAAATTCCTAACTTCTACCGTTGTCCATCAACCTAAATCATATGCATATCTACAAATATACGTAAATAAAACAGGTATAACAATGATGGCCAATAAAAAAGTTGTAATAGTTATTTCCTATGAGTAGGACAAGACAAATAAAATGCCATTTCCAAGGTATAAAGATGTTCAATACGACCTACCACTAGCTTTATTTATCAACCATATTTGGCCGAGTACAGGGAGATCATACTCTATTTAGCACTAGAGATCATTTATAGATCAACCCTATTTGGTCGGGTCCAACTATAGAGATCATACTCTATTTAGCGCTAGATATCATCTATAGATCAACCATATTTGGTCGGGTCCAACTATATAGACCATACTCTTTTTTTCCTAAGAAAAAAAAAATATATCTACTATTCATATATTTGAATCAAGATATTGTTTATAGAGCATTGATAACAGTCATGTTACAAAAGTTTAATACCTGTCCATTTTACCAAAAAACCAACACAAATCTTACCTTCCAAACAAACATACAACTACCCAACCAAACTATACATTCTATACATACTACAACTATCCTCTAAAAAAACCTAATCAACAACACCTTTATACATAAATGTTTACAAAGTCAATATGCATAACAATAACTCCTATAAACTGAAAAAAAATATTCTATATTCTAGAAAACAACCTTCCTTCTTCTAACCCTAGAACTTCTTCACATAACATGAATCCAATCTGCATACATTATTATTAAATTCTATATTGAGCGAAACTCTATATTGAGCTTAATTTATGAAACAATATTAAAGATCATAACTGATAATAATAATAAGTAATATTGTCACGTCATCGTGTTGGAGTCCTTAATTCCCTCTACTATTACCCGCTTGTGACTCTTACATTGGGCATTTTTATGATGACCCAATTTGCTTCAGCTTGATCAACTTTTAGTTAGAGATTTATAGTATCATGGGATCCAACTAAAGACGAGATAAGGGCATGTGCATGCAACATTAGAATAATGTAATATGCATAATTTTATTCAGAACCATATACAGAATTTCTACTCACAATGTACAAAACCAAATCTGAGTTTTATTATAACTAGGATTTAATCATGGTGGGCATGAGATATTTATGAGTTAAATATAGAATTAATATGCATTTTTCGATATCAACATGGCTAGTTATTATGGATAAGAAAACAAAGGTGTACCATGGTCATACATTCTTTATCATGAGAATGGTTTTTGTATGGTGTTGGATTCTAAGCCTTAGGGTATTTTTCATCCCCGCGATCCCCCAATCTGCAACGAGTTGTATGAAGAGAGTGTAAATTAGCAAAGGAGTGTGCAATTCTTTTAGAGCACAAGTACAATGTTCAAAACCAAACGTTCAACTCGTTTATAGAAAGTTTAATCATTAGGATAACCATCCAATATTAGGGAAAATATGAGCTCGTTCCACATGTCATCTTCATGCACAAATTTGTAATATTTAAAATGCATAACTCGGTATCATTTACCTTCTTTCAACCTTTTCATATATTTGTACTTGGGATTTCGGGTTACAAAAGAGGGATCAAACTCTGTGCAACTTTTCCAGCGAAGTTTTATTCTAGTCGTCAATCTCCCTTGCAATGATTTGAACCCTTCGATCTCTGTGGAATGAATCTGGATTCAGTATTTCACGGATGTATAATGTTAGATGTATGGGTTCGGCTCTGGTCTTACACAGAGTTCTTATCGTTGAAGAGGATTTAAATATAACACACCAAACATCATAAGATTTATTTGATTGATTAGAGAATCGATCAATCAACCACTATTTCAAATGAAATTCAATTCCAAGTTAATAGATTAACACAGAA
Organism: Larix kaempferi; assembly: GCA_027924585.1. Lineage (NCBI taxonomy): Eukaryota > Viridiplantae > Streptophyta > Pinopsida > Pinales > Pinaceae > Larix > Larix kaempferi. The sequence continues at coordinate 759,649 of BSBM01000925.1, read as the reverse complement.
AATAAACTCTTACTCTGCTATCGATAAAAGAATAAATAACTTCAATGTACAGTAAACATAAATATCTAAAACTAACCGAACAGACTTCTGGAAGAAATTACACAGGGAGCCAGAACTCTCTCTTCCCTTCTTTATCTATCCATCACACATCCAAACAATTACTAAGTTCAGTTACAATCGACCTATTCATTCCAAACTACTCAAAAACCTAACTGATCCACAAGGATCTTTTTATCCTAAAAATAGAAAGTAACTAATCACTATTTATTAAAACTAATCCAGACTAAACTAGCTTCCAAAATTTAATAACAAACATGAAAATAAAAGGTGCTCCTGCATCATGCTTCCAGGCTTGAAACTATTCATGGACTCCTGTCCATGAGATCTTCAACAGTATGGTCACTTTTATGTAACAGTGTGGCAGTCATCCATGTTGAGTCTTCAATTGGAAGATCTTTCCACTTTACTAAGTATTCAAAATACTCCTTTCCTCTGGTCTTTGTCTTCATCCTTTTGTCCAAAAAGGCTTTTCTGGTTGTAGAGGCTCAGTTACTGGCATTTGTTTTTGCCATTGAACCTTTTGCTCCATTGAATTGTTTCCATCTTCTTCTGTTGTTTCTTCATTGAATTTGCACAAACATGACACATTAAAAATTGGAGATATACTTATCCCTACGGGTAATTCAATTTCATATGCATTGTCGGAAAATTTTCTGAGAATTTTACAAGGTCCAATATTTTTAAACTTCAGTTTGTTATATTTTCTTTTTGGAAATATTTCCTTTCTCAAGTGTGCTAAAACCAGTTCTCCAACTTCAAAATTCTGCTCTCTTCTTTTCAAATATGCTCTGCTTTTGTATTTGAGACTGCTTTCCTGTAGCTTTTGTTTCACTTGCTCATGAACAATGTTGAAAAAGTCAGAATCGGCAAAAAGTTGGCAAGGGTCCCAAAAACAATTTCTCGGCAACATCGGCGAAAAAATCGGGAAAAATCCAAAAAAGTCGGCAAACATTAAAAAATACAAAATACATTCATTTTTTTCAGAATTTTAAACATATAAAGCAACAATAACATCAGATAAACACATTGGAACATAAATATGTAGAAAGCACTGATATATATCATCATCATGTAGTCATGCCAAATATAAAATGATACATCAAAGTTGATACTGAATCCTGAAAGTCTGAAAGTTTGAAACACCATAGTTGTCCAATCAAGGACTCAAAAGTAGATAACCAATACAAAAGGACATCACATATATAAATGTATCTCAGGAAAACTAGTAGCTATAATCTAATATCAATGCCCTCTTCCCCTTTTACGGGAAAAGGTCATTGGCAGTTTGTCAGGCCTGCCCCTAGCACTAGAAGTAGCAGCAGAAGACCCTGCCCCTGCATCTAACATCAGATGATGAGTGACGGATGGAGGACTAGCTATATCAATTGGTGTAGAAGGTGGTGGCGATGCTAGCACATCACCCTCCGTGGTGGCTCTGACCTCCTCCTCCTCCACCGCCGCCTACCCTTCCTCTCCCTCTAGCCATGTAGGTTCCTCCTCCATGATAGGAGTCTCAATCTCCACCCTCCACTCAGACAAAATATCAATATTGTCTAAGGCGATGGTATCATCATTTGGTGCTTTCTCTATCTGTCTCATCCATAAGCGTAGATTGTAATGGACGTAGACCAAATCATTGAGATGTGTGAACTCCAACCTGTAAGAGGAAAATAATTTTTGTATGAGTCTAGAGGTTCAAGTTTCAAAAATTAATGAAATATAATTATAATATTTGAGGATGATAGATTCACAAATTATATTAAATGAAATTGATTTGTTGAAAATTTAAAGCCTAACCTTCTGCGTCTCTTTGCGTGTACTTTTTCAAACACACTCCAATTCCGCTCACATCCTGAAGTGGTACATGTTTGGCTAAGAATCTTGATGGCAAATTTCCGTAAATTTGGTGTCCTTACACCATAGGTTTGCCACCAAGTAGCTACAACAAATAAGAAAGAAATAGAACTAAATTACATTGCATTGCATTGGAAAACTGAAATAGGAAATAAATAAATCATAATTCAAAATTTCAAATTTCAACTTGCAAATAAAAGTTAAACACTTTAATAACTTACCTGGCATGAAACTGGTCCTGTCACGAATAGCATCAGCAAAGCTAAATACTCCAGTACCATCTTGATACACCTCTATCTCGTGATTGATTGCATTGCGAGTCTCATAATCAGGTACCATCCTCTAAATACAAGTGAAGAGCCCCTCCAACACCTCACCATCAAAATCAAATTTGCATTTGTAGGAAAATGCAGGGTTGAGGAAGAGTGCTGCTGCATGAATGGGTCTATGAAGCATCCCGGTCCATCGACTATCAATCAACTCTCATAACAACATGTGCCTATTGTACCCCGGGGTACCCTTGCCCACATAATAATTCTGGATGGTCTCTTTGGCCCTATCCATGGCCTCATACAAATAGCCCATTGCGGGCTTATCACCATCAACAAGTCTCAGAACCCTTACCAAAGGTTCACTCACCGAGCACACTTCCCCCACTCCTTCCTAGAAGGAATCAGTGTACACCAACTTGGAAATGGTTCTCCCATCCTCTCTCCTGCTGTAAGCACAATCATGCCACTCATCACAAACAAACATTTGCTTCAACTCAAACTGACATTGAAGCAAGGAATGAAGAGTAATGAAGGTGGTGGCAAAGCGCGTGATTGCAAGATGCTTCAACTCCCTATTTTTGGTGTGCCTGCTCATGAGGTTGAGAACAAAAGTATGGTTGTAAATGAACTTGGGGATGCTCTTAGCTTGATCAATCACCACCTTGATAAAGGGAATTTTCCCCATATCCTCCAGCATCAAATCAAAACAATGAGCAGCGCATGGAGTCCAAAACAAAGTGGGGTGCCTCTCCATAAGCATCCTGCCAGCAACCACATAATTAGCTACATTATCCGTAATAACTTGCACAACATTGTGCACCCCAATATCCTGTAGGAACCCATCTAACAACTCACATAAGAGCGCTGCATCTTTTACATATGCCAATGCATCGACTGATTTCACAAACAAGGTACCTCTAGGACAATGTACCAAAAAGTTGATAAGGGATCTACCCTTACCATCTGACCAACCATCTGACAGGACTATGCATCCAGTGCTCTCCCATGACTGCTTGAGCTCCTCCAACCTAGCACCGATGTCCTTCTTTTCTACTTGAAGGATTGGACCCCACAACTCCTCAAAGGTGGCACTTTTATACCCCGAGCCAAATGCTACAATGGCATCACACATCGACTGCCAAAATGGATTGTATTTTACGATGCTGAGAGGTATGTGACTCCAGTAAAGACACCTCCCCATCACCCTGTCCACTTCTACCTTGTCATTTTTCTTTATCAATTCCTTGATAGAAGGTTGTGATCCACCTCCTGTTCATGGACCAAAATAGTATGAGGCCCCCGCCGTGGCTGTGGAACCCCTCGCACTACCCTCACCAAAAGTGGCAGATCCTGTTGCCCCCACACTTCTTGCTAGGCCAAAAGCTGCAATCTCAGCTCTGTTTGCAGTGATCTCATCCTTCTTTTTATTCTTTTCATGGATTGCGTCATGGGCAGATCTCATGATCTCTGGGGTCACTACAGTACAAATGCCAACATCATGCCCAAGGATTTTAGCTAGATGGTATTTCAACCTGTTAACCCCTCCTGACATATGATGCCCACACAATTTGCAACTCAAATTTTGCCTGTTTCCTTCATCCTCGGGCTCACCATACTGCCAAAACGGGTCCAATGGCTTTGGCATCTTGGAAAATGGAATGGCAGCCTCAAAATGCAAACCTAGGGCACAAAAATACAAAAACAATAAATTAAACCCCATTTGAAAAAATTGCAACAATTTGGCTTAAAAAATCAAACCTCTAAATTTATATTTTTGGCCATGAAAAATGATAACAAGAGGGTGGCTAAAGATCTAAGAAAGCAAACATGCTATTCCATTCTAAAACCCCCTTACATTTTGACTCGTTTTGATATTTATGGACATGGAAATCATTGGAAAAATGGCAAACAAAAATAAAAGAATATAGGAAAGAATATAGGCAAGCAAACATGCAAAAAAATCATAAAAAAAATACAAGAAAATGAATAACTACATACCTGTGAGACGAATTGGTTGATTGGCAAAGTTTTGCCTCTTGAAGTTGAACCCTTTCTCCACAAAAATTCACAATGGTGAGCTTAGATGTTGTTTGGAGTCTTGGATGCCTCCAAAGTAGTTGATGGTGCCCTCTTGCCCTTCACAGTCCTTCTCCAACAGCCAAATGAAACAAATGACAAAAAAAAAATCAGTTTTGAGCCTTTATTCCACGGATGTGACGACCTGGGCGACTTTTTCCATCGACCCGCGATTTTTTAGAAAAAAGCCCCGAGTTTTTCAAAAAGTTGGAAATCGCCGATTTTTTAAAAAATCGCGATTTTTAAGCGCCGATTTTTCGGCAGAGGTAAAACCGCAGTATTTTTTGAAATAAACGCGATTTTTCGGCGATTTTTGCAACGTTTCCCATGAATCTCTTGCATGGTTGTAGCAAAATATTCTCCATCTGCACTCATTTGTTCAACTTTTCCTAAATTTCTAAGTTCATAAATTCCTCTTGGATGCATACCATATAAATCTGGAATGGACTTTTGCATGTACTTCTATTGGGAGAATCATTGTAGGCAAATTCAACTTGACCAAGTACTTGATCACACTGCTTAGGATGCTCTCCAACTAAGCTTCTCAAGAGATTTCCTAGACTTCTATTGACTGCTTCAGTCTATCTGTCTGTTTGTGGGTGGCAAGTTGAACTGTAACTCAATTATGTTCCAATATTTTTCCATAGTCTTCCAAAAATGTCCAAGAAATTTTGTTTCTCTATCTGAGACAATGTTCTTTGGAAGTCCATGCAGCTTCACAACTTCTTTAAAGAACATATTAGCTATATGAGTAGCATCACTAGTCTTGAAATAAGGAATTAAATGAACCATTTTGGAAAATCTATCAACCACTACAAAAACTGAATCATTACCTCTTTGTGTCTTGGGTAAACCAAGTACAAATTCCATGTTTATTGAATCCCAAGTCCTGATGGGAATTGGAAGTGAGGTATACAAACCTATGTTTTGACTCTTACCTTTTGCATGCTGGCAGATTCTAGAATTGTCCACATACTTTTGAACATCTTCCCTCATTCTTGGCCAAAAGTAAAAATGCTTCAATTGTACATAAGTTTTATCATAACCAAAATTTCCACTTAGTCCTCCACTACATTTCTCTTTGAAACTCGACGTTTCGATCCCTACTCTGGGATCATCATCAGGAGACAGATGAAGCTTGCAAGGTTAAAGATGCCCGTGAAACACACACACACATATATATATATGAAAACAATAAAGTTCTCTCTCACTCAGCATTAAGGGATACAAAGCTGGTTGTTCTTGAACAATAAACCATCTTGCAACATATATTCTAACCATGGACTTTTGTCTCTTACTGCTAGGTTCTTGCAAGCTTCAAAAGCTTCCTTGAAATCTGCATCATCTTCATATAACTCTTGCATGAAATCAAACCCCATCACCTAGATTTGACTCTTATGCATTATCAAAGTTCTTCTAGTTAAAGCATCTACAATTTTTTTGGCTTGACCATTGATATGCTTCAACACAAAAGTAAAATTCTTCAAATATTCAACCCATTTAGCATGCTTTTTATTTAATTTAGGTCAATGCATTATATACTATAAGGCATGATTATCTGAATACAAAACAAACTCTTTATACAATAAATAATGTCTCCATTTTTTGAGTGCTTGAACTACAACATAAAATTCCTTGTCATAGGTTGAATATTTCCTCCTTGCTTCATTTAATTTTTCACTAAAATAAGCTATGGGCTTCTCCTCCTGGCTTAAAATTACTCCTATAGCTTCTCCACTAGCATCACACTTTACTTGAAAAGGATTTTCAAAGTCTGGCAAGACTTATATGGGTTGCTCTGTAATTCTCTTCTTCAACAACTGAAAATTATTTTCAGCTTCAACTGTCCATTTAAATGGTTGTTTATATTTTTTTATTGTCTCAATTACTGGAACACTTATTTTACTAATTTTTCTAATAAACTTCTTATAGAAACTTGACAACCCATGAAAACTTATCACTTCAAAAATGTTTCTAGGGGAAGGTTATTCCTTAATTGCTTTTAACTTCCCAGGATCCATTTTCAGTCCTTCTCCAGAGATAATAAAACCCAAATAAACCAGTTCAGATTTCAAAAATGAACACTTCTTCAAGTTGATTAATAACTTTTCCTATGCAATTTCTCCATGACATACCTTAAATGTCTCAAGTGCTCTTCCTTAGACTAACTGTATATCAAGATATCATTTAATCTCATGAAAGTACTAGGTGCATTATTTAAACTAAAGGGAATTACCATCCACTCATACAAACCATCATTAGTCTTGAACTTAGTTTTCCATTCATCTCCCTCTCTAATTCTGATTTGATGATACCCACTCTTCAAATCCAACTTGGAAAAGAACTTATCACCACTAAGACAATCCATTAGGTCATCTATACAAGGTAAAGGAAATATATACTTGATTGTAATCTTGTTTATGGCCCTTTAATCTGTACACATCCTCCAACCACCATATTTATTTGGACTTCGCACTGTTGGTACGACACAAGGACTGAGGATTTCTCTTATCAACCCATTATCTAGCAGTTCCTACACTTGTTTCCTTATTTATTCATTTTCACGAAGTGTCATTTTGTATGCAATCTTATTAGGTATACTTTCTCCAGGTATCATATCAATGTGATGACTGATACTTCTTTTGGGTGGCAATTCATTTGGCAAGTCATCCACAACAATATCATGATGTTTATTTAAAATATATTGTATTTCGATGGGTAAATCAGTAATTTTGGTAGCTATAAACACTACTTTAGGTTTATAAATCAAAGCAAAATTTACTTCATTATCCTCCACTTGTTGTACAAAATCCTTACCACTTGGCGACAAGGCTTTTGGATCTATGCTTTCAACAATTCCTTCTTCTTTTAATGGCACCAAAGTGTGATTTATTCCATCCTTCTCAAATTTGTAGATGTTCTTTTTTCCCTCATGTGTGGCATTCCTATCATATTTCCATGGTCTTCCCAATAAGATGTGGCATACATCCATTGGCATGACATCACAAAGAATCTTGTCCTTGTAACTACCCAATTGCAAATCCAATTCACATTGTTCATTTACCAACAATTGATGATCCTTTTGAAGCCATGACACCTTGTAGGGTGTTGGATGTTTTGTTGTTTTCAGGTTCAAATTCTCTACCATTACAGTAGACACCAAGTTATTTGTGCTTCCACTGTCAATCACTACTTTGCAGCATTTTCCCTTGACATTACATGTGGTTCTAAACAGAGTCTTTCTTTGGGCTAGTTCAACAACTTCTTTTTCAAGCTTCAAAAATAATTTCCTCAACAATAGAGACTCACTTGTCTCAAGCACATTCTCAACTTCTTGTACTTTCTCTTCCTCTTAATCTGTTGGATCAACAACAACACTTCTCTGACTTATGTCCATATTCTCTAGACATTCAAAGGATCTATCTCCAAGCTGTCCACACTTGTAACATTTAAACTCTCTTCCTCTACCTCTGCCTCTTCCTCTAGGAGAGAATCTACCTCCTCTGTAGTCACTTTCTCGTTGTCCTTGATGACTTGAGCCACTGTTGTCTTATTTCTATGCTGTAGGTTTTCCTTTTCCTCTGCATAATTGTTGTCCTCTTTCTCTAACAAATCCCTTTCCTCTGTTAGACCGCTTTCTTGCAATCTTCTCTTCTTCTTTCAAAGCAAACTGATAAGCATCCTCTACTATATATAGGGTCAGCATATTCATTTCATCTTGAATATCCAATCTCAAGCCATTTATGTATCTGGCTACTTTCTCTGTAGTGTCTTCCACATAACCTGCTCTTATATTCACTCTATGAAAGTCTTCAGAGTATTCTTTCACATACATCAACCTCTGCCTAAGGTTTTGCATTTTCTTTTCCAATTCGTGGTCTTTTGCTTGTTCTGCTTCCTCCTTTCTGCCTGCACACCATCCCACCATAAAGCAGCAGTAATTTCAACTTAGTCACAACAAATTTCACCTTCTTTTCATCTTCCATCTCCTCATATTCAAAGAATTTTTCCATATCATTGATCCAGTCAACAAGCTCTTCATGGTTCAAACTGCCAGTATAATTTGGTATATCAGGTTTGGGTTTTGAGGTGGATCCTAATACTTGTCTCAGCATCCTCATCTCAATTGGCTCCTAAGCTACAGTTGTTGCTTCTTCTTGAGGTTCTTCATCCTCACTGACATCACTAGGATCCCTTCGTCTACCACCTTCTAAGACATCAAGTCTTGCTTCCAAATGCTACATAACCCTCATCACCTCAGCGTTTTCGATAGGCCTTCTTTCTCTTCGACCTTCACCAACTCTGATAGCCATGTTTTAATACAAACAATCAATTTTATGCTTGGAACAATGTTCTTATTCTTGTTCTACTCCTACTCTTATACCACCTGACGCAAGCAGACTTCGACTTCTTCAACCTTTCACCAGACTCATATCGCCAACATGAAACCCCAACTAAATTAGCAGTGTTTCCAGAGTTAGCAGACCACAAAGATTACCAGTTCCAGACTTCCAATAAAACAAAGGTGCTGTTAAGAAAAACAATTCCGTGTCCAAACTCCTTCATTATCCTCTATGCAACTAAACTCAGCAAAATTGTCCAAAACCTTTGGATCATATCAATGGTGGACTTGAAATATTATAAGTAAATTTAACTTGGGATTTCGGGTTACAAAAGACGGAACAAACTCTGTGCAACTTTTCCAACGAAGTTTTATTCTGGCCATCAATCTCCCTTGCAATGATATAAACCCTTCGATCTCTGTGCAATGAATCTGGATTCAGTCTTTCACGGCTGCGTAATGTTAGATGTGTGGGTTCGGCTCTGGTTTTACACAGAGTTCTTATCGTAGAAGAGGATTGAAATATAACACGCCAAACATCATAAGATTTATTTGATTGATCAGAGAATTGATCAATCAACCACTATTTCAAATGAAATTCGATTCCAAGTTAAGGGATTAACGCAAAGAAAATCAACCCTTACTCAGCTATTAATAAAAGAATAGATAACTTCAATGTACAGTGAACATAAATATCTGAAACTAACCGAAAAGGTTTCTGGAAGAAATTACACACGGATCCAGGACTCTCTCTTCCCTTCTTTATTTATCCATCACACATCCAAAAAATTACTAAGTTCCGTTACAATTGACCTATTCATTCCATACTACTCAAAAACTTAACTGATCCACAAGGATCTTTTTGTCCTAAAAATAGAAAATAACTACTTCAATCTCGATCACTAACTGATTCGAGGGCACACTTGGCATTATAGCCATTATTCACTAACTGATTCGAGGGCACACTTGGCATTATAGCCATTATTCACTAACTGATTCGAGGGCACACTTGGCATTATAGCCATTATTAAATTTAAACTTATAATTATTTATTAAAACTAATCCAGACTAAAGTAGCTTCCAAAATTTAATAAAAAACATGAAAATAAAAGATGCTCCTCCATCACCATGTATAACATTATTTGGCGAATGTTGTTACTATCTTTGCACACATCTAGAAACAATTCATCAAATAGTAATGTTCAAAGCTAATATATAAATCAAATCACCATGATTGTACATCATATCCAACCCCATCTTAGGTTCTCATAACTCGATTCAATCTGGAGTCCATGCACACATACCTATCAATCTTGGCTATCACATTAGACAAGTTATTTCTAGTTTTGCAACATTATATCATTTCAATCATAAAACCATGAAATCAATTACAAAAAATTATTAACATCAAATAGGTTTCATATAACTATAATCAATGCCTACACCTATCAACCTTGGCTATCACACTAGACAAATTATTATTATTTTTGCAACATTATATCATTTCAATATCATAAAACCATGAACTCAATTATAACATTTATTAACATCAAATAAGTTTCATATAACCATAATCAACGCCTAATCATCACAATATTAACCATAATATGATTATGTCAACAAAAAGAGTTTTAATCATATATTTAATTCAAATTTATCCATTAATCAAAAGGCAGGTCATTCACACATCACGAATACCCTTACATGATAAAATAGCAATAATGCCAAGTATCAATATGCCTAATCAAAATAGCACACTGTGCATTACACCTGAGCAATGGCATGTGGCAAACAACTAGTGGCATTCATAACAATGGTAGAAGATGTCCATAGGATATTGATACATGATAGGTTCATGGGCAGGGTATTTTTTAAGGATTATAAAATTATACTTAAGTATAGTACTCTAGGCGATTATTTTGGATTGGAAAAAACATATATATAGATTAGTAGGCGAATATTAAATATGAAACATACAATTTACTACTAAAAACTGTAAATTTTGGCGAATATTATGATAAAAAAACATATTTTATGTAAATATAGGCGATATTAGAGACCAAAAATAACCAAATAGCGAATTTAGTTTTTGAAAAAAAGCCCGAAAAATAGCCAATTGGCGAAATTTCGCCCCTAAAAATTTCCATGTTCATGGGTCTATGTTCTATAGGGAATATATGGCAAGATTTTATAGGGTGCAGATAGAGGACTAAAAATTCTACAAGTGTCACACTATTAAAAAATACCTTCGGTGTGGAAATAGTTTGTGAACAATAATATTGTTGATTGAATAATTATTGCCTAGCTATGATAATTCTCTCAAACATTTCATGTGATGTGAATTTGTAAACAAGTTTGCATATATGTACACAATGTGGATATCATATTGTTGCATTTAGTGAAATGCAAGATTGTTGTCATAATACTAAAAAAAAAACGCATGCAATATTTTTTCTTTGACACGCACGTGTGTACATAGAGTAAATATCGTCTTTTTTATGAAATACCTATCTCATGGAAACCTCGAAGCACTTCCCCTCAGTATAAGGATGGTACCTGTAGGGACATGGTTTAACTAACAGGGTCCTTATGTCCCAAATGAGCATTTCTACTTAATTGTAAACATTTGAACTATAAACCTAGCAATAAATAATATATTACATTTAACAGTCTATAACAAATAGGAATTTAATAATTAGAATTTATAACATTTTTCATCATGCACAACTATGGCTAGCATAATTTCTCTGTTTAGTGAAACATAATACTCCAACCATGTAGATTTCATCATATTAAATAATAAATAATTACAACTTCTTAAGCAGAGCAGGGTAGGAATCAATAAAATACATGTAGAACTATTTGAGTTAGCACCCAAGTCTTGAGCCTTCTTCCTTTTCCTACCAGATTTAATTCCCAAACTGGAGTTTACCTCCCAACTGGCTAGGAACAAACTTATTCGGCTCCCTAGCCCCAAGAAAATCATAGGTTCCTTGGCCCTACATTCTTGAATCCCCAAGAACAACAATAACAAACAGAACAAATATCCAACCTGGTAGTATATCTATGCAATAGATCAAAGATTCAGTTTGCTTCCTTCTCCTCCAACAATTTTTCCTTCCCCAAAATAATTTGCTTGAGTCTCTAACCCTTCTCCAAAACTTCTGACACCCTATCCATTCCTCCTATTTATTCAATTTTCCTTACCCTTTCCCCAATGTCCTCTCTAAACCACCCCCATAAATGGCTCATAAATCTCCCTTTCTACATTCTAGGGAAATACTAATTAAATAGCTTAAATAAAAGAATTAAAAATAAAATAACCATAATAGAAAGCAAGTCACTGTTACGCTTTTTTCTTTTGGAAAAAAAAAATAGAAAGCAATGTATTAATGAAAATTGACAATTTTCCCCAAAAACGTCTATGGCAATCCACCATACTCAATTAATGCATCCTACCAACTAATAATTAGTGTTGTTAGATATTTATTAGATATTTATATGTATGCATTCATGCATTCCATAATCATGAAACCATTCATTGCGTAATTCATAAACTAGTTTAGTAACTAAGACACCAAGTAATTGTACTAGTGCACATGTATAAAGTATGTATGCATAGCTAGCATACACATATATTGTGCATGTACTAATGATGAACAATCACTACCTCTAATGCATCACTCATATATGCTCACAATCAAGCATGCAAGACAATAATTCAAAAATCAAACATCAACAATCTTACTAACTAGTTCACATTAATATAATATGAACTATGCATCACATTGAGTAGCATGCATAATTAAAGAAAGAGTTTTTAACACACATAGGTAATTAAACTATAATATCTAACTTCCTCAACCTCCTTAACTACTTGCTTCCTCTTTCTAGTTCACAACTATCTTCCACATCTTATCCTTCCTTTATTGGAATATCCTGGAGTGTCAACTACATTGACCTAAACCCAGATATAACCCATAAATAGAAGTGTTGACTACATCAACCAAGCTTCCCCAGCAGGAAAATAATAGTTGTCATCACACGTATTGGGGAGTCTGACTTAGCACAACCCTCCCACAACTCCAACTTTCAAAGGATAAATGGTGGGTAATGCCTCCACCCCACCTTAAAGAACAAGGGTAAATACCCTACATTGGCATATTGTGTCACTATTGTTGTTCTTAGGGCTACGTCATTGAATAACCAATTTGGGAAACTGTGTTTCCTAAAACCCTACACCTGCCCACACATCATAGGAATGAAACCAATAATAATTCTAAAAATGATGCTTCACTAGCATACCATTCCTCATTCGAAGTCCATGTGATTGGCATCACTTCAATACCATATTTATCGATCTATCACTTATCCCATTTAACCTATGGGTTAGTTTACCAAACACAAGATCATGCATAACCATATAATTGTTTATATGTGCATATTATGTTACTAACACATGGAAAATGTAAACAGTCTAGCCTATGTATCGTGTACATGATACCTTATCTATTTATTATTCTTTTAATTTAAACTGGTATCCATGTACCAAAATATTTCATTTTAATTTTCATGTTGGAAGTGAATCACATAACAACCATCATTAATAAACCAAACATAAACTTATACATAACTTTCCCAATAGTAGTAGGTCCATATTTCCATTTAATACAATGTTATCATTCCGACCAAGTTCCACAAATAATAAGAAAAATACAAAATAGGTAATAATGTAGTTTAGATGGTGAAGTCAAAACTGGGTGTTGCATACACCCACCCTTCGAGAAAATTCATCCCAAAGTTATAGTCAAAATACACATGAAAATCACAATGCATGGTTTCTGCGTCCTCCTAGATAGAAGAACGGGGGCTATATTTGTCCCACTAGACCTTAACCTTGTCCACCAAACAATGTATGAGTTGTTGAACCCTACGGTCCACTATACATAACGGTCTAACCTTGATGCTCCCCTCATCTAAAACCAGCAATTCCTTCCAATTTAGTTTATGAGACTCATCAACTATATCATGTTGTACAACAAATACATGAAAAACATTAATTGTTTTATGCAAATGGGGTGGCAACACAAGGAGATACATGATGGGTCCAACTTTCTCCAAAATTTCAAAGGGTCCTATAAATCGAGGTGACAACTTTGTCCCCTTTCCAAACCAAATGGTACTTTTATTACGTATGATCTAAATGAAAACTTCATCTCCAACCTTATAACTTTAGTCAGTCTTATGTGCATCGACATAACTCTTTGTCTTTCACGTGCTTCCTTTAACCATTTTCTAATTTGAATCACCTACTCTTCCATCTCCTTAATCAACTTGGGCCTACAATCACTTAGTCTTCTAACATTTCCCGGCTCACTATTGTTCTACATGGACTTCCATACAATGCTTGATAAGGTGGAATTCTTATTGATCTATTGTAATAATCAAACTCTATCAAGGGTAAGTACTTTTCCCAATGGGTATGTCAATCCATAACATACATCCTAAGCATGTCCTCAATACCTGATTCCCTCTTTTTGTTTTTCCATCTCTCTCCAATTGATAATTTGTGCTTAAGGTCAACTGAGTTCCTAAGGCTGTCTGGAAACTTGTCCAAAACCTATACGTAAACCAATCATCTTGATCAGATATGGTCTTCTTGGGAACCCATGAATATGAACAATTTCACTTATGAATGCTCACATCACATCAGTGACGTCATAAGTTTCTTTGACGGGAATAAAGTGACCACTTTTGATCAATTTATTGATACAACCATAATGGCATCATTGTTGTGAGAGGTAAGAGGCAATACCACTACAAAATCCATGGAAATGACCTTTCATTTGGATATAGTAATGTCATGCAGTTGCAAGAGTCATACTAGGCGATGATGGTCAACCTTTACCTGTTAGCACTCAAGGCACCTATCAATGAAATTCACTACATCACACTTCATGCCTACCCAGAAGAAGAGTTTCTTCATCTCTGTATACATCGTCTTCACACCGGGATGTGCACAATAGACTGCTTTATGGGATTCCTTGAGGATAGTGGCTCTAATATCCCCTTCCTCGGGAATATACATCCCCCCTTGATATTGAAACAATACATCTGCCTCCATGACATATCCTTCGAACTTGGGTCCACTTGCTCCCCATTCTGAAGTGTCAATGTAACCTTTAAGCACCAACTATCTCCAAATAATTGTCCCAATATTACCTCCCTCAAATCAACCATTAAAGGTCTTAACGATAAAATCCTTGGTTTTCTGCTTAGAGAATCAACCATTATGTTTTATCATGAAGCCTTACTCATTCATAAATTCAAGCCATCGTCTCGGTATGGCATTTATATCCCTCTAAGTGAAGAGATGCTTCAAGCTTTGGTGATCAAATTTGAGCTCAAAGCTTTTCCCAACAAGGTAATGTCTCCAAAAATTTAGTGCTAACATTATGACTTCCAATTCTAAATCATGTGTGGGGTAATTCTATTCTTGAAGTTTTAAATTTATCCATGCCTAAGCTATTACTCCACCTTCTTGCATTAACACAACACCCAAACCCACCTTGAGGCGTCTCTGCAAACTATAATGTCCTTATTCATATCGGGCATTAGTAGGATTGGTGCACTTGTTAGTAATCTTTTAAGCTCGGTAAATGTAGCATCGCATTCCTCGGTCCATTCATATATGATTCCCTTATGCTGAAAATTAGTTATGGGTTTCAGAATCTTTGAGAAACCTTCCACAAACCTTCATTAGTACCCTTCTAATCCCATGAAGCTTCTCACCTCATGAGAATTCCTTGGCACTTGCCAATTCATTATGGCCTTCACATTTTCTAGGTCTACCGAAATTCCTTCTCCTGAAATTATATGACCTAGATAATGAATCTCCCTCTGATAGAAATAACACTTAGACAACTTACCATACAACTTGTGTTCTCTTAAGAATGACAACACTAATCGTAAGTGCTCCTCATGTTCCCTCTCATTTCTAGAATAAATGAGAATATCATCTAAGAAGACCTACACAAAGTGGTCTAAGTACTTACAGAATACTCCATTCATAAGACTTGTGAATACTATTAGCACAATGGTATAACCAAACTATACCACTACGAACTCATAGTTCCCAAACCGAGTCTGGAAGGAAATATTAGGTATATCACCTTCCTTAATCCTAAGTTGTAGATGACCTAATCACAAATTGATCTTCAAGAAAACTGGCGCCCCTTTCATCCTATCAAAGAGGTCGTCAATTTGAGATATTGGGTAGCTATTCTTCACTGTGTCTATGTTCAAATCTTTGTAGTCTATGCAAAGATGTAAGGAACCATCCTCCTTCTTGACAAATATCACTAGTGCATCCCACTATGAAATACTTGGTCTAATGAATCATGCGTCTAACAGTCCTTCAACTGCATATACAACTAACAAAGTTATGGATTCGTCATCCTATAAGGTGTCTTGGAGATTGGCCCCAAAACGGGTTTTATCTTGATAATAAATCAAGTTATCTCTTCATAGGTAACCAAGGTAGCTCTTTGGGAAAGACATCTCTGAATTCGGGTAATATTGTGTACTGATCTAAAGAGGGTCCCTTTTCATCACTTACTACCTCAACTATTTATAACTGACATCCCTGCCTAAGACATCATTTTACATTTATCATGAGATGAAATGTAGGGACTTTTTTTTTTAACACCCTAGATTTTAATCATCCTTCCTCGTCATCTAAACAAAACACTATTTTCTTGAAATAGTCTAAGAAATCTCGATGAGACTCTAGCCAATCCATCCCAGTTATGAGTTGTATGTACCTAGGGAAATGACATACACTTTCATCCAAGTCATGCACACCCTTAGGTATACATAGCATTCGTTAACACTTGAACCTACTGCTTGTTTTACCCCCGAAGCTATTTCAACCAATTGAAAATCGTCATGCTCATAGGTTTCCAACCCACTCCTACCTAATGCATATGGAGAAATGAAATTATATGTTGCTCCAAGATCAAACAAGATTTTAAGCATAATATTATTTATCCTACGTAATGATTCCACCACAATGGAGTGATGTTTGTCCTAGTGGTTATTGATCATTGCATAAATTTGGTGGTCGTTACTTGAAGTCCCCATCAAGGACTTATGTTCCCTATGCACAGTACTCGATTGAAACTAGGGGCAATCTCATTGGTAATGAGGGGCCCCACATTCTCAACAAGCAACTTGGAATGGAGGTTGCATGATACTCTATGTGTACCTCTAAGACAAGTTCCTAATTCCTCTAGACCCTATATCCCTATAAATTGATCATCGTGAATTCCTTGGACTTCGGTATGTCCCAGATGATTCATGTGATACTACACTAGCTACCATTGAACCATTTGTCGCACCGACTCTGGGTGTAGGTCTATTTCCATAAGGAGGTTCTCCAGAGAAGGCTCGAGGGGCCTTCCCCACAAAACCCAACTACAATGGAATGGTTGATCTCACATCCCCTCTCTAATACCCTATGCCACTTAGATGCTCTTCTACATAATGAGCATTTTCAACTGCCTCGAAAACTGAAGAGAGTTTCCACATCCGGACAAGAGCTCTAATCTTAAAGTTCAACCCATACACGAAGTGATATGCCTAACACCGATCCATGTCCATGTAAGAGACATACTTGACCAGCTTCATGAATTATATATTCTATTCTTCCACATATTAGTTTCCCTTAAGCAAGGAATGAAAGACTCCTACCTGCTCCTCCTTATAGAATGTGGGAAGGTACTTTCTTCGAAACCTATCTTCAAAAATTCTCATGGGACAATGTCTAGGGTGAGATGCATATACCTTTCAATGTTTCCCTACCATTTCAAGGAATTATCTCAAATTTGAAAGATGGCTATATTAGTTTTTTAGGTTGAGGCATATTCTCTCAGTGCGAAGCACCTTTTCATGCCCTCTAGCCATGCCTCGGCATCATGTCCAGCACACTCCCAAAAAAACTCTAGAAGTCTGATATTTTAAAGCTCTCTAGTGATGTCTCAGGGAGGAGGTCCTTGCTCTAAGCTCATTGACCCTTCAGAATTACCCTCCCTTGATGGCGGAGATCCACTTATACTCTTGGTGCAACACTTACTCTTGAAATCCCCCTGAGTTGTTAATTTTCATTACCAAATTAAATCTTCGATCTCAATAATTTACTAATTAAAATATAACTGAAAATACAATGATAATTTAACTCATTACGCAACAAAATTAAACAGGAAATCGCACACTCATTTGAAACATGAATTTACCCGAGAAAACCCCAACTGGGGAAAAACCAACAAACTATGATTTTAATCAAATAAAATCATGGGCTCCCTTCCTAGGAAAATGGCCCATTAAGGAATTAAAAAAACTAGCATATAGCCTAGCCTCAAGATATGTCCTTCGAGCTTGTTGGCTACTACGCCATTGTTGCACCTTTCTCCTTTCCTCTGACCCTGCCCCTGCACCTACACACTTGGTTGAAATTACTTCTCCAACCAATCAATGAGATCTCACTCACTCTGTCTAATTGTTGTGTGTCTCCTCCTCTCCTTAGGCTTCCTTTCATAAGATCTCCATGACCAAAACCCTAACCATAGATCTCCAAAGTGATCAATCGTTGAGATTAGATCTCAATTGTCACTTAAGATCAATGGTTGTGGCTTAATCTTAAGTTCTCTTTTAGTCATTAACCAACATTAACTTAATTAATGTGGTTTTCCTAAGTTAGACTTAGGAAAGAGATACAAAATTCACTTGCTCAACAAAGAAAGTACCTAGAGGTGAACTAGACGACTCCTACATGCCTAACACCTGGCCTATGAATAAATACATGTCCAAGCTACAATCATCAATGCTCCCTTCTATAGAGGAAGGTACTACTTGAAGGACCTCCTGGAGTTGGTTCTCCCTCTGACCTTGGCACACTATCACATACATTATCCTGCAAACTAGCATCCCTCCAACCATGTTGGTCAGCTTCTCCCTAATCATTGGAAGTCATGGAATTGATGACACTACACATCAATGCCAATAATTTTGAAAAAAAATTCAAAGGCCTACTCTCCTTCACTTTGCTCCTAGGGGCCTTCTCCTTCTCTTGAGAATCCATCAATGTCATCTCATACCAACTATATATCCTGGAAGAAGTGGATGGGGCTAATTCCCTCTTCCCCTTTGAAGGCTTACTCCCCACACTGGAATTATGTGAACTCTACTCACTCTTTGGATCCTTTTGCTCCTTGAATTCTATCACTGACATCAATCCATGATCCAAGATCCCCTTGCATCCAACTACAAGTTTTCCTTGTAACTTGTATACTTTTCCCTCTCTGAAACCAAGAACTCGTGTTGAGTCTATGTTAGATCCCTTCAATTGAATGAGAACCCAACCACTCTCAAAAGATATGATGTATCCACTACCCTCCAATGTTGATACTCATGTCAAGCCAAATTCATCTTGAGCTCTAGTACATACAACACATATGTCACCTCCATAGATCTTCCTGAATCTAGTTGAAACCTGACTATCCCAACTCCCTTCACAGCACACTTGGCATGATTTCCAAGCTCCACATCAAAATCTAAGTCTATCATTGACAAATTGGTGAACAATCATGTGTCCCCATCATGTGACGAGAAGCCCCACTATCCACGAACTAGGCACTATAGGAAACTATGCCGGAAATACAAGAGACTAACGATAAATCCTTCTCGAACCTCTTAGCAAACTCCTTGAATTGAGCTTCTATAGATTTCGCTACCTGTTGAGACTTACTCTTCCCTTTCTTCCATTCTGGACACTGTGAAGCATAGTGGCCACACTTGTGGCATGAAAAGCACTTGACTTTGCTCATGTCCTTCTTCTTCTTCACACCCTGTGAAGTTGATTGTCCACTTGTAGTATCCTTTCTCCTCTTTACCTAACTTGCAAGAGAAACATTCTCCTCATCATCACTCTTTTGTTGGCATCCGTATAGAGATTTGTCCAAAATATCCTCTTGGAAGAAGTCATCCCATAACCTCTCCTAGTTGGGAAGAATCTCCCATGCAACGATCCCTTTGACGAAGTGTGCATATCACTTGGTGAATCCATTCAGTGCAATCCTCACCAACTCTTGATCTGTCATGGTCTCCCCAACTTCTACTAACTTATCACAAACCTATGTTATCCAAGTGAGATAAGAAGCTACAGTATCAGTCTTAGACATCTTGGTGCTTTTGAGCTCCTACTTTACCACCATCTTCCAGTTGTGGTTTTTACTCCGATATAAACCCATAAAATCCTCCCACGTCTCTCTAGATTACTTCTTCTCAACTATGTGAGGGATGAAATGATCCTTCACTACATCTAAGGTAATCCTCATAGCCTTCAAATCCTTCAAATTGTGATTTGGTGGGTCCCTACGATCTGTCGGTGGGGTCATAACTATGCTTGAAAACTCCCACAACCCATTCTTCATGAGAACCAAAGTGACCCTCGCCTTCCAAGGGCTTTATTTGGAAGCACCTTCTAACCTATCTTCACACCTTATTCCTACTAGAGTCATCTCCAACTGCTACCCAGATTTTTGTTGTTGCATGGATTTCTTCCCACTGCTCAAACTTGTTGGCAGAACCTTCTACAGTTTGCCTGAGGTCTGTATGGGAACGATCGGACCTCTTTTATACTTCTTGAATATTTTTGTGTGCTTCTCGATCCCTTCTTAGTGCTACCCAAATTTTATACAGCTACAATAAATCTACGTGATAGTTTCTCTAGCTTGTCTGTAGTCTACTAGCCCTACCCGCAATTGCTCTAGCTGCATGTGTTTTGTCAGGCCTACCCGTGGATGTTCAAGGATGCCTGCAGTCTGTCGGGACTACTAGCGGTTTTTTGGGTTTCCCACGGTCTGTTAGTCCTGCACGTGGATACTCTAGGTTATTCACGGTCTGCTAGGATGTGGCATACAACCATCACCTCCTCGCTATCTTCCTTTATCCCTACCTCATGAATCCTCTTTATGTCTACAAGTTGCTTACCCCCATCATTTGTTGTTGTGGCACCATTTTTCCTATATCTTATGGATCACTCTCCTCACCGGCTCCCATGTCTTTTATCTATTCATGTCCTCAACCTTTTCACCACCCTATTGAAACTCGTCGTACCCTTCTCCATTCATCCACCCGTAGCTCCCACTGAAGGCTTCATGTTGCAACCCATTTTCAGCTTCTGAAACTCCACGCCCAACACCTATGCTTGCAAATTTTTTCCATGTCTATGCTTACCCAGCCCTGATGCGGAACCTCCCTCAAATCCCACTATCGATGCATGTAGCTAGCAGCGTGGTCTAACAGCATGTGGCATGCAGTTGTTTTAAAACCATGTGGCCTTTGCTCTCGTGCCTCCACCTTTTCTCTATTGTTGGAAACTGCCACCACCACGACCGTCTCATGTCATGGTCTCTGCCTTTCACTCAAGCTCCCAGTGAGTGCTCCTTCACGTCCTAGTTGTAGCATTAGAGAAAAATTGGGGTCTAAAATGGGCCTCATAAGAAAACAAGCCACCTCATAAGAAAAAGAGACATTGAATTCAAGAACCAATAGAATTTCAAGAAAAGATTCAACCATAATGGTTGAAATGGCATATTTGACATTAAAAAAAATACTTTTTTAATTCATATTTTCAACATATCTCTCTGTCGTTTTACTCATATTTCGAGTAGGAGCACTCATTGGATGTGAAATTTAATTATGCATCCAAGGAGTGATCCCGCTCAAAACTTGAGTAAAACGACAACAAGATATGTTGAAAATATGAAGAAAAATGTAGCTTTTTCCTCTTTTCCTCCAAAATTCATAAATATTATTTTATTATTTTCCTTAAGAGGCCCATTTTGGACCTCAAATTTTCTCTAATGCAACTGCCACATCATCTCCCAGTGCTAGCACCCTGCGTCTTCCTCGATCCCTATGTCGTCGACCATGTCATCTCTCCCTGTCGTCTAAATGCTAGCCTCACGATTGATCTCAAGTGGACGTATGGGGTTGTACACTATTATACGATAGTTGTAAAATGGTTGTACAACCCCCCTTTTACTTTTTTTTATTTTTCTTGTAAACCTTTTCCAAACCAATTTATGTAAGAGTTTAACGAAGCTTTGATACCTTGTTAATTTTCATTACTATATCTGATCTTCGATCTCACTAATTTACTAATTAAATTATAATTGAAAATACAATGATAATTTAACTCATTACACAATGGCATTAAACAGGAAATCATACTCTCATTTGACACGTGAATTTACCCTAGAAAACCCCATCTAGGGAAAAACCAGCAAACTGTGATTTTATTAATATAAAATATTGGGCTCGCTTCTTGGGAAAATGGCCCATTAAGGAATTACAAAAACCAACGTATATCCTAGCCTCAAGACTTTTCCTTCTATCTTCTTGCTACTACTTTTTTGTTCCACCTTGATCCTTCCTTTGACCCTACCCCTAGACCTGCACACTTGGTTCAAAGTCCTTCTCTATCCAATCAATGAGATCTCTCCCACTCTATGTGATTGTTGTATATATCATCATCTCCTTACGCTTCCTTTTATAACATCTCAATGACCAAAACCCTAACCCTAGATATCCAAATTTATCGATGGTTGAGATTAGATATCAAGCCTCACTTAAGGTCAACGGCTATGACTTAATATTAAGTTCACTTTTAGTCATTAACCAATATTAAGTTAATTAATGTGTTTTTCCTAAGTTAGACTTAGGAAAGAGATACAAAATTCACTTGCTCAACAAAGAAAGTACCTAGAGAGGTAATCTGGACGACTCTTGCATGCCTGACATCTGGCCTATACAGAAGTACCTATTTGAGCTACAACCATCAACATGAGTGCCTCATTTATTGTCTCTAGAGAGTGCAAAATGATGACCATCTCTGACTATGTTGTCGATGGTGCCACTGCAGTTTGCTCAAGCAATGGTATCGCCCGACCCCGTCCTTGATTTACACACATCCTTACCATATTGATTATGTAACACAACCACAAGGTTTTATTAGTGATCCGTAAGTCATGGCTAACTAATTCAATGGGTGCATACACCATAGTATGTGTAAGCATAGTTTCTATTATTGTATTAAAATTTCTTGTGAGTACATATTACTTACGGCAACGATCTGAAATCGAGGAGACCATTTAGTCCTTAATCTCTAGGTGATCTACTAATTTAAAAAAAAAAATCTGTCAATTTCATACAGAAAGCCACATCAAACCAATGCAAGCCTACTTGATATATATTACCACTTTACTCTCTCATTAAAGGTCAGCTCAAGGAAGTTTCGTTACGATGTGAATTGATCAACATATAATTAGTCTTATCACCATAATTAATAATGTCTTTATACCTAATAAGCTTAATTACCCTAATTCAATATTTGCTATAAATTTAATATATTATAATAGGTGAAAATGCTCAATACTTATCGTTGTTCAAATTCTCCATTGAATACATTTAATTGTACTTTGTTGCTTATTTCTATTAAACATATTTTCTCTTCATTTGATTTCCTCGAACACAATATTTATATACCATTAAAAAAATTCCGCTACATTTTTTCTGCATTTAAATTGCCCTAATAGGGTTAGGTTTTAGGGTTTATTATAGTTAATTAATTAATTAATTAGTTGTTGTTATTATTATTATTATTAATTTAAAACAATTGTTTCATATTTAACTTTTAATTTTGATTTTAATTTTATATATATATAACAAAATTTTATGAACCCTTAAGTTTATGTAGGGTCGAGTGGCCCTTGCATGAGGTCCACGTGCCCTCTCCCAGTCAGCCTACGATAAATAAAAAGACAAAGAAATTCAATGGAGGATATGGGTAGAAAACCCTCCCTCTCCTTTTTAGAGCTCATTTTTCTCCTTCTAAAATCATATCTGCTATGGTTTGGCCAATTTTGGTTCAAGTTTCAAGTTTAGCCTTCTTCTTGTTCTTCCTTGGCTCCATCTATCAATTGCAGACACCTAGGACTTCATGACGACTCATATGTAAAAAATTTCCCTAGTTTAGGGTTTTCTCTTTTTTCTCTTTTTTCTTCTTTGCTTCTTTAGAGGGTGGCTCGAACTTAAGGCCTGACCTCCCTCCCTCTGCCTAAGAAGGGTTTACAACATTGATTACCATGTTTTTTTTATTTTCTTCAGAGGGGTGGCGTCATAGCCTTCCCCCCTTCTTTTATTTTAGCGACCTAATGGCCTACTCAACCGCAACCTAATGGAATCCCACACAACCATGGCTTAGATCCAATCTAGCTTTTATATGCATGTCCAGGTTATGGCATTCTAGGACCTATATGTAAAAAATATGGTTTTGCATTTTAATACCAACCCAAGGACAGAAACTGATTTGGGAATTATTTTCCCAATAACCCAACAATGAAAACACACATGTTGTGATTTTTGTTAATGGCCCAATAATGGAATAGGTTTGCATATGATTTATAAACTAGCCAGAAATGGAAACGAACTTGGGTATGAACCCAAAAAATGAAAAATGGACTTGATTCTAATTCTTCACACGAGCCCAACAATGGAAGCCGATTTGGGTGTCATTTTCTGCACATGATATTTAGGTCTGAGTAGAGACAATACACCACTGAAACTAAATCCACCCAACATTAATATATGTTAGTTTTAGGCAATAAATGTTTCTCCGGTGCTAATACTAGTGTTGTGTTCCATCCCACTATTATTCCCCTATCTCTTTCATTCCATTATATCTCTCTTGCGATCTCATACGTGGGCTCACTTAATACAAGCTCGACATTTGGCTTGACACTTGGGCAATCTGACCTGGTAAAGGGTGGTTCACTTGACTAGTAAAATAAATAAGCATTTTACATCTAATCTACATATGTTTATCCATAATCTACATATGCATGTCCATATTCAATACACTCAATGCATTGGGCACACATAAATAGTTATAAATCACCTTCACTCCCACCCAAGCTATAGAATGTACCTCACTTCCTTATGTACACATTACTAGAGAAGGAAGCACCTTGCTTCTCTTGGTGCAACTTAATGGAAATGTTGACACCGTGATTAAAATATATCAATGACTCTCTATTAAAATATTAATTTAAATACTTCTGAAAAATACCAATAATCGTAGTCCAGACTGAGGATTCCATTGAGTTTTAGCAATGAAAAACAATGCAACATTAAGATTAAATCTTTGTTTTTGTTAGTAGGATATTCGATGTTAAACTATTAAGCAAGCAAGAACATGACAAAAATTGGTGGAAAAGGCTTTAGTCATTCTTCACAATATATCTTCATACCAATGATGGTATTATATAGTACATGGATGATAGTTGCCTCTAGATCTAGACTTGATTGACAGCTCACAGTGGATGAGTATGACAACTCATAATGTGATAAGAATAACAACTCATAATAGATGTGATTTAGAACTTTGTGATTGCATAGGGACTTACAGTCTAACATGGTATAAGATCCATGGTGAAGAGTTGATTGAGCATGGCAAAGCACGTTTGGTCTTAAGGGCATGATAGCTCCATAATAGTCATCCAAGATATATTTCAATCTATGAATCCAATGTCATGCAATGATGATGGTATGAAGAATCAATGATGAGATATTCTTGGCATGGTAGCCCTACATACAAAGGTCAAGCAAGCAAGCAAAAATGTCGAGCTAGAGGTGTGAGTTTATACATAGTCCACGAAATGTTTTTTTTAATTGTGAATCTTTTATTGCCTGAGAGATGTGATCTCAAGGGTCTCAACAATTTAGAAACTAAAATATCTACTCAATTTGGCAGTGCATACATAGCTATTATGTATCTTAATTTCTAGTTGAGGAAGGAATTGGATTTATAAGCTTCCCATGTCCCATTGTTCTTGTTATTCAGATCTTCCTTCTTGGTTATTTTTTATCGCATGACAATTGTGTTTTATTGGAAACATTAACAGACCTAGATCTGTACAATTAAATGAAATCATAATCGATCTAACAATTTCCTTCAAAGTGGATTTTGTGAGGCATTCTCATTCGACATCAGTTTCAACAAATCTGCAAATTGACTTGTTACCCTATAGAAGTAGAGCAACATATAAAATTGTAGGTAGATCATTAATTGAAGAGGATGTGAGGTAGATCATTGTGACTAAAAATAAAAAATAAAAAAATCCAAGGCAAATGTTCTCTCCAACGATGAAGTGTAATACCCCAATGTTTTGAGCCCTGGACATATGTAATTATTATTTTTGTTTTGTTATTGTGGCACAAGGTGTTGGGACTATGTACTTGGACATTATTATTATCATTATTGTTATTATTATTGTTTAATAAAATTAACTGGCTCAACATGGACTATAAATGAGAATGGGGGGACATCGTTTCCACTTGTGAGGGGGTTGGGGACTAGGAGTTGTTACTCTCCCTAATATTACTTGATGGACCCTATTCTTGATTATGTTTTCCTATGGAGTTACTATTGCACCTTATTCATGGTATAGTGGACCCCTCTTTTACTAGTGCACCCTCATGAATATTTGGTGGGTCCCACTTGGTGAATGCTCCCTCCTTGGATGAGAGATACTCTTTTGTGGTCCCCACTTGCACTAAGGCGCCCTCTCCCTAGATTCTAGGAGTTGTAAGCTAGATTTTATCTTCCACCTCCTTCATTTTTTCCTCCACCTCCACAAGTGCGCCCTTGCTCCCCAAATCGAGTTTGTTGGCTTGGTTTTGCAACCAAGCTTTGTGCAATGGGCACCTATCAACAAGTGATAGCAGTTTCAAATATTGAAAGAAAAAAACAATTATAAATATGAATCTAACAGGTGCATATAACAATAAACTTGAAAAGATTTAAGAACAAGAACAAGAAATAAAATAAAAAATAACTTTTGTATTATGATACATCAAATGGTGAGGATGTTGTGGTGTTGAGCAGCTCCAAGGGTAAGATGCTCCAGGCTCCAAGGTCTCTTCTCCAAGATTGCTACAATGGTCAAGAACTCATGAGAGATTTTGACAGCATGAGGATAGGATGATGGATGGATGGAAAGTGAGGAGCCCCTACCACCTTTTTATAGTTTTTGGTGGTGGGGAATACCATTATGGTTTTGAGGAAACCAATGGTATTGACCAACATGGTTTAGGTACCTTTTCCCTCCTTTTTCCTTTTTTGAATATTTTGAATATTTTTGGGAATTCTAGACCCTTTTTTAGGGTTTTTTATGCTTTTTGAGGAAAAATATTCATTTTGAGGAGAAAAAGGGGTGTATTATGGTCTTTTGGTGACTTTTTGGTGGCTTTAGAGGCTCAAATGGTGGAAAAGTGGACAAATGGGTCATGTGAATAAGGAAATGATCTAGTGAGCAATTTTTGGGTGTTAACAGAGTTGGAGTTCCCTATTTTTGTGCTTACGGGTCATTGATGATCCTATTGGACCCACGCTTTCACCCCTTGTGACTAATGTGCCCTCCTTGTGCTCCACTCCTTGGTTTTTGGTAACTCCTCCTCGTGGTGCTAATTCAGGAAGGAAATATCAATCGATTCGAGTTAAGTACCCATGATGAAGCCTAACCACAACTTAACCAATTCGAGTTGGTCTCCTCGGGTTTGAATTGCCCTCCTTGAGCTTTATTTATACATGAGATATCTTCTTGTTGTGTTAGTTAGTGAGTGGGATGGATGGTGATCATTGTGGCTTGTGTTATGTGTGAGAGAGTGATGTCACCAGAGAGTTGTTGGTTGTTTACCTTCGTTCCCTCAAGGACCATTAATTGTGCCTAGTCTAGCATGTAAAACCATTGGGTGAGGGTGGTGATATCCAAAGGGTCATGGTGAGCATGGGTAGTCACAACTCACCAGGTAGAGTAAACGGAAGGGAAAGTAAGTGGTGAGGGAGTGAACTATGGTTACTCTGGTTGAGAGTACCTCTATTTGTGGAACCATGTCCTCAGCTCGAGGGTGACTGTCATGTTGAGAGATGCATGAGCATGGCATGTCTATGGCTGGGAGGAACGTGGTCTTGTTAAACCTAGTTGCATTCTTTGAGATAAGTATTTGCTTATGTGTTATTTATTTTATCTGATTATGCATATGTGTCGTGGAGGATAACTTGATCTATATGTGATAATCTGCAAGGATCTAGCAACTGTAACAAACTCACAATCTAACTCTCAAGATTATTTGCAAAGAAGAAGAAGCATGCATTCAATAATCACTCATAAACACAGAATAATGGACAATATCAATATCATACAATGAATAATGAATGTAGAGAATGTGGTACAATAATCAATGATGAGGCATTATATAGGATTCGAATTAGCCAAGTAAGGCATTCGAATCTGAGCTCAAAGTCTAGCATGAATAACTATGGAGACAACATCCAGTCGATAGTATCAGTCATAAATGGTAAGAGTCATTCAAGTGTGTCCAACTGAGTCTAACAGAACCATCTAGCCATAAATCAGGGAATGGAGACTCTAAGTGGGGTGCATGAGGTTGTCTAACTCAAACTAGTCTAGCTTGGATAACAATGGAGACATCATCCAGTCAATAGTATCAGTATTAAATGGTAATAGTCAGTCAAGTGTGTCTAACTGAGTCTAACAGAACCATCTAGGCATAAATCAGGTAATGGAGACTCCAATGGGGGTGCATGAGGTTGTCAAATTGTCAAGTGGAACTCCAGAACTAGATAACTATAAGCTACAAGCAGTCAACCTAAGCAATCAGTGGAAGAACTACTCAATCAATGCACTAAATGAATGATAACTCCTAGTAGCTGAGATAAGGCGCCCTAACTGAGTGATAACTGAAGGTAGGTGAGTAAAGGCTCTCTAACTGATATTGGTAGGTGAGAAAGGCACACTTTCCATGCACAACATTCAAGAAGGGCGCATCAAGTAGGTAGGAGGCCAAATGAGGGCTGTAGACAGGCTCTAGAGAGCTAGAAACAAGCTCTAGGTGCTAGGAGACCACCATGATGATGACTGGATGCATGCAGTGGCATGCAAAGCATGCAGATTTGCATGCAGGCATGCAAAATATAAAAATGATGGTGTGAATATTCGAACACCCCCCCGCAAGCTATACTATGAGGAAATAACTGAAAATAAAAAATAGGGCCCTGGTGACTACGACCAAAGGTCACCCCGTACAACCAATCTAAATAAACTAAGTGAGGAAAGAGGGAAAACGCAGTGGGAAAAAAACCCTCCCTCAAAATAGACTGAAGGATGCTAATGAAGCATATCATCTCTCACCCTTGAAGGAGGTAAGTGTCCTTCTTTTCCGAAGAAGGATCGATCGATCTGAAATGGATCAGCATTGCGAAGAGGATGGACCCTTCCATGTTGAAAATATGACCTGGTTCTTCTATGATCATGTCGATCACCAACCAAATCATCGGCAGATCGGAGTGTAATGAAATCCCGTCGTGGAAGAGGAGGAGCATCAGGTTCTTGTGGATCTAGATCTCTCATTCTCTCATCTTCATCATCAGTTGCTAGACCTTCAGGTTCTTGTGAGTCTGGATCTAGCATTCCATCATCATCATCTCCATCTTCAGATTCTGAATCTGAAGTATCATGTGAAGATGTATCGCTCTCATCAATCAAAGGAGGAGTAGTAGGTGAGATATCTTGCTCAATAGAAGGAGTATCATGGAGAGGCCACTCCTCAAACTGTACACTCCTTTCCAAAAATGTGGTCATGGAAGTAGGATCAATTAACTTCTAAGCCTTTGCATCCAATGCATAGCCCACCATAATGCACTCTCTGCTTTGTGAATCAAGAGCTCTCCTTTTGTCAGCTAGAATCCTTTCCCAATCTCTGGATCCAAACACTTTAAGATGAGATACATCAGGTTTGTATCCCATCCATGCTTCAAAAGGAGTAGTATCTTTGAGTCCTTTGTGAGGAACTCTGTTCTGAAGATAGGTGGCATAGTTAATGGCTTTTTCCCAAAGACTAGGGTGCAACCCTTTCGACTTTAGCATGTAGGTGGCCATCTCTTTCAATGTTCAGTTCTTCCTTTCAGCTACAGTATTCTGTTGTGGTGTATAGGGAACAGTATGTTGCATCTCAATGCCCTCTTCAGTACAAAAATATTGAAATTCACCCTTAATGTACTCACCACCATTGTCAGTGCGAATGGATTTTATTTTCCTGTCTGAAAATTTCTCTATAGAAGACTTGAAAAACTTGAAGAACCCAAATACTTATGATTTCAATCTAAGGAAATATACCCAAGTGAATCTAGAATAATCATCAATAAAAGTAAGCACATACCTTGATTTGCTTAGAGACAAATCTGGAAATGGACCAGCCACATCACTATGGATGAGATCAAGAGGGTGAGAGGCTCTCCTAGCATTTCCATTCTCAAACTTCTTCTCAAGATGCTTCCCCATCAAACAACCATGATAGTTGCCTTTGGAAAACTTGATCTGGGGCAGCCCATCAACCATCTCCTTTGCATGCATGTCATGCAAGTACTTATAGTTAAGATGCCCAAATATTTCATGCCACAATCTGCTTTCTTCATTGGCATGAGTATGGAGATCTGATTGCTTCGAGAGAGGTAAGAAGTGTGAGAACTCATACAGTTTGGAGTTGTGCTTTGCAACTCCCTTTGCAATGATTTCACCTAAAACCATGTTTTGTATCTCGACTTCATTTGGAGAAAAGATGACTCTTTTGGGCTCTCCAATATGAGTCATTTGATACACTGAAAGTAGGTTTGTTGTGAGAGAAGGAACATAAAGCACATCAGAAAACTAACCATAGTCAAGATTGATTCTTCCAATCCCCTGAGAGGAGACTTTTGAATCACTCCCCAACATGATGGAAGGGCCAACTAAGCTTCGAAGTTGGAGAAGAGATCTTTGGAGGAAAACATGTGTCTTGAAGCTCCTGAATTTATGATGAAAGAAGAATCTGTTGATGCAATTTCCATGAAGGCATGACATCTTTCTTTGTCTTTGGATATAGAAGATTTAGTATCAGGATATTTCTTCCTTGCACATGCAAGTACAGGAAGATTGTTCTTCTTAAGTAATTGAGCCATCAAATCTATAGTCTTGCTCATGCAAGTACTCTCAGGATGAAACCCCTTAAGACAATATGTGCACTTGGTCTTTCCCTTCTAAAAATGCTTGGTCTTCCTTGAGTTTGAAGCCCCATCTGACTGATATGGAGTATATGTAGGCCTTGTATCATTCGATCTCTTGTCATAAATCTTTTGCTTTCCTTTACCATTCGCTCTCTTTGCAACTGTAAGAGCTGAATCCAATTTGGGTTTGATCATTCCCATAGAGATCAACTTCTCTTCCTCTTGAGTAAGAGATTGGATGAAATCATCAAGTGAGGGAAACTTCCATCTTGGAATGGACAACCTAGCTGACTAGAAAGTAGAGACAAAAACTGAGAAGTTTGCCCCCAACTTTGAGAGAATGGAAAGTATAAGTTGCTTGTCTTCTTTCACTGTCTCATATCTTTTCAATTGTGATATCAAGCTTTTGAACTTGGTGAGGAAGGCATTGATAGATTCGAAACTGTCAGGACTCAAACATATGAGCTCATTCTCCAATTTGTGTCCTTTCATATCATATTTCTATCCAAAAAGGGATTCGAGCTTGTCCCAAACCTCTTTAGGAGATGTAAGATCGATGACATGGAAGTGAAGATCTTCAGAAATTAAGATAATGAGGAGACCAACTGCTTCATCAGGCCTGTCCAAGTACTTGGACTTTTCAACTACACTGAGAGGTTCTACCATCGTTCCGTTGAGTATTCGGGTGAATCTCTTGGATCTCATGAAGAGAGCCATCTTGGATTTCCACTCAACATAGTTGGAAGATGTGAGCTTTAGATCCATCTGAACAGAGAAAGTCGAATAGTTGAAGAAGATTCCGAACGGGTGAATAAACCTGCAAAACAAGAGAGTTTTTGCTAATGGAGAATGCTACACTTTGACTGAACACTACCTTAAGGACACTTGGCACATAGACTAAGTCCTTCGCACCTGTCTAGACCTCACTGGATTTATCCAATGAATTCAGGTAATAGCACCAGAATTTGCTGTGGAAACTTAGAGGCTTCTGGTGCACAAGTGAAAGATAGCTGCTCAAAGAAATGTTGCAACTGTTGCAATGGTTGCAATTCGAATAGCTGCTGACTGCTTTGATACCATGTGATAATCTATAGGGATCTAGCAACTGTAACAAACTCACAATCTAACTCTCAATATTATTTGCAAAGAAGAAGAAGCATGCATTCAATAATCACTTATAAACACGGAATAATGGACAATGTCAATATCATATAATGAATAATGAATGTAGAGAATGTGGTACAATAATCAATGATGAGGCATCATATAGGATTCGAATTATCCAAGTAGGGAATTCGAATCTGAGCTCAAAGACTAGCATGAATAACTATGGAGACATCATCTAGTCGGTAGTATCAGTCATAAATGGTAAGAGTCAGTCAAGCGTGTCCAACTGAGTCTAACAGAACCATCTAGCCATAAATCAGGGAATGGAGACTCTAAGTGGGGTGCATGAGGCTATCTAACTCAAAGTCTAGCTTGGATAGCAATGGAGACATCATCCAGTCAATAGTATCAGTCATAAATGGTAATAGTTAGTCAAGTGTGTCTAACTGAGTCTAACAGAACCATGTAGGCATAAATCGGGTAATGGAGACTCCAAGGGGGGTCCATGAGGCTATCAAATAGTCAAGTGGATCTCCAGAACTATCTAACTAGAAGCTACAAGCAGTCAGCATGAGCAATCAGTGGAAGAACTACTCAATCGATGCACTAACTGAATGATAACTCCCGGTAGGTGAGATAAGGCGCCCTAACTAAGTGATAACTGAAGGTAGGTGAGTAAAGGCGCTCTAACTAACAGTGGTAGGTGAGATAAGGTGCCCTAACTGAGTGATAACTGAAGGTAGGTGAGTAAAGGTGCTCTGGTAGGTGAGAAAGGAGCACTTCTCTAACTTCTCTATTCTCTCATGGATAGATGCTTGTAAATGGTAACCGTCATTTCTGATTTCTCTCATGCTTAGATGGTAGTAAATGGCATCCATAAGATTCTATTTGAAATGTGCTCAAATGGTTGTAAATGGCAGCAATAAGATTCGATTTGTAATGTGCTCATATGGATGTAAATTTCAGCCATAAGATCTTATTTGTAATGTGTCTAGATGGATATAAATGGAATCCACAAGATATGATTGTTTTAGTGTTAGATGGTTGTAGATGACAACCATAAAATATGATTTTATTAGTGATTGATGGTTGGACGGAGGGAATCCATGAAATCTGATTTTACTAGTGAATGGTGGTTGTAGGGGACAACCATGGGATATTCTTTTGAAGGTTGTGGATGGAATCTTGTGTCTCAGTGTCTCTTATGGTTCATGTGGTTGTTAATTCTCACTATCTAGCCATACATTTAGCATGCACATAACAAAATAATAATATAACCTCATGTGAAAGACAATCAGAACACACCAGGATGACAACAATTGAATACTTAGAATCATGTTATCTTGCACATAAACTAAGCATATGTCCTTAACCGTTGTAAGAACATTGGATATGTCTACCATCATGTTTTACTCATACACATTCAATGTAGTGAGCACAACATATTTACCTTACATAGTAAGTGCTTTAGAAAAGGGAATGTCCACATATGCTTGCATTACATTTAATAAGTCTAAATGTTTTAATATATTGGCTTTTGGCATGTTGGCCTAGCCGCAGATACCTTATTATTCTATGCATTACCCTTAATCACCCTTACCTTGGGTTTCCTGGTGTCTCCGGCCTTTGTTTTAGGGTCGGGCACACCACATGGAGGGATCTCCAATGATGCAATGGAAGAGTTTGTGATCCCAAATTGAACAATCCACCCACAATAATCAGATCTCATTTCTTGTTGGCTCAAATTCAACATCAATTTGTTCAATAGAAGTGGAGGCCTAAACATCATGTAAGACAAGCATCAAAGACCCAATATACTATGGTGTATTGCAGTTGTTGGTAATGACTATTCAGAAAAATGTAGAAAGAAGAAGAAGGAAAAAAAGAAAACAATCCATGTTAAATGATTAAGCAAGCAATAACATGACAAAAATTAGTGGAAAAGGATTTATCCATTCTTCACAATAGATCTGCATACCAATGATGGTATTATATAGTACATGGATGATACTCACCTCTAGTTCTAGATCTAATTGACAACTCACAATGGATGAGTATGATAACTCGTAACGTGATAAGAATAACAACTCATAATATAGATGATCTAGGACTTTGTGATTGCATAGGGACTTACAGTCTAACATTCGATGCATCGAGAAACAATCATGAAGACATATGCGTGTGCAAATATCGAATTCAAATGAGGTTGATAACTAAGTAGAGCTTATGGTTTTTTTTAACTTTGTTGATCCAAGAGTATACATACATTAATATGACTAACATTAGTTGTGGTAGAGAAATTATGAACTCCTACATGAGTTGTTTAAAATTGCAGAGGACTTGATACACTAGAGTACCAAATAACTTACGTAGAGGATGCAAAGCAGACATTACTCAATCTAGTAAAGGGGAAACCATTACAAGTCCTTTTCTATGACGAAGAAAAATATGGTCATTTGTTGGGAGATATTTATAGTGAAGGTGTTTTTATTCAATTGAATGTTCTCTCATTTCTATGGGGAACAATCGGATTTCAGGAAAAAGGATTTCAATTTTATTTATGCATAACCATTTGCATTCCATCTTTTTAGGAAGTTATTTTGAAAAAAGGGTGTGTATGGAACTATAAATCATATGATCAATATCAAGAACTTACCATGGTAAGAGCTTTTGGTCTTGGCCTCAGCCTCTATCAATAGTAGGGAATTGGGATTAGTTACCATTAATGAGAATACATTTTAATTGAGTAATATTATGCATGAATTCATCAATGACTCGGTGGGAGAAAGAGGCTCGTCAATTTATTCAAAAATAATATTACATATAACCCTACCCCTTATAACCAGTTTTATATTTTTGTATTTTGCAGAAACCTGTGCTCCAACCAAGGATACAGACCACCTCTTGTGCTCCAACCAAGGATACAGACCACCTCTTGTGCTCCAACCAAGGATACAAGCCACCTCAAAAGGTATAGGCAGAAGCTTCCTAGCAACCCTTCTAATGGGATTCCTCATTTTCTTCTTGTTGTAAAAAAAAAAAGTTTAACACAAGTTTGAAGGTAGCCTCTTCTTTAGGATTTCCTATTTATTTCTTCAAACAACCTTTAGCTTACCTCTTTCAAAACAATGTTCTTAGAAATTTGTAAGTAACAAGTTCATTTCACCTTAATAAAAGTGATTTTTTTGGCTTAAATGTTTGTTTTTGTTAAATAGTTACAATTATGTTCAATTCTGATTAAATTTCTAGAATTTATTAGTTTCCTACAAGCCCTATGGTTCTAGAGTTAGAATCAAGGCTTTGATACCATATGTAAGGACATTGTTTAGGTAATTGGGTCCTTATGTCCTAAATTAATATTTCTATAACTGTAAACATTTGAATTATAAACCTAGCAATAAATCATATTTTTCAGCTATATTAATTTAACAGCCTATAACAAACATGAGTTTAATAATTAGAATTTCTAATAGTTTTCAACATGCACAACTATGTCTAACATAATTTCTCTATTTAGTGAAACATAATTCTCCAACCATATAGATTTAATCATATTAAATAATGAATAATTGTACTTTCTTAAACAAAGCAAGGTAGGAGTGAGTAAAATACTCGTAGAACTATTTGAGTTAGCACCCGAGCCCTGTTCCCTCTTCCTTTTCCTTCCATATTCAATCCCCAAACCGGAGTTTACCTCCCAACAAGCTAGTAACATCTTATTCGGCTCCCAAGCTCCAAGAAAACTACAGGTTCCTTGACCCTTCCTGCTCGAAGCCCCAAGAACAGCAATAGCAACAAGAACAAGTATCCAACTCGATAGTATATATGTGTAATAGATCCAAGATTGAGTTTCCTTCCTTCTCCTCCAACAATTTTTCCTTCCCCAAAAATATTTTCCTCGAGTCTCTAACCCTTCCCCAAAACTCTCGACACTATATCCCTTCCTCCTATTTGTCCAATTCTCCTTACCCTTTCCCCAAATTCCTCTCTCAACCACCACCATTAATGGCTCATAAATATCCCCTTGTACGTTCTAGGGAAATACTAATTAAATAATTTAAATAAAAGAATTAAAAATAATATAACCATAAAGTAGAATGCAAGTCATGCGTATTAATGAAAATTGACATTTTTCCCAAAACAATCTATGTCAACCCACCATATTCAATTAATTCATCCTACCAACTAATAATTAATGCTACTAGATATTTATGTGTATGCGTTTATGCTTTCCATTATCATGAAACCATTCATTGTGTAATTCATAAATAGTTTAGTAACTGATACACCAAGTAATTGTACTAGCCTACATGCATAATGCATGTATGTGTAGCTAGTGTACACATATTGTTTTGCATGTTCTAATATTAAACAATCACTACCTCTAATGTATTGCTCCTATATGGTCACAATCAAGTGTACAAGCCAATAATTCAGAAATCAAACATCAACAATGTTACTAACTAGTTCACATTATTATAATATGAACCACACATCACATTGAGATTAGCACACATGAGTAAAGCAAAATTTTTTAACAAACATAAGTAATCAAACTATAATAACTAACTTCCTCAACATTCTTAACTACTTGCTTCCTCTTTCTAGTTCACAACTATCTTCCACATCCTATCATTTCTTCGTTGTAATATCCTGGAGCGTTAAGTATATTGACCTAAGCCCAAATAGAATCCATAAGCAAAAATGTCGACTACATTGACCAAGTGTCGAGCACCCTATATGCAGATAGATTATTCCAACATACAGAGCAGACGAGATTTATTGTCAACCCGAGAAAGTCTTTTATTTCAAAGGATAGATGCACAGTCTATGCTTAAACACCAAATCACTACAATTGAATACTTTTATCCTCTAACAACTATGTCCATCCCAAAGATCTGTGTAATCCCAGTTGCTTTCTAAATATTATAATTTCAACTCCTTTCTACCATGCATCAACAAGAGATAAAATAAGATTCAAAGACAATTGTAGATAAAAAGAAATCCTATTCACATCCTAGACAAGTAACTCACTTCTTCAATCTGATCACTCTTGAAAACCATAAGCATAAACTGAATATTAATCTAGAAATTCAATTGCAAAGGATTGAGTTCAGCTGCTCTAAGATATTGAATTACAAGAATGAAAATCGACAATCATAACAGGAAAGATAAATTGCAAAGGCTCATGGGATCACAACTTAACTGCAAGATGAACAAGGTTGTGTACAACTGTCACATGAATTGCATAAAGTTTCTTACTCAGTCGACTGTCACTCTGTACTACTTGCCAATCTCAAAGAAATATAATCTTAATTATACTAGAAATCCACATCACAATTACTACTGCTGCGTACAAAGGAGATATCATCAACAAAACATCACACAACACTAAATTGAAGAATCCTAATTTAACTCAGTAATCTCTGTGGAAGACGGGCCCAGCCTTCACACAGAAATGCTGGCTGAACAACGTAAGGTTCCTTTAACTCAGAGGTAACTCCTTATATTAACAGAAGAATGATTACATAGTTTGCTTTTACTGCTAATACAATGAATAAATTCTTCGTTGTTCAACCCCTGGGTTGAGGCAGCTCCCCATATTTATACATACAGATCATAACATCCAATCCTAATAACGGGCAGCCATGAAGATCTCTGATCTTCAGGCGCCCTAAATAACACTAGCTGTTACAATACGTGGCAAAGTAGATACATAAAAATGCGAGAAAGCTGTTGATTGGCCCAGGAGTGGCGATCTTTCCAAATCACAACTATACTCGAGCAGCGACATACTAAAGATCTCCAATTATAGCGCATTCTGTTACAGCTGCCCTGTCACAGCTCCACCTAGGATGTTATATTGGAACCATGTGCCTTAATTGATGATCCGAGCCCCGAGGATCCTTTTTAAGCAGCGAACAACCCTCCTTTCAAGACTTGTTCAGCCCCACCTTCCTACAGTCCACTTATCTCAAACTACCTTCATAAATCATAACATGTTAGCACAATTGAGAGATAAACAGCCTTAATTATCACAATCATAAGCATTAATAAGATAGAGCAATGATCAGTCATACCTTAGCAGCTTGGGGGAATAAAGTGACGACAACAGGTCTAATTAACATGCTAAATGGTGTAGGACAGGGGAAGAAAAGGTGATCGAGGATGATTAAAAGGGGTCAATTATGGGCTCAACATCTCCCCCCAACTACCCTATTGCATGTCCTCATGCAACAACCTACATCATTCGGAATCTGAGTCCTGTACTGAGCTCTATCCATGGAGAGAGGAAAAATTGTAGGGAAACTCAGGCACCTCATTTGTCCTTAAAAATCCTCTGTGAGTAACCCAATACCTTCCAGCATCACTGTTCCCCTTCCAATGCTACCTGCTGGTGTCTGGAAATGCAGTTGGTGCAAGTGGAAATCAGTTCTTCCTGCAGTTTCATTATATGCTGTGCCTGGGGAGGACTTGAAAGGAAATCTTAATCTGAGTCCAAATCAATGACATTTCTAGGAGGTAGAAGCACTGGTTCTTGTGGGGCAGTCTCTTCCAGCACATCTAAGTCTAATATGAGAGTTGCTGGTTCTTGTGTAACAATAACATCCTTTAGACTCTCTTCAGCAGCTACCTTCATTGCTTTTAGCGACACTGGTTCTTGTGTAACAGTGTCTTCTTTGTCCTTCTACTGCTGAGATTGGATATCTTCCTCATTGTGCAGCTCCTCCTCCAAGATTTCAGTGTCACCTGCGGATTGTGTATGTACCTGTTCATCCTCACTCCAATGCATATCGGGAATGATATCCATTCCAGAGTTATCTTCTAATTGAAATTTAGGAGTACCTGCTGCAGCCTCCAAGGATGTTGGTTCTTGTGTAGCAACATCCTGGCTTGCCTCTTCATCCTCCTGTTGTTGCAATTCTTCTCCTATAAGCTCTGTGTCATGGGAACATTCTGGGGTTACAACCCATAGTTCATCATTAAATTCCAGAGTGTCCTCTATCCCAGGTTCTTCTCCCATTTGTTCGGCCGATTGGACAAGTATACTCAGGTTTGCTGGTTCTTGTGTTACAGCACCCTGTTCAAGTTTATCAATGTCTTGCCTTTGTGGCTCCTCTTCTAAAATTTCTGTGTCATGGGAGCATTCTGGGGTTACAGTATAGAATTCTTCATTAAGCTCCAGAGTGTTCCCCATCCCCGGTTCTTCTCCCATCTGCTCTATAATCTCTGTGTCGTGGGAGCATTCTGGGGTTACAGTGTATTCTTTATCCCCATCATCATACATGATTTCATCCCTTATCTCCTCTGTCACAGGATTGGTGGCAGCTTCAGCAAGGATGTTTAAAGATGCTGGTTCTTGTGTGGCAGCATCTTCTTTTTCTGCAGCTTCCTCTATTGTGGCCGCAGGCTGTTGTGCTGAGCAGGTACGAAGTATAATCTTGTGGCCTGCCTCCTTGAATATTTCTCCATAGGTGGGACAGATTACTCGTTCATCCTCCTTACCAGGATCAGTAGAGTTTGATCCCTCCAGTTGGTCTGCAGCTTCTACCAATGTATACAGTTTCCTTTCACCTAGTTTTCTGCAGGTTTCCAATTCCCTTCGAAGCACTTGGAGGTCCTCTTTTAACAGTGTGTTCTCAGCCAGAAGTCCTTCAATTCTGGGTTCTTCCTCAACTGGCCTTTGTGGAGCATCCATTGGTCTCGGTATAAGGATCGGGGGTTCAACCTGTGCCTCTAAGGTTGCCCATATTTTTCTGGCTACCTCTGCTACTGTAGCTGATCTAGTTCTTTTCTTTCTGATTGGTGAGGTTATGTTAAATTCATTGATTGCTCTCTTTCTTTTCCTTTGTGGTGTTTTCTTTTGTGGAGTTGGTACATAGGGATTCACAGCTGAGGTCGAAGGAATGTTTTCTTGCTCCTCATGCTCTTCTTCTTCAATTAAATCTCCTCCTACCCACTCAGGTGAGGATTCAATAGTTACCAGCTCAATATTTTCTTCTATTGCCCTGGCTCTGTCACCTTCAGGTTCACTTGTTGCAGCATTTAGTGCTGCTCCAATTTCACCTTCTGGTGTCAGAGCTACCCTATTGTCTGGATTTTCCACAGGTTTTTTATCTACATCCTCCCCCAACGGCTCTGCTTGTGCCCCCAATTGTTCTTCTTTTAATGGAGTTTCATCCCCCCCAAATGGCTCTGCTTGTGCCCCCAATTGCTCTTCTTCTAATATAGTTTCATCCCCCCCAGATGGCTCTGCTTGTGCCCCCGGTTGCTGTTCTTCTACTATAGTTTCATCCCCCCCAGATGGCTCTGCTTGTGCCCCCGGTTGTTGTTCTTCTTCAATTTCATCCCCCCCAACTTTAGTGGAGGGACTCCGGTCCTCCTGTTGTGGTGGAACTCGTATCTGCTGTAATGGGACAACCCGCAAGGGGGCGGGTTGCTAAGCTCGAGCTGTGAATTGTTCCCAGGTTATATGATGCTGGGAAAGGGTTATTACAATTATTAATTTGATAAGGCCATGGTGGGTGAGGGAGGAAAGTGGGTGCTTAGCAGACTGGACAAATGCCGCCATATGACGCAAGTCATGTAGTAGATAATATGGAATGTTTAATAAAATGCCATGGTGGAGATGAGAAAGTAAAGGGAGTTCAGAATTATACACAGTTTGATATCTACCTTCACAACTGATGTACTTCTTGAGAAAGACAACAACCTGGTCCCATGGCCGCGGCAATGAGTGCAGTGCGATCCCTCTTCTTGATGATTCTACTTGCTCCCCCTCCAGTAAAAATGATTCCCGTGCAGTCGTCGTGGGGACTCGTCGGTTAAACCATGGCTTTCCCACCAGCGGGATGGCAGTAACCTCGGATATAATGGCCTCGGAGACTTCTATGCGCAGCCCCCACACCATGGAGTGAGTTTTGGTGAGGATTAAAGCAAATTGCAAGGCCGCTTCCCAATTGAATCCATCTAGTCGCTCAAAAAATTCGAGCCAACCAACGGCTTGAAAGATGGCAAGAACTTGAAGATTTTTCCTGAGTTCCTGTGTATTCAAAGGTTCATGACGAACTGGAATCCCCATGGTCCTGGCGGCAAGCTGAAGTTGCTATCCCATAGATGACAGAATCCAAGAATAGAAGTTGCAGCACAGAGGATGCATGAATCGCTAAGCGGAGATGTTGAAGAGATGGACAAATTTGGAAAGTTGAGCACAGAAAAACGTTCAAAATTTCCATTCCGAATTGGGGAAGGTGGCAGTTATTAATGTTTACGTCGTACGAGGGCAAAGTCTCATTAGGCATAATGGCGATACGTATAAAGGTACGACTGATATTGTTCAATTATATCAACACTTAATCACGTGATAAATGAAAGCCATACCTCATAAGACTGTGCGTCAAATATCCCGCGAAGAATGGTGGAGCGTGCAGTAGGTGACGTTGCGGAACCAGACTCGTGCACAGTCATAAATAATGCAATAATTGCATCCTCCAGTGAAACACAAACCATCGCGTCCTCGGGGTCAGAATGATGAGTTCGCCGGCACGACTAAGATGAATCAAAGCCATAGCTTAGCAAGGTTGGAGCAATTCTTCCGTTAGCACAGGAGTTACCAATGCAAGTTGCCAGAAATGATATCACGGCCGACGAAAAAGATGTTGCAGCCGCTAGGAAACGGTTCACGGTAGCCGGGAAAAGAATTTACGGGATCGGGAAAAATTACGGCCGTCAGGGAAAAGTTTTACGGCGGTGGGAGATATGTCACAGTCGCCGGGAAATATGTTGCAGCCATCGGAAGATATGTTGCAGCTACCGGAAAATGGTTCACGGCATCCGGGAAAGAGGTTTTACGACCGTCGGAAAAATGATATTGCAGCCGCTGGGAAAGTTGTTGCAGCTGCCGGGAAATGGTTCACAGCTGTCGGGAAATAGATTTTACGGCTGCCGGGAAACGATATTGCAGCCGCTGGGAAATGGTTCACGGCTGCCGGGAGAAGATGTTGCATCCACTTGGAAAGATGTTGCAGCTGCCGGGAAATGGTTAGCAGCTGTCGGGAAATAGATTTTACGGCTGCCGGGAACCGATATTGCAGCTGCTGGGAAATGGTTCACGGCTGTCGGGAAAAGATGTTGCATCCGCTGGGAAAGATGTTGCAACTGCTGGGAAATGGTTCACAGCTGCCGGGAAAAAGGGTTTATAGCTGCCGGGAAAACGATTTTACGGTTGAAGGTAAACAATATTGCAGCCACTGGGAAATGATGTTGCAGCTGCTGGGACATGATGTTGCAGCTGCTGGGAATGGTTCACGGCTGCTGGGGAAAGTTGTTGCAGCTGCCATAAGAGTTGTTCACGGCTGCTGGGAAAAAGGATTTTTACGTCTGCCGGGAAATCTATCGCGGTTGCCGGAAAAGATATTTCAGCTGCCGGAAAATATGTCACAGCTGCCAGAAAAGATGTTGCAGCTGCCGAGAAATATGTCGCAGCTGCCGGCATTTTTTTTATTTTTTTTAAGGAAAAAGGGAAATACAGCACAGTGCAGCACAGGGAGACTATCATTTGACAGGCCCAATCTAGTCGTTCTCCTCGCGCTTCCCTGGAAATTTTTGAAAAACAACAGCAAACGAAAAGATCAAATGCAAAGAGA
The DNA here is from genome assembly GCA_027924585.1 of Larix kaempferi. Taxonomy (NCBI): domain Eukaryota; kingdom Viridiplantae; phylum Streptophyta; class Pinopsida; order Pinales; family Pinaceae; genus Larix; species Larix kaempferi. The sequence continues at coordinate 717,109 of BSBM01000925.1, read as the reverse complement.
AGAAAAAAACAATTATACGCTACAGCAAAAAGTTATTTATGTACAGTAATGTAAAATGCGATTTTCAGTTTAAGGATTGGCAAGGGCAGAGAGAGATTCCCGCTCTGGTGCCAGCTGATAATCTCGATCGGCGGCAATTTGCGAAATGAATGCATCTTTCGAAATAGGCTTACGATACAGTCACAGTCTGTGGCCATTTGCAAGTAATGGTATACGGTTTTCATCGATGGTCACCAGACGGACAGTGCCATTGTCAAATACCCTGTCGACCAGATATGGACCCAGCCATCTTGTGCATAATTTACCTTTAAAATCCCTCTTGAACCTGGAGTCATATAGTAGCGCCCAGTCTCCCTCACGGAAGGTTTTCTTTTTAATAAATCGGTCATGCCAGTTGGATCTCTGTTGCTGAAGCAACACAGTCTGGTCTACTGTAGCTAACCGTTTCTCATCCAATTCATTTAGTTGATTCAATCTTCTCTTTTGGGCTTCTGTTACATCCAGATTCATTTCGGTGGCTGTTTTTCAGGGTTTTGATCTCAAACTCAATTGGAAATATGGCACTCTTCCCATACACTAGACCATAGGGAGAGAACGCTGTGGTGTTGCGCCAAGTTGTGCGATATGCCCACAGTGCTTCCGGAAGCCTGTCAGCCCAATCCTTTTGATGGCTTTTAACTGTTTTAGTAAGGATTGCTTCAATAACTTTATTAGTACTTTCCACCTGACCATTGGCCTAGGGGTGGTAAGGTGAAGCCACCCTATGCTGCACATGATACTTCCGGAGCAAGGATTCAAATTGGTGTGAGATGAATTGCGGTCCCCCATTGGTAACTACTTCCTTTGGTACCCCAAAACGGGTAAAGATTTCACTGTACAGAAAATCAATCACCGCCTGGTCATTAGCCTTAGCCAAAGCTACAGCCTCTACCCACTTGGTCATATAATCAGTACAAACCAGAATGTAAACTTTCTGTCTGGAAGGAGGGTTGATAGGGCCAACAAAATCCAGTGCCCATCTATCAAATGGTTCAACTACTACTTGAGGTTGTAGAGGCATCTGATCTGTTTTATTAGGCTGGCCCATCCTTTGGCAGCTGTCACAGGTCTGAACATACATTTTAGCGTCCTTGAACAAAGTTGGCCAATAGTATCCCATCCGCAGCGCTTTATGCCTTGTTCTTTTATCTACAAAGTGTCCCCCACAAGGTCCATCATGACAGGAATTCAGTATGTGAAAGATCTCATCTTCCCTTACACATCTCCTAATCTCAAGATCGGGTCCTATGTAGAAGAGATGACCATTGAGCCAACAATACCTAGCACTTTGCAGGATAATTTTTCTCTTTTCTCGTTTGGACATGTGTGGCGGGAGCTTTCCTGCAACCAAATAATTAGCGACGTCTGCATACCAGGGGGGATGAGCTGAAAGTGCGAATAGATGTTCATCTGGAAAAGAATCCTCAACAGGCGAACTGTCATCACTGTTAGTAAAACGAGATAAAAAATCAGCAACAACATTTTCTTTTCCAGGTTTATCTATGATGGTAATATCAAATTCCTGCAATAATAAGAGCCATCTGGTCACTCTGGAATTGGTAACAGGTTTGTTCATTAAATATTTAATGGCAGAGTGGTCAGTGTGCACAAACGTAGGATACCCAGTAATGTAGTGCCAAAATTTATTAATAGAGTAAACAATAGCGAGGAATTCTTTTTCAGTAACAGTATAATTAAGTTCAACAGGGGCTAAGTTTTTACTAACATAATAGATGGCATAAGGTACTTGACCATCCTGCTGTCCTAATACTGCTCCAATGGCGGCATCAGAGGCATCTGAAGAAATGTGGAAGGGTAGGGTCCAATTAGGTCCCCTTAGGATAGGATTTATGGACAGCTTCTCCTTAAGCTTATCAAACGTTGTCTGGCATGCTTCACTCCACACAAACTGTGCATCCTTCATTAACAAAGAAAACAAAGGAGAAGCAAGTTTGGAGAAGTTTTCTATAAACCTACGGTAATACCCAGCATGCCCCAGAAAACTTCGCACCTCTTTCTGAGTTGAAGGAGTCGGTATATTTTTTATCACCTTAATTTTTGAAGGATCCACCTGAATGCCATTGGTAGAGATGAAATGCCCTAATACCACCCCCTCACTCATCATCATATGGCACTTTTCAGTGCTTAATGAGAGGCGAGTCTGTTCGCAGCGAATTAAAACCTTCTTTAAATTTTCCAGTGCTTCCTCAAAATCCTTTCCATAGGGAGTAAAATCATCCATAAAGACTTCCATACTATCATTAACTAATTCAGAGAATATGCCAATTACATCTCTTTGGAACGTTGCTGGTGCATTACATAAACCAAAGGGAAGCACCCTGTAGGCAAACATTCCCCAGGGGCAAGTGAAGGTGGTCTTATCCTGGTCCTCAGGAGCAATCTGAATTTGATTGTACCCGCTGAACCCATCTAGGAAGGAGAAGAACTTCTTCCCTGATAGGGTATCAAGTACTTGGTCAATGAAGGGAAAAGGGAAATGATCCTTTTGTGTAGCTTTGTTCAGTTCCCTATAATCAACACAGACTCTCCATTTACCATTTTTCTTGGGCACAATTACGAGTGGGGAAACCCATTCACTATCTGAAATGGGATATATAAATCCTGCTTCCAAAAGTTTTTGGATTTCCTCCTTCACTATATCCCTCAGATTGGGGTTCATGCGTCATTGGGGTTGACACACAGGCTGGGAGTCATTTTTGATATAAATATGGTGGGTGCACAGATTAGAGGGAATACCCCTCATGTCTGTATTCTCCCAGGCGAATGCCCCCTTATGTTCCTTCAAGAGACTGATTAGGCGCGTCTATTCCTCTAAGGAGAGACCAGGGTTGATATTCAAAGTCCTTTCAGGCTCTACCTCAATAGGAATACTTTTTGAACTTTTCAAAACTGGGATTATGTTTGTGTCACCAACTAGTGCTTCTTCTGTAAGATTTTCTTGTTCTTCCTTACCAAGGGTAATGTTCAGGATTTGATAGACCTCTTTATCCACTGAAGCAGGTTCGCTAATAAAATTACTGATAGCATCATCTTCTGTTTCGTTTTTAAAAGTTAAGGCCTTCCCTATAGTTAATAGTGGCTAAACATCCTCCTCCTCCTCCTGCTCTATCCAAAGGGAAGTTTCAGCCTCTAAACTTGGCCGAGCTGGAGGATACAAGGTGAGGTTTTTAGTCTCTTTACCATCAGATATAGTCATGGACCCCGATCGACAGCTGATGCAAGCATCACCTGTGGCCAACCAATGCCTCCCCAGGATCAATGGATGTCCCCCCAGTTGTGATTTTGGTTGTAATATCAAAAATTCAGCAGGGTACTCCCATGAATCTACTGAGATGACAAGGTCGTCCAGAATCCCTTCGGGTCTAATGGTGGATCTGTCTGCTAATTCTAAAATGGTAGGGGTCGGTCTAAAATTAGTGAGCCCAAGCTTGTTGACAGTCTCAATTGTTATGACATTGATCGCTGCTCCTAAGTCGACTAGCACGTTAGGTATCTGCGTTTGTCCTATATGTACAGTGACAGTAGGATTGCCAGGGTCGTCATACTTGGTCACAGGGGTTTTTCCTGTTATTAAAGCAGATAAATTCCCTATGACGTGAACAGTGGGAGGATCTCTGGGTTTCCTCCCTGGTTTCTTAGTGCACAGGTCCCGAACGGTTTTAGCATAAATAGGCACGTCTTGAAGAGCTTGCAGAAGGGGGATTTTAACGTAAAGATTCTTTAACTCTCCTGGGAGGTTAAACTGAGGTTTCCCCCCTACTTTTGGTAGCATTAGTCTCTCGGGGTATGGTGGTTTCCTTATCAGCTGGGTAGGCTGCGTATTATCTGATTTCTGATTTGATGTTTCAGCCATCCCATCTAAGGGATGCTCAGCACCTTCAGTGATAGGAACTGTATCGGATGGATGTTGTGAACTCTGTCCTTCTTCATGCACAGAAGGTGGAGTATCTTCTGTAATTACAGGTTCTATTATCTTCCCAGATCATAAACGAATATCATTACAAGGTACAGGGGAAAGAGAGTAGGTCGGCATATTGATAGTTTCCAATTGATGGACTGTTTTATTATTCGGGTTAGGATTAGGTTGGGCAGGCAGCTGAGGCCGTATTGGTATATTAGGGATAGGATTATTCTGCAGCTGCAGCTGCGACTGCTGAGGTGGGTATTGAGGATATTGAGGAAATTGAGGATATGGAGGAGAATATGGTGACTGTTGAGGTGGAGGTGGTTGAGGAAACTGGTTCCCAAGATGGAAGTTCCTCCATCCAGGAGACCATGACGTAGGTTGATGTGGTGGCTATGTCCAGGGACTCCATGAGTTATAATTTTGCATTGTAGGTTGGGAAGGATTCCACTGAGCATAATTTGAAGGGAATTGTGTATTCGCATTTTGCATGTTATTATTCCAATTGTTCATATTATTCAAAAATGGAAACGAGTCCAGAGGCATACCTTGATTTCGAGGCTGCCAAGGTTTCTTCTGTGCAATGAAATAGGCTGATTCCACTTATGGAGTTGATGCCTGCAGAATAGCCTTCACTTGGGGAAGTGTGGGACATTCTTTCATGTCATGGTTCAGCTCACACAGCTGACATACTTCTACTTTGTCAAGCGGGCATTCTTTCAACGGATGATTCTTTCTACATCGGGGACAGAACACACCTAGTGTGAGATCCTCCACTGCCTGTTTTTGTTTTGCCTTCAGGACATCAATCTCCGAAGAGATGGAGCTCATCATTTCTGTTTTAAAATTTTCAAGGAGATTTCCTATCTCTGCATGGGTAGCTCCTCCGTTGGACGATTTCTGGGTTATGTCGAAGACATCACGTTCCAGCTTATCCCATTTGTCCCGCTTATTGTTCCTGGAAGACCCCCTAGAGTATCTCTTACATAATTCCACAATCTTCCCAAAAGGTTCTTTGGAGATATCCCCCTTTCCTAATAGGTTTAACATATCTAAACAATCATCCCTGATCCCACGAAGCAAAATTATCTTGAGCACGTCCAGCCCCATGTTCGTTTGCCCAGCTCTTTGCACATTGTACAGCAGCCTTTCTACAAAATCCTCCAGACTTTCATCCTCCTTCTGCACCATTTTGAATAATTCCTCTCTTTTGTCCTTGGTGTTGTAGTATTCCTGATATTTCTCCAGGAACACTTGTTTCATCTTATCCCAATAAGCAACGGTTCCACCCCTAAGGCTCATGAACCAGCGTAATGCGTTGTCCTTCAGGGTGGCGGGAAAAAGTTTTAGCTTTTGGGCATCGGTGACATAATCATAGTTACGACAGAGGATATCGAATTCAAAAAGGAATTCGTCTGGATCTTCTGCCTCCCTTCCATAGAAGCGAGGCAACACTGATGGTGAGATGTTTTTCATAGGGGCTGTCCCTTCTGGCTTCTGAATCAGAAATCGCAGTGTAGCCGTCGTTCCCTCAGGCAGGGAGTGATTTTCATGATGATAGTTTTCCACCATCGCTTCTTCCTCGTCGGACTCGTGTCTGTTACTCATCTCCTCTTCGTTCGTTCCTGCGTTCTTTTCCTCGTTTTTTTCTTCGTCCTTGTTTTGTTCCTGATCAGCAGACTTCTGGTGGAACTGCGTCCACTCTTCTTCAGTTACAGCCTTCCCATAAATGTGGCAGATCGAACCTCTACCAGCAGATCCAGTTGTAACAGCAGGTTCAATTGTAACAGCTATGTCTTCCTCGGTTGTAACAGCAGGTTCAGTTGTAACAGCTGCGTCAGCTGTGCCTTCCTCAGCAGAGATATACGAGGGAGTCACGGCTGCTCGTGTATTCTCCACCGTGGATCCTGACGCTGGCGCCCCAAGATCAGCAGGGCTTCTTCTGATAGGAGTTTCTTGATGACGAGCCCTGGTGGATGAATCAGTTCTATCAACAAGATCGTCAATGAATGTTCTTCTGCACAATGGTGGTCCTCGACCGCATCCCGACCCACCTGCACTGTTAGTATTTTGTGGGGTTTTGGGAGTTGGGAGGTGATCGCGTTTTACCCTCCTCGTAGTCATGAGAACTGAATAATTTCAGCAAAGAAAATACTGACTAGAAACAATTACCAGATGCAACTAATGATTAGTGTTTAATTTTTATCCTTCCCTGGAAACGACGCCAAAATGTCGAGCACCCTATATGCAGATAGATTATTCCAACATACAGAGCAGATGAGATTTATTGTCAACCCGAGAAAGTCTTTTATTTCAAAGGATATATGCACAGTCTATGCTTAAACACCAAATCACTACAATTGAATACTTTTATCCTCTAACAACTATGTCCATCCCAAAGATCTGTGTAATCCTAGTTGCTTTCTAAATATTATAATTTCAATTCCTTTCTACCATGCATCAACAAGAGATAAAATAAGATTCAAAGACAATTGCAGATAAAAAGAAATCCTATTCACATCCTAGACAAGTAACTCACTTCTTCAATCTGATCACTCTTGAAAACCATAAGCATAAACTGAATATTAATCTAGAAATTCAATTGCAAAGGATTGAGTTCCGCTACTCTAAGATATTGAATTACAGGAATGAAAATCAACAATCATAACAAGAAAGATAAATCGCAAAGGCTCATGGGATCACAACTTAACTGCAAGATGAACAAGGTTGTGTACAACTGTCACATCAATTGCATAAAGTTTCTTACTCAGTCGACTGTCACTCTGTACTACTTGCCAATCTCAAAGAAATATAATCTTAATTATACTGGAAATCCACACCACAATTACTACTGCTGCGTACAAAGGAGATATCATCAACAAAACATCACACAACACTAAATTGAAGAATCCTAATTTAACTCAGCAATCTCTGTGGAAGACGGGCCCAGCCTTCACACAGAGATGCTGGCTGAACAACGTAAGGTTCCTTTAACTCAGAGGTAACTCCTTATATTAACAGAAGAATGATTACATAGTTTGCTTTTACTGCTAATACAATGAATAAATTCTTCGTTGTTCAACCCCTGGGTGGAGGCAACTCCCCATATTTATACATACAGATCATAACATCCAATCCTAATAACGGGCAGCCATGAAGATCTCTGATCTTCAGGCGCCCTAAATAACACTAGCCGTTACAATACGTGGCAAAGTAGAGACATAAAAATGCGAGAAAGCTGTTGATTGGCCCAGGAGTGGCGATCTTTCCAAATCACAACTATACTCGAGCAGCGACATACTAAAGATCTCCATTTATAGCGCATTCTGTTACAGCTGCCCTGTCACAGCTCCACCTAGGATGTTATATTGGAACCATGTTCCTTAATTGATGATCCGAGCCCCGAGGATCCTTTTTAAGAAGCGAACAACCCTCCTTTCAAGACTTGTTCAGCCCCACCTTCCCGCAGACCACTTATCTCAAACTACCTTCATAAATCATAACATGTTAGCACAATTGAGAGATAAATAGCCTTAATTATCACAATCATAACCATTAATAAGATAGAGCAATTATCAGTCATACCTTAGCAGCTTGGGGGAATAAAGTGAGGACAACAGGTCTGATTAACATGCTAAATGGTGTAGGACAAGGGAAGAAAAGGTGATCGAGGATGATTAAAAGGGGAGAATTATGGGCTCAACATCTCCCCCCAACTACCCTGTTGCATGTCCTCATGCAACAACCTGCATCATTCGGAATCTGAGTCCTGTACTGAGCTCTATCCATGGAGAGAGGAAAAATTGTAGGGAAACTCAGGCACCTCATCTGTCTTTAAAAAGCCTCTGTGAGTAACCCAATACCTTCCAGCATCACTGTTCCCCTTCCAATGCTACCTGCTGGTGTCTAGAAATGCAGTTGGTGCAAGTGGAAATCACTTCTTCCTGCAGTCTCATTATATGCTGTGCCTGGGGAGGACTTGAAAGGAAATCTTAATCTGAGTCCAAATCAATGACATTTCTAGGAGGTAGAAGCACTAGTTCTTGTGGGGTAGTGTCTTCCAGCACATCTAAGTCTAATATGAGAGTTGCTAGTTCTTTTGTAACAGCAACATCCTTTAGACTCTCTTCAGCAGCTACCTTCATTGCTTTTACAGACACCGGTTCTTGTGTAACAGTGTCTTCTTTGTCCTTCTACTGCTGAGATTGGATATCTTCCTCATTGTGCAGCTCCTCCTCCAAGATTTCAGTTTCACCTGCGGATTGTGTCTGTACCTGTTCATCCTCACTCCACTGCATATCGGGAATGATATCCATTCCAGAGTTATCTTCTAATTGAAATTTAGGAGTACCTACTGCAGCCTCCAAGGATGTTGGTTCTTGTGTAGCAACATCCTGGCTTGCCTCTTCATCCTCCTGTTGTTGCAATTCTTCTCCTATAAGCTTTGTGTCATGGGAACATTCTGGGGTTACAACCCATAGTTCATCATTAAATTCCAGCGTGTCCTCTATCCCAGGTTCTTCTCCCATTTGTTCGGCCGATTGGACAAGTATACTCAGGTTTGCTGGTTCTTGTGTTACAGCACCCTGTTCAAGTTTATCAATTTCTTGCCTTTGTGGCTCCTCTTCTAAAATTTATGTGTCATGGGAGCATTCTGGGGTTACAGTATAGAATTCTTCATTAAGCTCCAGAGTGTTCCCCATCCCCGGTTCTTCTCCCATCTGCTCTATAATCTCTGTGTCGTGGGAGCATTCTGGGGTTACGGTGTATTCTTTATCCCCATCATCATACATGATTTCATCCCTTATCTCCTCTGTCACAGGATTGGTGGCAGCTTCAGCAAGGATGTTTAAAGATGCTGGTTCTTGTGTGGCAGCATCTTCTTTTTCTGCAGCTTCCTCTATTGTGGCCGCAGGCTGTTGTGCTGAGCAGGTACGAAGTATAATCTTGTGGCCTGCCTCCTTGAATATTTCTCCACAGGTGGGACAGATTACTCATTCATCCTCCTTACCAGGCTCAGTAGAGTTTGATCCCTCCAGTTGGTCTGCAGCTTCTACCAATGTATACAGTTTACTTTCACCTAGTTTTCTGCAGGTTTCCTTCCAGGTTTCCAATTCCCTTTGAAGCACTTGGAGGTCCTCTTTTAACAGTGTGTTCTCAGCCAGAAGTCCTTCAATTCTGGGTTCTTCCTCAACTGGCCTTTGTGGAGCATCCATTGGTCTCGATACAAGGATCGGGGGTTGAACCTGTGCCTCTAAGGTTGCCCATCTTTTTCTGGCTGCCTCTGCTACTGTAGCTGATCTAGTTCTTTTCTTTTTGATTGGTGAGGTTATGTTAAATTCATTGATTGCTCTCTTTCTTTTCCTTTGTGGTGTTTTCTTTTGTGGAGCTGGTACATAGGGATTCACAGCTGAGGTCGAAGGAATGTTTTCTTGCTCCTCATGCTCTTCTTCTTCAATTAAAGCTCCTCCTACCCACTCAGGTGAGGATTCAATAGTTACCAGCTCAATATTTTCTTCTATTGCCCTGGCTCTGTCACCTTCAGGTTCACTTGTCGCAGCATTTAGTGTTGCTCCAATTTCACCTTCTGGTGTCAGAGCTACCCTATTGTCTGGATTTTCCACAGGGTTTTTATCTACATCCTCCCCCAACGGCTCTGCTTGTGCCCCCAATTGTTCTTCTTCTAATAGAGTTTCATTCCCCACAAATGGCTCTTCTTGTGCCCCGAATTGCTCTTCTTCTAATATAGTTTCATCCCCCCCAGATGGCTCTGCTTGTGCCCCCGGTTGTTGTTCTTCTACTATAAATTCATCCCCACCAGATGGCTCTGCTTGTGCCCCCGGTTGCTGTTCTTCTTCAATTTCATCCCCCCCCCAACTTCAGTGGAGGGACTCCGGTCCTCCTGTTGCGGTGAAACTCGTATCTGCTGTAATGGGACAACCCGCAAGGGGGTGGGTTGCTGAGCTCGAGCTGTGAATTGTTCCCAGGTTATATGATGTTGGGCAAGGGTTCTTACAATTATTAATTTGATAAGGCCATGGTGGGTGAGGGAGGAAAGTGGGTGCTTAGCAGACTGGACAAATGCCGCCATATGACGCAAGTCATGCAGTAGATAATATGGAATGTTTAATAAAATGCCATGGCGGAGATGAGAAAGTAAAGGGAGTTCAGAATTATACACAGTTAGATATGTACCTTCATAAGTGATGTACTTCTTGAGAAAGACAGCAACCTGGTCCCATGGCCGCGGCAATGAGTGTAGTGCGATCCCTCTTCTTGATGATTCTACTTGCTCCCCCTCCAGTAAAAATGCTTCCCGTGCAGTCGTCGTGGGGACTCGTCGGTTAAACCATGGCTTTCCCACCAGCGGGATGGCAGTAACCTCGGATATAATGGCCTCGGAGACTTCTATGTGCAGCCCCCACACCATGGAGTGAGTTTTGGTGAGGTTTAAAGCAAATTGCAAGGCTTCTTCCCAATTGAATCCATCTAGTCGCTCAAAAAATTCGAGCCAGCCAGCGGCTTGAAAGATGGCAAGAACTTGAAGATTTTTCCTGAGTTCCTGTGTATTCAAAGGTTCATGACGAACTGGAATCCCCATGGTCCTGGCGGCAAGCTGAAGTTGCTATCCCACAGATGACAGAATCCGAGAATAGAAGTTGCAGCACAGAGGATGCACGAATCGCTGAGCGGAGATGTTGAAGAGATGGACAAATTTGGAAAGTTGAGCACAGAAAAACGTTCAAAATTTCCATTCCGAATTGGGGAAGGTGGCAGTTATTAATGTTTACGTCGTACGAGGGAAAAGTCTCATTAGGCATAATGGCGATACGTATAAAGGTACGACTGATATTGTTCAATTATATCAACACTTAATCACGTGATAAATGAAAGCCATACCTCATAAGACTGTGCGTCAAATATCCCGCGGAGAATGGTGGAGCGTGCAGTAGGTGACGTTGCAGAACCAGACTCATGCACAGTCATAAATAATGCAATAATTCCATCCGCCAGTGAAACACAAACCAGCGTGTCCTCAGGGTCGGAATGATGAGTTCGCCGGCATGACTAAGATGAATCAAAGCCATAGCTTAGCAAGGTTGGAGCAATTCTTCCGTTAACACAGGAGTTACCAATGCAAGTTGCCAGAAATGATATCACGGCCGACAAAAAAGATGTTGCAGCCGCCGGGAAACGGTTCACGACAGCCGGGAAAAGAATTTACGGGATTGGGAAAAAATACGGCTGTCAGGGAAAAGTTTTACGACGGCGGGAGATATGTCACAATCGCCGAGAAATATGTTGCAGCCGTCGGAAGATATGTTGCAGCTACCGGAAAATGGTTCACGGAAGCCGGGAAAGAGGTTTTACGACCGTCGGGAAAATGATATTCCAGCCGCTGGGAAAGTTGTTGCAGCTGCCGGGAAATGATTCACAGCTGTCGGGAAATAGATTTTACGGCTGCCGGGAAACGATATTGCAGCCGCTGGGAAATGGTTCACGGCTGCCGGGAAAAGATGTTGCAGCCACTGGGAAAGATGTTGCAGCTACTGGGAAATGGTTCACAGCTGCCGGGAAATAGATTTTACGGCCGCCGGGAAATGATATTGCAGCCGCTGGGAAATGGTTCACGGCTGCCGGGAAAAGATGTTGCAGCCGCTGGGAAAGATGTTGCAGCTGCCAGGAAATGGTTCACAGCTACCGGGAAAAAGGGTTTACGGTCGTCGGGAAAACGATTTTACGGTTGACGGGAAACGATATTGCAGCCGCTGGGAAATGATGTTGCAGCCGCTGGGACATGATGTTGCAGCCGTTGGGAATGGTTCACGGCTGCCAGGGAAAGTTGTTGCAGCTGCCAGAAAAGTTGTTCATGGCTGCTGGGAAAAAGGATTTTTACGTCTGTCGGGAAATCTATCGCGGTTTCCGGAAAAGATATTGCAGCTGCCGGAAAATATGTCGCAGCTGCCGGAAAAGACGTTGCAGCTGCCGAGAAATATGTCGCAGCTGCCGGCATTTTTTTTTTTTTTTTTTAAGGAAAAAGGGAAATATAGCACAGTGTGCCACAGGGCGACTCTCGTTTGACAGGCCCAATCTAGTCGTTCTCCTGGCGCTTCCCTGGAAATTTTTGAAAAACAACAGCAAACGAAAAGATCAAATGCAAAGAGAAGAAAAAAATAATTATACGCTACAGCAAAAAGTTATTTATGTACAGTAACGTAAAATGCGATTTTCAGTTTAAGGATTGGCAAGGGCAGAGAGAGATTCCCGCTCTGGTGCCAACTGATAATCTGGATCGGCGGCAATTTGCGAAATGAATGAATATTTCGAAATAGGCTTACGATACAGTCGCAGTCTGTGGCCATTTGCAAGTAATGGTATACGGTTTTCATCGATGGTCAGCAGATGGACAGTGCCGTTGTCAAATACCCTTTCGACCAAATATGGACCCAGCCATCTTGTGCGTAATTTACTTTTAAAATCCCTCTTGAACCTGGAGTCATATAGTAGCGCCCAGTCTCCCTCACGGAAGGTTTTCTTTTTAATAAATCGGTCATGCCAGTTGGATCTCTGTTGCTGAAGCAACACAGTTCGGTCTACTGCAGCTAATCGTTTCTCATCCAATTCATTTAGTTGATTCAATCTTCTCTTTTGGGCTTCTGTTACATCCAGATTCATTTCGGTGGTTGTTTTCAGGGTTTTGATCTCAAACTCAATTGGAAAGATGGCACTCTTCCCATACACTAGATCATAGGGAGAGAACCCTGTGGTGTTGCGCCAAGTTCTGCGATATTCCCACAGTGCTTCCGGAAGCCTGTCATCCCAATCCTTTCGATGGCTTTTAACTGTTTTAGTAAGGATTGCTTCAATAACTTTATTAGTACTTTCCACCTGACCATTGGCCTGGGGGTGGTAAGGTGAAGCCACCCTATGATGCACATGATACTTCCGGAGCAAGGATTCAAATTGGTGTGAGATGAATTGCGGTCCCCCATCGGTAACTACTTCCTTTGGTACCCCAAAACGGGTAAATATTTCACTGTACAGAAAATCAATCACCGCCTGGTCATTAGCCTTAGCCAAAGCTACAGCCTCTACCCACTTGGTCATATAATCATTACAAACCAGAATGTAAACTTTATGTCTGGAAGGAGGGTTAATAGGGCCAACAAAATCCAGTTCCCATCTATCAAATGGTTCAACTACTACTTGAGGTTGTAGAGGCATCTGATCTGTTTTATTAGGTTGGCCCATCCTTTGGCAGCTGTCATAGGACTGAACATACCTTTTAGCATCCCTGAACAGAGTCGGCCAATAGTATCCCATCCGCAGCGCTTTATGCCCTGTTCTTTTATCTGCAAAGTGTCCCCCACAAGGTCCATCATGACAGGCCTTCAGTATGTGAAAGATCTCATCTTCCCTTACACATCTCCTAATCTCAAGATCGGGTCCTGTGTAGAAGAGATGACCATTGAGCCAACAATACCTGGCACTTTGCTGGATAATTTTTCTCTTTTCTCATTTGGACATGTGTGGCGGGAGCTTTCCTGCAACCAAATAATTAGCGACGTCTGCATACTAGGGGGAATGAGCTGAAAGTGCGAATAGATGTTCATCTGGAAAAGAATCCTCAACAGGCGAACTGTCATCACTGTTAGTAAAACGAGATAAAAAATCAGCAACATCGTTTTTTTTTCCAAGTTTATCTATGATGGTAATATCAAATTCCTACAATAATAAGAGCCATCTGGTCACTCTGGCATTGGTAACAGGTTTGTTCATTAAATATTTAATGGCAGAGTGGTCAATGTGCACAAACGTAGGATACCCAGTAATGTAGTGCCGAAATTTATTAATAGAGTAAACAATAGCGAGGAATTCTTTTTTAGTAACAGTATAATTAAGTTCAGCAGGGGCTAAGTTTTTACTAACATAATAGATGGCATAAGGTACTTGACCATCCTGCTGTCCTAATACTGCTCCAATGGCAGCATCAGAGGCATCTAAAGAAATGTGGAAGGGTAGGGTCCAATTAGGTCCCCTTAGGATAGGAGCTGTGGAAAACTTCTCCTTAAGCTTATCAAACGCTGTCTGGCATGCTTCACTCCACACGAAATGTGCATCCTTCATTAACAAAGAAAACAAAGGAGAAGCAAGTTTGGAGAAGTTTTCTATAAACCTACGGTAATACCCAGCATGCCCCAGAAAACTTCGCACCTCTTTCTGAGTTGAAGGAGTCGGTTTATTTTTTATCACCTTACTTTTTGAAGGATCCACCTGAATGTCATTGTTAGAGTTGAAATGCCCTAATACCACCCCCTCACTCATCATCATATGGCACTTTTCAGTGCTTAATGAGAGGCGAGTCTGTTCGCAACGAATTAAAACCTTCTTTAAATTTTCTAGTGCTTCCTCAAAATCCTTGCCATAGGGAGTAAAATCATCCATAAAGACTTCCATACTATCATTAACTAATTCAGAGAATATGCCAATTACAGCTCTTTGGAACGTTGCTGGTGCATTACATAAACCAAAGGGAAGCACCCTGTAGGAAAACGTTCCCCAGGGGCAAGTGAAGGTGGTCTTATCCTGGTCCTCAGGAGCAATCTGAATTTGATTGTACCCGCTGAACCCATCTAGGAAGGAGAAGAACTTCTTCCCTAATAGGGTATCAAGTACTTGGTCAATGAAGGGCAAAGGGAAATGATCCTTTTGTGTAGCTTTGTTCAGTTCCCTATAATCAACACAGACTCTCCATTTACCATTTTTCTTGGGCACAATTATGAGTGGGGAAACCCATTCACTATCTGAAATGGGATATATAAATCCTGCTTCCAAAAGTTTTTGGATTTCCTCCTTCACTATATCCCTCAGATTGGGGTTCATGCGTCGTTGGGGTTGACACACAGGCCGGGAGTCATTTTTAATATAAATATGGTGGGTGCACAGATTAGAGGGAATACCCCTCATGTCTGTATACTCCCAGGTGAATGCCCCCTTATGTTCCTTCAAGAGACTGATTAGGCGCATCTATTCCTCTAAAGAGAGACCAGGGTTGATATTCAAAGTCCTTCCAGGCTCTACCTCAATAGGAATACTTTTTGAACTTTTCAAAACTGGGATTATGTTTGTGTCACCAACTAGTGCTTCTTCCGTAAGATTTTCTTGTTCTTTCCTACCAAGGGTAATGTTCAGGATTTGATAGACCTCTTTATCCACTGAAGCAAGTTCGCTAATAAAATTATTGATAGCATCGTCTTCTGTTTCGTTTTTAAAAGTTAAGGCCTTCCCTATAGTTAATAGTGGCTGAACATCCTCCTCCTCCTCCTGCTCTATCCAAAGGGAAGTTTCAACCTCTAAACTTGGCCGAGCTAGAGGATACAGGGTGACGTTTTTAGTCTCTGTACCATCAGATATAGTCATGGACCCCGATTGACAGCTGATGCAAGCATTAGCTGTGGCCAACCAAGGCCTCCCCAGGATCAATGGATGTCCCCCCAGCTGTGATTTTGGTTGTAATATCAAAAATTCAGCAGGGTACTCCCATGAATCTACTGAGATGACAAGGTCGTCCAGAATCCCTTCGGGTCTAATGGTGGATCTGTCTGCCAATTCTAAAATGGTAGGGGTCGGTCTAAAATTAGTGAGCCCAAGATTCTTTATAGTCTCAATTGTTATGACATTGATCGCTGCTCCTAAGTCGACTAGCACGTTAGGTATCTGCGTTTGTCCTATATGTACAGTGACAGTAGGATTGCCAGGGTCGTCATACTTGGTCACAGGGTTTTTTCCTGTTATTAAAGCAGATAAATTCCCTATGACGTGAACAGTGGGAGGATCTCTGGGTTTCCTCCCTGGTTTCTTAGTGCACAGGTCCCGAACGGTTTTAGCATAAATAGGCACGTCTTGAAGAGCTTGCAGAAGGGGGATTTTAACGTAAAGATTCTTTAACTCTCCTAGGAGGTTAAACTGAGGTTGCCCCCCTACTTTTGGTAGCATTAGTCTCTCGGGATATGGTGGTTGCCTTATCAACTAGGTAGGATGCGTATTATCTGATTTCTCATTTGATGTTTCAGCCGTCCCATCTAAGGGATGCTCAGCACCTTCAGTGATAGGAACTGTATCAGATGGATGCTGTGAACTCTCTCCTTCTTCATGCATAGAAGGTGGAGTATCTTCTGTAATTACAGGTTCTATTATCTTCCCAGATCGTAAACGAATATCATTACAAGGTACAGGGGAAAGAGAGTAGGCCGGCATATTGATAGTTTCCAATTGATGGACTGTTTTATTATTCGGGTTAGGATTAGGTTGGGCAGGCAGCTGAGGCCGTATTGGTATATTAGGGACAGGATTATTCTGCAGCTGCAGCTGCGACTGCTGAGGTGGGTATTGAGGATATTGAGGAAATTGAGGATATGGAGGAGAATATGGTGACTGTTGAGGTGGAGGTGGTTGAGGAAACTGGTTCCCAAGATGGAAGTTCCTCCATCCAGGAGACCATGACGTAGGTTGATGTGGTGGCTGTGTCCAGGGACTCCATGAGTTATAATTTTGCATTGTAGATTGGGAAGGATTCCACTGAGCATAATTTGAAGGGAATTGTGTATTCACATTTTGCATGTTATTATTCCAATTGCTCATATTATTCAAAAATGGAAACGAGTCCAGAGGCATACCTTGATTTCGAGGCTGCCAAGGTTTCTTCTGTGCAATGAAATAGGTTGATTCCACTTCTGGAGTTGATGCCTGCAGAACAGCCTTCACTTGGGGAAGTGTGGGACATTATTTCATGTCATGGTTCAGCTCACACAGCTGACATACTTCTACTTTGTCAAGCGGGCATTCTTTCAACGGATGATTCTTTCTACATCGGGGACAGAACACACCTAGTGTGAGATCCTCCACTACCTGTTTTTGTTTTGCCTTCAGGACATCAATCTCCGAAGAGATGGAGATCATCATTTCTGTTTTAAAATTTTCAAGGAGATTGCCTATCTCTGCACGGGTAGCTCCTCCGTTGGACGATTTCTGGGTTCTGTAGAAGACATCACGTTCCAGCTTATCCCGTTTGTCCCGCTTATTGTTCCTGGAAGACCCCCTAGAGTATCTCTTACATAATTCCACAATCTTCCCAAAAGGTTCTTTGGAGATATCCCCCTTTCCTAGCAGGTTTAACATATCTAAACAATCATCCCTGATCCCATGAAGCAAAATTATCTTGAGCACGTCCAACCCCATGTTCGTTTGCCCAGCTCTTTGCACATTGTACAACAGCCTTTCTACAAAATCCTCCAGACTTTCATCCTCCTTCTGCACCATTTTGAATAATTCCTCTCTTTTGTCCTTGGTGTTGCAGTATTCCTGATATTTCTCCAGGAACACTTGTTTCATCTTATCCCAATTAGCAACGGTTCCACCCCCAAGGATCATGAACCAGCGTAATGCGTTGTCCTTCAGGGTGGCGGGAAAAAGTTTTAGCTTTTGGGCATCGGTGACATAATCATATCTGCGACAGAGGATATCGAATTCAAAAATGATTTCGTCTGTATCTTCGACCGCCCTTCCATAGAAGCGAGGCAACACTGATGGTGAGATTGTTTTCATAGGTGCTGTCCCTTCTGGCTGCCGAATCGAAAATTGAAGCGTAGCCGTCGTTCCCTCAGGCAGGGAGTGATTTTCATGATGATAGTTTTCCACCATCGCTTCTTCCTCGTCGGACTCGTGTCTGTTACTCATCTCCTCTTCTGTTTTCTCCTCTTCGTTCGTTCCTGCGTTCTTTTCCTCATTTTTTTCTTTGTCCTTGTTTTGTTCCTGATCAGCAGACTTCTGGTGGAACTGCGTCCACTCTTCTTCAGTTACAGCCTTCCCGTAAATGTGGCAGATCGAACCTCTACCAGCAGATCCAGTTGTAATAGCAGGTTCAATTGTAACAGCTGTGTCTTCCTCGGTTGTAACAGCAGGTTCAGTTGTAACAGCTGCGTCAGCTGTTCCTTCCTCAGCAGAGATATACGAGGGAGTCACGGCTGCTCATGTATTCTCCACCGTGGATCCTGACGCTGGCGCCCCAAGATCAGCAGGGATTCTTCTGATAGGAGTTTGTTGATGACGAGCCCTGGCGGATGAATCAGTTCTGTCAACAAGATCGTCAATGAATGTTCTTCTACCCAATGGTGGTCCTCGACCGCGGCCCGAGCCACCTGCACTGTTATCATTTTGTGGGGTTTTGGGAGTTGGGAGGTGATCGCATTTTACCCTCCTCGTATTCATGCGAACTGAATCATTTCAGCAAAGAAAAGACTGACTATAAACAATTACCAAATGCAACTAATGATTAGTGTTTAATTTTTATCCTTCCCCGGCAACGTCGCCAAAATGTCGAGCACCCTATATGCAGATAGATTATTCCAACATACAGAGTAGACGAGATTTATTGTCAACCCGAGAAAGTATTTTATTTCAAAGGATAGATGCACAGTCTATGCTTAAACACCAAATCACTACAATTGAATACTTTTATCCTCTAACAACTATGTCCATCCCAAAAATCTGTGTAATCCCAGTTGCTTTCTAAATATTATAATTTCAATTCCTTTCTACCATGCATCAACAAGAGATAAAATAAGATTCAAAGACAATTGCAGATAAAAAGAAATCCTATTCACATCCTAGACAAGTAACTCACTTCTTCAATCTGATCACTCTTGAAAACCATAAGCATAAACTGAATATTAATCTAGAAATTCAATTGCAAAGGATTGAGTTCAGCTGCTCTAAGATATTGAATTACAGGAATGAAAATCAACAATCATAACAGGAAAGATAAATTGCAAAGGCTCATGGGATCACAACTTAACTGCAAGATGAACAAGGCTGTGTACAACTGTCACACGAATTGCATAAAGTTTCTTACTCAGTCGACTGTCACTCTGTACTACTTGCCAATCTCAAAGAAATATAATCTTAATTATACTGGAAATCCACACCACAATTACTACTGCTGCGTACAAAGGAGATATCATCAACAAAACATCACACAACACTAAATTGAAGAATCCTAATTTAACTCAGCAATCTCTGTGGAAGACGGGCCCAGCCTTCACACAGAGATGCTGGCTGAACAACGTAAGGTTCCTTTAACTCAGAGGTAACTCCTTATATTAACAGAAGAATGATTACATAGTTTTCTTTTACTGCTAATACAATCAATAAATTCTTCGTTGTTCAACCCCTGGGTCAAGGAAGCTCCCCATATTTATACATACAGATCATAACATCCAATCCTAATAACGGGCAGCCATGAAGATCTCTGATCTTCAGGCGCCCTAAATAACACTAGTTGTTACAATACGTGGCAAAGTAGAGACATAAAAATGCGAGAAAGCTGTTGATTGGCCCAGGAGTGGCGATCTTTCCAAATCACAACTATACTCGAGCAGCGACATACTAAAGATCTCCAATTATAGCGCATTCTGTTATAGCTGCCCTGTCACAGCTCCACCTAGGATGTTATATTGGAACCATGTGCCTTAATTGATGATCCGAGCCCCGAGGATCCTTTTTAAGCAGCAAACAACCCTCCTTTCAAGACTTGTTCAGCCCCACCTTCCTGCTGTCCACTTATCTCAAACTACCTTCATAAATCATAACATGTTAGCACAATTGAGAGATAAACAGCCTTAATTATCACAATCATAAGCATTAATAAGATAGAGCAATGATCAGTCATACCTTAGCAGCTTGGGGGAATAAAGTGAGGACAACAGGTCTGATTAACATGCTAAATGGTGTAGGACAGGGGAAGAAAAGGTGATCGAGGATGATTAAAAGGGGTCAATTCTGGGCTCAACACCAAGCTTCCCCAACATGCAACTTATAGTCGGCATCACAAGGCTTGGGAAGAATGACTTAGCACATCCCTCCCACGACTCCAAGTTTCGAAGGATAAATGGTGGGTAATGCCTCCACCCCCCCTAATAGAACAAGGGTCAATACCCTACATTGGAATATTACATAGTTGTTGTTGTTCATAGGGATACGTCAACGAATAACCAATTTGGGCAATTATGTTTCCTAAAACCCTACACCTACCCACACATCATAGTAATGAAACCAATAATAGTTATAAAAATAATGCTTCACTAACATACCATTCCTCTTTTGAATTCCATGTCATCAACGTCACTTGAGTGCCATATTTATCTAGCTATCACTTAGCCCATTTAACCTATGGGTTAGTTTACCAAACACAAGATCATGCATAACCATATAATTTTTTATGTATGCTTATTATGTTGTTAACCGATAGACAATGTAAACAAGCTTGTCTATGTATCATGCACCTGGTACCTTATCTATTTGTTCATCATTTAATTTAAATCGATATCCACATACCTAAATATTTCATTTTAATTTGCATGTTGGAAGTAAATCACATAAAAAACATCATTAATAACCTAAGCATAAACTTATATATAACTTCCACAATGCAAGTAGGTCCATATGTCCATGTAATAGAATGTTATCATTTTGATTGAGTTCCACAAATAATAATCAAAATACAAATTAAGTAACAATGTAGTTTAGATGGTGAAGTCAAAACAGGGTGTTACAGTACCCAAGGTAAACCAGATTCTTTAGGGCTCAAGTCCATATCGACGATTATCTCATGAAGAGCACAACATGTCACTAGCAAGATTTAAACCCTGGCAGGGAGGATAACAATATTCCTCATAATTAATCAAGCTAGTCCTAATTGATGGTAAATATCTTATTGGTGTAATAATAATTTGTGTTTTTTGGCTATTCTATCTCTTTCTAAAATTGTCATATGGAACTTTATGTCCTTAAAATACAAGAGGGTTATTGTTTCCTGGATTAAGGTATAAATCTAGGTCGGGGTGCTTAAAGAATGTAGATGACCCCTTTGTTAGAGAATCAACAATGATTAAAGTATGGAACAATAGTTTTCCTTGAGAAATAAGGGATGGGTTGAGACCACCTTTTTGGTCTTGGATGACATAAAAATATTTATGATTGGCTAAGAGCTCACCTTCCTCGAGAGTAAGGGAAATAGTTAACGACACAATACCCAGTGGAAGTTTTCCCCCTTACGGACTATCAATGGATTATTTCATATGGTAAGGTTTTTTCTGTGCATAATGATGTTACTATGCTAGGGTTTTTATATTGTATCAATAAAGACTAGGTCAGTAGCCTTGAGTATTGTAGGATTTTCTTGTTGAGAAAGAAATAAAGAAAAAATTATAAATTGTTTGTATCAAGACATGTAATGTTCTAGTGGGATTTGAAGAGGGACATTAAAAATATTCAAAGATTTTATTTATTTACTTATTAGTTATGTGTGATATATTGCCCCACATTTAATGCTGTGGCATTTTTTTTGTTGGTTGAAAAATGTTTCACACCTCTAATCTTCATTTCATATCAAGTTTTTGGAAAAAAGAAAGTAAAATATATTACATTTAAAATTTGTGTGCAAAGGCTAAAGAACCATTTGGAGGTTCCCGAGGAGGAACATTCCATGTTTATTGTATCTTTTTGGACTACTATCTGTAAGATCTTTTGGATCTATACAAAATGCGTTTTATTTATAATAAAATATACTACAGGTTTTTTTCAAGAAAAAAAAAGGTGTATTTGTGTGTCAAATTAATTAATAACATTAATGACAAATCAAACAACTAAATAAAAACAAGGGCTATGAGGACCAAAGTCCCTGCCTCTGAAAAATAATTGAATTGAAAATTTAGAACAAAATTGGAAGCTCTTTGGTAAAAATATATAATGTATTTTGTGAATCGTCTAGAATGACCTCCTCACATGTGGAGGAGATTACAACACTTTGCATGACTCGCATTGATTGGTATGGGAGTGCATTGCGAAGGTATTATGTTTTTTGAAGGCACATGGTACAACATGTTTCAAGAATTAGATATGGCTCTTTTGGCACGTAGTGTGAATGTATTGTTGTATATTTTAGTTATGCAATCCTTTTAAATATGAATCTAAATATGAATGATAATTTTCTTCAGATATTCTTACAATAATATTGTCAACTTCTAAATATAACAATATTACTCTACTAATATTATGTATCAGAAATTTAATATTACATATGTTAAATTAGAATGTACACGGTTAAAACTAAAAGGCCTTAAATTTTAGGAATGTCCATATTGTATTATTAATACACCAATAAATCAAAATAGGGAGAAGGATCCAATTTAAAATTAAGTACATGAACAACTAGTAATTATATACAACATAATTAAGTACATGAACAACTATTAATTACATACAACATAATTAAGTACATGAACAACTAGTAATTATATACAACAAAATTACCAGTCTAGTTAATTTAAGAATACAATTGTTGGTTCCAAAAAACTTAAACATTTTCTTCTTCGAAAAAATATGTTAATATGTTGGCATGATCCCTTAAATATTTTGTTAAACTCCAAATATTAATACATAGAAGAAAGGAAAACCTTACAAACATCCTTTTTAATTATGTACATGCCTAGTGAGGAAAATAGGTCAACCATGTAGACTTCCTTCTTTTTCCAAACTCCAACAATATCAGATTTCGATATAAACTTATAAATTCTATAAATCACATTTTCAATGGTTCAATACTTTAGACTAAATAATTGATAACATGATTTTGTACATAGCATACATTAAAAATCATGTGCATTTATTTAAAATAAAGATAATAAATAAAATTGAGAAAAATATGTAGATACATAGCCAAAGTAGGGTTTTACAACTTTTGAATATATGTAAATACAAAGGATGCTTCTAGCAAAAGATATTCTTACACATCAGACACATGAGCTACCAAAGATTGAAGTCTTTTCGCCCATTCTTCCAACTTCTTAACATAATCTACGGTCTTTGGTTTCATTACGAGCAACTGCTAAATATCTTCTTCATCTTGCTCTTTCTCACCTCATGGCAAAGCAAACCATTGTATGTACTTCACAAATTTTCTCGAAATAAATATCTTATATTTCAAAAGCTTTGAATGCTCATTTAGAAAATGGAACATATAATCATATACATATACATTTGACATTTTCAAATCATTTCAAATAAATTATTTCACAGACATTCCATTCTCCTTTGCTTATTGAGAATCACAAAATAAATTTTATGTTTGGAGGAGCAAATTATCTCCTAATGCTAGGGTTTTTGTAAATAACTTTCCTCATTTACTATATGATTGTTTCCTTAGTTAACAATAAACTCGATGGAGTCACACTTTTTAGCAGTTCCTCCATGCCAGTAATGGTGTCAAGGAACAAGGCCTCTACTGAAGAGTTCATGGTAGCGGGGAGTAATCAAAAGAGTTGGCGAGTCACATGCCAAAATATTCTTGAGACTCATTGACCAGGCATTCCCTTCGATGTATATCTTGTATTAGGAAAACAAAATATAATGTTTATTGCCACAAAAGTTCCGGAAAAAGAATCTGATAAAGTAATCTATAGATTACGCAAAATGCAGAAATGACAACACTGTACAGATTTCTAGAGAAAATATTGATAAGAAAAGTATTGGAACATAACTTACTTTCTAGAATTACAAAACATTATACATCAAGGTATAATGATTAAACATATTTATATTTAAACCGAATTCCCAGTTAGTCAATGATTAAACATATATATATAATAAATTGAATGCAAATGAATATATTATCATATATTTATACACTGAAATTTACGTGCTCCAAATTACCTCAAGGCATGAGCAAGCAATTATGTAGGCTTGAGAAAGTGAGCTCTCTCTGCTCACCCCATTCTCTTTGTATCCAAGACCCAAAGCCGACTTTTGTCCCCATTGCGACTAGTAACAAAACTTTTAACAAAGAGATCAGTTAAAATTGTTGCAGAGATAAAATAATTGGAAATAGTACAGAGATAAAAAGATCAACAAAGAGATCAGTTTTCCCCATTTTGACCTTACTACCTGAACTATCATTATATGTTGTATTTTCTTACTATTGTGAGACATCGTCAGTTTGATGACACTGTGGACATATGGTTCTATTATATTTCCGAGATATATATGTGTGTGTGATGTTAATGTTATGACATATATATATATATATATATATATATATTCATGTTTTGATTATGTCTCTTGCATGCAAAATTACTTAATGATGGGTACGTGGATACAGAGTTAAAAGTTATATGCTAAATTGATAGATATGATTCCATGTGCATGGTACATAGAAATGGTTTGCATTATTGTTTCTTAGTAATGAAATGTATATACATGTCAATGATTGCATGATATTCTCGATCGTATAATGGAGACTAACCTACAGGTTAAAAGTTCTAAGTGGTATTTGGATCCTACGAGGTGGGAGTACCTCGGGGACATGGACTCCGAAAGATAAATGGTATGCAAGTGATGCATTATTTATTTTGCATGATTAGTGTATTTATTATCATGATGTATGGGTGGGGTAAGGTTTCAGGGAACTAAACTGCCCAAATTGGTTATACGATGACAAATTGAGTACAAGTCGCAACACAATCACTATGTCGGTGTAGACATAGTACCTTCTTCCATTGGGGGGATGGAGGCTTTACCCATCATTTATCCATGAAACCCGAAGACATGGTAGGGTTGTGCTATGGTGCGCTCCCCTAGGTGTGTGATGATGACTAGTGGGTTTCTGCTGGGGAAGCTTGGTCGATGTAGTCGACACTTCCGCTTACGGGTTCTAACTGGAGTTGGTCATGGCGTGACACTTCAGGGTAGTCCAACAGAGGAAGGATAGGATGTGGAAGTTAGTTGTGAATTAGATAGACGATGTAGGTAGATAGGTGTATCATGAAGTTAGGAAGGAAACTTGATTAACTATGTATGATTGAGAAACCTTTGTTGAGTCATGTGTCGTAACTCAGTAACTTATAAAATTGTTCATTAGTTAATTATATTTAGTTAAATAAATTATCCAACATTTCAAATTGTGTTTAACAATACGTCAGTAAACAATATACTTGTGTGATAATGAATGTTGTGTGGTTAAGTACTATTAGTGTACTGACAAGACGCATGTAAACATTAGCTACGTTTACATAACTTGTATATATATATATATATATATATATATATATATATATATATAAAATTATGTCGCAAAGATCTAGATGAGCCTTGATGTTTTGTAATTATAACTAGTTACATTGTACATGTTATTCATTAAGTTATGAACGGATAACATTGAGTCAATTTATTAGTGAAGGGTCTGATTCTGATTAAGGTTAATTAGTAATTTCGGTCATCATTAAATAAATATCAATTAAGTTAATTATAAATTACTTGGTGTGATTGTTGAATGAAGCACTTGGTTACGGAATGTTAAATAAGTGTTAATGATATTAGTTAGTTCAATTACCTCGTTATTAAAGGATAATGGTGTTAATAATATTAATTAAAATATTATAGCTTGATTCATTAAAATTAACTAAGTATTAATAATGCTAATTAATATTAATAAGACTATTATTATCTTGAGTAATAATTATTAACTAGTTTAATTATAAACTAAGGTGTAATCAATATGGTACTAGGTGAATAAGTTTAGTTAAGCCTTAAAGAATATTATTTAGTTAATATAAATATATATTGATCAATTTTAAA
Organism: Larix kaempferi; assembly: GCA_027924585.1. Classification (NCBI taxonomy): domain Eukaryota; kingdom Viridiplantae; phylum Streptophyta; class Pinopsida; order Pinales; family Pinaceae; genus Larix; species Larix kaempferi. The sequence continues at coordinate 691,458 of BSBM01000925.1, read as the reverse complement.
TTATAATCAATTATGATTGTGTCGAAAATAAAGGTCGGTTAAATTGTAAATAATTATGAACCAAATTTTATATAATTTTTACTTATAAATTGTGCGGAAAAAGAATGTCGACGGAATTGTAAAGGATAATGGTTGTGTAATAAATAATATGAATTAAGTTACGAAATTTTGTATTGTAATAGTCAACAAGTAAATAAAACGGTAATTAATGAGGGTAAGTTGTATAGATGTGAAAAACTTACGGTTGGTAGGTGAGCCAACCCAAGCACTATTTATATATTAAATTATAGTTTGAGTCGGGATGTTGGGCTTGAGAAAACTGGGGAAAAGGGAAACATTTACTTTGGGGGATAAGGGTAGTAATTGCATGGGAAAGAGTCGGCAGGAAGGGGGTAAGGTCAAGAAAATAATTTGGAAAGGGAATATTTGGAAAAGGGAAAGGAGGATTGAACAGAGGAGAGGAGAGAAATCGATTACAACAGGAGGAGGATAGTAAAAAATCAGGGAGAAGTACTGGTTGGGGAACTTGTACTCAGTTTGGGCTCGGGGGTCCAAGAAGATATTCTTGGAGCTGGGTGGTCGGAGAGACCTCTCCAGTTGGAAGGGAGGCATACCAAGTTCGGCATTTAAGTAAGGGTTGGGATTTTTCATTTACAGGTATTTTTAATTGCTTTTAACTACTGTTATTTACATATATACTATATGAGCTCGAGTCCTACTTTAATTCAACGGATAAATATGTAATTGAATTTAATATTTACAGTTGTTGTAAATTTAGACTTATATTTACCTTACCGCATATCTTAAATGTTGATCCCTGCACATTGAAACACCATGAAACACCAAAACTTAGAATAATTTAGAATATTTGAAAACAATAAAAATAGACTAATAAGAGACTCATGTTATTAAACTGGGGACCAAGTATGGCCCCTACACATGGTATCAGATCCATGGTTCCAAATCTGGAACCAGAGGGCTTACTACAACTGAAATTTGAAAAAGCTTCCTGGAACGAAGGGAAGGTTACAAATTAACTAAGTGTTATTTGCCAAATAACTAGTTACATGAACCTAAAAACATACAACTTACCTACAAAACTACTAGAAAACATTTATATAATATTGGTGTCAATGAAATAAAATAAAATAAAATAATTTATAAGAAATCAAAGGCTATCATTATATTTTTATTATTTTAGTATTATTACTTGCAAAAACGGTTTAATATATATATAGGCATTAATATGAACTGAATAATATATATATATATAATATGCATAAAATATAAAAACAATAGTGAAAATAATAATTAGTTTATTTTATTTATTCAGAATTTGGAAGTCGAAAGTATATCCTCATATACATTTTAGGAGATATTGTATGGGTCCCTTCATTCCCAACAAAAAATAAATAAATAAATAAAAATTCATATATATATAAACAAAAACAAAACAAATATATATATATAGAATTAAAAACAAAAAAAAAAATCTAAATAAACAAAAAATTTGGCTACGACCATGGGCTAGAAGCCCGACGCGGCCATGGGCCAACAACCCAATGCGTCCATGGGTCAGCAGCCAGGGCACGGCCATGGGCCAGGAGCCCAGCGCGGCCATGGGCCAGTAGCCAGGCGCGGACATGGGCCAGCAGCCCGGCGCGGCCAGGCATGGCTACGGTCAGCGGCTAGGCCTGCGGCCTTGGCGCAGAGGGGAAAGCCCCGGCCTTTGCGTAGAATAGAAGGAGGTGGAGGGGGTGCTCAGCTGTCGCCACTCCAAATAGTGAAAACAAACAAAAAAACTACAACCAACCTTTACCTATGAGTTATTGTTGACGTGAAGCTCCTCCTGTGCAAAGTAGAGCTCGTCATGGCGGAGTTGTAGAGCTCGTCGAGCATCCTCACGGAGTTGCAGATCCAGAGACACAGAAAATTAGGAAAGAAAATGACATGCCAAGGAGCTAAACCATGTCTTATCCGCATGGGTGAGATCGGGCACGTGACCACCATGCAAGGCAAGGAGCATGCAAGTGACCGGGTGGACGTAAGGTTAGGGTTTAAGAAGATAGTCTAAGTTAAACCATAGGTCAATATTTAGGTTACTTAAATAATAATTAGTTGTTATATTAATCAATTAAAATTAAATTAAATTATCAATTAATTAACGATTAAATGGGAGGTCCTCACATATGGATTGTTAAAGTTACTAATTATTAATAAAAAATAAATTGTATTTTTTTAAATAATTAAATATTATTTAAATTAATTATCAATTAATTTGAATAATAATTAATTATTAATTGATATATAAATTAAATTTTGAATAATAACTAATTGTGATTTAAATTAATTATCAATTAATTTGAAAGGTTTAAGTTGTTAATTGATAATAAATTCAATTATTCAAATAATAATAAATTGTTATTAAATTAATTATCGATTAATTTGATTAGTTAAAATTAATGAGGATAATTTTGTTAAAATTATATGTTAGAGTTAAGATTCAAAATCTTATGTTAAGATTAATAAACCTACTTAATTAATTCTATAGTTTGATTCTTGTCATAAAGTTTATATGTTTAAAGTATTAGGATAAATTGAATTAGATTTCAACATTACGAGTCACATCAAATCAATTCAAATCGATAGACTTAGTAGGTTTCCTACAAGGGATCGTGCCGAGTGTGACCCTGGTAGTGAGTGCGGTCATCTGTAACTGCCGAAGGCGAGAGGATGTTGCGACTCCACATAAACTAAGACATAGTGTCTTATTCACAACTCACAACGGTGACGTCGACTTAGGGATATAGTATGACCACGTACCCTCACCCTTTCAGGAATTTGCCTCAGTATCAGGGAAAACCCGTTTACGAGTGAAGAAAGAAATAAAGTTTCACACTCTAGTGGGTTTGAGTATGAGTTTAATAGTAACCTAGTTAAGATTTAAAAACGTATGCTAATTTCCGAATTATGCCATGATATAGGATAAACATAATGCATCGGGGGTGAGGTCAGGCGACGGCAATACCTGAACATAATGCATCGGCACCATCGCTAGATACCGTTCTCATATTGCGTTCACTGGAGGAAATAAATGACACACTCATGGTACTTCAAAGGGGAAGTGTTACACCGAAGGTAGAAGTGGATATCCTGCCACTAAGGGAAGGAAATCTCGAAGTAGCATTGAACATGGTGCAAAGACCTCCTCATCAGGATATCACGAAGGAGCTTCAGAAAATATGGCTTCCAAATTTTTCAAGGGGTCGTGTAGGGACACGAGCAGATGCATGGTTGGAAGAGATGACCAGGTTTTTAACATTGCAGGAATACACTTCCACATCCAAATCCGAAATAGCCATATTTCAACTAAAGGGAATCGCTTTGAATTCGTGGGGGCACCAAGAAAGACAGTTGCACCTTACCCCAGACATTGTTCTATGGGAACTATTTGTGGAGAAGTTTAGAGGGAAGTACTTTCCCACCTCTTACCAGGAAGAACAGGAAGGAGCCCTTCATGCCTTGGTACAAAGGCATCTATCCGTGGAGGATTGTGAGGAAAGATTCATGGAACTATTTAAGTATGTTCCCTACTTAGACAATGACGAATGCAAGCTAGAGCACTTTGTGTACGGGCTTAATACCAAGATTAGGGCCCAAGTGCGGATGTGGAAACCAAATTCGGTTGTCGAGGCAGTTGATTGTGCTCGTTATACAGAAGAGATGATGGGTGAAAATCCCATCAAGTCATTCAATTCTCAGCAATTAAGGTTTATAGGGAAGGCCCCTCGAAGCTACCCTCGAGGAGAGGGTATGCGAGGCCACCTCCCTATGGAAACAGGTATACATCGAGAGTTTCGAAAGTAGACAGGTCAGTAGAAGCTAGGGCAGTACTCCAATCAGAAACAAGGACTCACCAGAGTGTAAGGAATTATCGTGGATTAGTCAGCAGGGGAAGGGGCCCTAGGGGGGGAAACCCCTCTCAGAGGTCTAAGCAGATTAGCTCACCTACCTCGTTACAAGTTTCTTGTTGGGGTTGTGGAGGTCCACATTATCAGTGTGACTGTCCTGAGTTACAAGCCAGTATAGTGCATCAAGAAGGAAAAGCTCCAATGGGGAGTGAGCGCAGTAAGCATCAGATCTTGGCAGTAGTGAATAACCATCAGGATGAGCACCAATCCACTGTGGTGGAATCATCAGGTAAGGTCAATAATGTTAAACGTAGAATCTTATTTGATCCCGGTGCTACAAATAGTTTTATTTCTCCATTTGCATTAGATAAATGTGGGTTGGCATCCTATGAGCATGACGATTTCAACTTAGTCAAAATGGCTTTAGGGGTAAAACAAGCAGTAGTACCTAGTGTCGACAAGTGTATAGTATATCTCGGGGTGTGTGTTACACAATTGGGATGAAGCTTTGAGCTCAAATCTGATCACCAAGTGGGACAAGTGGGACTATTGCAACTGCATGACATTCCTATGTCAAAATGGGAAGTCATCTCCATGGACTTCAGGGTTGGATTGCCTCTTAACTCTCATAGGCATGACTCCATTATGGTCAACGTTGGAAAATTGACCAAAACTACTCACTTCATTCCAGTTAAGGAGACCTATGACGTCACGGATGTAACTCGTGTATTCATAAGTGAAGTAATTTGTCTCCATGGATTTCCCAAGAAGATCATCTCAGATAGGGATTCCAAGTTTTGGACAAGTCTACAGTCGACCTTAGGAACTCAGTTGAACCTAAGCACAACTTACCACCCAAAGACAGATGGGAAAACAAAAAGAGTGAATCAAGTGATGGAGGACATGCTTAGGATGTATGTTATGGATCAGTAGACCCATTGGGAAAAGCACTTACCTTTGGTAGAATTTGCTTGCAACAATAGTTACCATAGCTCAATCGGGATGCCTCCATATGAAGCATTATATGGAATTCCATTCAGAACACCATTGAGTTGGGAAAGGTTAGAGGATCGAGTGATTATATGACCTGATTTGATTCAGGGTATGGAAGAATAAGCTATCCATATTAGACATCGGTTAAAGGAAGCTCAAGATAGACAAAAGAGCTATGACAATGCGCATAGGGTTGACTAAAACTATAAGGTTGGGGATGCAGTATTCATACGCATCAGGCCTAGTAAAAGTATCATCTGGTTTGGGAAAGGGACAAAGTTGTTGCCACGATTCATAGGACCCTTTGAAATTTTAGAGAAGGTTGGACCCGTCACGTATTGTCTTGCGCTGCCACCCCCACTTGCATAAAGCTCATAATTTTTTTCATTTATCTATTTTAGGACATTATATAGCCGATGAGTCTCATAAAATAAATTGGAAGAAACTGCAGGTTTCGGATGAGGGGACCATCAAGTTCGAACCGTTACGTATATTGGACCACGGAGTTATACAACTCAGACACCATTTGGTGGACCAGGTTAAGGTCCAGTGGGACCAGTATAGCCCAAGTTCTGCTACCTGGGAGGCCATAGAGACCATGCGTCGTGATTTTTCCACACTATTTTGACCATAACTTCGAGATGAATTTTCCCGAAGGGTGGGTATATGTAATGCCCCATTTTGACCTTACTACTTGAACTATCAGTATATGTTGTATTTTCTTATTATTGTGAGACTTCATCAGTTTGTTGACACTGTGGACATATGGTTCTATTATATTGCCGAGATATATATGTGTGTGTGATGTTAATGTTATGACATATATATTCATGTTTTGATTATGTCTCTTTCATGCAAAATTACTGAATGATGGGTACGTGGATACCGAGTGAAAAGTTATATATTGAATTGATAAATATGATGTCAGGTGCATGGTACATAGAAATGATTTTCATTATTGTTTCTTAGTAATGAAATGTATAATTGCAAAATATTCTCGATCATATGTTGGAGACTAACCTACAGGTTAAAAGTGCTAAGTGGTAGCTGGATCCTACGAGGTGGGAGTACCTTGGGGACATGGAATTCGAAAGATAAATGGTATGCAAGTGATGCATTATTTATTTAGCATGATTAGTGTATTTATTATCATGATGTATGGGTGGGGTAGGGTTTCAGGAAACTCAACCGCCCAAATTGGTTATACGATGACAAACTGAGTACAAGTCTCAATGCAGTTACTATGTCGGTGTAGGCATAGTCCCTTCTTCCATTAGGGGGGTGGAGTCTTTGCCCACTGTTTATCCCCGAAACTCAGAGTCATGGGAGGTTTTTTCTATGGTGCACTCCCCAAGGTGTGTGATGATGACTGGTGGGTGCCTGTTGGGGAAGCTTGGTCGGTGTAGTCGACACTTCCTCTTACGGGTTCTAACTGGAGTCAGTCATGGCGTGACACTTTAGGGTATTCCAGCAAAGGAAGGATAGGATGTGGAAGTTAGTTGTGAATTAGATAGACGATGTAAGTAGATAGGTGTATCATGAAGTTAGGAAGGAAACTTGATTAACTATGTATGATTGAGAAACCTTTGTTGAGTCATGTGTCGTAACTCAGTAACTTATAAAATTGTTCATCACTTAATTATATTTAGTTAAGTAAATTATCCAACATTTCAAATTGTCTTTAACAATACATCAGTAAACAATAAACTTGTGTGATAATGAATGTTATGTGATTAAGCACTATTAGTGTACCTACACGACGCATGGAAACATTAGCTACGTTTACATAACTCGTCTGTATATATGTATATATACTTGTATAAATTTTGTGTCATGAAGATCTAGATGAGCCTTGATGTTTTGTAATTATAACTAGTTACATTGTACATGCCATTCATTAAGTTATGAACTGATAACATTGAGTCAATTTATTAGTGAAGGGTCTGATTCTGATTAAGGTTAATTAGTAATTTTGGTCATCATTAAATAAATATCAATTAAGTTAATTATAAATTACTTTGTGTGATTGTTGAATGAAGCACTTGGTTACGAAATGTTAAATAAGTGTTAATGATATTAGTTAGTTCAATTACCTCGTTATTAAAGGATAATGGTGTTAATAATATTAATTAAAATATTATTAGCTTGATTCATTAAACTTAACTAGGTATTAATAATGTTGATTAATATTAATAAGACTATTATTATCTTGAGTAATAATTGTTAATTAGTTTAATTATAAAATAAGGTGTAATCAATATGTTACTAGGTGAATGAGTTTGGTTAAGCCTTAAAGAATATTATTTAATTAATATAAATATATATTGATCAATTTTAAATTATAATCAATTATGATTGTGTCGAAAATAAAGGTCGGTTAAATTGTAAATAATTATTAACCAAATTTTATATAATTTTTACTTATAAATTGTGTGGAAAAAGAATGTCGCCAAAATTGTAAAGGATAATGGTTGTGATAATAAATAATATGAATTAAGTTACGAAATTTTGTATTGTAATAGTCAACAAGTAAATAAAAGGGTAATTAATGAGGATAAGTTGTATAAATGTGAAAAACTTACGATTGGTAGGTGAGCCAACCCAAGCACTATTTACATATTAAATTATAGTTTGAGTCAAAATGTTGGGCTCGAGAAAACTGGGGAAAAGGGAAACATTTACTTCGGTGGATAAGGGTAGTAATTGCATAGGAAAGAGTCGACGGGAAGGGGGTAAGGTCGAGAACAGAATTTGGAAAAGGGAAAGGAGGATTGAATAGAGGAGAGGAGAGAAATAGATTACAGCAGGAGGAGGCTAGTATAAATTCAGGGAGAAGCACTGGTTGGGGAACTTGTACTCAGTTTGGGCTCAGGGGTCTAGGAAGATATTCTTGGAGCTGGGTGGTCGGTGAGACCTCTCCAGTTGGCAGGGAGGCATGCCAAGTTCGGCGGTTGAGTAAGGGTTGGGATTTGTCATTTACAGGTATTTTTAATTGCTTTTAACTACTGTTATTTACATATATACTGTATGAGCTCGGGTCCTACTTTAATTCAATAGATAAATATGTAATTGAATTTAATATTTACAGTTGTTGTAAATTTAGACTTATATTTACCTTACCGCATATTTTAAATGTTGATCCCTGCACATTGAAACACCATGAAACACCAAAACTTAGAAAAATTTAGAATATTTGAAAACAGTAAAAATAGACTAATAAGAGACTTGTGTTATTAAACCTGGACTAAGTATGGACCCTACAAGGAATCTAAATGTACCTAGAGATGCCAATGCCTAAACTTCGATGAGAGAGTGACAATTAGTGCCAATTTTAAGATTTCAACACTCATTAAAGAAAGATAGTAGATGAAATCTTAAAAGATACCTTGCTTAATTTTAACGCAAGTATAAGATTCTATAAAATTCCTATGAGAGTAGGTTTAAAGACCAACATTTTGTCGTTCAACAATAAAGAATACAAGTACTTCTGAAAATCCCCACAAAAATCACAATGCACTTTTTTCATGGAATAGAAGCAACCTTCTACTCTATTCAAAACTTATCTTTACCAATATTCTGCTTATAATTAATTGATGTAAAGAATAAATATGCAATCTAAAAGTAAAGAAATACAACAAACATATAGAAAATAACTATCACCATAATTGTCAAAAAGCACAGCCTCAATAGGACAAATGGAACAATGGCAGGGTAAATAAATTCGATGATTTTGTGGTAGATAAATAGTATTTGCTAGTGGTGTTTTCCCAGCACATGAGGGAAAAAAAAGTTAATCAATGGCAGGATAAATAAATTGGACGATTTTATGGTAGTTAAATAGTATTTTCTAGTGAGATGCAATTTTTCAACGCGTGAGACACATAAAAGTTAATCCACTCCAATAGTAGTTATTAACAAGAGCCACGAGGTGACAGCTAATCTCCAAGGAAACTTCAAAAACAGGATTGCAGCCCTGGAAGCTGAAGTTACAAAGCTGAAAGCCAAATTGGAAAAATGAATTATGATCTAGCAGTGCAATACGCCATTCTCCACTGTAATACTTAAATAATTTCAGGCAAATGGGAGGAGTGGAGCCCTGCCTAGTTTTGGGTGAACTTTGAACTGTCGTTGTATCTTTGTTTTGATGCGTATTGTAACTGTGCTTTCAATGTACTAAGCATTCGGTAGCTATATACCGGCTTCAATATAATCTTCCCCGATGTTACTGTAAAAAAAAAACAAGAGCCACGAGGTGGCAATGTCCCCGACCTTGGAAATAGCAAGGAGCTATGGTGTAGAATCAACAACGCTTTTGCAACCATGAAAGCGTTTGCAACTGCGACTCTAGAGACATTTGCAATTTTGCATTTGTTTTTTTATAAAGGAATTAAAACTTCATATGTCAAATTAATTTTCTTGCGGTAAAGCAATTCATTGTTTTGAGACTTAAAAAGGAGGTATTAGAGTTTTGTGCTAGATCTTTTTTATGTGTATTTTGTTTTTTTGGCATGCAGGCTATACGTAGATGGTCTTTGCACATCTTTACTTAAAGGACAACCTTGAAGATCTGGATGAAGGTCTTAATCTGAATTGGGGGTTAAAATCCTCCTTTGACATACAAATCCTCATTTGAGATAAAAACTTTATTGAGAATTTTAAACCAAGATCAATGGTCCAAGTAAAAAATATGCATAATGCTTGTTTATTTTTGTAGGTATTGATGCAGTTGAATTTTTTAGTAGATAAAATCATTGCACTACATATGATTTTTTAGTTTTTAGTTCCACACTATATTTTTAATGCATATGTTTTTCTAAAAGCTATTTAAAAAAAAAGGAATATATAAAACTACAAAATAAAGAAACACCAAAAAATATTCCACTCAAGATTATTATTACTCATTATTTTTCTAGGGTTTAATGTAAAAGTAGCAATAACTGAATGTATTATGCTCATGTGATAATGCAAACAACTATTAAAATATTAATCATGCAACAAATCATGGAATAGAGACATTTAAAACACTAACCAACCATTTAATACTCCAAAATTATTTTTAAAGAGAATATATGGCCTGCTCAAAATTGGAACCTTAGTCAAAGAAGAATGAAAGGAAAGATAAAGCAAAGAACATTCAAATATCCAAAGATACGCAGAAAATAAAGCATTGCTAGTCAACACACATATCATTATAAATATAATATAAAAAAGTATACAGACAATCGAAATAAAACGAACTTCGAAATAATAGTGACATGGAGGAAAAAATAATGGTGGGAAAAAGATTGCTAAAAAATTTGTTGGATAAAAAAACTAATGCCATTCCTATATAATCCATTATAATTGAGTTCAATACTACTAAATAATGAAAACAATTTTATGCAATGGAGAGAAATCAATATGACCCATATTTATGCTCTTACAAAATCACATTCTACAGATTTTTGGAGGCGGTCAATATGCCAAACAAGTTGTCTCGGTGTTTTCCTAGAACCTCATATAGTTCAGTTCATTGTTCAATGCTTCATTTCATATTTTTTAAGCCATATCATTCAATAAACTACAGATTATTTTTTGAAATGCGTATTGAGGTTGAGGGTGGCAGTTGAAAAGAATTAAAAAAATAAAAACAAAAAGGAAATTTCATATGGGATACCAAATGGATTAAAGATCCGTGGTTTTTTTAGCACATTCGATGAAGAGGGTTAACTATTTGATGATATGATGAAACCAGATAATCAATTAACTATTTAAATATAGACCGTTTCATTTTATAATTAACCAACCCAGGGGGTCATGGCTGTGCTAGTTTATATTCTGTTGTCAATCATTCAATATCCATTGGTTTCATATCATAAAAAAATATGATGTATGGACCTCAAACATTAACATATGGAAAACATTTAGCGTTCAAACATTGGGATAAAAGGAAAAATACAAGGATGTATTTCGTATACAAATCACAACCCACATATGTCGATTATGGAAAGCGACTCAAACACTCACAACCAGCAGTGAAACGACCAGAATCAATTAGCATACAGAACATCATCCAAAGTCACAATTGGCATATGGACTGAACCTTGAAACCATATATTTTCCTTTAAATAATGAGGTGCTTAACGAATGAAAATATAAATTTAGATTCCTTAATACTGATAAAAATTTTATAAATGATTTTGGTCTCCTACGGTAATGAAATCTGCATTCCCAGTTTGTATGGTTAATAGAAGATTTTTTTTTCCACCACTACATTCAGAATTTCTCTGGGCAATATAAATATTTTAAAAATATTTAAAGGAATAACAAGCATTCAATGTGAAGAACTTAACATGTAGATTCCTTAAGACTGATAAGAAAGTTTATAAATGTTTTTGGTCTCCTACAGTATTGAAATATGCATTCCCAATATGTATTGTTAACAAATATTTATTGTTTTATACCACCGCATTCTGAATACTGCAATATAAATATATTTCTTCTGGCTTTTCTGCAGTATAACAGCCAACAACCCGAATGCCTAGTGGGTTTTCCCTATCTTGCAGAGGCCATCCATTAGGGTATTATATGTAACAACATTCAGAACTTGTCCTTTTCCCTATCTTGCAGAGTTTCAATCTCCTTTGGAGAATCAGCTTTTGGACATGAAATGTCCGGCTTCTCATACAAATGTGGGGAGTAGTAATCCTCCCCCAGTTCTTGATCATTATCTTTATCTTCGATATCTGATAAAAATTGAAACAAGGGACTTGTGCTGAATTGTTCACTCTCCGAGGAATTTGTGTCAGGAAAATCATTTTCATGCCTAGGAAGATGATCTTGCTTTACATTTACATCGTTCACCACGAACTCGACTTCAGCTTTGGACTGTACAGGAAACGTAGTGGCTTGTACAAACTTATGTTGAAAGATTTCGAACATGATACCTACAACTATGTTGAATGTTTTAAAGATATATGTGACTTCTTGAACTGTAAATCTGGCTTACCTACTCCAACCATATATTTTGAGGGGATCTTTCATTCAAGACAACTGTACTTCTTTTATATTAACGAAGGCGGACGCAGTAGAAATCAGAGACCAAGTGAGATTCAGGCCAGTAATTATTAAATGGGTGATTTGATCTTTGAATTGTCTCATGCACGCCATTGATGCCATATTAAATAGAATGATTCTTTATGTCCAAATGTATATGGGGAACCCATATAAAGCTGTTTTTCATTAAGTAGCCTGGGATGTGACGTCAGCTCACAGCCTCCTCCTGGGAAGGGAGAATCGAGGATTATGTCACTTCCTGCCACTAATCAATGTTTTGAAAAATATGAATTTTAAAAGTTTGAAAAAAATTAAATAAAATAAACTATAGTTTTTATATAGTTTACATGGAAAATTTTAGGTTTTAAAGAAAATTAATATGACTTTGATGATACATATATGATCCCCTTAGGGGACATAATAAAAAGTTATTCCACTCCAATAATAGATATCAAAACACTAATTATATAGAGAGATGTTGTAAAATTCAAAGATTAGTGTGGATTGATTTGAAAGAGACATTATAAAACTCAAATTTTGGGTTGATTTAAGATTCATTTGCATTTGGACTACACAAAAGTTGGATTTGTGTATAGTTTAAAAATATGGAAATTAATATATTTGAAAGTTAAATGGTGAGAGGTTCTTCTTAAAGAGGTTGTGTACATGAAATTTAATAATCAAGATTATGAGTAAGATAAAGATAACACTTTGTTTAGATAACACTTTGCTTTTATTAGATAAATTCGAAACTTTATAGTGTATATCAAATTTGTATCTGAACGTTAGTTATAAAATTTAATGGTTATTAATTAATTTCATATTTGATCATAATTGTTGGGTTTTATTCATTCAATGTATGGCATTAGTCTTTCGTTTTCTTCATTCAATAGAAATGGATCAGTGGTAAAAATAAACCAGAGTCCTTGCCTTACCTTATAAATTTGTAGGTTTATATATATATATATATCCTATCAATAAGAAAAACAAATAATTCAAACTTATTTTTAAGTAAAAATATAGAATTTAAATGATTTTGAAAACAATATTTTATGAAATATAAAAATTATATATTCAAATTCATGTGTCTTATAAACAATATTTTATGAAATATAAAAATTATATATTCAAATTCATGTGTCTTATATTTTCTTTTGTTTATGTAACATTAAGTTTTCATATTTTATAAAATATTTTTAACGATAAAATGAGAACATCATGGAAAAAAAATGATGGAGACAGCAATGCAACTTCTCCATATTTATTTCCAAGGTCATTCCATGAAGATGGGTAACTCTTTCGGGCCAAATATGACGGTGAAAAACAGAACTTTTACCCATGTATTAAATTGAAGCCCTCGAAACTCATACTTGCCACATGAATTTTGACATGCGGTTGAAAAATGAAATGTGGATAATTATGTTGGCTTTCCAATGATATTTTTTTCGAAATATACCAATCTCATATATCGTGTCGAATTTTCATTTAATGAAATGTGTGTACTTAAAAATTTGAAGAGCAATTAACAAGTAATTTGTGTGTGTGCACAATAATTTAATGTTAAGGTAAAACATTTTAAAAATGAAATATGTGAACATGATCTACACAGAATGCACTAGGGCTTACATATTTTTCTTTTAATTTTTCTCGAAAAAATGTATTTATTATTATTTTTCGAAAATGACCAATGAATATTTAAGTCGCATTTTGCACAGGTGTGTGTGTGTGCACGAAATCTTTTGATTTTTTACATAATTTGAAAAACTAAAAATACCATCTTAAAGAGGACGCGTTTATCTAGGCCTTGTGTATTTTTTCAAATTTTTTGGATGTGTATTTTGAATGTTGTGGATTTATCTTTGAGCTCAATCGAAGTTGTCGGCAAGGTTTTTTAGGGCAAGTTTTAGTATAAATTTAAAAACAAAAGACATATGAAGATAAAAATTCATAAATTTTATATATCTGGATAGAGGGTTCGTTGACGAATCCAATGGTATCAAGTCCACTCCTTAATGAGCATTTAATGACATGGTTTAACTCTCTGAAAGATAGATAAAACTTCCATTCTGCAGGGAAAAGGGCTCTCGACCTGTTTTTTAAGCCCTTGATCGAGCTATTTGCTCGATCGAGGTATTTTAAATACCTCGATCGAGGGCTTAACAGCACCTCGATCGAGGGTTTAACAATACCTCGATCGAGGGTTTAGAAAGACCTCGATCGAAGGTCTGTCAAATAGGCTCGATCGAGTGTTCTTTTGTGTAAAAAAAATATAAATGAACCGGGGCGAAACCGCGAAAGGAGTTGGCAACAATTAATGTTTCCAACTACCCTTTCCTTGTAAAAAATCAACGAACCTGTATATAACTAGCAAACAATTAATCAAAAACAACAATTTAACTCATTGCTAGTTTTTTTTCCATTAGAGCTTTGTCATTTTGAACTTGTTGAATTAGAGCTTTGTCATTTTCATGTTGCTGAATTAGACCTCATTAGACATGTAAGATGTCTTTGTAGGCATATTTCAAAATTTCATACTAACATATTGTTGTTTGTTATAACAATTTGAAAATTTTTTTGTTTGTTTTCATTGTAGATTGATGGGAAATCAAAAAAAAAACAAAGAAAACATGCTAGACAACAAAATGACAATGAAGAGCGTGAGAAGAATAGAGAATGAATGAGACAACAAAGAGCAAGGTTAAGAGAAGAAGAAGATGCACATTTGGTACAACAAATTCCAATGGAGGACAACCAAGGTAAATTATTGAATTACATGCTATCATAATTTAAATATCATGCTACATAATTTACAAAATTAATAACAATTTTCCAATAAATTTAACAAAATTTCATAATTGAATTTGTTTCATATTTATTTGTAATGATATTCTTATTTATTTCATCCATTTGTTATTTAAATTTCAAAGTTTGCAACAATTTTTATGTTAAATGAACAATTTTCAAGTGACTAGCAAATGTTAAATTGGAACAATTTTCAAATGAAACATGTAAATTTAGATTATATTTTCATGTTAATACGTGTACATATTTTTAACTATTTTCAAATTACTTCAAAGTTGCTAACAATTTTTGAAATTATGTTTCCAAGTTGCTTAAATAACAATTTACAAATTATTTCAAAGTTTACTAACAATTTTCAATTTTATAGTCCAACAATTTTCAAATGAAATCTACACTTAGATTCTATTTTCAAGTAGTAAAATGTATGTACGTATTAACTATTTTCAAATTTCTAAACTTTACTAACAATTTTCAATGTTATTAGAATAATTTTCAAATTAAATGTATACTTGGACACTATTTTCAAGTTAAATTGTACATATTTAATTAATTGCAATTTTTTAAGTTACTAACAATTTCAAGTTAAATGTAATTTCAATTCTTTTTTTTTTAGAAAATTCAATCTCAAAACAAATAGATAAATATTTTGAAATGAACATGTTGTGATAGTTATGTATTAGTCAGAATTTATTCAATTTGAAAACAAATGAATGAATATTTTCATAGGTATGGTGGTTGGCAATATTTTCATAGTAATGAATATTTGAATACAAATGAATGTTCAAAGAGCTATTTAATTATAATGTTTACTTGAAAAAAATTACATCTATCACATGTACTTTTATTTACATAACATGATATATCACTATGATAAGATTAATTAATAGAAGATCATATATTTTGTTAGGACAAATTGGAAATAATTATCTGCAATGTTTGCAACCTTGTGCATTGATATGTGAAGCATTATTAATAAAAAAATCCTTAAATTGCAATTTATGATAAAAATTACAATTTCCATAATTGTCTATTATTGAAATTGCAAAATCATCAACTAATGAAAATGTTATTTTGCATTAAAAATTATGAATTTCTCCTCAATCATATCACTACAATGTTTTTAATTAAATATCGTATTCATCTCTAAATCAATGTTTTTTTCCCCACATTTAGAGTATAATAGGTATGTTATCATGAGTAAAAAACCAATCTTAAATTTTTATTTCACATATATACAACATGGGATGCATGATGTTGTCCTTGAAATTCTAGGGTAGAAGTGTTGTAATCATTTATTCTTTGTGGTGATTTGCAACTTGTATTTTAAATATTTATTTATTTATTTTATACCATAAAGTTAAAATAGCATGTTTCTTGTAATGTAATTTAGTAAAGTGGACATAAATTGCATAAAGAAAATTTGTCCACAATTATATAATGTGATGATTATAAATGATATTAATTTTTAAGCCCATAATAATTTTTATCAAGTTATTAATAATTATTTTGACTTAAATATATATAGTCGATTTTCAAGATACTAGCAATTTTAAAGTTAAATGTACAAGTTACTATGAATTTCAAGTTACAAACAATTCCAAATTTTACTAGGAATTTCAAACTTTACTTCTAAAACAATTCTCAATTTTAATTAAGTTAGCAATTTCAAGTTACTTGAGCAATTTCAAATTTCAAGTTACTAGCAATTTCAAGTTACTTGAGCAATTTCAAATTTCAATTTACTAGCAATTTGAAATTATTTGAGCAGTTTCAAATTTCAAGTTACTAGCAATTTCAATTTTTACTTAGAACAATTCTCAAGCTAGATGTATTAGTCGGAAAATTCAATTCACATGCAATTTTCAATTTTTCAATTTTTCAATTTCCACATCAAATTTCAAGTTACTAGCAATTTTAAAGTTCAATGCACAACTATCGAGTAACCAATTTTCAATTTGTTAATTTACATGTTATGTAGAGAGAGATTATGGTCAGACATCACATCATGGTGATCAAGAATCACATGACCCTGTGCCCCCTCATGATCCTAATCATCCATCACAAGACACCTTTCTCTCTCACATTGAAAATATAATTAGGAGTTGCAATGGGGTTGCAAGGGGTGGAAATTTTCTAGAGGATTGTGCAGTTGTTTCTGCACAAGAAGAGATTGGGAATTCGATCCCTGGTCGGAGAGTTAGAGAGCATGTCAATAATATAATCAATTCATATTTTGAACAACATTCAACAATGGCACAAGCTCAAATCTTACATGGGTTGATAAAACACAAAAAATTGAAACATGCCACAAAGTTGTTGGGTTTTCAAGATGTTAAAACAAAAAAGACATGCGAGAATTTAATAGAAAATATAAGAACTGCATTATCTTCATTTGGAAAATCAAGAAACAAAGATACCTGAGCTTCTCGTAGGGCAATTACAACGGCTGTTGTGGCACAAAGCACCTCAAGAAATAGAATGGTATCAACAATGGCATCATTGCTCAAGGTTTCAAAAAGAACATTGCTCAAATATACTAAATCCAGGGTCCGGATAGACGAAAATGATGAAGTTGCTTGTTGGGCTCTTATTTGTAGGGAACCCTATCGAGGCAGGATGGAAGCAGGCATTAGAGAGAAGGTGATAGAGTTTTGGGATAGACATTCTTGTGCTATTCCAGATCGAAAGCATGTCCTGCAACAATGTTTATCTAGAGGCATTTATCAGGAGCACTGTAAGCATGTGATGGAGATGACGGGAGTTGCACTTTACGAGGAATTCCAAGAAACCAATCCTGGTGTTCAAATATCATTTAGCATGTTCAACAAATTGAAACCGTGGTATATTAGGCCAAATACGATTCGCGACACTTGTTGCTGCCGGTACCACATTGAATTTCAACTATACTATGATACATTTCTGGATTTTTGCAAAAGGCACTAGAACAATGTACCAGCTCCTCACATAGTGTGAGATTTTATTTGTATGATACTATGCAATAGGAATCTTGAACACGTGTTTTTCAATGAGAGGTGTGTAGGTGGGAGAAAATGCCATGAATGCGATGATTTGACATTGTTCCATAGGAACTTTCCTATCAATCCAACACACCATGGATTGTCAGATATCACCGTTAGGTGGAAGAGGTACGAGTACGTCACCATGAATCCAACATCTTCTTCATCCATGCCATCTAAGAGGATCGACTTGCTCGATGATGAGATTCATGTTTCAGATTTCATGGAGAAGTTTCAAAGTCAGATTTATAAATACATAAAGGACTCCCATAGGTCCAGGTGGCAAGCTTCAGAATTCAAACATTCTTGTATTTGAGCCGGGCACAATCTTATCAGTGGTAGACTTTGCAGAGAACTACACCTTTTCTCCTCAGAGAGAGATACAGAGAGAGTACTATCACTCCGACCAGGTGTCTATCTTCATACATGTATTGTACAGACATGCTCAGGAAAGCATTGATGGCAGGGATAGCACTCCCTAGTCACGTGAAGTGATCAAGAAGTACCATTTTTATGTTAGTGATGATCGTGAGCATGACACATTGTTTGTTCAACACTGCTTTAGGTTGATTTATGATTCATTCAGGAAGATAGGCGTATCATTTACTGAACACTGGATTTGGTCAGATGGGTGTGCAAGGAAATTCAAATCGGCACGCTCATTTTATTGGTTGAGTTGCCTTCACAAACAGACAGGATTCTGACACACCTGAAACTTTTTTGAGACAGGGCATGGAAAGGGTGAACATGATGGCGCAGGTGCATGTGTGAAACGAGCACTTCGGAGGTACCAGATGAGTCATGGTGCAACCCAACTCAAATGCTCCATTGAAGTAGTTGATTGGTGCACACGTCATTTGGGACATCAAGGTCGCGAACAAGCACGGCCGGTGTGCAGGTAATAAATTCCAAACCCAATTAATAAACTAATAACATTCAATATCATCATTTCCAAAAGAACACATACTCGATAGGAATTTACATATGACAAACTAAATTCCATGTAGGTTCTTTTGGGATGTTTCCCTTGGAGATGTTAATAGATCCATTCTGTGGTATTGTGAGACCATCCCTGGTACGAGGGAATTGCATTCGGTTCGAAGTAAAGACATGGGTGACATATTTTCCATTGAAACGAGGAAGTATGCATGTTTTTGCGAATTTTTGCATTGATGCAAATGGATGCGGGCTTGATCACTATGAAAATGATGTATATGTCAAACCATGGAAATATGTATCTCTTAATCCAAAGGGCCCATATCCAATTCCAACATGGGAAGAGATGCACACTGAAAAGGCAATGGTCTCATTAGATCATGATCGAGTTTCCGATATGGTTAGGGAAGGTACAAGAGTCTTCATTAAGTTAATTAGTTCATTATACATTGCACATATACAAATGTTGTAGAAATGCACGTAGGACATTTGAATAATATTTGTAATGTATATTGCAGGTGATGTGTTCGTTGTCATTGCACCCCCCCACAACCAAGAAAATGTGCATACTATTTGATGCGGTGCACGCAAATAAAAAGTAGGTTGGTGCGACCCTACCAAGATGGGGAGTTCACATACCAAATAGGAGACATGGTTCTAATGGGACACTTTTTTGAAAAAGTGAAAAAACAGGGTGATCATATTATTTACAAAGATTTTATGCCTAGATATATATCATGTCAATACAGTCATTTGGTGGTGACAGCTCGAATACATCTAACAGAAATCAAGGTGAAGAGAGGTGATCCAAAGACATGGAAGATGACAGAAGCTGACCATGATCGTATTATGGAGACTTGCATCCCTATAACCCATTGGCCAAGTGAATGAGTTACATGTATTCCACTTGCATCATTGGCATAGTTTTCATGTTGTCTTGTGTAATATTTTTTTGGAGATTTTTGTGGAGGTTGTTTTATAAATGTAATTTTGCAGATGCTTTAATGTCAAGAATACAAATACTAGATGGGAGGCTTTTGTGAAATTTGGGTCATGATGCTCCAATGTGAATATACTTGAACATGTACATGTTTTAATTTTAAATTTTGATTTCAAATACAATTGTTATGTAATTGAGAATTTAAAATACATCTATACAATGTGGAATTGTAAAATTTAAATTTTGAATTGTACAATCTATTCTAATATTAAATTTTGATTTCAAATTTGCAAAATTTTATACATTATAATCCATTCATTGTATTTTCTCATCAATTACATTGTATTTCATTATCAATTATATAAAAATATTATCAAATACCAATGTATTGAAAAAATGTTTCATTCAACAATAATCAATTAGTTTTGTTATCAAGAAGATATCAAAGTTAGGACCAATTTTTTTTTGCCTCTCCTCATTCCATTTAATAAAAATATTGGCACTTGGTGCTATATGGAATATAACATAGGAGATAGAGGGTACAATTCAACTAAAGGGCACTTACACATAATCTTTGAATATATTTTCATGCAAGCAATACCCATTGTTGGCACAACTCACAAACATTCACTATAATTTCTAACCATCAAACCTTCTCAATTTTTGGATTACATGCATCAAAAACCATCTTTATCATGTAGTTTTGCACGCATAGGCATGGAACCTCTTTGAGAGAAATTAGTTAGTATTATATGGCCTTGATTGCGTAAAAAAAACTCAATTATCAAACCAAAACACAACTTGTACATGCCTTTGTTTTTGATAGAAATGGATTACATAATAATGAAATTTGAAATGTAAACGTAATAATAACATGGAAAATATGTACATATCCGTAATGAAAAATATCTCATGCTTATCTTATTTGTAGTGTATTTCTCTTGAACATTGCATGTTCCAATAGTTTTATCGTGGGTTTTGTGGCTAGTGATATAACATGGAGATTGCATTATTGGCTTTATTTGTAAATTGACTCTAATGTAGGTATTCAAGCAAAAATACAAGAAGCATGGGTGTTGGTGGCAATGCCCTCCACATCAATCCATGGACATGACATAGTTCTTTCCATTTTTTGGTTCATATGTTGATTTGGTTTCTCTATGGGAAATATAGGGGTGGTTACTCCGTACTTCTTAGATAAATAAAAGATGTGGATAAATGTCAGCTATAAATCCCTATGGTGAAATCTAAATGGGAGGTATCATTGTAACATATAAAAATTGTACATGATATTATAAAAATATATTTTATTGTATGATATTATATAAATATATTTTATGAATATTGGTAAGGTAAATAAGTTTTTATTTTAGTTCAAATGGTTAGTTTAATTCAATATACTACTCTTATCTCAACCCAGTTTTTAGATTTTATTATTAATTTAGGAATTGAGAATGTGATTAAAAAAAATAATTTATTGATGCTTTTACATAATAGTTATGGGTTCATATTTTTTATGCTTTACACAACTCTCTCATATTTAATTGCAGAAATGTCTCTCCTCACTTAAATATTAAAAAACATTATTGAATATATGTGGAGAGGATAATAATATTTATTCCAATCATCGAAGTTAAACTCAATTCACACATTGGAAAGATCTTGAAGATAATTTTATGTTAAGCATAAATAATTTATTATTATGAAAGAGAATGGAAAATGAATCATTGAACCATGATTGATACCTCAAACCACCACATATATTTGACCTCCATTGCTAATATGGGTGTGCTCAGAATGTTTTACACATAAGGGGTAGGTCTCGGAGACTTGACCATTATAAGGGAAGGGGGAATGGAATTAAACTCTAAATGAATCTTTTAGGGATCGCGAGCCATGAACAAGGATTCAACCCACCATGTGGGGCCTCTAAAAGGTATATTCAACCTCCAAGTGGAGAATGGTTTCTATAATAATGCCTTAGATAGTAAGGATTGGTCTTAAATCCTTTTCAATCGATGGGAGAGGAAGATAAGGGCGATGAAGCTTCTATGGACCTAGGGTCATGAACAAGGCCACAAACCACAAAACATGCCCTCTAGAGGAGATCATTGTCCTTAGAGTGGAATAAGGGTTCCAATAAAAGGTTTTATGTAGTAGGGATGGGTCTTGAACAATAGTTGGAGGAGAAATTAAGGGAATTAGACCCTAAATTATAATTCTTGAGCTAAAGGGTCATGATCAAGGCCTTGAAACACAACATATAGACCCTTTAAAGTGAATTTTCGGCATAGAAATGGGATATAAGTTCATGATAAAAAAAAAAATTGCGTGATAGAGATGGGTCTTAAGACCTTGAACATAATAAGGAATTAGGAATTAGCCATGGTCGAGAGAGGAAAATAATGCCTTGGTCCCTATGTGAATCCTTTAAATATCAAGGGCCACAAATAATGTCATAATCCACATAACATGTTCTATGCAGGGGCCACAAATAATGTCATAAGTCACATAACATGTATCCTTCAAGTAAGATATGGGTAATATTACAACATTTCGTGCATTAGGATCAATCTCAAAGCCTTAACCATGATTTGGAGATAAATCAATGGAAGTAGACCCTAAATGAATATTATTGGGCTAATTGTGATGATCAAGGCCTTGAATTGTGACGCAGGCCCTCTAAAAGTGATATTTTACATGCGAGTTGGATAGGGGTACCAATAGGATTTTTTGTGTAGTAAGGATGGGTCTTAGGTCCTTAACCATGATTAGAGAAGGAAAATAAGGTCATTAACCCATAAATGAATCTTAGAATTTTTATGGGACATTAAATATTCTTCTAGCCACCACAAAAACCCTTTAGAAATTACATTTGTCCTTAAGTGGGATATGGATAACATTAGAAATTTTTGCACATGAGAAATGGCCTTTGGGCCTTTGGTCCAAAATGAAGCTAATAGGGGCTCAATCCCCTAAACCATACCTTAGGCCACCACACATACCCAAATCACTGGCCTCTCAGTGGGACACATGCATCGTTAAGAGATTCTATGTAGTAGGAATGGGTCATGGGGTCTTAACCATGGTCGACAAAGGAAAACAAGGGCCATAAGATACAAATTGACTAGGTAGTTATGCTCATTGCCAAGAAAACAAACCATACTTTTATGACTTTAGAGTAGAGCACACACTTAAAAGAAAAGAACACAAAGATTACCTACATACTATATAACTTGTATACAACAACACATTGAATTTTCAATTGAAATTACACATTAAATTTTCCATGTAATTGAATTGGAATGTGGAAATTGTAAGTGAATTGTAACGTGTAGACAACATAATGCAAAATGTTAATTTCAATTTTCAATTTCAAATGTATTCTAATTTAAAATTTTGATTTCAAATACAATTGAGTTCATTTAAAATACATCTATACAATGTAAAATTGTAAAATTTAAATTTTAGATTGTACAATATATTCTAATTTAAAATTTTTATTTCAAATGCAATTGTAATGTAATTGAAATTGAACTTGTAAATTGGAACAACACATTGAATTTTCAATTGAAATTACATATTAAATTTGAGATTTTAATTTTAAATTGTAATTGAATTGGAATGTGTAAATTGTAATTGAATTGTAATGTGTAGACAACATAATGTAATTGCAATTTCAATTTTTAATTTCAAATGTATTCTAATTTTACATTTTGATTTCATTTATGCAATTGTAATGTAGTTGAAAACGAGCTTTTAAATTGTAATTGATTTGGAATTGAAATTACACATTAAATTTGAAATTTTACATTGTAATTTCAATCTTAAAACGTAATGTATGTATTCAATTCTAAATTTTGGAAGATTGTCTGTAATGTAGTCGAAATTTGCATTTTAAATTTAACTAAATTGTAACTACACATTAAATTTGCATTTGAAACTCAGTCAAATCTCTATGTATAGGACTGCGTATAGGAATACTTATAGGGTTGAGAAATAATGGATTTTTGTTAGTAGCCTCCGTGAGGTGAGGGGGGAGAGGTAACTTTGTCTATCCAACATCATTTTGCAAAGTTTCAATCTCCTTTGGAGAATCATCTTTTGGACATGAAATGTCCGGCTTCTCATACAAATGTGGGGAGTAGTAATCCTCCCCCTGTTCTTGATCACTATCTTTATCTTCGATATCTGATAAAAATTGAAACGAGGGACTTGTGCTGAATCGTTCACTCTCCGAGGAATCTGTGTTAGGAAAATCATTTTCATGCCCAGGAAGATGATCTTGCTTTACATTTACATCGTTCACCACGAACTCGACTTCAGCTTTGGATTGTACAGGAAACGTAGTGGCCTGTTCAAACTTATGTTGAAAGATTTCGAACATGATACCTACAACTATGCTGAATGTTTTAAAGATATATGTGACTTCTTGAACTGTAAATCTGGCTTACCTACTCCAACCATATATTTTGAGGGGATCTTTCATTCAAGACAACTGTACTTCTTTTATATTAACAAGGGCGGACGCAGTAGAAATCAGAGACCAAGTGAGATTCAGGCCAGTAATTATTAAATGGGTGATTTGATCTTTGAATTGTCTCATGCACGCCATTGATGCCATATTAAATAGAACTATTCTTTATGTCTGAATGTATATGGGGAATCGATATAAAGCTCATTTTCATTAAGTAGCCTGAGATGTGACGTCAGCTCACAGCCTCCTCTTGGGAAGGGAGAATCGAGGACTACGTCACTTCCTACCACCAATCAATGTTTTGAAAAATATGAATTTTAAAAATTTGAAAAAATATTAAATAAAATAAACTATAGTTTTTATATAGTTTATATGGAAAATTTTAGGTTTTAAAGCAAATTAATATGAGTTTGATGATACATATATGATCCCCTTGGGGAACATAATAAAAATTATTCCACTCCAATAATAGATATCAAAACACTAATTATATAAAGAGATGTTGTAAAACTCAAAGATTAGTGTGGGTTGATTTGAAAGAGACATTATAAAACTCAAATTTTGGGTTGATTTAAGATTCATTTGCATTTGGACTACACAAAAGTTGGATTTGTGTATAGTTTGAAAACATGGAAATTAATATATTTGAAAGTTAAATGGTGAGAGGTTCTTCTTAAAGAGGTTTTGTACATGAAATTTAATAATCAAGATTATGA
Organism: Larix kaempferi; assembly: GCA_027924585.1. Lineage (NCBI taxonomy): Eukaryota > Viridiplantae > Streptophyta > Pinopsida > Pinales > Pinaceae > Larix > Larix kaempferi. The sequence continues at coordinate 666,631 of BSBM01000925.1, read as the reverse complement.
GTAAGATAAAGATAACACTTTGCTTTTATTAGATAAATTCGAAACTTTAGTGTATATCGAATTTGTATCTCAGCGTTAGTTATAAAATTTAATGGTTATTAATTAATTTCATATTTGATCATAATTGTTGGGTTTTATTCATTCAATGTATGGCATTAGTCTTTCATTTTCTTCATTCAATAGAAATGGATTAGTGGTAAAAATAAACTAGAGTCCTTGCCTTACCTTACAAATTTGTAGGTTTATATATATATAACCTACCAATAAGAAAAACAAATAATTCAAACTTATTTTTAAGTAAAAATATAGAATTAAAATAATTTTGAAAACAATATTTTATGAAATATAAAAATTATATATTCAAATTCATGTGTCTTATATTTTCTTTTGTTTATGTAACATTAAGTTTTCATATTTTATAAAATATTTTTAACGATAAAATGAGAACATCATGGGAAAAAAATGATGGAGACAACAATGCAACTTCTCCATATTTATCTCCAGGGTGATTCTATGAAGATGGGTAACTCTTTTTGGCCAAATATGACGGTGAAAAACAGAACGTTTACCCATGTATTAAATTGAAGCCCTCGAAACTCATACTTGCCACATGAATTTTGACATGCGGTTGAAAAATGAAATGTGGATAATTATGTTGGCTTTCCAATGATATTTTTTATAAAATATACCAATCTCATATATCGTGTCGAATTTTCATTTAATGAAACGTGTGTACTTAAAAATTTGAAGAGCAATTAACAAGTAGTTTGTGTGTGTGCACAATAATTTAATGTTAAAGTAAAAAAAATTTAAAATGAAATATGTGAACATGATCTAGATATAATGCGCTAGGGCTTACATATTTTTCGAAAATGACCAATGAATATTTAAGTCGCATTTTTCACACATGTGTGTGTGTGCACGAAATCTTTTGATCATTTACATAATTTGAAAAACTAAAAATACCATCTTAAAGAGGACGCGTTTATCTAGGCCTTGTGTATTTTTTCAAATTTTTTGGATGTGTATTTTGAATGTTGTGGATTTATCTTTGAGCTCAATCGAAGTTGTCGGCAAGGTTTTTTAGGGCAAGTTTTAGTATAAATTTAAAAACAAAAGACATATGAAGATAAAAATTCATAAATTTTATATATCTGGATAGAGGGTTCGTTGACGAATCCAATGGTATCAAGTCCACTCCTTAATGAGCATTTAATGACATGGTTTAACTCTCTGGAAGATAGACAAAACTTCCATTCTGCAGGGAAAAGGGCTCTCAGCCTGTTTTTTAAGCCCTAGTTCGAGGGCTTAACAACACCTCGATCGAGGGTTTAACAATACCTCGATCGAGGGTTTGGAAAGACCTCAACCGAGGGTCTGTCAAATAGGATCGATCGAGAGTTCTTCTGTGTAAAATATATATATATATATAAACGAACCAGGGCGAAACCACGAAAGGAGTTGGCAACAATTAATGTTGCCAACTACCCTTTCCTCGTAAAAAATCAACGAACCTGTATATAACTAGCAAACAATCAATCAAAAACAACAATTTAACTCATTGCTAGTTTTTTTTTCCATTAGAGCTTTGTCATTTTGATCTTGTTGAATTAGAGCTTTGTCATTTTCATGTTGCTGAATTAGAACTCATTAGACATGTAAGATTTCTTTGTAAGCATATTTCAAGATTTCATACTAACATATTGTTGTTTGTTATAACAATTTGAAATTTTTGTTTGTTTGTTTTCATTGTAGATTGATGGGGAATCAAAAAAAAAAAACAAAGAAAACATGTTAGACAACAAAATGACAATGAAGAGGGTGAAAAGAATAGAGAACGAATGAGACAACAAAGAACAAGGTTGAGAGAAGAATAAGATGCACATTTGGTGCAACAAATTCCAATGGAGGACAACCAAGGTAAATTATTGAATTACATGCTATCATAATTTAAATATCATGCTACATAATTTACAAAATTAATAACAATTTTCCAATAAATTTAACTAAATTTCATAATTTAATTTGTTTCATATTTATTTGTAATGAGATTCTTATTTATTTCATCCATTTGTTATTTAAATTTCAAAGTTTGTAACAATTTTTATGTTAAATGAACAATTTTCAAGTGACTAACAAATGTTAAATTGGAACAATTTTCAAATGAAACATGTAAATTTAGATTATATTTTCATGTTAATACATGTACATATTTTTAACTATTTTCAAATTACTTCAAAGTTGCTAACAATTTTTGAAATTATGTTTCCAAGTTGCTTAAATAACAATTTACAAATTATTTCAAAGTTTACTAACAATTTTCAATTTTATAGTCCAACAATTTTCAAATGAAATCTACACTTAGATTCTATTTTCAAGTTAAAATGTATGTACATATTAACTATTTTCAAATTTATAAACTTTACTAACAATTTTCAATGTTATTAGAATAATTTTCAAATTAAATGTACACTTGGACACTATTTTCAAGTTAAATTGTACATATTTAACTAATTGCAATTTTTTAAGTTACTAACAATTTCAAGTTAAATGTAATTTCAATTCTTATTTTTTTAGAAAATTCAATTTCAAAACAAATGAATGAATATTTTGAAATGAACATGTTGTGATAGTTATGTATTTGTTAAAATTTATTCAATTTGAAAATAAATGAATGAATATTTTCATAGTTATGGTGGTTGAAAATATTTTCCTAGTAATGAATATTTGAATACAAATGAATGTTCAAATAGCTATTTAATTATAATGTTTACTTGAAAAAAATTACATCTATCACATGTACTTTATTTACATAACATGACATATCACCATGATAAGATTAATGATTAGAAAATCATATATTTTGTTAGGACAAATTGGAAATAATTATTTACAATGTTTGCAACCTTGTGCATTGATATGTGAAGCATTATTGATAAAAAATCCTTAAATTGCAATTTATGATAAAAATTACAATTTCCATAATTGTCTATTATTGAAATTGCAAAATCATCAACTAATGAAAATATTATTTTGCATTAAAAATTATGAATTTCTCCTCAATCATATCACTACAATGTTTTTAATTAAATATCATATTCATCTCTAAATCAATGTTTTTTTCCCCACATTTAGAGTATAATAGGTATGTTATCATGGGTAAAAAAACCAATCTTAAATTTTTATTTCACATATATACAACATGGGATGCATGATGTTGTCCTTGAAATTCTAGGATAGAAGTGTTGTAATCATTTATTCTTTGTGGTGATTTGCAACTTGTATTTTAAATATTTATTTATTTATTTTATACCATAAACTTAAAATAACATGTTTCTTGTAATGTAATTTAGTAAAATGGACATAAATTGCATAAAGAAAATTTGTCTACAATTATATAACGTGATGATTATAAATGATATTAATTTTTATGCCCACAATAATTTTTATCAAGTTATTAATAATTATTTTGACTTAAATATATATAGTTGATTTTCAAGCTAGTAGCAATTTTAAAGTTAAATGTACAAGTTACTACGAATTTCAAGTTACAAGCAATTCCAAATTTTACTAGGAATTTCAAACGTTACTTCTAAAACAATTCTCAATTTTAATGAAGTTATCAATTTCAAGTTACTTGAGCAATTTCAAATTTCAAGTTACTAGCAATTTCAAGTTACTTGAGCAATTTCAAATTTCAATTTACTAGCAATTTCAAGTTACTAGCAATTTCAATTTTTACTTAAAACAATTCTCAAGCTAAATGTATTAGTTGGAAAATTCAATTCACATGCAATTTTCAATTTTTCAATTTCCACATCAAATTTCAAGTTACTAGCAATTTTAAAGTTCAATGCACACAACTATCGAGTAACCAATTTTCAATTTGTTAATTTACATTTTATGTAGGGAGAGATTATGGTTAGACATCACATCATGGTGATCAAGAATCACATGACCCTGTGCCCCCTCATGATCCTAATCATCCATCACATGACACCTTTCCCTCTCACATTGAAAATATAATTAGGAGTTGCAGTGGGGTTGCAAGGGGTGGAAATTTTCTAGAGGATTGTGCAGTTGTTTCTGCACAAGAAGAGATTGGGAACTTGATCCCTGGTCGGAGAGTTAGAGAGCATGTCAATAACATAATCAAGTCATATTTTGAACAACATTCAATAATGGCACAAGCTCAAATCCTACATGGGTTGATAAAACATAAAAAATTGAAACATGCCACAAAGTTGTTGGGTTTTCAAGATGTTAAAACAAAAAAGACATGCGAGAATGCAATAGAAAATGTAAGAACTACATTATCTTCGTTTGGAAAATCAAGAAACAAAGATACCTGAGCTGCTCGTAGGGAAATTACAATGGTTGTTGTGGCACAAAGCACCTCAAGAAATCGAATGGTATCAACAATGGCATCATTGCTCAATGTTTCAAAAAGAACATTGCTCAAATATACTAAATCCAGGGTCCGGATAGATGAAAATGATGAAGTTGCTTGTTGGGATCTTATTTGTAGGGAACCCTATCGAGGCAGGATGGAAGCTGGCATTAGAGAGAAGGTGATAGATTTTTGGGATAGCCATTCTCGTGCTATTCCAGATCGAAAGCATGTCTTGTGACAACGTTTATCTAGAGGCATTTATCATGAGCACTGTAAGCATGTGATGGAGATGATGGGAGTTGCACCTTACGAGGAATTCCAAGAAACCAATCCCGGTGTTCAAATATCGTTTAGCATGTTCAACAAATTGAAACCGTGGTATATTAGGCCGAATACGATTTGCGACACTTGTTGCTGCCGGTACCACATTGAATTTCAACTATACTATGATACATTTCTGGATTTTTGCAAAAGGCATTGGAACGATGTACTAGCTCCTCACATAGTGCGAGATTTTATTTGTATGATACTATGCAACAAAAATCCTGAACACGTGTTTTTCAATAAGAGGTGTGTAGGTGGGAGAAAATGCCATGAATGCGGTGATTTGACATTGTTCCATAGGAACTTTCCTATCGATCCAACACACCATGGATTGTCAGATATCACCGTTAGGTGGAAGAGATACGAGTAAGTCACCATGAATCCAACATCTTCTTCGTCTGTGCCATCCAAGAGGATCGACTTGCTCGATGATGAGATTCATGTTTCAGATTTCATGGAGAAGTTTCAAAGTTAGATTTATAAATACATAAAGCACTCCCATAGGTCCAGGTGGCAAGCTTCAGAATTCGAACATTCTCGTGAAGTATTTGAGTCGGGCAAAATCTCATCAGTGGTAGACTTTGTGGAGAACTACACCTTTGCTCCTCAGAGAAAGATATAGAGTGAGTACTATCACTCCGACCAGGTATCTATCTTCGTACATGTATTGTACAGACATGCTCAGGAAAGCATTGAGGGTAGGGATAGCACTCCCCAGTCACTTGAAGTGATCAAGGAGTACCATTTTTATGTTAGTGATGATAGTGAGCATGACACATTGTTTGTTGAACACTGCTTTGGGTTGATTTATGATTCATTCAGGAAGAGAGGCATATCATTTACTGAACACTAGATTTGGTCAGATGGGTGTGCAGGGAAATTCAAATCGGCACGCTCATTTTATTGGTTGAGTCACCTTCACAAACAGATAAGATTCTGACACACCTGGAACTTTTTTGAGACAGGGCATGGAAAGGGTGAACATGATGGCACAGGTACATGTGTGAAACGAGCACTTCGGAGGTACCAAATGAGTCATGGTGCAACCTGACTCAAATGCTCCACTGAAGTAGTTGATTGGTGCACACGTCATTTGGGACATCAAGGTCGCGAACAAGCAAGGCCGGTGTGCAGGTAATAAACTCCAAACTCAATTAATAAGCTAATAACATTCAATATCATCATTTCCAAAAGAACACATACTCGATAGGAATTTACATATGACAAACTGAATTCCATGCAAATTCTTTTGGGATGTTGCCCTTGGAGATGTTAATAGATCCATTCTGTGGTATTGTGAGACCATCCCTGGTATGAGGGAATTGCATTTGGTTCGAAGTAAAGACATGGGTGACATATTTTCCATTGAAACGAGGAAGTAGGCATGTTTTTGCGATTTTTACATTGATGCAAATGGATGCGGGCTTGATCACTGTGAAAATGATGTATATGTCAAACCATGGAAATATGTATCTCTTAATCCAAAGGGCCCACGGCCAATTCCAGCATGGCAAGAGATGCACACTGAAGAGGCAATGGTCTCATTAGATCATGATCGAGTTTTCAATATGGTTAGGGAAGGTACAAGAGTCTTCATTAAGTTAATTAGTTCATTATATATTACACATATACAAATGTTGTAGAAATGCACATAGGACATTTGAATAATATTTGTAATGTATTTTGCAGGTGATGTGTTCATTGTCATTGCACCCCCCCACAACCAAGAAAATGTGGCATACTATTTGATGCGGTGCACGCAAATAAAAAGTAGGTTGGTGCGACCCCACCAAGATGGGGAGTTCACATACCAAACAGGAGACATGGTTCTAATGGGACACTTTTTTGAAAAAGTGAAAAAACAAGGTGATCATATTATTTACAGATATTTTATGCCTGGATATATATCATGTCAATACATTCATTTGGTGGTGGCAGCTCAGATACATCTAATAGATATCAAGGTGAAGAGAGGTGATCCAAAGAGATGGAAGATGATAGAAGCTGACCATGATTGTATTATGGAGACTTGCATTCCTATAACCCATTGGCCAAATGAATTAGTTACATGTAGGCCACTTGCATCATTGGCATAGTTTTCATGTTGTCTTGTGTAATATTTTTTTGGAGATTTTTGTGGAGGTTGTTTTATAAATGTATTTTTGTAGATGCTTTAATGTCAAGAATACAAATACTAGATGGGAGGATTTTGTGAAATTTGGGTCATGGTGCTCCAATGTGAATACACTTGAACATGTACATACATTTTAATTTTAAATTTTGATTTCAAATACAATTGTTATGTAATTGAGAATTTAAAATACATCTATAAAATGTGGAATTGTAAAATTTAAATTTTGAATTGTACAATCTATTCTAATATTAAATTTTGATTTCAAATTTGCAAAATTTTATATATTATAATCCATTCATTGTATTTTCTCATCAATTACATTGTATTTCATTATCGATTATATAAAAATATTACCAAATACCAATGTATTGAAAAAATGTTTCATTCAACAATAATCAATTAGTTTTGTTATCAAGAAGATATCAAAGTTAGGACCAATTTTTTTTGCCACTCCTCATTCCATTTAATAAAAATATTGGCACTTGGTGCTATATGGAATATAACATAGGAGATAGAGGGTACAATTCAACTAAAGGGCACTTACACATAATCTTTGAATATATTTTCATGCAAACAATACCCATTGTTGGCACAACTCACAAACATTCACTATAATTTCTAACCATCAAACCTTCTCAATTTTTGGATTACATGCATCAAAAACCATCTTTATCATGTATTTTTGCACGCATAGGCATGGAACCTCTCTGAGAGAAATTAGTTAGTATTATATGGCCTTGATTGTGTAAAAAAAACTCAATTATCAAACCAAAACACAACTTGTACATGCCTTTGTTTTTGATAGACATGGATTACATAATAATGAAAGTTGAAATGTAAACATAACAATAACATGGAAAATATGTACATATCCGTAATGAAAAATATCTCATGCTTATCTTATTTGTAGTGTATTTGTCTTGAACATTGCATGTTCCAATAGTTTTATCGTGGGTTTTGTGGCCAGTGATCTAACATGGAGATTGCATTATTGGCTTTATTTGTAAATTGACTCTAACGTATTGTTGTTGCAGCAACATCCCCCCCAAAATTTTTGTGCATATTGGGGCCCCTCCTTCTATTTTAGAAAGGCTGCCTTAAGAGGCCATTCCCATCTTTTAACTTTGTTTTTCAACGGGAATTTTTGCTATGAACCTTTCCAAGCTTCCTTCCAAAAGACAGAATTCATGGAAGCTTCTCAAAGATGCGGAAGTTTTCGAGTTATCTCTCCGAAACAAGCGGAAGCCACTAGGGTTAGTCTCTCGAAACGGCGGGATACTTTTGCATAAACTTCCCGAAAAGGGACTTAGAAACTTTTCGAGAGTTTGCGGAATGATTGAAGAAAGCCCCGCGGAACCATTCAACTTTCCCTCCTGAAACGGCGGAAGCCCTTCGCCAAATCTCCTCGGAACTCCAAAAAGAACTTAGAAATTTTCTTTGAAATTTGCAGAAGCATTTGGATTTGCCTCCCGCAGTTGCGGAAGCCTTCACATTAACTTTCCGAAACGCCGAAACACTTAGACCTTTTTGGAACCGTTCGCAAAAGCTGTCTGCAACGGCGGAAGCTTTCAGGTTATCCCTCTGAAACAGTGGAGCCATTCGCCAATCTGTTCCAAAACGGCGGAAGCTAATTGTTAGGAACCTATGTCAACCCTTCTCTTTACTATGTTAGTATATTGTTGTTGGACGCATATGCTTTGTAAGTCGTCCCGTAGTATTTGTTGATCCGTAGTTTATATTAGCCCATAGTATTGACCCATAGTATTGGACGCATATGCTTTGTAAATCCTCCCGTAGTATTATATGTCCCATGGTTTTGACTCATAGTATTGGGCATAGACTTAATATATAAGTGTGTGTTGAGGTCATTGAAGGCACGGTAAAGTTATTTGTATTGAGCTTGCTCATAGGAGGTTGCCCCCTCGAAGTGGCCCGTGATCAATATAAAAGTGATTCTGAGTTCTGTCATTTCTGCTATTTCGCATATTTTCATTAATTAATTGTTGCAGGTGCCTCACATCTAGTATCAGAGCACTTTCCTTGGCACAAGTGGGAATTTTTTTTTCTTTTTTTGGACGGCGACTTTCAGATCAATTTCTGAAACTTTTTGCACAAAATAAGAAGAAACCGATTGCATATCTGAATTCCTCTTTCAAAAATACGCAGTTTCAAAAAAAAAATCATCTCATTTGGAGTTCTAAAAGTGGAGATATCGCAGATTTAAAATCAGCAATTTTTCAGAATTTCGATGACGGCCGCGGAAATTGCGGCAAGAAAATCTTTTGACTGAGTACCCAGATTTCTATTCCGCTTTCATGGGAAGAAGCAGAGTGGTTGTTCCAGTTCTGGAAACATGCTATAATAGAGATTCTGAGCAATATAGATCTGGTTTTTGAACATTGGGTGGAATTTCTGCCCAAATTTTTTCTGTTGCAGGTTCGGATTTGGGAATAATCCCTATCCGCTTAACTGTGGGAAGTACTTGGGAATAAGCCCTAAAAATCATTGTGAGGAGTACCAAAGGAACCCCGAAGTAGCTGGCCCATTGAGAGGACCTGCTAGCGAAAAGGGCAACGACCCCTACCTGATTGACTAGTTCCCACCCGTGAGGTAAACCAAGAGTTGTCGTTTGTGGCAAAGCGGCTATCAGTTTTACCTGAGCCGTGGAGTGAGGGGTACTGCCCCAATACGCAAGCCGTCAGACAGCATTGGTGGCCGAGTGAAACCCCTGAACTGTTAGGAAGCCGCACATACCTGGGGTCCATATCTACTTTCAGTTGAACTATTGTCGATCACTGCTACGCCGTTTCAGATCCATTTTGCAAGCCGTTCAAAATCCAGCCGTTCGGCGTTGTTCCAGATTCCTTCCGAGCCGTAGCCGCTCCAGTCTGTGAAAAAAAAAAAAAAACCGCTCCAGTCTGCATATTTCATTCATGAGCAGCCTATCCTCAATTCCCCTTCCTACAGTCCGAAATCTCACATTTGTCTATTTTTAGGGTTTGCCATAGCTTCCTTAGATTTCACCCAATCACCTTCAAATTTTACCACAGAGTTCCTTTCTGAATTCTGCTTCTTTGTTCCCCTCTGCCAAATTTTCCCATTCTTTCACCCCGCTTCTGAAATCCTCATTTTTGCTTCCCTGTCTATCCAACAGTGTCCAAAACCTAGTCAAACCCCAATTACCCTTCTGATTTTTTCCCAAATCCAAATTTTCCCTTACTGAAGTAGTTCCTGTTTTTTTTTTCCTACCCAGTCAACCAAAAAAAAAAAAAAAAATCTTGGTTATGGTTGTCACCCGTGCAGGAGCAACAACCATGGAGGAAGCACTTGCAGCCATCCAAGCCAAACTCTAGGATCTGGATGAAAAATTTCTCAGCCTCCATCTTCAGCATTCAGCCATGAACAATACCAGATAGCCAGAATCTTTTGCAGCCACTGGGTTCTCTTCTTCTAGCAATTTTCGTGGGCCGAAGCTTGATTTTCCTCGCTTCAATGATACTGATCCGACTGGATGGATATACCGGGCAGAACAATATTTCAGTCTGCATAATACTTTTGATGTTCAGAAAGTTCCACTTGCATCCTTTCATTTGGAACAGGAAGCCCTTCAATGGTACCGTTGGTACATCAAAGCTCATCCCGAGCCAAACTGGACAGATTTTTGCCACCTCATTTTGCCGCGATTTGGTCCTAGTGCTTTTGACGACTTCACAGGAGCACTCACTAAACTTCACCAAACTGGCACAGTGCGAGAGTATCAGACGGAATTTGAGAAACTAGCCAATCACACAGACGGATTGTCTGATGAATTCTACAGGAGTTTTTTTATCAGTGGTCTCAAGGATGAAATCCGCTCAGAGGTCAAAATGTTTTGTCCCAACACAATGATGGAAGTCTTAGGGTTGGCTAAGCTGGCCGAGGACAAGATCGCAGCTCAACAACGCTCCAAACCCACCTTTGTTCCCTTCAGAAATATGGGTTCCCAACGACCTTCCATCACGACTGCTCCTCAACCAACTCCTATCAAGCATTTGTCTGAAATAGAAATGCAGGCACGCCGAGAAAAAGGGCTTTGCTATAATTGTGATGAGAAATTCACTCGGGGACATAGATGTGTTCAACAAAAGCTCTATCTCTTGGATGTGGATTCTTTTCCTGCCTTAGAAATTGGTGAAGAAGCTACAGATACAGTAGATGATCAGGTCGACATTCAACACCTGCCTGTTGACACCCCATCTCAGGACGACCCACTCGAGATCTCTCTCCATGCTGTAACCGGAGTCACCACCCCACAAACAATGCGAGTCAGGGGATACTTCAAGAAGCTCCCTCTTACCATCCTCATTGATTCTGGTAGCACTCATAACTTCATTGACCCTCGGATTGCCAAACAGGCTGATTGTTTTGTCCATCCTTGCTCCAACTTTGAAGTCATGGTTGCCAATGGGGGTACCTTACCTTTCAAGGGGAAGTGTCACAATGTGCATATCTCTATGGCAGATTATAACCTACGCTCTGATATGTTTGCCTCTGATATGTTTGCCTTGTCCTTAGGCGGATGTGATGTGGTTTTGGGCGTTCAATGGTTACGCACACTTGACCCCATCTTATGGGATTTTGAGGAACTTTGGATGCAGTTCAAAGTCAATGGGGCACAACACAAATTTATAGGCTTACAAACAGGGTCTCTCTGCATCATCAGTTCACATCGCCTGGAAAAAATTCTTAAGAAGAATTCACATGGTGTCATCGCTCAGCTCAATTCCATTCAGATGCACCCATCAACAGTCTCCACTACTTCCTTGGATAAATATGCAGGTATCTTTGCTGAACCAATGCACTTGCTGCCTTCAAAAGACCTTTCCGGTAAGAATGTAGCCACATCTACCTCTCAGCAGGAAATGATGGCTATTTTGCATGCAGTACAGAAGTGGCAGCCATACCTATTAGGGAATTATTTCTGCATCAAGACTGATCTCCCAAGTCTGGAAATTTTTTTGGAACAATGGGTCTCCTCCCCAACACACCTGCAATGGGTTATTCAACTCATGGGTTGTCCCTATGTGATCACTTACAAGAAGGGTAAGGACAATATGGTGGAAGATGCTCCTTCTCGCACAATTGATGACCCAGTTTCTCTTACAGCTCTTTCTCTGCTTGTTCCAAATTGGTTGCAATATGTTCAACAGGGCTATCTCTTCTATGAACTCCATGCTTCTTCATCAACAAGGCACTTTGGGTTCTGCAAAATGTATGACCGGGAACAATGTAACTTCTTTTGGTCGGGACTAAAAATGACAATTCAATAGATGGTGGCTGACGATGATACTTTCCAAGTCAACAAGGGGGAAACGACACTCATTTCGGGATTGCTCAAACCCGTGGCCATCCCTACATAGCTTTGGCCAACTATTTCTATGGATTTCCTAGCAGCGCTCTGGTGGTACAATACCACATCTCAAAAGACACCATATGAAGCAGGCTATGGAAAACCACCACCTGTTCTTCTTCCATACACCCTTAGCAGCTCTCCAGTTCAGGAAATTGACTCAGTTCTTCGACACCGCAATCAGATTATTCTCATTCTGCAGGACAATCTTCACATGGCCAGAATTCGCCTGAAACAACAAGCCGATCAGCACCGCTCTGAGCGCATTTTCCACGCAGCTGACAGGGTTCTTCTTCATCTACAGCCTTCCAAGCAATCCTCCTTGACACTCCAAAGGCTTCAGTGGCCCGAAATGCAAACCGAGGATGCTACCGAGGAACCACTCCTTCAGATTCTGCAGCAATTTCTCCAACCAAAGCTTTGAGGACAAAGCTTTTTCTAAGGGAGAGGGGATGTTAGGAACCTATGTCAACCCTTCTCTTTACTATGTTAGTATATTGTTGTTGGACGCATATGCTTTGTAAGTCGTCCCGTAGTATTTGTTGATCCATAGTTTATATTGGCCCATAGTATTGACCCATAGTATTGGACGCATATGCTTTGTAAGTCGTTCCGTAGTATTATATGTCCCATGGTTTTGACTCATAGTATTGAGCATAGACTTAGTATATAAGTGTGTGTTGAGGTCATTGAAGGCATGGTGAAGCTATTTGTATTGAGCTTGCTCATAGGAGGTTGCCCCCTTGAAGTGGCCCGTGATCAATATAAAAGTGATTCTGAGTTCTGTCATTTCTGCTATTTCGCATATTTTTATTAAGTAATTGTTGCAGGTGCCTCACACTAATTGCAAAAGCTTTCCGCAGCTACGGAAGCGCTCTCGAATCCTGACCGAGACTTAGAAAAAATTCTCAAGTTTGCGGGAGCCTTTTGCGGAAGCATTCGCGGAAGCCTTCCACAATTTCGGAAGCCTTCACGTTATCATCCCGAAAACCCGCCAAAGAACTTAGACGTCCACATTCATTTTGCGGAAGCCTTTCGCCAATTCCTTCCGAAACGGTGGAAACCTTCGCGGAATGGTGCCGCATTTGCGGAAGTGATCGACTTATCTTCGTTAAAATTGCGGAAAGATTCACCAATCTCTCCCGAAACGTCGAAGGAGTTCAGCATAACCTTCCGCAATGGCGGGTGAAATTCACGAGTCCATCCCGCGTGTGGCGGTTGTGCGCGCGTATCGAGATCACTTGACATGACCACAGCGTACAAATACTTAAAGCCCGTTTTAAATGCGCCACCCACCTCATTTAAACCCCGCACGTGCCCAATTCGTTTAAATAAACGGTGGGGTTTGGGCCAAACATATTGTGATTTTTTTTTATTAACGAATACCGTAGGATGCCGCGCCAGTCTGTTCCAGCTCAGCTCGTCCAGGTCCGCATCCACCTCATTCGGCCACCTCATCGTTGCCAGATAGGTTTCTAACCGTTATTTTTGTTTCATCTATGCGTCAAATTACCTTTGGGTTGTTCTTTTTGTTTCGTTTAGGTCGAAGCCGATAGGTATTGGTCACATACGTCATTAATTTTGCGTTTAAAGTCGCCGAGCCCTGTTAATGTCTCACAGAGTGGCCACCCGACTATTCACCAACCGTAGCCCAGGGGTCTCCACCCCGTTCAAATTCTGAACCTGCCATAAGAGCGCCTCATCAACTATTATAAATAACGATAGCAGTTCGGCTGAAAACCCTCGCATGTTCATCAACGCGGAGAGCCATCTCTGACTTCGTGTTAAGTTTACCTCAATCCGAGCTCACCCGCCGAAGCCCCGTAGTTTCTCAATTCTTCCAAAGCCATAGCTGCTTGAGTTTGTTTCAACCGTCATCACCCTCCTTTAAGATCCAAATCCGACCACGTAGCTTCTCATAAATCTTAGTAATAGCGGCAATGGTCGGATGAGATCCCTCGTCGTTTGGTGATTGTGTTATGGCCCCTGTTTTCGTCACAATATTTATCCCAACCTAAGCTACCCCGCTATTAGCCATTTGAACCGCAACCATGGAAGATACCATCTCTCCTAGAGCTAGACCGAGAGCAGGTTGTTGCCTCGACGTATACTTACCCTTTCGGGAACTTTCTAAGCTGTGTCCCCTTAAGATAGCCAAATATCAGAACTATGTTTCCTGTTGGAATGGTGTATTTTGCTCCCCAACATGCAGCTTCACATTTTATTTATCTCATTGACATATTAAAATGGTGATGCTCTTTGTTAAAATCTCACAGTATGTTGCACATTTTTATAATGACTTGTATTTGGTTGCTATCAGGGATAAGTCAAAATGCCAAAAGGTGGTAGGAAGAAGTCTAAAATGACAGAAAAACAGCCTACACCACTTAGAACTGAGACCACACTCCAGGATACTAGGTGCACCACCGGTATTCCTCCAGAAATCCACTGGGGTGACATCTACAGGATGATCCGAGACCAAAATATCCCAGATATGTTGCTAGAAGAAGAGCAGATTTATCTCAATATCAGAACTTCAGGCATAGCCAGGGCTTCTACCTGCCCTGAACTGTTCCCATGTTCTGAAGTAATCGGATGGATACTCCAACACACTGATTCGGAAGAAAGAGTAATTCATGACAGTGGGAAGATAGCCATTGCCTCATTTCACCCAGCATACCTGGCCGCGGCCTACAAATTTCCCTGCACCCAGCAATCTCTGACTGATGAATGGTTGGGCCAGATGAACAACATTGAAATGGCCAAAAAACTACTAGTCGCAGGAAAGCATTTGAGAAAGAAAGGTAATGACGAATATGACGTCCAGAATCTGAGACCTCCTTTCAGGTTGATCGCCTTGATGTTGTGCAGAATCTTCGGCATGCCCGATGGCACCGTGTACAAGATTCAGTGGGTCCCCATCATCCACTTCATGGTGTTTAAAGGAACTGTCTTTGACTGGGCCACTCTCCTGTCAGACAGTTTGGCCTCAATGGTAGTTGCTGCAAGGGAAGGACTGGCCTTAAAGAAGGCAGAATTTTACAAGTCCTCATATCTTATTGATTGTGTTTTGGCCAAGTTATCTTTTCCCAAATTGGGCTGCACATGGGATAAGGCCAACACCCCGGTTTATACCGCTTTCAGGATGTTGTGGGCTCATAATTACAAACCCAACTATAAGCTCATCTGTGAGGGGTTCATCATGCCCCTATATGAGCAGCTATTCAAGGAAGAGCCCAACTGCCTATCGGAGAATGCCATGGAAGTCCTTGAAAATTATGGAGATTTTTATTTTTCAGAGCAAGGCACCTATCTCAGAATGTTTGGAGGGACTAAAGCTCCATATATTTTGCCAAGATATGCTACAGATTATGTGGTCCTTAAGGAGGCAGTAAGACAAATCTTCCTGGATGGAATTGGAGCAATGCTCAACAAACAGCATAAGGCTTCTTTTCCCCCTCTACCTTTCTACATAGGGGCTTACAAATTCTCAAGGGTGGCCTCAGCCGAGGAGTTTGTTCAGGAGTTGAAAGCCTTCCACTTCGGCGAGGTGATCTTCCACAGGAATGACAGGAAGGGAAAAGTGGCCGAGCATTGTAAAGAGATTTATGCTCATTTTGAGTACGCTCACTATCATGATGCCGAGGAAGAAGTATTCAGAGGCATCAGCAACATGGCTGAGCTGCGAACCTTTCGCCAAGGCAGTGGAGCAAGTTCTAGCTCTACTGGGACCCAGGAAAATAGCCAGCAGAAGGAGAAAGAAGCCGATGATGCCCGAGCCAAAGAAGAACAAAGGTTGAGAGAGGAAGCAAGGGCACAGCAGGAAGCTGAGGAAGCGAGGTTGCTGCAAGAGGCTGAAGTTGTCAGATTGCAGTAAGAAGCAGAAAGTGAGAGGCTACGAAAAGAAGCTGAGGAAGCCCAGCAGCAAAAGGAGACTGAAGATGAAAGACAGCAGAAAGCTGAGGAAGAAGAGAAAGGGCAACGAGCTGAGGTAGAGCGGAAAGCAGAAGAAGAGCTTAAAGCAGGAGAAGATGCCCAGGCAGGTGGCTCCAGTGCACAGGACATGGAAATTGACATACCTCAAACAAGTGTCTCTGGCACTCAAAATGTGGAGGCGGACACAGCACAGGCAGGTGGCTCTGGTACCCAAAATGTGGGAACAGATCCAGCTCAAGTAGTCCATACCCCACCAGCGGAAGTAGAAATAGACATTATGGATCTCCCAATCGTCCTGTACACTCCATCAGGAGAACATACCGTGTCTAGATGGGATGATTTTGTCTATGATAAGAAGAGGAAGGCAATGGTCCTTAAATCGAAAGAGAGGATCAAAAGACTCTTCCAGGAGAATATCATCACCCACCGGGAGATCACTGTGATGCGGAATACAGATAAGGATCCCTTAGCTATGGCCTCCGCCACTGTAGAGACAGCAAAAGCATCACTAGACAATGTAGGTGATATAGTTAGAGAAAATGAATCGACAAAGAGGAGAGCTCGTATGCT
This sequence comes from Larix kaempferi, assembly GCA_027924585.1. Classification (NCBI taxonomy): domain Eukaryota; kingdom Viridiplantae; phylum Streptophyta; class Pinopsida; order Pinales; family Pinaceae; genus Larix; species Larix kaempferi. The sequence continues at coordinate 649,885 of BSBM01000925.1, read as the reverse complement.
ACAACATACTATGGCTAATGAGCAAGCCTACAGGGGTCTTGTGGTGAACAAGTATAATCGCCTGTCTGTCGAGCATAAAGAGCTATCAGACAAGTATAACCAGCTGGAGGAAGAAAAGGAACAACTATCAGTCTTGATGATGATTGTGGAAGCAGAAAAGAACGATGCAGGAGACAGAGTGTCCCAGCTAGAAGCAGACAAGCTGGCATTAGCTGAGCAATTAGAGCAAGCTGAGAGCAGAACGATGGACATGTCTCCCTTCCATGAGCTGTCCTGCAGCATCCTGAAGCAAATATATGACACTTAGGAGCTAATCATGGATGAAGTTTGCAAGCTCAAGGCCATGGTGGTCAGATTAAAAGAGGTTAATGTAGAGGCCCATAGGCTTAAAGCTAAGCACAAGAGGGTTAAGGAAAATATCCTAAGCCATATAGAATGGCGAAAAGGAAAGGTGGATTTCCCCACACATCTCCCATTCAAGTCTGTGGAGGGTTTTAATGAAGACATAGCCCTTTTGGACTTCTGCAGAAACTGTGGCAGTAAGCTAATGGCCAGTGTACAAGGGACAATGGATAGGATCAACGGTCTGTATCAAAGAATCCAGGGAGTGCATGATAGGTGCAAATTCAGTTTCCCACAATCCCTCGATGATTTCCCGGGTGAAGAACAACGCTTGGCTGAACTGAAGGAAGAACTAGGCATCCAAGCTGAATATGTGAAGAAAATTGATGTCCTAGCAATTGATGACCTCCAACATTATATTGGAATGTCATCAATCCACAGCCATTTGCTTAAAGAAGTGCATCAAGCTGCGGTGATAGAAATTCAAGGCATTGGAGCAAAGCTTAGAAAAAATGTGACTTCTCAGAAAATCTTGCTCCCTGCTTCCGCAAATGTAGTCATAAGGGACACTGGTGTGTGGTATAGCTACATTGCAGAAGAGGAGAAGAAGGCAGAAGTAACAGCTGTGACAGCAAATCCAGACTCTTCTCTTCCAGCAGCAACAGCTGTGGCAGCTAGCTCGATTTCCTCTTTCCCAGCAGTGACAGAAACTCCAGCTGGCTCGATTTCTTCTTCCCAGGCAGCAGCAGCAGCAATAGGGGGTTCGAGTGCCTCTCCTCAGGCAGCAGCAGCAGCAACAGTTGGATCGATTGTTCTCTTCCAACTGAAGCACACGCATAGGAGTGAAGGCGCTGATTTAGAGCGTTAATTCTGATATTTTGTATTTTGGGCTTTTCATATGTGTAAAAACGTGGAAGCTATGGGACAGCTGTCCCTATTTTCTTTTAAAATAATTTCTATAAAGAGAAAAGGAGTCACATTTTTTTCTGTTATAGAAGAAAATTTCTGTAGATGACAAGTGTAAAAGGCCAGGTGGCATCCCAAAGGGCAATTTTGTAATTATAAATAGAAGTTAGGAAGGAATGAACAGGACTTTTGGCAGGGAATTATTTTCAGACCTGTACGAGCTATCTTGTATATGTTCTAAGAAAATAAAATCTTCTAATAAAAGCCTGGAGATGGACGTTTTGCATGGGAATGAAGAATGGATGTATATTGGATTATTCTGGTGACTTCCATACTTTAATGTGAGATCTTTCTTGCTGTCTGAATTATTTCTTTGTAACTAATGATTTTACTCCTTTCTGTGCAGACGAATTCTCTGTTTCATGAGTAATGAATGTGTTTCATATTAAATTAGAAGCTATCTTCTGATATCTCTCATCTTTGATGTAGCTTTACCTTTAAGATTTAATGGCTATCTGTTCTTTCTTTAAGATATCTCCTACAGCTCATTGCTCATGCTTTTAATTCGCTCCTTGCAGGGATAGTTAGATTTATTTCAGTCTTAAACTTAGATCTGTTTTTCCAGTCTTGCATTTATATTAAACTTAGACTAGGCACTTGCATATCATTATAAAACATAAAATTCAAAAAAGAAAGGTGGATCGGGCCATAACCGGTATAATTGGAATAAAACTCCAAACCCACGGTTGTCGGAACCGCTAACCGGACGGATTCCCTATACCAAACGGTAGATAATCTAATTGGGAGAATCTATCGGGGAGAATCCCTTTCTGATTGATGCTACGATATCCGAGGCATCAACACGTATGTAGGTATTCAAGCAAAAATACAAGAAGCGTGGGTGTTGGTGGCAATGCCCTCCACATCAATCCATGGACATGACATAGTTCTTTCCATTTTTTGGTTCCTATGTTGATTTGGTTTCTCTATGGGAAATATAGGGGTGGTTACTCCGTACTTCTTAGATAAATAAAAGATGTGGATAAATGTCAGCTATAAATCCCTATGGTGAAATCTAAATGGGAGGTATCATTGTAACATATAAAAATTGTATATGATATTATAAAAATATATTTTATTGTATGATATTATATAAATATATTTTATGAATATTGGTAAGGTAAATAAGTTTTTATTTTAGTTCAAATGGTTAGTTTAATTCAAGATACTACTCTTATCTCAACCCAGTTTTTAGATTTTATTATTAATTTAGGAATTGAGAATGTGATTAAAAAAAATAATTTATTGATGCTTTTACATAATAGTTATGGGTTCATATTTTTTATACTTTACACAACTCTCTCATATTTAATTGCAGAAATGTCTCTCCTCACTTAAATATTAAAAAACATTATTGAATATATGTGGAGAGGATAATAATATTTATTCCAATCATCGAAGTTAAACTCAATTCACACATTGGAAAGATCTTGAAGATAATTTTATGTTAGCATAAATAATTTATTATTATGAAAGAGAATGGAAAATGAATCATTGAACCATGATTGATACCTCAAACCACCACATATATTTGACCTCCATTGCTAATATGGGTGTGCTCAGAATGTTTTGCACATAAGGGGTAGGTCTCGGAGACTTGACCATTATAAGGGAAGGGGAAATGGAAGTAAGCTCTAAATGAATCTTTTAGGGATCACGAGCCATGAACAAGGATTCAACCCACCATGTGGGGCCTCTAAAAGGTATATTCAACCTCCAAGTGGAGAATGGTTTCTATAATAATGCCTTGGATAATAAGGATTGGTCTTAAATACTTTTCAATCGATGGGAGAGGAAAATAAGGGCGATGAAGCTTCTATGGACCTAGGGTCATGAACAAGGCCACAAACCACAAAACATGCCCTCTAGAGGAGATCATTGTCCTTAGAGTGGAATAAGGGTGCCAATAAAAGGTTTTATGTAGTAGGGATGGGTCTTGAACAATAGTTGGAGGAGAAATTAAGGGAATTAGACCCTAAATTATAATTCTTGAGCTAAAGGGTCATGATCAAGGTCTTGAAACACAACATATAGACCCTTTAAAGTGAATTTTCGGCATATAAATGGGATATAAGTTCATGATCAAAAGTTTTTGCATGATAGAGATGGGTCTTAAGACCTTGAACATAATAAGGAATTAGGAATTAGCCATGTTTGAGGGAGGAAAATAATTCCTTGGTCCCTATATGAATCCTTTAAATATCAAGGGACACAAATAATGTCATAAGCCACATAACATGTTCTATGCAGGGGCCACAAATAATGTCATAAGCCACATAACATGTATCCTTCAAGATATGGGTAATATTACAACATTTTGTGCATTAGGATCAATCTCAAAGCCTTAACCATGATTTGGGGATAAATCGATGGAATTAGACCCTAAATGAATATTATTGGGCTAATTGTGATGATCAAGGCCTTGAATTGTGATGCAGGCCCTCTAAAAGTGATATTTTACATGCGAGTTGGATAGGGGTACCAATAGGAGTTTTTGTGTAGTAAGGATGGGTCTTAGGTCCTTAACCATGATTAGAGAAGGAAAATAAGGTCATTAACCCATAAATGAATCTTAGAATTTTTACAGGACATTAAATATTCTTCTAGCCACCACAAAAACCCTTTAGAAATTACATTTGTCCTTAAGTGGGATATGGGTAACATTAGAAATTTCTGCACATGAGAAATGGGCTTTGGGCCTTTGGTCCAAAATGAAGCTAATAGAGGCTCAATCCCCTAAACCAAACCTTAGGCCACCACACATACCCAAATCATTGGCCTCTCAGTGGGACACATGCATCGTTAAGAGATTCTATGTAGTAGGAATGGGTCATGGGGTCTTAACCATGGTCGACAAAGGAAAACAAGGGCCATAAGATACAAATTGACTAGGTAGTTATGATCATTGCCAAGAAAACAAACCATACTTTTATGACTTTAGATTAGAGCACACACTTAAAAGAAAAGAACACAAAGATTACCTACATACTATATAGCTTGTATACAACAACACATTGAATTTTCAATTGAAATTACGCATTAAATTTTCCATGTAATTGAATTGGAATGTGGAAATTGTAAGTGAATTGTAATGTGTAGACAACATAATGCAAAATGTTAATTTCAATTTTCAATTTCAAATGTATTCTAATTTTAAATTTTGATTTCAAATACAATTGAGTTCATTTAAAATACATCTATACAATGTAAAATTTAAAAATTTAAATTTTAGGTTGTACAATGTATTCTAATTTAAAATTTTTATTTCAAATTCAATTATAATGTAATTCAAATTGAACTTGTAAATTGGAACAACACATTGAATTTTCAATTGAAATTACACATTAAATTTGAGATTTTAATTTTAAATTGTAATTGAATTGGAATGTGTAAATTGTAATTGAATTGTAATGTGTAGACAACATAATGTAATTGCAATTTCAATTTTTAATTTCAAATGTATTCTAATTTTACATTTTGATTTCATTTATGCAATTGTAATGTAGTTGAAAACGAGCTTTTAAATTGTAATTGATTTCGAATTGAAATTACACATTAAATTTGAAATTTTACATTGTAATTGAATTGGAATTGTAATTTCAATCTTAAAACATAATGAATGTATTCAATTCTAAATTTTGGAAGATGTTCTATAATGTAGTCGAAATTTGCATTTTAAATTTAACTAAATTGTAACTACACATTAAATTTGCATTTGAAACAACAAAACATAAATTTGTAACTGTAATAACTATATCCAAATCTAATATAAAAAACAATCGATTTCAAATCAGATACAAAATACACATGAAGACATCAATATGATAAAATATACAAAATATCCAAAAGTCCATATCCAAAGTCCATGTATAAATGATAGAAATCCATATCCAAAACATGAAAACGTATACATAGATCATCCAAACACATGAAAATATCCAAAACATGGAAATGTATAGATCATCAACTCATTGGCCACCACCCCCACGAGGCCTGTGATCGTCCCTCTGACTGCCCTCATGTGCAGTAGCCCGCTGCTATCTCTGAGACGCTAAACCCTCAAGGAATTCCTCCATATCCATCGTGTCAAAGGTGATATCTGGGATCTGGGTAGGAATACAGGTAGATGGCTCTTCATCAAGACCATGTACTCGAGCTGCATCCCAACCATATGTGAAATCCATTATAGAATTAACACCCACCCGTAGCGATGCCTGTGTAATATTGCATTACATGTAATAAGTTAGATTTATTAAAAATTAAAACTATTTAACATAATTTAAAATTTATCCGTCAAAAATTGAAACATAAAGTACAAAAATCAATTACTAAATGTGACTATATAACATGAATTGGAACATAAATTAAAACTCACATATGTGTCTGAACCCGGCTTGTGAGGACTTTCGCGGTCCTCATGTCCATAATCAGGATCTACCCCCTTTCCTTTTCCCTGTACAATTTGAAATTCATTTGAAGTTAAGATCTAAAACATAAAATCTCGAAAATTAAGAAATAAAACACAAATTATTTAAACTGAGAAATAATATTCAAACAAAAATTAAATTGGAACATAAATTATAACTTACCTCGACTACTGTCGTCTACGAGTGGGGACGAGCAGATGGACCAACCGATGGCTCGCTACCAAAGAGTTGATCCATGAATGGGGTCCCCTGCATGGATCAATAGAATACAACTCCCTTAAGTATTATTGACCATTCAATTTGCGACACTAATATGATGTAACATGAAGAACATATATAGATAATTGTACAAAAGTATACCTGTCCCATAGCGACGCATCTATGATACAACTGAAAGTATGCATCTCGGGCTAACTCAGCATACCTCAGTAGGGCCTCGCCATCAAAACTCCTGAGCATGTCACTATGGACATACTCTATCTCTCGCTCTATAGGTGGAGGGGGTGGTCTAGATGCCTCTCCATGTGCAGCAACAATAGCACTACCGATGGCAGTGAACAACGACTCTGCAATGTCCTGTCTAGCCTCTACAGCAAGCTGGGATCATTGTGCCACATCCTCCGACCTGATAACCATCCTGTCTAGAAACGGTACCAACCTCAAAGTAGGTGGCATGAAGGCAGGGTCTCTTCGAGCTCTGAGACGTTGGTAGGAGCGTCCCCTACCAGCCCCATAGAACATGGACCCTGTGCTAATGTAATCCCGGTGCATGTCCAAAACAAACTCTGCATAAACATGTTTTTCAAAGTACAATGGGACCTGGTCATGGCGGGGGAACATGCCCCACGCTCTGACAAATCTATCATATAGATGTGGTGCAGTGACCTCCAACTTAAACTCCCTGATTCTAAGCAATTGACCGGCAGCGCAGTCAGGTGGGATGTCGAACAAAGCACCCTTGATGTCATGCCCTCTTATGGTGACTTTGACATCATCCCATTTGTGGATCCCAATGACATCCTGTCTCCTCCTCTGGCATGCATGACGCCAAATGTCACTGAGAGGTCCTACCCTCTTGTAGAGGGCCAACATCTCATCAACTACTAATAACATCATGGACAAATATCTCTGTGTGGGAGAATCCTCCCTCAATGCGCAAATACATGAGGTCACCCACTCTCGCTGGGATGTGATATCAGCGAGAGTGATCTGTGCGACATCATCATCATATGATCCCCTTGACAGCGCACCTGCGATCCAAACCGAAACACAAATGTTACTAAAAATATATATTATAACATGCAACTGAAATTCAATGCATTATATACTAAACATTTACTGAAAATGTGCTAACAAAAAATGCGCACCTGATGCACTTGTGTCTTGTTGCACATCCTCCGCCGTGGGATCCACCTGTATGTCATCGGGATGAACTGACACACTACCTCTCCTGCTGCCGCCACCAATGGCAGCCTACCCCGGCCTGGCATCACTCCTTGGTGAACGGGAGCGCTGTCGATGGCCACCCTGTTGGGCGATGTCAGATCCTCTCATGCTTCGCAGAGCACGAAGCAATGAATCTCTCTCTTCAGGACTCTCTGCATCACATTCCAATTTCTAATTCTAATTTTCTTTCAAATTTCACATTTAAAATTCAAATTCCATTCCAAATTTCACATTTCAATTTCAAATTCTATTCCAAATTAAACATTTCAAATTCAAATTCAAATTCAATTCAAATTTCAAATTCTATTTCAAATTTCACATTTCAAATTCAAATTCAAATCAAATTCAAATTCCAATTTAAATTTCAAATTTCAAATTCAATTCCAAATTCAATTTCAATTCCAATTCAAATTCAAGGCCACCATTGGACTAGAGTTTGCTCCTATTGATCCTTAACCATCGAGTGAGAGGAAGGTTCCTACAATCATTGTTTTAGATGATGACAATGTTTCTTAGTTTAGCATTATTTCTTAGGGATCATAGGCATATATGAATTTTGGTTTTTTTAAATAATCTTTAAAACATAAGAGAATGGCGATGAACTCATATACTTGTAAAAAAAGGAAATATCTAATTATTTTCTAGTTCACTAAATAATTAGTTATTTACTTCTTAGTTTAGTCTTGTGTGTTGGTGTTTGAAATCATTTGCATCTATGTTTATAGATTATGTCTTGTATTTGTGAAAGTATCAAAGGAGTTCAATGTTATGTTTTGGATTTGTGAAAGTATCAAATAAACATTATTACATAGAATACATTGAGTAGAAATTTCAATCAAAGTCTCGACTCTTCATGCACAAGCATGAGTCCCACTTGGATTAGGCAAGAACTAAGAAGAAGAAAATTGGGGTCATTTGGTGGCTTTAAAAGTTGTTTGACTAAACCAACTTGAGATTCTATTTGACTAAACAAAATTGAGGTGTTGTTTGGCTAGATCAATTCACATCAAACCATTGTCAAATTTTCAAATCTTTTGACGTGATTTGGATAAACTTGGTAACTATGGAATAGGTATTTCTTCTATTCTATCATGATTTTCTCCACTGCAAATCTAGAAATGGAGGTTTATGGAGGCATCTTACAATCACCAATGTTTGCAAAAAAATTGCTACTGCATCAGTGGCTTAGAGAGGGCTTAGAAAGTAAAGGATTTAAAGAAGAAATAGGTCTAAGAAGCAATTTTTTTCTCAAGAAACCATTTCCTAACTCTACAAATAAGAACGGGCACAACAATGAGGTTGTTCGTCCCATCCTCACTTTTATGTTGTTTCCTCAGCAAAATGTGAACCCTTATTATGTTTCTAGTAATCGAGCTTTGTCCTCCTCAAATCTTATTGAATCTTTTAAATCTTCAATTTATATCCAATAATTTATTTCCAAATTTTCAATCAATTAGTTCTTGTGAAGTTAGGGTTACATGGCACTTGTGTCAACCTAATCCTTTATTTCCCTTTTCCACATCTCCATTGGGATGGTTTTGGTCATCAAACCATTAAGGGGTCTATTTCTATCTATGGATTTTGGCTTCTCACATTAGCTATGGATTCTTACTTTGTGTAACATACCTAGTAGCCTCTTTTCACTATTGATTCCATGGGGCACTCCATAATCCACCATCACCACATTGAATTTCTTCACTATGGTACCATTATGTAACCTCAACATTCTTATAATAAACTAATTACAAAATACATATGTTCGTTAATGGAGATTATGCAAAGTTAATTTAACAATGCACTCCATTTATGAACCCATAAATATAAATACAAACTTATGCATGCAACCATATGTCACATTCAATATAAATTCCACATCATATTTTATAATTAAAAGAGCATGCATGCATTAGGAACACATGTGCATTCTTAAAAGTGATACATGATTCTAAGCATACAAATAGTAGGAACATGTGCATGTTGCTTTGTGTATATACAAACAAACAAAATAAGCTTGATTACTATTTTTTATTTGACCCTCCCATACCAACAACAAATTTTGTATAAGGAGGTAATATGAGCTTGTTCTAGGAGGACCTATAGTCATCCATTGCCAATTTCCAAGGAGCATTTCCATAAGTTTTATTTGTCTAGCCATTTTTATAATTTTTACATTTTAGAAATGTCCATATTTTTGAAAAGGTGTTTTTATTGTTGAATTGTAGTTTGTATTCCACAAAGATGGTGGAAAAATCTAATCCAAACACATGTAGTCTAGTCCAGAAAAATGCATTTGTAGTGGCTTATCATTCAGAGACATCATCTAATGATGTTAGGCCACCTAATGTTGGGAATTTTTGTTAGAAAAACAGGATCGCAGAGCAATAACAATAAACAGAAATGCAAATATAATCACACATACACATTACAAGAGAGACACAGATATATCGTGGTTCACCCAACTTGGGCTACGTCCACACTGAATTTGCCAGTCCTTATTATTATTACCGTCCAGCAAGTCGAAGGGATACAACCTGCAGCACAACCGCTGCACTTCCTCTTCTCTGTTTTACAGTCTCTCTCCAGATCTCAAAAATATTTACAATGCATAAAACCTAATACATCAACCCTAGCCGTATTACAATGTCCTTCTTTTATAAGGGAAATACAATGGGAAAATACCACGGGATACCCAAAACCATGGGCCCGCAAAACAGCTGGCGAAAACAGCCCCAAAAATTTCTTCGGGGGCGTTGCCCCCGAACCCCCATTTCTCGGGGGCGCTGCCCCCGAACCCCCGCCGGGGGACCGCTGGCCCCCAGACCCCCCAGCCAGGGGGGATGGGCCCCCCTGGAACCCCGTGGGGGGGCGATGCCCCCCCGCTGGGGTGAGTGTACAGTCCACCTACACATCATATAGAACTGGGGTACAAACACGGCTAATACAATATCATCTATGAGACTAGAAGATCTGGCTCCACAACCAACAATCTCCCACTTGGAGACTGATCACAACAACTCCACCGCTGCTGCACTTGCTGGACTTGGACTTGGCAAATTTCTCCTCTTCACCTTCATGCTAGAAGGCCAACTGAAACTGAGCACGAACTCAGTTTCTCTCTGGTCACTACCTTTGTGAACATGTCTGCAGGATTCTGGCTAGTATGTATCTTTTCCAACTTTAACAGTTCATCTTCCAGAACAGAGCGTATGAAATGGTACTTGAGTTGTATATGTTTAGTCCTGGAATGGAATGCTGAGTTCTTTGCAAGATGAATGGCACTCTGGCTGTCACTATACAGTCTGCTATCCTTCTGCTTCTTACCCACTTCCTCCATAAACCTCTGCAACCAAATCATCTCTTTACTAGCCTCTGTAATGGCAACATACTCTGCTTCTGTTGTTGAAAGTGCAACAACCTTCTGTAGTTTCGAAATCCAGCTTACTGCTGTTCCACCTACAGTAAACACATACCCTGTGGTACTCCTCCTGCTATCCTTGTCACCTGCCATATCTGCATCAACATATCCCTGTAGAACAGTGTCTGAACCTCCAAAACATAATGCCTCAGTGGTAGTACCTCTCAAATACCTGAGAATCCACTGTACTGCCTTCCAATGTTCTTTACCTGGATTGTTCATATATCTGCTCACAACTCCCACTGCATGTGCAATATCTGGTCTTGTGCACACCATGGCATACATCAAGCTGCCAACTGCTGATTGATAGGGAACCTTGGACATGTAATCTATCTCTTCTTGTGTCTTGGGACACATTTCCTTACTTAGACTGAAATGGCTAGCCAAAGGTGTACTTACAGGTTTTGCATTCTGCATTCTGAACCTCTCCAACACCTTTTGTATGTACTCACTTTGAGACAATGTCAATTTGCGATTTTTCCTGTCTCTCATTATTCTCATACCAAGGATTTGCTTTGCAGCACCCAAATCCTTCATCGCAAATGAATTAGCTAGCTTCCTTTTGAGTACATTTATATCCTGCATGTCAGACCCTGCAACAAGCATGTCATCCACATACAATAACAAGATAATATATCTTCCATTGTCTAGCTTCTTGAAATAAACACAGTGGTCAGAATGACATCTACTATAACCTTGTTCTGTCATAAACCTGTCAAACTTTAGATACCATTGCCTTGGAGCTTGCTTCAAGCCATACAAGCTCTTTTTCAACCTGCATACCAGATCCTCCTTACCTTTGACTTCATACCCTTGTGGCTGCTGCATATATATTTCTTCCTCCAAATCCCCATGGAGGAAAGCTGTTTTTACATCTAATTGTTCAAGATGCAAATCTTCTACAGCCACTAGACTTAAGATAGTCCTAATTGAAGTCATCTTAACAACAGGAGAAAATATTTCATCAAAATCTATACCTTTCTTCTGTGCAAACCCCTTTACAACAAGTCTAGCCTTGTACCGCTTCTTACCTCCTTCTTCTTCCTTCAACCTGTAAATCCATTTGTTTTGCAATGCTCTTTTACCAGCAGGCAATTTAACCAAATCCCAAGTCTGGTTTCCTACCAATGAGTCCATCTCCTCATTCATGCCTTGCTCCCACTTCTTTCTAGTTTCCACCTGCATTGCTTCTTCATAACATTCTGGTTCACCAGAATCAGTCATCAATAAATAATACATTGAAGGAGAGTATCGTTCAGGGAGTCTACTTAACCTGGTAGATCTTCTTACAGTTGCAGGAGTTTCAGGTACTTGCTGCTGCTCTTGATTTTCTGGCACCTTCGGAACTTCATTTTCTTTAACTTCATCAAGCACTATGTACTCTGTGCTTTCCTTTTCCTGTTTCTTTCCCTGCAACTGATCTTTATACATGACCTTTTCATTGAATATCACATCTCTACTCCTGATGATTTTGTTATTTTCATAATCCCATAAACGATAACCAAATTCATCAACCCCATATCCAATAAAGGTACATTTCTTGGATTTAGCTTCAAGCTTTGTTCTATTTTCTTTATCAATATGGACAAATGCTTCACAACCAAACGTTCTCAGAAATGAGTAGTTTACCTTTTTATCTGTCCATGCTTCCTCTGGAATACCACCATCCAAAGCACTTGAAGGTCCTCTGTTTATTAAATAAACAGCAGTATTTACAGCATCCGCCCAAAACTGTAAGGGCAACCCTGCATGTAGTCGCATACACCTTGCACGCTCCATGATCGTTCTGTTCATCCTTTCTGACACACCATTTTCCTGTGGTGTTCCTGGGACTGTCTTCTCTCTACGAATCCCATGGTATGAACAGTAACTATCAAACTCGTTTCCGCAGTACTCACCTCCATTATCAGATCTGAGACACTTCAATCTTTTTCCTGTCTCATTCTCAACCAAAGCTTTCCACTTCTTAAAAGTAGCAAACACATCAGATTTCTGTCTAATGCAATAAACCCAAGTTTTTCTAGTTGCATCATCAATAAATGTAACATAATAATGAGAGCCACCAAGAGATTGTACCTGAGCTGGTCCCCATACATCTGTATGCACAAGCTCTAATTTTTCATTCTTCTTCTGTTTCCCAACCCTGAGAAATCTGACTCTCTTCTGTTTTCCATAAACACAGTTTTCACAGAATTCCAAACTTACCTGCTTCAAATCCGGCAGCAACTTCCTTGAGTGGAGAATCTGCATCCCCTTCTCACTCATGTGGCCAAGCCTATGATGCCACAATGCTGTATCTGTTCCTGTGGATGCTAAAGAGATAGAATGGTCAGTATTATGAGGACATAAATACAACGTACCTACTCTGTCTCCTTTTGCTATCACCATTGATCCTTTAGTGATCTTCCACCACTTTTCTCCGAACGTAGATAGACAGCCGCCATCTCCCAACTGCCCTGTTGAGATCAGATTTCTTTTCATAGCAGGAATATGCCTAACATCTTTCAACAACCAATCAGTTCCATTCTTAACTTTTATCCATACCTTACCCATTCCAACAATTTTACATGGCTCATCATCACCCAATAAAACATGTCCAAAATCGCCAGGAACATACTCATGAAAGTATTTCCTATGGGGTGTAGCATGACATGAAGCTCCTGAATCTACTACCCAATAATCACTAGTATTATCTAATGCAAGAATCAAAGCATCTTGTAACACATCACCTGCTACATTTGCTTCCTGGGTAGTCTCCTTCTGTGCATCTCCTTTCTTCTTTAGAGATTTGCAGTCTTTCTTCAGATGTCCTTTCTTTCCACAGTTCCAGCACTCTATCTTTCCCAGTCTAGACTTAGATCTGCCCGTTTTAGACTTTCCACGATTACCTTGGCTCTTTCCTCTCTCCTTTTGTCTTCCTCTGCTCTCCATGGTCAACGCATTTCCTGATGTCTCACCTGTGCTTTTTCTTCGCATTTCCTCGCTAAGAATAACACCAATAACATCATCAAATTTCAAGGTGTTTGAACCAGAGACAGAGTTACTTACAGCCATGACCAAGCTATTCCAGCTTTCTGGCAATGAACACAAGATTAGAAGAGCCCTAACCTCATCATCAAAGGTCACACTTACAGAACTTAGCTGATTTGTAACCGTATTAAACTCATTTAAATGATCAGTAACAGATCCACCTTCAGACATCTTCATATTAAATAAACGCTTCATTAGAAATACCTTGTTGGAAGCCGAGGGTTTTTCATACAGCTTACCCAATGCTTTCATCAAACCCTCTGTTGTCGTTTCTTTTGAGATATTGAAAGCCACCGACGAAGCCAGGCTCAACCGTATTGTTCCCAGATCCTTTCTGTCAAGAACCACCCATTCTTCGTCCTTCATAGTCGTCGGCTGCTTTGCTTTTCCTCCCAATGGTAGGTATAGATCCTTCTGGTACAGATAGTCCTCCATTTGCATCTTCCATAACCCGAAGTTTTGGCCGTTAAACTTTTCGACCTTAAACTTTCCTTCTTCTACCATTGCTCCCACTCGAACCAGAAACCCTAGCTTCCTGCGGGTTTAACTGCCAAATAGACCTTTGGCTCTGATACCAATTGTTAGAAAAACAGGATCGCAGAGCAATAACAATAAACAGAAATGCAAATATAATCACACATACACATTACAAGAGAGACACAGATATATCGTGGTTCACCCAACTTGGGCTACGTCCACACTGAATTTGCCAGTCCTTATTATTATTACCGTCCAGCAAGTCGAAGGGATACAACCTGCAGCACAACCGCTGCACTTCCTCTTCTCTGTTTTACAGTCTCTCTCCAGATCTCAAAAATCTTTACAATGCATAAAACCTAATACATCAACCCTAGCAGTATTACAATGTCCTTCTTTTATAAGGGAAATACAATGGGAAAATACCACGGGATACCCAAAACCATGGGCCCGCAAAACAGCTGGCGAAAACAGCCCCAAAAATTTCTTCGGGGGCGTTGCCCCCGAACCCCCATTTCTCGGGGGCGCTGCCCCCGAACCCCCGCCGGGGGACCGCTGGCCCCCAGACCCCCCAGCCAGGGGGGATGGGCCCCCCTGGAACCCCGTGGGGGGGCGATGCCCCCCCACACCCCCCCGCTGGGGTGAGTGTACAGTCCACCTACACATCATATAGAACTGGGGTACAAACACGGCTAATACAATATCATCTATGAGACTAGAAGATCTGGCTCCACAACCAACAATTTTTCCAAGCTATCCATTATGGTTCCAAGCCAATTTATCTTCATTGATGCTCACATTGTGGACATACTTTTCATGGCCTAAGAGAGGATCCTATTTAGGACAATTTCTTGGATGAGGTTAGTATGCCATAATTTTTATACTTTCTTTGCTTATATATTTATTGTTGCATTTGACATTTAGTATATATGAATTTAAAGTATTTGTAACTGTATTTGTATTTGGTGTGTGTAATTGCTATGAGATAACACCCTTACATCTAGGCGACATGATGCCCCATCTCCTGGACTTTATGTAGCAATCAATGGATCTTGTTCCCTTGGGGATCCTCACTCCCAAGTATTATACACAATAAAATAACTATTATACTTTTAAACCTTTTAACTATTTTACAATTTTATTTTTTAATAAAAATAATAAATTACTAATAATCTTATTTGATGATTATTAAAAAATGTTAACTATGCCATGAAATCAATGTAATAAGATACAACTTCCATTTTTGTCTCACATTGATTAGGAATGGCACTTTGATAAGGAGTTGTCTAAAAAATTGACGATTTGGCTTGGACGAGGGATTTTCACTGGAATCTGACATTTTTTATTTTGCAAAATCTAAACTCGTTACAATATTAGGTGGTTGGATGATGCTACATGAGTTGGTTATGTTGGCAAGTTGTTAGGTTATGGTTATGATTAATAATATATGATTATATATTTTATTAATATTATTTTTTTAATTTTTTATATTATATTATTAATATTAAATATTATTTTTTTAAATAAATTAAGTAAAAATTAATAAATAATATATGATTATATATATTATTAATATTCATTTTTTAATTTTTTATATTATATTATTAATATTAATTTTTAAATTTTTTATATTATATTATTAATATTAAATTTTTTTTTTAAATAGATTAAGTAAAAATTAATAGATAATATATGATTATATATATTATTAATATTCATTTTTTAATTTTTTATATTATATTATTAATATTCATTTTTTAATTTTTTATATTATATTATTAATATTAATTTTTTCTGATGTTATATTGGTAGGTTTAGAGTTATAGGTTAAGTAATTTAATATATGATTTTTTTTTCAATCCTCTTGGCGTTCTCAAAGGATTGAAAAAAAATGGGCAGCATTTCTGCTTGTAAAAACACATTTTAAAATAAAACCGGTAGCATTTATGCGGTGAAATGCTACCGGTTGATATAAACAAAAATAAATCAAATAATTTAAACAAATAACTGCAAACTAAATTCAAAACCCTAAATTTATTTCAAATTTCAAATGGTTTTGGTTTGAAAGGGATTTTTGTTTTAGTTTCAAATGGTTTTTTTTTCAATTAATGTGGTTTCAATGGTGGTTTTCGGTTTCAATCTTCATTTAGTTTCAATGGCTACATCCTAACCAATCCATTAAAACCAAATAAAAACTAGATTTTATCAAAAACCCAATTTTATACAACACAAACAAAATATAATTTTTTTTTAAATAACAAAACATTGGATGAATTCTACCCACCTGGTGGAATAGAAGACATGGTGGAGGCCCTGTGGTGAGGTGGCATCGCTGTGGTGAGGTGGCGTGGGCGTGAACTCGATCGAGGGAGTCCGGATGCGTCAGATGCGTTGTTGTGGCCGTTGCTCTCGATTACTTGTAGAAATAGGGTCGGTCGGCCCGGCCGGGCCCTATTTTGTTTTTTTTCATGTCGCATACCCTCGATCGAGGGTTTGAAATACCCTCGATCGAGATCTGTTGAATCCCTTGATCGAGGTATTTTTAAACCCTCGATCGAGCATTTGAAACCTCGATCGAGGGCTTTAAAATACCTCGATCGAGGGTCCGAAAAACAATTTTTCCCCATTCGATCCGCCAAAAATGGTGAACCACATTCGTGGATTCACCCTCCATATATATCTTTGTGAATCAAGTCATTACTTCTGTAATGTTTGGGAATTTTTCAAAAGAAAAACTTTGATAGGAAAATTAGTAAAATAAGTAGAGTATATATGTCCATAAATCCAAAAAGTTTGGGTTTTCTTAAAAATACTTCTAAAAGTAAAAGTAAAATAATTAGCAAATTATTCATGTATACATGTAAAGTGTATAAACTCTTCAACTATAATTATGACTAATACAAGCACTCAAGATTTATCATGTGGTCTGGATAGACGCAATTGTTTGTTTTTCCTTATTACTTTGTTATAAGTAAGTTTCAACCCAAATTCGATGTGAAAGATTCTTTATCATGATATTTCAGGTGCAAAGTGAAGGCATCATACACATTTATTGTAAAGATTGAAGGCTTTAAGGTATATGCTCTATTTTCAATAATGGCATGTCCTAGTGATGGTATGATCATTAATGTTTGCGATTCGTTTGCCTCTAAACTATGATATGGACCATATGAGGATTGTTTCTTCTAATTGAGGAGTAAATTAAAACAAAGTTGAATCGTAAATATCAAAATGAACAATTTTAAATTTGCTGCAAAAGATTAAAAATTGAGTATACAATTATTTAAACCCAAGAAAAAACAACTTAAAACTATTAAAAAAATCCAATCCACATATACATGAAAAGACAACCAAAACTAAGACAAAGCCAATCCACATATACATGAAAAGACAACCAAAACTAAGACAATTTCAATCATGAAATATTTAATCACACTAAAATCTAATAGCAAAACCATTTGAATCTGCTACATCAAGCAACAACCATAAAAGACGAAACCGTCTATACTTGAAAAACTATCAAAATGTTTTTCTTGTAAACGATAGATTGCTTAAAACATTTCACAATTGGGAAAGCAAATACCTTCTTTGAAAGGGTAAAGGAAATCCCACTTCAATTGCAATGCACCCTGTCTTTATAATGATAGCTTGATTATATTACAAGGATTATCTTTCCTAATCCAACTTTCCATGTTCTTTGCATCCTGCAAGGAATCTCGAAATCACAAATGTGCACGTAAACAGTAAATATTTTCTTCTGCACTAACCTACCAAACCAATACTGGTCAACTCCAACGTGGCTAAACAAGACTACAATGGGAACAAGAACACTAGTCTATAAGGCATCAAGTATCTTTAAAATGTTGTTTCCATGTCAAACACCCATGCCCTCAATTAATTGGAGGCCACCTTTCCCAACTCCTCCAAATTTGTGGTATCAACAACTTAATCCATATGGTAGACTACCAAAAAGTGAGCATTGAAACGGTGGTCATGATGTAAGTCATGCAGGCACAAATGGTGAGGATTGTTAGATGACTCAATTATCCAACAGATTTGGGAAAACGTCTCGACTTGTTGCAGAAATGAAGTGTTAATTCCTTTAAACCATAGTAGCATAATCCGGCTGTATTGGCATTTCACGTACGGAAATTCGGAACAAATTCGAATTCACCGAAAATTTGGTGTAAGTGTAATACGAATACGGATTCTTAGTAATGGAAAATTAAAGTTTGAAAACCAATTTAAAAAAAAAAAACTTAAACACTATAAAACATAAATACCATTCAATTTAAACTTTCTTACTAAAATAATTATTAATAACTAGTTGTCATCACTCACACTTGCTATTAGATTTTGAGCATTAATTCAACATACTCTAGGATCTTTACTGAGAGAATAACATGTACAGCATATCAAGCATATCAAGCATGTATCAAGCAGATCAAGCAATCACATAAGACAATGGACACATGGAGTTTCACTGGGGAAAACCATAAAGGTGAAAAACCCCACAACTTCCTTAGAGATAGAAAGAGCAATGATACAACAAAATACAAGAGATAGTCTTCTACTAGCAGCTACTCCTCCTCCTCAACTAGTGCACCACTTTCCAAGTGATGTAAGAGTGAGTAATGAGATGATCAAATAGAGATCTCCCGATCTCTATTTATACTTGTCATGTCCTGCCCAATAAACTAACAGGACCGACTTGTCTAACTCAGTCTAATAACCCATGGTTACATTAATCCGGGCCGACCCCACACTTGGTGGTCTATTAACCCATCACAACAAGTTATGACACTTGCGACACTTGTCAATACAAATGACGATACTTCCGTATAGAGGAATAATACCGTCTCTATAGGAGTACAATATACATAGGTGAAATACATTCTGAAGTTACATATACATCAACACTCCCTCTTAACTAGGAAGGTATTTCTGGACATAGATATGCTAGCACAAGTCTTCTTCTCTGGATCATCATCACTGGATCATCGTCATCGAATCATCATCATCGTCACCGTCACTGCTGCTACTATCTCAATCAATCTACAATCAACTCATCATAGGAAGTTCTACAAAACCAATCCTTTTTCATACTGGATGTAGGCCCACCACCTGTAGGTCTTCATCATCTACAGAGCCAACCCTTTTTCATGCTGGATGTAGGCCTAGCCTCCATGTAGGTCTTTCAACATCTCTACAAGCAAGCCATCAAGTAGGTACACCTCAGGACTGATTACACTGCCTCTTCAAAACCTGCAAGATCTCCCAGGACTAATTACACTGCCTATGCAAAACCTGCAAGAGAATCTCGGGACTGATTATATGCCTCTGCAAAACCTGTGTACCATACTGTCACATCATCATCTTCAGATCACCTCATCGTCCATGGAGCACAACCCAGATGCACATCACACAGCACTTACACTCACCGGCATGGGAAGACACACCTCAACCATCCGTGAAAGGATCAGCCCTTATATCTACGCCATGGGAAGACACACCTCAACCATGTGAGAATGTCACTGCACTTATATCCATAGCCATGGGAAGACACACCTCAACCATGCTAGGAATGGCACAACACTTATATCCCAGCCATGGGAAGACACACCTCAACCATGCTCGAATGTCCTAGCACTTGTATCGCAGCCATGGAAAGACACACCTCAACCATGCTTGAATGGCCCAGCCCTTGCTTCAACGACCATGGTAAGACAAACTTCAACCATTTCGGAATGACTCCAGCCCTTACATCAACGACCATGGTAAGACAAACTTCAACCATGTCGGAATGGCTCATGTGCATCTGTGTCTCCAGACTCATCACTTCCCCTTGGAAGACATCTCGATCTAAAGTACACCAAGTCTCCCTATGAAGTATTCAAACTTCACTATGTCCAATGGCTTGGTCAACACATCGGCTATCTGCTCGTCCATCGCAACATACAGGAGCTTCACTACTCCTCTCTGCACCATATCCCTAATATAGTGATACTTGATCTCAATTTGCTTCGACTTGTCATGGAACACTGGGTTCTCCGACAACTTCACACAACTCTGGTTGTCACAATATATACAAGTAGCACATAACTAGAGATCAAACAGATCAGACAGTAGCTTCCTAAGCCATACTGCCTCACAACTAGCCAAACAAGTTGCGACATACTCTGCTTCGGCTGTACTTAGTGCCACACAGGACTGCTTCCTGCTAAACCAAGAGATCATACCAGATCCCATAATGAAGTAGCACCCTAAAGTGCTCTTCCGATCAATGGCACTGCCTGCCAAATCCGAATCAACATAACCCTCCAGGTTAAACTTTTGATTCGCCTCATACTTGAGCCCATAGTTAACTGTACCCTTCAGGTACCTCAGAATATGCTTTGCAACTATCAGGTGAACATGTCTCGGATCTGTCAAGTACTGGCTCAAGGTGTTCACCACAAAGCAGATGTCTGGTCTCATATTCGTCAAGTACATCAAGGACCCAATCATCTGACGATACATCCTAGCATCAACTGGCTTAGATGAAGCATCACACAGAAGCTTCAGGTTCGATGCCATAGGTGTGGCCATGGCCTTGCTGTCCATCGTCCCAAACCTCTTCAGGATCTCTACTGCATACTTCCCTTGTCCAAGGAAGATTCCATCTGCACTCTACCACACCTCCATACCAAGAAAGTAGTGCATCATACCCAAGTCCTTCATCTCAAACTCGGCAGCAAGCTTCCTCTTCGTGTTGGTAATCAATCTATCCTCACCTATTACAAACAGGTCATCCACATACAATAGCAGTATCACTGGATTGGATTCCTCAACCTTGTAGTAAAGGTTGGAATCTACTTTACTCTTGATAAATCCCAAACTAGATAGGAATCCATCTATCCTGCCATACTAGGTCATGGGTTCCTATTTCAAACCATACAGGGCTTTCTTCAGTTTGCACACATGTGACTCTCGGTCATGTGTCTCAAACCCGAGTGGCTTCTCCACATACACTTCCTCTTCAACTCCACCATTCAAGAAAGTTGTCTTAACATCCATCTGGTGTACCTTCCATTTCATCACCGCATCTAGAGCAAGTACTTGATCTAATGGAAGTGTATCTGGCTACAGGTGCAAAAGTCTCTTCATAGTCAATTCCTCTTTCTAGGAGAAGCCACGAGCTACAACCTCGCTTTGTATTTCTCCATGCTACCATCTACAGCATGCTTGATCTTATAGATCCACTTGGAAATCACAACAAGCTTCCCTTCAGGTCTTGGGACCACATCCCAAACATGATCGATTGGTACTTCTCGATCATGGAATCCTTTTACTGTATCCCATATCCTGGGAACTTCAGATTCTTCAATATCTTCAATAGATAGTTTTCTTGAACTTCGTTACGAGAACAAATGTTGTAGTCCTTCTTTTGTAGGTGATTGTACGTGATCTTTCCTACAAGTCAAATTCAATTGCATGATTAGAAACTTCTCATTGTTTTCAAAAAAAAATACTTACTCATAAAGACATATGTCATACAGTCAAGCAATTATCTTAGCCAATGCTTCAATACAACATTTATCCATATTCCATAACTTTCTAGATGCCTTCCAATCTCTACCAGAACATTATTAAGAGTGTGCACAACTCCCAACATGTTAGCAAAGAGGTTTCATTCTATATAAGTAGCAATGGAATGTTGTGCAGTACCATAGGCCACTTACCCATTACTTGCATATTAGTAGTATCTTGTTCATCAATGCAATTATTCTAATATGCATAATACACAACCTAAGTCTAGGAACATAAGCATATACATCATTGAATAACATTATTTAAACAAACAGAATATACAAGGAATGACAATTCAAATACTTATCTTTGTTTGTTTGTTGGGTGGACTCCTTCTGAATCTTCCTTGCAGGAGCTGTTGGAGTCCTATTTTGAAGTAACTTCTTCTATTCCTTTCTGTTGTGAATTGTAAGGAGTGGTGAACTCCCTCTTAATCCCTGAATCACTGCATAACTTCTTGAAGTCTTCTGAAGTGAATTCTCCACCATTGTCGGATCTAAAGGTATTGAACTTATTTTCAGTGTGGTTTTCTATCAAGGCCTTGAATTCCTTGAGTTTGCTGAATACTTCATTTTTGTTCTTCAAGAAATAAATCCCAAGTCTTCGTAGATAAATCATCAATGAAAGAACCATAGTATACATACCCACTCAGAGAACTAGATGACATCGGACTGCATACATCGGAGTGGATAGTTTCCAAGATTCTTTTTTCCTTGCTTTCACTGCTTGGAAATGTCTTCGTTGTGTTCTTTCCCTTTGCACAACCTTTTCAAATTCCTTCATGCTTTGTCTTGATTTCAGGAAGACTTTCCAATGCCTTTCTTGCAATTGGAAGTGCCCTATAGTGCATGTGTGAAAGCCTTCTATGCCAAAGTTCACTTGGATCTACTGATTCATGTACCAAGGCTTGTTCTGGATGGCCCTTCAGTTTGTATAAACCTCCCTCTTGCTCTCCAATTACCACTGCATCATCTATAGTTTTACCTTTTGGCCACATTAGGACTTGGCCATCTACAAATGAAACCCTCATGCCTTTTGCATCCAATGCAGATATGGAGAGTAGATTCTTCTTGAGACCTGGAACATATAGTACATCTTTCATCTTCATAGACTTTCTAGAGTCTAGCTTGTAGGAGGCTTCACCACTCCCTTTTATTAATATCCCCAATTTTCACCTTGTGGGGTGATTCATGTTCAGATAGGTTCATAAAGGATTCCTTGAATCCTCTCATGTGTTTAGAAGCCCCGCTATCTATAAGCCAATCATTACTTCCATGAGTAATGGTTCTAGTGAGAGCAGAAATCAAAACATATTCTTCATCACTTGAAGAACCTTCACTATCTTCTCTAGCACTCTTCCTGGGAGGTTCATCATCCTCTGCAGCATGAGCATGATGTCTTCTTTTGATGTTCTTATTTTTGTTCCTGGGACAATTTCTGGAAATGTGTCCCCTTTCATCACAAGTATAGCACCAAATATGAGAGAGATCTTTCATAGATCTTCCAGAGCTTTTCTTCTGTCTTTGGTGATAGTTTTTACCTTTCCTGTGATGAGAGTGCTCCCTTTTGATATTATCTTTCCTGGTGTTTGCTGTGAGAGCTTGATCTTCATTCCCCATTTTCTCTTCTCGAGCTATAATCCGAGCTTCTTCCTATGAGCATTCTTCCCACAGCCTACTGAAAGTGATAAGTTTCCTTCTAGCACAAATTCCTTGGATTAAGGAATCCCATGACCTAGGAAGGCCATTAAGAGTGGTCATTACCACTTCTCCATTTTCTATATCTTCTCCCACGGCTTCAAGTTGTTCTTTTATTTGGGAGACCCTTGAGAAATAAGACTGCATGGTTTCTGCATTATGGATCTTGACATTCTTTAGTTGATTCCTCAAGGTCATCCTCTGATTTATGTTCTTCCCTTCGAATAGCTTGATCAGGGAATCAAACATCTCCTTTGGTGTCTTTAGAGATGATACATGTGGTATGAGATGGTCTTTGATAGAATCAGCAATGATCCTTTTAGCCTTGACCAATTTTTTTTTGTGTAAGGCCTTAGCCTCTTCTTCCTCTGGGATAGGGACCTCTTCACTTATGAAAGTGTCCAACTCATTTTTTTCCAGGATTAACCCAATCCTATACTTCCATGCTCGGAAGTTATCAACCCCTTCAAGCTTATCCTCAAGCTTGGTGTGGTGAGACATCTTTAAAGAGTACTTCAAATGGAAATAGAAAAGATTTAGGTCTTACCACTTGATTTGCTAAAAACTGGATCTGGTCTCGGATTAGGGTTTGTCAGAGAAACCCTAAAAATTCAAACTTTGAATTTCAAACTTCTGAAAGGATAGAAATATGCGCCTTAATGAGTTGATCAGCCTAATATATTCATAATTTGAGATTTGCAAAGTTTCACCCTTCAGAAATGCCTTTCAGTCTTCCTGGATTCACTAGGGAGGATCCTAAATTAGGGTTTGATTTTCTCGGAGCTTCACCCAACCAAAAATCTCATTCCAAATATCTAAACTTCGATTTTTCAAGGAGCTTCCAACTATGTCTTCAAATTTCAGAAATTCCTATTTTTGTGGAAACCTTAATTTTTAGGGCCAAAACTGAAAGTGCTCATAATTGAATTCTGATTGGACAGAAAGATTCTCCTTGATGAGTAGAGTCAATCTACCTTACTGCTTTTCCAAAATCTGTGGAGAGAAACCCAATAAATAAGAAACCCTAGTTTCAGCCACTACACAATGTCTTCTTCTCAGGGAATCTCTGATACCGTGTTAGATTTTGAGCATTAATTCAACATACTCTAGGATCTTTACTGAGAGAATAACATGTATAGCATATCAATCATAATAAGCATGTATCAAGCATATCAAGCAATCACATAAGACAATGGACACACAGAGTTTCACTGGGGAAAACCATAAAGGTGAAAAACCCCACAACTTCCTCAGAGATAGAAAGAGCAATGATACAACCAAATACAAGAGATAGTCTTCTACTAGCAGCTACTCCTCCTCCTCAACTAGTGCGCCACTTTCCAAGTGATGTAAGAGTGAGTAATGAGATGATCAAATAGAGATCTCCCGATCTCTATTTATACTTGTCATGTCCTGCCTAATAAAATAACAGGGCCAACTTGTCTAACTGAGTCTAATAACCCATGGTTACATTAATCCGGGCCGACCCCACACTTGGTGATCTAATAACCCATCATAGCAAGTTACGACACTTGTCAATACAAATGACGACACTTCCGTATAGAGGAATAATACCATCTCTATAGGAGTACAATATACATAGGTGAAATACATTCCGAAGTTACATATACATCAACACTTGCCATATGGCAAGTTGTTGAAATTATATTTTTTTGTTTTTTAAATATATTTGATTTTATTATATAAATGTCTATGTACATTTATCGTATATTTTGGAATACTCGATTAAAAAATATTATATATAAGTAGTCTACTTCCATATTTTATTCGTACTAGATTTTTTCATTACGTATTTTTTCCGTATCAAATCGTATTCGTACTCGAATTATGCTATGCTTTAAGCCTGTTAGGTTAACAAATGAAGGTGGTAGCATTTCCAGCAAAAGGGCATTGTAATTTCAGAATTTTCAAATTGCGTAGGTCTCCAATACCAATCAGCAATTCCGTTAAGTTCGTATGGGAAAAATTTAATTCGTCTAGGGACAGATAATCCGTTACTTGTGGAGGCAATTCTTCCATTGTCAGGCAAGTTGAAAGGTTTAAGCTTTCCACCATCCTGATATTTCCAAATGTCATGCTTGAGATTGTCAATTTACTGCAGTCTGCCAAAGACAAATGGCAAAGTTGACTTAAATTACCAAAGGATTTTGGCATCATTTCCAAGCTTAAACAGACATTCAAGTTAAAATGATACAGGCTTGCTATATTTCCCAGATAAAATGGCAACATCTACAAATCGGTGCACCCATACAAGTCAACATAGTGGAGATCTGTTAAGTTCCCAAAGGATTATGGCAACGACATCATTTTTTTCGGTGTCTCGAGTGTTTCAATGAGGAGAGATGAAATAACTCTTCTGGAAATGGTTCTATGGTGTCTTTCAGTTCAATCTTTTCCAGGTGTCTCAACTGCTCTATTGAATTTGGTATACGTAAAAGAGTAGCTATAATATTCAACTCCCTTAACTACAAAGGTGCCTACAATGCAATTCACTATTAAATGTAATTATTTTAAATTTAAAAACCACGACCTGCCATACCCAATTGTAAAAGATGAACAGAGAAACACAAACTTAAAGGTAGGGCGGGGGAATTTGCATGTACCTTGTAGCTAGGGTTTTCACCCTAGCTTGTGCAAATGAGCACCTACTAAGGAGAAGGGAATCCTTAGTAGCAGTTCAGAAAAACAATAAATGAAAGACAATACAGTAAAATAGTAACTACTCTAAGCATGTGCATAAAACAGAAAAAACAAGATAATAAAAATGGTTTTTGTATTGATTATACCTCCAATGTGAAGGTTGGTGAAGCCTTTGCAGCATTCCAAGAGGTTTGCTTTCAAGCTCCAGATTTGTTCCTTTCTCTTTCTCCAAAGGGTTTCGGAAATGGGCCAAAGGGGCACTCAAATGTGAAAGTAGCTCAAGGGTGAGCTAGGGTTTCAGGAGTGATTTTGGCAGAGTAAGCGTGTGGTTGACTGTGGATATGAAATGAGGGGCCTCCATCACCTATTTATAGGTTGTTAGTGGTGGAGTGTTGGCCCATGATTTTGGGAACCATATGGTTTAGGTTAGTTGTATAGGGTTTTTGCTTCCTTTTTCCCCCTTTTTCCTCTTTTTTGTATTTTTTATTCCCTTTTTAGAGGGTTTTTGCTATTTTGGAGGAATTTTGGATTATTTTTTTGGGGGAAAGGGGTTTTTTGGCCTTTTGGAGGCTTGTTTAATGGTTTTTTGGCTTGTTGGAGGATTTTTAATGGGTTTTTAAGGTTTTGGAGGCAAATATGGTAGGAAATATGGACAAATGAGTCATGTAATGGGGTAGATGATGTAGTGAGCACTTTTTGGGTGTTAACAGATTGCCCCCTGATGTGTGAGGGCAGGAGCTCATCGTATGGCCGATACACATCATAAGTCTTTTATGGTTTTCCTAAGATCTGGAGAAGAGAAGAAATGAACTAGAGCCCGAAACAACGGTCCCGAACAAACTGCAAAAATTGAAAGTACATGACCTCAATAATGAATGAGGAATAATATGAACATATGGACGAGGCGGGCATTCCCATGCTCGTATCAAGATATAGAACAACAATAACAATGGGGTCCAAAATATGGGGACCTGAAATATACCTGGCCTCAAATAATGAATGAGGAAGAATCTCAATATATGGACGAGGCGGGCATACCCATGCTCGTATCAAGATACATAAAAAATAACTGTGAGGGCCGAAAAGGGGGACCTGTAAGATACATAGAGAACCACTGTGTACATCATAAGGGTCCATAGGGGACACAAATCTGGGACATACTGCTGGGATGACCATGTCTGAGCTAAAGAAATAATACACTGGAATAACATCAGTGCTGCTGAGTGTGATACCAGAGGAACTGATGAGCTGCTGGATCATAGTGACAGGGAGTCATACCCTCGATGGTACACTAAATTGGAACTGAACTGGGTACTCAAGGAAGCATATAACTGGTTGCCAACGCAACCCGGACATCCACGGGAACATATAACTGGGCGTTCCGAAGTGACTCACCAATGTGCTAGAGTCGGCGGAAATTCGGGGTCTTCGACCAATAACTGAAGGGATATAAACCC
Source organism: Larix kaempferi (assembly GCA_027924585.1). Classification (NCBI taxonomy): domain Eukaryota; kingdom Viridiplantae; phylum Streptophyta; class Pinopsida; order Pinales; family Pinaceae; genus Larix; species Larix kaempferi. The sequence continues at coordinate 622,398 of BSBM01000925.1, read as the reverse complement.
TGCGCGATTCTCAACGATGCGATCAAGGTGTTGAAGTCGAGCATGTGAAAAACAACCACTCAGAGAGGCAATGATGACTCCTCTCAAAGTGGTCCGTAGGCACTCACCATAGATGGTGATGAGTCCAAGGCGCAGGGACCTCTGGGTCTATCCTCTGGAATAGAGGGGCTGTCGTTGACAGAGGGAGACCTACAACTAGCAAGGCAATGATGTTTCCTTGATAGGAGCGCGAGGTGGAGAACCAAAGTGTGAGAGTACTGATGATAGGACTGTCATACTATGGGGGATAACTTGGCAAGTAGAGTGGGTGGACTCAAACTTCCTTTGTTCAGAGTATGAAGACGGGGGATGATCGAGAAGCATATGAAACTGACTGGGGGAAAGGGATCATAGCTGTAAGGGATCAAGGGTAGTGACTGGGATGAGTGGTACTCAAGTTGGTGGAAAGTGGTAGGAGACTGCAGAATACTCTGAACAAAGGAGACCTTACTGGGGGTGCTGCCGAGATGATTGATCATAGTGCCAAGAGGCACGGGGGGACTTCTTCATGGGTTAAGGAACTAGAAGAAGTGTGTTTAACATGGTACTATCGTGTGGATTTATATGAGCCCAGGACAGTTCATGCTCATGATTGCTTTCAATTTTAAGGAGTCTGAAAGCGATAAGAAGACTCTGAAATAATGGAATGGTACCATCGTGTGGATTTGTACGAGCCCAGGATGATGCATGCTCGTGGTTGCTTTCAATTTTAGAGAGTCTAAAAGAAAAGAAGAAGACTCCAAGGGGGTGCTTTTTCATGTGTTAGTCTCCAAGGCCCGAAGAAGCATAAAAGGATGCAATGAAGAACTCTTCTAGCCGGGGTGACTAGAGTATTCCTTTTTCGTAATTAGTCTACCAGGTTCGGAAAAGGGTTAAACTTATACCAGATAGACGCCCTTTCAGGTACTTTAACAAGCATGAAAGGAAGCAAGATTTCTCGACGATCTTTTCATTGTTTTAGGAGTCAGAAAAGAGCTTAACAAAAACTCCCTAAGTGCCTTTTTCGTAAAGGACTTGTCCGGCCCGAAAAAGAGATAAAATTATACCGAATAAAAGGAATGGTCAGGTAAGGAGGAAGTGCTCAATCAAGGAACATTGATGATGACCAAGAACAAGGGTAGGGAGGGAACACTGGTGGGCCTCCCTGCGGGATAATGAATGGTGGCAAAATAACGAAATAATTGCAGTATGGAAGGAGTGAATGGCTCATGTAAAAATGTGGAACAATACGATGGCGGTCGATGTAGTGCGCAAATCGAGGTAGCAAGGTGTCAGGACACAATGTTGAAACTGTACCTGGTGAGAGAGAGAAATGATCTCAATCATCATCACGAGCTTGAAAAAATGAATCCAGCAATATAAAAAGTGTCAAAAACGGATAACGGTCGATGTGGCACGCAAATTGAGGTGATGGGGGCCGTTTTGGAAAAAATATCCAAAAAATCTAGCGGTGAGAGCGAGAAATGATCTCAAGCATCATCACGGGCTCGGAAAAATGAATCCGATGATATAAAATATATCAAAAATGGAGAGCAGCTGAAGTGGCATGCAAACCGAGGCAACTAGTGATGTCTAAAAAATGATGTGGAAAAAATAAGAAAACAAGTTGACTATCATGACAGTCTCGTCGTGTTGATTCCAGTGGTGGAAACGGTTTGAAAAATGGACTCTGTATGGGTTCAGAATGGCCAAAACAAGGAAAAGTCAACGGACTATAAATAGTAAGTGGGTCCAACATGACAAGTGTCGTTTGGACTTGTTGACTTTGACTAGTGATCAGAGTGGACCAGAGCTGAGTTGGTGTTTTTGGATGATCCGACCGGCCGTTTTCAGATCCGAGAATTACAGGTATTCCAATAAACTCATACTTGGGTTCGGGGGGGGGTAGTGGGTCCCAGGGGAGTTTTTGTATGGTCCACGTGGGGTGGATAGCAGTTTTGTGGGGTGGAACCGTGGTCAGGGACCGTGGGTTCCAGGGCTGATTACGTGGACGAGGCCTGCGAGGTCTGGATCAGAATACGCGATCGTGGACAGCGAGTTCTGAGGCTGGACTCACAGTTCGGTACCGCGAGTTCGGCTCCTACAGGCGCGGTCTCGAACCGCGATTATAGCCCTGACAACCGCAGTCGAAAACCACGGCAAGGGGCCCTAAAGCCGCGATTGGGATCGAGCTTTTAAGGTTTCCCCAGGGGGGAAGGTTTATTTCTTTGACATGAGTCTGATGAGTTTTCCTTGTGTAATTGACAGGATGTCTTTGGTGCTTTGGTGAGAGCGGGATGTCCCGGATGACATAATGGATGTCATCCGGAGGGATCGGCATGTACGGTCTACGTTGGGGTTGTGCGGGTTGCTGAAGTTCGCACAGGTGCCTATGATGCGTTCAGCAGCACTGCTGCTGAACCGATTAGTGAGATTTTGGGAGCTGGACATTCATGCATTCAGGGTACAGGGACAGAGGGTGGATCTCACCCTCACAGATGTATACTTCTTGACGGGGTTGCCCTGTCTGGGTAGGCTAGCTGATATGCAGCCACGAGTATCTGCAGATGTGGATATGGAGGATATGTTGGAGCGGTACTGTGTTGTCTAGGGTGCAGAGGAATGCACTCCGAGTGGTGGACCTGCGGGAGCCAGCAGTATAGGCAATCACGGCGTGCGTGGTTCAGGTTTTGGGGTCCCAATCACCTGAGAAGGTGTCCGGGGCCAGATGCAGCTAGTGGAGCGGGTGCTGGATGGTGTATATTATGCCTGGGGCTAGATGTTCCTCACTTGTGTTCAGTGGCAGCTGACATCGGTGAAGGAATCTGGCAAGGGATTCTGTTATGGATCCTTTCTTTGTGCCTTCTTCATGGAGCGGGTACCTACACTGCGGCCGCGGGTGCTAGTCAGGGCGGGAGGACTAAGGGAGCTACACATGGTGTGGTGGGGAGAGATGATGCACCAACGGGGTGGCGGTGAGGTTGGGAGATACTTCACCCTAGATCTCTACCTTCAGTGGTTGCAGATGCCGCTGACACTGGATGATTATCCATACAGAGATATGGACTACACCGGGGATCCAGAGGCACCACGGTCGCTAGGGAAGGCATGGGGACCATATGGTACGTATTGATTTGCTTGATTGTTGTTGATGTCAAGTTTTGTGTATGATAGGTTTGAGATGTTGATATGCTGTTACTGACTGATGTATGATCTGCAGATGTTGGCCCGAGACCACCACCAGGACATGTAGTTCGCAGGGGGCATGTGGCGGTACCAGCCCTGCCAGGCTGAGGGGAGGTGCGTCGACGGGACGCTGATGGGACTCTGGAGTCCGTACGAATGCTTCTCGATCATTTGCTAGTTGGAGTGACGGATGATGGGTGGTAGGACGTGGATCCGGAGGTGATTCAGGACTATCTGAGGGCGCCACGGGAGTTCCAATTGATCGCGATCCGAGTGGCCATTTTGGCAGATAGGGGTCGGGCACAGGAGCTTGCAAGGGATGAGGAGCTGTTGGAGGAGGAGTGGGGTGAGGACTCAGAGGTAGCTAATGCAGGCAGTGATGGAGGGTATGACTTTCAATAGAGAGTGCAGGGGACTCCCCGCCCGATTTTGTAGCTACGGCATGTATTCTATGAGGCGTAGTGATGTATAGCTATTTTTTTTGTATAGCTGAGTACAGGGGTACTCAAGACATGTGTAGCACATTGACGTTTATTTTTTGATATATATATATGCACATGGATGCACCTTTTTGCGATGATGATTTAGTGTATGCACGTGGATGCGCTTATGGTTTGTTATATGTTTGTACTGCACGTGGATGCAAGTAGTGTAGGATGATGGGCACATGGATGCCCCTTGTGTATTTTATGTTATGCAACATTAGGTATGTAGGATTAGGCACGTGGATGCCCCTGTATAGTAATGTGTTTTTATGTTATTGCACATGGATGCAAATGTTTATGTGATGATAGGCACGTGGATGCCGCTTGCAATCTTTTTGGATTTTTATATATTTTTGATGAGATGATATGGGATGATGATGCATGATGGAGGTTTTACATGGTGTGATTGATGTGCCAATCTAGGATGTTGTTAGCCATTTGATCTGCGACACTATTTTGAGCTCTTGGGACATGGGTGAATGTGATGGATTCAAATTGTCGGCTGAGTTGTTTTGTGCGCAGGAATTTTCTAAAGAGGCAGGGATCACGCACCTGGTAGCAGTTGCTGAGCTGGGAGACAAGTAGATGGGAGTCAAGGAACACATGAAGGTGACATATGCCCATCTGGAGGACAGTAGTCAGGAGGCCGGTCACATCATCATACTCTGCCTGGTTATTGGTAGCAGCACTTATACATATTCCATCAAGGTGAATCAATTCATGTGAAGGGGAATATAAGACCCATGCTGCAGAAGCCAGGTTTGGAGACCAGCAGCTTGCTCCATCAGCGAAGCCAATGTAATGAGGTGGAATATGGTCCATCTGTGATCATGCAAAAATGATGAATGTAAGATTGCGGTAAAAAAGGTTTAAAACAAAAAGAGAGCAAACTATACAATACGGACCAATGGGGTCGTGAGTTCATTTAGGGATAAAAGCATTTAAGATACAACCCATTACGGGGGTTGCGCAAAGGGTGACCTTCTGAGTCAGTTAAAATGTATGCCCCATTTCCAAGGCAGGTCTGCACAATGTAAGGGCCTTGCCACATGGATTCAAACTTTCCTTTACCAGTCTTGTCATGGGCTTGGTCATAGGCGAGGACGAGGTCCCCTTCACGGAAAGTTCGAGGGTGGACATGTTTGTCGTAACCAGCTTTGGAGTGGTTCTTGGCGGCTTCAATGGTCTGTAGAGTGGCACGACGGTTTTCATCAGCTTGTTCTAGGGATAGCAGACGTTGCTCGAGTGGGGAGGTGTCTGGGAGAAGCTCGACGGCGATGTGTAAGGAAAGTATCTGACACTCAATGGGGAGGACAGACTCTACACCGTGAACTAAATGAAACAGGGTAAAACCGGTGGCGATTTTGGTGGATGTTCAGTAAGCCCATAATGCAGGGAACAGCATGTGGTGCCAATTGGACTTATGCCGGTCAACAGTGCATTGGAGGATGGTTTTTAAAATTTTGTTAATGGCCTCTACTTGGTCGTTCCCTTGGGGGTAGTAAGCAGAGGAATACTGATGTTTGAACTTCAGTAGGGTGGATAACTCGCGCCAAAGGGAATCTTCGAAGTGTGAACCATGGTCAGAGACCAACTGTTTGGGGACCCCAAATCAAGTGATAACATGGTTAAAAAAGAAACAGGCAGCGGTATCAGTTTTACAATTGAAGGTGGGCATGGCTTCATCCCATTTACTGAAGTAGTTGACGGTGACAATGATGTACTTATGGACGTTGGCGAATGAGGGTTTACATTCCATGAAGTCAATGGCCCACTTATAAAAGGGGCCAACGGTGACGACTGGGTGTAACGGAGCGGGTGGTGTTCGAGCCTTAGGGGAGGAAAGTTGGCAATTATGGCAATGTTTGACCACTGTGATGCAGTCGGTAAAGAGTGTGGGCCAGAAGTATCCGGCGCGGATGACCTTTTGGGCGGTGTCCATTCCAGAGAAATGTCCGTCGCAAGCACCGCTATGACAGTCATTGAGGACTTGTTCGGCTTCCTCATGAGTCAGACAATGACGGAGAATCGTGTCAACCCCTCGCCGGTAAAGGACATCGCCCAAGAGGAGATATCGAGAGGCCTGGTGATGGATACGACGGCATCCATCACGATTTATGTTGGGTCAAAACTTCTGCATGCAAAGGTATAACAAAATATCACCATACCATGGGTCATCAGATGAGATAGTGAATAAGTGATTGTCGGATAACTCCTCAGATATTTGTGGGGACGGCAAAAAGGATGGGAGATCGGTGATGAGCTGGGCAAGCGCGAGGGCTTTAGTGCTCTTAGGGGTTCTGAAAGTGAGGTCATATTCTTGGAGGAGAATCACCCATTTAGCAACGCGACCTTGCAGGAGGCGTCGGTTCAAGAGATAGACCATAGGGTTGGAGTCGACGACAACTGTGGTTTGACTGAGTAAAATGTAATGTCGCAATTTTTGGATAGAAAAGACCACAGCAAGGGCTAGTCTCTCCTCATACGGGTAACGTAGCGGTGGTCCAGACAAGGTCTGGATGACATAATAAATGACATGCTCCTGGCGAGCGGCATCTTCTTGAACAAGGACTCCAGACACGGCATAATCGGATGCCGAGACGTAAAGGATGAAGTCCTGAGAGAAATCCAGAGGGGAGATCAAAGGGGCTTGTGTGAGATCTTTCTTAAGGGCTTCGAATACAGATTCTGCTTGCTCACCCCAAACAAAGGGTATGTGGGTACGAAGCAGGCATAAGAAACTGTGAACGGTGGTGGCATAATCAGGAGCGAAACGACGGAGGAAATTGGATCGCCCCTGCAGACTCTGGAGCTGCCGGAGCATGCAAGTAGAGGGAAGGTCTATGATGGCTTGGACTTTCAGGGGATCCACAACAATTCCTTTCTGGGAAACAACGAAACCCAACAACCGGCCTGCCAGAATGCAAAAGACACACTTGTGTGGGTTCAAGCGGATTTGATATTTGCGACAACGCAGAAAGACTTGCCGGAGGTCGTTAAGGTGGTCTGATCGTTTCCAGGAACGAGCTGTAAGGTCGTCAAGATAGACTAGCAGTATATGGACCAAGTCGTGAAAACAATAAGTCATGGCCCACTGGAAGGTGGCACCAGCATTTTTTAGGCCGAAAGGCATGACGCGATAGGAAAAGGTGCCCCATGGGGTGGTAAAGGCAGTCTTGTACTGATCCTCCTTACGGATCTGAATCTGGTTGTATCCGGAAAAACCGTCCATGAAAGATAGGAATTCATGCCCCGCACACGCATCGATGAGTTGGTCAATAAATGGCGTGGGGAAGTTGTCTTTGAGACAGGCTCGGTTTAAATCGCGGAATTCAATACATACTCTGATGGTGCCTTGTTTCTTATTAACAGGGACGGGGTTCAAAACCCAAGTGGTATATGCAATAGGATAAATGAATCCTGCTTTGCGAAGTTTCTCAATCTCTGCTTTAACAGCGGAGAGCTTTGAGGGATGAATGGAGCGCTGTTTCTAGCGAACGGGGGGTACATCAGGCCATGTGTCAATGTGGTGTTCTATAATAGCGGGGTCGAGACTAGGCATTTTGGTATAGGACTAGGCAAAGACATCACGGAACTCTTGGAAAAGTTTTTTGTACGCTTCGAGCTCATATTCACTACAGGAGGCTCCTAAAGTGATGAGTTCAGGGGCACCTCCTGGGTCAGCGATATCAATTTGGATTGTGGGTGAGATGTTGGCCATGTTACCTTCCTCAAAGGCATTAGGAGCGATAATGGGATCCTTAAACCAATCGACTTTGGTGGGAAGGAAATCTTTGGACTCAACCACAAATTGGGTGGTTGTGGTGGAGGAGGACTCTTTTGGGAGGAAATAGGAACAATGGTGCATATCTTCTCAGGGATAATCCGGGGCAGTGAGAGCCTCTAGAATCTCCTCATCATTGCGAAAACTTTGAGTTTTCAAATCGATTGACGAGGGAGTGGTAGTCGAAGAGATCATATAAATGGTGTTAATCTCTCCAGATGAGGGTGATACTAGGGGGTGGATCTCCTCAATTGTGGGGGGTGCCATCTCAAGGTCCAAATTATTCATCTCGTAGAGAGCTACTCTGTAATCTGGGAGATCAGGACAATGATGTGAGTAATGGCCGTAAATACCACATATTGCACAAGGGTGGTTGGTATGCAGTGATTTATCACGAAGCTTAGGGATTGGATCAAGTTCGACAACCGGGATGTTGGGGTCATCGTCAAGCATTTGCATGTGTTCCTATAATGCAGGTAATTGTGGACATTGATGAGTTGGATGGCCTAAATCATCACATAATGAGCATTTGGGAGGAGCACGAAACACGGGGGGGGTTTAACTGTTTTGGGAAGGGGTACAGCAGTGTATGGTTGTGGGCCTCTTCCCCCAGTGTGCTTGATAAGAGGGGGTGGATTTGTAGATGACGAAGGGGTAGTGACACTGGGAAGTGGTTGACTAGTAGTGGCAATGGGTTGCACCGGTTGTAGGATGACATTTGGTGTCGGCGGGGGAACGGGAGGAAAAATATACCACACGAGTAATCCTAAGGTTAACTCGGGGAGGCTGAGAGTAGCCATAACCGGGACGCTTACTACTCCCGAGGGAGGGAATAGGAAGGGGATTGTGTGGATGGGTGTAACACCAATGTGACTAGGTACCAATGGTGGTTTGGGTAACAAGGGCGGTTGATTGTTGGGTGTTTTTGTATTGTGGGAAAGGGTACATCGATCAGATACTTCGGTCGCGGGTGACGAGGTTGGAATGGATTGGAATGTTGAGGTCATCGGCGTATCTGAGTAAACTCCAAGTCCCACGGAGGAAACAAACAAGGTAGTTGCACCACAAACAGGTTGTTCAACCATGGGGAGAACATTTTCGGGTGCAGCGGGGGCATTGGGATCGTAATAGGTGAGTTGGTCGACCTTGACCATGCGTTCGTTATGGGGGAACATCATGGTATGAAAAACGGATGAGGCAACCGCCCGCATGGCATACATGTAGCTGCGGCCAAGTAACAGGTTATAATCAAGTTGGGCATTGATGTCTATGAGCACGGTTTTTCCAGCCAACTGGACGGGGACATTAGCTAAGAGACCTTGGGGTTGAGCCAAATGGCCGTCGTAGGCTCGCAACACAGTGGTGGACTGCTAGAGAGTAGGGGATCCCAACTTTTGCCAAACGAATGTGGACATAACGCATGTAGAGGCACCTTCATCGATAATGCAACGATGGATGACAAGATTCCAAACGGAAACAAAAACTTGGAATGCTAAAGTAGAAGGCAGGCGTGGTTCAGACTGGTCCAAATCGAAGGCCATCAGTTGTGAATCATTTGGGTCAATAGCACCAATGGCGGGGAGAAAAGTCTTGCGCTGTGAAGGACAGTTTTTTAAGACTTCTAACACAGACATGGCTGCAGGAGATTGGGATAAGTCATCTACAATGTTGTAATTAGACGCAGCACGAGCATTGGGATTATTGTTGATGCGATGAAGTGGGAAGCGAGGTGCTTTGGAGGTGCCATCTAGTGGAGCCGGAGGTATACATAACGTCTGATCAGTGGGATGAGCGTTAGTGTTTTTTTTGGCGGGATTTGCTTCAGGGGTGGAGCCATATTGGTTCCGATGGGTTTGGAGGTTGACATCGACGGATGACATCATTAACAAGTGGTGGGTACCTGAGTCTAACATGGGTTGATCAGGAGCAGCATAAGTGATTCTCTATTGTGGTAGCGCGTTTCCTTGAGGGGGAGCTAATGGCTGAGTGTTCACTACGCCTTGGATCGGTAAAGGGTTTTGTAATACCAAGGGTTGATGTGGAGGTGGTGGGGGGTTGGGTGGCACCTGAGGAGCCACGTGCCCTTGGCGATGGGCATCATCAGTCCAGAGTTGTCGAGCTCGCTCTAAATGTGGGAAAGCATGTGTGTAGTGGCCATAGACCCCGTAGATAGAACAGGGATGGTTTGTTCGCAAATTAGGATTTTTGGCCTGCTTGGGCGGTCGATCAAGGTTCTGGTTGGCAGGTGCCGTGTTATTGTTGTTTGGGGGATTGGGAGGTTGACCGCCTTGGTCTGGAGGGGGGTTATTCCCATGGTTACGGCCTTTGCCACAGTTTTGCTGGCCCTGTTGGCGCTGGTTATTTTGGTTCTGCTGGGGATTCTGTTGGGTGTACACTTGCCCTTGGGCAGCAGGTGGGTTCTGGGGTTGTACAGGTGCGAGAGCAAGCTGCGGTGGATAATAAGTAGGTGGAGGATGCACAGGTGTTGAACCTTATGGGGGTTGCTGATACGTCTATGGAACAGGTTGTGGGTTTGCCGTAAGGGTTGCCTGTGGCGGGTAATAAGCAGGTGGGGCTTGGGAGGACACAAGAGCTGGTGTAGCCTGTGGGTGGTAATATGGCTGAGGTGTGACCGGGGGGCGTAAGCGAGGGATGCATGGCCAAAGCACTGAGGTGGACATGAGGGTATGTGGGAATGGTGGTGATGGGCCATGGGTGCATATGAATTGGTTGCTCCAGACTGAGATGTAGCCCGCGAAAGGTCGGGTCCAGGGCTAGGACGTGCTATGGAAAAGGGTTGGGGATGCGAGGCAATACGGCCAATGAAGCCATCTGCGGCATGGGATGCCCCCGGCGCATCGTGTTGGGAGGAATCGCCGCGAGGGGCGTCAGGTATGATGGAATACAGATAACCCGACTGGGCGTAAATAAGGTCAAATTGTTGGGCTTTGAGGATAGCCTCTTCTTCGGACTGGGTTCGTTCGGATGCCACATCCTTGGCAATGACAAGAAGAAGATATTTTAGAAACCAATCTAAGAAGATACGGTCATCTAACTTAATTTTGCAGAGGCTGCGGCATCAACGCCACTCATGAATGTGGTTAGTGATGTGGGTAGCCATGTCCTGTCTGCAAGACAATAGGATCTCAACACCCATGTCATAGCGGACAGGTAACTGAAAGAACTGCAGGAAATTCGAGGCAAGGGAAGTAAAGGTGGCATGGGTCCCATGGGGCTGCTCAATGTACCACTTAGCTGCAAAGCCAGTGAGGGTGCGTTGTAACAGACGGAGGCGGACAGAGTCATCCACTATGGAGTTGGAGGAACACCATAGATGGAAGGACCTAATATGGTTCTGGGGGTCTTCACCTGCCTTGCCCTCAAACTTAGGGATGTCGGAGGGGAGCTTGGTGGGCATGTGAGGCCACGCAAGGTCATGTCTGATGGGATCGTTAGTCAGTCTAGCTAGGTCAAGAAGGTTGAGACTAGCCATGAATGGCAAACTAGTAGAAGGATGTGACATACTGGCGGTTGTGACCATGTTGGGGCCAATGCCCCCAAGTGGAGGGGCTGGGTTTGGGATATTGCCCCCAAGTGGAGGAACAAAAGTGGTATGGGATGATCCTGCATCTCCAAGGGTAGTGTGAGTCACTGATGGAGTGGGGATAGGTATGCTATATACTAGAATGGGTATAGTGATCGGAATGGTAGATGTGGGCCCCATCGAGGGCATACCCAAAGCAGGTGTGGTAGCTGGTGTGGTGGTGGATGCTCCACCAATGGTCCCTGAAAGAAAGGGGTGGAAGTCACGCCAGCCATGGGGCTGGTTGGTGCAATGTAAGTGGGGTTCTTGGACTCTGCCTCAGAATCAGAGGTAAAATAAGGGGTGTCTAGATCGGGTGACGGAGTTCTATGCCGTTGACGAGTGGAGTCAAGTGACAAAGCTCGAGATCTATGATGAGTAGTATCAAGTGATGAAGATCTACGTCTATGACGGGTGATGTCAAGTGAACCGTGCTGTGGGGCCTTGCCCTGGAGGCGCCGAGAATGTCTCGGGGACTCAATGGTGACAGATGGTGTCAAGTATCTGGGGGTTGTGTTGAGTGAAAAACAGCTCAAAAACCCTAATGCAACCGAGTGTGCAGAAGGAGAGCTCAAAAAACATGGCGCTTAGGCCAACAACCAACTCAAAACACTTACTGTAACAGCTGTGCTACAATAAGTGGAGTATCAATAGAAATGGTCAGAATACCAACAAGCAGCAGGGTTCCTAAAAAATAAAAATAGTGGACTCGCTAGACCAAAAGGAGGTAAGGGAGCATGCAAACACCTAGCTAAATAGTATTCTGACTCAACTAGACATATCCTCTGCAAGGTGATGAAATCCAAGTCAGACAATATGGATAGTAGAGCCAAGTGGCTAAAGATATCCCCCTACCGGGAGGGACACCGGGTAGTCAATCCTAGAAGAAAAGCAACTAAGATACCCCGTTCATGACACATTCGGTTGGGTGAATCTACCGTTTGGTTCTATCACCGCTGTATCCCCATACGGGTGATACACCGAGAAATGCAAAAGGTATCCTTTGGTTACTGAATGGATTGCAGTATTCCACTCAGGCTTCCGGAATCAGTCTGGCGACTTCAACCCTCCTAAGGGAGAGGCCTTCCCGATAAATTGGTTTTAAACCGTGTCAAAAAATACTAGGGGATTTTGGTTCCCTAATGGACAACAGCTATGTCTCAAGTGTAAGCAACCGAGGGGTGTTATTTGGATGCCTATCCCCCCGATCCTACCTAACTACAAAAATTTCTATGTGTTCCCCAAGTGGGGTTAGAATGTTGGTTGTGTTAAGTAGTATTTTAGGGCTCACTTGAATTAGGTGACAGAGTGTGTGCGTGTGAGATGATGAACCCAAGTAAAAGTGCCACGGGGTGGGCAACTTTCTAACTAAAAATATCAATGCAAAATTGAAACTTTAAAATGAAAAATTTTCTCTTTTTAATTAAAATGCTGGAATTTAAAAAATATTCGGTAAATGGAATAGAAATAATACTGCAGAAAAAGGTTGTAGGGAAGTATGGCTGTAGATAGGACAGATGGTTGTGTAGGTGCAGAAAATATTGCAGCAAAGTGTTGGGTTCAAAATAGTGAAAAAAGTGCAGAAAACAGACCGCAGGTCTGTGGCAACTCTGAGCTGTCAGACCGCGGGAAACAGCTCGACAATCGCGGACGGGTTGCGGGATTTTGACAAAAATACGCAAGCAGACCGCGGGAAAAGGGTCGAAAGTCGCAGGCGGGTTGCAAGAAAATGGCTGAAAGCCGCAGGCAGGACGCGGGAACAAGGCCGAAAGACACAGGTGGGTTACAGAAAAATGGTTGAAAGCTGCAAGCGGGATGCGGGAAAAAGGCCGAAAGACGCAGGCGGGTTGCAGAAAAATGGCTGAAAGCCGCAAGCGGGACACGGGAAAAAGGCCAAAAGACAAAAATGGGTTGCAGAAAAATGGTTGAAAGTCGCAAGTGGCCCGCGGAAAAATGGGTTAACCACTGCGGTCGAACCAGACAAAACAAGCTGATAGCCGCGGTCAGATAGTAGGTAACAGAATGAAAACCGCCAATAGATCACGGGAAACAGTCTAAGAGCTGCGGTCGAATCGCAGGTAAATGCCTGAAAGACGCAGTCAAAACGCAACTGCGGGGGGCAAAAGACATGGTTTACGACAGTCGAAAGGAAAAAACAGAAAAAATATTGCAGAAAATAAAAAACGTTTAAAACTTTAAAACTATAACCAGAAATTCAAAGGAACACAAGGGGAGTCGCCAAAACTGTAGCTAAGGTTTTCACCCTAGCTTGTGCAAATGAACACCTACTAAGGAGAAGGGACTCCTTAGTAGCAGTTCAGAAAAACAATAAATGAAAGACAGTATAGTAAAATAGTAACTACTCTAAGCATGTGCATAAAACAGAAAAGACAAGATAATAAAAATGGTTTTTGTATTGAATATACCTCCAATGTGAAGGTTGGTGAAGCCTTTGCAGCAGTCCAAGAGGGTTGCTTCCAAGCTCCAGATTTGTTCCTTTCTCTTTCTCCAAAGGGTTTTGGAAATGGGCCAAAGGGGCACTCAAATGTGAAAGTAGCTCAAGGGTGAGCTAGGGTTTCAGGAGTGATTTTGGCAGAGTAAGGGTGTGGTTGACTGTGGATATGAAATGAGAGGCCTCCATCACCTATTTATAGGTTTTTAGTGGTGGAGCGCTGGCCCATGGTTTTGGGCACCATATGGTTTAGGTCAGCTGTATAGGGTTTTTGCTTCCTTTTTCCCCCTTTTTCCTCTTTTTTGTATTTTGTATTCCCTTTTTAGAGGGTTTTTGCTATTTTGGAGGAATTTTGGATTATTTTTTTGGGGGAAAGGGGTTTTTTGGCCTTTTGGAGGCTTTTTTAATAGTTTTTTGGCCTTTTGGAGGCTTTTTAATGGGTTTTTAAGGTCTTTGAGGCAAATATGGTAGGAAATCTGGACAAATGAGTCATGTAATGGGGTAGATGAGGTAGTGAGCACTTTTTGGGTGTTAACAGATTGCCCCTTGATGTGTGAGGGCAGGAGCTCATCGTATGGCCGACAGACATCATAAGTCTTTTATGGTTTTCCTGGGATGTGGAGAAGAGAAGAAACGAACTAGAGCCCGGAACAACGGTCCCGAACAAACTGCAAAGACTGAAATTACATGACCTCAATAATGAATGAGGAATAATCTGAACATATGGACGAGGCGAGCATTCCCATGCTCGTATCAAGATATAGAACAACAATAACAATGGGGTCCAAAATATGGAGACCTGAAGTATACCTAGCCTCAAATAATGAATGAGGAAGAATCTCAATATATGGACGAGGCGGGCATACCCATGCTCATATCAAGATACATAAAAAATAACTGTGAGGGCCAAAGAGGGGGACTTGTAAGATACATAGAGAACCACTGTGTACATCATAAGGGTCCAGAGGGGACACAAATCTGGGACATACTGCTGGGCTGACCATGTCTGAGTTGAAGAACTAATACACTGGAATAACAACAGTGCTGCTGAGTGTGGTACCAGAGGAACTGATGAGCTGCTGGATCATAGTGATGGGGAGCCATACCCTCAATGGTACACTGAACTGGAACTGAACTAGGTACTCGAGGAAGCATATAACTGGATGGATTCTGAATACAATTGCCAACGCAACCCAGACATCCACGGGAACATATAACTGGGCATTTCGAAGTGACTCACCAATGCATTTGATTTTGAGTGCAACAGCATGTTGGATATGCTTCCAAAATAATCACCTTTAGCTCCCAAAAGATGCAGCCCGCTCATATCAAGAAAGCTATCATCCAAGCGATTTCCTATTGTGAAATTAGCGAAACAATTCCCCATCTCCATGAGGTATTCCAACACTGGGCCAAAATTTCTTGGAACCACGTTAATTCCATGCACCTAATTTGTTTTCTAAAAACTGTTAGAAATAAGATTGAAATTTATGAAGTTTAAGTATTCACAATTTGAAACAAACATTTCTTTGAGCATAAAATTTGAGAATACAGCATAGTGTGTCTAGAGGTTCAAATACTTTCATAGAGATTACTTCATTTTATAAGAAAAATTAGAAACACATGCAACAAGCATACCATCCTTCAATGAATCTTTTCTCCTATCTTGTATGCGTTTAATGAATCCTTTCTCTTATCTCATTGCATTTTGACAGAGACTTCAATATACTGCAACTGTGGAGCTTCAATAGGATACTCTGGTTTAGCCACATTTTAATAAAATCCGATGTGAGATTGAGGATTTAACCAGGTGATCATTGTGTCAATTGAAGGAAGGAGGTGTGGAACATGTCAATTGAAGGAGGTGTGGCAGGGAACGTGCATGCATAAACATAAACCTTCATGTGAGCATCGTATCAATTAAAGGAGGTGTGGAGATGTAAAATTCATTTAAATGTTCATTGACAACTATGGAAATTGCAGACAAGTCACATCAATGAAATTTTTACAAGGACTTGTAAGGAATAAAATGTATTGTATTTTTTTTTTTTTTGAATTTTAAACAATCTGTGCAATGATAATAAAAAAAGTCCCATCCATGGTTATTGTTGAATAGAAACTTAGAAGAAAGGTAATAAAATAAAATAGAAAATCGTATTATTTCGATTCACTGTAGTAAACATAATGTTTTTCACTGCAATGATCTCCAACTAATAGAAAAAGTGGAACATATAGTCTATAATCTCTACCTAATGCAGGGTCTAAAAATGGCCACCTAAAAAAAGAGGACTTGTGGTAAAAATAAAAATGACCACCCAAAAACAGGTGAAAAGCACTTAATCTAAGATCAAAGGCCTATACCTAACAAATTCCATTAAACACTATGATCAACTAAGGCAGTAAAAGCTTCATAAGATACATTAAACCCCATAATTTGTCCAAGGAAGCATGCGGTTTACGGCTAATAGCGAAAGAAAATTGCCTCGTTCTCCTCAAAGAAATAGACTTGGTGGTTGCACAATAAAATACTAAAATCTTTTGAACACCAATGATATTTGGAAAGATCTCTCATGGAGAATCCTTAAGAAGATCGCCACCCACATGCAGAATTGCTTCCAGATTCCAAACAAGCAATTGGATGATTGAAATCCGTCATCCATGGTCCCTAAATTGCGAGAAAACTATGGATTGTCTCTAAGAAAAAGGCCCTGCGAGGACCCTCTATTACAAGGGTGGATGAACTCATATCAAGTTGAGGAGGTAGCAAACTGTTCAAATTGTGGGAGGATAAGGGAGAAAAATGATCCCATAGAGTTATCATTGGATCTAGAGCCCACAGGGCGAATTCGGAAAATTGTAAGTTTTACAATAAATCCTTGCCCTATTTTAGGTTTTGGAATGTTCTAAATCTTATGGTAGATAATATAGCAATATAGAACAAAATTATGCAAAAAACAAAAAAATAGAAACTTCCCTCCTTAACTTTTGGGAATTTTCCTTGCATGAGTTTTATTTTTTTCTCTATTTATTTAATCTTTATTTCTATGGTATGGGACCAATCAACTTTTGAAAATTTCCAATGGAAATTAATATAAATAAATAATAAATAAAAAATAAAAAATAAAACTAAAACTTAGGTTGCACTTTACACATTTCTAAACATTAAATATATTCGCATGCAAATAATTGAAAAAGACAAAAACAATAGTCTCTTCCTAGAGCGGGGACTATTAAGGAAGGCACAATACCCAATAAACCTTTTGCAAAAACCTCTACTATTACAAATATATGCATAGATTTTATCTTCTATTTTTCTTGTGTAAATAAGGAAAGCACAATACCCATATTTTATCTTCTATTTTCTTTTGTAAATAAGGAAGGCATGATACCCAATATATAAATATGACGAACAATGTGCCAATTCATAACAACTACATTTACAAAGATATTTTCTTCTAAACAACATTTGCAAAGGTTTTGTCTTCTATTTTCTTATCTATAAAAGGGAGGCACGTTACTCCATAAATAAATATGAGGAGCAATGTGTCATTTTCATAAGAACCACATTTTGAATTTGTCTTTAAAAAAATATTTAGATATAACTCTTCTTATATGATAATGATGATGGTTAACATCCACTAAGACCTATATTAGTCTATCGGACCTTAAGAAGATTACTTGAATTGTTATGGAGTTTTATTTCTATGTTCAAAAAGCTTAGAAAGAAGTCTTCCTAGTTTGTCATAGTTTTAACAACTTAGAAGGTTAGGGAGGTTTGTATTGTAGCAAAGATTATGAAATTGCAATCTCAGGTAGGTGTACGCAAGACATTTTAAGAAAATGTGACTTTCATCCCCAACGCTCGTTGTCTCACAGAGATGGCAAATCCTCTCCACCCATAATGTTTTAGGAATTTTCCAACACCTTATTTCACTATGAAGCTCATGAGAGTTCGTTCTTATCTTGTCTATATTAATTTTCTTCTCTGAACTAGTTAAAATAGAGAGATATTTTTTATTTTCCAAATTATGGTTAATGACCTCCTTAGTATTTTAATTTCCTTTCAATCTCTAATTTTTTTTCACCCATATTTTCTCTTTAAACTTAGATGTGATAATATTTTTAATGTTAATTATATCTTGCAAAGTGGCATTTTTATCGATCCTCCAATGATTTAACCATGCTATAACGTCTTTCTACCAACATCTCTTGAACCAAAAATAGCCTTGACTCAATTTTACAAACCTCTGCAATTAGAATTCTTCTCCACAAACTTTAAAATAAATTAACTTTTCTAAATCACTACGCAACATCGTAGAACCAAAACATTTGTGGAGGATTGAAGCTCCATTTCAATTTAGGATTAATGCGATCCAAAACTATTTCTTTAACTCGCCAAAAATTGTTGCGCTTACATCTAACCTCTATGCTAAGAGATTTATAATAGTTTTAGTGGGAAAGTTAGGGAAAGGGGATTACTTATAACCTATGTGCTAAGAGATTATAATAGTTTTGGTGTGAGGGTTGGGAAAATGGATTGTTAATAACATGTGGAGGAGATAGAATCATTTAAAAAGAGTGCACATAAGGAGATTGCGACAACAACATAAATATTGAGTTTTTATTGCGTTCTTTAAATTATATTTTTTTATGTTTTAATCAAATATAAAGAATTAAATTAATAATGGAAATAATAAAGAAGAAAATTATTTGAAGAGAAGAGTAAAAGAGGGGGTAGAAATCAAAAAAACAAAATGATACATTGAATATAGATGATTTTTTTCATAATGAAAAAAAAACCTTTTATTAAATGAAAAAGATGTGTCCACAAAAACTTTACATCATTAGAGAAACGAGAATACTTCTCATTATCCTTCAGCCTAAGTTCTTAGTTTCAAAAATTACATCCACCTTAAGGCTTTACGCAACAAGTTAACCAAGTAGCTAATCATAAGTAAAGTCAAAAAACAAAATACATAGGATAATCCCCATTAGTCGCACCAAGTAATTCTATTAACTTATTTCCAGAAGGATATCTCTAAATAGTATGGCTCCTATGAACTCCTTAATCATAAAATGTTCATTCATTTCTACCAGAGCCGGCTTAGAGATATCATCAGTTACCTTATTGTAGCAACGGAGAATATGAGTGAACTAGATCTCTGAGAAAGACATAATCAGAGCACAAGTTCTCTGTGTCCATTGTTCCAACATAATAGGTCTCAATCTCGCTTTTCCCATGGCCCAATTAATAATGCAGCTAGAATCCCCAAAGATATGAACAAAATCGATGCTCATCAACCTTGCAAACCACAAATCCCCCATAAGGCCAAAAGCTCAGCTCTAGTGTTTGAGCCCCTACCAGCATGAAGCATCAGGTGATAATAGCGATCCGAGGTAAGTTTTAAAACCATACCAGCTCCGCAAATGCCCCCCTGAGAGGCTCCATCAAAACATCCAACCGGAAAGGAAAATATATCTTCATCAAAGGACAAATTTCTAATCTTGTTCTTTTTTGTAGATTACATGCTTGCACATGCCCCAGCCCGAATCCTCGCATAAAAAAGCTCAACAATTGGCTTATGGTTCCCAAATATTACACCATTCCTTACACCCCAAACTTCCCAGATAGTATAAAATACCAAAACTAAATTCTCCTATAACAAGTCATAGCATTCAACCAAATTATCAATAAAGTGGGATCTGTCCCAAGTTGGTAGCATAGGAAAATCCAACCTCAATGCATGACAAATCCCACGAAAAAAGGAACATCGACCAAATAGGTGACTGATACCCTCTTGCTTCTTATAACATAAAAAACAAATACCAGGACCCATAAAACCCCTTTTTTGAAGATTTTGCCACGTTAAAATTCTATTATGCATGCATAACCAAATGAAACAGTTGATTTTAACCATACATGTTCATTCCAAAGCCTCTTCGACCACCTGCACATCGATTGATTCTTCTCAATTTCAAAGATCTTCAAATAAGCCAACCTAGCAATGACTGACCCATCCATCGGGTTCGATGCCCAGATCAGTTGATCAGGCTTATCTATGATTACAATGCCCGATGATAACAACTTATTTGTAAAAGCTTCCCATTCATCGTGAAGATGTGAAGGAAGAGCCTGATCCTCTGATGTGAGCCAACTGATAGAGTAATCCTCCTGATTCTTTCTCGCCTGTTTTAGTACAAAAATCCCATGATCCTACAATTCCTTCAAGAGTCCCGAGGACACCAGAGAACCCTCTCCAAGACCTAAGATCAGGTCTATGTCCACGAAAAATTGAATACCCCGGGCTACCGCCCAACACAAGGAGCTATTTATAATAGGAACCACCTTTAAGAGACTCCTCCATTGCTCTGAGATCTTAGAACTAGTTTTGCAATGCGTCCTGAACCAATGACTAGGATCCAATCCTTTCAAATACTTACCTTTGATCATATTCCCCCATAGACCTTCTTCAAATAGCCCTCTCCAAAGGCTCTTGGCGCATAGTGCTCTATTGAAATCCTTCAAACATTTTCTTCCCCAACCTCCAAGATTAATAGGCACTGAGACTGTCACATACCCAAAATTAAGGAGTTAGTATTTAGTGAATTTTCAAGATAAAATAAGACTTTTCATGAATTAAGAGGTCTCCATGATGAAAATTATTTTTATGGAAAGGACCAATCGTCTAACATTCTTTCCTTGTGAATATTATGAGTAACAACTATCCAACTTCATATATCATACATGGAATAATTTTATATAAGGGAAAACAATACAATTGTACACTATATTGAACATTAGCATATTACTTTGGCGCAACCAATAACTATCTAAGCCCACAATTCCTCAAATATATTAACTCATATCATCTTCATGGAATTCTTATAATAACTTAAATGTGCTTGAATTAAAAGAATAAATACCTCCATATCCTGCAAACAATGAACAACAAGGAATATCCTTTACCAAAGAAAACAATTGACCAAATAAGCTTATTCATCTATATAACAACAAAGCCATCCACAACATAATATAAGACGCATGAAAGAGAGACCAAGATAACATGGTTCACCCAATCTAGGGCTACGTCCGCAAAAATTGTCATGTCATGTATTAATCATCCAATACAAAGGCTTTATAATCCACAACACAATTGCATTTTCTACAACTTTCTCATAGACTCTCTCATCAAGAGAGTTTCTCAGATACTTCAACACTAATCTCATTTTATAACAGGGGTCTATAATAACTCAATCGAGTTCTTTCCAGCATACAATTACAAATGTAAAATGCAGGGAAAATACTATACTGAAACTTTTACAAAGTATTAGTATATTAGCTTATTTGACTTCTTTTTCCAAAAATGAAATGCCGAGGTACTAATAATGAATATTGACAGAGTCAAGCAATTCAATCTATCCTTTCCTTTCATATAATATTATATAATAGAGCATATAAATCAAAACAAGCTATTACGCTTTCTCTAAACATTAAGAATTCCTACGCTATTAGGTTCTCCTATCCTGCGATGCTGGATCATATAACATGATAGGAGTAATAACTGGATTTTCATTTCACGTATCTAAGGTACCCTCAACATTTATAGAACTATTAAAATCCTCAATCTGGCACTCGATGTTAGCATCAAAAATAAACAGAGATCCGTGAATAACTTATTGAGTTCTCAATCTGGGATCCAAATGTCACTATCAAACAATTGTAATTAAACGAAGTATATATATAAGGATAGAAATATACGGTCTTTGTCCCTACAAAGATAAGTTAGAAGTCTATGATTTCATTTGCCACAAGCAAAATATGAATACGGGCCAAAATGCCAATATCACCCATTTGTAAAAATGAATTATATAAGGTCTCTATCTCTACTTAGATCAATTAGAAGACAGAGTTACACACTAAGCATATGAGGAAATTCTAAGCATGAGCCTCTCGGCTCGCCTTTCCCCATTACCAAAATACAGACACCTAAAAGAAAATAAATCCATCATGCGCAAGTGGCGGAGCTACACGCAGAGCATGTAAGGGTCTGAGGTGGATCCTCTTGGTTGTCCCTTCTCTATACCAAACTATACTTAACCAGCACATAAATACATACAGGGTTTGTTCCTCATATCGCAGGCAACAACGTATAATATATAAAATGTATATCACAGGGTTCAAAAAGAAAATGCAGCAGCCTCGTCATGAGATCAAATCCTACAGAAATTTCATACATAAAGAAACATATAAGCTAATGCATCTATGATCTCCATTTCTATGATTCCTGTGTAATAACATATAAACATTGCCCAAATCACAAACAACAGTGTATAACACAGGAAAAAGAAAATACAACAGCCTGAAAGAACAGAGGTCTGACCCTAATCAAAGCATTTGGCAGCATATAACCATATAGAGAACAAAACGATTTCTATGTTGTACAGTACTAAGTCAGAGATCCAATGAGGATCGTCGATGACTGCATTCTATAAGAAAATATCAAAATATAGGAAGGCATTGATTCCTACAAGGTTCAAACTCAATCAAACAGCTTCGATCCTATTAAGATTTCAATCTGGCGTCATGCATAAGCAGAGTTTTAAATCAATATAATCTACTAATCAGAAAACCCCTTTTTACGATTTCAATTCCATGCATGATATAAAGAGGACAACCATCTTCAGAATGCGATCTTCGTGCTGTGTGTATAAAATTTATGTAAACAAAGAATCTAGTACGATTTCAAACCCAACAAATCAAAACACAAGAAAATACCCTAAATATGATATATGTATATGTACCTATATATACACTTATATATGTATCTGCCTATCACGCCCTAATGGTCGAAAGCAGTACAACTAGTTCCTCCTAAATAGGTGTGCTAAACCCTTATGAATATATATATATATATATATATGTATGTATTTTTTTTAGCCGACAATACTAACTACCTAGTGTCGTAATTAGATTTTCATGGCTTCTAGCCATAACCTCTCCCCTTAAAGGACTTATAACTAACTTATAAGTTTTTATGATTTAAGGAAGTAATATAGTTAGTTTACTTTACTTCCAGTGCGTTAGGTCTATAATCTAGCTTATATCATAATAATTACCAAAATGTTCACATGTTTTTCTGGTGGGGCCTTGGCCTTGAACTCCTCACCAGAAACCATTACATAGTTTCATTTATATTTATAATTAATAGGGAATAATGAGAGGATGTTACATCCTTTCCCCCTTAATACTAACATTGTCCTCGGTGTTAACATTCTTCAAGACTGGTCTTCGACTCTTGAGTTATTTCGTACATCATTCTTTAGTTCACTTGTCGTCTCTCCTTTGGTATTCTTGATCATCTTCGAACTTTCTTGATTCTCGCAAGTCTTTATGGTTTGTACATCTTTCACAACCTGCACATTGTACAGCTCATACAAGATCTTCCAACATTCTTCAGCACAACATAATTATACTTTACAAAATTTCAAAATACTTAACATTTATCATTCATCCTCATCCTTGAGGAAATTTTTTTTGCTTACTCAAGCATTCATGACATTCCCACATAAAGACATCCAATAGTCTACTTATAAGGAAAATCATTAATATTTGTTATATCATAAAACAATCTTTCAACAATACCTTGTTGATCATCAAACTCTCTCATGAGTTTGGAACTTCGGCAATCCTCTGCTGAACACAGAACTCTTCCTCGAGTTATGTTCTCTCTATAACTCAGCAATCAAACGGCCAGCAATCTCACTTTATCTTTCCCCTCATCGAATTCCCATTGTGTGCTTAACCTTTCGGTATTCAGCCATCCATAAGGCATTAACCCCCGAGCCTCCTGCTCATTCGATGGATATATGTTTTCCTAGGTCTTTGGGTCAGTATTTAATGAGCCACCTGCTCAGTTCCTTCTTCCTTGGGGAACATGACCACATTCTTTTAGGGAAGTTGCCTTCTACATTAGCTGGAAAGTGGATGTTGTTATTGCCAATTGTCATTTTTCCTTCTGCACCAGTTCATTCCTATTGGTGGTTCAGTGAACACTTCTTTAAAATCCTTAGTGCGAGTTTGGGGTCAAGTCTGCTAACAAACAAACATGTTAGTATCATAGTTTAAACAGTTAGTTGCATATAGATTTATTTCCACCTAAGACTCATCATCTAAAGATTCTATTCTCTATAATCTTTCCATACTCATTGTTAAAAGATAATCAATCATAAAAAGAAGAATAGGATTCTTCTAGTCCTTTAAACAAACTCTTGCCATTAACAAGATGTAATGGATTAAATACTTTGAATCTCAATACAACCTTCTTACTTAGTAATATTATCGAACACATAGTTATCCTACCCTATTACCTTTAGTTATTCATTAGTTTTCAAGGTTTATGTCTTTTAAAAGAAGTTGCAACATAATTTGTTCTAATCCCAAAGAGAAATCCTATTAAAGTGATTCAGGCTTTATATTAATAGCTAATTAATGTAGTCGTCACCCTATCAGAATTAATAAGATGAGTAAGAATACCTTCATATTTGAAGTGAAACAATCATGCATCCTTTAACTCGGTACAAAACAATCTCTAATAGATGATATAACAAACCCTACCAACGGTCTAAAAAAAATCTATTTAGCATTCCATGAAACTGTCAATAACAACTATGCACTACCAAGTAAAATGTAGCTATTATTTTTTTGAAGGCCGTGCTCAAGTGACTTCACCTAATCAAACAAATTCACTTCTTTGGAGTATACTAATAATACTATAATTTAACCTAATGAAGCTCATAGGTAGTGCACTTATTAATCCTTGATAGAAAATAGAATACCAACAAACTATAATGAGGATCTACTTGATACTCCTATGCAATTTGAAATTACCTATTAAGTTAATATGCATGTTTAGAATGCTATTCATAACCTTTGTTTCGTCAAGGTAATAATACGTTTCACAAAGGTTTCCATATCTTTATCTATTTCTTAGACTAGTACTTACCAAATGACATAGAATTATGAATCAACAATCCAACATAAAATATTATGATGCTTCTATTCTCTTTAACAAAGTTAATCAATCATGATACAAAAATCATTACATTTCACGTCAATCTCAGAAACGACATAAGAACAACATCTATATCGATACATCCTTCATATGAGATAATTACATCCTAGTATTTCTTTGTAACTTTCAAACCTTTCATGTATTTTTCATGCATATCATACCCAAACTAACCGGAATTTCAACAAATGTGCATACTTCAATTAGTTTGATCTTTATGACTATGTCCTAGAATGTGCTTTACATGCTAGCATTGATTGTACCATTTTGTAACCAAAACCAATTAATTCGATAAATAGTGAATCATTCTTTTAGGAAATGAATCATTTTCTCTTATTTATAGCATTGATTAGAGTATTACATATGCATTCCCTATTATAGATTTCAATGGAGGTACATCACCCATACACTTGTATCATTAAGTAAAATCAACTAAATATGAGTAATTCATACTTTATGTAAATCTCATAACCCCTTTCACATATACTGAAACCATTTCAACAAGATACCACATTCCATAACAATACCATACAACAATGTGAGTATCTATATCTTGTATCTAGCAAGGGAAGACTCACAACAAAGGTAAACATACCTGACTCATAATTTTGTAAGGAAAAAAAATGAGGAAAATACTTATCTTTACTCTTTTGGAGAACTTGAAGTTTAACTCGGATAACATTACCCCGTCATCCATTCCAGTCCATGCATCCAAAACAAAACAAAAACAACTTGATTGGTTAGTTTAACAACCTTCATACTTACTTATCCCATGTTGAGCCCAATAGGCCCGAGTGTTGTAACCTGGCACTCGAATATTGTTGTAGTCCCTGGGTTCATGTGATTTCCATAGATACAGTACACATTATAAGCAAGCATACACAATGATACAGATACACGAGATGAGACAGATAGAGAGAACACAAGCCTTTATATTAACTAGTAAGAGCAGAATACAGTCATAGAACCAATCTTAGCTAGTACATCGGCTCACCAGCCTATATATATATGTGTGTGTGTACAAGTACAATTACATAACCATCTGTCAATTTATCCAACCGACCCGACCTATACTAGTCGACGCAACCTATCGACATGTGCTGCAGAGTGGTTAGGTGGAGGTCCTAGTCGACAGGCCGAACTAGGCCCCTCCAACATCTCCCCCACCTCAAAATCTTTCTTCGTCCCAAATAAATGGAGAGATCAAAATTTCAAAAAGAGTTATACAAACGGTTATGATGAAGGTACACTGGAATCAATAGTAGTAGGTATCTGGAGATAGGCTTCAAGAATAACTTCAGCAGAAATAGAGAGGTGGTGCTGGAACTCTTCCCAAGTTCGTAGAAGATTCTGGATGTCTACGGTCAGATTTGTGAGTTTCAACAAGTTTTCCATCTTGTCGTGAGTGGATGTAGCCTGCAAGTGGATCATGTCGGGACCAAATGTGTTAATTGTTTTGTCAGCAGCAACAAGTAAATGATGGAATTGGGGCTGAATTTCTCCAAGTTTGTTGAGGACTCCTCGAGCATGTGACATCCACTGAACTTCTTGTTTTTCTAGTTTATCCAATTTCTTGTTTTCCATGATGATCTGGCTATCCAGTTGTTCAACAAGAACTTCATTTGCAGTCAAGCGCTGGTGCTGAAGCTTGCTTAGCAATGTTCTTGTTTTCTGAAGATCTTTGTAGAAGTCGCCATAATATACATACCAATTGTTCAAGACTTCTGTGAGTTTTTATACTTGACTATCATACTGCTTGAGTACCTTGAGAGCTTCTGAAAAGGTTGTAAACTGATTTGTCATGAGGGAAGCTACCTCGACAGCTTGGTCCTATTATTTCTTAAGAAGCTTAGATTGTAGCATTGACACGACAAATTCAAGTAACTGGTACACTCTGTCAAGAGGTGATGTCGTGTCGGAACTAGCTGGGAGCGGAACAACTTGCTGAGCTAAGTGTTCACATTTGGTGAGAAATGTAGTCCTTTCTTCCTGGAGCTGCATTATCTGTTCCTGTGATTCTTGTCGGAAACATCTTTAGACTCTGAAGACTGCGTCTTCAAGTGAATCAAGCTTGTCTTGGGACGCCATTTGCTGCATTTCCAATTGTTGCTGCAATTCTCTTTCTTTGTGTTTCTTTTCTTTGTGCTTCCTGCGGATACTCTTTTCTTTTTCTTTTTCTTTGCTTAAAATTTGTTGTTCTGGTCTCTTATCAATTTCGGTTGTTGATGGGTGATTGTCGATGACTGATTGAGTGCTGGCAACAGCTTGTTATGCCTGAGTTGGTATGCTTGGTACTGCTGCTATGGTGACTGGAGTTTCATGTTCCGCTACTTCGGCACTTGGTGGAATGTTTGTTGCTATGTCGGATGTATCCATCTTGCTTGTAGTGAGATTTTGATCATTAGTACACTCTAGTGGTTCTGATGTGTCTACTGCAGGATCCTGTATGTCGGCTGATTCCTTGTCTTGTATGGAAACGGCTTCGGCTGTGTCATGCTGTTGTGTAACCGGAATGGACTTGGATCCATCGACAGGGAGACGCGACTGGTTTATCGGGATTGATGGTAGGTCGAATGATGTCGAAATTGGACTAATTGACATGGTATTGTTGAGCGGATCCGACCTGACTAAACTAGACTCAATTGTAGACTCGACATGGGAACTGACAACTTGGGGATTTTCAGTTTGAATGACTTGTGGTTGAAGCGGTTTCATTTGTTGTGGTAATGCAGTGACTGGAAGGGGTTTGTAAACAATTGTTTGTTGTGCATACAGTAAACCTAACGGGTCAGGATTTCTGATATGATGGGTCTTCATGTGACTGACAATTTCTGGGGTTGTCAATGGTAAAGGAAAACTTGGGTTTTGAATGGTGTCGGGTGGAGCTACATTACACGGGACAGCGGACGGAGATGCAAAAATTGGTTATTGGATGACCATCTTGCGCCAGTTGGGAGAAAGTAACAGAAGGTACGTAATAAATGTACTCAAAGCGGTGTCTGCTGTGCTAGGAGGATCAGGTAAAGCTAACAGACTTCTTTCTTCTTTTATTGCAGTTGGGGAAGAAGGAGGAGACTGAATGGTTAGGTCGACATCAGGTTCGACCGATATTTTGCGTTTTTTAACAATGATTTTAGAAGGGGGATACTTATCTGTTTCTAGAAATTTTCTGAACTGGTCTTTGACAAGTACTTTGTTCTTGGTTGCATCCTCAAGAAGCTAAGTAGCAGTGTCGTATAACTCGATATCATCTTCTTCTGTCGGTTCTTGAAAGGTTACTTGTCTTTTTCCTTTCCCCTTGATCGATGTTACTCGGTTCTGTCGGGCTGTGACAATTTCAGCCACTATCTTCTGTATATTATCGTCTGTCAGAAGATGTTCTGGATTGTCGGACTCTGTGTCACTGTTTGACTACTCTCCGGCCTCTGCTGATTATATATGCGGAATCTGGGTAAGTTCCAGTACCTTGGGGTTAGGTGTCGACTTGGGTTGATATATGAAAGTGTTCATGTACAACTGGCTTTCGTATGCTTCTTCTTGTTCCATATCAGTAAAGGGTTCTTCATACTTGAAATTTGTTTTCCTGGATTGAGCCGGAATGGCTAGCACTTCGTTAGATTGTCGACTTAGCTTTGTGAAAATTTTGCTTACTGAAGGGTATTTGTCGAGCCGCCTTGCCAGACTTGCTGCTCCTTCCTTGCACCATACTACTGTATCATCCAAAGATAGTTGGATGTGAGCTATCGAGGGTAGACTTCGTTGAAAATTCTATGGTACCCTCCATCTTGTCGCCATTTTTTTAAGGTCTATAAACCATGCTTCTAGCCAAATCTTGACTGTTGTAGGCCCATATCGACTTGCTCTAGGTGCAAAGCAATGGAAGTTCTCCATAAGTACAAGTCAATCTTCCGCAAAGTCCTTATTTCCTTTCGGTCGGAGATGGGCCATAGCAATACATATGAGTACAGATGAGTAGTAGATGCTATCTCCCTCCTCCTGGCACTTATGGCAAGTGTATTTGAGAATGTCGGCCAAGAAATCTGCCCATTTGTATACTTTGTTGTTCATAGCCATATTCTTGACAACTTCCAACATTTCGGTCTTCAAGTATGACCCCCTGCCTGTCTGTGAAAGTGCATGTGATACAATTTTGGCGACAGTTTTGTAATTTCCGAATACAATCTGGTTCACAACTATGCCTCATGAGTTCTTTCCAGCAGGAGTATCAATAAACTCATCAATCAAGTCAGCACCTGAGCTTGTTGGTACGGCGTCTCCTTTGTGTGAAAGGGCAGTTATTTTCTAGATTATTTCACCATTGATGTCGACCGGGACATCGAAATAAAGCTTGCCATTGTGGTACCTGCTAACGATAAATTGTGCAATGACTTCTTTCAGTCCTCCAAAATTATCCAAGAAAGGTGCCTTCAGGTAATGCATAATTGTGGCTGTCTGTAAACGCCGTGCTTCCTCCCTCCAATGGCCATCTGACTCCTTCCCCCAATATTCAATGTTCTTCCATGCTTTCTTCCAGGTGGGTTCTGACGCCTTTGCATTCCGAATCAACTGGAGTCTTGTTTCCAATGGTGTTTGTTCTTTCTCCAGTTCTCTAACTGTCCGCAGCGGCTCTGCTAACTGTTAAAGTTTTTCGAGGAGCCATGGTGGATTCGGGGTTCAAGAATGCAAAGTTGGCTTCAGCGGTATCAGGGAGCTCTATATATTGGAGTTCAAGTTCTCGGAAAAAGAGTGCCCAAGAATCCTCGAGCTCAGGATTTATGGTGGAGTTACTCGGCACGTGTGAACGGGAAGTGGAGGCCCATATTAATGGTTGATTGGACGGGGTTATTAAATTAGACTGACAGGCTATTGGCGCTTCTTCAAGTGCATTACTTTTGACGTCGTGGGTACCTTTAGCTTTTATTTATTTATCATCATGATGCTGTGACACCTCGTTCAATGTGTTATGTCGAAGGGATTCTCTATTTGATTTTGATTGGAATGGGCTCCAATGCTTCTGTCGTGCCTGATTTTCTTCTGCAAACCATCGACGTTCTTATCGATGTGTATAATATCGACGGTTGTGCATCAAGCTTCTTTCTCTACTTTTTCCATCCTTTTTCTGCCATTCTCTCGTCATTTCTGCTATTGTCATGCTCTGTGTAATATCCATAGTTGGATATTCTCAATTAGTTAGGGTTGAACCCATGATTTATAAAATAACCCACACATCCATAGATATAGAAAATGATATATAAATTGATAAGATAAGATGATGAATTACAATTGAGGGTTCGTTATTTATACTTTGGTGGAAATACCCTTTCACTAATAGTCATGTCTTTTCAGAAAGACATTATTAATTATCATTATTATTATTATTATTATTTATTATTATTATATATATATATATATATATATATATATTGATGTTTATTATTATTATTATTTTATTCATAACATTGCCTCTCTCTTAGAAAGGCTTTGTCCTCAAAGCCTTATAACGTTGTCGCACCATTCCTTGTGACGTCGTAGCTGACGAAACATGTCGGTACGAACTTCTAAGTGTAGAACATAACTTCCGATATGTTGACGGATCAATCCAGCCAATATTGATTTGTTGCCAACTGTTGGGATTCTCTATTGATCTGTTGTCAGGAGCTTTGAGAACATCAGTACCATTATCTTTCGACAATTCCCACTTTTTAGGATACTGGTTTATATGGTTGGGGTGTTGATAGGGAGTTATTCTTGTTTGTTTTTTTACAAGATTGTCTTCTTTCTAAACTGTGACGAGGACTGAATTTGTATTTGCTTCTTTTTTCTCAACGTAGATTTTTGAGCCCAAGGGCTTTTATGTCCTCTTTTGAATTTGCTCCAACTTATTTTCTAACAAGTCTTTTTCTTTTTTAAGATTTCGGGTCATTTCTTCTTGTGCTTTCCGATCATCTTTAAGCTTCTGAATTTGATCCATTAGATCTTGTTTGTGCATCTTGAGGTAACCATTCTTGTCAATGTTTTCTAATAGTTTCTTTTGAAGATCTCGATTCTCCTTTTCTAGCTTTTGATTCCGTTTTGCTAGCTTTTGATTGCGTTGTGCTTTATCCTTCGTATTTTTTATTTGAAGAAGCAATTTCTGATTATGATCTCTTAAACGAGAGATCTCTTCTCATTTATCTGTGACGATTTTGTCAAATTCTGACTGCATCTTTTGATTTTCTTGCGAAATGACCATGGCAATATCCTTGAAGTCTTTAGATGCCACGACTTTTGAATCTAACTTCATTCTAACATCCTGTAGTGTGACTTGCTTCTTCTTATACGAAAATGTTAAAAACTTTTTCTTCATATTTAAGATAATTGTCTCCAATGTTTCCATCCAAGATAAGCCAAGAATGATGTCAACTTTATTTAGATAAATAGTTGTAACATTGAATTGGGATGTGAACTTATATTCATAAATTTCCAGTTGTAAGTCCATAATTGCGTATTTCTTCTCACCCCATTTATCTTTTTTTCGATTATACATAGTTCTGGGACGAATAATTGATTTGCCAAGCCAACGTTAATATGATTTTCCTCGATGGTTGGGAAAATAGCGATGCTAATAGGATTTCTTTGAATAACCACTTCAAGTTTTAGTATGTCAACGGCTGCCTTTGAGTGCGTCTTCTGGAATCTTTCCCTTTTGTAACACTGAAACTCCATTTTTTTTTCCAAATAATAATAATTATTATTAAAAGATAATAATTATAATATTATTAATAAATATAATATAATAATTATTATGATAATAATAATTATTAATGATAATAATAATATAATAATTGTTTTTGGAGTTGAAGGATAATAAAAATGGTGTGGATTGGGTGGTTGAGAGGAATGATTGTTACCTTCCCCACCTAGGTTCAAATCTCACTTTTGGTTTGTTCTTAGGGAATAAAACCAAACCCACTTCTCACAAAACCACGTGCACCTTAAAACCATGTGCGGTTTCACTTCTTACTTTTACTTTTTACTTCTACTCACTTCTAAACTTTACTTTTACTTTCTTTTCTTTTTTCCTTTTCACTTCTTCTCACTTCTTTTTTATTTATTTCTATATTCTATTTTCTTCTTTTTTACTTGTCTTTCTTTTCTTCTTTTTATTTTCTTTTACTTTTGCCTTTTTCTTTCTTTCTCTTTTTTTTTTCTTTTTTACTTTTTTGGGCCACGGGCCTCGTTTTGGACAAGTTCCTAGATTCGTGGCTACAAGCCTACCTCTGATACCAATGTAATATCCATAGTTGGATATTCTCAATTAGTTAGGGTTGAACCCATGATTTCTAAAATAACCCATATATCCGTAAATATAAAAAATGATATATAAATTGATAAGATAAGATGATGAATTACAATTGAGGGTCCGTTATTTATACTTTGGCAGAAATACCCTTTCACTAATAGTCATGTCTTTTCGGAAAGACATTATTAATTATCATTATTATTATTATTATTATTATTATTATTATTATTATTATTATTATTATTATATATGTTGATGTTTATTATTATTATTATTTTATTCATAACACTCTATTATTTTTCTTGATTGCTTATAGTACTCTCATTCGGTTACTTCTTAAACATTTTTTTTTAATATTCATTATTTGTATCGCTTTAGTCGAGCATCGTTTATTGCTTTCTTGAAAACATTTCCTTGTAGTGTTTTCAATCGGACTGCTCCATTAGTAATTACTACTTCGACAATATAGGGCCCCATCCATTCTGTATGCAACTTATTTGGCTTCCCTTTTACTCGGCTATTATAGAGGAGTGCCAAATCTCCAACTAACAGATTCTTTTGTTTGATATTTCTATCATGCCATGCTTTCTGTTGTTGTTTTTGCACTCTCTGATGTTCTATTGCCAACTGTCGACTTTCATCCAGCTTTGACAGCTGTAGTAGCCATTCATGTCGAGTATCTTTGACCTCAATATGTAAAGCTGCTACAATAGTCGGTGCTTGTCGTCGAAAATGTAATGGGACGACAGCTTCTTGCCCATAGACAAGTGAGAATGGTGTCTGTCCTGTCATTCTCTTATATGTTGTTCTATATGCCCAGAGGACAGCAGGTACTTTGTTGTCCCAGTCATCTTTCTCTATGTTTCATATTTTCGTCAGTCCTTTTGTAAGTGTTTTATTGAACGATTCTACGGCGTCGTTCGAGTGAGGATGGTATGTTGTGCTTATTCTATGATCAAATGCAAATTCCTTAGTCAATGCTTCAATAGTTTTACACACAAAGTGCGTACCTTGGTCACTTATCAATGTTATGGGGCATCCAAAACGTGTTATGATGTTTTCATAAATAAATTTAGCGGCAACTTCACTTGAACATGTTTCGACCAGTTCTACTTCTGCCCACTTGGTAACATATTCGACAGCAGTGATAATATACTGAGCACCTGTTCATCTCCCCACTACTGGAAACGGTCCAACAAAATAAATAGCCCAAATTTCAAATGTTCGGCTAGGGTTAATTGGGATTAATGGCATTTCTGTTCTTGGTAGTGGTCGGCCCATGCGCTGACATCTGTCACACTTAGATACAAACTCTTGGCAGTCTTTAAGAATTGTCGGCCACCAAAGTCCAACCTGCAAGATTTTTCTAGCTGTTATGTCTGCATG
This sequence comes from Larix kaempferi, assembly GCA_027924585.1. Classification (NCBI taxonomy): domain Eukaryota; kingdom Viridiplantae; phylum Streptophyta; class Pinopsida; order Pinales; family Pinaceae; genus Larix; species Larix kaempferi. The sequence continues at coordinate 589,153 of BSBM01000925.1, read as the reverse complement.
ATAATGTCCTCCCGCTGATCCAGCATGGGCTTCTGTAAGTATATCTTGTCGTTCATGCTCAAGTGAACATCGGCGTAATATATCATCCAAACCAAGTTTATAGAGGAATCCATTGATCAAAGTGTAGGGGGATTCTTTCATTGCTAGTATCTTCCTCTTTTTCTCAGTCATTCCCTCGGGAGCTTGCCCATTTTCGAGAAATTGTGCAATTTCTGCAAGTTCTGAAGGTACTGCTTCAATGTGAAACAAGTGTGCATCCAGTAAGTCATCTTCAATTCCTATCGATTCTTCTCTTGTGTCGACTCTCGACAGGTGGTCTGGTCCAACATTAGCTTTTCCAGGTCAAATGATTACTTTGAATTCAAATTCTTGAAACAGCAATAACCAACAACATAATCTCCCATGAAGCAATGGTTTATTGACTAAGTATTTTAAAGCTTGGTGATCTGTATAAAATACAAAGGAATTAGCCAATAAATAATGATGGTATTTCTGAAGTGCAAATACCATACCTAATGCTTCTCTTTCGGTTGTAGAATAATTTCTGTCAGCTTTATTCAATTTTCGACTGCTGAATGCATTAGGGTAATCCATGTCATCTTCTCCGGGTTGTGTTAGAATGGCGCCAACTACTATCCCAGATGCATCGATATGTATGTGAAACTTCTTCGACCAATATGGAAATACGAGGATCGGTGGTTCGACCATTTTTATTTCCAACATATTGAATGATTCCTCCGTCCACCTATAATCTCTATCATCTTTTAACAATTCTTCAAGAGGATAAGTCATATCGGAATAGTGTCTGATAAACTTCCTGTAATATCCAGTATGACCCAATAGGATTTGTACTTGTTTCAGATTAACTGGGGGTTTCAAGTCGAGAATGATTTTGATCTTCGCGTAGTCGACCTTGATCCCTTCTTTGCAAACTACATGGCCTAGTAATATGCCGATGGGTGTCGCGAAGAGGCACTTTTTAATGTTCAGGGACAATTGTATCTGTCGACATCTTTCCAACATTAGTCGGAGCCACTTGCAGTGATCTTTCAGCATTGTATAAATTGTCCAATCATCAAAGTATATAGCCATGGTTTTGTAAATATATTCTTGAAATGCTTTGACGATAATTCTTGAGAAGATCGTAGCTGCGTTCTTCAAGCCGAAAGGCATAACTTTATACGTGAATGACCGGAATTCACACATGAATGTTGTCTTTTTCTGATCTTCCTTTGCTATAGATACTTGGTTGTACCCCGAGAATCCATTCGTGAAAGAGTAACACTCATGCCATGCAACTCCATTAATAATTTCATCTGCAAAAGGGGTAGGGAAGGGATCTATTAGTGTTACCTTGTTCAACTCACGAAAGTCGACACTGATTCTTAGTCATGTTGGATCTTGTTTCTTTGGCTAAACGACCATTGGGCTTTCCCACTCTGACTGGTTGATAGGATATATGATTGTTGCGGCAAGCATGCTATCGATCTCCTTTTTAACAATATCCTTATATTTGTGAGCGAGCTTGCAGGGTCTTTTCTTTACAAGTTTGGCATCAGGCTTAATATCAATTTTCATCTTGCCCATTTCCTTTACAAGTCCTTTCAAGTCTCTATAATCTCAAGCAAAAACGTCTTGAAATTCTTTGAGGATACTGGATATTTCTGTCGTTTGTTCCTGATTCCAGTAATCGCCAATCTTTGCCATTTTCGGTTGGTCGTCATTTGAAATATCTACTTCTTTCATTTTAATCTTTGCGTCCATCCACTCTGGTGCATGACTATTACTTATTTGTCTTTCACCTTCTTTGATTTGCGTGAAATTTGGTGGAAAGTCTTTTTCTGATAACCTTTCGAGTTTGTCTTTTTCAACAATCTCTGTGCTAAAGATTGTTCTTACGAGCTTCAACACATTGGAATGATCCTTTCTCCATTGAAAAAAAATTTCGATTGACATCTCTGTTTCTAGACTCAGTCTTGTCGAATGTTGTTTTTCTGTCAACTTTATGTTGTAGCAGGTGTTAGGTAGGTGTATAATCTTCTGTTTGTCTGCAAGTGTTAAGTTTTCTGTTGGGTACAGAAATTCTTTGATGCTTTTACTTGCTTTGACCAACCTCTCATCCTGAGGAGAAAATTGGAAATCCTTAATAAAATTTTCTTTTAAGTCTTTCCAAAAGAAGGTTTCTCCTCTCGCTTCTTCCATCTTGTACCATTTGTTAGGTAGATCATCAAGTGTTCTGGGGAAGAGCTAAGGCCATGTTCTTTCATCTTTATATCCCAGTTTTCTCCATTCTTTTTCGCAACAGTCAATATGAACTTCAGGATTTTGTCCTTGTGTAAATAAGGGAATGTCAACCTGAGTTGTCGATTTTCTTCCTCCAAATATTTCTATGAAAAATGTTGATGCAGTATTCCAGTTTTGGAGTTTCGACTGATGGGTGTCCCACCATCTCGCAGCTTGACCAGTAAATGTCTCTACCAAGCTTTGTAGTCAGCCTTGTTCTCCAACATGTTTTGATACCTATTCGACATGAATACGAGGTGAGTCACGTTCTTTATATCTTAATGTCGAATTTCCATATTATGCATTCTTGTCTGGGACAAGTGTTGGATATGCTCGCATTTTTCGTTGAAATATTTTTGGTGTGTAAGATACTGAGAGACACTTCTTGATTTGCTTCTTTGAGATGGCTTCCACAATCCATCATTCTTTCGCATGTAAGTCATAGTTCTCTATTTTCCAGTCATAGAGTTCTGCATCGGAATTATATCTGAGCGAGATAGGATCTCCGAGATGAAGTTCTCCTTGGGTATTTGGCTCAATGTGATCTTCATTGTTGTTTATCCGATAAAGTTGTCGAACATCATTGTCGATTTATGTAGCTTCCGACCAAGGTTCTCCCTGAGATGGGAAGATTGGGACGATAACCTTTTTCCCATTGCCTTTCAACTTGATACGACTTTTATCTAAGGAAATTGAGGCCTTCATCTTTCGTCCCCAAGGTCAACCGACCAAGGCGGGAAAGGAACTCGCATCATCCTTTGGAGTAATGATTTCAAAATATACTTTTGCCATGATGCCCTTAATGGAAGTTTCGACTCCTTTCCATACTCCAATCGGCTCAATTAATCCTTGGTCTGCAAGTTTTAGATAGATGCCTGACTCCTCCAGTTGTGGTCGACCAAGTTGGTCCTAGGTATCATGAGTCATGATATTCACTTGGGATCCAAAATCTAGTATGACTTGTCGAACATGATATCCATTTATGTCGAGGTCGACTAATGGGTCGGCATCATTTTTCTCTTTTTGTTTTAGTCGGCAAATGTTTTTAGTTTGTCTTTGCTCGACATGTTTTAATTTATGCAACAGGTCAATCATTTTTCCTACAGCTTCTTCATTTGAAATTAATTTGAGCAACTCATTGAGAACATTTTCATGTGCTGCTAAGTCATGAAATATCTCGGATGCATCTTTGTACACAGATTTTTGTTTTATAGGATTTGGATAATCCTCCTTATCAACAATTCTAGTTATCTGAGGTTTATCTTGACCAATGTGAGTGCCTTGCCTGGTTACAATTTGCAAGTTTTTTGTACGAAGAACATCATTTTTTGAAATACAAGATAAAACATGAACATTCTTTTTATTATTTATTTTCTCAATCCTGGTAGGGAAATCCTCTAAATAGTGATCTCCTACCCCACACTTTGTACAAAATTTAAGATCAATTCTTTCCTTATAGGGTCATTCTGCATGCCAATGATTCTCACTGAAACATGTGAAACACGCACCAGGTCAACAAGATCGAATTCCTTGACCTCCACTGCCACGACTGCGACTCTGGTATCCACTGCGTCTATTGTTGTCGTCATATCGCCGATCATACCGTCGGTCATTATACCTTGGGTATCTATCATTCCTGTTTTGATTGTACCAGTTATTTCTTCCATCATTTCTCTCAAATCTATCGTTTGCTAGATTTCTATCTTGGTTCTGCTCGACAGAATTTGTTTGGTACACTGCATGATAATTTTGCCGATTTTTCAGGTTCATATGACATTCTTCAATTGTATGTGTATTCACTTCACAAATTTGACACCATCTTGCCAATCATTACTTCCATGAGTAATGGTTCCAGTGAGAACAGAAATCAAAACATATTCTTCATCACTTGAAGAACCTTCGCTATCTTCTCTAGCCCTCTTCCTGGGAGGTTCATCATCCTATGCAGCATGAGCATGATGTCTTCTTTTGATGTTCTTCTTTTTGTTCCTGGGACAATTTCTAGAAATGTGTCCCCTTTCATCACAAGTATAGCACCAAATATGAGAGAGATCTTTCATAGATCTTCCAGAGCTTTCCTTCTGTCTTTGGTGATAGTGTTTACCTTTCCTGTGATGAGAGTGCTCCCTTTTGATATTATATTTCCTGGTGTTTGTTGTGAGAGCTTGATCTTCATTCCCCATTTTCTCTTCTCGAGCTATAATCCGAGCTTCTTCCTGTGAGCATTCTTCCCACAGCCTGCTGAAAGTGATAAGTTTCCTTCTAGCACAAATTCCTTGGATGAAGGAATCCCATGACCTAGGAAGGCCATTAAGAGTGGTTCTTACCACTTCTCCATTTTCTATATCTTCTCCCACATCTTCAAGTTGTTCTTTTATCTGGGAGACCCTTGATAAATAATACTGCATGGCTTCTGCATTCTAGATCTTGATATTCTTTAGTTTATTCCTCAAGGTCATCCTCTGATTTATGTTCTTCCCTTCGAATAGCTTGGTCAGGGAATCAAACATCTCCTTTGGTGACTTTAGAGATGATACATGTGGTATGAGATGGTCTTTGATAGAATCAGCAATGATCCTTTTAGCCTTGACCAAATTTCTTTTGTGTAAGGCCTTAGCCTCTTCTTCCTCTAGGATAGGGACCTCTTCACTTATGTAAGTGTCCAACTCATTTTCTTCCAAGATTAACCCAATCCTATACTTCCATGCTTGGAAGTTATCAGCCCCTTCAAGCTTATCCTCAAGTTTGGTTTGGTGAGACATCTTTAAAGAGTACTTCAAATGGAAATAGAAAAGATTTAGATCTTACCACTTGATTTGCTGAAAACTGGATCTGGTCCCGGATTAGAGTTTGTTAGAGAAACCCTAAAAATTCAAACTTTGAATTTCAAACTTCTGAAAGGATAGAAATATGCGCCTTTATGAGTTGATCAGCCTAGTATATTCAGAATTTGAGATCTACAAAGTTTCACCCTTCAAAAATGCCTTTCAGACTTCTTGGATTCACTAGGGAGGACCCTGAATTAGGATTTGATTTTCCTGAAGCTTCACCCAACCAAAAATCTTGTTCCAAAGCTCTAAACTTTGATTTTTCTAAGGGGCTTCCACCTATGTCTTCAGATTTCAGAAATTCCTATTTTTGTGGAAACCCTAATTTTTAGGGCCAAAACTGAAAGTGCTCATAATTGAATTCTGATTGGATAGAAAGATTCTCCTTGTTGAGTAGAGTCAATCTACCTTACTGCTTTTCCAAAATCTATGGAGAGAAACCCAATAAACAAGAAACCCTATTTTCTGCCATTGCACAATGTCTTCTTCTCAGGGAAGCTCTGATACCATGTTAGATTATGAGCATTAATTCAACAAACTCTAGGATCTTTACTAAGAGAATAACATGTATAGCATATCAATCATAATAAGCGTGTATCAAGCATATCAAGCAATCACATAAGACAATGGACACACAAAGTTTAACTGGGGAAAACCATAAAGGTGAAAAACCCCACAACTTTCTCAGAGATAGAAAGAGCAATGATACAACCAAATACAAGAGATAGTCTTCTACTAGCAGCTGCTCCTCCTCCTCAACTAGTGCACCACTTTCCGAGTGATGTAAGAGTGAGTAATGAAATAATCAAATAGAGATCTCCCGATCTCTATTTATACTTGTCATGTCCTGCCCAATAAACTAACAGGGCTGACTTGTCTAACTTAGTCTAATAACCCATGGTTACATTAATCTGGGCCGACCCCACACTTGGTGGTATAATAACCCATCACAACAAGTTACGACACTTGCGACACTTGTCAATACAAATGACGACACTTCCGTATAGAGGAATAATACCATCTCTATAGGAGTACAATATACATAGGTGAAATACATTCCGAAGTTACATATACATCAACACTTGCCATATGGCAGATTGTTGAAATTATATTTTTTTGTTTTTTAAATATATTTGATTTTATTATATAAATGTCTATGTACATTTATCGTATATTTTGGAATACTCGATTAAAAAATATTATATATAAGTAGTCTACTTCCATATTTTATTCGTACTAGATTTTTTCATTACGTATTTTTTCCGTATCGAATCGTATTCGTACTCTAATTATGCTATGCTTTAAGCCCGTTAGGTTAATAAATGAAGGTGGCAACATTTCCAGCAAAAGGGCATTGTAATTTTAGAATTTTCAAATTACTTAGGTCTCCAATACCAATCGGCAATTCCGTTAAGTTTGTATGGGAAAAATTTAATTCATCTAGGGACAGATAATCTGTTACTTGTGGAGGCAATTCTTCCATTGTCAGGCAAGTTGAAAGGTTTAAGCTTTCCACCGTCCTGATATTTCCAAATGTTATGCTTGAGATTGTCAATTTACCGCAGTCTGCCAAAGACAAATGGCAAAGTTGACTTAAATTACCGAAGGATTTTGGCATCATTTCCAAGCTTAAATAGACATTCAAGTTAAAATGATTCAAGCTTGCTATATTTCCCAAATAAAATGGCAACATCTACAAATCGGTGCACCCAGACAAGTCAACATAGTGGAGATCTGTTAAGTTCCCAAAGTATTATGGCAACGACGTCATTTTTTTCCGGTGTCTCGAGTGTTTCAACAAGGAGAGATGAAATAACTCTTCTGGAAATGGTTCTATGGTGTCTTTCAGTTCAATCTTTTCCAAGTGTCTCAACTGCTCTATTGAATTTGGTATAGGTAAAAGAGCAGCTATAATATTCAACTCCCTTAACTACAAAGGTGCCTACAATGCAATTCACTATTAAATGTAATTATTTTAAATTTAAAAACCATGACCTGCCATACCCAATTGTAAATGATGAACAGAGAAACACAAGCTTAAAGGTAGGGCGGGGAATTTGCATGTACCTCACTTTCAGTCCGCCACAATGTTTCCAATTCACCCCTGGCCACTTCTAAAACTTTTAAATTCATCTTTGGAATCCCGATAGGCAGCGAGTTATACTGAAAGCCATCCAGGCGGAACCATACAAGATTTGATTTTGAGTGCAACAGCAAGTTGGATATGCTTCCAAAATAATCACCTTTAGCTCTCAACAGATGCAGCCCGCTCATATCAAGAAAGCTATCATCCAAGCGATTTCCTATTGTGAAATTAGCGAAACAATTCCCCATCTCCATGAGGTATTCCAATGCTGGGCCAGAATTTCTTGGAACCACGTTAATTCCACGCACCTAATTTGTTTTCTAAAAACTGTTAGAAATAAGATTGAAATTTATGAAGTTTAAGTATTCACAATTTGAAACAAACATTTCTTTGAGCATAAAATTTGAGAATACATCATAGTGTCTAGAGGTTCAAATACTTCATAGAGATTACTTCATTTTATAAGAAAAATTAGAAACACATGCAACAAGCATACCATCCTTCAATGAATCTTTTATCTTATCTTGTATGCGTTTAATGAATCCTTTCTCTTATCTCATTGCGTTTTGATAGAGACTTCAATATACTGCAACTGTGGAGCTTCAATAGGATACCCTGGTTTAGCCACATTTTAATAAAATCCGATGTGAGATTGAGGATTTAACTAGGTGAGCATTGTGTCAATTGAAGGAAGGAGGTGTGGAACGTGTCAATTGAAGGAGGTGTGGCAAGGAACATGCATGCATAAACTTAAACCTTCATGTGAGCATCGTATCAATTGAAGGAGGTGTGGCAAGGAACATGCATGCATAAACATAAACCTTCATGTGAGCATCGTATCAATTAAAGGAGGTGTGGAGATGTAAAATTCATTTAAATGTTCATTGACAGCTATGGAAATTGCAGACAAGTCACATCAGTGAAATTTTTACAAGGAGTTGTAAGTAATAAAATGTATTGTATTTTTTTTTATTTTTTTGAATTTTAAACAATCTGTGCAATGATAAAAAAAAAAGTCCCATCCATGGTTATTGTCGAATAGAAACTTAGAAAAAAGGTAATACAATAAAATAGAAAATCGTATTATTTCGGTTCACTTTAGTAAACATAATGTTTTTCACTGCAATGATCTCCAACTAATAGAAAAAGTGGAAGATATAGTCTATAGTCTCTGCCTAATGCTGGGTCTAAAAATGGCCACCTAAAAAAAGAGGACTGGTGGTAAAAATAAAAATGACCACCCAAAAATAGGTGAAAAGCACTTAATCTAAGATCAAAGGCCTATACTTAACAAAGTCCATTAAACACTATGATCAACTAAGGCAATAAAAGCTTCATAAGATACATTAAACCCCATAATTTGTCCAAGGAAGCATGCGGTTTACGGCTAATAGCGAAAGAAAATTGCCTCGTTCTCCTCATTGAGATAGACTTGGTGATTGCACAATAAAATACCAAAATATTTTGAACACCAATGATATTTGGAAAGATCTCTCATGGAGAATCCTTAAGAAGATCACCACCCACATGCAGAATTGCTTCCAGATTCCAAACAAGCAATTGGATGATTGAAATCCCTCATCAGTGGTCCCTAAATTGCGAGAAAACTATGGATTGTCTCTAAGAAAAAGGTCCTGCGAAGACCCTCTATTACAAGGGTGGATGAACTCATATCAAGTTGAGGAGGTAGCAAACTGTTCAAATTGTGGGAGGATAAGGGAGAAAAATGATCCCATAGAGTTATCACTGGATCTAGAGCCCACAGGGCGAATTCGGAAAATTGTAAGTTTTACGATAAATCCTTGCCCTATTTTAGGTTTTGAAATGTTCTAAATCTTATGGTAGATAATATAGCAATATAGAACAAAATTATGCAAAAAATAAAAAAAATAGAAACTTCCCTCCTTAACCTTTGGGAAGTTTCTATGCATGAGTTTTATTTTTTTCTCTATTTATTTAATCTTTATTTCTATGGTATGGGACCAATCAACTTTTGAAAAAATTCCAATGGAAATTAATATAAATAAATAAAAAGTAAAAAATAAATAAGAAAACTAAAACTTAGGTTGCACTTTACACATTTCTAAACATTAAATATATTCGCATGCAAATAATTGAAAAATACAAAAACAATAGTCTCTTTCTAAAGCGGGGACTATTAAGGAAGGCACAATACCCAATAAACCTTTTGCAAGAACCTCTACTATTACAAATATATGCATAGATTTTATCTTCTATTTTTCTTGTGTAAATAAGGAAAGCACAATACCCATATTTTATCTTCTATTTTCTTTTGTAAACAAGGAAGGCACGATACCCAATATATAAATATGACGAACAATGTGCCAATTCATAACAACTACATTTACAAAGATTTTTTCTTCTAAACAACATTTGCAAAGGTTTTGTCTTCTATTTTCTTATCTATAAAAGGGAGGCACATTACTCCATAAATAATATGAGGAGCAATGTGTCATTTTCATAAGAACGACATTTTGAATTTGTCTTTAAAAAAATATTTAAATATAATTCTTCTTATATGATAATGATGATGGTTAACATCCACTGAGACCTATATTAGTCTATCGGACCTTAAGAAGATTACTTGGATTATTATGGAGTTTTATTTCTATGTTCAAAAAGCTTAAAAAGAAGTCTTCCTAGTTTGTCATAATTTTAACAAGTTAGAAAGTTAGGGAGGTTTGCATTGTAGCAAAGATTAAGAAATTGCAATCTCAGGTAGGTGTACGCAAGACATTTTAAGAAAATGTGACTTTCATCCCCAACGCTCATTGTCTCACAGAGAGGGCAAATCCTCTCCACCCACAATGTTTTAGGAATTTTCCAACACCTTATTTCACTATGAAGCTCGTGAGAGTTCGTTCTTATCTTGTCTATATTAATTTTCTTCTCTGAACTAGTTAAAATAGAGAGATATTTTTATTTTCCAAATTATGGTTAATGACCTCCTTAGTATTTTAATTTCCTTTCAATCTCTAATTTTTTTTCACCCGTATTTTCTCTTTAAACTTAGATGTGATAATATTTTTAATGTTATTAATATCTTACAAAGTAACATTTTCATCGATTCTCCAATAATTTAACCATGCTATAACATCTTTCTACCAACATCTCTTGAACCAAAAATAGCCTTGACTCAATTTTACAAACCTCTGCAATTAGAATTCTTCTCCACAAACTTTAAAATAAAATAACTTTTCTAAATCACTACGCAACATCGAAGAACCAAAACATTTGTGGAGGATTGAAGCTCCATTTCAATTTAGGATTAATGCGATCCAAAACTATTTCTTTAACTCGCCAAAAATTGTTGCGCTTACATCTAACCTCTATGCTAAGAGATTTATAATAGTTTTAGTGGGAAAGTTAGGGAAAGGGGATTACTTATAACCTATGTGCTAAGAGATTATAATAGTTTTGGTGTGGGGGTTGGGAAAATGGATTGTTAATAACATCGGGAGGAGATAGAATCATTTAAAAAGAGTGCACATAAGGAGATTACGACAACAACATAAATATTGAGTTTTTATTGTGTTCTTTAAATTATATTTTTTTATGTTTTAATCAAATATAAAAAATTAAATTAATAATGGAAATAATAAAGAAGAAAATTATTTGAAGAGAAGAGTAAAAGAGGGGGTAGAAATCAAAAAAACAAAATGATACATTGAATATAGATGATTTTTTTCATAATGAAAAAAAATCCTTTTATTAAATGAAAAAGATGTGTCCACAAAAACTTTACATCATTGGAGAAGCGAGAATACTTCTCATTATCCTTCAGCCTTTCTTAGTTTCAAAAATTACATCCACCTTAAGGCGTTACGCGACAAGTTAACCAAGTAGCTAATCATAAGTAAAGTCAAAAAACAAAATACATAGGACAATCCCCATTAGTCGCACCAAGTAATTCTATTAACTTATTTCCAGAAAGATCTCTCTAAGTAGTATGGCTCCTATGAACTCCTTAATCATAGAATGTCCATTCATTTCTACCAGAGCCTGCTTAGAGATATCATCAGTTACCTTATTGTAGCAACGGAGAATATGAGTGAACTAGATCTCTGAGAAAGACATAATCAGAGCACGAGTTCTCTGTGTCCATTGTTCCAACATAATAGGTCTCAATCTCGCTTTTCCCATGGCCCAATTAATAATGCAGCTAGAATCCCTGAAGATATGAACATAATCGATGCTCATCAACCTTGCAAACCACAAAATCCCCCATAAGGCCAAAAGCTCAGCTCTAGTGGTTGAGCCCCTGCCAGCATGAAGCATCAGGTGATAATAGCGATCCGAGGTAAGTTTTAAAACCATACCAGCTCCGCAAATGCCCCCCTGAGTAGCTCCATCAAAATATCCAACCGGAAAGGAAAATATATCTTCATCAAAGGACAAATTTCTAATCTTGTTCTTTTTTGTAGATTCCATGCCTGCACATGCCCCAGCCCGAATCCTCGCATAAAAAAGCTCAGCAATTGGCTTACGGTTCCCAAATATTACACCATTCCTTACACGCCAAACTTCCCAGATAGTATAAAAGACCAAAACTAAATTCTCCTGTAACAGGTCATAGCATTCAACCAAATTATCAATAAAGTGGGATCTGTCCCAAGTTGGTAGCATAGGAAAATCCACCCTCAATGCATGACAAATCCCACGAAAAAAGGAACATCGACCAAATAGGTGATTGATATCCTCTTGCTTCTGATAACATAACAAACAAATACCAAGACCCATAAAACCCCTTTTTTGAAGATTTCGCCACGTTAAAATTCTATTATGCATGCATAACCAAATGAAACAGTTGATTTTAACCGTACCTATTCATTCCAAAGCCTCTTCAACCACCTGCACATCAATTGATTCTTCTCAGTTTCAAATATCTTCAAATATGCCTGTTGGGTATGTTATATCTCTTCACATGGTCGCTGCGTGTACAACACGATCCCTACGGCACTAGTTCGCCTGCGTCGGGCGCGTCCGGAGGGGGGGGTAGCCCGACAGGGCCCACCCCCTTCGTTTCGGACCGTTAGGTTCCGAAACGACACGGAGGGGGCCGTTAGGCCCCCGGAGTCCGCGCGGAGCGCAAAAATTTTTTGGGTTGTTTTTTGCTTTTTCGCGATTTTCGACCCATTGTACTCTATCTAATTCCGGTAAAAGGAATTAGGGTTGTAACCTAATTTGGGTAAACGAATTAGGGTTTTAGATGCTGCAGAATACCATTTATTGTATTGTACATGTAAAATAAACACATAATGAAAAAGGAGCTATGCGGCTCTAAGTTTTGCTGGTTTTTCCCGGTCAAGGGTTTCCAGGTGAAAATCTCTGTGTAATGTGTGTGCCATTGTGTATTTTCTGTTAATGCTTAAGAATCGATATAAGTTTGTACTTCACTGTTAAGGTTTAAAAACTTACAATGCCAACCTAGCAATGACTGACCCATCCATCGGGTTCGATGCCCAGATCAGTTGATCAGGCTTATCTGTGATTACAATGCCCAATGATAACAACTTAATTGTAAAAGCATCCCATTCATCGTGAAGATGTGAAGGAAGAGCCTGATCCTCTGATGTGAGCGAACTGATAGAGTAATCCTCCTGATTCTTTCTCGCCTGTTTTAGTACAAAAATCCCATGATCCTACAATTCCTTCAAGAGTCCCGAGGACACCAGAGAACCCTCTCCAAGACCTAAGATCGGGTCTATGTCCACGAACAATTGAATACCTCGGCCTACCGCCCAACACAAGGAGCTATTTATAATAGGAACCACCTTTAAGAGACTCCTTCATACCTCTGAGATCTTAGAACTAGTTTTGCAATGCGTCCTGAACCAATGACTAGGATCCAATCCTTTCAAATACTTAGCTTTGATCATATTCCCCCATAGACCTTCTTCAAATAGCCCTCTCTAAAGGCTCTTGGCACATGGTGCTCTATTGAAATCCTTCAAACATTTTCTTCCCCAACCTCCAAGCTTAATAGGCACTGAGATTGTCACATACCCAAAATTGAGTTAGTATTTAGTGAATTTTCAAGATAAAATAAGACTTTTCATGAATTAAGAGGTCTCCATGATGAAAATTATTTTTATGGAAAGGACCAATCGTCTAACATTCTTTCCTTGTGAATATTATAAGTAACAACTATCCAACTTCATATATCATACATGGAATAATTTTATATAAGGGAAAACAATACAATTGTACACTATATTGAACATTAGCATATTACTTTGGCGCAACCAATAACTATATAAGCCCACAATTCCTCAAATATATTAACTCATATCATCTTCATGGAATTCTTATAATAACTTAAATGTGCTTGAATTAAAAGAAAAAATACCTCCATATCCTGCAAACAATGAACAACAAGGAATATCCTTTACCAAAGAAAACAATTGACCAAATAAGCTTATTCATCTATATAACAACAAAGCCATCCACAACATAATATAAGATGCATGAAAGAGAGACCAAGATAACGTGGTTCACCCAATCTAGGGCTACGTCCGCAAAAATTGTCATGTCATGTATTAATCATCCAATACAAAGGCTTTACAATCCACAACACAATTGCATTTTCTACAACTTTCTCATAGACTCTCTCATCGAGAGAGTTTCTCAGATACTTCAACGCTAATCTCATTTTATAACAAGGATCTATAATAACTCGATCGAGTTCTTTCCAGCATACAATTACAAACGTAAAATGCAGGAAAAATAATATACTGAAACTTTTACAGAGTATTAGTATATTAGCTTATTTGACTTCTTTTTCCAAAAATGAAATGCCGAGGTACTAATAATAAATATTGACAAAGTCAAGCAATTCAAGCTATCCTTTCCTTTCATATAATATTATATAACAGAGCATATAAATCAAAACAAGCTATTACGCTTTCTCTAAACATTAAGAATTCCTAAGCTATTAGGTTCTCCTATCCTGCGATGCTGGATCATATAACATGACAGGAGTAATAACCGGATTTTCATTTCACGTATCTAAGCTACCCTCAACATTTACAGAACTATTAAAATCCTCAATCTGGCACTCGATGTTAGCATCAAAAATAAACGGAGATCCGTGAAGAACTTATTGAGTTCTCAATCTGGGATCCAAATGTCACTATCAAACAATTGTAAGTAAACGAAGTATATATATAAGGATAGAAATATACGGTCTCTGTCCCTGCAGAGATAAGTTAGAAGTCTACGATTTCATTTGCCACAGCAAAATATGAATACGGGACAAATGCCAATATCACCCATTTGTAAAAATGAATTATATAAGTTCTCTATCTCTACTTAGATCAATTAGAAGACAGAGTTACACACTGAGCATATGAGGAAATTCTAAGCATGAGCCTCTCAGCTCGCCTTTCCCCATTACCAAAATACAGACACCTGAAAGGAAATAAACCCATCATGCACAAGTCGCGGAGCTACATGCAGAGCATGTAAGGGTCTGAGGTGGATCCTCTTGGTTGTCCCTTCTCTATACCAAACTATACTTAACCAGCACATAAATACATACAGGGTTTGTTCCTCATATCGCAGGCAACAACGTATAATATATAAAATGTATATCACAGGATTCAAAAAGAAAATGCAGCAGCCTCATCATGAGATCAAATCCTACAGAAATTTGATATATAAAGAAACATATAAGCTAATGCATCTATGATCTCCATTTCTACGATTCCTGTGTAATAACATATAAACATTGCCCAAATCACAAACAACAACGTATAACACAAGAAAAAGAAAATACGACAGCCTAAAAGAACAGAGGTCTGACCCTAATCCAAAGCATTTGGAAGCATATAACCATACAGAGAACAAAACGATTTCTTTGTTGTATAGTACTAAGTCAGAGATCCAATGAGGATCGTGGATGACTGCATTCTATAAGAAAATATCAAAATATAGGAAGGCATTGATTCCTATAGGGTTCAAACTCAATCAAACAGCTTCGATCCTATTAAGATTTCAATCTGGCGTCATGCATAAGCAGAGTTTTAAATCAATATAATCTACTAATCAGAAAACCCCCTTTTACGATTTCAATTCCATGCATGATATAAAGAGGACAACCGTCTTCAAAATGTGATCTTCGTGTTGTGTGTATAAAATTTATGTAAACAAAGAATCTAGTACTATTTCAAACCCAACAAATCAAAACACAAGAAAATACCCTAAATATGCTATATGTATATGTACCTATATATACACTTATATATGTATCTACCTATCACGCCCTAATGGTCGAAAGCAGTACAACTAGTTCCTCCTAAATAGGTGTGCTAAACCCTTATGAATATATATATATATATATATATATATATATATATATATATGTGTGTATGTATTTTTTTTAGCTGACAATACTAACTACCTAGTGTCGTAATTAGATTTTCATGGCTTCTAGCCATAACATCTCCCCTTAAAGGACTTATAACTAACTTATAAGTTTTTATGATTTAAGGAAGTAATATAGTTAGTTTACTTTACTTCCAGTGCGTTAGGTCTATAATCTAGCTTATATCATAATAATTACCAAAATGTTCATAGGGTTTTCTAGTGGGGCCTTGGCCTTGAGCTCCTCACCAGAAACCATTACATAGTTTCATTTATATTTATAATTAATAGGGAAGAATGAGAGGATGTTACATCCTTTCCCCCTTAATACTAACACCGTCCTCAGTGTTAACATTCTTCAAGACTGGTCTTCGACTCTTGAGTTATTTTGTACATCATTCTTTAGTTCACTTGTCGTCTCTCCTTTGGTATTCTTGATCATCTTCGAACTTTCTTGATTCTCACAAGTATTTATGGTTTGTACATCTTTCACAACCTGCACATTGTAAAGCTCATACAAGATCTTCCAACATTCTTCAACACAACATAATTATACTTTACAAAATTTCAAAATACTTAACATTTATCATTCATCCTCATCCTTGAGGAAATTTTTTTTGCTTACTCAAGCATTCATGACATTCCCACATAAAGACATCCAATAGTCTAGTTATAAGGAAAATCATTAATATTTGTTATATCATAAAACAATCTTTCAACAATACCTTATTGATCATCAAACTCTCTCATGAGTTTGGAACTTCAGCAATCCTTTGCTGAACACAGAACTCTTCCTCGAGTTATGTTCTCTCTGTAACTCAGCAATCAAACGGCCAGCAATCTCACTTTAGCTTTCCCCTCATCGAATTCCTCTTGTGTGCTTAACCTTTCGGTATGCAGCCATCCATAAGGCATTAACCCCCAAGCCTCTTGCTCATTCGATGGATATATGTTTTCCTAGGTCTTTGGGTCAGTATTTAATGAGCCACTTGCTCAGTTCCTCCTTCCTTGGGGAACATAACCACATTCTTTTAGGTAAGTTGCCTTCTACATTAGCTGGAAAGTGGATGTTGTTATTGCCAATTGTCATTTTTCCTTCTGCACCAGTTCATTCCTATTGGTGGTTCAGTGAACATTTCTTCAAAATCCTTAGTGCGAGTTTGGTGTCAAGTCTGCTAACAAACAAACATGTTAGTGTCATAGTTTAAACAGTTAGTTGCATATAGATTCATTTCCACCTAAGACTCATCATCTAAAGATTCTTTTCTCTATAATCTTTCCATACTCATTGTTAAAAGATAATCAATCATAAAAAAAAATAGGATTCTTCTATTCCTTTAAACAAACTCCTGCCATTAACAAGATGTAATGGATTAAATACTTTGAATCTCAATACAACCTTCTTACTTAGTAATATCATCAAACACATAGTTAGCCTACCCTATTACCTTTAGTTATTCATTAGTTTTCAAGGTTTATGTCTTTTAAAAGAAGTTGCAACAGAATTTGTTCTAATCCCAAAGAGAAATCCTATTAAAGTGATTCAGGCTTTATATTAATAGCTAAATAATGTAGTCATCACCCTATCAGAATTAATAAGATGAGTAAGAATACCTTCATATTTGAAGTGAAACAATCATGTGTCCTTTAACTTGGTACACAACAATCTCTAATAGATGATATAACAAACCCTACCAAGGGTCTAAAAAAAAAATATGTAGCATTCCATGAAACTGTCAATAACAACTATGCACTACCAAGTAAAATGTAGCTATTATTTTTTTGAAGGCCGTGTTCAAGTGACTTCACCTAATCAAACAAATTCACTTCTTTGGAGTATACTAATAATACTATACTTTAACCTAATGAAGCTCATAGGTAGTGTACTTATTAATCCTTGATAGAAAATAGAATACCAACAAACTATAATGAGGATCTACTTGACACTCCTATGCAATTTGAAATTGCCTATTAAGTTAATCTGCATGTTCAGAATGCTATTCATAACCTTTGTTTGGTCAAGGTAATAACACGTTTCACAAAGTTTTCCATATCTTTATCTATTTCTCAGACTAGTACTTACCAAATGACATAGAATTATGAATCAACAATCCAACATAAAATATTATGATGCTTCTATTCTCTTTAACAAAGTTAATCAATCATGATACAAAAATCATTACATTTCACGTCAATCTCAGAAAGGACATAAGAACAACATCTATATCGATACATCCTTCATATGAGATAATTACATCCTAGTATTTCTTTGTAACTTTCAAACCTTTCATGTATTTTTCATGCATATCATACCCAAACTAACCGGAATTTCAACAAATGTGCATACTTCAATTAGTTTGATCTTTATGACTATGTCCTAGAATGTGCTTTACATGCTAGCATTGATTGTACCATTTTGTAACCAAAACCAATTACTTCGATAAAGAGTGAATCATTCTTTTAGGAAATGAATCATTTTCTCTTATTTATAGCATTGATTAGAGTATTACATATGCGTTCACTATTATAGATTTCAATGGAGGTACATCACCCACACACTTGTATCATTAAGTAAAATCAACTAAATATGAGTAATTCATAGTTTATGTAAGTCTCATAACCCCTTTCACATATGCTGAAACCATTTCAACAAGATACCACATTCCATAACAATACCATACAACAATGTGAGTATCTATATCTTGTATCTAGCAAGGGAAGACTCATGACAAAGGTAAACATACCTGACTCATAATTTTGTAAGGAAAAAAAAATGAGGAAAATACTTATCTTTACTCTTTTGGAGAACTTGAAGTTTAACTCGGATAACATTACCCCGTTGTCCATTCCAGTCCATACATCCAAAACAAAACAAAAACAACTTGATTGGTTAGTTTAACAACCTTCATACTTACTTATCCCATGTTGAGCCCAATAGGCCTGAGTGCTGTAACCTAGCGCTCGAATATTGTTGTAGTCCCGAGGTTCATGTGATTACCATAGATACAGTACACATTATAAGCAAGCATACACAATGATACAGATACATGAGACGAGACAGATAGAGAGAACACAAGCCTTTATATTAACCAGCAAGAGCAGAATACAGTCATAGAACCAATCTTAGCTAGTACATCGGCTCACCAACCTATATATATATATGTACAAATATAGTTACATAACCGTCTGTCGGTTTATCCAACCGACCCGGCCTGTACTAGTCGATGCGACCTGTCAACATGTGTTGCAGAGTGGTCAGGTGGAGGGCCTAGTCGACAGGATGACCTAGGCCCCTCCAACATCTCCCCCACCTCAAAATCTTTCTTCGTCCCAAATAAATGGAGAGATCAAAATTTCAAAAAGAGTTATACAGACGGTTATGACAAAGGTACACTGGAATCAATAGTAGCAGGTATCTGGAGACAGGCTTCAAGAATAACTTCAGCAGAAACAAAGAGGTGGTGCTGGAACTCTTCCCAAGTTCGTAGAAGATTCTTGATGTCTACGGTCAGAGTTGTGAGTTTCGACAAGTTTTCCATCTTGTTGTGAGTGGATGTAGCCTGCAAGTGGATCATGTCGGGACCAAATGTGTTAATTGTTTTGTCGGCAACATCAAGTAAATGATGGAATTGGGGATGAATTTATCCAAGTTTGTTGAGGCCTCCTCGAGCATGTGACATCCATTGAACTTCATGTTTTTCTAATTTATCCAATTTCTTGTTTTCCATGATGATCTGACTATCCAGTTGTTCAACAAGAACTTCATTTGCAGTCAAGCGCTGGTGCTGAAGCTTGCTTAGCAATGTTCTTGTTTTCTGAAGATCTTTGTAGACGTCACCATAATATACATAGCAATTGTTCAAGACTTCTGTGAGTTTTTCCACTTGAATATCATACTGCTTGAGTACCTTAAGAGCTTCTGAAAAGGCTATAAACTAATTTGTCATGAGGGAAGCTACCTTGACAGCTTGGTCCTATTGTTTCTTGAGAATCTCAGATTGTAGCATCGACATGACAGATTCAAGTAACTGGTATGCTCTGTCAAGAGGTGATGTCGTGTCGGAACTAGCTGGGAGCGGAACAACTTGCTGAGCTAAGTGTTTGCATTTGACGAGAAATGTAGTCCTTTCTTCCTGGAGCTGCATTATCTATTCCTGTGATTCCTGTCGGCGACATCTTTGGACTCTGAAGACTGCGTCTTCAAGTAAATCAAGCTCGTCTTGGGACGCCAAGTGTGGTTGATAGCTTTCAGTAGCTCCCAATTGGTCTAAATATACAGATGGAGTATTTTACTGCATTTGCTGCATTTCCAGTTGCTGTTGCAATTCTCTTTCTTTGCGTTTCTTTTCTTTGTGCTTCCTGCGACTACTCTTTTCTTTTTCTTTTTCTTTGCTTAAAATTTGTTGTTCTGGTCTCTTATCAATTTCGGCTGTTATTGGGTGATTGTCGATGACTGCTTGAGTGTTGGCAACAGCTTGTTATGCCTGAGTTGGTATGCTTGGTACTGTTGCTGTGGTGACTGGAGTTTCATGTTCCGCTACTTCGGCACTTGGTGGAATGTTTGTTGCTATGCCGGATGTATCCATATTGCTTGTAGTGAGATTTTGATCATTAGTACGCTCTATTGGTTCTGATGTGTTGGCTGCAGGATCCAGTATGTCGTCTGATTCCTTGTCTTGTATGGAAACGGCTTCGGCTGTGTCGTGCTGCTGTGTAATCGGAATGGACTTGGATCCATCGACAGGGAGACGCAACTGGTTTACCGGGATTGATGGTAGGTCGACTGATGTTGAAATTGGACTAATTGACATGGTACTGTCGAGCGGATCCGACCTGACTAAACTAGACTCAATTGTAGACTCGACATGGGAACTGACGACTTAGGGATTTTCAGTTTGAATGACTTATGGTTGAAGCGGTTTCATTTGTTGTGGTAATGCAGTGACTGGAAGGGGTTTGTAAATAGTTGTTTGTTGTGCATACACTAAACCTAATGGTTCAGGATTTCTGATATGGTGGGTCTTCATGTGACCGACAATTTCTGGGGTTGTCGATGGTAAAGGAAAACTTGGGTTTTGAATGGTGTCGGGTGGAGCTACATTACACGGGACAGCGGACGGAGATGCAAAAACTGGTTATTGGATGACCATATCGCGCTAGTTGGGACAAAGTAACGGAAGGTACACAACAAATGTACTCAAGGCGGCGTCTGCTATGCTAGGAGGAGCAGGTAAAGCTAACAGACTTATTTCTTCTTCTATTGCAGTTGGGGAAGAAGGAGGAGACTGAATGGTTAGGTCGACATCAGGTTCGACCGAAATTTTGGGTTTTTTAACAATGATTTTAGAAGGGGGATACTTATCTGTTTCTAGAAATTTTCTGAACTGGTCTTCGACAAGTAGTTTGTTCTTGGTTGCATCCTCGAGAAGCTGAGTAGCAATGTCGTATAACTCGATATCGTCTTCTTCTGTCGGTTCTTGAAATGTTACTTGTCTTTTTCCTTTCCCCTTGATCGATGTTACTCGGTTCTGTCGGACTGTGACAATTTCAGCTGCTATCTTCTGTATATTATCATCTGTCAGAAGATGTTCTGGATTGTCGGACTCTGTGTCGTTGTTCGACTGCTCTCCGGCATCTGTTGATTATATATGCGGAGTCTGGGTAAGTGCTAGTACCTTGGGGTTAGGTGTCGACTTGGGTTGATATATGAAAGTGTTCATGTACAACCGGCTTTCGTATTCTTCTTCTTGTTCCATATCAGTAAAGGGTTCTTCGTACTTGAAATTTGTTTTCCTGGCTTGAGCCGGAATGGCTAGCACTTCGTTAGATTGTCAACTTAGCTCTGTGAAAATTTTGGTTACTGAAGGGTATTTGTCAAGCCGCCTTGCCGGACTTGCTGCTCCTTCCTTGCACCATACTGCTGTATCATCCAAAGATAGTTGGATGTGAGCTATCGGGGGTAGACTTTGTCGAAAAGTCTGTGGTACCCTCCGTATTGTCGCCATTTTTTTAAGGTCTATAAACCATGCTTCTAGCCAAATCTTGACTATTGTAGGCCCATATCGACTTGCTCCAGGTGCAAAGCAACGGAAGTTCTCCATAAGTACAAGTCAATCTTCTTCAAAGTCCTTATTTCCTTTCGGTTGGAGATGGGCCATAGCAATCCATATGAGTACAGATGGTTAGCGGATGCTAGCTCCCTCCTCCTGGTACTTATGGAAAGTGTATTTGAGAATGTCGGCCAAGAAGTCTTCCCATTTGTATACTTTGTCATTCATAGCCATATTCTTGACAGCTTCCAGCATTTCGGTCTTCAATTCTGACCCCCTGCCTATCCATGAAAGTGCATGTGATACAATTTTGGCGGCAGTTTTGTAATTGCCGAATACAATCTGGTTCACGACTATGCCTCGTGAGTTCTTTCCAGCAGGAGTATCAATAAACTCATCGCTCAAGTCAGCACCTGAGCTTGTTGGTATGGTGTCTCCTTTGTGTGAAAGGCCAGTTATTTTGTGGATTATTTCACCATTGATGTCGACCGGGACATCGAAATAAAGCTTTCCATTGTGGTACCTGCTAACGATGAATTGTGTAATGACTTCTTTCAGTCCTCCAAAATTATCCAAGAAAGGTGCCTTCAGGTAATGCAGAATTGTGGCTATCTGTAAACGCCGCGCTTCCTCCCTCCAATGGCCATCTAACTCCTTCCCCCAATATTCAATGTTCTTCCATGCTTTCTTCTAGGTGGGTTCTGACGCCTTTGCATTCCGAATCAACTGGAGTCTTGTTTCCAATGGTGTTTGTTCTTTCTCCAGTTCTCTAACTGTCCGCAGTGGCTCTGCTAGCTATTAAATTTTTTTGAGGAGCCATGGTGGATTCAGGGTTCAAGAATGCAAAGTTGGCTTCAGTGGTATCAAGGAGCTCTGTATATTGGATTTCAAGTTCTCGGCAAAAGAGTGCCCAAGAATCCTCGAGCTCAGGATTTATGGTGGAGTTACTCGGCACGGGTGAACGGGAAGTGGAGGCCCGTATTAATGGTTGATTGGACGGGGTTATTAAATTAGACTGATAGGCTATCGGCGCTTCATCAAGTGCATTACTTTTGGTGTCGCG
Source organism: Larix kaempferi (assembly GCA_027924585.1). NCBI lineage: Eukaryota > Viridiplantae > Streptophyta > Pinopsida > Pinales > Pinaceae > Larix > Larix kaempferi. Next base: position 566,458 of record BSBM01000925.1, on the reverse strand, counting down.
GGTACCTTTAGCTTTTATTTCTTTATCATCATGATGCCGTGACACCTCGTTCAATGTGTTATGTCGAAGGGCTTCTCTATTTGATTTTGATTGGACCGGGCTCCAATACTTCTGTCGTGCCTGATTTTCTTCTGCAAACCGTCGACGTTCTTATCGATGTGTATAATATCAACGGTTGTGCGTCGGGCTTCTTTCTCTACTTTTTCCATCCTTTTTCTACCATTCTCTTGTCATTTCTGCTATTGTCATGCTCTACTATTTTTCTTGATTGCTTATAGTACTCTCATTCGGTTACTTCTTAACCGCTTTTTTTTTAAATATTCATGATTTGTACCGCTTTAGTCGAGCGCCATTTATTGCTTTCTTGAAAACATTTCCTTGTAGTGTTTTCAATCAGACTGCTCCATTAGTATTTACTGCTTCGACAATATAGGGCCCCATCCATTCTATATGCAACTTATTTGGCTTCCCTTTTACTCGGCTATTATAGAGGAGTGCCAAATCTCCAACTGACAAATTCTTTTGTTTGATATTTCTATCATGCCATGCTTTCTGTTGTTGTTTTTGCACTCTCTAATGTTCTATTGCCAACTGTCGACTTTCATCCAGCTTCGACAGCTATAATAGCCGTTCATGTCGAGTATCTTCGACCTCAATATGTAAAGCTGCTGCAATAGTCGGTGCTTGTCATCGAAAATGTAATGGGACGACAGCGTCTTGCTCATAGACAAGTGAGAATGGTGTCTGTCCTGTCGTTCTCTTATATGTTGTTCTATATGCCTAGAGGACGACAGGTACTTTGTCGTCCCAGTCATCTTTCTCTATGTTGCATATTTTCGTCAGTCCTTTTGTAAGTGTTTTATTGAACAATTATACGGCGTCATTCGACTGAGGATGGTATGTTGTGCTTATTCTATGATCAACTGCAAGTTCCTTAGTCAATGCTTCAATAGTTTTACATACAAAGTGTGTACCTTGGTCACTTATCAATGTTATGGGGCATCCAAAATGTGTTATGATGTTTTCATAAATAAATTTAGCGGCAACTTCACTTGAACGTGTTTCGACCAGTTCTGCTTCTGCCCACTTGGTAACATATTCGACAGCAGTGATAATATACTGAGCACCTGTTCGTCTCCCCACTACTGGAAATGGTCCAACAAAATCAATAGCCCAAATTTCAAATGTTCGGCTAGGGTTAATTGGGATTAATGGCATTTATGTTCTTGGTAGTGGTCGGCCCATGCGCTGACATCTGTCACACTTAGATACAAACTCTCGGCAGTCTTTATGAATTGTCGGCCACCAAAGTCCGGCCTGCAGGATTTTTCTAGCTGTTATGTCTGCATGATAATGTCCTCCCGCTGATCCAGCATGGGCTTTTGTAAGTATATCCTATCGTTCATGCTCAAGTGCACATCGGCGTAATATATCATCCAAACCAAGTTTATAGAGGAATCCATTGATCAAAGTGTAGGGGGTTGCTTTCATTGCTAGTATCTTCCTCTTTTTCTCAGTCATGCCCTCTGGAACTTGCCCATTTTCAAGAAATTGTGCAATTTCTGCAAGTTTTGAAGGTACTGCTTCAATGCGAAACAAGTGTGCATCCGGTAAGTCATCTTCAATTCCTATCGGTTCTTCTCCTGTGTCGACTCTCGACAGGTGGTCTGGTCCGACATTAGCTTTTCCAGGTCGAATGATTACTTTGAATTCAAATTCTTGAAATAGTAATAACCAGCAACATAATCTCCCGTGATGCAATGGTTTATTGACTAAGTATTTTAAAGCTTGGTGATCTGTATAAAATACAAAGGGATTAGCCAATAAATAATGACGGTATTTTTGAAGTGCAAATACCATACCTAATGCTTCTCTTTCGGTCATAGAATAATTTCTATGCTTCTCTTTCGGTCGTAGAATAATTTCTATGCTTCTCTTTCGGTCGTAGAATAATTTCTGTCAGCTTTATTCAATTTTCGACTGCTGAATGCATTAGGGTAATCCATGTCATCTTCTCCAGGTTGTGTTAGAATGGCGCCAACTACTATCCCGGATGCATCGATATGTACGTGAAACTTCTTCGACCAATCTGGAAATCCGAGGATCGGTGGTTCGACCATTTTTCTTTCCAACATATTGAATGAAATGTCGCATTACTTCGTCCACCTATAATATCGATCATCTTTTAGCAATTCTTCAAGAGGATAAGTCATATCGGAATAGTGTCTGATAAACTTCCTGTAATATCCGGTATGACCCAATAGGATTCGTACTTGTTTTAGATTAACTGGGGTTTCAGGTCGAGAATGATTTTGATCTTCGCGTAGTCGACCTTGATCCCTTCTTTGCAAATTACATGGCCTAGTAATATGCCGATGGGTGTCGCGAAGATGCACTTTTTAATGTCCAGGGACAATTGTATCTGTCGACATCTTTCCAAGATTAGTCGGATCCACTTGCAGTGATCTTTCAGCATTGTATAAATTGTCCAATCATCAAAGTATACAGCCATGGTTTTGTAAATATATTCTTGAAATGCTTTAACGATAATTCTTGAGAAGACCGCAGGTGTTTTCTTCAAGCCGAAAGGCATAACTTTGTACGTGAATGACTCGAATTTGCACACGAATGTTGTCTTTTTCTGATCTTCCTTTGCTATAAGTACTTGGCTGTACCCCGAGAATCCATTCGTGAAAGAGTAACACTCATGCCTTGCAACTTCATTAATAATTTCATCTGCAAAAGGGGTAGGGAAGGGATCTGTTAGTGTTACCTTGTTCAGCTCGCGAAAGTCGACACAGATTCTTAGTCGTGTTGGATCTTGTTTCTTTGGCTAAACGACCATTGGGATTTCCCACTCTAACTGGTCGATAGGATATATGATTCTTGCGGAAAGCATGCTATCGATCTCCTTTTTAACAATATCCTTATATTTGTGAGTGAGCTTGTAGGGTCTTTTCTTTACAAGTCTGGCGTCAGGCTTAATATCAATTTTCATCTCGCCCATTTCCTTTACAAGTCCTTTCAAGTCTCTATAATCTCGAGCAAAAACGTCTTGAAATTCTTTGAGGATACTGGAGATTTCTGTCGTTTGTTCCTGATTCCAGTAATCGCCAATCTTTGCCATTTTCGGTCGGTCGTCATTTGAAATATCTACTTCTTTCGTTTTAATCTTTGCGTCCATCCACTCTGGTGCACGATTATTACTTATTTGTCTTTCACCTTCTTTGATTTGCGTGAAAGTTGGTGGAAAGTCTTTTTCTGATAACCTTTCGGGTTCGTCTTTTTCAACAATCTCTGTGCTAAAGATTGTTCTTATGAGCTTCAACACATTGGAATGATCCTTTCTCCATTGAAAACTTTTTCCAACTGACATCTCTGTTTCTAGACTCAGTCTTGTCGAATGTTGTTGTTCTGTCGACTTTGTGTTGTAGTAGGTGTTAGGTAGGTGTATAATCTTCTGTTTGTCTGCAAGTGTTAAGTTTTCTGTTGGCTGCAGAAATTTTTTGATGCTTTTAGTTGCTTCGACCAACCTCTCATCCTGCGGAGAAAATTGGAAATCCTTAATAAAATTTTCTTTTAAGTCTTTCCAAAAGAAGGTTTCTCCTCTCGCTTCTTCCATCTTGTACCATTTGTTAGGTAGATCATCAAGTGTTCTGGGGAAGAGGTGAGGCCATGTTCTTTCATCTTTATATCCCAGTTTTCTCCATTCTTTTTCGCAACAGTCAATATGAACTTCAGGATTTTGTCCTTGTGTAAATAGGGGAATGTCAACTTGAGTTGTCGATTTTCTTCCTCCAAATATTTCTATGAAAAATGTTGATGCAGTATTCCAGTTTTGTAGTTTCGACTGATGGGTGTCCCACCATCTTGCAGCTTGACCAGTAAATGTCTCTACCAAGCTTTGTAGTCGGCCTTGTTCTCCGACATGTTTTGATACCTGTTCGACATGAATACCAGGTGAGTCACGTTCTTTATATCTTAATGTCGAATTGCCATATTGTGCATTCTTGTCTGGGACAAGTGTTGGATATGCTCGCATTTTTCGTTGAAATATTTTTGGTGTGTAAGATACTGAGAGACACTTCTTGATTTGCTTCTTTGAGATGGCTTCCACAATCCAGCATTCTTTCACATGTAAGTCATAGTTCTCTATTTTCCAGTCATAGAGTTTTACATCGGAATTATATCTGAGTGAGATAGGATCTCCAAGATGAAGTTCTCCTTGGGTATTTGGCTCAATGCAATCTTCATTGTTGTTTATCCGGTAAAGTTGTCGAACATCATTGTCGATTTCTGTAGCTTCCGACCAAGGTTCTCCCTGAGATGGGAAGATTGGGACGATAACCTTCTTCCTGTTGCCTTTCAACTTGATACAAATTTTATCTAAGGAAATTGAGGCCTTCATCTTTCATCCCCAAGGTCGACCGACCAAGGCGGGAAAGGAACTCGCATCGTCCTTTGGAGTAATGATTTTGAAATCTACTTTTGTCGTGATGCCCTTAATGGAAGTTTCGACTCCTTTCCATACTCCAATCGGCTCAATTAATCCTTGATCTGCAAGTTTTAGATAAATGCCTGACTCCTCTAGTTGTGGTCGACCAAGTTGGTCCCAAGTATCACGAGTCATGATATTCACTTGGGATCCAAAATCTAGTATGACTTGTCGAACATGATATCCATTTATGTCGAGGTCGACTAATGGGTCAGCATCATTTTTCTCTTTTTGTTTTAGTCGACAAATGTTTTTAGTTTGTCTTTGCTCGACATGTTTTAATTTATGCAACAGGTCAATCATTTTTCCTACAGCTTCTTCATTTGAAATTAACTTGAGCAATTCATTGAGAACATTTTCATGTGCTGCTAAGTCATGAAATATGTCAAATGCATCTTTGTACACATATTTTTGTTTTATAGGATTTGGATAATCCTCCTTATCAACCATTCTAGTTATATGAGGTTTATCTTAACCAATGTGAGTGCCTTGCCTGGTTACAATTTGCAAGTTTTTTGTACGAAGCACATCATTTTTTGAAATACAAGATAAAACATGAACATTCTTTTTATTATTTATTTTCTCAATCCTGGTAGGGAAATCCTCTAAATAGTGATCTCCTACCCCACACTTTGTACAAAATTTAAGATCATTTCTTTCCTTATAGGGGCATTCTGCATGCCAATGATTCTCACTGAAACATGTGAAACACGCACCAGGTCGACCAGATCGAATGCCTCGACCTCCACTGCCACGACCGCGACTCTGGTATCCACCGCGTCTATTGTAGCCGTCATATCGCCGATCATACCGTCGGTCATTATACCTTGGGTATCTATCATTCTTGTTTTGATTGTACCAGTTATTTCTTCCATCATTTCTCTCAAATCCATCGTTTGCTAGATTTCTATCTTGGTTCTGCTCGACAGAATTTGTTTGTTACACTGCATGATAATTTTGCCGATTTTTCAGGTTCAGATGACATTCTTCAATTGTATGTGTATTCACTTCACAAATTTGACACCATCTTGCCTTCTTGTTTTTCAGATTATATGGGCAGTCATTTGTGGTATGTGAATCATACTCTTTACACAAATCGCAGAAACATATGGATTGAATGAGTTTCACTTCTTGTCGTTGATCCTCAATTCGACAAGAATCTTTGGTATGTCCTGAAGTTTGACAAGTTGTACAGCATAGTTCTAGTCCTTTTAGCGTCATATTTCGGATAGCTTGCTCCATACTTTTAAGGCGTTCGTCAACGTGTCTATCCATCGATACTAAAGGGTATTCATCATCCATTTCGATTTCTAGTGCTACTCTTAGTGCATCCACATAAGTATTAACATTTTGTCGACGGACATGTATTCTGATTTTATTGATTAAACCAGCAATAAGCCATTTGATTAATAGTTTTTCTTCGATTTCATAGTCTAATTTGCTCAGGAGGTCTTTAAACCTCTTGTCGTATTCCTTGACAGTTTCTGTCGGCTTTTGGACTGTCGTCTTCAGTCATTCTGCCGCCAAGTATGTCGCATCTCCAATCATAAAGAAGGATAAAAAGCTTTGTTTGATTTGTGCTTTTGTTGCATTTGGTGATTTTGCTACGTACCCCATGTACCATGTCAGTGCTATTTTCCTTAACGAACCAACAAACTGAGCAAATCTGTCTTTCTTCGCTGGTGATTTGATTGGCTGTCCATATTGCTTCGCACACAAACCAATGTCTTCTTGGGTCTTTGTCTCCTTCGTAGAATGGAAGGTGTGTTGTTGTGTGTGCCATGTCTACTGGTGTATTATTTTGAGAATTTGATGGTGGTGTGGGTGGGTTATTTCCACGATCAAAACTTGGTGCGTAGTTAATTTGAATTAGTTGTCTTTCTGGACTCGGTCCTCTGTCTTCACAATTAGTGACTATAACTTCTTTTGTATCGCTAGATCTTCCTTCTTCTATTACTTCTGTCGAAATCCAGTGAAATTTTTGCTTGAACGGGATTTCACTAAATCTCGGGCTTTCCGATGTGCTTGTCGAGTCGCTCAAATTTGGTATTGGCAGGGGGGGCGCTTCCTCATGCTCTGAGTACACTAGATGAAAACTTCTGTTTGAAAATTCGGGTTGAAAAGATACCCAATTTCCTTCCTCCGGCCGATGAATCAATAGTCTATTAATATCATCGCCTTCTATGCTTCGACGACTCCAAATTCCCGACTAAACAGCATGGAGACCAAGATTTTCTTCGACAATCTTTTCCACCCGAACGCTTTGTGTCAAACGAAATGGAGATGGAGGTGCTACTGTTTCAGGTATTTGAACTTGGAGAGCTCTACCACGCTCTATCCACAAGTCTTCATCCATCGACGACAGTTCTTCTTCGACATCCCGATCATCGTGGGATCTGCTTGATTCTAGCAAATTTCCTTCTGCATCTGTCGCAATGTTTGATCCTCGCGTCCTCCAGAGTGCAATTTCCTGCTCCCGCAGCTCTTCACGTTGTTGCCTCCTCTTTTCTCTTTTGATTTTCTGAATATCTGGGATTCTTTTGTGACTCAAAATTTTGTCTTTGTCATATTTTTTTCCACTGTTGGCCATGTCGTTTTGTCATATGTCAAATTTCATCAAACTAGGTACATCAAAGCATGATTCATCACCCCCCCAATGTCGGCCCGAAGGTTTCTAGATTATTGGGGAAGTGCAGACCATCATTTGTTCAAGAAAAATTCCCATTCGCGCTCATTTACAAATTTTTACCACTTACGTTGTTTCTCCTCCCATATAGAGTTCGGAAGGGGCAGGAGTAGCAATGGTCTTGTTTCAACAATATGCGCAGCGCCTTTGTCGATCAAAAATTTGAACAGTAAAGTCGGCAGAGAACACATAAATTGATCAGCTAATTCGGTGAAGAACTTTCTTCTTATTTCGTCTACCGAGACTCGATCTTCAATCACCTGCTCTTCACATAAATCATCTACAATCTTTTCACACCACTCCGATAGATTTTTACATCCACCGTTGATCAGCTTCGATAATAGCTTCCGCTCTATTTCATCAACTGGTCTGTTCATCCAGAAGTTTCTTCAAGGCGGTCGGCATGGATTCTATGAATTGCTCATGGGTCTCGGAGAAGAATCGATCTCTCACTTGGCTAATCGTTAGCTTGTCACGTCGCGCATAGTTCTGCAGATAATTCGCAATTTTCTTCTCCCACCAATCTCTAATCTCATGTTCTGAAATCATAGGTCATGTTGTTATTTATTTTTCATGTATCAATCGGCAACGGAACCAGATGTTGCAGTACCGAGGTTCATGTGATTACCATAGATACAGTACACATTATAGGCAAGCATACACAATGATACAGATACACGAGATGAGACAGATAGAGAGAACACAAGCCTTTATATTAACCAGCAAGAGCAGAATACATTCATAGAACCAATCTTAGCTAGTACATCGGCTCACCAACCTATATATATATATATATATATATATATATATATTTATATATATATATTTATATATATATATTTATATATATATATATATATATATATATATATATATCTGTGTGTGTGTGTACAAATACAGTTACATAACCATCTTTCGGTTTATCCAACCGACCTGACCTATACTAGTCTACGGGACCTGTCAACATGTGCTATAGAGTGGTCGAGCGGAAGGCCTAGTCGACAAGCCGACTTAGGTCCCTCCAACAAATACCATATGTCACATACCCAAAATTAAGGAGTTAGTATTTAGTGAATTTTAAAGATAAAATAAGACTTTTCATGAATTAAAAGGTCTCCATGATGAAAATTATTTTTATGGAAAGGACCAATCATCTAACATTCATTCCTTATGAATATTGTGAGTAACAACTATCCAACTTCATATATCATACTTGGAATAATTTTATATAAGGGAAAACAATACAATTGTATACTATATTGAACATTAACATATTACTTTGGCACAACCAATAACTATCTAAGCCCACGATTCCTCAAATATACTAACTCATATCATCTTCATGGAATTCTTATAATAGCTTAAATGTGCTTGAATTAAAAGAATAAATACCTCCATATCCTACAAACAATGAACAACAAGGAATATCCTTTACCAAAGAAAATAAATGACCAAATAAGCGTATTCATCTATATAACAACAAATCCATCCACAACATAATATAATACGCATGAAAGAGAGACCAAGATAACATGGTTCACCCAAGCTAGGGCTACATCCACAAAAAATTTCACGTCATGTATTAATCATCCAATACAAAGGCTTTACAATCTGCAATACAGTTGCATTTTCTACCACTTTCTCATAGACTCTCTCATCGAAAGAGTTTATCGAATACTTCAACACTAATCTCATTTTATAACAGGGATCTATAATAACTCGATCGAGTTCTTTCCAGCATACAATTACAAACGTAAAATGCAGGGAAAATAATATACTGAAACTTTTACAGAGTATTAGTATATTAGCTTATTTGACTTCTTTTTCCAAAAATGAAATGTCGAGGTACTAATAATAAATATTGATAGAGTCAAGCAATTCAAGCTATCCTTTCCTTTCATATAATATTATATAACAAAGCATATAAATCAAAACAAGCTATTACGCTTTCCCTAAACATTAAGAATTCCTAAGCTATTAGGTTCTCCTATCCTGCAATGCTGGATCATATAACATGACGGGAGTAATAACCGGATTTTCATTTCACGTATCTAAGCTACCCAACATTTATAGAACTATTAAAATCCTCAATCCGGCACTCAATGTTAGCATCAAAAATAAACAGAGATCCGTGAAGAACTTATCGAGTTCTCAATATGGGATCCAAATGTCACTATCAAACAATTGTAATTAAATGAAGTATATATATAAGGATAGAAATATACGGTCTTTGTCCCTGCAGAGATAAGTTAGAAGTCTACGATTTCATTTGCCACAGCAAAATATGAATAGGGACATCTCCACAATAAGCAACCAATCTTTATACTAGCTAACAGATTTACTCAATCCAGCTAATAAATACAGCTAATAAATATGGGACTTTTAGTCCATTCCGTGTAATAAGGAAAGACTTTGTGGCTCAGGGACGGCTCGCTTTGCTCAACGGAATACCGTCCCTTCCCTAATAGATCTACCTAGAAAAGGGGGAATTACTTGACCCAGCCAGAACAGATAGTGTGTAATCACCAGGACTAAGGGACGCTACCTAACATTCATAGGCCTTAGGCAGTAAGGGACGCTAGCTTGCTCTTCTTTAAGCCTTGACCTTTTCCCTATCACAATCTTTCCAACAGGTTGCAAAAGATTCCAGGCTTTACTTAAATAAAAAGGAATTATAGAAATGACCTCAATGATCCGCTCAATGATGAGCCTATCAGGATTTACAAGTGTGCACTATCTTTCAGTACGGGCCAAGGGAATCAGTCCCGAGTCAGAGCATCCAATATGACCTTGATTGTATTGATACGTCTTCTAAAAAACCAAACAGTTGAGCTATGTGACTTCTTATTTATCCATTATTCCACAAGCAATTAATTTTGGCAATAATTATTCTTAGCCCATTTATTGAAGTGCTATAACATTGCTCTACAAAGATTGGAGTTACTCCACAATTTATCATAGGCTCCAGAAAGAAATATTTATTTATATGTTAGGAGGTGACTGCCTCTCACACAATTGCGTCCCATAATTTACTTGCCAAGGTCTTACACCAGTCTTATCATGACATTTTTCATCCTTGGTGTACACCGATTATTACTCCTTCAATTGATTGCACTCTTTCAATCTTCCATGTTAGTTTCAAAATACCCATGCCTCATTTATTAATGATTTCGCAACACCTGTCAATTTGTACCTTTACACTCATTGTTAACTATATTCACATAAATAACAACTAACCTATAAAATTACCAATGTGACTACATTCTCCATGTAACAGACATTGGCTCCCATAGTAGTCCTTTTCAATCTATCTTGGTTTACTTGTTATGTCTTGTCTATTGGATTCTAAATGTGCTTAGTATAAATAGACTCTTATATTTGGGCAAGTTATCTTTCATGTTATTATTTTTTTACACATGCTAAATTTATTTACTCGGAAATAACCCTAAAGTGAGCATTGTTAGTTATTCTCATCACTCTTTATCACTTACATCTAAGGTTTCAATTTGGCATATATTGTGGTCACATAATAACTAAGTAATATCTATTTGGAATTGACCTAATCATAAGCTTAACACATATAAAAGATAATCTTAAGTTGGAAGCATTGTTTATGTTATTGAATGCATTATTTACTTGTCATATTGCTAAAGTATATTTCATTTCAAGTCTCTCATGGAATGAATGTGGTAACCCTAATTATAACTTGTAGCATCTTTTGATCTACTATAACTTGTAGTATTAAAGCTTTCATTACTTTATCTTTTGTTTATACTTAAGTGGTTTTATAAAGTATTGGGAGACCTCCTTGGCCTTGGAGAGTTGGGCCTAAAGTGAGAGGATAATCGTGTTGAGGTTACAGTGATACATCTCCTTTGTTATCCCAAGGTTGTATGCGTGGGTTGGGACTTTCCACTTACACGCGATTTTTAGTTATAACGTTTTTGGTGCCGTTGCTGGGGACAAGGTCCTTTGCTCTAGTTTTAACACAAAGAAGTAACTGGACGAATGGGCTAACAATAAAGGGAAGTAGGACGCTAGCGAATTCAACGAGTGCGCAAAGGCCTCCCAACCAAAGTGAACATCTTTAATAAGATAAACTAACGTATATTTATATGAAACCTTTATGAATACTAGCTGCTCTAATTCCACTTCATACATTATTGTTTCACGTGCGATTTGTTCCATATTAGTTTGCATTGTGTTAAAAAAGTAGTTTATAAGGGTGCTATACTTTGTTGGGTTTGCTATGTACTCCCTTAACCTTTATTTGGTCACTGTGGGTGCCTTCTCAATGACGAGCCTTTCATGCTTGATGTTTTCTTCCAATGTATTAATTACCTATTCTGCTGGCAGCAACGTGTCAGGTTCCCCGAACGAAGGAAGGCTACACTTTCAAATGAGCAACTCAGTAGCTTGCCATAGTTGCTTATATTTACTGAAGGTGTAATCTACATCTTTTCCTATCATGATACAGGCATGTTTCCAATTATCGAGAGCCATATCATGTCGATTAATTTCCTTATTGCTTATTCTCGGGATGTCCTGGGGGGCATCAGTATGCTCTCGCTGCCATTCCTTAACTAATTCAAAGCCGAGCTGTACTCTTTCTTGCTTTATCTTCTCTTCCGCGACTCGGTTGGTGATACTTAGTAAATCCATGGATTGCTATTGCAGATCCTATAGTCTCCTATAAAAAATCCTTTGAGTTATGTTCAGCTCATCCTGGACTTTGAAGGCACAAGCTTTTAATGCTGTATTACTAGCTTTCTCTGTCTTATAATAATTAACCTGATTTTCCAAAGAAGTTATCTTCCTTCTACAATCTCGCAGCTCTTTCATCATGTCTAACACGTTGGATGTAGTTGCTTGAGCAAAAGCATTCATTGCAGTAGCTGTTAACAATGGATCTTTATCTGTTTGCTTTGCTACAAAAAATTATGTGGTGATTACTAACTCCGAATCCACAGAGAGTTTAAGGAATAAAGAATCACATTTCGCTTGAGTATAGCTCCATAGGCATGCTTAAACATGATATTCCTTCTCGTTACATGAAAATAAGTGCAGTTCACATTTCCTTCTGTGGTAAAGAACAACAACAAGGTGGTATAAAAGTTGGGACAGGAAGTTATGTTAGGAAAGAAGCTACTGGATTGACTGCTTAGTCTGCTGGATCAACTGACTCAACCACTAGCTTGGATGCTGCCGCTGGCTATGGTACCGTAGCAGCTTTCTGACTATGGCTTAGCTTTCTGGCTATGGCTTTGGATTTGGATCTGGGTCTTACTCAACTTAAGAAACTGCTCCTGCATCCGTTAAAGAACCAATTGATCAAGCAGCACATCACCCAGCGTCTCTTCCTGTTCCTAGTCCTTGTAGCGGGCATTTATTCCAGATAAAAAGTAATGACCACCAACAGCTCACCCCCGGATCCCTTCAAGTTTGATAATAAGTATATCCGGCAGTTCAGTTGCAGAGCCCATTTGAAAGCCAGTAGCTTCAGTGTAGATAAAATATCACTTAGACCTTCGCTCTGTTTCAAATCCAGTGCCTAAGCTAGTTGATTAAGAACCTGCATCAGTTTTAGCAGCGCCTTATGCATAACCTGTTTGAAAACCTCTAGATTAAAAGCTATATGTTGACCGGGTGGGACCAGAATAAGCAGAAGTAGAAGCAGTTATTTCCCCTAACTCTTTTAAGGAAAGAGAAAACCTCTTGTTCCACCTATTTTACCAATTGATCGAGTTGACTTCATCATTGACCAAGAAACAAATGCGCCTACTGATTCATAACCACCAACAGCGAAGGCTAAGGATACAGGAACAAAGGCGTAAAAGCCCATTTCATTTTCATTTCGAATGCCTAAAAATCCAGATCTGGCAGGATAACCTCTTTTTTACCCAATTAACCCCGAACGATTGAGTTTACCTCGCATAGCAGTTTATTGATTGAACCCATAAGTCGCCGTAGCAGTGCTAATTCGAGTTTGAGAGTCATTATTGGTCCCAGATACCCATTTATTGCATATCCCCTTTGATAGACGCTTGATCGAGCATAAGCATAAGTAACGGCTAACCAAGTTGATCCTTAAGCAGTTTATCCACTTGAAATCCGAGTAACAGATCCAATTGGCTTAGTTTACCCAGTGCCTATCAAAGTAGACCCAGTGCCAGGAAAAACAGCTAATCCGCCATTATACACACCAGTAACAGACCAAAATAGAGATCGAGATTGAAACCCCGCCGTTAGAGACCAAGTTGGAGATGGAGATTGAACCCCAGTAGCTAAGGAATCAAAGGTAGGGAGCACAGGAGCTCGTATGGGCTGTGAGCCAATTCTAGTGCCGAGCTACATATAATTAATATGAATTTCTTACTGACGGAACTTATTAGACACAGCTGGATGGTGCAATAAAATGAGATAGCACATGCATGTGAGCTGGAATATAATATGGTTACCAATCAACACAGCTGATCAATGCTACCGAATATCCACATGTAATAAATTGATCGGAATGATCCATCAATAACGGATCCATAGCAATATAACAGCTGAGAACAAGGCTTAGTCCATGTTGGCCTTACCTATGCTATGAGACGCTACCTTAGGCCTGTAGGAAACAAACAAGGTTGACGCTATGAGGCCTTGCTAGCCATGGCCGGCTTAAGTCAATGTCTCACCGCAACTGGTTCCATACTGTGATGGCATTACTGTGATGGGATTGCCCCTTTATCCACTCTTCATAAGCGCTACCGTGGTGCAAAAGGTTACCTGCACTTTACCATAGGTAGATAGATATAGATGTACACGTACATAGATTACAGCTTGCAGCCTTACGACCGATCCCCATCTAAGAGGTACTGATAAGAGTGATGGCGGCCCTCTTTTTGCCCTTATTCTCCGCCCCGATCTTACCAGGGCAGGCTCGAAGCGACAGGGACAGCCCTAGAACACGAGCTCTCTCTCCAGAAGGGCCAGGTAATGCAAGGAAACACAAGCGAGGAGCAGGCAGGGATAAGCACGCTAGGGAAAGGGCCACCTTTATGCTGGAGGATTTACCACATTGACAGGCCACCCTTATAGAGGACAATTTACCACTTTTGGTAAGGTTAGATTTAAGGGGGGCTCTCTGCTCTCTCTAGTTTGTTTGGTGTGGGCTTGAGGAGGTAATGCCTAGTTTGGTTTGTTTGGTGAACTGAAAGCTTGTTTGTTGGGGGTGAACTTACAGCCTTTAAGCTTGAGGTAATGCTGGGGTTGGGGGGTGGGTTGCACAGGAAGTGGGATCATGGCGTGGAAACTACCTGTTAGGTTAACTACTGCCTATTATATCTTACCGGCTTGGGTACGTACTTTTACCTGTCGTATTACCTTTAGATTCCCATTTATGTCCAACAACAACCAACCACCTGGCATATTCATCATGAACCTTTAGAGACTTGCTCACTTAACTTAGTTATTTATTGGACGGGCTCGGATAGGCACTTTTCTCCGTGCCTTTGTTTCCAAACAACCTACCCACCTGGTCAAATAGTCTGTAGCTGTGATGATATAATATGATTTAGGATGACAAGTTGGGGGCCCCGTGAGGAATAGATAAACAAGTCCCCTAATAGGTATAATAAAATGAACTGCCCACTTTTCAAATGCCTAAAGTGCCCTGACTAGCTATAAAGGAAGTTCATCCCTCTTAAATGGTTTACCAATTCTCTGGCAGACATCATAAGACCTAGAATACTCCTTACAATCCTTAAATACCATCGGCTGCCATAAACCAGCCTGTAATACCTTCCGAGCAGTAGCATTGCCTCCAACATGTCCTCCCGCAACTCCACTATAACATTCCCATAAAATATCAGGTCATTCATGATCCAAGACACATCATCTAAGGATATCATAAATCCCAAGTTTGTATATATGACCTATAATCAACTGATAATCTACTGCTCTGACCACCATATGCCTCTTCTGAGTTGCGGAATAGTCTTCTGGGAAAGTGCCAGTAGTTTAGAACAAGGAAATGTCATAAAGATAGTCAGGGATAACTTCTACCTTAAAAAGATCTGCATCTGGAAGCTAATCATCTAGAGCTCCTCCGGATTATCTATATTCCAATCGAGAGAGGTGGTCGGGTCCCACGTGAAGCTTACCTGGTTTGACCACAACTTAAACAGATCCCAATGAATGGATAAACTGGTGAACCCAAAGGTGCTGAGGTAACTCCTCATCTTCCCATTGTGCAATGCAGTTATCAATAAGGACAAAGGGATCATAAGTACCTACATAAGTTTCTATCCTCAGAACTTATTTCTTTTTTCCCTTCGAAGTATCATGACATGAACACTCTGGTGGAGGAAGGAACTGGTTTTGTACTGTAGTCCTCACTTCATCCCATGAAGATAGTGTTGCCTTATGCATAGCCCACCATCTAGCAGGCATGGCTCTAAAAGCTATATCTATATTAGGGATCCGATACTCTTCTGATTTGTCTGCTCCATTGTACTTAATAAATCCTGCAAATCTAAAAGACCATCATAGACAGGCGGGTTGCGGACTTCTTTCCCAATCCATCTTACTGACCTGACAGTTGCACAATGTCTGGTAGATATTTTGTGCCTCTACAACTGCCAATCATTCATAGCAGCTTCATAACCCTGATGATTGAAAACTCCTCCAACTGATTGACCCATCTGCTGTAGGATTGATGTAATCAACTATTTTACCAGTTGTCATATGGTAAATGTGATCAATAACATCAAGCACTAAGATATAATCAGTAGGCTCAGTGAATATGGGTCCCTGGTAGGGATCTAAAGGTTGTATCACTCTTGTACCATCAGATTCAAAGGTCATTGTTTCTTTCTTCATGTCAATGACATCATAATTCTTAAAGGCCCAATCAATTCCCAACTGAGATGGATATGGGTATCGGTCTCCTAAAATCTTAATCACTTCAAAATCAGCTTTCCTTGGCTTTACACCATCCAAATATACCTCCACATTCTCCAATCCACCTAAGGGCAAAATGCAGTATTGGTTAGCCATCCGCGACTGAATAGGAGAGTACGCCAATCTTTATTTCCCCATAGATTCCCATGATTTATTCGAAAGGATATTAACATCAGATCCCAGATCTAACATTACATCCTTAATCTCATACCCATCCACCTGTGCATCAATTCTGAACTCCTTTCCTGTTCGGATCTTCCTTTTCTTAACTATATGAGACCTCTTCTCAAGTAAAGTACTAACATTCATCTGAGTAAACTACTTATCCTACTAACAATTTTTTAGTGTTGCACAACTTCACAGTAAGCTGCTCATCTTATAAAATAGAATAAAAAAATCCAAGCCATAAATAAATAACTGTCTTAGACTTACCTGAGCTCCCATCTTCATTTGATGGTTCACAACTCTGGGAAGGTTGTCCAGCAAGTGACCTCTGATGCTGAATCTCTTCCGCAACTACTGGAGTTGTTGGTATAAACATATTATGAAACATCTCCATAGCTTGTTTGAAGAGTGCTTTCTTCTGTACTGGGTCAAACTTTGGGGCTCCTGGCCCAACCTTATGAATCTTCAGAGGACCTTCCATATCGACTCCTGTCTGAGTTCCTCCCCTCATAACAATGCTAATGGTTGATTGAAGTCCTCCCTCATGTGGCCTAGGTTCAAAATTGATCATGTTTTCCCCTCGCTGTCATGTGTGATCTTCCCATATGGCTATAATATTTGGGCAATCTTATGTTGCATGAGTGTTTACCCTGCAATTTGAACACCAAGGCTTCCTGGGGAGAGGACAATCCCTTGATAAATGACCCACTTAATCACAATTGTAGCACCGTACTGGTCCTCTTCCACCAGTTCGTCCACCTCGGAAACCACCTCCACCTCTTCCACATCCTCCTCCATACCCTTGGGTCCCTTCATTAACATGAAATGAAGACCAATCCAATCTGTCCGCAAGTGCATCTAACACACAACATCGATCTGTACTATGAGTAGAATACCCATAGAACTCACAATACAAAGTATTATGTGTAGAGGGAGTACTTATGTAGGATGGGACATTGTCTCGGAGGATGTCCATGGGTTATAAATATATCACAGTATTCATTCGTCTGCACTGGTTACATATTAGGGAATGCATGATAAGGTCCATGGATCGGCACAGTAGCAACATCTTGTGCAACTCCTATTTTAGGTCTTACTGGATTTGGTCCCACAGGGGGATTAAAAGGTTCTACCCCTTGTATCTTGGGCACTCTGATACATGGTGTCCTTACCTGCCTTTGACCTGATAAACTGGCTACCCAGTTAGTTACAATGGCCTAACCCCTCTAGTAGTTATAGTTAGTTACATTGGGCTAACCCCTCTAGTAGTTATAGTTAGTTACATTGGGCTACCCGGAATCTATAGATAATTACCTTCCGTATATTATGGAGGAGGGAGGACCTGGTTACCTTGCATTAGGAGGAGGTGGAAGGGGCAGCAGCCACACTTCCTTGTAGTCTTCTTTGAGATAGCTTTGTATAGGTCTCAACCAAACCAGAGGCTATACATAGGCTAGAAACCAAATCAGAGCGGAGCGGGTTACCGTACATTGCTTTTCATATTGTGGCTTGTACCTTGGTTGGTCAGGTAGCAAGTCTTGTGTACTAAGCTTTCCTCATAGATTGGATTGGTTGGAGGTTAAGAGCAGCGGGGTGAGTAGAGGTTGGATTATATATTGAAACAAGTTAGCTGGACTTGGATTCTATAGAGCAAGTTAGGCGAGATCAGGTAGGTTATTCGCTATCATCAACGTTATGAATTGCCACACTTGTGCTAAAAGGGAGATAAACCGCTAGGGATAGATTTATTATGCCAGCGCCTACCGGGGAGAAGAGCCATTAGACTAAACAAGTCCAGAAGCCAAGAGACTTTCACCTTGGATCCTTTTGCTTCTAGTTTAGCTGGGAAGACAGAATCTCCTACTGCTGTTCGTACGGATCCTTATTCAATTGTGGGTTTTACTGCTAGGAATTCTGCTGGTTCAACTTATGCAACTAGAAATATCTTCTTGGAACTGCTAGGAATAATCCTAGAACTGCTAGGAATAATCCTAGAACTGCTAGTTGTAATGATGTTGGTTCAATTGGTGCTAGAACTACTTATTACGGTTCAACTGCTGATTGAAATGCTAGTGATACTGGTAATTCCACTGGGATACTAATACGCTTGGCTTGGATACCCAGATACTTGGATACTTGGATACCTGGATACTCAACTTGGCTTGTTTACTTGGATTGCGCTACTCAAATGGTAGGGGGATAATCACAAGGGCTATAGGGGACTAATTATTCTTCCGATGAGAGCGGTCCCCACAGACACGATTAATACACGATGGATGATGATAACATGGAGCTGATGAGGAGTTGAGCTACACATTCTGCATCTGATTGCCAGGAGCTATTCGTGCCCAGTTCGACGTGACCAGGAAGGAGTTATATGTGTCCAATAGTCCGTGCCCATTAGTCAATCATAGCTGAGAGCCAGTAGTCAATCCAGGTGTCGATACACTCGATGCCAGGTGTTTATGTATTCTTGTCTGTTTGCAAACCGATGATGCCTTCTTGTCAGTCCGTGAACCGGTGGATGGGATGGATAATTCTTGTAATTGCCTTGATGTTGTTTGCTTTTATGCCACCCCATGTTCCCATATATTGGAGTCACCTTCACAACTTACCTTTGCCCCAAACAGCCTTGCACTTGCTTCCCATAGAGAAAAGAGAGCTTTCACACCGCCTTCCAGACAGCATTCACAGGCCTGGAATCATGCTTGTTAACAGATGCTGGTACCGACTAGTACGGCTGAGCCCTGCCCAGGATATGATTGATTAAATTGAACCCACTGCAGTGCTAGGAAAAAAGATCCCTACTTTACTTTATTCATGTTAGTGCCTGTGCTACCAACCCACCCACCTATATATACGGATGCCTGCCTTAGACTTACTGCATCGGACGGATAAAAGGGCTGGCTGGCCTTCACTTGGAGCTTTTGGACAAACTTACAGATAGCATTCACTGGCTTCGATAATACTTGATTAAATAATTGGGTATTGCTAAGGCCTTGAAATATAGCATTGCTGGACGGGCTTCCATACAACCACTTGCTTTAGGTTTAGGAATGTCTTAAAGGGGGATTTCACTATTTCTCTTATTGTCGGGGGGACAAGCTTCCAGATACAATTGATTAATTAAGACAACTAGCTTTCCTAGGACCTTTAGATGATCCCTACTTGCTTTTTCTGTTAGACCGCTCAGTTGTTGGATCGTTGGAACAGCCTTCTTGGATTTCTTCTTTATAGCCGGAACCTTTAGCAGATATCCTGGAACTTGCCCCGGATAGATTTATTCTCAACAGCCAGAACTTCAAAGACGTATATGGATATATTACCCAACAACCTGTTTATAAAGCCAGGAAGATCGGCGGATAAGCACGAGTCTATGAACCCTTATGAATCCTTTACCTTACCTTTTTCCTTCTCAATTATGGTACCGCGTATTACCTTCTTGGTACCGTGTATCACCTATTTGTCCGGCCGAGCCTTGCCAATACTGTTGATTCATAAAATTGAACCTACTTATTAGGAATTAATAGACCTACCTTCCTTTCTTTTAATGTATTAACCTCATAGTTTTACACCTTTAGACTTATACCATCTGCTGAATTAAGCGCTTAGTTAGTTGGGTGGGAATATATAGAGGGGAGCTCACTCAGGGCTGCTCATTCTTTATATATGTAATTACGCTAGTGATTGAATGGTGATTTCCAGATCATGCATATATCTGTAATTATGCAATTTCATGTCATTTTATCTGTCATTATGCTTAATTAGGCAAGTAGATTCATTCATGCATTTCAGGTTATTAGACCCATCCAGCTAATTGAATCCCTTTCCTGAAGCAATATCCAAAAGCCATGCGGGTTGTTCCAGTCAATTCCGAAAACGTTATCATTAGATATATAAGACCCGTGCTTGGAGTGAGTTTGAGGATATTGATCCACTCCATTGGGGTATTGAACCCGCATTGTTGTATAAGTAAATGGCTGAGCGGACAGAAAGCGAACATCAAATGGCTAAAGCGTGAATGGTAGGCTTAAAAGTATTCTTCGAGAGGATGTAGGCAAGGTTCGATCGTCAGGCAAGGGGTAGTATGTTGAATATTGTAACTTCTAAGAATATTATATTTGTATATTATTTATTCCGGAGATGTTCCATACCTCCGATGTGATTATGCTATGAATCCGGAGATGTTTATTCCGCCGAATTGGTTGTGGTAACTAGGGTTATTAGACCCACCATGTGGGGGTCGGCCCAGTCAGTTATAATAGGGTATTTAACCTAATGGTTAAATACGAGCCTACATGTACTTGTGTAAAATACATGTCAGTGTAGTGTATAAATAGAGGAGGTATGTTCCTCATTTGACACGCACACACTTGAGAGAGGCGCACTTGTGGAGGAGAGGTCTGCTATGGTGGAGAAGGAGATCATGTCTTTGGTTTGCATCTTTGTATATTGCTGGTCATCTATATTGAGGAAGCTTTACTGGGTTTTCTACCCCATGAGGGTTTCCCAGGATAAATCTATGTCTCTTGTGTTTATGCTATGCTTGTTGTTTCTTCAGTGATCTTGTATATGCTATTATTGTGAAATGGAATGTAATGCTGCTATTTTATGTCTTAGCATATTAAATTTTAACATGGTATCAGAGCTAACCTGAAGGAAGACAAGGTATGGCACTTACGACACTTGCTTTACTTACGACAATTTGAAGGTTAGGGTTTTACATAGCAAAAACCAGTCATCATGGAACTTTCGCTATAAATCCATTTCTGCGAAGGTTCAAGGCCTGAAAAGTTTACAAGTCGAAGATAACATCCCCAGGTACCTTGTGTCCAAAGGGAACCCTCAGATTCGTTGTACTTTATGAGTTATGATCAGTACAAGTTAGGGTTTCTGCCTCTTCCAGATCTCAGTCAAAATCAGGTCACCTTGGAAAAAAGGTCTTAACTTGGGCTAGGAAGCTCCAAATGAAATTTCGTAAAAAGTGACAGGTAGTACACAGACTGTACTATCTCAGAAAACTTTTTCAGAGGCCGAAGGTGAACCAGTGACACGTGGAACGCCGTACAAGTTTTCTCTCCTGTTTTATCCCATAAACAGGTCACGTTGCGACACTTGGAATAACTCTCTCTCAGAGAGTCCAATTGAGGTCAGACCTATCAATATGGAAAGATAACAGGGAGAGATATCTCAGGAAAAGTTTTCAGAGGCCGAAGTTCAAACAATGACACGTGGCACGCCGTACAAGTTCGCTCTCCTGTTTTATCCCATAAACAGGTCACGTTGCGACACTTGGCATAACTCTCTCTCAGAAAATCCAATTGAGGTCAGACCTATCAGGATGGAAAGATGACAGGTCAGGCTACTGCAAAAAAAGTTTTCAAACCCTGTGGAGGATAAATTTCAAAGTTATAGCAGAAACAATCAGGTGCATATTTTTGTCAAAACAGAATTATTTTTGGAGCACCTTTATTCATGGCTTCCGGAATTTAGGGTTTCGGAGAAAGTTAGAATTTTTGGAATCGAAGTCCACAGCTGAATGCTACTCAGGAAAATTGAAATTTAGAGACCAAGATCGAATTTTTGGTTGGGTAGAAGACCGGGCTTCATCAAACCCTAGTTCGGGTTCCTGTCCAGAAGATCCAGAAGTTTCGAAGGCAATTTTGAGGGGTCAAATTTTGGAGATTTCAAAATTGAAGAATGCTAGGTTGATCAGCTCAGCAAGACACATTCTTCCATTTAGAAGTGTGAAATTCAAAGATTGAATTTTTAGGGTTTCTCTAGCAAACCCTAATCAAGCTCCAGATCAAGTTTCAGGGGGAGTTGAGGCTAAGGCCTTACATAAGAAGACTACAAAAGGTCTCGACAGGTATGACTTAAGGAGGTTCAGGTATGCCTTGAAATCTGAT
The DNA here is from genome assembly GCA_027924585.1 of Larix kaempferi. Classification (NCBI taxonomy): domain Eukaryota; kingdom Viridiplantae; phylum Streptophyta; class Pinopsida; order Pinales; family Pinaceae; genus Larix; species Larix kaempferi. Next base: position 544,257 of record BSBM01000925.1, on the reverse strand, counting down.
TCTTGATTAAGTTCATAATGTGTTTGTCTTCATGTTATTTATTTGTACAATCTTGATTAATGTTATTAATTGTCTTATCACCCTAGTAACAATATGAATGCATGTGAATGATCGAAGACATTCATTGATTAGGGCTATATGATTGTACTTATGCATTATGGTGTTGTGTAAGGTTGATGTTGTCTGCTAACAAGACTCAGGTACATCACAAAAGACAAATCAAGTTCCATGACCATGACAACATGAAGACAAAGACTCACGAGGTATGTATGACTTTGTTATATTATGTTTAACCTACGAGACATGCAGGTTCTAGCTCAGGATCTCTAAATCATTGAAGAAATTGTTTAGGTATGTTGTACATAACTAAGAAGGTATACTAATCCAGGTATGTTTTCCTATGTCATGTTAGAATCTTACCTTGTGTAAGTATACTTGGTATGATTGGTTAGTAATCAAGGGTTTATGCATACTAGATCAAACAAGAATATGCATGAGTAAAAGAAGACTTCCTTGAAACCATGAATACTAATAATCATGACTGTACATATTCAAGATTATTTAGAATTAGAATGTTTTGATAATATTGAGAATATACTAATGAATGTATGTTTGTGTATGAGATCATGAGGATGACACTAGTGTACACTTGAGTATGCACAGTGGTACAGAATGAATAGAAGTTCAGAAGACATACAGAAGATCAAGCGGGAGACAACCACACAAACATAAAAGATAAGTATTTGAGTTGTTATTAGAAATAGTAAATGATATTGCTTGTATGCATATTTGTATTCCTAGGATATATCATGCTGAGTGTAAACATTCATAAAGCATTGAACAGTATACTACTAATATGCATATGATTGCTAAATTGGACAAACATTCCATTGTTGCTTGTCTAGAATGAAACCTCTTTGCTGACATACTGAGATCTGTGCACACTCTCAATAGTATGTTCTGGTAGAGATGGAAGGAATCTAGATAGCCACTGTATGCATACAGGATATGGGAAAGTGTTGTGCCAATGTATTGGTCAAAATAGTTGCATAACTATGTAAATGATATCTATATGCATAATAGGTTATCATGTCAATATGATTTGATGATTATGAAGTATTACTAATCATGTACTTAATTTTGATTTGTAGGAAAGATCATGATGAATGATGAACTCTGAACAAGCGATGGATGTTCAACAAAAGATTTACAAATCAAACACACTATAGAAAGATTGTGGTTAAGAGATTCTCTTAGAAAGAGGAAGAGAATCATGATGAGATGTTTTGCTCCAAGGGACTAGATAAGACCATTCTCTTAATAATGTAATCAGGTTCTGTATGGGTTCCCAGGATCGGTAGTCAATTGATGAGCTTAATGATCATCATAGGTGATGTGGATCTCAACCTTTTCTACAAGGTTGAATATGGGTTCTATACACATATGACATGGATGCAAGAAGGAACTCACCACAGACTTCGAATGATTTTGAGGCTCATTTTAGTAGACCCATCTGATGAGAGATGGCACAGATAGATATGCAGAAGATCACTCAATGCTGAGTGTGAATAATGGACAATTGACAGCTTCATGACAAATCTTGGGCTTTACCAGAAGTAAAATTGTTCCTAACCTTTACCTTAAGGTTGTGGATGATGAACCTATCATACCATTATTGTATGACGATGATCTCTTTCTAACAAGGAATGAGAAACAAGTCATGAAAATGGCTGCAGAAATGAAAATGAAAGATCTCGGATTAATGCACTACTTCTTAGGTCTAGAAGTATGGCAAGATCCAAAAGGAATCTTTTAAATCAAGGTAAGTATGCTGTGAAGTTTCTAAAAAGATTTCATATGTTGGAGTATAAAGCCATGGCCACTCCCATGGACTCCAACTTGAAGTTGTTAGTTAATGACTTATCGTATTTAGTGGACCTAACCCTATATAGACAAATCATTGGGTCATTGATGTATTTAACAAATACTAGGCCAGATATATGCTTTGCTGTAAATACCCTAAGTCAGTATCTAGTAGAACCTAGAAAGGTTCACTTAATAGCTACAAAGCATGTAGTGAGGTACCTAAAAGGTACATTAGATTTTTGGTCTATGTTATCTTGGAGGTCATGAACTCCGTTTACATGGTTACTCAGATTCTGATTGGGTAGGAAGTGTCTCAGACAGAAAGAGTACATCAGGTGGATGTTATAGTCTTGAATCTGCCATGATCTCATGGTTCAGCAAGAAACATTCTAGTGTGGCTCTCAGTACTGCTGAAGTAGAATATATGGCTGTCTGCTCTGCCAGTTGTGAAGCAGTATGGCTTCAGAAGCTTTTATATGGAGTGTTTGACTTAGAAATGGATCCCACTGTGATTATGTGTGATAATCAAAGCTGCATTAAGATGTCTGAATATCCTGTGTTCCACGATAAGTCAAAACATATTGAGATCCGATACTTCTATATACGAGACATGGTGCAGAGAGGAGCTATCAAGCTCGAGTATATAAGCACTGAGGATCAGATTTCCGATATCCTGACTAAACCTTTGTCTCGAGTAAAGTTTGAATACTTCCGAGACAAGCTTGGTATAGTCCAGAAGGACCCTCCTCGAAAGGGGGAGTAGTATAGTACTTGATAACAAGTCTATCCCTTAAATTTTGTTTTGTTGCACTTAGTTACTTAGAATTATTTAGATTTAGAACTCCTATATATCTTTTATTTAGATGTATACATGTTTTTGATATGATGTATACATGTTTTGATACATGCTAGATGTATACATGTTTTGATGTTAGATGTATTAATGAGAATACATGCTATATGTATACATGTTTTGATGTGATGTATACATGTTTTGATGTTAGATGTATTAGTGAGAATACATGCTAGATGTATACATGTTTTGGTGTGATGTATACATGTTTTGATTAGTGATGTATACATGTTTTGATGTGATACATACTCTTGGATATTTGTACCTGTATAGATGAGAATACAGATGAGGATTGGATCATCCTTGAACTTAAGTTCTAAAGTGAGCCGTAGACGTGAGGTCTCCGAAAATGAAGTCCTTAGTGGACAGTTGAGGGGATTGGATCATCCCTAGACTTTCAGTCCTAAAGAGAGCCGTAGACGTGAGGTCTCCGAGAATGAAGTCCTTAGTGGACAGTTTAGGGGATTGGATCATCCCTGGACTTTCAGTCCTAAAGAGAGCCGTAGACATGAGGTCTCCGAGAATGAAGTCCTTGGTGGACTTGAGGGGATTGGATCATCCCTGGACTTTCAGTCCTAAAGAGAGCCGTAGACGTGAGGTCTCCGAGAATGAAGTCCTTGGTGGACTTGAGGGGATTGGATCATCCCTGGACTTTCAGTCCTAAAGAGAGCCGTAGACGTGAGGTCTCCGAGAATGAAGTCCTTGGTGGACTTGAGGGGATTGGATCATCCCTGGACTTTCAGTCCTAAAGAGAGCCGTAGACGTGAGGTCTCCGAGAATGAAGTCCTTGGTGGACTTGAGGGGATTGGATCATCCCTGGACTTTCAGTCCTAAAGAGAGCCGTAGACGTGAGGTCTCCGAGAATGAAGTCCTTGGTGGACTTGAGGGGATTGGATCATCCCTGGACTTTCAGTCCTAAAGAGAGCCGTAGACGTGAGGTCTCCGAGAATGAAGTCCTTGGTGGACTTGATAGGATTGGATCATCCTTGAACTCAAGTTCTAAAGTGAGTCGTAGACAGGTGTCTCCGAGAATAGAGGATAGGACTGCATCGTCCCTGGACCTTGGTTCAAAATGCACGTGGTTGGATTAATCATCCTTAGACAGTAAATCCAGGAAGGATAGTCTTAAATGCGATTGTGGTTGGATTAATCATCCTTAGACAGTAAATCCAGGAAGGATAGTCTTAAATGCGATTGTGGTTGGATTAATCATCCTTAGACAGTAAATCCAGGAAGGATAGTCTTAAATGCGATTGTGGTTGGATTAATCATCCTTAGACAGTAAATCCAGGAAGGATAGTCTTAAATGTGATTGTGATTGGATTAATCATCCTTAGACAGTAAATCCAGGAAGGATAGTCTTAAATGCGATTGTGGTTGGATTAATCATCCTTAGACAGTAAATCCAGGAAGGATAGTCTTAAATGCGATTGTGGTTGGATTAATCATCCTTAGACAGTAAATCCAGGAAGGATAGTCTTAAATGTGATTGTGATTGGATTAATCATCCTTAGACAGTAAATCCAGGAATGATAGTCTTAAATGCGATTGTGGTTGGATTAATCATCCTTAGACAGTAAATCCAGTAATTTCGAAAGGAAGGATAGTCTTAAATATGATTGTGGTTGGACTAATCATCCTTAGACAGTAAATCCAGTAATTCCGAAAGGAAGGATAGTCTTAAATATGATTGTGATGAGATTGATCCAGTAATTCCGAAAGGAAGGATCATGTATATAGATGACGATGTTGATGATCGTGTGATGACGATGCTGCTGATCGTGTGATGACGATGCTGATGATTGTGATATGACGATGCTGATGATCGTGTGATGACGATGCTGATGATCGTGTGATGTCGATGATGATGATCGTGTGATGACGATGCTGATGATCGTGTGATGACGATGATGCTGATCGTGTGATGACGATGCTGATGATCATGAGATGACGGTGCTGATGATCGTGAGATGACGATGCTGATGATCGTGTAATGACGATGTTGATGATCGTATGATGACGATGATGCTGATCGTGATGGTCTAGATGACGATGTTGATGATCGTGAGGATCCAGACGTTGATGTTGCTATAGTTGTTCGAGTGCTGCAGAAGATAAAGACTCAGTACTGAAGATGTTGATGTTCCAGTAACTGGTTGAGTTACTGATGATGTTAAGAAAGCTTCCAATGATTTATAGATGTATCATGTATGATGTATGACTCGTTGCTCCTGCAGATGTTGTTATAATATCCTTCTCGTTAAGGGGGAGTGTTGAATATTGTAACTTCTAAGAATATTATATTTGTATATTATTTATTCCGGAGATGTTCCATACCTCCGATGTGATTATACTATGAATCAGGAGATGTTTATTCCTCCGAATTGGTTGTGGTAACTAGGGTTATTAGACCCACCATGTGGGGGTCGGCCCAATCAGTTATAATAGGGTATTTAACCTAATGGTTAAATACGAGCCTACATGTACTTGTGTAAAATACATGTCAGTGTAGTGTATAAATAGAGGAGGTATGTTCCTCATTTGACACGCACACACTTGAGAGAGGCGCACTTGTGGAGGAGAGGTCTGCTATGGTGGAGAAGGAGATCATGTCTTTGGTTTGCATCTTTGTATATTGCTGGTCATCTATATTGAGGAAGCTTTACTGGGTTTTCTACCCCATGAGGGTTTCCCAGGATAAATCTATGTCTCTTGTGTTTATGCTATGCTTGTTGTTTCTTCAGTGATCCTGTATATGCTATTATTGTGAAATGGAATGTAATGCTGCTATTTTATGTCTTAGCATATTAAATTTTAACATAGTAAGTTGTTTGGTCAGAGGTATTAATTTTAGGTTCCCAAGTCTATTCCCACCAAAGGCAGTAGGGATAGGTTTACAAAGGAAGGAAGAGTTTCAGGAAGTTCTTCCCAAGGAGGAGGTCTGAGACATAGTATTCAAAGGCTAGTCAAAAGGGGAGGCTGTAGGGTGTAGGTATGAGTGTACCAAGTCTATTCCCACCCAAGTCTGTAGGAATGAGGTTGTTACCATAGCCCCACCCAAAGCATATGTCTTCTGATTCTGAGGTTTGAAAGGAGTTTCAAGAAAGTCCCAAGTAGGAGTTTGATGAGTATCCCAATTAAGAGTGTTAGGAGGTTCCCAACCCAAGGAAGAGTTTCAAAGGATGCGTACCAAGTTAGTATGGAGGTGAATTCATAGGGTCTAGTCAGAGCTCAAAGGCTGGAGGGATGAGAGTCTCTAAATAGGTGGCCAGGATTGAACATAACGGGTATGCATTAACTCCTTCCAGTTTATCCATCTATTGGTTTCAAATATTTCCAGTGTTTTTTTCACCAGGTAATTATGGAGTGTTATTGTTGCACCTCACTCACACTCTGCGGGATGGGATATGGTTTTTCATGTCTATATAATTTCCGTATAATCTGTACTTGACTAAACGTCTGTCTTTCATGGATTGAACTGACTTTCCTGGCTTAACATAATTGAAAGGTAAAAGAACGTGTCTGCTTGAACTCCTTTCAAGTGCTGTACTGTGTGCTAGTGCTATAGCTGTGTGCTTGTACCATTCCCTTTCCATGTGCTGTAAGCCGTGCCGGGTTTAAAAATACGCCAGTAACTCCAAGCCATTCCCGCACTGCAAAAAGAAATCCATTTACATAACGGCACAAATCCATTCACGCCATTCAGTCACTGAAGAGTTGTTGTAAAGCCACTCAAAGCATGAAGCCATAATTGATTATATACGTGCATATCCACACACACAAAAAAGGCTAAGCGACTTTTAATTTTTCCCCCTTCCTTCCTTCTTATCATAATTTGTGTTGAAAGCAACCCTCCTACAACTTAATTATTCCAGCAAGCAAGGGGCGCAGAACAAAACAAAAAAAGTTCAAGTGAGTCAATCCATCCAATCATAGAGAAACGTCACGAAATAAAATTCTTCAGAAATAAGAACTTCACTTAAAGTGGCCTAATGAGGGAGGGTATGGCCGATGTACTCCCTAAAAGGGTGGTTTTTATGAATAAAAACATTGAATGAGAAGGAGCAAGGGGCGAGGTATGAGCCGCTCGACCAATAGGGTAGGGGGAGGTTTTCCAAACTCTGGACCAAGCGAACATTGTGTCTACCCCTTTCTTTCAACCCGCACATAAACATCTAGCTTTTCGGGACCATCTAGATCTAAGTGAGATAAGCTGGCCATCAGCTATTATATTTAGCCATTGTCTGGGCACAAGTTTTCTCATCATATTTCCAAACAGGTTCAACCCGGCTTCATTTTGGCTATCTCTTCTCAGCCATCCCAGCGTATTCGGGTTGTTTCGTAAAGCCTGGGGCTCTTTTTAGCAGCCGGGTTATTCGATCCCTTGTTAAAATAATAGCGAGCAAGGAAGAAGCACGTAAGTAATCTATCTTGCCCATAACATATCCCGCCGCCAGCAAGCACCCTCCCCGGCTAGCTAACAATCCATCCAGCTTTCCATCCAGCTCCTCTGGCCTCCCATCTATCCAGCTTCCGATCCCGCCTCTCGGCAACGTTCAACAAAGGCATATTTCAGTAAAAAGAAACTTTATTTCATAACCTCGATGAGGAATTATGCTTTCTTTGTCACCCTCAAAAGGTATACTTGCTTGACCGAAGGGAGGGCAAGGATATTTTATTAAAAAAATGTTTAATTATTCAATTTTGTAGAACCGCCGATCCAAGAAACCCAGCCCGATTATCCAAGTTGATTAGTCAAAAGGATCAAGGCGCTAAGAAAGAAAAAGATTCAATCTCGCCTGCAATAGGTAACCGCTCAAAAAAGGCATGGTTGAGTAAGAAGAAAGTCCATTTTGGTGGCCCGATGCTATATTCTCCGACTATTGTAAAATGAGGTTTATGAGACTGAAAATGTAAACTGAGAGGTTTTTCAATAATCTGTTCGAAGCAAACTAAGTGTCTGGACCAAACCAGGTAGTCCATCATTTTTCATCAATTTTTCACTACTCCTAATCAGTGGCTCAAACACACTTCTCAGGATGGGGTATTTCAAGTCTATAGACTTCCCTTTTATGTACTACTTCACTGACTGAATGTCTGTCTTTAATGGCTTTAACATAATTGAACTACTGAACGTATAGAGTGTAGAGAGAGGTAGATATAGGTAAGGTATATAGGTCCTAGGGCAAAGGGTCCAAAGGAAGAGTTTCGGGAGGGTGCCAAGGAGTAGGTATGATGCATAGGTTTTCAAGGATAGTCCAAAGGCTGAGTGTTGTAAGGTCCCAAGTAATAAAGTCCAAAGGAAGGCTTATTTAAAGAACCCAAGGAAGAACCCAAAAGGAAGGCTGAGTGTAAGGTGCCAACAAAGGCTGAGTGTATAGGCTGGAGATTCTAGGGATGAGGTTCCCAGAATTGAAGGATGTTTCAAAGAATGTTGATGAGTTTCCAAAGGCTGATGTTCAAGGGTATATTCCAAAGTGTGATTTCAAAAGGCAGGTATGAGGTTACCAAGTCCAACCAAAGGCTTATTAGGTAGGCATAGGTTCCCAAGTGTTGCAATAAACAAGTCATCAAAAAGTAATGTATCAAACTCTGATAGAGCATATTTCGGATAAACTTCGTAGCTTCTGCCTATTTCCGCTAATAAAATAGATATCTATCTTGATTTCATGATTTGATAGCTTTCATGCTGCTCGCTCTGGATGCACCCTCTAAGCTCTATGAATCTAGCCTTGTAAAAGTGGTAAATTCAGTAAGCAAAGGTGGCATGGTCAAGACCCTATTGGACCTATCTATCTAGATGGGAAATTGGGTAGTGAGGTACGGAGTCGAAGTGGGAAAATGAAATAGTTAAAGGGTGGCTTATTGAAGAGTAACAGGTAATGTATATTTACTGACTCTGGCCTTCCAATAAGTCGTAAATTCAATATGGAAGGGTGGCCTTATATAAAGTCCAAGATACAGACCCTGATTTGAAGGGACTGCTTTAGCCTGCAGGATTACTTTATGTTGGGCAGTTACCACCAGTCAAGTCAGTCACGGGAACAGCTTTTCAATACAGCCAAACAACGTATATTGTAAGGACAAAGAAAGCTAAGCTACCCTTCCAAACAGAATGTGGAAACATTATCTCTTCTCTTTAGAGAAATGCCAGGCACAGAGTCAAGTTTTCTAATGACAAATGCCAGTTATTCACCCCAGTAGAAGATGATGCCATAGACCCCCCCCCACACAACCAAGGGGTTGGATATAGTTCAAATCGCATTTAAGGAGGTTTTTAATTGCTTCTCCCTTGCCCTCCCTTCGGTCAAGCAAGTATACCTTCTTCTTTTTTAGATTCTTTAGGAATAACCATTATTACATATATAATTACTTTATGTTGGACAGCTCAGTTGTGGGAGGGATCGTCGGATCGGAAACTTCCTATGGATTCATGAATTAATCCCAGAACTTATTAGATCAAATAGGGGTCACCACTTCTAACAGTCATATGAACCTTAAATTCCTACTTCTTTCCTACTTCTTTATGAATAGAAGTTCAATGGGTAGAGAAGGTCGGTGGCACAACAGGAAAGGCTCCGCTCCTGTAGTTGCATTGTCAGAATTTACCTTTCTTTGTAATGCCCCAAACAGCAAGCATTGCACCGGCTTCAAATAGAACAATTGATTGTCACACCGGGCGTTTGGATAGAGACAGCTAGCCACAGGCTATGGGAATTAGGAAAGGAAGCCACTTTACTCAAGCAAAATGCAAGTTAGATACCCCGGCGGACCATACTGCTTGGACCTTGTCCCAACACAACTGTTCTTTATCAAATACGTGTTTCAATGCGTTTTCAAGTTCCTTGCTTTGACTTGAGGATTATGTAGGGTGCCCAGGCCCAAGGCACAGGGACAATTACAAATGAATCGAGGGAGTTCAAGCAAGCCCAAAATTTCTTTCTTGACCCCAGTAGACAGGAATAGCCTTCAAACCCCTCAAACACCAATCTTTGATCAGGAAAATGCGCCTTTGGCGAAGCTTTTTTGGATCGACTGGAACAACCCAAACCAAGTGCCTGTTTTATCTCGGGTGGGATCTTCTTGAGAAAACTCCTTTCCTTATGCTGCTCACCTGGCCTTATTGGAAGGAATTACCTGACATGCTGGAAATCAGCGATTGGCTTAATAAAACAGGGAGTTCAAGACCCCGGTGGAAGACTTCGTTCCTCAGAACCCAAAGAAATTCCGGTTCGCTTTAGAAAAACATGCAGTTGGGAGTGCTTTTGATATCGACCAGAACCGGTTGGGTGGGAATAGATAAATAAGTAAAATATCAAACTTGCTTTGAGGGAAATAGACTTAGAATAGGGTTCCTTGTATTTAAGCTTAAGTCCCCCTCGTTATGCCACAGCTCACCTGCCTTATAGGAAGGAATCACCTGAAATGCTGGCACGGAGTGATAGATATTTAGCTACTGAAAAATGCAAGTTCTCAACCCCAGTGGATCACTTCGTCACTCAAACTCACTCAAAACTAGAACCCGGAGGGAATTTATCCACTCGACCGAGGCAGGAGGGAGAAAGAGGACGAACCTTTCTAATAAGTCGAAGGCGAAGGACGAAACCGAGGTACGAGGGTGAGGGTTTTATATAGTAAAAATAGCATCTGATAATGTTTTTGGAAATTGATATGGACCAACAACCGGCATAGCTTTTGGGATTGACCAAAACCACTTCTTGGGCAACCCACCTTCGGGATGGGACTTTTTTTCTATCTCTTCTGTTCTATCTCTTCTTGAGCACCTAGAATTTTTTGTTTCTCTAGCACCCCATCTTTAGTTGGAATATGCAAAGGGATATAATGGAATTCAGAAACCTTCTTATGGATATGATTCATTCTCTTCGACCTTTACTTTATTATTATTGGACAAGCCACCTCACCATTTAGTTTATATCCAATGGGAGGAACTATTTATAATAATCTTCTTCTTATTTATATTATATAATTTTGAAATCTCCAAACTTGGTGGTGTGGTTTCATTTCAGCCCCAACCCCTGTGCCTGTTTCAGATGGGACGAAGCCTCACCGGTTTAGATCGGATTGGTACTCTTTATATAGAAGGTTATTTATTTATATCACTGGATGAGGGCGCCTAGGACAAAGCCGGAGGAAATTAGGAAATGACGCGATTCGGCTCAATCAAAATGAAAATTCTCGACCCAAATGCCTATCACATATAAGGTTCAAAATAGAGTTTCCAGTGGGAAAAATGTGAATATAAGGGATTTCTTGTTAATCCGCCTAGGCCTCTTGCTCTGCCTCACTTTATCTCCTTCCTGCCTGCCTATACACTTTCATTCTATACCTTCCCTTTCATTCTTTGTTTCAGCGCCAGCGTTGTCCCTGTTCTTTTTTTCTCCCGGCACTTTAGTTTCCTTCCTTGTCTGGTAATATGGTCAAGAAGATAAGGTCAAGTCTATGTAGATGACTCTCCCGGGCGAGTAGGTCACGCACATTGGATACATAGCACTAATATATGGATGGAGATCCAGACCTGGAACCAGAAACCATAACCTCTTACCTCTTATATCACCTCTAACTCACCTCGCCTCGGAACCGGAATTGGACCCGGCGACCGCTACACAAGCAACGAACCACCCTACAACGAAAACTAGAACGAACGACTACGACGACAGGCCAGAAGGAAATAAGGAAAACAATCCAGATAGGGAGGCCAAGCGAGAGCGATCAAAAAGAGTGTTTAAAGCGTGCGAAAATGGCCTTGGAAGAAAAGAGGTTTTGGCCTTACCCGCCTAAGCTTATAACTGTGCCTTGACAAACTCTTATAGATACAAAAGCTATCGGAAATTTCATTTTACCACTCCGTGCCTCTATTGCTGCTTTCGGAAAATATCATATTAGGAATCTATTCCTTACTGTTGCTATGTTGTTGGTGGCACAGAGAGACACACTCATTAGGAGGTGCTTCTTACAGAATCGAGTTCACTAAAGACAAACTTGAGTTACGGAACCAATATGATATAACTGTATGAACCCGTAAAAAAAGGATTTTATTATTAAAATGCATTGGATGGTGAAGGTTTTTAGATCGACCGGACCAACCCCAGGACATGGATTTTCTATCTTGCTTGAGGGGCGGAGCCCTGGCTGGTTTTCTTACTTATTGCTGGATCGATTGATCGGACGAGGGAAGGGTATATGGAAACGCTTTTATTTAGACCTGAACTTTTTGATTGAAGTATTTATTATGTTCTTTATTTATACCACTTAATTAAGGTGCACAGGACAAAGCAAGCCGGAGGTAGGGAATTGGGAAATTAATCTATTTTACTTTTGAATCTTTTATTTTATATACGTAATTACCGCGGCGGGCTAGAACCCATTCGTTTCCACCCTTTTCTCCTACCTTGAGCGGGTGCACACACTTAGGAACTCATACTTCTTCTTGGGCCAGTTATTTAATTAATTACCTTCAACTGTGGCTCCGCTAAGCGATTTTAGCCAGTTACCTGAAGATAAATAAGAGTTATTGAACTCGGTGGATGGGATTATGCCTACGAACCTGTACAACCCAAGTTGTTCTTTACAAAATGCACATTTCAAAGCGTTTTTTATATTTTCCGGAACCACCCAACCTGGACTGGATGCCTGCCTACCCACCAGGTGGCCCCTATTTCAGATGGAGATCTCGAACGAAGCTTAACCGCTTTCACGCATTCTATATATGTTATTTATACATACCACTGGATTCAAGCGTCTAGGCCCAAGACTGCAGGGAACATTATGACGGATGGATAAGAGCTCTTCGATCCTCACCCTTAGTTGGATGGGACAGGAACTTGTATGAATAAACTTCTATTATTAGGGAGGATTTGTTAGACCTACTTCACATTTAGTTTTATAGTTGATGGGACTATGTTGAATCTGAATAACCCTCTTATTACTATCATTTTTACCCACCACCCCCAACCTAGTAGGTCCCACGGAACCACTCTGTGCCTTATTTCTTTTAGGGAGGACCTTGGCAAAGCCTATACCCTATACCTCATACCCAACCTAGTGCTCCAGCCCCAGGAAATAATTGTAGGACCAGCACTATGTGAATCGGGACAGGCTTACAGATACTCGTTATTAATGAAGACAGCATTGCTAGGATGATACCTACTTGCCTTTCATTTTTGCGCTACCAACCACTTGTTCGATTTACCCACTTATTCATACTGTTTCTTGGATTGAGGAACGAAAACCAGACCACCCCGGAGATTGGAAAGAAGGAACGACTTGAGCACTGACAGCATTGTTAGCATATACTTTGACTGAAGTGCATGCCACCTGGTCAGACTTTACTTACTGCCTTCAAGTCGAGGGAGTGATGCCCTTAAACCCACTGATTAAGCCAGGAATACGCTGGAGGGTAGCCAACAATCCCTTTAACTATTTACCCAATAAATAGCACCTACCTTATACCTATACCCATCGCTTAATTAATCTTCCATATGCCTTCTCTTATACGGGCAGGATAGCATGGCATGATGGCATGAAACCAAACTTATTACCCTTCCCCCCTTACTTCTATGTTTCTTAAATACCTGTCCACCTATAGACCTAGACTATACCACTTGCATGAATAAAGCGCTTAGGAGGTACTGCTATAGAAAAACCCGAGATGGGAAGGATTTCACTACCTTACCTTTCCCTTACTCCCCAACACATAGAACTTTAACATAATACACCCCTATACGTATTATATTAGCAAGTGATACAGCTTTCTTACTTAATACTTACTGAATGAATCGCTTAGGAGGCATTGCAACGTCACATACCTTTCATTAATATTAGAGCTTAAAAGGAGGCGAAGCGCACCTATGGAGGAAAGAGTACAAGTTTCTTATCTACTTTATATTATTTATTCCCACCCAACCGCGGTTTCTCTCAGCTTTAATGCACTTCATGATTGACGCGATCATTCTTTATATATGTAATAACACTAGATTCGTGATTTGATGCGATCCGAAAGCGTTAAACTCATGCATGATATTTCCTTGCCCTCCCTTCGGTCAAGCAAGTATACCTTTGGTCAAGCAAGCCTTTCCTTTCGAATGCTTTAAAATCTTTATTCCAGTCATTCTTTATATATGTAATTATGCAAAGACTCCTTACTCACTCACTCACTTATTAGGGAGGGTTTATGTGCTTATTGCCTATGGATCACTCTCAAAAAGGAGTACACAAGCTAGCAGTTTGAGCGGCCCCACCCCTGAGCACATGCAACGCCCTACCTAAACGTAACCTCCTTCCCTTAAATCTAACCTTCCCACAAAGTGGTAAATTAACCTCTATAAGGGTGGCCTATCATGACCCAATGGGATGGGGAATTCACGAGCGAAAAGGTGGCCTGTAGATATCCGGTCACAAGCATGAGCCTAGTCCTCCCAGATGGGAATAATTTTAGGAAGTAAAATACTTAAGCTAGTCCAGTCCATAGGGCAGTCCATGGGTTTTTATTGATACATTCTTCACAGTTTAAGGACATGAACAGAATTTGTAAAGTGAATTGTATTTGTTAAACTTTTTGTTGCCTTATTATGTACGTTGGAACCCCAATCCTTATGTTGCGGATGTCCAACTAAGAGCTTTCTTTTCATTTATTTATGGGCTCATTAAGTGGAGACAAGCTCAAGACTTTTACAACCAAGCTGAACTAAACTCAAATGTAATGATTCGGGAGGATTCTACTTTTTAACATGTTTTTATAGAAGATTACCACAGGCTGCTTAGTAATTCAGGTGATTCAATGCGAGTACAAGCACATCAACGGGCAACTCTTGCTTGCCACAATGAGGTTATCCAGATGTATTCCTTGGAAGCCTTATTAATTTCCCATAATATACGGCATAGTTTGCCAAATACTCTTAGGAATCGGACACCTACAAGGTATCCTCATTTCAACTTCGCATTGCGTAGAGCTTCATTCTATACTTATTCTTTGTGAATACATGGCATCAACTGGATCGGGCTTCAATTTCATTATCCTCTGTTGTGGTGCGCCTTTATAATACAAAGCAACATTTTGTTGGAGAGATACTGAGAAAATGGTGCAATGGCAACAGGTGGACAAGGCACTTGGGTTTTATGAGCAAGGATAATTTGGACACTTAGCCTACAACTGGTCAGCCTTACACTTGATACTTTTTAAGGCCGAGGAGGACATTGCTTGAGGACAAGCAATAGTATTCTTGGGGGGAATGATGGGAGCCTATTTTGTTACTTTTTTAACTAGATAACCCCTTTGAACTAATACCTTGTTGACACTTTTATGCTTCATATTATCTAAAAACCAGCATTACATCCCCACTTCCTTGCACATATACAAAGGTATGATGGATTGTTGCTTGAATGATTAATTAGTTTATTTGTATGAATTCATACTATAGTTTAGAGTTTTATATTAATTATATATGAAAAAAGACTTCACAGATTAAGGTACAACACACAAGCAAAGGAGATATAATTTGGCCTTATTACTTCAGCATATATTTCTGCTTCATGGCCACAAGCATCAACGATTCAAGATTTTACAGAAATATTTTATGTCTAGAGATAGTATTGATGCACAGTCATAACTCAATATAAATCTTTTCTTTATGGAAGGAATATTAAAGCATTTCTTATATTAAGAGAATCGTACCCTCTATAAACCAACTGTCTTGGAATATAGATAGCACTCAAATGTGAAATTGTAAAGTACCCAACCTGCTTATGCCGGGAATGAAACTGGTTAGACTGGTGATGCTGGGAAGGCTGCTTATTCAAATGTTGCTCCTTCTGCTTATGGAAATGATCCTGGTGAAACTGGTGCTTATGGTGGGAATGCTCTATTTCAATTTGATTATGCTGGGACTGCTTCGAATAAACACATTGAACGGTTTAGTTATGGATGCTACTTTCCCGGGAGGGAATGGAATTATGAACCAACGGCTCCACAACTATCTCCCCTATTGTTGTAACGCAAGATAAATGCATCTGAGGAATACCCCTTGAAACAAAATAAACTAGGAATCTGGGTACCCCTCAAACCTGTTACCGGATGGATACCCTTGCAATTATACCAATTCTACTAGATCATAGCTTCGACCCTTAAGCTTCTTGGTTGGATTTATACCTCATTTAGAGCACACCATAGTGGCCGGAATCCTTAGAGCGTAGCAGGCAGAGGAACCACAACAAAGAATGAAGAGCGCCAGTGTCCATTCCCTATAGCAAAGAGATAGCACTAAGACACTAATAAGAGTTCTAGACTCATAGCATATAAAAAGAAGTTCAATCTGACCGGGGGTTCTCTGGGGGAATGATTTAGTGCAATAGGGGAACTCGCAGCTAGTTTCTTTAGACCTAAGTTTGCTTAAGGCTTGAACTTGGCTGGGGCGAGGGGACTAAAGGTAGTTATTAGTGCATTGACTACAAATAGTATAAAGTGCTAGTTCGGCTAGTCTATATGGCCTAGTGTACCTTACTCAAAGCTAGCTAATAGACCGGAAATGGAACTGACAATATGACTAAGGCTAAGAAGACCCGATTCTTCGCTGGAACTCGGGTAGAAAGGAAGGGTACTAGGGAACTCAAGAAAAGAATGGAGATTGAATTGGGCATTCAAAGAATGGATACAACTCTTGCTTCTTTGTGGCAAGCTCAGGGACTCGCTGGTAGCTCTTAGAAGTAAGGTGCACTTGCCTTCGCTACCGCTAAGAATGGGTCTCATTTCGAGTTCACTACAATTAGAACTAGTTGGAGGCCAAATAGAACATAGTTTTTAGTTCCAGAATAGCTAGTCGGATCAGGCTTCGCAATAGCAAAATAGGAGTTATAATGAGACGGCAAAAGAGAGAAATATAAAGTACAAAATGAAGTCTCTTTATTTATTCAATTTGCATTTTTCTACCTTGCTCAAGCCTCCCATATCTTAAGGAGAGTAGGGCAGTAGTTAAATAAGCAGTTTATTAAGTATACACTATTTCATAAGCTGTAGATAAGTGCATGGATTATTTACATGGTTTATATTACAAAGCACTTGGGCTCATCACTCATTTCACTATATAGGGGCTTTAAGGGTGAAGCACTATGCTAAAGCGCGCAGCTCCTCTCTATATTCTTATTTACCTATAAATCTATGTGCAGCTTCAGAGCCAAAGAACCCGTGCATGGTAGCTAGGTGAAGGGCCTACCATAAGAATTGACCAAGTTTATCTTGAACCAGTTGATGAATTACCGGCATCCGTTTGAGCAGTGCTAGTTACAGTTCATCTTGTTTAAGAACCATAAGCAGAGATGGTAGAGGAGGTGGGAAAGGCAGTGGATAAAGCGGCAGTCGGTACAAAGCCCCTCCTATCTATTGGGTTATTTCATAATTGGATGTAAGATTCTCTCACGTCATGGTGGGTACGGAAGAAATCAACAGTATAACGTCGGCACATGCCATCCAGTACAGGGGCAAGGAACCAAGCTTAGCTTCACGGGAGACGACCAGAAGAGCGTTTATCTCTTTATATTAGTGATCAACGACGCGCGGTGCTCAGGTGTGTAGTGCGTACGGAGGTGGCTGTTACTTTACTTATTTATTCTAACAATGCCACTGTCCAGGGTCTAACGGTAAATAATCATACGTTGAGGCAGTCTTGAACGATTATTAATATTTTAAGAGGCTTATATAAAGGAACATGGTGGGCTAGCTCTGGATTTAGGTTCTTCATCGACCCATCTTTATCTTCCCCGAAGCAGATTCACATGCCTCTTATTAGCTCCACGAACTAAGATTGGATGGGTACCGGTTGAATTGGAGCAAATCCTTAGAAAACTATTTGAAACCATTCCCGGGGCCGCCTTGCTCTTGCTTGGTTTTCAATCTGATAGCAATAGATAGACCGCCTTGTAGCTTAGTTACCCCTTTATAAGTTTAGATTTTTACCTTATAAGTTACCAAGTGCTCCAACTTCTTTATTTCCCACCCACAACCGGTAGTAGCTTTCTGTAGTAGCTTTCTGTCTGTGGCTTCCCCGCTTACTCCTCAAGTGGGATAGCACTATAATCACTGACCCTTAGCAAGGTTAAAGGGTGCTTGCTCTTCTACTCTGTGGGGAATACACCCAACCCTTGCTTCTATCCCATCCTCTTCCAATTTCCAGGTCTGGTAAGACCCAAAAAATCTCCCTTATTCACTGAAGTACAAAATAGATTCTTATTTCCCATTTTATTCCCGACTTTATGTGGTATCTTCTTTCTGAGGTATGGTATCTTATTTCTTGGTACTCGTTTTTGAAGTAAGGTTAATTCTGCCAAAATTTAACCGATAAAAAAGCTAGCTAGAGTTCGGGAAGATATGGTCTTTGAAGGTAAGGCCAGGACCCTCCTTTTGAGTTGACCTTCCCTTATGCAAAAATGTGGCACATTTTAGAAAGGATTTAGAAAGGTTATCATTCGGTATTATGACGTTCATAACACATTGGGCGGGGGAAGGAAAAGTGCTATTAGATTAATTAGGAAAATTATGTTAGGTAGGTTTAAAAAAGTTTAGGTATATATTTATGGGGTAAATATGATAGTAAACTTTGAAGTGATCGAGATCATGGATGAGATGGACCCTTATCTGGCCCTATTAGGAATTGACTGGGATTTTTGAAATAACACCGTTTTGAACCTGAAGCAGAAACATATGTTGTTTTAGATGGATACCCTGTGAGTGCTCCATTGGATCCCGTAGAAGGAGAGCGCTATACATAGCCTGTAAATTATGACATACAGAGTGTGGATGTAGAGAATATTTACAACATCATAGGAAGGAAAGAAGACTATGTGAATTCGATGGTAGATGGTTATATTAGTTGGAGGAGTATTCGTCATTTGACACCGATTCAGAGGAAGCTTTAGAGAGGTGGAAAAACAAGCTATATAAGGTATCCAACAGAAGATGCACAAGAATTACTAAGTCAGTCCACTGGATAGGTTCTGAGCTATGCGACCCTCTGAAATTCGATGGAACAGAGCAAATAGATGCATTCATAGATAAAATGGAGGAGAGTGTACCTAAAAATTAAAGAATTCAGGAAATGGACACAGTCATCAAAGGAACACCTGTGCGCTGGTGGGAAACACATAGGGAGAGGTTGGACAATTGGGTGCAAGTGGTTGAATGCATAAGAATGAGGTTCTAGCCCTTGAGAGATTTGGAATTGATGAACAGGTACAAGGGTACAGAAAACCCCCAAGAACACATATGGTATAGTAAGAATAGGTAGACAGAGAAGTAGGTTCCCAATGAATAATGGGTTCACAGGTTTTGAAACACTATGGACATGGTGCTGAGGAGTTGGTACATTCAAGAGTAAACTAGAATGTGAACTAAGGATTGGGGACACCTACCCTACAAGGCTGAGGGAACATAGCACAGGCCGGGGAGGAGGGGAAGGTGGGGATGAATATCATATAAGTTGCCTTCCTCTAGAGATGTCTCAATAAAGGATAGAAGGTAAGGATAAGGTAAAGGAATCATCCCACCATAAAGGATATCTTCTTTGTTATGGATACCAGAAATACCGATAAATAGTATCCCTTAATGTATCTTCTCATAATATGTATCCTTCCCTTCAAGTAATGGACTAATCCAGATACTAACTAAAACTAACTTAAACACACTCTCCAACCGGGCACTTACACTAAAAATAAAGCATTATTAACTCTGATAACTCTGGAAGTTGTGGGTAACTTTGTTTTACCTACTCAAATATTAACTCTGATAACTCTGCTGAGCAATGTTATCTGTTGTTCCCTTCCTTAACTCCCTGACTCCCTCGCTAAGGAAGGATATTTATTATTATCTGTAAAGTCCATAATGAAAGTAACCATAGAACTCTGCTTGCTATTAAAACTAAGGGAAAGAATTTTGTGGAAATACATACTTTGGCATAGGGGCATGGGGCCGGGAATTTGGCTAGTTGTGGGTAACCAATTTATCCAAGTGGTAATCGCCTACTTATCCAATCTGTATTGCCTCAATATCCCTATGTTATCAAGGCGTTAAAGGGCGGGACATAGAAAGAAGGAAACCAAAAGACTAATCATCTTACTTCGAGCACTATTTATTTGCTCACCTAACCAAGTTGTGATCTAACTTTTTCTCACTACATGGATACGATTCACTTCCATATTTATCTTCCTTTATTTATGCCACTATAGGCCATGTTCGCATCCTCAAAATTACCAGTTCAAGGTCAGATGCACAGAGGAGTATTTCCCACATTGCAGGCCACCCTTTAGCTGGAGAATTTACCACTTTATAGGATGGAGAGCTCCTGACACAAGGAAGGTAAGGCCACCTTTATAGAGGAGGATTTACCACATCTATAGGGCGGAAGGGCTCTAAAGACACAAGGTTAAAGGCCACCCCCGCACTCTAACAATTATCACTTAAGGGCCACCCTTGCACTCTAACAATTACCATCCCGACAGGCATACGCCACCTTTTCACTAGCAAATTTACCACAAGGTTGACAGCGGGTGCATCAGTGAATCCTGTTGGCTCAGCAGCAGAACTAGCAGATACAAAGGCATAGGTTGGGGCAGATGTGAAGGCTACAAAGGCGTAGGTAACCTAAAGCCATAGCTGGATCGCCGTTTATCCAGTTTCTTCTATAAATGAAGTGGTCATATATAGATGCAATTCTGTTGGTCCACAGTGCTCCATCAACTTTAGACTAAACGGCATAATAATCAAAGTAAAAAGAGAAAAGGGATCTAGATATCCCACCCATTCAAAAAGTAGGAAAACACTATGTGATGCTGGTTAATAAGTCGGAAGGAATGCTCCTTATGCTCCTAAAGAAAAGGATGCTCTTAAAGGCGCTGCTCCTAAAGATGCTACGTTGGACGACGTGAGTCAATCCAGAGTTTACACAGAGATGGAGTCAGGATAGAGTGGAGAGATATTTTAGGTACATTATTGGGAACTTGGATGAGAGTGCACAGGTTTACATAAGACATTGGAGAGATGGCATAGGAGTATTCATGAAGTCATTCAACAGACATAACATATTGGAGCTGGTATTAAATTGATAATAACAATTGTAGAGTTCATGATGAGTTCCCATGGGGCTAATGCCATTCCTACTAGTGTTGGCCCTTATTAGTAACTCACCCTAGATGGTAAGGCTTGGGATGTGGCACCGTGGGTAACTTCAACTCGGATACCACAGAGGCTAATATAAAATCTTACAACTTCGATATTTTTAGATGAAGGCGAAAGAGACGATCTTTAATTTGGCAATTGTGAGTGAACAAGGCTTAACGATTTTGGTGGATTGTTGTATATAGTTAGCCATAAGCACCAAATGTTCATCTGGGGTTGTAGGATTAGCAACTTCAATAACTTTGGGGAGAGGGAGAGGCGCAAATGGGCAACGATGTATGGTGGTATTGGTTGCGGGTGGAATGATTTGTACGTATGCTCGGGACCGATAATGCGCTTGGTGTGCGGGATACGTTCTGTAACCTCAGTGCTAGCTAGCATGGGGTTCGCGGGTATCGCCTGGGAAAACTTGAGTCGGGTTCTGCCAAAAGCAGAGTTTCAATAGTGGATCTGGGGTGGACTTTTGACTTATCCTTTTTAATATCATTTACGAGGCGTGAAGGGTGTGGCATATGGGAAAGCACAGCATTTGTCGGTCAGAATTAACCTTTTGTACTCCCGAGGATCTCGCCGTGGTATGTATATATATATATATATAATAAAGGTCCTTGGTGGTTTATATTTATGGTACATAGGACTTTTCTGAGTAGGTCTCGTGCTCCAGTGAATCTTATTTGGTTTATAGGGGACGACCAGGCATGCTAAATGGAAGTAGCGGTTCAAATGTGGGTTAACCAATGAATGGGTCGTGATCTCAATAACTTATAGGAACGTATCGTACGGATGGACAGAAACGTCTAGCGACTTGCCCCTGGGTTAACTACTAGGTAAACTATATCTGGGACTAGGGGTTCTGGAACTACTGACTCTCGCCTCGATCTTTAACCAGCATCCCCACTAATGATAGTACCAGAGCATATAGATTAAAAGTAATCATCTCGCCCAGCATCCTTGCCCTAACCATATCCCGTAGTGGTACCCGTTTCACCCGTGGCAAATTGAGATTGAGAGCTCCCTATGTTGTAAGTGGTTGGGGCTGCTTCTTGATCTTCCAAGACTGTCCCCAATAAAAATGGGCTCGTTGGGAAAAATATTTAGTGCGGCCTGTAGAGCGCATGTAACGCACAGTCGGGTTGCTCACGCAGCGGATCTAGAGATAGATGTGAAAGTTATAGTTGCTAGTTAACTACTCTAGTTCCCTGGGCCACCCCCGGATGGAAATAAAATTATATACTACCCGCTACCCCTCCTACCGGGCGGGAGGAATGTCCTAACTAACTTGATACCGGTTGGCCCCTATATACATGTAAATACAACAAGAACATTCACTAGTGCAGAGAACACATGTGCTAACTAACTAATAAAATAATTATGCACAATGGTTAATTTATGATACAAATTAGAAACCGCTTTCTATGGTCGGTTGAGACGCTTCGCTCTGATACCTCTCTTCGTTCGGTTGAGACGTTTCGCTCCTAAAATTTATATATAAATAGAAAACTTTCTATCTATTTATTATGAGAGGTCACTAGAACCAAAAAGATGAGGATGAAGAGGCCGGATGAAAAGGAGAAAGAAGATTATTGGGCAACTTATACTATATATAGGAGTCTTATATTTCCTGAATACATATAATAGATTGATACATAAGAATTCTAATACCTAAGCCACTCCTAGTGAGGATAAATATCTTTACTCTTGTTTAGTTGTTGATAAATCCTAACTGTCTCTATTCAGGTGTCTAAATCCTAAGGCTCTCTATGTAGGAGCAACATTCGTAGTAAGTTTACTAATCCCCCGAGCTTGCACCTGCGGTATAGGAAATAAGGTATATGCCCTTTGATGACTCTACGTATAATATAGTAGCCTGTCGTTTCCTTGTGTTATGGGTTACCGAAATAAGGCTTTTGGTTCTTTGGGTTTGAACGGTGGTTGACTCTCTTCAATCTTAGGTGGAAGGTGCTGCTTCAACTTCTACTTTATCCTCTGCTGACTCCGCCTTTTATACCTCTGATCTAGGTGCATCTAGAGGATCTGAAACACCAGGGTATGGCTCTCGATCTGGATATATGCTCTAATGGCGCTTAAACTGCTTCTGGTTCAAGGTCAACGAACTATGATCCAATTGAATTCAGTTGAATAATAAGTGGATCTCGTCTCAGAATAAGTTCGAAATCCAGCTCTTTAGCCTGCAGATTATCCAGTCCCGGTTTAATAAGTTATATACCTACTGATTATTGAACTGCAACATCTGCTACTTCCGCTCCTTTCTCTGCTTTCCTATAAAATTAGAATCAAAGTAAACCTAATCTTAAAGTGATAGAGATAGAGTATGTTACAGTTTCGATCAATGAAGAACTCATTAGGGTACCAGTTAGACTCATTAGGGTACCGATTAGATCAGATAAGTTAGACCAGCCTTATTATAGACCACCTAACGCCAGCTTATACAGCTTATACCAGCGTTAGCGGCTTTACCCCGATATCAAGTGAAATGAGGGATTATTAATTAGGTATGAGGGATGAGGGACGACCAACGTGAGCCGTTAGCTTATACCAACGTTAGCTTATACCATTGATATTTACTTGTCGGCCTACGGAAGAACAGTAATAAAGAGACATACTTTTTAAGGATAGACCCGTTAACCAACCATTAGGAGCTATGCCCGGTAAGACTCCCCTAATATAGCATTAGGAAGGGTAACCAGATTAAATCTACTGGTAATTATAGCTCATATTGCTTTGCTTACTCCCCCTCGATGTTGAGCTTCTTGATAGCTCACCGAACTGTCAGCTTTATCCCTAACCTCGAATTCAAGATTAGGACACCAGATTAAAGAGCTATTAGCCATCCCGCTCCGCTTTAACCCGGCTTCGCCTTCTTTCTTTCCTTCTAACTAATGAATTCAAGCAAAGAAAGCAAGAATAAGGGTAACTTTATTCCTTCAAGAGCTAAGATCCGGGTAACAAGTCTGCCCATAAGGTAATATTTATCGTAACCGTAGCGAACCTGGATTGCTCAGTGATTCTATATTGATCCAGTCCGAACAGGTTATACCAAGGTTGTCCAGCTTTGGGCATTAAAACTGTAACACTGGATTGTTTGTATGGATTGGGATGTATTGATAGCGCTAGGGCATATCACCCAAGCTAGCGAGACGAGAGAAAGGGACCAAAATGCCAATATCACCCATTTGTAAAAATGAAATATATAAGGTCGTTGTCTCTACTTCGATCAATTAGAAGACAAAGTTACACACTGAGCATATGAGGAAATTCTGAGCATGAGCCTCTCAGTTGTCCTTTCCCCATTACCAAAATACAGACACCTAAAAGGAAATAAACCCATCCGGTGCAAGTCGCAGAGCTACACGCAGAGCATGTAAGGGTTTGAGGTGGAGCCTCTCGGTTGTCCCTTCTCTATACCAAACTATACTTAATAGCACATAAATACATACAGAGTTTGTTCCTCATATCGCAGGCAGCAACGTATAATATATAAAATGTATATCACAGGATTCAAAAAGAAAATGCAGCAGCCTCGTCATGAGATCAAATCCTACAGAAATTTGATATATAAAGAAACGTATAAAATAATGCATCTATGATCTCCATTTCTACGATTCCTGTGTAATAACGTATAAACATTGCCCAAATCGCAAACAACAGCATATAACACGGGAAAAAGAAAATACGGCAGCCTAAAAGAACAGAGGTCTGACCCTAATCCAAAGCGTTTGGCAGCATATAACCATACAGAGAACAAAACGATTTCTACATTGTATAGTACTAAGTCAGAGATCCAATGAGGATCATCGATGGCTGCATTCTATAAGCAAATATCAAAATATAGGAAGGCATTTATTCCTACAGGGTTCAAACTCAATCAAACAGCTTCGATCCTATTAAGATTTCAATCTGGCGTCATGCATAAGCAGAGTTTTAAATCAATATAATCTACTAAGCAGAAAACCCCTTTTTACGATTTCAATTCCATGCATGATATAAAGAGGACAACCGGCTTCAGAATGCGATCTCCGTGCTGTATGTATAAAATTTATGTAAAAAGAGAATCTAGTAGGATTTCAAACCCAGCAAATCAAAACACAAGAAAATACCCTAAAGATGCTACACGCAGAGGTCATGATTTCGCAGTGGAATAACCAGTGATCACCGAAACAACTATGTATAAGACACACAATATAATTATATAAGTAATGTAAATCAATCACAAGGAATAAAACAAATGGGATCTGGTATCCTCCTATTGCGTCCCCTGGTTCACGCACTACAAATATTCGGAAGGAAGCAGAAACAATGGGGAATCGAGCACTACGAAGAGCCGACCTACTTTCCCCACAATTATCAATGAAAGGTCCACTAAGTTACCGAGTTCAGACTGCATACACATGTCGATCGAGAAGTATGTGGAATCGAGCTCTTCTGGAGAGCCGTCCTGTCCCATGTGAGGAGAATTATATGCAGAGAACGCTCCCCCGTTTCCCACCAAGCGCATACTTAAATACCCTATCTAAACCGCCTTCTTCACCTTGAAGGATCCGTTCCAGATAATCCCCACCAAAATCCCAGTACTCATAGTTTGGACAAATGGCTCAAGGGGCCTCCCAACCGTTGCTTGTCAATCAGACATCTGGCTGCCAACAAGAGTCGAGGTCAATTAAAACAGGTAGTGGTGAACCCTGCGCTAATTACTTGAAGTCATTGTCTCTTAGACCAACATCTGCCTCTACATAACACCGCCCTCTCTTTATTAAAGTAACACGACCTTCTCAAAGAGGGAGAGAGAGACGTGTGCTCCACTATTTGGCATCCTCTACTTCTTGATCGTAAAGAGGAAACAATTATAATAAATTAATGATGGTGAGGTGCCAACTCTTCTTAACGAGGGAGAGTAATGTAATTAACCCTCCACTTAGGTGATGCGAAACAAAGAAGAACCACCCACTCTATCATTTAATAATAAAAGATATATTTTGTGAAATATATATATATATTTTTACTCATTTTATTCATTAAAATCGAATGAACATTTACTCCTCCTAATAGTTTCTTATATTTATAAGGATTTAGTCCCTAAGGCATATGATTAATTCCTTCATAGCATATAATTTCATATGTATAGTTATATTCATACTTGTATCATAATGTGTTCATTTACAATGTGGCCTCACACATTGCTATGCATGTACATGTATACTTATACATACATTTATATAAATGTATTAACAAGCTACCTATATATATCATTACACGCATATAAGAATATATATATATATATATATATATATATATTATTTTCACAAGAATACTTTTTGTATAATATCGTTTAGTTATATTCATAATTGTTCAAAATGTTGAATATGTTATCTTACTTACCTTTCTCGTATTTACCTAGGACTGTATATAACCTAGCTGGTTGATAACTTATAGGTTTATTTCTTTCACCCCCACTTATTGATATACTTATGTGTGTGTGTGTGTGTGTGCACACGCCTATATATACACTTATATATGTATCTGCCTATCACACCCTAATGGTCGAAAGCAATACAACTAGTTCCTCCTAAATAGGTGTGTTAAACCCTTATGAATATATATTTGTATTATTTTTTAGCTGAAAATACTAACTACTTAGTGTCGTAATTAGATTTTCATGGCTTCTAGCCATAACCTCTCCCCTTAAAGGATTTATAACTAACTTATAAGTTTTTATGATTTAAGGAAGTAGTATAGTTAGTTTACTTTACTTCCAGTGCATTAGGTCTATAATCTAGCTTATATCATAATAATTACCAAAATGTTCACAGGGTTTTCTGGTGGGGCCTTGGCCTTGAGATCCTCACCAGAAACCATTACATAGTTTCATTTATATTTAAAATTAATAGGGAAGAATGAGAGGATGTTACAGAGACACTCTCCCAAGAGGTAAGATGAAACTTCGACAATCCACACCTTCCACCCTAGAGGAAATAGAACATTTTATGTTGGATCATCTCAATCACTCCCACTAGGACAACAAATAGCGAGAACCATTATACAGGAACGCTTTGAAGGACGGTTTTCACCAAGATCAGCCTCCCTCCCAAGGTCAACCAATGGTGAAACCAAGAATTAATTCTCCACAAGATCTTTTGTACAAGTCAATTCCAGTCCATAACCCCATAGCAATTTGGATTAATGATAAATCCAAGGTATTTGATACCAACCTCTAAGTCCATCATCTAATAAGGAAAGATATCATCAATGGACCTCAAAGTACCAGCATCGTCACAATGACAGAAAAAACCCGATTTTGATGGATTAATAAGCATGCTCGAGGCTTCACAGAAGTTGTTTAGAATCTTTTTATATTGATGCCATTCTTCCCGGTTCCTAGCTCCAAATAGAAGAACGTCATCTACAAATAGAAGTTGGGTTATCGAAAGAGTTCTGACCACTTTTATCTCTGCAATAAGTTTTTTCTCCTTTGACTTCTTTATCAATAAGTTGAGCCCCTCTATGGCCAGAATGAACAAATAGGGATATAGCGGGAAACCCTGCCTTAGACCACGATTCCCACCTAGAAGGAGGTCGGAGACCCATTAATCAGGAACGCAAAACTAGCACTAGTAATACATGCCATCATCCGGTTGACCAACTCCACCAAGAGTCCAATCTTAACAAGAATAAAACAAAGATATGATCAATCCACTCTGTCGTAAGCTTTTTGAAGATCTAACTTCAAAATAAAAGCATTCAAATTCTTCGACTTCATAGTGTGAATTCCCTCTTGGGCCACCCCCACAACATCCATAATTTTTCGATTTGGTAAGAAGCCGAACTGCTCCTCCGATACAAATCTTCCCAGATAGGGCTTTAATCTTTTTGCTATGATTTTTGTTATAGTTTTGTACAGGAAATTACAAACTGAAATCGGGTGATAGTCACCAAAATCGGACGGTCTGTCCACCTTCGGAACCAGTGTAATGTATGTAGTATTTAGATTGGGAGGCAACCATTCTTTATTCTTAGACTCCTCAATAGCTTCCGTGAGCTCCTCACTTGGTAGATCAAAAAAGTGGAGATAGAATTCCACCGTCCACCCGTCGGGACCCAGGATTTTGTCCTTTGCAAAGAGCTTGAGCGTTCCATGAACTTCTTCCACAGTGATAGGCTTTCCCACTTCCCTACAGTCTTCTTCATAGAAGAAACGAGAGAAATTTCTGATGGTCTCTAATTGATTTTGGATATTACAAGGGGTATTACTAGAATAAATTCCCTTGAAGTGATCAATAGAAGCACTTTTAATAGATGAATTATCACTAGCAGTCATGTCATCCTCAATCTTAATATCCAAGATAACATTCATCAAGCGCCTTTGATTTGCAAACCTGTGAAAGAATTTTGTATTCTGATCCCCAGCTTTCAGCCATATCGCCCTACTCTTTTGACGCAATTCTTCTTCATATTGTTCATGAATCTGATCTTTAGACTTCAACAAGTTTAATAGATGATCTTTGCGCTCAATGGAGAAGTAAGTATCATCCATATGAGAAGTGATGTCCTGTATTTCCTGCTCAATAACCACCAACTTTTTCAAATTTTCCTCTGTTTTGGATTTCGACCAGAGCCTGGCTGAATCTTTTAATAGAGATAATTTTCGAGTTATCCCCATCAGAGGTGACAACCGAGTCTTTTGAGACAAATCCAACCACTCTTATCTAACCCATTCACAGAATGTATCATCCAAAAGAAGTCCAGGATTGAATTTGAACAGGTAAATTTTGTGTTGCTTCTCAAAATCCAGCTCTAAAATGAACGCTTTGTGATCTGATATCCCCACCGAGTAAGACCAGGAACGATACTTACCAACAACCTCGCATAAATGCTCAGACATGAAGAAGCGGTCTAGTCGTTTAGTTATACCTGCCTTCCCACAGCTGTCCTTCGACCAAGTCGGGTATAATACATTGGGAGTAATATCGACCAGATTAAAATCTTCGAACATCGTAGTAAAATAATCAGTTAGGGGTCCAATAGGTTCCCCGAACCCCATACTTCCTCAGGATCCATAGTCAAATTGAGATCTCCTGCCAGATTAGAGTCGGATCCCTCAATAGTCCAGATTCATCTATCTTATCCCATAAATCTCTATGTTGTCGATAAGCCCCATAAATTTAGGTACTCGGATAACCAACTAAAGCCCTTTAAGCCTTCCCTCAACCAAGATACCTGCACAAGTTCTATACGATTTAAAATCAACCAAAGAAGGGTCCCATGCCACCAAGGTTCCTATAGAATTACCAACCGCATCCAGCGCACAGACACGCCACTGGGGTTTGATCCTCAAGAAATAGTTGCATGCATCTAACGAGGTTTCCATCGTCTCCTGTATGAGTATCATTGTCGGATGCACCACATCAATGAATCTCTTAAGGGAAGTTCTTTGTGGCCCACTACCAAGCCCCCGCGGATTAAAAGTGACAAGATTCATTGAATAACAAAGTTAAGGGCTATATCTTCTATAAGAACCCGAGGTGTAAGAATCCCATCACAAGGAAAAACTCTATTGAAACCTTTATCAAAAAGAGAGGTAACAGGGGGATTTAGGTTTCTCTTGACATCAGCTTCCAGGTCAACCCCCCCAATAGGATGGCCAAAACCCTTGCGGTTTTTTCTAGCTTTGTGAATGGTCACATTGCCATTAAATATAGAGGAAATAGGGATCACATAGGAGTTTTCCTTCGACACTGTGGAATAAGTATTCAGAGGTAAAAATACTTCCCCCACCTCCAACGGAGAAGGCTCATCATTTTCCAAAATGGTATGGGGAAATGGGATAGCACCAGTGCTAATACAAGCAGAAGCATCCAAAGGGCGGGGTTCCTCACTAAGCACCAACGAAGCGGAGTTAGTGATCGGTGTAACCCTATCTGACAATGCAAGAACTGTCGAAACCCCCACTTTCTCCCCAAATTCTAAAGAGACCGAAATTCCTGGGATATTTTCAATGTTTGACCCCCAGAAGCCCCAACAATGGGCTCACACACCTGACAGTTTGAGCCCCCAAGATCCAAATGAGAAGACAAACCCCCCGACACCGACAGAAGGTCCAAATTTAGCTCCAAACCAATAGCTTTCTGAATATCATCCTTAGTTAAAAATTTAAACAAGATCGGAAGCGATTGAGTGAACTTACCTAATACACAGGAAGCCGAAGAGGGATCCAAAGGAACAAGAACCCATTAGTTGTCTTCAAGACCAATTGGGTTTTCATCCTCTCCACCAGAACTGACCTCATTTGCCCGAAAATTCCCACAGTGAGCTCTTGAATGCCCCACTTTTCATAAAAGATGGCATCTAAATGGAATTCTATAGTAGTCAAGGCGCTGGATAAAGGAGCCCCCTTCCCACACAACTTCCAACTTACCAGGTAATCCTTCCGAAGAGTCCAATTCAACGAGCATGCAAGGGGTACGTCTCTCAGAACCAAGCAGTTGCTCCTCCTCCATCAGAATAAAATGACCTATAGAATTAGCTACGACCATGAACCCATTAATGGTCCAGCACTGAAGTGGGAATCCAAGAAGAACTATCCACGAATAACACTTAATAAGTCTCTCTTTTATTGGGTCAAAGTTGTTATTCCATTGAACCAAGACCAAAAGAACCCTTTCCATAAACCCAAAAACGTTCTTCAATTGCTCTTTGCTCTTCTTCCATTAAAAACTGGAACATAATCCAACCATTAGCGAACATTAAGAACCTAGGAATGGTGATAATAAAGATGATGGGTTGTGGATAAGTAACACTTGGAAACCAATAATTAAAAGAATAAATAATGATACTTAGTCGACATGTACATCCGTCACTCAAAAATCATTATTTATAATAGTCCTCATGCTTCAAATTGAAATCATCTCATGATCCCATGATGATGGACTAACTTCTGAAGTCCGAAATGTTGGGTACATCAAACTCTTGAATATGTTTTTCCAACCCATATAAATCTGACAACCACTAATGAATATGTTTTTCCAACCCATGTAAATCTGACAGCTACTCATGGAATCGCTTTATCATTTAATGGAAATAATAATAGAAAATGTTTTATATATGTTGTTGTTTTGTTTGGCATGTTCAAAGTCCTTTTTTATTTTGGTTTTAGTGTCAAAATGGTGGAAATATGAATTTAAAGGATTATAGGGATGTTAACAATCTTGTCGGTGATACATGACTTTGACAAAATCTTTTCTATTTTATTTATCAACCTAACAATGTCATAATTTATTACAAAAATGTTTTCAAGTCATAATTTATTAAAAAAAATGTTTTTCAAGTTCCAAAAGTACCATGAACAAGTATTTTTATGGAACATTGTCAAGGACAACTATTCATAAAAACCAAATTATTTTATTGGTTCTCTGAACAAAAAGGTGCATGTTTGGGGATCATTTGTAAAATTCTATATGGGAGGGACCTACTAGGTGGCCATTATGTGGGAATAGTGCTGAGAGTATCAATTATTTATTCATTTTCTGCTTTTACACACCTTTCAGGTGGGGGTTTGGTATCTTAGAGGGTTGACATTCAATTAGTGTGGGGAGGGGTTAATTTTGAGGGATCATTTTATATCGAGTCACAAACTGATGTATATAAGAATTATTACGCTCTTCTTCTTATATGGTTTTTCAAAAATAAAGCAATGCTTAAGGATATTCTTATCCCACCCAAGTACTATGTTGTAAATGGTATGATTATATTGGATCATTTTCCTCAAGTCACAGAGGATCAAAATGTCAGAAGGATTGAGGCAAAATTTATTGATAGAAGTGGTGGATGGGAATGCTTTGATGGAGCTTTTTAAAGGAACCCTCCCTTTGGAATGGTTGGGGGTATAGTATTCCAAAATGAAGCCGGGTGGTCAAAATTCAAGGCAGTATTTGGACAAATTACAAATAACAAGGTTGAGTTGATGGCCTTTAAAGATATAATTAATTATAGAAATCTAGAATGGAATTCAAAAGTTACAGATATTTGGAAATTCCAAGCTTGTTGTGGATTGAATAGGCTTCAGGAGACTTCCTAGGAACATTTATTTGAGACCCTCATTTGATGAAGTCATGCTACTGGTGGGTGTCTTTGAGGAGTTCTCAATAAAACACATCTATAGAGAGAGAAATATGGATGCAAATCAGCTTTCCAAAGATGCAATTCTACTTGGCCCTAGCACATGGAAAAGGTGGGAGATGGTAGCAGATACCATAAAGGAACTGGACCTTAGACTTCATCCACGATAAAAATACATGCAAAATCAAAAATATTTTCTATGTTTTATTTCTACTAGCTACTTGTTCATATGTATGAGTCATAGTTTATAGACTTTCTATTATTTCAATAATCAAAACATTATAGGGTTTTGTTTTGTATTTAAAAGGTACATAATGTACCGGTACTACATATATAAGAGAGAACATCTTTTTTGGTCTAGATAGTATAGTATACATAGCCGTAGGTGACTAGGTGCATTTCCCTCATCTAGTGATATATATATGAAAAACTACGAGTCTATGTAAAATGTGGTTCCTTTTTTTCACTCGATAAAAACTATACTTTAATATTAAGTATATGAAGGAGAATACAGCCAACATCCACAGTCATTACATACCAACGCCACCTAATGGCGAAAAGAAAGAAAAACAGCCCCCTGGGCAAGATAGAGAAACGACCCAAAAATCATACAAAAAAGGAATATACAAACAATGACAGAAAGATAAAGAAAGAAACACGGCAACCTACCGCAATCGTCACCAAACCAAATACAACCCATCAAACTAATAAAACCCAATAAAATGTGGTTCCTTATTAACTAATAAAACTGTGCATTTTTTCTTGATTGAAAAAAAAAACTATTTATAAAAATGCAACTATTATTATTATACTCCCATATGTTAACATAACACATGTGTTCTAAAGTTACGCATTAATGCTCATGTGTCATTGTTATGCAAGCGTGCCACTTTCACTAGAGGGACCACCAAAATGCATAAATAACCAATCATGTGTGTTTTATAGATGTTTGAGTTTGGAGAGCAATGGTTAGATGTTGTTATCACTAGATAAAAGTTGTCACTACATGGTATAGCGTCGATGAATAGTCAATCAATTTTTAATATGAACATTGTTATTAATTATAATTACTTTGCAATTGGTATAGCTTATAAGTTTTAATATAATTAAATCATATTATGTTTAAACATAAGAATTGAAGTGTATAATGAAGTTAAAAAATGATGTAATCAACGTTTCTACGATATAGAAGGTTGAAGCAATGTGTGAATATAACAAAATAATAATGGAATATTTGTGGTAAGTGCACTTGTAAATATAGCCTAATGGGTTAGTTAGTGGTTTTAAGGTAGACTTCGTCCTAAGGTGTTTTATTCTAGGGTTGTCAAATTTTAAGTCTGGGTTATCAATCATTAATGTGGTTGGTAGTTAAGTTATTTTCCATCCAAATAGTTTAGGAAGGAGGGGGAATTTCATGAGGGTTTTTTTTGGTAAAAAGACAATAGAAAATAGATAAAATTTCCAAAATCATTAGATAAGTATGTAACCTTAATTGTATATTTGCAAGCAACCCAACAAATGGAAGTTAATCAATTTTAAAAGGTATTTTGAAGACATAAGTGAATATTATGAAACACTCGACTTTTATGTAAGTATGCTAGTATTAAAACATAAGATTTTATAAAATCAATAGATAAGTGCTTAATCTTAATTATCCTCAAGTGTTAACTCAAGTGGTCATGAGCTAGATGTGAGATCTATCCCCTCAATGTAAAGAAGGTCATGGGTTCAACTCGATTCCCATGATACAAGGTGCTTTGGACTTAGGCACCACTCGCTTTACACTCAATACCACCCATCTATCTAAAACATTTCTAGGGAAAAAAAGATACTCCCTTAATTTATATGGTTACATGAAATGAAAGCGGATCAATTTAGAAAAAAATAACTTAAAATATAAATGTTGTGTATAATGGAATAAATATTCAAATAAAATTTCCAAAATATTATGAAAGAAGCATCAATGAAATCAACTCAAGATACGATGAAGAAGCATGATCCAGATTTATGTGAGAACGAAATGAGAGAGCATATATATATATTCACATACACATATATATGGCAAGAAACACAGCGATACAGCAAACTCAGATTCTATTAAATGAATGAGATGGAACAAACTGTAAAATAAAAGCAGCTAGAATGGTGGTAGCTATATCTCTGAGAAGAGATGTGGCGACTATGCTCATTCGTGACAAGTTGAATACAAAAAGAGGCCGAAAGGCCTATTTATCATAAGCATGAGTAAAAGAATCCCAAACATCCAAAAACCTAACCCTAGAAGATGAACCGTCATAAAGTTTGCGGCCCTAAGGTGGTTAGTTGAACAGTCAACTTCCCAGGGTCATAACTTTTGCATACGATCTCCGTTTGGGGCGCTTAGTAGCATGTTGGAAAGGTCTATCTGAGATTTACAACTTTTGACTAGGGCCCAATGCATGTCGTTGGCAACCGTTTGGCCCCCCAAATCGCCAAAAACGTCGTTTAAGGCCTCAAAACGGCCCCGGAAGCTTGGGACCCGAAAAACCATAGAAAAATTACAAGAAAACTGCCAGAATGAAAAACTGTTTTGAGCCAATGGAATAGGTGGGTGGCCACCTATATCCATCTGGATAAAAGCATCAATGAAATTAACTCAAGCTACAATGAAGACACTTCAAGCCACCTTCAAGCTAGAATAAATGAGACAACTTTCTAAGGAATTTAAGTGTTTAGTATTTATTACTAGAAATTGCCCCATGAGGGGAAAAAGGAACGCCGAGAGGAAAAGAGAACAAGGAAGGAAAAGTAGTTTGTCCAGATTATGGGCAATAGGTTACACCGGCATCATTGAAACAAAAAACAAAATCGTAATTGAAGTGTGAATCTTCGACTAACTAACAGAAGCACCTCCAAACATTATGTAAACACTCTCAAAGTAACCCCAAAAGATAAAGCTAACAAGGTGATGCAACTCATAATCAAATATAAATAGGAGATATCTCACACTAGTTCAACAAGAATAGGACATATCCATATATTCCTAATGGCTCTATATCCCTCCTCAAGTCATCCTTCAAAATTCTAGTAGTTGTGTCATAGGTTCTCAACGAAACATTTCAAGAATGAAATTGCATCGCAAAAAACATCATCACGTCTATATGGGATTGAATTATCTCAAAAGTAAGTTTAGGTTCATGCTTAAGAGATTCTTGACCCCCAACTACTAACCTAGAGTTGTAATGGATACACACCTCCCCTTGTGATGCCCACCAACCAACAACAAGTCTGATTCTACCATGTTTAGAAAGGTCCCTGTTGTGTTTTTTTTCACTTCATGGTCAACGTTAACATTCATTTGCACTTAATTTCACTTCAAAGTCTTAAAAGAAAAGGGAATGCACATTTAGAAGCAACTCAAACACAGCGTGTACTTGTTTCATTATCTAGTTGAGAGGATCTTCCCAATTATGCTAGATTACTTTTAGTATGTGATTAACCATGTCTCTGGAAAAGGATCCCAAGTTTTGATTGTAATACCATGGAATTTGGCTACATGGTGAAATTCCCCTTTTTCATTGGCAGGAAAATCAACTAAAACATAATCTTTTATCTATTGTGAAAAATATGTTGTGCAGTTATTGCATAGAAATTAAAGTGGTTCCATCAAACAAGATATCCAAACTACCATGTCTTTTGTAGAGTGACCCTTACTTGTGTCTATAGGTTTAGATTCACTTACATCGATGTCTTTTCTTAGGAAAAATAACATTTTTGTTTAGATCGGGTCTTGGAATAATAGTTAGGATGTCACCATTTCTACACTTAACATATCCATATGTTAAGTTGATCAATAGATGGAAGTTGTGTTCATAGATGGAAGTTGTGTCCATTATGTTAGTCTTCTTGGAGGGACAAAAAATTTCCCTCGCGCACCCTACTCGTTTCCTTCAAAATATCGATAATAGCCACCGTTGTCTGCTTTACACCTCGTCATCATGACATCATCTATGAGAGTGCCTTCAATCACCGGTTTTCATTGTCTCTTCCTCAACATCAATTTGCTCATGTCGAATGAAGTGAGTGAGGTGGGAGGGTAGCAGTGTCAACCTCGAGTGTCTTCCTTGGCACCAAATTTCATGAGAACCCCCATGAAGAGTGGTTGGCATGTTAGTGAGGGAAACCACCATCACATTCCTCGTTCTTCTAATATTATGTAAAATACAACATAATCAAAAGATTTAAGATAGGGTTTGATTTGTTGTAGTGGTTGGAGTAATCTTGAATGCCCATATAGTGGTCTAATTGTTGTGATTAAATTGGACTTAACTATTTTATTAATTATGTGGTGGGAATCCCATTCAATAAATGGATATTTGATACCCATCTCGAGAGTTATTTTTAAATCCAACTAACGGGCTAGTATCCCAACCTCATTACTAATGGAAATGTTGATATTTTATGCATGGTACACTTTGGGTTCTCATATCTCTTAGGATTTCCCCTATCCTTGCGATGCATCACATATTCTGCTTCGAGGCATTATCAAAATTAACTTGATGTTGCCATGCAACTACTGCAAATTATGTCATGGAGACTCACCTAGAGTTTAAGTAATGGAATCGATGACCACTTTTTGGATAGAATGGACGATTTAATCCTAGATGAAGGTGAGTGAGTTTATCTTGATTGTGAAAATCCATTTATTTCTATCCAACCAAATTGACCATTTAGTGACAAACTTTGGTATAGATGCCCATATTCTTCTGTTGAACAATGAGATAAAATTTATTTATTGTCGTAGAAAAAGGAGCTTTGGGACTTCCTCTTATGATGTGATTATCATTTTTACGCCCTTTGAAACTCAATCCCATATAAGTTGTTCTAAACAAGCTCTGAAGGAAAAGAGGGTTAATAGTTTTTAACTCGTTCGAACATATGATGGGGCATTCTACTGGACACATAAAACCTTGTTTACAAATGTTGTTTTAAGTTAGATTACAATTTTGTGCCAATTGTAAAAAAACTATGGATGTTTTTAAATAGTACTCCAAGCTCCAAACAATGGTTCAAATGTGTTCTAAAGTTCTCAAATGAAACTTTTGTACTAATTGGGTGTATCACTAATTGACAATGAAATGTTTGACCAAGCCTTTACTTTCATAACAAATAGTAGATATTTTCTATCAATGGTTTGTGTTCCAAGCTCACAAATGAAACTTTTTACTAATAGGGTGTATGTCTAATTGATAGTGAAATGTCTTGAGCTTTAATTTTCACAACAAAATCTATATTACTCAGCAATTGAGGAATTTGTCATTATTATCATTGTTTCTAAAGTTTGAATTAAATTCTTTTGAGTTCCTAATTGAACATGATTATAGTATCTTCCACTAAAACTATGCTCTTGATGGTTGGTTAATTTTGGGTACATTCATCCCATAAACGATATAATTTCATAGAACTAATGACTTACTTAAACACAAACACAATATGACTTAATTTGATAGTAAATAATTTTTTAACACATGGTCGTATTGCTTTGTAAAAAACATTGATAAAAAAAACCCTAAATACTCATGACCATAGATTGAGTCAAGGCACACTATAAACACACCCAATATCCTAATACAAAACCAACACCCTATGAGGTCGAAGTGAAGCTCCTCTTGCACATGGATTAAACCATCCCCTTGAGTCAAGACACACTATATACATACCCAATCTCCTAATAGACAAACAACACCCTATGAAGCTGAAATTAAGGTCCTCTAGCCCATGAAGTAAACCATACCCTTGAAATGATGTGAGAGAAAAAACATGGTCCAAAATATAGTGCCTTTAAGGAACCTTTTTAACAATTCTTTTTGTTTATTAAATTTTAACTATAAAATGAAGGATAAGAGAGCCACATCTTACGTGTATGTGATCACATTGGGAGAAAAGAACTCTAAACTCTAAACCCCAATAAATCTAGGAACATGTCAAAGACATCAATCAATGTCCAACTTTTTTTTTTCAGTGGAAAAAGTTGTACGACTGGTATTCATTAACGAATCAAATAGTACAAGAGTATAAGTCTTGTCCAGACTTAAGTTCAAAAACTGCCTCCAAAAGTCTTCTATGTAAACCCAAGTTCTATACTAGATCTCTCATAGAAAAGAACCTGTTATAACATCTCACAAAAAATATGCTTATCTCGGACTAGTAAAATTCAAACAGATTGACCCTTCCCAATGCATCAACTTGTTCCTCAATGTATTCTGTCCAATAGACAAAACCTTCAGCACCTCCATGTGCTTCTTTTGAGAGTGTATCAGCAATCAAGTTGAAATGTCGATAGATATGTTCAGATGTAATATCTTTGAAACATTGAATTTTATCACGAACTCTGCGACACCACTGATGTAGAGCAATAATATTAAAATTATATTCCTTAAGTGCCCATTTGATCGTCACCCTGGAGTCCCCAAAAACAGTCATCTCCTATAATCCCATGATGGCAGCAACAATAATAATACACCATAATCCAAGTAACTCAGCTTTAGTGTTTGTGCCAATCCCACGATTCATCATTAATTTGATATAGCGATAATTGTGCCAATCAATGTCCAACTTGTCTACGAAGATGTGCTCTAAGGGAAATCTCTTTGTATCTTTATTTGCTTGAAGGGAAAAGTGACAAAGGTAGTGATGACCATGGCGGCCCCTCTAAAGAATTAAATAATTTTTCCCAACTTCCGAGGCATGCTTTATAATAACCACGCATAAGGATGAAACAGATCCATTCCGATGCCGCCGACTCAACTTCCCACAACCTTTTTTTTCACAGAAAAATATAACTTACTATTAATATACGAAATAGTAAATAACACCAGCTGTCAGAAACATACATTTCTACATCCAAATCCAGAAAAGTGGATTTGCCAGACATAGCCAGAAGAGTCACCCATAATAACAATAAAGTCCAGAAATAGTACCACATGTCCACAGTAATAGTCAAGGATCCCTCCGGGAGGAGAAACGGATCCCGAGATCACACCATAAACCATAAGTCCATAAACATGTACAATAAACAATAATGCCTACAGCAACCGCTGTCAGAGTCCCAGAGAGGCAAATATGGAGTATAACAAAAAAGTAGTGCCAAAATATAGTCCAATCATCGATCATATCAGCCGCAAAAATATAGAGAGAGCAATGATGTCCAACCAGTAATTGGATCCAGGCTCTAAGGAGTATCTGCACATATAGCTAACCGGAATGTAAGATAAATATCCGCAAAAAATAGAGCATATAAACAAAAAAGACATACAAACATAAATAGCATCATAACAGTCAAGGCCAATGAAGATGATAGGAACCCTGAGCTGAAAGAGAATCAGCCCGCCATTCTTGCCACATGATGACCCCCGCCGGAGAATGAAGAGCACGTTTAGAAAGCAAATCGGCATCCATGTTAGCCTCCTGATAGACATGCTGAAAGTGAAGATGATCAAATTCCCGGATAAGGTTTTTGGTCGCATCCATCCAGTATTGGAGTAGCAGAACATTGAGTGTTGTCTTGCCACTAGCCCAAGAGATAATAGATAGAGAGTCACCAAAGATAACAAGTGAGGTGATCAAATTCAGGCGCGCCCAGAATAGAACGAGCCAAAGGGCACATAACTCACTCCGAGTATTGGATCCATTACCCAGGTTAAGCCAGATATGTATGGAAAAATCCATGTTCAGATGTAGTATGGCACCAGCTCCCGCAACCCCATAACGGCCCTCCGCAGCCCCATCAAAAAAAGCACAAGGGAAAACAAGTACAGGGGGAGCAATTCTACGAGAAGTCGCAAGAGTATCTCGCCCACAATTGGTATCGTGAGCAGCCATGAATTCCTTGTGTGCAGCAGTCGTTTTGAAGCAGATACCATCCCTAGAAGGTATTTTGTCTTCAAAAATACACAAGTTTCTAGCCTTCCAAACCTCCCAGATCATAAAAAATGGTAGTTCAGGGCATCCCCCATCAATACGAGACCATTGCTCCAGGTTTTCATTCAGAGTGCCATGATTCCAAAGATAGTGTATGCCAGCTTTAGTAGCAATCATATTCCAGATTTCTCTAATGAAACAACAGGTTGCAAATAGATGATCCACAGATTCACCCCGTGTGCAACAGAAAATGCACCACCCCGGGCCGCAAAAACCACAGCGGCACAAATTATCCCATGTTAAGATCTTGTTGCACAGCGTAAGCCAGGCAAAACATTTTATTTTAAGGGGTAAAGAGAGTTTCCAAATATATTTATCCCACCATCTCACCGCATAGCAGGAATCAGCAAACAAAGAGTCATAAGCCATTTTAGCAGTGACAGTCCCGCCAGCCACATCCCACGACCAAATTAGTCTGTCGGCTACGTCAGATAATCTGATATTAGATTGATACAAAGGTCTGGTGTAGTCCGCCCATTCATTTCCCAGAGAGCCCGATAAACCCAGCTGCTCAGTCGTAACCCAACGAGTATGCCCATCCATATACCTACCGGCCACGTGAGCCAGAGTGAGATAGCCAGAAGCTCGGAGATGAGTCCTCAAATTTAGTGATAGTGTATGATTCGAAGGACCACCCATGAAAGGATCCGTTCCCAACTGAATATTGCGACCATTTCCCGGCATCCATGCGATCCACTGCGTAATAACCCTGAAGGCACTGACAAGACCGTTCCAGATGTTTGAGATCCCCAGAGTCACAGGGCAGGCCAACCTTAACCATCTAGTTACTGGGCTGTTTTTCAAATATTTGGCACGAACAATCCTTCCCCATATAGATTCATTAAATAGAACACGCCATAGACTCTTAGCATGAAGGGCCATAACAAAGTGTTCCAGATCCTTGATGTTCCAGCCCCCCAGTTTCCATGGACGAGCCAAGACATTCCACTTTGCAAGATGATATTTCTCCTGAGTATCATTCCCCGTCCACAAAAAACTGAAGATCTTCCGTCTAATAAGACTTAAAATGGTACGTGGGATTTTACAGAGTGAGAACCAATAAACTCCCAAGTTCTGTAAAACAGATTTAACCAACGTAAGCCTTCCACCCAGAGATAGAAGACGAAAGCTCCAGTGGTTAATGCGTGTATCAAAACGACTGACAAGCCATGTCCAGTCAAAGATCTTGTAATTTGATGGTTTGATGAAGAAGCCCAGATATTTAGTGCCCACCTCAAGATCAATAAATTTAAGAGGCAGAATGTTGGAGATCGCCGCTTCCGTATCTTCATCCAGCAAATGCTTCAGGAAGAACGATTTAGTATAGTTGATAATCATACCAGTGACTAGACAGAAAAGATCAAGTATAAGCTTATATTGAATCCATTCAGCTATTAAACCCATACCAAAAAGCATAACATCATCCACAAATAAAGAATGTGTTACAGAGATCTCCTTGGTTACTTTAATGCCAGTGATCCGACCTTCCCGGCGCGCCTTGAGAATAGATAGGCTCAGTCCTTCAATAACCAGTAAGAATAATAGTGGAGATAGAGGGCATCCTTGTCGAAGACCCCGTGTAGCCTTGAAGAAATCCGTGGGATGCCCATTGATTAAAATAGCATAATTGACAGAGTTTATGCATGCCATTATCCATTTCATCACACGCCAGGGTAACCCAATCTGGATGAGTATTAATCTCATAAAATTCCAGTCCACCTTATCATAAGCTTTTACCAGATCCAGTTGAAGTGTAAGAGCTTTAAGTTTCCTTTGCTTGATAGAATGAAATATTTCCTGAGTCACACCAACAGCATCATGAATTTGTCTACCACATAAAAACCCATACTGTTCCATAGAGATGTGTTGTGAAAGCAGAGGTTTGATTCGATCAGCAATAACCTTGGCAATAATCTTGTAGACCAAATTACATAGAGCTATCGGTCTGTATTCATCATAGCCATTCGGATGTGAGGTCTTCGGAATAAGGGCCAGATAGGTAGTATTAAGAGCCCCCGAGACAATGCCCAATTTGCGAGATTCATCCACAGCCATCTGCAGGTCCTCCCCCATAATATCAAAGAAATGGATGAAAAGTTCCACCGTCCACCCATCAGGTCCAGGAGATTTATCCTTAGCAAAACCATTCAAGGTGTTTTCCACATCACCCAGAGTGACCTCCAGGAAAATGTTATCACCCTCCTCCTCCTGGAACATCCGTGGATACTCCTTTATAAGCCTAAATTGTTCAGCCAGG
This sequence comes from Larix kaempferi, assembly GCA_027924585.1. Taxonomy (NCBI): domain Eukaryota; kingdom Viridiplantae; phylum Streptophyta; class Pinopsida; order Pinales; family Pinaceae; genus Larix; species Larix kaempferi. The sequence goes on along the minus strand of BSBM01000925.1, from coordinate 502,014 downwards.
GTGGTATTTTTTGGATCACAATAATACTCCCGGAAGTGTCTAACAGCTTCATTCATCAAATTCTCCTCCCCCCGAATCCGCTGGCCATGATGGTCAGGTCCCAGATAGAGTTTTGCATACGTCGAGAGTCTGCATACCTGTGGAAGAATTTTGTATTCAGATCTCCCGCCTGGAGCCAAGTAGCCCGACTTTTCAGCCTCCAGGATTCTTCCTGAACCAGAAGGATTTTCATTTTCCTGCACTCCAGGGTAGAGAGACAAGAAAGTTCCATAGTATTCAATTCAGTCTCAACCCCTCTATTCATCAAATATTCCACTTCCATCTCGATCTCAGTGAGTTCTTTTCGCATCAAGGCTTTTTTTGTTTTTTCCCACTTAATAGTAAAATCTTTTAGCAACTTAAGTTTCACCGCCAGTTTGTCCATAGCAGATCTCTCCCCAGAGACATCCATCTGCAACCATAACTGCCTTACCCCCGTAGTGTATTCCACATCCGCAAGCCAGGTGGAATTGAATTTGAAAGGATAGGATTTCTGGAAAGGTTCATCATCAAATTGGAGAATGATTGGCAGATGATCGCTAATTTTAATTTGGTGCATCCAGGAACGATAGTTTTGAAATTTGGTTAGCAGTGATTCAGATATTAGGAAACGATCAATACGTTTCTGGATCTGTTCAGCCCCTTTCCTACCGTTCAACCAGGTTGGTGCCAACGGTCTCGGAGCAACATCAATCAGAGAATACTTCCTGAATAAATCTTGGAAAAAAGGGCCCAAAGGGTCACGTCTAGCCGAAGTCCCCCAAAATTCCCCATCCCCCCACGTGAAATTAAGATCCCCAGCAATTATTAAATTCTCCATGGCTAGCAGATGTTCAGAAGCCGCCAGGTTCCAAAAAGCCTCACGATCACAGTATGGTCCATAACAATTTATGATGTTTATGATCTGTTTCGAACCCCTCATGTTTCCAGTCAGCAAAATACCCATTGATATATGTGCTGGTGACAATCTCAACACCGAAGGGTTCCATGCCGCCAAAAGACCTCCAGAAAGCCCAACCGCGTCCACAGAACAGTACATCCAACCCGGCTTCACTTTATTAAAAAATATACGAGCTTTTTCCCCACAAACCATAGTTTCCTGTAAGAGCACTAGATCAGGTTTAACAATTTCTAATATTCGTTTGAGGGCCAGTTGCTTGGGCAGGCCCCCCACCCCCCGGATATTTAGAGAGAGAAAGATCATTTCCGAACCCTAGCAAGGGCTTTCATTCCTCTAAGAGCCCGGGATTCAGTAGATTTGGGGGAAATAGTCATATCAAGGTCCACCTCTGCCCCCCCAAGAGTGGCCTTCTTGTTTTTTCTGGCACTTCTAGTTTTTATAGGCGAAAATTCTTGTGCAAGGCCACCCCTATGGGCCCCCCTAATAACACTTGTGTCCCCAGTAGTCTCAGGTATGTCCCCAGTAGGGTTTTTGCAAGCCCCCACCGTCGGAGTGGATTCCTTCAATGCCAATGGGTCCCCTCCAACCCCATTGTTGTCATCAGGGTCCACAATCCGATTCTTATAGTATGTATGAATAGGGATTTTCTTCACCATATCGAAATATGTAGGCAAGTGTATGACATTCCCCCCCGCATCAGGAATAATATTAGGTTCATCACCAGGCCCATCAGTCACCAAGACGTCCCCGCCAGCCAAATTCACCGGGTTCAAATCAACAGTCCCCAACCCCCCAACCATGATGGCAATTGGATTTTTAACAGTATCATTCTCCATATCCCCAGAGCCCAAACCCGCGCCCGGATTATTGCATGAACTGTCCAATTCCCGTGAGTTGGGAACCGGCAGAGTAGCCGAAGGAGGATTCTCAGGAGGACTCACGGTAACCAGAGGAGGGACACCAGGATTAAGGTTTTGTAACCTATCCCTCAATTCTGACTCACTTATCGGGTCATCATATACTGAATTATCATTTGAAGTGCTATCAGTACCGGTGGAACCATATCCCATGTTTTGACCACGACCCAAATAATTACCATTATTGCCATGGTTCTTATCTAATTTATTTATGAAAGTAATATCCATATCATTTAACGAATGGAAAAAGTGAGGGTCCTGCAGTTCCAACTTACGGAATAATGCCGAGCCAGATGCGAGAGGGTTGAGGACCCGATTTGAGAAACCATCAAGTGCGCCTGTCGCATCCATCTCCAAATCGCTGCCATCGTCAGACGACCAGAGTGGATCCCCCTCCCTGGGACGACCGGAAGAAGCAGGAGCCCTACATTGTCTCCAAAGATGACCCACAGCTTTGCAATTCGAACAACGGAAGGGTATACCCCAGTAGTCTATGATTTGAGTCAATTGACGACCGCGCCAGCTGATGTGCAGAACGTCAATCAAACCAAGAGAAACATCAACCTCGACCAGCATCCTGCCCATACGCCTGTCAAATCCATTCAGGTGTTCCTCCTCCACATGTAGAAAATGCCCCAGCCGGTTTCCTATGGCCTCATAAGCCCCACGGTTCCACAATGCCAGTGGTAGACCAGGCAGTAGCACCCATAAATGTCTGAGACGAACGGTAGCCGAGTCCGGGTTGAAATCCGTATGCCATTTTTGCAGCATAAGACTCCCGGTTCCATAGAGCCATAACCCCGCAAGAATGCGAGTACTGTGTGCTTCCTCATGAAATTTAAATCCATACCAACCACATGAAAGAGCAAATACCTGAGGCGTGTATTCTAGAATAGGGTTCCATGTTTCTTCAACCCATTTGACTATATTATGCCTGTTCATGGCATGGTATGAAAACTTGCCCACAAGAACAGTCATGTTGCATTCCACAGCTTCCTCCAAACCAATATCTCGACCAACCGTGAGATGAGACTCCCCAGGTCTGTTAAAATATTTGCCAGCCAGTCTATTGCTTGCTCTTGACGTCGTACCATGCCGTTCACCACCAGCCCGCTCAGGGCGAACTCTACCACTACCGACCGATGGGTCCGAGCCCATGACATCACCATGTGGCACACCCGTGTCCAGATGTCTCTTTGGGGTTTTTCCTTTGTGTGCCACCTGTCGACCACCGGAGTTCAGAGCCCGTTTTCCACGGAGCTGGTTCCGGAAGAAAGAGTCAGTTTTGAACAGGCCTTAAAAGTCATCCTTATGTGGGAATAAAAAGTAGATTTTGTTTATTCATTTTTCATAATGTATGATAAAATCATACAACAAATTAGAATTTGAAGTTGTTTTATTACAGTTTATTCGTGGGATGTTTGAATTTATGATAAAAATAAAAATAAAAAATCAATATAATGCTCATTCTTGGTTACGCGCATGTCATTTTTGAATTGATTTATAGGACCATACGTTAATGCACTTAATTCCTCAAACACTATTTCTGGAATAATAACCAGATTTATTGAAATCCCAGAAGAAACAAAATAAGATTACTGCAAAAACATATCCATTCCATTCATAGTCATATAACTCATAAAGATCAATCCCCGCTGAACAAATTCTAGGAATTTTGTTGGGATGCAATGCCAACAATATTGGATATATATTATTTATTGATTAAAAAAAATGAATAGGTCAAGAAAATTTCTTCCTCTCAACAAATTAGTAATCCCAAATACAACAACCTCACCGTTATTCAGCTCCAACTATAACCCCACAACATTATTAAAGAATGGTGTTGAGGGATTAATTGTTTCATGACTCTTTATTCCTAGACTCATATCCCAAAACAAACCATACAGAAATGTTAGTCATCCCAGAGATCCAAGCATGGCCCAACCATAGTCTCCTCCATCATGATGTGCAGTATGAATTGATGTCACTTATCCATAGAGATAAACTACAACAAACCCATCACAAATCATTCTTTTGTCTTGGGGGAACATTATTCCATGGCCTTAACAATCAATGGAGTTGATTAATTCATCTGATAGTTAACTAGGGAAATGGCTTCTAGAGGACCAGCATGGATGCACATAAAATCCAAACTTTGGCCTGGAGACAACGACTTCAACCATTTAGGAAATGAATACAAGTTGTTGGCGTCTGGTTTGGAGAGACCCCAAACAGGACCATACAAATTCTGGATAGAGATTTTGAGAGTGGTAGGTGTCTTCTGCGGTGATTGATTAGCGATGGACACAACATATTTGTAATAATTTATTCCTCTGTTCCTCCAAGAACTCGTTGGCTTCTTCCAGATGGATAGCTTATTATCATCTGCAAATTGTGAACAATAAACCAGAATCGGTATTGCCTTTTGTTGAACAATCACCAAGGTATTATAGCATTAGTTGCATTGTCTCAACCCGCATGATAGCATTAAAAAATGCAATGTTCTATTTGTTTTTTCAATATATTTGTAGACATAGATTTTATTTCAGTTTAAAACCCACCATTTTTTGTGTAATTAAGACACACAGCGATAAAAATTGTATCTGTCAATATTTAAAATTTTAATACATCTTTAGTTGTTAAATCAATACCATAGTTGATTGTACTTTTTACTTCTATGTTTGGCCAAGATTGAATTTTTCATATCATGTGACACTAAAATTTGAAGTTTTACAAGCATTGTGGTAGCCAAGATTGGGAAATCTTACTCTATGGGGGAGCTAGAATTGGAGAGCTATGTTTAGGTGCAAGAGAGGGCTTGGGCTTGGGCTTCGGGTTGGGATTGGGATTTGGATCTGTAGTTGGAGCAAATGATCCTGAGCCTGTCCCAAGATTAGTCACAATTACTGCTAGAAGAAGAATAAGTGCTAGAACACCATCATCAACATCACTGAAACAAGCTAAAACCAAGCTAATTGCATCAAATAAGATAACGATACCTAGAAGAGACTGGTTGTATCTATCATTTCCCCCTTGAAGTCTAGCCAAAAATCCCACCAGTGGGATATTGTTGTAGGTCGTAGGTTCTGTCTGCTGATAGTTGTCTCTTGCATCCGCGAAGTTATCATTGTTATCAGGTCCTCCAACAAGAGCACCAACTAAAACATTGGCGTCACTTCCACCAATATCGAACCATGCAGTATATCCTCCTTTGCAACAAACAAAGGATGAATCCTTTTTGTATGATACAATGGAGGAAGCCCTGTGATGGACCTAATGAGGATAGTTTGTTCCATATCCCACCATCTAACTTGTGGCCCTTGGATTGTCACATGTATGTAATCAACCTACAAGATAAAGGTTTTAGCCAAAAGACTGAAGAAGCCCTACAGTATATCGAACCATGCAGTATATCCTCCTTTGCAACAAACAAAGGATGAATCCTTTTTGTATGATACAATGGAGGAAGCCCTGTGATGGACCTAATGAGGATAGTTTGTTCCATATCCCACCATCTAACTTGTGGCCCTTGGATTGTCACATGTATGTAATCAACCTACAAGATAAATGTTCTAGCTCTTAGACTAACTGAGTTATCATAATGAGCAATCATAACCCATCAATAAAACATTGGTTCTAAGAAAAAATTTAGGCCATCGATGATTTATACATGTGACTTAGCCAATGCCAATAGTTCAGATGAATCTACTTCTCCACCAGGGCATTGCAGTTTCTTGCCGGCAAAAGACAAATCTTCAAAGTAGACTGTGAGGAGGAACAAGGCACTTGTCACAACGTGCATATTGTTCCATTTCTGCCAATACAACAGCCCACCTTAATACAAAAAGAAGCACCCCTTTAGTCCACTTTGTGACTTGCTAACAAAATAAAAGTATATATGTATAATGTATTTGTGAAGCAAGATTGTTGTCAATCCAAATTTGGTGTTCGTTGTACATCGTTTCCATTCTTCTGAAGGCATGCACACATGAAATACTCATCTTTTTCTTGGTGTTGTTGTAGAACTACTTGGTTTTTCCCACCCCTACCTTGCATGAAGAACTGATCACAAACACATATAATGTCAATTGTCTTCTAAATTTAGCATGAAGCCCAAACTACCCATTTATCATCTAGGATTTTAGGCATGGATTTTATGTAAGCTGATGGCAATGAAAAGTACAACGAACTACATTGAGTGCACTGAACAGATTGAAATTTCAAATCATGATCATATTAGAATGTAACATTAAAAAACTGGTTATTTCATTGTTAATCCACTAACCTTAGATCCAAGCACTTGGATTCCTGCATATTTAACATCCCAATTGAATTCTCTCATAGCCCATGATGTTCCACCTAGTGGTCATGCATTGTTGATCATATATTTCAAGTAGTATTGATCTCTTGTTGCTTCATAAATCCAAGCCGTTGCCCACAACATTTCATCATGCACCCACCCAAACCAAAATATCAAAGCCAAGTCAAATACATACATTGTCATGAGGAACTGACAGAGTTGCAAAGCAAAACTTACAGCATATCCACTAACTGATCCATAATACTTTCTGGGCACCGTGATGTTGTTGTCGTAATTCCCTCGGTACTTGTCAGCAAACTCAAATAGCTGCAAGATTCACCCCAACATTTGAATTGAATATTAATACATTAGATTGGATTAGAGTAAATTATAAATATTTGGATCAAGAAATAATCATAATGTACTTTCTTTTAAATTCTATGGAGCAAAGCAAATTATCTTCTTTGCATGGCTCAGAAACTCATTAGAGTAAGCAGGATTAGAGACTCTAAACACTATTGAGGCAACAGCCATTGTAGCAGCAGTTTCTCCAGCAAGTTCTAATCCAGGGTTGTTAGTGTCAATCTTGTAGGCTTGCCTAGGTGTTGTGATATCTTATGGCCTCTGCCAACAATAATGATCTGAGTTGCCATCACCCACCTGAAAACATATGAAAGTAGCTATGATTAGCAATGCATTACATTTAATCTTAAGTTTCCAGTTTCATTGACTTTATTTGGTTGTGTACATTCATATGATTTCTTTCTTCCAGAATATATATCTAAGTTGGGAAGATATATCTGAGTTGGATTATTATAATTTTTTTGTACCCATATTTGCCAAACAATAAACTTTTGTGGATGGCTTAGATATTCACAAATAGTTAACACATTGAATCACCAAGGTCGTGATTGTTTCTATTAAATCGACTAAATGTGGAAGATATAAGTCGAGTATCGGTATAAATCTCTTTTCCTCTTTAAAATATGTGTAACGCTCTCTTGCTCATTGAAATCTATGTTACTCTCTTTTTCTTTTTGAAATATGTGTGAAGAGATGATCTCAGCGTTGATCTGAAGAGTAAATTCAATGAGCTTGTTATCAATTAGGTTAAATTATCTGAGATCAGAATGAACACGTGTTACTTTTACTTTAGAACTAACATAGTGTAGATTCGTAGAACCATTGTAGTAGTATCTTAGAACCTTACAAATGTTGGAGTGTGTTCTGATGCGGGTAAGGACAAGTGGGCCAGATACACAAAGCTCGGAAAACATGCGTCATTCCAAACATCCTTAAGAGTTCATATGTTTTACAACAATGCTCAGACCCCAGTGTTTGTTATTGCATGCAGACAATGTGGAAGAGAAGTAAAAGATTTGGGAGAAACACGTGTTGGTCTTCTTTGTGCATGGGCTCGAACTGTGTCCACCCATGAACGAACATCATTAAAAACACGTTGGTTTGATTCTTTCTAGCTTTTGTTGTTGGTTTGGCGCTACATTTTGGTTTAGCCAACTTGCATAAGGCTTCCATGGAAGCAATGTTGCTTCAGGACAAGTAAGTACTTCAATTTATTAAACCTTGAGCTCTATCTTTTCATGCTTTCGATTACGGGTTACATATCGTTTGTTCCACTTTTGAATTCTTCAAAGTTTGTTGAAGGTTTTGCTTGATTTTCTGTTTTCAGATGAATTCTTTGGAGTTTTGGAGATTAGGGACATATCATTGTATTGATAACTGTCAAAATGTTGATCCGAGTATTATTTTGTTTCTTTATGTTTCCAATTTTCTCATGGTTAGAGAAGTATTGATAGAATCTGGGTAAAAAAAGATATTCTAGAGTTTTCTACCAAGTTTAACACGTCATTGTCAAATCCTGGGTACCAGATCTATGGTTTCCACTATTCCCTTTCCTTTGCTACCGAACATCACTTCCCTAAGAGCAAAGGGAGCTTATAACATATATCATCACACTAGATTAGGAAACCTTTAAAGGCATGGCCCTGCCCTCTTTCTGTCACTTTTCCATGTCTCGATTTAGCCTAAGCAAAATGAAATGCTCCAAGAAAAATGACCTTAGCAGGATTGGTTTGTTGTGGTAGTCTACCCATTCATCCTAGTGTGGATCCCAATACCCTCATATATGCATCTTGGGAATTCGCAAACTTATTAGGTGGAAACAACACAATTTATAAAAAAAAAACATAAAAATTCCCTCACTTCCCTATTAGTGAGAAAGTGCTAATTCTCTTTCTATTTTCATCTCCATTTCAATAGTGGAACAATGACTTCCATCTCTCCTTAATGGCATTGTTCTCTTCGTATCATGAATTTGGCCAGTCTAATAAAATTATGGTAACTGAATATTTCTCATAAGAATTTAAATGGTTCGTTGTACCCATTTTTTTTTTTTAATCCTTGTCCGTTTTTTTGGGAGTATATTTCCTTTTTATGAAATAAAGGAAAATTGTAGGCTCATCCTGTTTGGAGTATATTTCCTTATCTATTGCAGATATTTGGTTTCTTGGCTAGCCGTTGGGCAATAAAGCCAAGTACCCATCACTTTTATGACCTTGTTTTGTTGTCCAAGTTGAAGATTGCAAGGCAGCGACATTACGAGCAAGAGATGACTTCTAGACTATCATGTGAGCATGGTTTAAGCTTCCAGCGATGAATGTGAGTGTCAGTGGTAGGATTAGAGTTTAATCCATGAAGATGAATGTGGATGCAGGTGCATATGCTATATGAAATTCAAGACATTGTGAATTTTAGTTATTTCACCATTTAGTATTTTAGGGTTATGTGAGGTAATCAAATTATTGTAATAGTTATGTCTGAAATGAAATGTTAGTATTTAATCTCTTTTTCATGTTCTTATTTTCATGCACCTTTTATAGGTATTTTAGTTCATGATACATAAATTCATGTTTTGTTTATTATGAATAACAATGATGACTTATTTGAGATGGTTATTTAGGTATTAAAATTAAACATAATGACTAAATCATAAAATGTTTATCCCAGTGGGTTGGCTCAAGTGGGTGACTGCTTTAGGCTTCAAGCAGGATGTATTGGGGTCAATCCCCCAGGTTAGTTGGCTCTATTATGTGCCTCACTTGATATCCCTACCAAGTCAAGTGTTGCAATCAACATTGATGGGTTTATACTGGGTACCATCTACAAAATGTGAGGAAGTGTCTAGAGGTTTCCCTATAAAAATTTTATTCAAAAAAAATCATAAAACATTTAAATTATAACTAATTGGTATTTTATTTATTAAATTAATGATTTTATTTTTCAAATAATAATTGTTCCATATTGATTAAAAATTATTATAATATACACATTAAAATAATGTGCTCAACAGAAAAAATGTCATTGTGTTATCAAATAAGGGCATTTGTGATCTAATCTAGGTCATGCACAAGTGCTTCAAAATTACATATATCATTGGGGTACTTGCATATGTTTTGGACCGGTACCCTTAAAATTTTATTGTGCTCGTGCTACCATATACTATGCATCGATGCTCTAACATGAACTAGGAGTACTATTATTCTAACATGAATTAGAAGCATTGGTAATCTAGCATGACATCAAAGCATTAATGCTCTAAGATGACATCGGAGCTAGCATCTTCAACACTTGGTGGACTCATAAGTGTTGTGGACTACATGTTAGTAATTAAAAACACATGGCACAACAACATGCAGGGAAAAATGGTGCAATGCATCATATATAAATATCCATTAGCACTTCGTGTGAAAATGAGAGAAACGATTCCATGTACATGCAAAAAATCATTTTGGATTTCACATATGGTATGGCAACCCCTCATTCATTTGTGGTGCACCTATTTTGATGAAGCGCATTGATGCACCTATGTTCATAAATCACATGAGAAGACCATATGCGCCATGACCTATGGTACATTCATATCTGTCTTTGCATTGAAAAAAAATAGCTTGGCAACCAAAAATGACCGCAAAACCTTTTGCAAAAACATTCACTTCCAAACATAAACATTTTAGTGTTTTTTTTTAACTTTTAGACCATACCTTAACATTAAGAACCTCAGTAAAATCTTTGTTAGCAGTTGTTTCCTACTAGTGAACTAGTAATAGATGAAATTTATCACAACTAACCAAGAGGTGAGGAAAAATGGGAAGAAATAGAAAATTAATAGAAAGAATGGGTAAGTGAGTGGTAGAAACTTTCATTCTTCATTATCACTCCCTTGTTTTCTAGAATGTGGCCTTTTAGCATTAAAAAATTTAATGAAACAATTAAAACCTACTAATAAAAATTTAGAAGTTAAAAGTAATAAAAACAATAAAAATAATTTTATGTCTCCTCTCCTCACAAGATCAGTACCAAAACACTAGAATGTGGCCTTCTAACACCAAAAAATCTATTGAAACAGTTAAAATCTACTAATAGAAAATAACAATATTGTTATAGGTCAAATATGCACTTCTCCGTCCGTGATCACATTGCTATGTTGATCACACAAAAGGACACTATGGATGGAAGAGCTAGGTTGACTTGGATGAGGTATTGCTGAGATCACATTCTTCAGCTGAAAAACTTATTTTTTCTACAGTTTTCATGACATGTGCGCTACTATTGCCACAGTGATCCAGCGTTCTAAACGTTGTTCTGCTTGAGGACAACCAGCGCACACCCTTAAAATGTTGCAAACGCTGGTTGTAAAGTGAAAAAGTTGCTTACTGTGCGCTACTTTGGTTGTATGAAACTTGCGCACATCTTAGGATGAAGTGAAAAAATATATTAGGATTACGAATTGGGATTAGTTGAAGTTGGTTCCGCAACTTCCCCAACCTCCCAATTCAACCACCTCTCGAATTCAACTGCCTACCTTGTCCCATAAATACAAGGAGGATCCATGAGAGAGTGACCTAGAAGGAATGCTTTAACTGCTATTACGCTGGAGGAATTCCCAAGTCATTGTGAAGAGCAGGAGCCCAGGACTCGGTTGCATAAGTGTCTGGATAGATCGGGTATATCTGTACTTTTCTACATTTCTTTGACAATAAAAGGTGGAAATACCCTTCCCGTCCCAAATTGAATGTCTATTGGATTGAATGTTCATTTGGTTTAATGTCTGATTGTATTTGATGTTAAGTTGTTTCTGATTTCATCATATTTATTACAGTCAAGATACGCTGAGGAAGGTTTACTTTATGTTGCAGGTTCATCATAGCGAAAGATCAAGGGAAAGTTAGGACCAGCCATCGTTAAAAGGGTACATCTTTCGATATCTCGATCTCTTTCCATTTGTAGTAACTAATGCAAGACAATGAATGTATTTACCTGTCACCCCATCCAAGTTAGTAGTAACTAATGCAAGACAATGAATGCATTTACCTGGGGAGTAACCAGTTGTTTTTTTGCTCTAGGATACATTGTCAGGTTTTCTTCTAGTTTATTCAGTCTTTTGTTCTCTGAGAGGTTTTATAGGTCATTTTTACCTGTTCTTTCTATCTTGATTCATCTCAGTCTAATTTAGAAAAATATTTTTGTTTGCTTCAAGTCCCTATGCACTGGTTTACTATACCTATAGTAGCGCATTTTTTTGTCATGAACGCAGCTTCATCTCAAACACAGTAGCGCACTTCCTGTGACAGGCGTTGGTTTCCATACCACACAGTAGCGTACTTTTCCTGTAGGTTCAAACCTTCTGTTAGGGTTTGCTTCCAAGATATAGGGTCCACTTCTAGCCTTCTACTTTGCTTCTCTGACTGACTACTGAGACTTGTTTGTCTTCTTTGAGTCTTGTTTTCCTCTCTGAAGTCCTAGTTTGTCTTTACTTACTTGAGTATTTGTTTAAGGTATCTTTGTTGCTTTTTTAACCCTATTTAAGGCTGCGCGCTACTCTCTGCTAGACAGACCTGCTCACTTTTTTCCCTAGATGCTTGTTGCAGTTATACAGACCTATGTTCTAAACGTTGGTTGTCTCTGGCAACAGTAGAGCACTTTTACTATGTCTTGTCCTTTTTATTAGCGTTTTGACCCCAGTTTGAGTTCTTAGGGTGGCTTTGAAAGGTTGTTTAGTCTAGATACCTTCTGAATATCTATTCAGATCAGTCTGAGCGAGTTAAAGCTTTCTACTTAGTTTTTCTTTTGAGTCGGTGTGTTAGTAGGGTTACTTTTTGGTTTGCTTACATACTCTTTTGTTTGGCGAGTGTTTTCTTAAGTTTTGGTGCTTTGGAGAAACCTTGTAGGTCTGTCTTTCTGTTGCGGGCATCTCTTTTCCTGTTTTCTTTTACACTTTGTTCCAAACCTAGAGTGTTTTCTGTCGAAACAACTCGGTAGGTGGATTCTTTCTCAAGTCTTTTGATTTGATTGTTTTGAGCCATTAGGTTGTTTTTCCTTACTCACACTTTGCGTTAGGTCTTACTTACTCCTTTCCAAGTTCTTTTTCTTTTGCAATTATTAGAAAAGACAAAAAGTGAAATTGGTAGCTTAGTAGTAATATTTACTATCTTTTTAAAGTAGCATAGTTTGTCTTGCTTCCAAAATTTAATAGAAAATTACAAAAAAAATTGCTTAGGATTACCTATTTGCTAGTTTTGAAGAATATAAACAAAAAGAAAAGAGTCTTTTGTGCATTTGAACGCATTATTTCTTTATGCACTTTTCTTTCTGTCGAAACCATTCCACACACTTCACTACCCTTATTGAGTAAAAAGTAGCCCTTAAAAATAAATCTTAATAAAATTTACTGGCAACTTTTTCTTTTTAGGTATACACATCATCAACTAGATTAGGCCAGGGTTTCGGGTATAAATCAACTTAAACTACCCGAAATCGGCTTCATTATTCAACAATCATAGTAATATTATCTATTAGGCAAATCCACCTCTATCAAAATATCCTGGGAACGCTCTACTCAAACCAGAGTTAAGCACGCGGCCGTGAGTGATTGAAATTGTTGAAGATACCCCCTCACTTTCCTCTCAACCATAAACCAGAGTTGATTCACGTACGGGGGTCCACTAGTACTTTTTAAAGTGCTTTTGGATTTCGGGCTTTGCTACCCTGCCCAGGCGTCTCGACTAGGCTAACGACTGTTCCCCCAGGTTTTTCTGTATTGGTGGTATCCTTAGTATCATAACCCGAGGGCTCTACACAGGTAGAGTGGAAGGATATTTCCACTTCACCTCGGACAAACGCAGAAGGTAACCCTTTGGCAGTAATCCTGGGAGGGCGGTTTGGTGATTCAAACACTTGCACCCAGAGGACCTCCATTGGACTCCGCGTAACTGACCGTCGATACTCTATTAGTCTGTTTTGGGCCTCATCATCCCAGACTTGCTTCTGAGAGTATTTGCCTTGTATTGCTTGGTTTGATCACTTAGGAATTTTTTAGCGGTATGTTGTTTGCTCCTTAGTCGTAGTGGCCACTAGGTTTTTTTACTTAGTTTTCTTTTATAGTTGTGGAGGACCAACCTCTTCATAGGTCTCGGAGGTTGAAAAACCTTCCCCCACTCACTGTGGAGCCTCCACTGCCACCACGGCACCGGAGGACGGATTCCCATGGTTCATTTGAACTTACGGGCGAAACAAAAGTACCTGGCGAACCACAGCCCAGAGTTCAGGATCAACAAGTATTTGATACTATTGAGGTTGAGGACTTAACTTCTAGAGAGTTCAGCACTCCTTTCAACCCTCCTCTGACTAGACCCAACGATCCGCTACTGGTACCTATAGGATTTCTAGGACAACCTGACTACAGTGCATACTTGTTTACACCTGGTTACACCATGACTAACCCAGGAGATGAGCAAGGAGTTCCTCAAACTCCCACAACTTCTATGGCTACAAGGATTGTCAATCCTGCTTTCACAAACACTGCAACACCAAGTTCGTCGTAAACTGCTTCTGCTTCGACTCCGTCCTTTAGTTTTAATGTTGGTGCTCTAGGCATGTCGAGCTCACAAGCTTCGACATATGCCTCGGTTTCTACCCCTACTTTTGGACCAAGTAACGTCCCTTTGACAGGGATACCTGCAGTGAATTTCACTCAAACTCCTATTACACAACAGTTCCAGGCTATAATTCAAACTATTACTTCCACATCCATTGTAGGATCTATCCCTTCTGCATCTATGCTTGTTATGGGTACGATGATGGCATTGTCTATTACTACTACGCCTGGCTTTAACCCCTATGCAGGTTACAATGTTAATCCATCAAATATACCTGCAGGGAGTATCCCTTTCTCTTTGTTTGCTGGAGGAGGGGGTAATATTATTAATCCACAATACGATGGGGTGAACACCCAACTACAATGGACCACTGCCTCGGGAAGTAATTCGCTTTCTTTTGGGTGGAGCAATTTTAATGCATTCACTTCAAAACTGATGGCTGGGGGAAACCCCGACCAGTAGTACACAAACCAGGTGATGGCTGGTCCCCAATACCAGGTTCATGTCTATCAAATTCCATTGGCACAACCATGTTTACCATTTCTGGAAACTTTGAACTTACTAGATCTCTCAAAACTCACAAACGACCCCGTGTGCCATGATCCTGCATGGCCACCTGTTCCCACTAAGTTTCCCTCAGACATCCCAAAGTTTGAAGGTAAGACTAGTGAGGACCCCGGTGACCATGTCATGACGTTTCATCTTTGGTGCTCCTCGAATTCAATGAATGATGACTCCATCAAGTTGAGGCTCTTTCAAAGAACCTTGACAAGTGTCGCAACCAAATGGTATATTGAACTTCTTGCAGCTGCTTATGGCACCTTTTGGGATCTAGCTACTATTTTTCTGAACCACTTTCAACTTCCTCTCGGGTATGATGCCGACACAAACCTTCTATCGACCTTCCGACTAAACAAAGCCACTCATCTATCTGATCACATTCATTAAATCCGACATCCCTCCAGCATTTTTATTAGAGTGGTATCTCAAATCACTCCTTCCTTATATTTCTAAGGAAGTTGCAACTTCAGGGATGTCCTCCGAAGAGGAAGCCATCTTGAGAACCCAACAGCTTGACTTGGTATATGCTTAGTCTGGGATCTTATACGAGATTATTCCTGATGCGCCGAGGTCTAACATAGACTTAGGTAAACCTAAACCTAGACCACATGCTGATTGCATTGTGGGTTCAGTAGACTCTGCAGCGTTTGATGCTTTAACAAAGCAGGTTCATGCCTTGTCAGTCAAACAGTCTGCTGCAGAAGGAACTTCGGTTGCATCCTCCCCCTCAACAAATGAATCTATACAACAATTGCAGACAAACCAAAAGGGCCCTCGACAGCCCAACAAAAAAAGAAAGGGCAAGAAAGGGGAGTGAAACCAACAAAATCCCAAAAACACACAAAATGCCGAGGAGGGTAAAAAGGAAAAAAGGAAAGTGAAGTTCCCTTGCAAGCTATGCCAAGAGGACCACCTTACCCATCAATTCCCTCTAATGGAAGAATCCCGGAAGCTGATCCGTGAAAAGAAACCAGCTGTCTTAAAAGACCCTTTCCCTCACGGACAGAGTTCATCTTCTGGCAGCTCTGGTGCTAGGGGCACCACTCATTCCACCTCAGCTGATCAATCATTCATTAATATGGTTAATTCATATTCTCTTTTGCAAACTCAAGCAAGAAATTATTCCCCGGACCTGCAGTAAAAGGATGTTCCTGAGTCATCTACCCCTCTCCACATCGAGAGACCGGTGGATCCGCTACCGAAGATTCTGAAAGGTGTCTTCAAATGGGTTGTGCACAACCCCAATGCGAGGGCTGCCTCCAACTACAATGTTGTGGAGGATTTAGCCCAAACCCCCTGTGCCATGTCTGCTTTAGAGGTACTGCAAAGTTGTCCATTGCAACGTAGTGCACTCCTTGCAGCGATCGAGAGTGTGAATTCATCCAACATGATTGCTCGTTTTGATATGAAATATATCAAGTTCCGGTTTCCGTACCATGTTGCTCTCCAAATAGAGGTAATCCATGGTACCAAGACCATTGGACAAGCTATTTTAGATGAGGGCGCATCTACGTGTGTAATGTCCATTTCTTGTTGGAAGGCTTTGGGAGAACCTGAGTTAGCCCCCTCGAACACGGTACTTACTGCCTTTTATGGAAGATCTTTCCATCCACACGGAGTCTTACCATCATTTGATGTTGAACTTGCGAGAAAACTAGTATCTATAGAGGTTGAAGTTCTGGATGCTCCGCTCGATTATAACTTGTTGTTGGGTAGGAGCTGGACATATGCCATGCAGGCAGTTTCGTCAGCTATTTTTCGGATAATAATGTTCCCTCATGGAGGAAATATCGTCACAGTCGGTCAACTTTCGTTTTCCCAGAAGAACAACCAGACTTCATTGGATTCAACAATCCCATTGGTTGATTAGTCCTGCCCAGTTACTGAGAGTTTGGGAGCAGGTATCTATGGGTCATGAATAGGCACTTTTGACCTACCTTCTCTTGTTCATTTTATTGGTTCTGAAGAATGTTCTTCGTCTGATATTTTCACGGTCAATCCAATGACAGATCCATGGATTCTCCCAACTAAATCAGAACTAGTCGTGCCTTTATCTGTTGCAAAGGTAGCTTACGTAGATTCACAACATGCTGCAACAGAACATATCATGACTCCATTGGTCTCTGCCAAGTTAGATATGGACTATGCTCCTGCATGGTCAGTGGACTCTATCCACTATTTTGACTGTCTAGACACTGTTTTTCCCTCTGATGAGGCGATCTTGGAAGCAATGATTGGCCTGGACCATCCTTGGGAACATATGCACCACAAGTCTTATTTTATTCCTGATCTAGACAAGATTGAGAGAGGTGATTTTTCTATGAGACCCGGTGAGAATGTTGATTTGTCTGCTATCCCTTCTATTTCAAAAGCTGTTTATGCCGAAGGGAATATGGAAAATATATCGAGAACCATTCCGATCAACATTTCCATCAAACCTGTGGTCGTGGAAAATATTTTCATTGGAGTAGATTGTTCTCCCGAGGAGATCATTTTGTATACCAACCTTTTTAAAGAATTCCACAACGTTTTTTCCTGGTCTTACGAGGAGATGCCAGGCATTGACCCCGCCATTGTTGAGCATGTCATCACAAAGTATCCCAACGCTAAACCTATGAGACAGAAGCTCCATCCAGTTAACCCTCGAAAAGTTGTTGCCATCAAGGTGGAAGTAGAAAAGTTGCTCAAAGTTAGATTTATCTATCTGATAGCTATGATGGAATGGGTTTCAAATCCTATTCCGGTAGACAAAAATCAAGGTACCATCAGAGTCTGTACTGACTTTTGGGACCTCAATAAAGCTTGTCCGAAAGACAATTACCCCACGCCATTCATAGATCAGATCATTGATGCGTGTGCAGGCCATGAAATGTTCTCATTCATGGACAGGTTTTAGGGATATAATCAGATACAAATCAAACCTAAAGACCAACACAAGACAGCTTTTATTTGTCCTTGGGGTACCTTTGCCTATTGGAAGATGCCGTTTGATTTGAAAAATGCTGGAGCTACCTTCCAGCGAGCAATGAATTTTTCTTTTCATGACATCAAGCACGTAGTAGAACCCTACCTTGATGATCTCCCAGCGCGATCTCGCAAGAGATGGGAGCATCCGGATCACTTAAGACTCGTGTTTGAACGGTGCAGATACTACAAGATTCGATTGAATCCCAACAAATATGTATTCTGTGTTGAATCTAGACGATTTTTGGGTTTCATAGTATCCAGTCATGGCATAATGGTGGACCCATTGAAAGTTGAGGCGATTGTAAATTTGCCTCCTCCTCGAACCCTGAGACAACTTCAAAGCCTGCAGGGCATGTCCAACTTCTTGAGACGATTTATCATTAACTATGCCAAAATTACAAAAGGTTTCATGAAACTGCTTAAACAAGACACCTACTTTTTGTGGGATGAGGCTGTTCAAACATCATTTGAGGCCTTGAAAAAGGCATTACTGTTAGCCCCCTTATTAAGCCCGCCAGACTATACGAAGGATTTCCTCTTATATCTGGCTGCATCAGTATACACAATAGGCATAGTACTGGTTCAGGAGGATGGCATGCTCCAAGAGCATTTCATTTATTATCTGTCGCGCGCCCTGATAGCTCCTAAGATCAAGTATTCTCGCGTAGAGAAGTTGGCATTAGATGATGTCTATGTGGTTCAGAGGCTACGTCAATACATATTATTGTGTACCACTATAGTGGTTGCAGAGGTCAATCCTTTCCAATATGTTCTCACTTGACGCATCATCGGGGGGAAATTTAATAAATGGACTGTCATCTTGCAAGAATTTGACTTGGTTTTTCAGTCCGCTAAGTCAAAGAAATCACTAGTGTTCGCCGAACTGATTTCAGAGTTTCATAGTGACATAGTACACGTTGAGGAAGAGTCATCATTCCCGGATGAACATATCTTTCTCATTGCATCCTCTGACCCATGGTATGGAGACATCCTGGTATATCTCAAGACTTTGAGGTGTCCCACCACTTTCTCTAAGGATGAACGACGCAAACTTAAAAGTCACGCGAAGAATTACCTTGTCATTTCTGACACTTTGTATAGACGTGGGGTAGATTCCATCTTACGACGTTGATTGACCCTGGAGGAAGCAGAATCAGTATTAAATGATGCCCACAGTGGAGATTGTGGGGGTCATCTTTCTGGGTTGCCAACAGCCCAGAAAATACTGCGTGCCGGTTATTTTTGGCCCACAATCTTCAAATATTGTGTGGAAGTTGTGAAACGCTTCCAGCGATGTCAGTTTTTCACCAGGAAGATGCGAGCACACCCAGCTCCTCTCCATCCTGTAATCATAGGAGGCCCCTTCACCAAGTGGGGGATTGATTTTATGAATTGTAATCCAGTTTCGACTGGAGGTCATCACCATATCATTGTTGTCATCGACTACTTCACCAAGTGGGTCGAGGCAATGCCTACTGTTAAGACAGATGGGGAAACGGCTGCTTATTTCGTTTTCAACCAAATCATTGCAAGATTTGGTATACCCAAATAGATCGTGACTGATCACAGTCATCATTTTCAGAACAGCATGATGACCAATCTATACCCCATGTTAGGTTTTTGGCAGGAGCATTCGTCTTCGTTTTACCCACAGGAGAATGGTCAGGTCGAAGCGGTCAACAAAACTTTGAAGACCATCTTACAAAGGACTGTTAATGCCAGTAGAACTAACTGGAACATTATGTTGTATCCTGCTGTTTGGTCCTACCAAGCCAATGTAAATACTGCTACCGGGTTCTCTCCCTTCCAGCTGGTACATGGGATAGAAGTAGTCATTCTGGTTGAGTGCGAGATTCCTTCATTGAAGTTGGTTGTCCAACTACTACCTAACACGTCATCCTTGGAAGAATGTTTGTTGCATTTAGAACATCTGGATGAGCAGCGCCGCGATGCGCTCACAACAAACGAAGCACATAAGAACCGAGTCAAGGGACAGTACGATAAGTCTGTCAGAGCTAGGGTTTTTCTTGAGGGAGACCTTGTTCTGCTCTAGGATCAGGACAAAGAACCTTTAGGGGCTGGCAAGTTTAAGTCCATGTGGCTCGTTCCCTACGTAGTTTCTAAGGTACTAAAGAAGGGTGCATATGAGTTAACAGACTATGAAGGTAACAAGTTGTCGGAGCCTAGAAATGGGCTCTACCTAAATAAGTACTACGCTTAGGCATCTATGCTTTTTCATGTATTATAGTTGTACATTTTGTAGAGTTAGATTTGTTTACGGTTGTAGTTACGTCTTATGCATCTATTGCTTTGTGCTTCAGATGTCGACTGAACACTACATAGGGTTTGCTGATGGTGCTAGTCGCCACACCCGACAGTTGGCCGCAATTGCTTGGGTTATTCACTCACCAACTGGCCAACTGGTTTCTTCGGGAGAGGCTTGTTTAGGTCCCACAACGAACAATCTAGTTGAATACAGTGCAATCATAGAGCTACTCTGAGATGCTCTTGTCCATAGCATTTCACATTTGGAGGTACGACTCAACTCCCAGTTAGTTGTTTTTCAGTCAATGGGTGTTTATCAGGTTATAGATCCTACTTTGCTATGTCATTTTTTGCGTGTTAAGTTACTTGAGAGACAGTTTGATTACATCACATATCAACATATTCCAAGGAACTTGAATGCATTAGTTGATTCATTTCCAAACTACGTCTTAGATTGGCATTTGCATCATTCACATACATAATTCATGCATAAAACACAATAACACCGATACTGTATATATATAATCTGTATCAAAAAATAATATGAGTTTGGATCATAAGTCTGTCACAGAGTCATGTCATAATATACAAAATTGGGCTCGATGGCCTCAAAAATATACATAGATATGTCCTTCTCCTAAGGAGAAGGAGGGGCCTCATCTGCCTCTACTGCATCTCGATAGCAAATGACCAGCCTAGCTACTTTCCGCAGTAACCTAATCCATGCTGGGGGCACACCAACCACATTCTCCTGCATGTCAAGCGGCATCTGCCCGATCCTGTACGTCGGAATGTCATGATTCAACCGACTCATCTTTCCCTCGATGTTTTCCAGCATGGCATCAGATGCACCCACTATCACTGGTCTCACAAAGGTATCGGTGTGTCCCTCGGGATGTATCGGTCCAATATCTACATATGAAATTTTGTTTCAGTACTTCAAACTCATCATAAAAATAATATATATAAAATGTAAAAATTAAATAATTTTTCAAAAACAAAAACTTACCAATCTCTCCCCAGGCTGCTCCTGGAGGAAGAGCCAGCTCAGGATCGTTGCGGAAGTCTATGCCCGCATATGGAAACTGCTCAAGAGTTGGAACCTGCCGGTCCCACCACACCCAGAAATCATCCTCTTGGTAGCAAAAGTTAGTCTCGCCGCCACCCTAGCGGAGGAAGATCTCTCCCCATCGACCCATCAGTGGCTCACGGGGGTTAAGTGGGGGAAAATCCATCCCCAGACTCATGGCAGGCACCCTTTCAAAGAAGAAGGTGCACAGTATGCTTTTGTACCCAAAATTCTTCGTCCTCCCGGTCTTACACCCGGAAAGTTGAAGCTTCATGTTCGCCAAGAGACTTGAACACCAGTCAAATACTATTCCCCGTAGGCATTCAGCACCCATGTGCATAAAGTTCCTTGAGGCTAAATGTTGTGTAGCACTACCGGCCATCCAGTTAAGAATACTCAAGATCACCTTGAGTGGGAAGCTTGCAACAGTAGAGATAAGGACTTGGTTGCCGGTCTTCTCTGTACCCTGTACACAATATGTATTGATGTAATCCTGCACGGATAGGGCACCCACATTGCGAGAGGACTCCTTGAGATTCACTATGTCTCCCCTTCGGGAGAGGCCCATGATGAAATAGATGTCATCAACCGTCAATTCCAATATTTCTCCTTGGATATCGAATACCAATGCATTGACATCCCAGTATTGGACAAGCCTCTCAAGCAAGCGGATTTGTGCCCGCATGTTGACCGTTCTATAAAATTTCAACAATCCACATCTTCGAAGCGCATGGAGAGTCAATGGATCTTGTAATGCTTCTCAATCCATCTCCTCATGCTCCCTTTCACGCCATATGAGAACCATCCTGCCAAGCAAACAATCAAGTGTTCGACATTTTGAGTTTTTACCCTACTTTTAGCAGTGTGCGCTACTGTTCTTATTACACAGTCACGCTCGAATGCTGTTGTGTTTGAAGTGAACCAGCGCATTTTTGTCGAATGCACTAGTTTCACTCAAACATAGCAGCGCACACGCAGAAACGCATTTGAAACATTCATAAAAAATGAATTTGACCATTAAAATTTACAAAAATTATATGAAATTGCAAGTATGGGAGGAAATAACTTACTTGGTGAAAATAGAAGATCGATTGGTGGCTCGGTTTGATCGCAACGAACCGAGTAAGATCAAGGTTTTGCTCCAATGTGCCCTAAAAACTTCAATTGTGATATTTGATTTCTAAATTTGAAACTATTTATAAAAATTGACTTTGATTTTAACCCACTTTTTTCAAAAGTGTATAGTTTCATTTTGTTTGTAAAATGTTCTATTTAATCACTAGTATTTACAAATTTTGGTGAATTAAATTAGCTATATATTTCAAATTTTCACTATAAGTTAAAAGTATTAAACCGGATATGACTTATTTTCTTTATTGACAGATCAATATAGGTGCCATATTGTTTCATTATTATGTCATTTAGAAAATTTGTCAATAGTTACTAACTCGGTTGTTGAGATTATTCTCTAGCAAGTCATGAACTTACGATCCTAGAAGCTATCTTTTAAGTCA
The DNA here is from genome assembly GCA_027924585.1 of Larix kaempferi. Taxonomy (NCBI): domain Eukaryota; kingdom Viridiplantae; phylum Streptophyta; class Pinopsida; order Pinales; family Pinaceae; genus Larix; species Larix kaempferi. The sequence continues at coordinate 479,526 of BSBM01000925.1, read as the reverse complement.
TTTTAAGCCCGTGTTTTGACTTTTCAAAAACAAACAAGATTGTCGAGTTTGCTTGTTCTCTTCAGACTCATTAAAGGAAGTGAAGGAACATCCGCTTAAGTATAAGTTTAACCCTTTTCCGGACTTTTGTGGATTACTTACGAAAAAGGAATACTCTAGTCATATGTGGCTAGAAAAGTTCTTCTCTCATCGTTTTACACTTTTTTGGGGGAGGAGACTAACTGTACGAAAAAGGATTTTTGGAGCCTTCTTTAGAGTTTTCAGGCTCTCGAAACATGAAAACACCAAGCGAGCATTCACCTACTCAGGCTCGATGTGAAATCCACGAGAGGGTATATAGAGGATTGTTTAAGTTTTTCAAACTCTATAAACAAGAAAACACCGGCGAGCATATACCAACCCGGGCTCGATATTAAAATCCACAGGTAGGTGTATGGAGTTATTGTTTAAGTTTTTCAGACTCCTTAAAATTGAAAACACCGACAAGCAAGAACAGATTTCGGCTCGATATTAAAATCCAGAGATCAGTATTATAGAGTATTCTTCTATCTCTTCTTCAAACTATGTAAACAATGAAGAAGGTCCTGAGTCTTCCTCCCATGGGCTCATTAAACTTTTACATGGTTGGGCTTATTGAGTTTTCTTTCTTGGACTCATTAAAACAACAAGAAGGACATTCTTTTACCAAAAAGAAAAACGGATGAGAAGGGTATATCACATCTTTTCAGTTTCAAAGGCAGTTAGGTCAGTCACATCCTTGAACATAGCACCTATTTGAGTCTATCATTTCAATTGGGTTTTAGTTTTTGACCTTAGGGTGAACCTGATCTCCGAGTTTTTACTCCCCCGATTGGTTATTCTTCTAATCATATGGAGGTTCTGTTAATGTCTCCTACATTGCAGGCTTATATCACTTACCCTTCCTTTTAAAAGCTTCCCAAGTCACTTTGTGTCGTGCTCACTGTTCAAGGATACAGCCTGTGTTGGCCATTCTGCAGTTTACCTTGACTTCATGTGTCGGCCATCCTGGTGTCAGTTTGTTTCATCTTGTTACTTGTCCTACTCCAAATAAGCTCATACCATTTGAGTGTTCCTCGTGTTGGATGATGGAGGATGCATTAAGGCCTCCCTTCCAGCGGACTTCTTCCCATCGAATTCAACTCATTATGCTCTGGGAACGAAGTTTAGAGTTTCGGTTAGTACCTTGGGGATTGCAGTCATCAATGGCAGTTTCCCTCGTTGTTGAATAATGGTAATACATCAATGTCTCTTATTTGATAGGTTCCTCAAGTGTTCGACTTCAACTCCACTTATTCACACTTGTTGGAACATACTAGGTACCTTGGTCCCCATTATCATTATCGATGGAATCCCTCACGTTTGTTAACGGTATACATTAATGATCGGTAATAAAACGATACCCCCATGTTCGACCTCAGCTCATGTATTCACATGGTTAGGGTTTGTACCTTGGGTTGTTTGGATGAAGACCTTGGGACTCTGATAACATCACCATATTTATGTTATCACCCAAGCTGTGCAAGACTAAGCCTCACTCATTTTGGCTCTTCATGAGACATAGATCCAGTTTGTTGTTATGGCTATGATCTCTCATTTTGGCATGGATCCACACTTGTATTTCAATGGCCATACTATATACACATCTCCTAGTTATGTATCGGAGATCATGTTGTATCCTGTCACACATCTATATGATGTCAAGATTGTAATTTCTCACTGACCTTGATCGTTGTTTTCAGGTACTTTTGTGACTTGGTTTTGCGGTTTCTTGCTCCTCCTCTGACTTGGAATTATAATGTATTTCGGCCATCGTTTCCCTCTGACCTCACACATTAGGGTGCATCTGTTATAGGTCAAATCTGCACTTCTCTGTCCGTGATCACATTGCTCTATTGATCACACAAAAGAACACCATGGATGGAAGAGCTAGGTTGACTTGGATGAGATATTGCTGAGATCACACTCTTTAGCTGGAAAAACTTATTTTTTCTACAGTTTTCATGACATGTGCTCTACTATTTCCACAATGATCCAACGTTCTAAACGCTGCTCTGCTTGAGGACAACCAGCGCACACCCTTAAAATGTTGCAAACGCTAGTTGTAAAGTGCAAAAGTTGCTTACTGTGCGCTACTCTGGTTGTATGAAACCTACGCACATCTTAAGGTGGTTGATTATGAATTGGGATTAGTTGCAGTTGGTTCGGCAACTTCCCCAACCTCCCAATTCAACCACCTCTCGAATTCAACTGCCTACCTTGTCCCATAAATACAAAGAGGATCCATGAGAGAGTGACCTAGAAGGAATGCTTTAACTGCTGTTACGCTGGAGGAATTCCCAAGTTATTGTGAAGAGCAGGCGCCCAGGACTCGGTTGCAGAAGTGTCTAGACAGATCAGGTATATCTGTACTTTTCTACATTTCTTTAACAATAAAAGGTGGAAATACCCTTCCCGTCCCAAATTGAATGTCTATTGGATTGAATGTTCATTTGGTTTAATGTCTAATTGTATTTGATGTTAAGTTGTTTCCGATTTCATCATATTTATTACAGTCAAGATACATTGAGGAAGGTTTACTTTGTGTTGCAGGTTCATCATAGTGGAAAATCAAGCGAAAGCTAGGACCAGCCATCGTTAAAAAGGTACATCTTTCGATATCTCAATCTCTTTCCATTTGTAGTAACTAATGCAAGACAATGAATGTATTTACCTGTCACCCCACCCAAGTTGGTAGTGTCGTCTCCCCACTATAAAGTATTTTTCCTACACAACAGATACAAATAAATTATATGAGTGAGCAAGAGTATGAGAATTAGGGTCGTCAAATGATCCCTCCCTATATGATACTTCATTAGTAAGACACGGGGAAAGTTTGAACTTTGTAACGTAGTTAGGAGTCCTTAGAACTTGAATATTTAATAACCTTTGTTTAAAAAATATTCAAGGGCTTTGAAAGCTAGTGGCAAATTAGCTCTCTTTGGAATTTCCAAGTAATCGGAGAGAGTGTGATATAGCACAAATCATATATATATCAGGACCCATGAGGATTAAGGTTTACTTGTATTTTCAACCATTCTTTTTTCAAGGAGAAAAAAACCATTACTTGGTATTGATCATATAGAATCAAAGTGAACAAAAGTTCAATACATAATGATAAGCTAGACCCAGACGCATCAAAATCAAACCCCTTTCAAGCCCAACCATACATACTAAATCCAACCAAAGAGTTGAATACAATGCCAAAAGGCATGAGAGAATTCCAGCTAAAATATTCAATTCCATCTAGAATACAAAAAGCAAAAGTGCTCAAAGAGCAAGATCTACACAGATTCGGCAAGGACCAACTCGTTCTCAATGAATTACTCAAAAAATAAGAGACCTTCCTAGAGGCCTAAGGCTCTCTTAGATAGCTCATCCACCACAATATTGTATTCCCTAAACACATGAACAATATCAACCTATAAGAAAGCATCCAAGAGTTGGGAGGTTCAAGAGCACAACTGATTGATTTCAAGTACTTGAAGGCATGATCTTGAGTTAGTTGAATTGGCAATCATCAAATAATCACCATAAATATGTAGAGAGGGGATGCCAATACTAGAAGAGAAGTAAACCAAAGCCCATAAAGCCAGGATTTCATCTCTTTCATTTGATCCAATGCCACAACTTAACCAAAGATTAAGGTGATGCATCTCATTCAGTACCACATACATACCAGCTCCACTATCATTAGACTGAGCAACCCCATTGAAATGACCAACAACCAACGCAATCTTAGGAGGTAGATCAATTTGATGTGAGTTATTTGGAAATACCTCAAAGTCATAATATTTATACATCCCCAAAGCTCTGATTCTACTCAACAATACTGAGGGAGTCTTCCCTTCAAAGATTGACAGATTCCTTAATTTCCAGATTTCCCAGCAAATATAGATGGGCAGGAATCTGTGATGTTTTTCAAATTTTACCCAAAGCTCAACTGTCAACAAAAGAAGAAGAACCCCAACTACTAGAGCAATGGAGATCCTCTAGTATTGTCTTCCACAACCAAGTACAAAAGGAACAAGTCACAACAAGATGAAAGATAGACTTAGAGTCAAGATTACAAAGATAACATATTAGGACCGATCCAACCCCTTTTCGAGAGATGATCCCAAGTAAGAATGTTGTTCTCACAGCATAACAAGATGATCATTTTAGCTTGAAGGGAATTTTCCATTTCCAAATTTCCTTGTACCACCAATTTTGTGTCGTTGATAATAGGGAATGATCTATGAAGGAATACGAATCCTTGGCTATAACTTGCCCTGTTGATTTATTGCAAGTCCAAACTCACAAGTCTTCTTCCTCTAAAAGGCATATACATTATTTCAGGTAGGACTCACAAGGATTAATTCTATTTTATTTTCAACCTTTCATGATTTTAAGTAAACAAGCTTATTAAAACTGAGCTATTTGTTTGGAAGGATTTATGCACATTTTAAGATGATTATAGGTTTTTATTCAAGAATGGGGTCTAACCAAGATAAATGGTCTTATTCAAGATCACATCAGCAGAGATTGAAAATGCTCCTATAATAATAATAGGAATGAAATAAAAGATATAGAGTTTTGTGAAAGCATGCATCGATGTGTGCCTTTAACACCTATTTTGAATAGTTGGTATAATAACTCAAATGATATAGTTTCAGTGGATCACTATGCTGAACAATATTTGGTCTCATAAATCATAAAGTTTTGTATTAGGTTAAAGTGTTTGTGTGGTTGATGTCTTACCAAGGCTTGCTCCCAAATTCAAATTTACACATGATACATGCTTAAGAGGCTAGAGACACTTAAGCATATTTTTTAAGAGTAACCTTTTGCTAAGTTGTGTCAAAAGAGTGTCCATGACATATCCAATTTACTTATACAAAGATTCATGAACTAGAAAGTTGTCATTTTCAATGATTATAGAGCATTGGTTTTAAATCATGGTATTGTTTTCGAATAACATGTTAATATGATTCCCTAGATGGGGTGGTAGGGAGGATAGGCAAGGCCACTCAAGGGCCGAAAAACATGCAAAGTAGAATGCAACCACATCATGGCACGACATAAAACAAACCGGGTGGAAGTAGTGAGGGAACGACTCCACATGTGCAGGTACAGGAGAGGGAGGATGGAAGCGATCAATAGTAATAAACACAGGGGATGGAAAGGTGTGGAATCCTTCTATGACATGGTACCTACGTGGAAGTCTCAGTTGGTGACGATAGAAGTAATCATGCAAAGGAGTAGAGATATGATAGTGTTATTATGGCTTGTTTTTATCCATTTGAATTGGGATTGCAAGATGAGGAAATAACCAACGACCTTGTTTCAAAGAGATAGGGGAGGAAGGAAAACCTCCACAAGAGTGATAGCAAGTCAGCATTCCCCAACTCTATCTATGGATCTCTCTTTGAATGTTGGTTTTATCTTGAATATGGTTGGATTGGCCCTAGTTTCAAGTCTTAGGGCTATCATCCCCTAGTTGACACTCCTATTGAACTTAAAAATAATCCCCTGGTTCTGATATAGTTCAGTTATATCATCTCAATGCTTCTATGGGTGCTCAACTCGTCAGGTTTTGAGGATATTTCGTGGTATTCGCAAGTCTCTTGGGAATTCCTTCCCCCGGGAGAATTTTCCGCTCCTATGATCTCAACTAAGGTGAGTAAAGACAAAGGATGTCTTGGGCACAAAAGAAAAAAATTGAACTCTCATCCTCAAATCATGCAAGAGGTTATGGACTCATAAGCCACCTATTGGAGGCAGACCCCAGAGCATATCCAGTAGGAGATTTCACAAGCTGAGGACTAGGTGAGAGTAGAGCGTTACTTCATTAAGAATGAGGAGATTGAGCAAGATATGGGCCCTTGGATCCTTGCTATTGGCACTTCTCTTATGCAAGACACTAAATATTTCAAAACAATAGTATTGTACTGGCAAATGAAGGCCTTGGTGGGAAAGACTCTCATGGAAGGAAATGAGGCTCACAATAAGATACAGATGCAACTAGATGAAATTCAAGCACAAATTGGGAAAATCGAGGTCTAGATCAATGCCATTTCCAAAGCTACCATTGGAAGCGTATTTGAAGAGAAGGATCATTCACCAGCTCATTGCCAAGAGGTTCCTATGATTTCTAGCTCTGATGATGATCGATACGCTTAGTTTAAACTCTGTTGATGCTCCTTTTTTTATTTTCAGCTATATTAGTTTATATTTAGATATATCTAGTTCACTATTATTCCCCTAGTATAAGGACCAATAATGAAATGGCTAGTTGGGTTATGCATATTAAGAATCGCAATCGCTTATTTTGCAGTTGGTTTGATTTCCCTTGTAGTGACGTATACTCATACTATGCATATTTTCTTTTAGATTAATAAAAAACTATAATATCTTTAAAAAAATATGTTAAGATGATAAACTTATACGTTTTATAATATATCCTCTTTAAGATTGGAATTTAGTTTTCTTTTTCATTCATTTTTAAAAAAAATGACTTCTATTATTTATTTATATAAATAATGTCAAATGATTATTGCATATGAAAATAAATGATGTATTGTCCATTGGTTATAGCCTGGGTGGTTGGGAGAATTGTTTGTTACCCTTCCCACCTAGGTTCAATTCTTGTAAGTGACATATTGCTCTTGTTGAGCCCATATTGTAATGATTGTAATTCGTGCCATCTTGATTCTCTAGAATAGCAGGTGGTGACCATTTCCCCAGGTGGACTAGCCCTCTAACAAATGGCGAACCACCTTTAAAAAAAAAATGACGTATCACATTTCAATTTGACCCTTTGAAAGAATTTTTTAATTTATAATTTTATACGGCAAACCACCTTTTAAAAAAAAAAATGATGTATCACATTTCAATTTTACCGTTTGAAAGAATTTTTTAATTTATAATTTTATGTATATATCCTTAAAAGATTATATTAATATTTTTGGTTGAGTCATTTTCTAATATAGATTAAGAATAAAGGCGGTTTTATATTCATTTCTTGTTGATTAATTATATTAATATTTTTAGTTTTATTTTTAACATAATTTTAGAATAAAGGTTGTTGATTAATTATATTAATATTTTTAGTTTTATTTTTAATATTATTTTAGAATAAAGGTTGTTGATTAATTATATTAATATTTTTAGTTTTAGTTTAATATAATTTTAGAATAAAGGTGGTTTTATTTATGAATAAAGGTGGGTTTATTTTCATTATTTGTTGATTAATTATATTAATATTTTGTGTTTTCATTTTTTAATATAGTTTAAAAATAAAAGTGGTTTTATTTTCATTGCATTAAGAGAAATTAGGTGTTTTACACTCAGTATGGGGGAGATGTTGTAACATTTGTTACTAACAAAATAATTTAAAAAATTCATGTCGACTCATAAAATAAAATAAAATTATGGAAAGTATTTAAAAAAAATCCATGTATAAAAAAAAATTATAGAAAGTATTTTAAAAAAATCCCTATTGGTTCATAAAATAAAATATTATGAAAAGTAATTAAAAAATAGATGTTCATTTGTAAAATAAAAACTCAAAACTTAAACCTGGATTTATCAATCAAGAGAGATCAAATTTCTTGAGTTTAAATTTAAAAAAAAAAGAAATACACTTCAAGAAATTGGATCCCTCTCGGTGCTTGATAGATACGGGTTTAAGATGGATCTATGTTGGTTTATTGTTAATTGAGATTAAGATATATAATAATATTAATTTGGGGGTGGTAAAATTTATTATAATTTAGTTGGAAATCAGTATTCAGGATAGTCGCTACTGATTGTTACGTACCAGGAGAGGGATCCAATTTTTTGATGTGTAAATTTGTTTTATATCTTAAACTCAAGAAATTTGATCTCTCAGGCCCTTGTAGATGCAAGTTTAAGTTTTAATTTTTTATTTTATAGGCGGACATAGATTTTTTTAATTACTTTTCATAATTTTTTATTTTATGAGCCGACATGGATTTTTTAAATTACTTTTCATATTTTTTTTATTTTATGAGCCGACATGAACTTTTTTATTACCTTTTTTATTTTATTTTTGGTATGTAACATTAAGTTATGTTACATTGCGATACCTTACATGACAACATCTTCCTCATACTGAATTGTAAAACACTTCTCTCAATACAATAAATGTGAATTTGCTTATTTTGTTATTAAAAAAAAACCATACCTTTATATGCTTTAAATAATATATAAAAAGACGAACTTTCACCCTTATCCAATACTCTAGATAATTAATTGTTAATCTATTTTTTAACACATATATAATATCAACTTATATATATAATATCAATTTACATTTTAAAAAAATGTTTTTATCTTCATTATTATAGTATCTCTTCCATCATAAGTATATATATTTATAATTAAAATCAAAATATGAATTTTCTAAAGCTAGACTCGCTCTAGGAATATTTCAAGTAGTTGTCGTAAGACACACTCCAGGTAAACCACAAATCCGCGGACCTCAAATTTCCATAAACGTCTATTCATTTGAGTTGATATGACATTAAGAAGAAAGTGGCTTTTATATAATAAACCAAAGGTAACGTCAATTGCACTAATTCAAGTAAAATAGACCCCTGATTAAGATGCCCCATATACAAGTCATGAATAGACATGGATAGATATTGGAATGATCCTATGAAAATATAGTTTCAATGGTTCACTAGCTCAAGTAATGTTTGGTTTTAGTGTTTGAGTGGTTGTTGATTTATATTCATTATTGTCTTATAAAATTAATATTTTCAAAATCGTGATAGACGTATGTCATGTAAAAATTTGAGTAGTTTAAAGAAGCATCGATTTGGATTATTTCTTTTGGTTTGTTTCTCAATTATTTTTTATTGAAATCTGGAAATTGGACATCTAATCAAAAGATTAAATTATCAAATTGATTTAATGAAAAATCAAAATCATCTAATCTTAAATAACTCTGTTAAAACATTTAAACATGTATTTTAAATTTTCATTTTTATTAACTTACATTTAAAATATGTTCATAGTAAATTTAGCTTACTCCTATAAAAATTCATCCAACAAGAACCACCTTTTTTTATAATTCCATTAATCTTTGGTAATATGTTAGGAGAATGTTTTTTCATAAGTTATAACATTTTTTTCCTTGGAAAAAAAAGCACAATTGTATTATATTATAAGACAATCACATTTTGCATAGGCTTGTGGGGCCTTTCACATATAAAAGTGTCTTAATGATGTATACAAATAAAAAATGATCAACTATTATATGATCGAATTACAATCTTCATACATTGTATTCTAGATATAAGCATATAATTATATGTCAAAAATTCTACAACAAAGCTTTTATAATCTCTCGTTGTGTACTTTGTAGTGTTGTAGATGAACAAAGATGAAAATATTTTCACCTTGGATGAGGTCCTGGGTCATGCTCCAAGATAGTGCCACCATCATATTCCAATAAGTTCCAAATCTCGTCACCTAACTGGAGTCCTTCTTTTGATAATTGGTCAGCATGTGTGTTCCTTTCACAGAACACATGTTTAAAAGATATCTCAATGAACAAGTCTACTATATGAGCTACTTCCTCATAGATTGGCTTCAGAAAGATGTTTTTTGGTGGTCTTCTCAACTCCATCCAATCTACCACCAGCTTTGAATCTCCAAATACCTGAATTTTGTCGTTGCCTTTTGATATAGCTAGCAACAAAACAAATTTGAAAACCATTAACTCTACCATGTTGTTAGTGTTGTGGCCTAACCCTGCAGAAAAACTGATTCTATGAATGTTGGATATGTGAATGACACCTCCTGCTCCACCAGTTGTCGATTGTCCTTATGAGGCTCCATTGAAATATGTCTAGTAGATATTTTTATCAATGTTTTCCACTATGGTCCTTCTACTTGAAAGAGGATCCTCATGTTATGGGAAGGGTTTAAGAATGACTATTCAATTTTATACCACAATAGAAGGAGTTATGTGTTTATCCTAAAAAATGACCAAGTTCCTAACAAGCCAAATAACCCACATAAATAACAGTGGCAGAGCTCTATGGTTGTGAAAATATTGATTCTCAATCCATCTATGGAATGCTTCTCCCACATTCGCTCTTTCCCATACAAACTGAATTCCTTCAATCCTTGACCCCTTTTCCCACATCGAAATGAGATAAGGACAAGTGATAAACAAGTGTTCTTTTGTTTCACTATTACAATTGCATAACGGACATCTCCCAGGTCCAACTTTGAATTTTTTTATGAGTACATCCCAGACTGGTACTTTTTCCATTAAAGCCAACCATGAAAAAAAAAATTGTTTTAAGTGGGCATTTTAATTTCCAGATCTTTGTTTCCCACCAAGGAGGCTCAAGTCTATCTTCTTCTTCTCTTAAGACTTTATAGCCCAATTTAGGGGAGTATTCTCCTCCTTCAGGATTTTGGGACCATATAATCTTATCAAGCATGTTCTGTAATCTGACATGGTTGTTGTGTAGATCAGATATATAGTTGTTCCAAGTATTTGTATGTACTTCCTCCAAGCCCAATTCATTAGCAGAGAGCCAGACCTGTTGATAAGGCGTTGTATTTGCTTCATCTACTACCTGGTGTAGGAAATAATATATGTTTTCCTGAAGATGTTCAACCAAGTCCACGCGTAATCTAAATATACATGTACATCCCACCCATGGGTCTTGACCAATTTTCATTATGTTTCCATCTCCTATACTCCAAACAATCCATTCACCAATAACATGGAAGGCCTGTAGAAAGGCTTTCCACATCACCGACACGTTCCTAGTGGATTTTTGGTTATTTCTGATCCATTCCTCAACTGATAGTGGGTGTATATATTTTTGTTTGAAAACCTGAACCCATAATCATGTACCTTGTATGATCCTCCAAATTCCTTTTGCTGCAAGGGATTTAGCAAATAGAGAATGATGTTTTAGACCCCATCCTCCCAATTCCTTAGGAATGTATACCTTATCTTAGGATACCCAATGAAGGGTATGCTCCTCAGATTGTCCTTTCCATATAAAGTTGTAGCAAATCCTCTAGATCTGATCCATTATACCATTAGGTACATGAGCCATCGATATCCAATACACTGGTAGTGCTTCGAGAATAGCCTTCATCATGATAAGTCTACCAACCTTGGATAACCATTTATTGCACTAGAGATTGATTGTACTCTCTATCTTCCCAACTAGCCATGCCCAAACCCTTTTCAAATAGTCATTGGGTTTTAAAACAAAACCCAAATATTTCAAACCAATCTGAATATCAACTTCAACAAAATCAAACTACTCACCAATCCATTTAGTGGTAATATATATGATCAATATTCATATATGGAACTGAGGATTTTCTGTAATTAATGACCATACCTATAGCATTAACGAACAAAGTGAGCATATTTTTTAGTATGAGGATGTCTCTTCTGGAACCTTTTGAAAAAATCATGATATCATGACGAAGAGCATGTGGGTGATGTGCAAAGAACCTCCAATTTCGATTCCTTTAAAAATACCATTTTGTTTTACTTGGAGAATAATGTTGCTTGGACCTTTCATTACCAAGAGAAAGAGGAGGGGAGCTAGTGGGAAGCCCTGCCTAAGTCCCCTAACTGGTCTAAAAAAACCAGAAGTTTATCCATTAATGAGTATTGTGAAGGAGACAGATTGTACACATGAAAGTGTCCAAATAACAAATTCTAGGGGGAATCCAAGTTACAGAAAAACTAATCTAATATAGGTCCAATTTGTGTGGTCATGTGCCTTTGAGAGGTCCAGTTTGAAGATAACAATCAGTCTATGGATGGTCTTTGTTGTGTGTATAACTTCTTGTGATGTGCCTATGGCATATTGGATCTGCCTTCCCTCCATAAATGCAAATTGTTCATTGGATATGGTAGTTGTAAGAATGCCTTTGATACGTCTAGCAATGACTTTTGCTATCAGTTTGTATATACAATTGCACAAGGAAATTGGCCGATAATCATCAAAGGAGGCAGGCTTATCTGTTTTAGATATGAAAGCTATGAAAGCAGTATTGAAAACCGTTGGGATCCTACCTATAACCCTGGATTCTTCAATGACGACAAGAATATCACCTTCAAAAAAATCCTAGAAAGCTTCAAAAAATTCCATAGGAAACCCATCAAGTTCAGGGCTCTTGTAATTTTGCATTGAGCGAATTGCCTCCATTAGTTCCTCAATAGTGACTCGTTGCATAATAGATTATTTTTTATCCTTGTTGACATATTCTGGGATTAGAGCCACAATACACATCATCTATGTTATGGAAGCATTACCATCTTCTTTGAACAACTGTTTGAAGTGAGAGACCCCAATAGATGCTAAATCTCTTAAACCATAAACCTCTGAACTGCCCACCTTTTCTAGCTACCAAATGGAGTTTGAATGCATTATGTACTTCATATGGTTATGGAAGTATTTAGTATTTCCATCTCCTTTATGTATCCAAATGGCTAGACTCTTTAACCTCCACATGGCTTCCTTCTCTTCGAGAATTTCCCTCTTCTAAGTCTCTACGGCCACTATATCAAGTTTTTTTTTCAGAGATGTGAATCCTTTTGGATTTGATGAGTGGAAGTTGTCCAATAGGTTTTCAATCCTGCAAAGGTCTGCCTCCATAAATTCCCTTCGCTCCGCTTCCCAAGATAATGATTTAACCTTTATCCTTGTTATATTTTTTTGAAAATGTAGACCTGTTGATGGATGAATATTACTATCAAAAGGAATCCATGTATCTCTTACCATTTTATAGTAGTCCTCTACTTCCAACCAGATTGAGCAAAATTTAAAAGGATTGGAAGTTTTTCGCTGCCAGCCACTAACTCCAACATAATAGGAAAGTGATCAGAGATCCTCGCTTCCCCTACCCATTGTTTGATACACACCATTGCTTGTATTATGCCTTCATTAACTAGGAAGCAATCTAATCTCTTTGCCACTGTATCTGAACCATCTCTCATGTTGTGCCAGGTAGGTCTAAGCTTTGTAGGAGAGATGTCATATAGAGAGTGATCATTGAGCCTTCTGATAAAATATTCAGATAGTGAGTTTTTGTGTGAGTAAGGGCCCCATGACTCTACCTCACCAATTGAAAATTTTAAGTCACCTCTGATAATTAGCTTATCACATGTCAGTATCCCGATCTGAAAATTTGTTCCCAATACATGACCCTCTATGTATTTGGACCAAGTAAATTATGACCCTCATAATTTACAACAGTTCATCATAAATATGTCTTTGAAAATTAGATGGATACATTAGGTAATGTAGAAAAAAATGGTTATTTTTGTATTCACACTTGCAAATGGCTATTTATTAAGAAAGATGTTAATGAATGTTTTTCCACAAGAATCTAATTTTATTGTCTTTTTCAAGTAGAAAAAAATATCTCTCTTGTTATTCAAAGTGAATCAAAGAGTACATATTCATCCAAATTATTTACCTTCTCTCAAAAAAAGTAAGAGTCATAAAAAAATTACTAATATACAGTCATTCTATCAAAACGGTCTATCAAAAGACTTCCATCCAAAAAATATCACAACAGATCTATAAAACGCCAACATAATAGTAATTTGAGACTGCACTATACAAAGAGTGCACAGAAACCAAGAAATTGGTAGCATAAAACTGTCCACTTACAACAACAAAACTTCGTATCCAAAAGATGACCACTTTTCAGCAGATAATTCATCTAATTCAGGAAGAAAGCAATATCTTTAAAGGAGAGATCGCCTTCTGCAAATTCTTCAATAAGAAGTAGGCCTCCAGCTTCTCCAAAAGCATATTTGGATAGTCTATTTGCATCTGCATTATGTTCTCTATAAACATGTTCAATAGAGAAACTAGTAAAGGAATCCATAAGCATTATAACCCTCGAACACCATTGATCCAGTAAGAGGACCTGAAGATCAAAAAGTTATTTTTCCCAATTGACAATAACCAAGGAATCCCCAAAGACCTGTAAACAAACAATGGCCACAGATGATACAAATTTGAGTAGGCACCGTAATGCCATTAACTCTGCTTTGGTGTTTGAACCAAGCCCACAATCCATCCTCAATTTGAAAAGATGGTCCTCGTTTATCTGTAGAATTATCCTTGCACCACAAATACCACTTTGAGCGGCACCATCAAAGAAACATGTAGCATACTTTAATGTAGGAGGATTAGAAATATGTATGTCTTACTTCTACTGTAAACAGAAATATATTCTTTATACATGCATAGAATTCTCACACAGCTAGCAGCAATATTCAATTATTTGTCTTCAAAAATATAAAAATTCATGCATTCCAAATGTCTTACTTCTACTGTAAACAGAAACATGTAGCATACTTTAATGTAGGAGGATTAGAAATATGTATGTCTTACTTCTACTGTAAACAAAAATATATTATTTATACATGCATAGAATTCTCACACAGCTAGCAGCAATATTCAATTATTTGTCTTCAAAAATATAAAAATTCATGCATTCCAAATGTCCCAACAAATAAAAACATGAAACATGAAAGTGAAATGGTTTAATATTTTTTGGTATTTATATTTCTTTATAATATAAATAATTAAAAATAATGTATATTTACAGTTTTTTTCTAGATAATTTAAGTGTTTATGTATTGTTATTCTTCAAATTCATATTCAAATCTTTTTTTACTTAAGTATTATTTTTTTCTATTTAAATAAGAATTTCATGCAACTTGTTAATTTGGTATAACCTGAGGAGTTCTGGGATAGTGTGGTATCCTCCTCACCTAGGTTCTATTCCCCTAAGTGACATATTGAGCTCATAATGAAAATATTGTTATAATGGCTGCAAGTCTTGTTTTTTACTTGAGTTTATGCCCTGAAAAATCTAAATTTTATCCTAGATACCATTCTCAAAATGAAGGAAAATACCTAAAGATTGTCCATGAAATAATTGCCTAGAAAAAAATTACACACAACTTAATCCCTAACTAAATATTTAAAATTTGAAAATCCACTTTCCTTACACTCGTGATATTTGCAAATTTTGCAAACACACCAAGACTAATAATAATGTGAGTGTTACAGAACTGTTATTCAACAGCTAGGGTTTCTACGAGATACAAGATGACCTAGGGTTTCAGCACTGCGTTCGGCCTACATGGACCCTCCCCCCCCCCCCCCCCGCTGGATCCCAGAACGGAAGAACGGAGTTTCCTTCTGAACGGGCACTTTTATCGGGTAGTTGCTTCTCAACCGACCTCTTCCAAGTCTGCATCCCCTAACAAATATAAGTTTGTCAGGAAATCAGCAATACCAGATGTTAAGTTTTCTTCCTCTGCTTCGAAATGTAAAGCAGTAACTCTATCTGAAAAAGGCTTAGCGGGTCACTTCACAGGACTATGGTCGTCCCCTCAGGCCATCGAGGTGTGGTTGAATAGGAACTGGAGGCCCTTGATTTAGGGCGAAGTTCAACAAATCTTTTGCGAAAAAGGTTTCTTTGTCTTTCTCTTTGAAAAAAAAGAAGATAGGGACCTGATTTTTGGGAATGGGCCTTACTTCATGGGTCCTAGAGGTATGTACATCAATAAATGGGACCTCTCTTTTGACCCACAAAAATACACCCCCATATTTGTTCTGGTATGGGTTAAGCTCCCGCATCTACCCTTACATTGTTGGAACGATGAAGACCTAAGAGCAATAGGGAACTCCCTGGGGAAGTACATAGATAAATCGGATCCTAGACCCCCCATGTTCTCATGCGCAAGAATTTGCGTTGAAGTAGATTTAGAAAAAGGACTATCGGAAGCCATAAATATTTCCATGGAAGGATGGAACCACTCGAAAACGATGGACTACGAACAAATCCCATTCAAATGTAAAGTCTACCATGAATACGGAAACTTCACAAAGTTATGCCCTAAAAATAAGCAGCAGGAAGCGGAGGAAGGTCAAGGAGGGGAATGGAATGAGGTATCTAGGAAAAAAGGAGTTAAACGAAACCCTAACATTAACCCCCCTCATTCTCCTGGAAAGAAGAGTATGGGTTCAAACAGGTTCCAAGCCCTCTCCAGCGAAGATAATGAGGAAGATCAAGGGCCTCCACATGGAAATATAGACAATAAGGAAGAGGAGCCTCCAATGGAAAGTAAAGACAAGGAAAAAGAAGAGACAGGTGAACCAGTAATATCCACACAGCCACATGGTGAAACAAGAAATGAAATTTCCCTCATCTCGGGGGCCTCGGTTGCCAGAGCAAGGTCCAAGGAAAACATGGAAGATAAATCTGAAAGTAGGGAGGAAGAGGCGGAACCACAAACAAAAAAGGGAAGAAAGCTTAATAGAACATTGAGGGAACATGAAGCAGTTATATAAAAAGCGGTGGGTAAGAAAACCAGCTTACATCAACATATAAGGATAATCTCAAATGGGAAGTTGTTGGCAGGCAGTTAGATGGGTCAGTATTGTAGCACCGCGAGTGCTGCGATACCGCGAAAAACATAAAGTCGAGCACAAATGATGTTATTTTTTGCATTTTTGGGTCAATTGTACCGCAGTATGTGGGTTTTTGGGTCAGTTGGACCATGATAGCTAGATTTTGGGTCATTGCTTGAAGTTTCGGTTAGGAATTTGTTGGTAAGTGGACAAGCAATGTAAAGGTGAAAACCTATAAATAGTCATAGTTGTGTAAGTGTAAAATCATCTCGAATTTATGCATCTTTTGATGGTGTATATGGGATCAAGAGATACTTGCGAGATCTGTATTTTACAGAGATATTGTATCTGGGTTTTTGCGGAGTTAATATGATATGACAGAGCTATTTTGCGGAATTCCTGCGTCTCTTTTGTTCATCTGTGGTAATGCATGTTGCGATATATGAATGATGCTATGCTTTCTTGCTGCAATTAATGCTTTACTGTTATATTTTCCGCGATGATGAATGTTGAATGATGCTATGAATACAAATGATGTCTGGGTTAAATGCATAGATCTATTTCTGGAATGCTGCAATAGGACAAGTGATTGAACCGCAAACATTCTCCTGCATTCAACGGAAACATGGTTCCATCAACTCTCCCTTGAACATCTCGGGTGAGACCTCATCTACTCTGTAGGTGTTGCTGGACGGGGTAAAACCTGTCTGGGCCGGTGCTCAGGGAGATCGCGTTGGTTTGGGTGTCGACAATAAGTGGAACCCCTGTCGACTAGGTTTGAGTCAACAAATGGTTCCATTGACGGGACCTTGCGCAAAGTGAAAGGAGGATATGTTGTGGCATCTGACGCAGCCGGAAAATACATAACTGGTTTGATCAGAAGTTGCAAGATTTTGCTGAAAAAGAAAGTTGAAACTCTCTGCTGATTGTAGATCAGTGGGTGGAAAGATATATTCACGACGGTCCTCATGAATATTTTTTTGCGAGTTCCCAATCATCTTGTATGAGTGGTTGGCGAAGTTGACCTTTCAGAAGAGGAACTTCCAAGGTGGTGAATCGACGACCTGGATCCCAGAGCTGATCCAGGAGTTGCAGGAAGTCGACAACAAGGCATCGTGAGCTATCGAAGTTTGTCTTGACAGCATATTGGAAGGATATATCACTGAATTTGCGGTTGATATGAACAAATCCTATAGTGAAGCTGAAAGGTATTTCTTTCGCGGGCCACGAGGAAGGTTTCTGTTGTCGCTCCAACTGTCCATTAAGATGCTTATTTGCAAGAAGGGTATATTGAAGATGCATCTGGATCAGTAAATAGCCTGGTGGGCGGAGGCCGTGGGTACCGCGATAGCAGGGGGGCAGTACATGGAATGATAAGGGGTGGATGGGTGCAGGTCACGACGAGACTGTGAGCGAAGCCGAGGAAGAGAGTGGTCTTACAAGGGGAGGAGCAAGGTTTCGACAGGAAAAGAGGCAGAGGACAGGAGAAGATCCTGCTGTGATCGAACCGCAAAGCCGCGAAGGAAGACCACATGGAACGAAGCGACCTCACAGTCCAGACAAGGACAACCAGGCTACTCCTAGGATAGAGGCAGGACCAAACCCCACCAGCAACGTGCCCACACCTCCGCTCACTATTTGTCAACCAGTGAGAAACACAACCTCGACACCACCATGTCAACAAAACTAGATTGCTAGTAGCTCAGCGACTAGAGGAAGGAAGCCCGGGATGGCGGGCGAGGATACTAAGTTACCGTTGTTCCATGGAAATGGAACAGATAACCCTGAGCAGTACTGGTTTCTATGTGAAGCAGTATGGACTGTAAAGCAGATTACTGATGATAATGCTAAGAAAGGACGACTAGCGACAACTCTGCGAGGTCGCGCATTAGATTGGTTTATGAAGTTTGTTCTAGTCCCTAAAGGAGCTCCGGAGAAGATGCTAGATGATATCAAGAACAGATTGATTGCAGAATTAAAAAAACCCAAGTCTGAAGCACAGTATATTACAGAACTAAAAGATATTAAGCAGTATCCCAATGAAACGGTGTGGGACTTTGACCAACGATTCAAGACGTTGATGGCAAGGGTTAGTTTTGATATGAGCACTGTTCAACATAAAGAATGGTTCATCACGGCACTGCTTCTGCACATTCGACTACCGCTAATGCAACAGAACATTACAACACCCAGTGAAGCTCTGGAGATTGCAATGCGATTGGAAGCGTTTCCAATTGGTGAAAACGCAGTTGGGATGTCATAGATTCAGACACAGCTGGCTAACTTGACCATACATTTGCAAGATCTTAAGAAGGGCAAGGAACAGCGAGAAGAAGTTTGGTGCATGCGATGTCGAGGAGAAGGACATACTAAGGATAATTGCCCAGACTTCCGCAATTATCTGGTGTCAGGAGCACCGAATCCGTTGAGTGGC
This sequence comes from Larix kaempferi, assembly GCA_027924585.1. Classification (NCBI taxonomy): domain Eukaryota; kingdom Viridiplantae; phylum Streptophyta; class Pinopsida; order Pinales; family Pinaceae; genus Larix; species Larix kaempferi. The sequence continues at coordinate 460,596 of BSBM01000925.1, read as the reverse complement.
GGTGGCATGTCGTGGTGCCGCATCTGTCAGGTATATGGGCACCGCCATGACAAATGTCAATACATGCAGAAAATGGTCACAAAACCCATGAATCTGTATTGTACATTCTGTAAATCTGTAGGACATGAAGACAAAGATTGTTGGGCATATGGGTTGCTTCATGAGAGAATGTACGATGCATTCTATGTGAAGGACGACCAACGTACCGTACAACAACCGCAACCGCAGCCACAGGTAGTCCAGCTGCTACCTCAACCGTAGGTACAGTTTGTACCGCAACAGTAACCACAGCAGTTTATCCCTCAATATGCTCCGATGCAAAGGGCTCCATAGCAACCACAGTACGTTCATCAACTGCAGTATGCACAGCAAGGACAAGGCATGCAAACAAATCCTATGCAGCAACAGTTCAATCAACCGCAATACCAACAGCAGGGCGAATTTCGTGGAGGATTCCAGGGTGGACACGGTGGAGGATTTGGTCGTGGAGGAGGAGGAGGAGGTCATAGGCCTGTTCAGTGCTATCACTGTGCGGTGTGGGGACACTATCAACGAGATTTCCCACTATTGCAGACATAGTGCATGTTTTGCTTTGTTACAGATCACACAGTGGAAAACTGCCCACAATTGATTACATGGTGGCAAGCAAGGAACGTTCCACAATTGTAGAATCAAACTTAGGCACACCAGCCAGTGCAGAATCAAGTGCAACAACCAGTGCAGAACCAAAACCAACGCCCGGACCAGAATACTCATCAGAACGTGAACCAACCAGGGAATCCACCGCCAAACCAGAATCAGGGTGCGAGTGTTGCAACAATTTCTACGGAGCCAAGGCCACAAGATGCAGATGTCGCAGTTATTACTCGGGGAGGTGCAACAATGGGAGAAGATAGCCCGCATCCACTCATTCGGTTAGCAGGACAGAAGAAGGTGTTATTTGACATTGATTCCGAGCGCGATGCATTCTTCCAGGCGTGACGGGCGATGGAAAAGGCTCAAGGTAAGGCCATCGTCTATGACATGCCCCCTATCCTTGATGCCACTTCGGAGGCAGGTCCATCCACATAGTCTAGAACCTTGCAAAAAAAATTTGAGAGTTGTTTATTGTTGGCAAGGGATCCTGCTGCTCTCGCTGAGATCAAGGGATTGTTGCAACGACCATCCAAGGGACGGCAAGAATCCGCGGTAAACTCTTTACAGCGACAGAAGACAGGTAAGGAGATGCGTATGAACATTCAAATTGGAGACTATGATGTTGATTTCGTTATTCTGGATCTTGGTTCGGATGTCAACATCTTAACCAAGCAGGCATGGCAGAAAATGGGGAGCCCCCCATTGAGCTGGTCTCCCGTCCATCTCTAGCTAGCTAATCACGCCAAGTTGACACCAATTGGGAGAGTTCCACGCCTAGTGGTGGACATCGAGGGAATGAATACTTATGCCGACTTCGACGTCATCGAAGTAGTTGAAGGTGGAAGCACCTATCCCGTGTTGCTGGGGATTGGATGGGCTAACGACAGTGGAGCAGTCATCAACTTTAACAGGCGGATGATGACTTTTGAAAACCGCGATCTCAGAGTTATAGCCCCGTTGGATCTGCCTGAATGATGCAGATACATTGAACCAATGAAGGACGAAGATCCCAGCGGATGGGACCATGCATTAAATATTTATGAGGATTATATTCATCCGACTGCCAACGGTGAGCTTGGATGGCGCAGTGACAGCTCTACGTCTTCCAACTCTGACGATGCTTTAGAACATTGGCAGAACTGCTTGCATGAGGTATCGCTCCGCAAATGCGGGTTAATCACGCAGTCGTTATGCCGCGTTGTGACTGAAATGGTTACACTGCCAGTATATGAGGGGATACCTCGCTTGTCTGACTTTCTGGCGGAATTCAAGGAAAGAGTTTCAGAACCACGGCGACTATTGGCATTGGAGGAAGCGCTGAAGGCTGCTCTAGCATGCTGGTGGGCGACACATAAGAAATCAATCGACGGATGGTCGCAATGCAAGAGATTGATGACGGTTCGCTTCGGCGATACCGAGGTTTACCATACAGGGAAATATGATGGTCAGGATAACCCTGGAAGTCAATTGATGGAGTGTTAGACATTGTGGGCATCGCGACGCGAGATGAGTGGGTCCATTCATTTATCCATACTTTGGACGAAATGTTGCGATCATGGTACACTGCAGTTGAATTGCGGGGAGAAATCACTACTTGGTTGGAGTTGACAATTTTTTTTACTCATACATTAATTTTCGCAAATCCCAACCCGAATGTCCATAATGCGTTGCAGCTCATCTGCGATGTGGTTTTGAAGGTTGTTCCAGTGGCATATCCTGCGGATCTGCACACGCACTTCCATATGCAATCCATGATGGAATGTTACAATATCAATGGTGGGCCCGAAGACGGTGATGATACACGGAATGTCAACATTCTGGAATTTGAAGGGAGTCGCAATGTGGTAGCACCTGATGCTCCAAGTGATCCGATCAGCCAGCCCTTGAAGCTCCGTAAGATCAATATTGGGACGAAGACCACTCCCAAGTTCGTGAATGTTGGAGATTATTGGGATGATGAGATGATGGGAAAGGTAACTGACTTGTTGCATGAATTCCAAGACCTCTTTCCTATGAATTTTTCTAATATGAAAGGTATTTTGGGCGATTTAGAGGAGATGAAGATCCTGTTGAAACCAGACGCTATACCAATCAGGAAGCGACCTTACTGGCTGAATCCGTGCCATAAGGAGAGGGTCAAGGTAGAACTTGATTGCATGTTGGATGCTGGTAGTATTGAACCTTTTGAAGAGTCAGAATGGATCAGCCTTTGGTGGTGTAGGAAAAGAAGACTGGCGAGGTGCACATTTGTGTTGATTTGCGGAAGTTGAATGATGCCTGCTTACATGATCCCTTTCCAACCCCGTTTATTGATGAGGTCCTCGAAGGTGTGGGCGGCTAGGAGATGTATTCTTTCACGGACGAGTTCTCAGGCTATCATCAGATCTGCATTGCGAAGGAAGACTGCCACAAGACGACTTTTGTGACAGAATGGGGTTGTTTTCAATACACAGTGATGTCATTTGGGTTGAAGAATGCACCTGCGATATTCTCACGAGTTGTCGTTGCTACGTTCAAGGATTTCATTCAGAAGTTTTTGCAGGTATACATGGATGACTGGACAGTCTATGGTTTGATCCGCAATCATCTAGCAAACCTGCGATTGATGTTAGAGCGTTGTTGACAACATCAGATATCGCTGAACTTGAAGAAGTGCATCTTTTGTGCACCATTTGGCATACTGTTGGGTCAGATTGTGTGCAAGCAAGGATTGTTAGTCGACCCGACAAAGATTGTGCTTATTCTGAGCTTAACACCGCCGACTAATGTTAAGCAGTTGAGAGCGACATTGGGACATACCAGGTATTATCGTAAGTTCATCAGGGGCTATGCGACGATCACCGCCCCTATGGAGAAGTTGTTGAGGAAGGATGCGGTATTCCAATGGAGACCCGAATGTCAAGATAGTTTTGAGATGCTAAAGGCTAAGATGGACTCGACACCAATACTGGTATTTCCAAACAGGAGTAAGGAATTCCATGTTCACGTTGATGCCTCATCAATCGCACTGGGAGTAGTGCTTTCCCAACTAAGAGAGGGGGATCTAGATCACCCCATTGCTTTCGCAAGTCGGAATTTGTCATCAGCAAAAAGAAACTATACCACTACGTAGAGGGAAGGCCTGGCGATGGTTTATGCGCTGCAGAAGTTTCGACATTACTTATTGGGCAGACATTTTAAGATGTTCACAGACCACTTAGCATTGAAATACCTGGTCAATACGCCTGTGTTGGGGGGGAAGATCTGTCGCTGGCTACTTCTTTTTCAGGAATTCGATTTTGAAGTGATTGTGAAGCCAAGACAGCTGAATGCTAGACCTGATCACCTATCACGGATTGAAATAGGAGAGGAGCCAACTAACATTGAATATGGGTTTCCTGATTCGCAAATTTTTAAGGTTGAAGTAGCTGATGGCTACTTTGAAGACATCATTCAGTTTTTGGCAACAGGTACAGCACCTGAAGAGTTCACCACTAGTCAGAAGAAGCAGTTGTTGGTCATGGCTATAGATTTCCAGCTCATTGCAGGCGAGTTATACAAATTGGGCGCAGACGAGATATTGTGACGGTGTTTTTCACCTCATGAGCAAGGGAAGATCTTGTCCGAAGTGCACACAGGAGTGGTTCGGGGGAACTATGGCGGTCGTACGACTGCCAGGAAGGTGCTTCGGCATGGACTCTGGTGGCCCACGCTGCACAATGATGCGATCGATTAAGCGTGGTCCTGCGATGTTTGTCATAGAACCGAGAAGCCATCTAGGAGAGATGAAATGTCGCTGATGAACTGACACTGCAGCCATTTGACAAATGGGTAGTGTATTTTGTGGGACCAATCAACCCACCTGGGAAGCGCACTGGTGCAAGATACATCATCACGGTAACAGACTATTTGATGAGATGGGTGGAGGCTGCACCAGTCATTGATTGTTTCGCGGCCACAACCGCGCAGTTGTTGTTCCACAACATCATCACTCGCTTCGATTGCCCCAAGATATTGCTGAGTGATCAAGGCATCCACTTTCTCAATCGCACCATCAGTGCATTGATGGAGGAACTGCAGATACAGCACAAGAAGAGTACGCTGTATCATCCGCAAGCAAATGGCACAGTGGAAGCTTTCAACAAGATATTGGAGCATGCGTTGACAAAGGTGTGCAATGCGAACCGCGATGACTGGGATCTGAAAATACCAGCAGTCTTGTGGGCGTATCGCACCACGTGTAAAAGGTTGATGGGACAGACACCATTCAAGCTGGTGTATGGGCAAGAAGCAATTATGCCTATGGAGTACATCATTCCGAGTTTGCGCATAACAGCAGCAACAGGTATGGATGCTGCAACGGCATTAGAAGAACGTCTAGCCCAGTTAGTACAATTGGAAGAAGATCGCTTTATTGCAGGATTCCACCAGAGTGTGGAGAAGGATCGCCAGAAGGCTTGGCACGATCGCCACATCAAACACAAATAGTTTCAGCAGGGTGTCTTGGTGTTGTTGTATGACAGCAGGTTTGTGAAACACCTAGAAAAATTGCAGATGCATTGGCTTGGTCCATATCACATCAGTCGCATAACTTCAGGAGGAGTAGTTGAGTTACAGCAATTAGACGGAGCGCTGCTCCCGAAGTTTATCAATGGTAGCAGGTTGAAGCCCTACAGGTCGGGCTTGGAACAGCGCGATGCCAGAGTCGCATCGGGAAAAAAAAAACATGCAGGTTGATTGGTGGTAGGATGGCGCACTGACAGGGACAAGAATGCGCAGGCAGGGAGGCTTCCGCCGCAAGTTAGGAGTGGTCCACGACAGTGGCAGGGTCGCGACTGGGTCAAATCAGCAATAAATGCCAAAAGTTAAAACAGTTAATTAACGACGCTCGTTCGAATGATGAGCATTAATGGTGGATCCGGTTGATCGGCTGACAGGATCGATGGTGGATTTGGGTCATTAATACAGGATTTAGTTATGATTACGAGGGATTCGGTTGGGCGGTATAAAAACAGGCCGAAGTTGGTCAGAAGGCACCATTTGTGACAAGTGAGTTCAGTTGAGGAATTGTGCAAGGTTGATATTGTGTTGCAGAGAGCAGTTGAAGTGTGTTGGGTAAGTTCTTGGATTGAGCGCAGTTGAGCCATTTGTTGGCATTGCAGGAATTGAGCGCGGCATGCCGAGTGAGCCGGAGATGGTGGATATTTCCAGTGAAGCTGGGTCACCTCTCACCCCTGCTCCGATTGAGGAAGAGATCAATTTAGTGGACGAAGTTGCTAACATGCCGGTGGGATCGTATTATGTGGTCCAACAGAAGAGAGGAGGGACGTAGCTTAGCTCCGACCGGCCTGAGAAGCGGCACACTCATTCTACTGCCCAAGTGCCGGAAAGCGTCCCTACGGAGAGCCCATCGAGCTTGGGAGTGGTGGAATCCGCAGTTCATGCAGGCATTTTTTCCGTGGATATCCCAGGCTACCAACCACCATGTCAAGCTGGGGTGCAGCCGAGGAAGGTCACAAAGAACCAGCGGTATCAAATACGGATGCTGGCCATCCCACTTGGCATGAGTTGTACCACCGATATCGTACCAGCATTGATGCAGCTGCAGTATGATGATCATGACTTGCTGGTGCTGGAAGACGTTATGACGGAGCCGTTTCTGCCACTAGAAACAGGGCAAACTGGACCAACACCACGCATTCCACATGAGTGGGTGTGTGGTCTGGCGAAGTCTGGGTTGTTGGGATTGATTTACATGCCACATTTCGGGCGGTTGACGGAAGCCAATGCCTGCGTCAAATAGTTGTTCGCTTGTTTTCACGGTGGGGTGTTATGGTTGGACAGGAAGGTCACAGTAATGGTGGACCTGATTTCTGAGATCACAGGCTTGCCAAAGGATGGGGTCGACCCGTTGCAATACTTTCAAGGGAAGAACAACGATAAAAAGCTCGCGTCAACACTGAGCATCCATCTACCCAGGATGTGATCGACAGTCAAGCGGTGGCTATGACAGTAAAGGAGCAGGTGATGACCGTCGAGCAACAGTACGAGGATTTCAGGGTAAAGACCACAGAGTACACCATGTCCTGCTGACATGGCTCAAGGGTGAGCCACAAGATTGTGTTGGGGGCCTATTGGCAGGCAGTTAGATGGGTCAGTATCGCAGCACCGCGAGTGCTGCGATACTGCGAAAGGAGAAATGTCGAGCACAAATGATGTTGTTTTTTGCATTTTTGGGTCAGTTGTACCGTGGTATGCGGGTTTTTGGGTCAATTGGACCATGATAGCTAGATTTTGGGTCATTGCTTGACGTGTCGGTTAGGAAGTTGTTAGTAAGTGGACAAGCAATGTAAAGGCGAAATCCTATAAATAGTCATAGATGTGTAAGTGTAAAATCATCTCGGATTTATGCGCCTTTTGATGGTGTATCTGATATCAAGAGATACTTACGAGATCTGTATTTTGCAGAGATATTGTATCTGGGTTTTTGCGGAGTTAATATGATATGATAGAGCTATTTTGAGGAATTCTTGTGTCTCTTTTGTTCATCTGTGGTAATGCATGTTGTGATATACGAATGATGCTATGCTTTCTTGCTGCAATTAATGCTTTACTGTTATATTTTCCGCGATGATGAATGTTGAATGATGCTATGAATACAAATGATGTCTGGGTTAAATGCATAGATCTATTTCTGGAATGTTGCAATAAGACAAGTAATTGAGCCACAAACATCCTCCTGCATTCGGCGGAAATATGGTTCCGTCAACTCTCCCTTGAACATCTCGGGTGAGACCTCATCTGCTCTGCAGGTGTTGCTGGACAGGGTAAAACCTGTCTGGGTCAGTGCTTAGGGAGATTGCGGTGGTTTGGGTGTCGACAGTAAGTGGAACCCTTGTCGACTGGGTTTGAGTCAACAGAAGCAGATACTAGGAGCAATAGAGGAAAAGAGAGACAAGGTCTCAACCCATATACAAAATAAATAATGAAAGTAGTCTCTTAGAATTGCAGAGGATTAGGGAGCAAGCAAAAAAGCGAAGCAGTAAGAAGAATCTAGAAAATGGAAAATAATACAATCTTCTTGATCCAGGAGGCCAAAATGCAAGAAGAGGACAGCATTGGGATAATGAAGAAATCTTGGAAAATGGTGAAGGGAAAGTCATTAGTGAAATAGGGGCTTCTGGTGGTCTCGTCACCTGGTGGAACAAAGGTAACTATAGATGTGATTCTTATATAGTCAGCAAACATTGGATTTTTGTTGAATTAGAGGATTTATCCAATAATGAGAAATTCTGGTTGGGAAATGTTTACGGTACTACAATATTAGGATAGAAAGAAACTTTATGGACTTCTTTAATGTCACAGCGATAAGGAAGGGGAAACCTTCCTTGTATCCTAGTAGGGGATTTCAATGTAACTATTGTTGCCGATGAGAGAAGAGGAGGATAAAAAATAAGAGATCCTTATGGGGAAAGAATGGAAGATCTGCAATTATCCTGGAACTTAAGAGATATAAATCCAAAACATGGGAAATTAACGTGAAACAAAAAAAGAGTTTCCCAAGGCACATTGTCGCAAGGATCAACAGATTCTTGGTAAGTTCCACCTTTCTATCTAAGCCCGTCATTCCAAAATCCAAAATATTGTCAAGAACAACTTCATACCATAGGCCCATCTCTCTATTCTTTTCATTAGTTGGGAAACTTGGCCCCTTGCCTTTCATATTCAACCCTAGATGGTTAGAAAGTGAAGGATGCATGGATGCAATTAAAGACTCGCGGAGACAATATGTTATGAGATCCCCTGGATACATTTGGGAGACAAAGTTGAAATGTGCCAAAAAGGTCTTAAAAAATTTGGTAAAGGAGAACTATACATATCTGGGAGAAGAGTTAAAGGATGTCCAATCCGAATTAGAGGAACTACAAATGAAAATGGAGAAAGCCCCAATCAGAGAAGAAATCTTGATAAAAGAAAAGGAACTAGATAGAAAGATACATGATCTCGCCAGGAAAAAAGAGGAGGAGTGGTGAATGCGTTCAAGGAGTTTCTGGTTACAGGGAGGCGACATAAATAAAATAAAAAATTCCATACTCAGTGCAAAGAAAGGAAAAGGAAAAACATAATTTTGGAATTGAACAAAGGAAATGGAGAGAAAATAGATTATCAACAGGAAATTAAACAAGAAATTAAAAAAAAAATGAGAAAGAAGAAGAAGTGAGCAGAGAGGAGTTGGAACAAATGAGATCCGATATCCCACATCTCATCTGTGAAGAAAATAACAAGGCCCTCCTCGAACCGATCTTTGAGGAGTAAGCTAGAAGAGTTGTCTAGTCCCTACATCATGATAAGGCCCCTGGGCCTGATTGGTTCTCCATTCATTTTTACAGGAGGTGTTGGTCCTTCATCAATAAGGATTTAATTAGAATGCTAAATTGGACAAGAAGGAGAGATCGTATAGGAGGAGCAACAAACTCCTCCTTTATTTCCCTTATTCCTAAGGAGAAGAACCCCACATCTATATGGAGATTCCGACCAATCTCCCTTTGCAACTCCTCTTACAAGATCTTAACCAAGACCATAGCAAATAGAGTCAAAGGATATATTCCCAACTTAATTTCTGCAAATCAAGGTGGCTTCATCTCAGGGAGACAAATCTATGACAACATCCTTTTGGTTCAAGAGGCGATACACTCAAGCCAAAAGAAAAAAGAATCAGGTATAGCTATCAAGATAGATTTGGAAAATGCTTTCGATAGAGTCAGGCATGAATATATATATATATAGTTCTAGAAAGGTTTGGGTTCTCAGTCGAGTTTATTAAATGGATCAAGTCTTGTATCAGAACCCCCTGGATTTCCCCCTTAGTCAACAAAAGACCTAATTCCTTATTATGCCTCACCAAAGGTCTTTGGAAAGGATGCCCTCTATCCTCGTTTCTTTACATTCTTATGCCAGAATTTCTAGGTAGGAAACTCTACAGCTCGATCTCTGATGGCTCTATTCCTGGGTTACTCCTTGCAAGGGGATTTCAGTTGATAAACCATGCACAATTCACCGATGATACCATCTTAATGGGAAGCGCCTCAATACAAATTTCCAGTAGATTCAAGACCATTCTGGACCTCTACCTAAGAGCTTCAGGAGGTAAAATAAATAGCGGCAAGAGCAACATATATGGATGGAATTGTAATCCCATAGTTATAAGAAATCTAGCAGCAGTTCTTGATTTCAAGATTTGTGTGGATTGGTCCTCCTTTAAGTATCTGGGAATCCCTATCACTCTTAAAAAATCCACCTCCTCTTCATGGAATCCCATCATTTAGAAAATAAAAAACAAAATTCAGTCTTTGGGAATGGGTTGGTTAAATTTAGCATGCAAGGTCACTATGAAGTAAGGCAGCCATGTCCTCTTATCCAGTCTTCACTGGGGCTATTTTTTATGGCCCCAAAAAATGTTATGAATAGTATCAGCATAGAAATTAGAAAATTCCTATGGTAAGGAGGGAAAACACAAAGTAAAAAATTCCACCCGGTAAACTAGAGAACTGTAAAGGAAAACAGGAAGAAAGTTGGATTGGGAATAAGGGAACCAATTCAAATGAAAAAAGCTCTGGGATCCAAGCTAGCATGGAGGTTAATATAAGGGGAAAAAAATGGTGGAAGGAAGCACTTAGAAAAAAGTAAACGAAAATATCATGCCTAAGATGTCTAGATAATTAGCTGGAAGGGAAAGGCACTAATACATGGGATCTTATAAAAACCTCTGCGGGTCTAATTAAAGACAAACTTTATTGGATACTAGAAAACGGGAAGAGAATAAAAATTTGGACGGACAACATAATGGGCTCTCCTCCTATGAGCACAATCACAGCACTATCCGAAATTAGAGATTGGATGCAAAATGAGGGTTCTCATAACCTAAAGGATATCTCAATATGGGGGAACACAAGGGCTTGGAAAGGTTGGTGTTGACCCAAAAATCTGTTTGGGCTCAACATGTTGTTTCATAGCTAAAAATATTCTTGAGGAGGTTGCTTTAAGTAACCCTGCATACTTCATTTCAGTCAAAGAGGTGGTAGGAGTTGGTTCATTCAACTCTTGCTCCCAGTGGTTCACTTTCAGGATGTCACTAAAGTTCAAAAGTGACCTTTCAGTTTATTAAAGAGTATCAGTGGTTCAGAATAAATGAGTAAGGGAAGGTTCATAATTACATGTTGGGACAGTAAGGAGTATTAGTGAGCAGTTGTTGAGTCACTAATTCAGTGTTAAAGACAATTACAGTGGTTGGATTCCATATTGGTCAAGTCCCTTACAATGAATTTAGGGTGGTAAAGCTAAAAGGTTTTCATATTTAATTATTCTCAAGCATACTATCACCTTTTGGGACATATTCAAAGCAGCCATCAGGGCCACAGTGTTTGACTAAGCCTCTTTGGTATTCAGTTAAGTGGAAATTGGCCTCATCTGGCTTGTTCTGGACACCCTTCTTTCGAGGATTTTGAAAGGATACTATAAGGTTATTCTTGAGTTCTATAACACTCCCATTTCATCAATCTATATTTCTAGGATAATCATGTCATATTTCAAGAAATATGAGCGCAGTTTGCAAAAATTTCAGCGTTGGCTCCTTTCATTGGTCACTTAGCGGGGCCAACTAAAGCCATGTCTTCCGAGGGTTATACGAATTTTCCTACTCACATTCTGGGAAATTATATGGTTGTCTTATATATTTATGGATAAGCTTTACAACGAGCCATCATTTTCTCGATTCCGACACCATATGGACACATAGGGTATCCAAAACTTCAGGACAAAAATGGGTTAAATATGGCAAATGATTTGGGCACAAATTATAAAATATACATATATGTATTTTGTAATTATTAAAATTAGTGAAATTTTTGGTAAAATAAAATATTTGGAGGTGGGGAGATTTGAACTTGAGACCTCCCACCCAACAAGTGTCTTAAATGACTCCACTAACCAATATCCCCAAGCCTCAAGTTTTGAATGGAAAGGAAGTCACTCGATTTTAATGATGTGGTGCATATATCAAATCAATGAGGGAGTGCCACGCACCCGTACCATGCAAATTCAATTTGGCTGGAGGGGGGATTTATCCTTACTCCTTTCTTCCCCAATTCATTTGCGATTTAACCAAGGAGGGGAATGTTTCTCTGGTCCTCTGGTTCGTGGTTTCAATAGGAGGCGAGCAAAGAGTGAATCCACACCGAGATTGAACAGGTACCAAGCCAAAACCCCTGTCAATTACTGAGTTTGAATCTGAAATGGATGTGGACTCCCCCATGAATAATAAATCCATTAGTGTTTTCCACCAGATTTCTTTGCAATTTGAGACTTGGTTATAAGGATGTTGGCTATGGTAGTTCAAAGTAATGGTTTTTGAATCTGCAATTTTGTCATGAATTCTGTTGATAGTTGGATTTGTTTTCTTTGGGAAGTAAAGAGGGATGGGTTTGGAACCCTTGATCCCCTGCTACTTCCTCCAAGTTCCAATTCAATACCAAATCCAAGCCATGGCTCTCCATAACCCTCAAATTTCCATTAATTTCAAATTGTAACCCCTTTGGCCATTTGTAAATTTCAGTGTAAGTTTTCCAAAGAACCGCATCTACAAGAGAACTTGGTTCGAATCAAGTCAACATCAGGGGGTATCTATACCATAAGAACTTGGAACCCCCGTTTTGATTCCAAAATTCTTGTTTACAGAACCAGAACCTGATATCTGGGCATTTTTGTGAAAACGCAGGCTCCCCCCGAGGGTCGTTTTGCCTGGGTTTGGGCCTGATTTCATTTATGCTAGTTATTGAAATGTTACAGGAGTTCATAGAATAGAATGGTTGTAGGTATCTGCACACTAAATGTTTGACAAAATCCCTCAACCAAGGTTTTCCACTAAGTGTTTGACAAAATCCTTCAACCAAGTAATTGTCCACCAAATGCTTGCCTTAGCCAAAATTGCTCTATCTCCCTTGATTTTTGTGTGTCTAGATTTGGAGAAGATACTTGGTTTCTCATTCATTTTTTGGTCAAAGGAGATCTTTCTAGACATTGGGAATGGGCTTGGGACCTTCCTTGATGTAGATATGTAGTTTAAATCTGAAATTTGTCTCTCAATATCCCATATACTGGTAGAATTGGACTTAAAAGATGATTTGGTAGAAGACATTGAGCTAATAGTGGGGAATAAGTCCTTTGTTCATAACTTGGATTACCTTGGTCTTCCATTTTCATGCGTATATTATCATACCTATGGGCACCTAATTAGTGATTGTATGCTCAAGCTTCATAATAAGAAGTGGATGAAGAGAAATTGTGATGAAATTGGTCAAATGTCCAAGTTTGAGGTTGTATATTCGAAGGGAGAGGATAGAAAAGTCATTAGGAGCAATGGGGATAAGTTGAAGGATCTAAGGAAGGGATTTATGTTGAAATGGTATTACGAGATGAGAAACAAATAAGGGGAAGGATTTGAATGCTATCCTTGGGGACTATCCCTTAGAAACTATCCAATCATTAGAGGGATTGAAAAATATGCACTTGGTCATGCAGGTAGGAGAGCCATTAAACTTGAATTATATGCTTATCTTGACATATACAAACTCAAGTAAGTTGGTTTGTAGTCTTTTCCATTCAATGTCTGTTGGAAAACTTTAACTTATTTCATTTCAAGAAGAGAGGGATTTTAAAGATAATTACAAGGGATTTTATTTTGTAAATACAATACATGCGGTATCTTCTATGGATGATAGGGATTTGAAGGGAAGGGGTCCTATCACAATGGTTAAGAATTTGTCATTGGCTAGGTATGGAGATGTTTCCAAAAGTAATGAGTATGAGTTGAAGGAAATAAAGAAGGGAAGTAGCGATGATTTTGTTTTTTTCCTCGGAATTTTTCCTCGGAAAAAATCATAATTTTATTATCAGAAGATACAAAATTACATTCTGCAGATATATGGAGAGCGTGAACTGCTCCATACATTGTCACATATAGGTGTATACAGAAAAAGAGCTCAGGAACAAACCCTCATTGCCCAGAAAAAGAAAACAGAAAACTTCCGTCAAGATGACTAACCACAAACTCCAGAGAATGGGTGCCCCACACACGTCAGCCTCCAAGAACCCTAGGCATCAGGATCCTCAGCAAAACCGCAACGTCTATGCCTCCACCGAAAGAAAGAATCCGTCAAAGCCAAACCCACATCAGGGGAAGCAGCAGCGCCCAGCAAACCCCAGATGAAAACGCAGCCAGCCAAGATCCCAAAACAAAGCCAGGAGCAGACCGCCATAGCACGCCGAGATTCCCAGATGCCAAAAAGACTTAGACGCCTCCACCGAAAGCACCCACCAGCCTTCACAAACCCTAAGCAGCAGTAACCTCAGCAAAAACAGCTCTACCTGTGACCAACAACAGCTCAGAACCTTTGCAGCAAGCCTGCAACACAAAATGAAGATCCGCCAATGCCGAAACCCTCATCAAAGGAAGCAGGAGATCCATGTCTGTGGACAGAGAAGCAGAAACCGAAGACCTCCCAAGCCAGCCAAAACAGCCCGCATACAACCCCCAATGAGGAAGCAAAAGACAGACCCTGCGTCGATCCTGGAGCAGACCGCCCAAGCAACTGCCGAGAGTCCCTATCCCATCGATAATATGCCATCAAACAATCTTAAAAAAAACACCACAAAACCGGCTTAAAAGAACACTCATAAGCCTGCAAGCAAACGGCAGACTGGCGGGAGTAGGCACCATAGCTGACGCAGACCTCTAAACGCCGCAATCGGCCAACCACCAGCAAACTCAAAACCCTGCGCAGGCCTCAAAAGTAAAGACTTGCCTTCGCATGGGGTGAGACTGTCTCAAAGTGTACTGCCAACGGAGCAGCAATAATAGCCTCTGCAGCCGGAACAGGAAGCCTCGCCACCACGGGTATGCAGGCCAAAACCTCGCGCTGCCATGGGCTGCACCTCATCAGAGAACCGCCACCGTCATCAAACGCAAAGGGCACCATCCCCATCTCCAACACCATCACAAGGTGAACAGTGGGAGCGACTAGGGTTGAAACCCTAGCCGCCTGAACAAGATTCTATAGCGACTCTCAAAACTCGAGCTCTCAATTCCTCCAGTCGAGATTTCAATTGTATTATTTCAGGTGCGATAATTTTGTTTATGTTGAAGAAGGTATAGATAAAGCGAAGTTCAAGCATATTGTTGAAAATATTTCTCCCTTGAATGATGTCACACCATTGATAGATTCAATACTACATTTGGACAAGTTCGAAAGGTAACCATATACCGTCCAATCTAGTTTAGTATTCTTCTAGGAAAATGATGAAGTCTAGGGGAAGTAATGCTAGTAAGGAATATAGGAATTGAACTCGAGTTTTTCTTTAGTTTTGTGCAAGGAATTGCAATTAAAGGGGTGTGGATACACCAACAGGAGTGGGTAGTGTGTTTAGAAACTTATGAAGGAGGGTTTGTGCTCAGGTGTGGTATCAATGGGAAGAGTAAATGATAAGGGGATGGCAAAGCAAGTGATTGAAGGGGATCTGTTGATGGAATATGGTACACTATTGGCATAGAAAAACAATATGTATATGATTGTGGAAGCAAGGGAGTTGAAAAAATTAGATCCAACTACAGTCGTAGTTTTTGTGCAACCTAGTAAGTTATCCCCTAAGTTAACTCCTTTACATACTATTGAATTTATTTTGTGAATTTTTCTTTAGATGGATGGTTGCCTTTTTCTATTTATAAATACAGTGACATGTTGAAGTCTTGGGATGGGAAATTTGGGTCTTAATGGTGGGTCCTTTGGGATTCTAATTGAATTTTTTCATGGGTTTATTCTTGGAAGGGGAATATTATTCCCATTTTGTTGTGAGAGAGGGTTTCAATGGGACTATAAGTTCTAGAATTGCTTCCAATAATAGAGAGAAGTATGTTGGGAATGATCCCTTCAAATGTCCGCTTTGATCTAGAAAGTGATTAAAAGTGAAATTTGATGGAGGAGTGGCAGGAGTGATTAGTAAGGATGTTAGGAATGAATCTATATGTAGGGGAAAATTTTTACATATATCCCTAGCAAAAAATAAGTTCATTATGGAACTGATTGAAGGGAAACAAAAAAACTTGAAGGGGGCCCTTAGATCAAGGCATGACCCAAAGAAGATGCCCTAATTTTGTCTTTAAACTTTAGTGGCTATGGAAATCCTCTAAGAAATTTGCCTTGGTTATAGTTGTGTAACTCCATAACCCTAATATTATTCCAATATAAGAAACAATAGGATATTGGTAGAAGTTTAATGATGATCTTTTAAAGTCATGGAAGGAGGAAGATTTTGTAGGTTCGGACTTTATAGGTCGTTTAGGGGATTTGTTGACTGGACAGGGGAAACAATCACTCTAATTGACACATTATATGGTTTTAAGCATAGGGATTGGAGTAGTTATCTATTCTCTAGACCTTGGGAAATCTTTCAAAGACAGTGTATATGGGCCATATGAGGAGTGGATTCCTTTTTGAGGGGGTTTGTTAGACCAATAGTTTGAAATTTTGATAGGTTGATTATAGGAAGGAATTTACCTCACCAAAAAAAACTGAAATTTTGGGGAACTCGATTAGGGGGGACCCCTTAGCATACTATATTTACAAAATTTTGAAGTTGTTGGACTAGTGGATTTGAAGCCTCTAAAGCTCTCTCCAACCTAGAGGAATCTAAGGACAAGGAAATAGTAAATTTCAAAAAGACTTTAGAGATTCTTAGTGTTTGAATCAGTCTTGAATGACCCTAAAAGAATTAGTTCATGGGTAAATGTGCAAGGAATTTTGATCACCTTCCCATTCTTCTTCAAATAGGGAGGAAGGACAGAAAGCCTCATATCCCTTTTAAATTCATTGCCCAGGGTTAAAATATGAAAGGATTATAAACCTTGTAAACTCTATATGGGTAAAGATTTAATCCCTATTCAAGGGATTCAACTAGTCTTCAGTTAGATGCTAATATTAAAAAAGTTAAATTTATTGTAGCAAAATAAGCTTATGACAAGAGAATTAGGGATAAGTGGGCTCTAATTTCAGTTAAGAAGGAAATAGTTGAGATCTATTCTCATGATTATGTTATAAGTTTCAATGATACTGATAGGCTCAACTCAATGAACCTAGAAAATACTAAAGGGAAATTATTAGAAGAAAGGGAAGCCTAGTGGAGACTAAAGAGTGGGGCTCTTTGGTTAGCCAATGGAATAAAATTACTAAGGACTTACCAATTATAGGAAAAATATCAATATTATCCAAGAAATTCAAAATATTGATTGGAGTCAGGCTAAGTCCTTCAAACAGATAGTTAATATGGTGATTTCTCATTTTAAGGGTTTATATAAAGAGCCAAATAGAATAATTATTACTAAAATGGTTAATACTACCTCCTTTTTCCACATTTTGTCAGTAATTTTGGTAGAGGAAGTGTCTAAGGAATAATTAAAATATATATTGGCCTATTTTTAGAGGGACAAGAACCCTAGGCTTGATTGGTGGACGATGGAGGTCTTTATAGGGTTGTATTATATTTTGGAAGTGGAGTTGTTAAGGGTTGTTGAAGATACTAGAAGACAAGAAAAGTGTTGGAAGCTTTTAACTCTACTTTTCTTTCATTAATCCATGAGAAGTATATTCTTGAATCATTTGATTATTTAAAGCCTATTTCCTTATGTAAATGCATCTAAGATCATAATAAAAGTTATTGGTGTCACGATGAAGAAGATATTCTCAAAGCACATATCAAAAGAATAATTTAGTTTCTTGCATGGTAGACAACTCATGAAGCTATAGAGGTATCCCATGCACACCATAAAAAAATAAGGGAATAAATGCAATGGTTATGAAGCTAGCTTTATCTAAGGCATATGATAATTCTTCTTGGCTATATGTAAGAGTACTCCTACTTCATATAGGGTTATGCATTCAAATGGTTAATTGGATCTTATAGTGTGTGTCTTTAGTCATTTTTGTTGTTTTAATTAATTGTTCTACTTTGGGTTTTTTAAACCCTATAGATTTCTAAGCCAAGGATGTCCTTTAGCCCCTATTCTCTTATTAATAATTGATGAAGGTCTAAGCAAGTCAATTTAGATGAAAAAAGAATAGGTACATTGAATGCAATTAAATAAGGGAGGTCTTTCTTTTTTACTCAAATGTTGTTTGTGGATGATGTACTATTATTTTGCGATGGCTCTAAAAGAGAGATGAATAATCTAAAGAAAACCTTGATTTATATTTTACAACTCCAGTTATTGAAAACTATATACAAAAATATTTCATTGTCTTTGATGGGGCGGAAAAGGAAAATGTGAGAAGATTTTGAAACTTTTCCTTTTTCAACTTTCAAACTTCTAGGTAGAGTTGAAGTACTTGGGTTTTGATATGAAACCAAAATACTATATAAACTAGAAAGATTGAAAGTGGTCGATTTAAAAGATAGAACAAAGGACTAAGCAATGGTGCAATAATTGGATTTCCCTAAGAGGTAGATTAACTTTGGTAAAGTCGTTGTGGAATCAATTTCAATTTACTATTATATTATGGCTTTCATTCTTAGATGGATTCTAGAATTTATTTGGAAGAGATGCTTTAAGTTCCTTGGACTAGCAAACGAGATAAAGAAGGTATCCCTTTTATAAAATGGTAGGCCTTTGGACAAACCTAAGGATGAAGGTGGACAAGGATTATAAAAATTCATCTCCATGGTAAGTTCATGCCAACAAAAATATTATGGAGGATTATTTCGAAACAAGGTTTGTAAAGTCAAGTGATAATTCAAACAATATATTGAACCCCTCTACTTGGAAGAATGGATAAGGAAAGCAACCAAAACCTTCAAAAATGGGTATATAGTCTTGAAGGATTTGGTGTTGGCTTTCCCTTTGGTTGACAACTGGCTTGTTTGGAAAGTAGGAAAGGGGAAAATGCTAGAATTAGGCTAGATCCTTTGCTTATAAGTGGATTTTTTTTTATACTTCCACAAGCTTTATTTAGATCATTATAAAACCAAGGTACATTGGATCAAGCATCAAGGCCACTTCTTAACCATTTCTACATGGCATAAAGGCAAGAAAAATGGTGAGAATATAGGCCTTATAGACCATGAAAGGGATGTGGAAGGCATATGTGGTTCGGATTAATAAATTCCATAATAGATTAAATAATGAGGAGGATGTCCTTGTCTGGTCTAGGAACCCTATTATGGGGGAATGTCCTCCTAAGACATGTTATAAGTTTTTTTGTAAAGTATCAAATAGGAAGAGAAGGCTTGGGTGTAACATACCTAGCAACCTTTGTCCTCTATTGAGGCCATAGGGTACTCCATAACCACACTAAATTCTTCACTATGATGCCATGACAACCTCTAGGCTTTAATAATAATTAACTTACAGATTGTATGCATGCCAATACAGTGTTATGCAAGCATAATTTAAGAATGCATTCAATTAGGAACTCATAAATAATAATTGCATAGTAGTACATGCACTCAAAAATGAGTAAATTAATCCATAATGGAAATGGTGATAGATAATAATTATACATAATTAAAATCAAATCATGTACACTTATCTCTGAAAAGTCTTCACCAATTGATTACATAAGAACACTTTCCAGCCAACCCTAGGCTCTTTATTATACAATTACTCTCCATGATAGGTGCCACCCCCAAATTAAAGCCATGAATCCACCAAGGATAAATTCCTATGACTAGACACACACTAGGGTAATTTTTAGGGGCGAAATTTCACCAATTGGCTATTTTTTGGGGGTTTTTTCAAAAAATAAATTCGCTATTTTGCAATTTTTAGTCTCTAATATCCCTATATTTACATAAAATATGTTTTTTTATCATAACATTCGCCAAAATTTACACATTTTAGTAGTAAATTGTATGTTTCATATTTAATATTCGCCTACCTATCTATATACCTGTTTTTTTTCAATCCAAAATAATCACTTAGGATACTATACTTAAGTATAATATTAGAATCCTTAAAAACTACCCTGACACACACACATCACTCCTTCAAAATGGCATGGTTGTAAATATTCGTAATTTATTGGGTGTAAAAGCTATGTCAATGCAAGCTCAAGTTAACAAGATGAAATATGGTCATATTTATTGTAGTGCAACCTCCTATCAGAAAGCTCCAAGGAAGAATGTACATGAATAATGAATGGAAAACATAACATTTGCATGTTTAGAATCATCAACTATATATGCATACTTAAGAGAAACCATGTGCATTCACAGGAAGTGCATGTATCTCACATTGGAAACTAATCCCAAAGTCATATAATCATCATAAAGCAATGGTTAAGGAACTATAGGATAGCAATAAAATATTATTCTTTCATATTTCCTTTCCCTAATAAAATAATAAGGTTTAAGGATCTAAGGTTAAGAACTTAGGATCGATTAAGGGACCCCCCTGTCTGTCTCCTCTTGTGGATTCATGGCTCCCCATTTGTTGTCCTTCTTTTTCTGCAACTTGTGATGCATGTTTATATTATCATTCAATTTACAATTACAAATTGCATATGTTTGGCTTATACCCATTTCATCGCATACATATACATTGATTATCTAGGTATTACACACCCCTCCCCCTTAGATTTGCACTGTCCTTGATGCAACAAGAAAAATATGTACAATATCAAAAACTTAAACATCAAAATTTCAAAACAAATGTAGGTACATTTACTACATGGCTTCTTCTAGCTCTAGTGTTGCTTCTTTAGGGTCTTAGTGGGTCCGTTGGATCTTTACCTGCCCTATGACTCTATTATTGAGTACAATGACCTTCTTTTCTAGGATGCACACTAGTGGTACCTAAAAGTCGCCTTCATGTTCCACCTGGATCAAAGCCCAATCAATGACATGGTGAGGATCAAGTACATATTTTTTTAACAAAGATACATGAAACACATTATGAGCATTTATACTAGTTGAAAATGCAAGACCATATGCAACATGCCCTATTTTATCCAGTCTCTCAAAGGGTCCACATTATCTAGCTACTAACTTAGTGCAGCTTCCCTACTTCAAAGAAATTTTCTTTGGTTTCACTTTCAGAAATACGTTCTCTCCAACTATGCCTTTACTACATAACACGTTGCATGGCATGTGCTACCTTTAAATTTGTCTTAATCTTAATCATCTTCTCCTCCATATCCTTAAGCAACTCTAATACAAGCATCACTCTGTCAACTGGATTATCCCAAATTACTGGGATATTGCACTTTCTACCATACAAAACTTCAAATCAACTCATCTTTTAAGAAGCATGATGTCCATTATTGTATGCAAATTCCACTAAGTATAAATATTCCTCCCACTTAGACGGCGTCTCCATTACATACGTTCTTAATATATCCTCAATCACTGGATTAACTCTTTTTGTTTGCCCATCTATCAATAGATGATATCTTGTACCGAAATTTATATTTGTACCGAAATTTATATTTGTACCAAAATTTTTAAACAATCCCTTCCAAAAATTTGAATTGAACTAAGGATCTCTTTCTTGAACAATTGATTTAGGTATTGCAAGTAATCTAACAGCTTATTTCATGTAAATTTCTACTATGTTTGTTTCCTCTCGAATAGAACTTATTGAATGTGTCATTTTCCTCTTGAATTTATCCAGGTTTTGCACTAATTGATTGTTCAATTATTTTCTCTCCCTTGAGCTCTCAACGTTATCTCATTATTTTCTCTATAGCTCTGCACTTCCATCTTTAGGATCCTCATTCTTTCTACCAACTCCTCAATCCTTTATTGTGTCCACTAGACTCACTCTCTTTAGTTTCTACACTGATGTTCAAGCCTCTAACTTCTTCCTCGCGACTGTAAATATTTTTCCCCTCTTCCATGTTCCTTCTTCAAAGAATCCTTGATCTCTTAACTATATTTGACGCAATAATGTATTTGGAAGGTGTTCATACAATTCAATTTGTTAAATAAACTTAATTTCCAAATTTTGTGAAGAAAATTCTTTGATATGCGTGTTATGGAAACTACTCATTTTTGTCAAAACAATGTTACAAACCTTTTTCTTTCTCAATTTAGAAAAAGATACAAAATACTTCTCTATCATCTTAGACATCATATTTATGTCCTTCTGAATAGGATTTCAATGACTATATCTACACTAAATTTTGAGTTATGGGTTAAAAGTTATAATTCTAATAAAACACCAATTCTACCAATTCTTGCATTTTTCTCATTGGTGCAACCAAGCTCATAGACCAACTTCCACTACCCATTGAATAAAATCCAAAAAGAACCAAGAAAACTTTTACATTGGACATAGGTAGTACATTTCGTTAGAAATACATAATAACAACCTTCATCTTAATGATCCGACACTCCAATCAATTTCTACAAAATTTTGGAGTTGTCCACTTTTCATGCTTTTTGAACTTGTCCCAGACTTGGATTTTTTTGGCTAAAATGACTCTCTCTTAAACTAAGCAAAATAGTACAATTTTCAATTGAGAAAATTCATCTAAATTATTAAAAAGATCAAATGTAGAGTAAGAAGAAATTTCCAATTTTAAAGTTTTGGATCACTTTTTCTCCAATTTCAATTCCCAAAATCACAAAAATATTTACAAAAATTTGTGGATTTTGACATGTTTCTTTTGCTCCACTCCAAACCCCTTGAAATTTTAACAAGTCCTCCATTGAATTTCTTACTTACTACCTTTATTGTCTTTTCCCAAAATTATAATCAATAGAGCTGCTAGCAAAACTGCTCATTACCATTTTCTATAATTATGGAGTGGAATGAGCAAACCATCCTCATGGCACTTTTGTAGGCCTCATCATACAGACATACACTAGACATACAAACTTCCATATTATTGCATTGTTGTTCGCCAACTTGATGTATTGGTGTGACTTTCCATATTGTCTCATTGATGTGAGTTGCCATGTTGTCACATTATTGCAATTTGCTATGTTTTTGCATTAGTTTGACTAGCCATATTACCACATTGACACGACCTACCAAAAGTTTTGCATTGACACAACTAGCCATTTTGTTGCATTGACGTGACTTGCCATAATGTTGCATTGACTAGCAATATTAGCGCTTCATTGTGACTTGCTATATTTCCACATTGGCGCGAGTAGCAGCCACATTATTTCTTTGCCACGACTTGTTACATTTCCACATTGATGCGACTAGTCATATTCCCACATTGGTCGGAATGGCCATACATTGCCACGACCTACCATATTTTCAAATTAGCTTGATTGGCTATATTTCTACGTTAACGTGATTGGCCATATTGCTACATTGACATGATCTCTAGTGATTCCATTGGTTAGGTGAAAAATTGACCTTATCTTTATTTGGGTATTTGGTTAATTCGGATCCTTTTCAAATTATTTAATAAACTTGAGTTTTGTAAGTCATAAATTTACTCCACGACACTTCCTTACCATATATATAATTTTGTGGAGATCACCATATGATATGACTTTTCTAGAACCACAAATTGTTCCATTACAATCGTTATACATAGCCATTTCCATATAATTTTGTCAAACACTACACATATTATTGGGATACCATCTGTACATGTGATTTCTTACCTATATGACTCATGCTTTGATACCACCATTTAATGTATTTGATAGTATATGTGATCTATTTAGGCCACAAAGTACTCCATAATTACACTAAATTCTTCATTTTTATACCATGATCACCATTTTTCTCTAACTGCGCTAAAGAGGCACATTTTATAGCCTGGTAGGAGGATGTGTAACTTTTTCCGTGCTCATCCTTGAGTTGACATATGTCATTTTTAAAAAATAATAAAATATTATAGAAAAAAACATGTACGCTCAAATTAGATTTAAAACATTTCCCTTCCTCAACATTTCCACTCTAAAAAGGGGTTTGCACCTAGAGAGATTTCAACCCTCTTGACTCTTGGTAGATCCCATTTTAAGATAGATCTATACTGGTAATAATTAACTTACAAAGTGTATGCATGCCAATGGAGTCTTATGCAAACATAATTCAAGAATGCATTCAATTATGAACTCATAAATAATAGTTACAAAGTAATACATTCATTCTGAAATGAACAAATTAAAAGTAAATTAATCCATAATGGAAACGGTAATAGATAATAATTCTACATAATTAAAATCAAATGATATACACTTATCTCTTAAAAGTCTCCCCCAACTAGTTGGAAAAGAAGAAAGTTCCACCCAACCATAGATTGTCTATCATATGAGTACTCTCTATGATAAAGGCTACCCCTAAGTTGAAGCCATGAATCCACCAAGAAAAAATTTGTGTGATTAGACTCTAAGTCCTCTCAAACGGCTCAATTTCTAGAGTTATTAATTCAACTTTCACTTCACTAACAATCCCAATCTACCAGCTCTCTTTCCCCTACGCGTACACAACCAAAGGAATGGCATCCCCTCCACATTCCCTTCTTTACTAAACAACTATATGTTGGGATTCGAGGAATAATTAGATGTAAATGAACTCTCTTAATAACCAAAATTAACTATACACATAATCATAACTACTTCATAATAGCATGGTTGTAAATATTCATAATTTACTGGTTGTAAAACTATGGCAGCGCAAGCTCAAGTTAACAAGATGAACTATGGTTGTAACTATTATGGTAGCACAACCTCTAGTCAAAAAGATCCAAGGAAGTGTGTATATGAATAATGAATGGAAGACACAACTTTTGCATACCTAGTATCATATATATATATATATATAAGCTAAAGGGACAGCGCGTACCTTTATAGGAAGTACACATATCTCACTTTAATAATTAATCCTAAGGTTATATAATCATCATAAAGCAATGGTAAAAGGGCAGCACATGCCTTTATAGGAAGTACACATATCTCACTTTGATAATTAATCCTATGGTTACATAATTATCATAAAGCAATGAGTAAAGCAATGAGTAAGGAATTTTAAGATAGCAATAGAATATTATTCTTTTATATTTCATTTTTTATTAAAATAATAATGTTAAAAAACTAAGGTTAAGGGAACCCCTTTTCTTTTCCCTCTTGTGGATTTATGGCTCCTCATCTGTTGTCATCTTTTTATAACTTGTGATGTGTTTCTATTATCAATCATTAATTTGTAATTACAAATCATATATGTCCTCTCTAAAAGAGCATAGTGTGGATCCTAGACACAACAAGACTAAGAAATCTACTCTAGTTGAACATTAAGAGAATACCACACACCAAGTTCGAGATGCAAAATTTATCGTCAAAGAAGGCCATTATACAAATATGAAGATCAGAGAGTCATTGGAAATTGAGAAAAATCAGGATAATATAAATAGATATGACGGTTTCAAATTCAGTGATGCCTAGAAACCAGTCATTCAATTACTCCGCAAAAATTGTTGAGTCTAAAAATTCTTTTAGGGTTTTATTTGGGTTGGTTATAATCCCTACCTCTCTTATCTAATTAATTTTTTTATCTACTAGTTTTTATAGATTAGAGGATAACCGACCTTCCTCCTTTAATTTTCTTGCTCTTTGTCTATTTATTACTTATCCATGCTATTCTCTTTTGTGAGCTTGTTTCTCCTTATGATGATCACATGATGTGATCAAAACATCGAGTTCATAAACCCTAAATGCAGTTTAGCTCTTCTTCTGCACATATGTCCTACTTATAGCCATTTCATCACGTACATATACATTAATGCTCTTGGGATCAAACTGGGTTATTACAATGGAGGAGGGAAATATTATGGAAAGTAAAGGCCCCTTTAAAATCCAAAGTTCAGATGTGGCTTGTTCTTTGAAACAAAGCCTCGACTCAAGATCTAATCCAAAAGCACACTTGACATGGTCCAAGGAGATGTACCCTATGTAAGAAATATGGAGAATCAACTGACCTCTTTTTATATTTATGTATTTAAGTTAGTCTGGTGTGGCAAAAAATGAAGTAGTAACAAGGCGTGGGGGGGGTTCACATGGCATTAGAGTGGAAGAGACTTAAAAAAATAGTTTTCGAAATACAGAGTCGGAAGCCTTTAAATCCCTTCTATTTGTGGTGGTGTGGAGTATTGGTTAGCTCATAGTGCATATATTTTCAAGATAAATAAATTCCATCATTCCAATGTGTATCCCATACATTAGCAATATTTGAAACCTTTAAAATTTGTCCCAAACCACTAAAGGCTAGAATTATAAAACAACTTCAAATTGACAAGTTAATGTCCTAGGGATCTATTAGCACTAAGATCACCTTGTTAAAAAATTTGACCTTTCACCAATCTCGTTGTGGGAAGTTTTCAATTTCTTGTAACGGTATATTTAAATGATAATTTTCTATATTTATTTGGAAAAATGTTGGGTCTAGCACTCCATACTTGAGCCATACACCACATGAGACCTCCAAAGCCTTTTTATTATTCCAAATCATATTACAAATACAGAAACAGAGCTTGAGCGGCCTTTCGGTCCTCTGACCATGAGATTTATGAGACCCAAAGCCCTTGCTTAAATAGGAAAAAAGAGAGAGCAAACCCAAAGGGGGGTGAATTTTCCAAGTGTTGGAGCTTTTTGAGATAATTGGGGGTGAATTGAAGTGAACTAGAGGTGGTAGGCACCACCTCTCACAAGGTAGGTCACCCCCCCTCTTTCTATGACACATATACAATAAGAGGTGAACTCTCTCATGGATAAATGTGCCCCCTTAAGGAGAAATTCGCCCCCTCACTGGAGATCCACTCACTGTGACTCAATTTGATTTCCAATCAGCTGGATCATGATTGATTCAGTATCTGATATTGATTGCTGACTTAACTGGGCCTTCAATTGGACAAATTTCCTTCAATATAGGAATTTTTATTTTCTCCAAATCGTTATTTTTTGAATTAAATAATTATCTTTTATTAATTTCGAGCGAATTTTTATTTAAGTGAAAATACTCACCTAAAACTTAGGAAAAGTGGGTTTAGATGTTTAACGGTTGCTCTGGGTCAAAAAAAAAATGGCAAATTTCACCTCCTAACCACACTTTTATCATATTTTTGGATTTTTTAATTGAAACATAAAAAGCCCGTTTTACAGGAAAAAAATATTTTCTTGGAATTGACTAAAAATCCTAGGGGACCTAGTGCATGTTCATAATGACTCAATTTGATGTCTAGCATGCTCATAAACATTGACACCTTAACTTTAATAACCCTCCAAGGCCTAACTAACCAACAAGACGGCATTCCACCTTTGGAGGAGCGGGTGAAAAACTTGTCGATTTACATCGCATATTCAATAGTGCATAATTGACAAGGGAAAAAACACCATGGAATGATCGGATTGATGTCTAAGTCCTAGGAATCCAAACTCTTTACAAAAAACCGTCATGCTAGCACATTTTTACAATATCCCCAATGGGTATGAACATGCAAATTATTAAAAAAAGGACCAAAACTCGTCCTGATGGATCTCGGAACACTGATGATGAACAATTGGATTGTTCAAGTCTTCGACGATTCACTCAGAATCCACTAAGTTCAATTTTACTAGATAAAAAGTTGCAATGCCATTTCAGACAATAGGTAGTAGATTTCGTGAAAAATTTTGGGTCAACAACAAAATTTCAAAGGCAGAATCAATGATTTATATCAATATCGGATCGCTAAGGTGTTCAATGGAGAGCTCAAAGGATTTGACCAAATGTTGAAATTGCTTAGCCATGTTGAACTAAAACCACTTTTCAAACCAGTTCATCAGCATTAGACAGGTTTCAAACCATACTGCATCCAAGTGTAATGACAAGCATCGAACGCATGTCGAAGTCCAAGGCCAAGCCATTGATATTGATCTTGCACGCAAAGAAGTTAGAAATGTTAAGAACGAGCTAGTTGTTCTTTGTTCAAGACATACTGGACATCCCAAAGAGAAGCTTGAACAATATATTAGGCGACCAAAATATTTCAGTCCCCAAGAATCCATTGAGTACGGGATAATTGATAAGGTTATTTATTCTGACAAAGGTGCAGAGGACTGTGGTGTTGTTGCCAACCTTAAGATATTACAGTTAATATAAGTAGTGGAGGTTGATTGTTTACAGTAACATAAACTTATTTCTACCATCAAGTTTACATCAAGATTGTGACATCCCACGTGGTTACCTGTTGGTTGCAATGTCTTTCAATTTCAACCTATATTTACAGCTTTGTAACTGCTAATAATTCTCAAAACACAGCAAAATCCCATACTCCAGTACATTTTTTCCATGCTGTTGACATAGTGATTATGTTGGAGCACCACTTGAGCAAAATAATCCTAGCAGCCATTG
Source organism: Larix kaempferi (assembly GCA_027924585.1). NCBI lineage: Eukaryota > Viridiplantae > Streptophyta > Pinopsida > Pinales > Pinaceae > Larix > Larix kaempferi. Next base: position 432,587 of record BSBM01000925.1, on the reverse strand, counting down.
TTGTTTACTGGCTAAAAATACATATGTATGGAGCTGTTACAAATCCAGATATGCATGTATATACATATGAAAAGTGCTCACAAGAAGTGCCCTTCCAAACTCCATAGAATGTGCTCGAGTTATGTAAAGACAGGATTTGCACCATGATTCTAGAACAGCTAACAGAGCATGCCAAATTATTAAAGTTGTGATCTGGAAATCATTTCATTTCAACATTCAAAGCCATCATTTCTTACTAGAAATTATTATGTCAAGATTTAAGGCGCCTTTGCGGTCATGCTTGACATTCCAAGTCGGCCCGTGAATTAAATTGATTGACACTTGGCTTGAAATAAACTACTTCAGAGAGATTTTACTCTTTATTGTATCATGACTAAATCATAAGTGCCAGAAGAAGATTCATTAACAAACGCAATCATTTAATTCATACTTCCAGGAAGAAAATTAGCATCCAGATCCACATTCTCATAAATCAATTCCAGTTCCACCATTTGGGGCATCAAATTCAACCAGCAAGGAGGATAAAAAGACCAGCATCAAATTCTAGAAGTGGGGGGAATGAGATCTTCCTTTTTGAAGGCAGAAAGAATATTATATTAGATTTATGGCAGTAAGACTGTGTTCTTTATTTGTAATCCCGATAGCTAGTTGTTGTTGTAATATTTGATTATCAGAGAATTCCTGTGAATTCAATTATCAGTCTGTTATTCTCCTTGTGTTTTACATGCCTTTTCTTCTAATATGAATAAGATTACTTGTGGGTTACATAATTCTTGTGCAGTAAAGCTTTATTGTACTTGCGTTTGATTTATGAGTTTTTTTCAGATGTCATTTATTTACTGTCAAAAAGCATTTGTTCTAATTTGAATAAGATTGCTTGTGGATTACAGAATTCTTGTGCAGTAAAGCCTTATTGTACTTGCGTTTGATTTATGAGTTTTATTCAGATATCATTTATTTACGGTCAAAAACCATTTTTGTTCAGAGAATATTATGCCTTATGAATGTATAAGATTCAATAGCATGTGAATCTTGTATATTTCATATTCGTGTTCCTTTCTTCTTCCATTTTCTATAATATGAATTGAACGTGTCTAATGCTGAGTTCACTTGTCTCTAATCCATGAAATATGACAAATGACTCCATACCCAATGGATTAACTCTAGTGTTATGCCTTTGTTTATTAACCCTGTCCACCAAATCATTTATCTCTTAAATATGGCCATCGTGCTAAATGTTCAAGTTGTTGTTTAGTGACAATGAACAGTAAGAGATTCATCGTGATTCATTGAGGGAGCCCCCTCTAACTATAAGGAACAACTTGCAAACTAAAGCTTGGTTCAAGATGTGCTTGTTATGTTCTTTTGGAAGTCGGGAACATCTTAAGCACTAATAGGATCCTTTAATGGAGGTAGTCAAGATAGAGGCTTTGTTTGGTAGCCAACTGGATTTGAACTTAGATCTCGCTGAGGTAGCCTTGACTAGTTACAGATTCTCCTAGATCTAAAAAAACATAGATGTTTTGTTTGTTGTGTTGGAGGCTCTTTATATATGATTAATGATCGTTTATTTGTCTTTGAAGCAAGTCTAGGCAAGTAGATCGAGGAATTACAAAGTTCCATATCTTTGAGGACTCTAAGGTGATCTTAAATTGGACAAAAGGAAGCTACAAACTAGGAACTTTGATGCACCCAATGCTCGAACATGTGAAATGCTTGGAAGCTATGTTTTCTGGCATATATTTCCTTCACATATTCAAAGAGTTTAACACAAATGCAAAGAGTTTAACACAAATGCAGATGGGATTTTACAGGTAGGTCCATTGTTGGGAGCAAACTTTTCTTTCATTATATAGGACGAATCTCGGCTGCTAATGGATGCTAAAAATCTCTTACTTCTATTGATGTAGTTAGCATAGTTATGAGTTTGTATGTTTAGGTTTTAAAAAATGTTGGTATATCAATATCGTAGTACAAATTTAGTATAAGGATTGTAATGAGTGTTTGTGAATAGGAGAAATATTGTAGATATGGTTAAAAGGGTTTCTTTTGGGGATAGGTGAGTACCAATTTATATGGCTTTAGATTTTTTTTCATATCTATATGATGAACAAATTAGTGTCTTGGATGGATTAGTATATATTTTCCTTTGATTTATGAAGATAATAGCTCTATTGAGAAAATGTAATAGAATGTCGAATAAGCCATATCTAGAATGTACACCTTTTATTTTACTAATAGAAAGGTACAAGTGTTTTTTTTGTGGGGGCAAATGATTTAGAGTTGGCAGCGACGATGCTAGTGCTAAAGCTTTGGAGGCACTATCTGTAGGGTGCAGCTTCGTGCTCAAATTTGATGACCAAATATTGAAGTATGTCTTTGTGCAAAAAGATCTAAACACCGGGTAGAGGCAATGGAGCGAATTTATGAGAGAGTACGACTTTGGGATATCCTACATCAAGGGAAAAGAGAATGTAGTGGTCGATGCCTTAAGTAGAAGATCGAGGATCTTCTCCTTGGTGCCCTTAAAAGTCGATTTAAGGGAGTGTATTCTGTTAGGACAACTTCTTGGAGATAGTTGGTATCTAAATATTACATCAGTACTTCAAAGTGAGAGGCAGTTAGAACCTAAGTTTGAGGGGTATCACCTAGAGGAAGATGGGTTGTTGTGATTTCAAGGGAGGATGTATGTCCTTGAGGAAAGGGATATTAGAAGCACTCATCTTAAGGAATACCATAGAGCACTTATTATGTACATCCTGGGGAAAACGATGTATGCAGACATGGAGAAGCTCTTCTTTTGGGCAGGCATGAAGCATGACATAATGCAATTTGTTGCTAAGTGCCTTGAATGTCAGCAAGTAAAGGCTGGTCATAGTCACCTAGTTGGTCTGCTGCAACTTCATGACATTCCTATGTATAAGTGGGAGTTCATTTCCATGGATTTTTTTGTAGGATTACCTCTCACGTCTCTAAGACATAATGCCATTTTGGTGGTAGTTGATAAACTAACCAAAAGTGCCAATTTTATTCCAATCAGGGAAACTTATGACGTTGTACATGTGGAAAGGGTATTTATAAATGAGATCATTCACCTTCATGGGTTTCCTGGAAAGATAATCTTGGATAGAGACCCTAGGTTTACTTCCAAGTTTTGGACAAGCTTGCAATCGACATTGAGAACTCAGTTAAATCTAAGCTCAACATATCACCCAAAAACGGATGGCAAGACAGAGAGAGTTAATCAAGTAACAAAAGACGTGCTTAGGATGTATGTTATGTATCAACAAAACCATTGGCAAAAATACTTACTTTTGGTGGAGTTTTCTTACAATAACAATTACCATAGTTCTATTGGAATGACACCTTATCAAGCTTTATATGGGAGGCCATGCATGACACCTTTAAGTTGGGATAGGTTAGAAGACCGAGTGATCATAAGACCATAGTTGGTTCAAGAAATGGAAGGGCAGGTAAGTTGAATTAGACAATGGTTAAAGGAAGCTCGGGACAAACAGAAAAGTTATGTCGATGCTCATAGAATTGACCGAAGTTATAATGTTGGAGATGGGGTTTTTATTCGTATTAGACCTAATAAGAGTACTATATGATTTGGAAAGCGGACAAAATTGTCACCTCGATTTATAGGGCCATTTTAAATCCTTGAAAGAGTTGGACCCGTTGCATATCGCTTAGCATTGCCAAGCCATTTGCATAAAACTCATGATGTTTTCCATGTATCTCTATGCGTCATTATATTACTGATGAATCTCATAAAATAAATTGGAAGGAACTACAAGTTTTGAATGAGGGAGCCTACTTGGTCGAACCATTATGCATATTGGACCATAGGGTCCAATAGTTTAAGCACCACCTAGTGGACCAACTTAAGGTCTAGTGGGAAAATTATATCTACGGTGCTACATGGGAAGACGCGTAGACTATGCATTATGATTTTCCTTCACTTTTTTTACTATAACTTCAAGACGAAATTTACCAAAGGGTGGGTGTATGTAATGCCCCACAGTTTGATAGGACATCTAAACAACAATTTTGACCTAGATTGTATTTATTTGATTATAATCCATTGGATTCAGCTTGGTTGAGTAAACTATGTGTGTGGATTTATGAACCTACTTATATGAGTCAGTTATGTTTTAAGTTTGAATTTATTTTATTAATGATGATAATGGTGTGATTTGTTTCCAGTGTGCAACATTTAAATAAATGATAAGGTATGTGGATATCAATGTACATTACAATTAAATGAATGGATGGATGCCATGCACATGAGATAGATTAACTTGTTATATTGACTGATCAAGCAAGCAGAAGCATTATCCTCAAGGAAGCCCATAAAGCACTCTATTGTGCACATTCGAGGGTGGAGAAGATATATGCAGACATAGAGAAGAACTTCTTTTGGGAAAGAATGAAGCATGACATAATGCAATTTGTTGCTACATTCCTTGAATGTCAACAAGTAAAGGTTGATCACGTCACCTAGCTAGTCTCTTGCAATCTCATCACATTCCTGTGTCTAAATAGGAGGTCATTTCCATGGATTTTGTTGTAGGATCGCCCCTCACATCTCTAAGACATAATGTAATTTTGGTGGTAGTTGATAAACTAACCAAAAGAACCCATTTTATTCCAGTCATGGAAACTTATGACATTGTAAATGTGGCAGGGGTATTTATAAATTAGATCATTCACCTTCAGGGGTTTCCTAAAATATAATCTCGGATAGAGACCCTAAGTTTACTTCCAGGTTTTGGACATGCTTGGAATTGGCATTGGGAACTCACTTAAATCTAAGCTAAGCATATCATCTAGAAACAAATGGGTAGATAGAGAGAGTTAATCAGGTAATGGAATACATGCTTAGGATGTATGTTATGGACCATTAAACCCATTGGGAAAAGTACTTACCTTTGGTGAAGTTTGCTTACAATAACAATTACCATAGTTCTATTGGAATGCCACCTTATCAGGCTTTATATGGGAGGCGATGTAGGACATCTTTGACTTGGGATAGGTTAGAAGTGTTGGTTGTTGAGCCAGATCTTCTAGTCTCATAGATGATATTGTATCAGCCGTGTTTGTACCCCAGTTTTATATGATATGTAGGTGGACTGTATAGTCACCCCAGCGGGGGGGTGTGGAGGGGCATCGCCCCCCCACGGGGTTCCAGCTGTTTTGCGGGCCCATGGTTTTGGGTATCCCGTGGTATTTTCCCATTGTATTTCCCTTATAAAATAAAGACATTGTAATATGGCTAGGGATGATGATGTATTAGGTTTTATGCATTGTAAAGATCTCTGAGATCAGGAGAGAGACTGTGAAATAGAGAAGAGGAAGTGCAGCGGTTGTGCTGCAGGTTGTATCCCTTCACCTTGTTGGACGGTAATAATAATAAGGACTGGAAAATTTAGTGTGGACGTAGCCCAAGTTGGGTGAACCACAATATATCTGTGTCTCTCTTGTAATGTGTATGTGTGATTATATTTGCATTTTTGTTTATTGTTATTGCTCTGCAATCCTGTTTTTCTAACAATTGGTATTAGAGCCAAAGGTCTATTTGGCAGTTAAACCCGCAGGAAGCTAGGGTTTCTGGTTCGAGTGGGAGCAATGGCAGAAGAAGGAAATTTTAAGGTCGAGAAGTTTAACGGCCAAAACTTCGGGTTATGGAAGATGCAAATGGAGGACTATTTGTACCAGAAGGATCTATTCCTACCGTTGGGAGGAAAAGCAAAGCAGCCGACGGCTATGAAAGACAAAGAATGGGAGGTTCTTGACAGAAAGGCTCTGGGAACAATACGATTGAGCCTGGCTTCGTCGATGGCTTTCAATATCTCAAAAGAAACGACAACAGAGGGTTTGATGAGCGCATTGGGTAAGCTGTATGAAAAACCCTCGGCCTCCAACAAGGTATTTCTAATGAAGCGTTTATTTAATATGAAGATGTCTGAAGGTGGATCTATTACTGATCATTTAAATGAGTTTAATACGGTTACAAATCAGCTAAGTTCTGTAAGTGTGAACTTTGATGATGAGGTTAGGGCTCTTCTAATCTTGTGTTCATTGCCAAAAAGCTGGAATAGCTTGGTCATGGCTGTAAGTAACTCTTTCTCTGGTTCAAACACCTTGAAATTTGATGATGTTGTTGGTGTTATTCTTAGCGAGGAAATGCGAAGAAAAAGCACAGGTGAGACATCAGGTAATGCGTTGACCATGGAGAGCAGGGGAAGACAAAAGGAGAGAGGAAAGAGCCAAGGTAATCGTGGAAAGTCTAAAACGGGCAGATCCAAGTCCAGACTGGGAAAGATAGAGTGTTGGAACTGTGGAAAGAAAGGACATCTGAAGAAAGACTGCAAATCTCTAAAGAAGAAAGGAGATGCACAGAAGGAAACTACCCAGGAAGAAAATGTAGCAGGTGATGTGTTACAAGATGCTTTGATTCTTGCATTAGATAATACTAGTGATTATTGGGTAGTAGATTCAGGAGCTTCATGTCATGCTACACCCCATAGGAAATACTTTCATGAGTATGTTCCTGGCGACTTTGGACATGTTTTATTGGGTGATGATGAGCCATGTAAAATTGTTGGAATGGGTAAGGTATGGATAAAAGTTAAGAATGGAACTGATTAGTTGTTGAAAGAAGTTAGGCATATTCCTGCTATGAAAAGAAATCTGATCTCAACAGGGTAGTTGGGAGATGGCAGCTGTCTATCTACATTTGGAGAAAAGTGGTGGAAGATCACTAAAGGATCAATGGTGATAGCAAAAGGAGACAGAGTAGGTACGTTGTATTTATGTCCTCATAATACTGACCATTCTATCTCTTTAGCTTCCACAGGAACAAATACGGCATTGTGGCATCATAAGCTTGGCCACATGAGTGAGAAGGGGATGCAGATTCTCCACTCAAGGAAGTTGCTGCCGGATTTGAAGCAGGTAAGTTTGGAATTCTGTGAAAACTGTGTTTATGGAAAACAGAAGAGAGTCAGATTTCTCAGGGTTGGGAAACAGAAGAAGAATGAAAAATTAGAGCCTGTGCATACAGATGTATGGGGACCGGCTCAGGTACAATCTCTTGGTGGCTCTCATTATTATGTTACATTTATTGATGATGCAACTAGAAAAACTTGGGTTTATTGCATTAGACAGAAATCTGATGTGTTTGCTACTTTTAAGAAGTGGAAAGATTTGGTTGAGAATGAGACAGGAAAAAGATTGAAGTGTCTCAGATCTGATAATGGAGGTGAGTACTGCGGCAAGGAGTTTGATAATTACTGTTCATACCATGGGATTCGTAGAGAGAAGACAGTCCCAGGAACACCATAGGAAAATGGTGTGTCAGAAAGGAAGAACAAAACGATCATGGAGCGTGCAAGGTGTACAAGACTACATGCAGAGTTGCCCTTACAGTTTTGGGCGGATGCTGTAAATACTGTTGTTTATTTAATAAACAGAGTACCTTCAAGTGCTTTGCATGGTGGTATTCCAGAGGAAGCATGGACAGATAAAAAGGTAAACTACTCATTTCTGAGAACGTTTGGTTGTGAAGCATTTGTCCATATTGATAAAGAAAATAGAACAAAGCTTGAAGCTAAATCCAAGAAATGTACCTTTATCGGATATGGGGTTGATGAATTTGGTTATCGTTTATGGGATTATGAAAATAACAAAATCATCAGGAGTAGAGATGTGATATTCAATGAAAAGGTCATGTATAAAGATCAATTGCAGGGAAAGAAACAGGAAAAGGAAAACACAGAGTACATAGTGTTTGATGAAATTAAAGAAAATGAAGTTCTGAAGGTGCCAGAAAATCAAGAGCAGCAGCAAGTACCTAAAACTCCTGCAACTGTAAGAAGATCTACCATGTTAAGTAGACTCCCTGAATGATACTCTCCTTCAATGTATTATTTATTGATGACTGATTCTGGTGACCCAGAATGTTATGAAGAAGCAATGCAGGTGGAAACTAGAAAGAAGTGGGAGCAAGGCATGAATGAGGAGATGGACTCATTGGTAGGAAACCAGACTTGGGATTTGGTTCAGTTGCCTGCTGGTAAAAGAGCATTGCAAAACAAATGGATTTACAAGTTGAAAGAAGAAAAAGGAGGTAAGAAGCGGTACAAGGCCAGACTTGTTGTAAAGGGGTTTGCACAGAAGAAAGGTATAGATTTTGATGAAATATTTTCTCTTGTTGTTAAGATGACTTCAATTAGGACTATCTTAAGTCTAGTGGCGGTAGAATATTTGCATCTTGAACAGTTAGATGTAAAAACAGCCTTCCTCCATGGGAATTTGGAGGAAGAAATATATATGCAGCAGCCACAAGGGTATGAGGTCAAAGGTAAGGAGGATCTAGTATGCAAGTTGAAAAAGAGCTTCTATGGCTTGAAGCAAGCTCCAAGGCAATGGTATCTAAAGTTTGGCAGGTTTATGACAGAACAAGGTTATAGTAGATGTCATTCTGACCACTGTGTTTATTTCAAGAAGCTAGACAATGGAAGATATATTATCTTGTTATTGTATGTGGATGACATGCTTGTTGCAGGGTCTGACATGCAGGATATAAATGTACTCAAAAGAAAGCTAGCTAATTAATTTGCGATGAAGGATTTGGGTGCTGCAAAGCAAATCCTTGGTATGAGAATAACGAGAGACGGAAAAAATCGCAAATTGACATTGTCTCAAAGTGAGTACATACAAAAGGTGTTGGAGAGGTTCAGAATGCAGAATGCAAAACCTGTAAGTACACCTTTGGCTATCCATTTCAGTCTAACTAAGGAAATGTGTCCCAAGACACAAGAAGAGACAGATTACATGTCCAAGATTCCCTATCAATCAACAGTTGGCAGGTTGATGTATGCCATGGTGTGCACAAGACCAGATATTGCACATGCAGTGGGCATTGTGAGCAGATATATGAACAATCCAGGTAAAGAACATTGGAAGGCAGTACAGTGGATTCTCAGGTATTTGAGAGGTACTACCACTGAGGCATTATGTTTTGGAGGTTCAGACACTGTTCTACAGGGATATGTTGATGCAGATATGGCAGGTGACAAGGATAGCAGGAGGAGCACCACAGGGTATGTGTTTACTGTAGGTGGAACAGCAGTAAGCTGGATTTCGAAACTACAGAAGGTTGTTGCACTTTCAACAACATAAGCAGAGTATGTTGCCATTACAGAGGCTAGTAAAGAGATGATTTGGTTGCAGAGGTTTATGGAGGAAGTGGATAAGAAGCAGAAGGATAGCAGATTGTATAGTGACAACCAAAGTGCCATTCATCTTGCAAAGAACTCAGCATTCCATTCCAGGACTAAACATATACAGCTCAAGTACCATTTCATATGCTCTGTTCTGGAAGATGAACTGTTGAAGCTGGAAAAGATACATACTAGCCAGAATCCTGTAGACATGTTCACAAAGGTAGTGACCAAAGAGAAACTGAGTTCGTGCTCGGTTTCAGTTGGCCTTCTAGCATGAAGGTGAAGAGGAGAAATTTTTCAAGTCCAAGTCCAGCAGCGGTGGAGTTGCTGTGATCAATCTCCAAGTGGGAGATTGTTGGTTGTGGAGCTAGATCTTCTAGTCTCATAGATGATATTGTATCAGCTGTGTTTGTACCCCAGTTTTATATGATATGTAGGTGGACTGTACAGTCACCCCAGCGGGGGGGTGTGGGGGGGCATCGCCCCCCCACGGGGTTCCAGCTGTTTTGCGAGCCCATGGTTTTGGGTATCCCGTGGTATTTTCCCATTGTATTTCCCTTATAAAATAAAGACATTGTAATACGACTAAGGATGATGATGTATTAGGTTTTATGCATTGTAAAGATCTCTGAGATCGGGAGAGAGACTGTGAAACAGAGAAGAGGAAGTGCAGTGGTTGTGCTGCAGGTTGTATCCCTTCACCTTGATGGATGGTAATAATAATAAGGACTGGAAAATTCAGTGTGGACGTAGCCCAAGTTGGGTGAACCACGATATATCTGTGTCTCTCTTGTTATGTGTATGTGTGGTTATATTTGCATTTATGTTTATTGTTATTGCTCTGCGATCCTGTTTTTCTAACAAGAAGACCAAGTGATCATAACACCAGAACTAGTTCAAGAAATGGAAGAGCAAGTAATTCGAATTAGACGATGGTTAAAGGACGCTTGGGATAGACATAAGAGTTATGTCAATGCTCATAGAACTTACTGAAGTTATAATGTTGGAGATGAGGCTTTTATTTGTATTAGACCTAATAAGAGCACTATATGATATGGAAAGGTGGCAAAGTTGTCACCTTGATTTATAAGGTCATTTGAAATCCTTGAAATAGTTGGATGTGTTGCATATCTCTTAGCATTGCCACCCCATTTGCATAAAAACTCATGATGTTTTCCATGTATCTTTATTGTGCCATTATATTGCTAATGAATCTCATAAAATAATTGGAAGGAACTACAGGTTTTGAACGAGGGAGCCTACATAGTTGAACCATTATGCATATTGGACTGTAGGGTTTGACAACTCAGGCACTGCCTAGTGGACTAGGTTAAGGTCTAGTGGTACAAGTATAGACCAGGATCTACTACTTGGGAGGACACAAAGATGATGTGTCATGATTATCCCTCACATTTTTTACTATAAATTTAGGATGAAGTTTCCCGAAGGGTAAGTGTATGTAATGCCCCACATTTTGATGGGACAACTAAACAACATTTAGACCTAGTCTATATTTATTTGTTTACTATCTACTGGACTCAGCGTGATTGAGTAAACTATGTGTGTGGATTTATGAACCTACTTATATGAGTTCGCTATGTTTTAAGTTATCGTTTATTTTTCTCAATGATGGCAATGGTGTGATTTGCTTCCAGTATGCAAGGTTTAAATAAATGATAGGGCACATGGATACCAATGTACATTATGATTAAATGAATGAATGGATGCCATGCAAATGATAGATAGATTAACTTGTCATATTAACTGATGGTTGATAAATCAATAATTGACTTGAAAACAATGAAAGAATATGTATGATCTTATGTTTTGGATGAGACTAACCAACAAGATATAGGGGTTGAGCAATATCCAGATACTTGTTATTATGTGTGCGCTAGTGCAGGTTAATGCAGGAAACTAGGTTTCCCAAATTGGTCATTCGATGATGCAACCCTAAGAACCACAATAACAACATAGTGTGATTACTAATAGGATGTTGACCCTAGTTCCATTGGGAGGGGTGGAGGTATTTACCACTGTGTATCCTTTGAACCTGGGGTCGTGGGAGGGTTGTGTAGAGTCATTATCCCTAAGTTGTGTGATGACAACTATCGGTTTCCTACTAGGGAAGTTAGTTTGATTTAGTCAACGCTTCTACTTACAGGTTATATCTGGGGTTAGGTCAATATAGTTGACGCTCCAGGATATTGCAACAGAGGAACAAATAGAAGTGGAAGTTGAAATTAGGTTAGGAAGGAAGGATGATTAGATTAGTAATATTTTGGTTTGGGGTTTGAGACTCCAATCTAGTTGTGCTTGGTTCCTTTCATTGGTAAATCATGGGTCAATTCACTAAGTTAGATCTAAGTATAATGTTGATTAGTGTTCATGTGTTCAAACTTAGTTAATGAAATTTATTAATGTTGTAGGTGTTGGATTATTGTCTTGCATGTGTGGTTATTGTTGTCTTGTCATCTAGGAACTATGTATTAGAGATGGTAATGATTTCCTATAGTACACTCATAATCTATGTGTACGTTGGCCATGCATACACACCTTTTGTGCGTACACTAGTAATAGTTTATATATATATATGGGTGATTGTTGCATTATCATGTATAGTTGATGGGTGTAATACGGTTAAGGTATACTATTAATTATAGTATTACTTTGTTATCATTTGAATTGCATTAGCTGCATTATATAGTATTAGGCTCATTTACATTAACTTGTATTAATCACATTTAAATTGTAAATGTATTGATTGTCTCTCATTTAAATCTCATTAGTAATCACAATTAGATTAAATAATCTCATTATATAGTTTAATTCTAATTAATATGCATAAGATATTGATTGCATGTCATTAGATTAATGTACCAATTAATGTTTACCAAACAAATATGATGTGATTGATAGCGGTCTCTCAAATAATAAAGACATTGGATATATTTTATTATTTAATAATATTTAGCCTCACAAGATCTAGTTTGAATAAATGTGTTAGACTTGACTTGTTAGGGAGTGTTGTCAGATCCTTAATTAGTGAGGTGACTTTAAAGCATTATTTTATTTTATTTCAGTTTGACCTTCCTAGGTCCCTTCCCGAGGAGGAGGAAGGAAGGTGGTGGAATGGGGGGGATAAAAACAAAAGTTGGGAGAATGAGAAGGGTTTTTTTTATGATTTACTAGGGTTGGTTATTGACTAGTGAAGAAGAATTTGTTGTTGTGGTTATGGGATTTGTGGGCACAAAGCACTAGGAAACCCCATAGGTTTCCTAGAACTAGCAACTTAGCTGCTAGTTTCTTGGAAGGAATAATCCTAGTTTGGGAAACATAGTTGGTTAGTTGGAGCTAGACCTATGGGATTGCTAACTCAACTATACATTAAGGTATTCTACCTAATCTTACCCAGTCATATTATTTTGTTATTATTATCGCATTTTAATGTTACATATGTCATAGTAATTTGTTAGATAAAAGAAACATGCATAGAACTCAAACTTAGAAAATCACTCAGTTAGTCATTGGTAATTATTTTGTTAACGGTTGTTTTAACTTACACCCATTGTTAGGATGGGTGCTACATAAGGAGCTTACTTAATGCCATAGCGAGATTTCTTAAGGCTACAAACAAAGTTGGATTCATTCTAAATATAGACAGGAGGTTGTTCCATGTAAATTTCTTCTTGAATCCCCATGCAAGAAGGTAAATTTAATATCCATTTGATGGACCTACCATTTATATGAAGAGGCAAGGAATAGAACAAGGTTGATGGAGTTCATTTTGGCTATGGAGGAAAAGGTTTCATTATAGTCAATACCTTCTAGTTGAGAAAATATTTTGGCAACTAACTGGGCCTTGTATCTTTCAACACTACCATCTAATGCATACCTGGTTACATCTAACAAGGTTTCTTCCTTTCAGAAGAGGTACGATATCCCAAGTATCATTCGCCATTCAAGAATGATATTCTTCATTTATTGTTTTGTCCCAGTCTAGATTGCCAAAAGATTTTAGAAATGTTGCTAGATGGCGAACATCTAAAACTTTGATAAAAAGGAGAGAAAGCCCATTGGAACTATGAATGTTTATGACATTGATCTTAAGGATAAAAAATAGGGTCACCATTTGGTTCTCATTTTGTATGGACCAACCTAAGATGTAGTGGTGTTGGTGTAGGTTCATGTTCAATAGACCCAACTAGAGGAAGGTGAGAAAATGGAAGTGGATATCCATCCTCACTAACATCATCTAAAGAAGAAGCCATAATAATATCACTAGCATAAAAGTTGGGAATGGAAGGTGGCACAATTGTCAAAGATGGTACAAACTCAAAATTAAGCTCATAGGCCAATATGCCTTTTAAAAAATTTACATCTCTCCTAATAATAATAATTTCGTTGGAATGATAGCTCTGAGGGTTAGCTCAAGTGGTCTTAAACGAGACGTGAGATCTCTCTCCCCAAATTTGGGGAGGTCACAGGTTCAACTCGCTTGATCTCCTCGGGGTTAGTCTTTGTAATCAAGGCCAACGATTCACCCCATTTACCATCCATGGATCATGGGGAAGTACTCGAAGGGTTTTCCACAAGGTTATTCCTTGGAATAAGTAATTTCATTGGAATAAGGTTGTAACAATTCCCTTTTCTCATCATTGTGACCCCATGCTTCATTACCAAACACAAGAAAGTGGCTTAAAATGGTTTAATTTTACTCCATGCTTCTTCCAATGTTATATCTTTTAAATCCTTTGTGGGAGTATGATTAACTATGTAATTAGCACAAGCCCCTAGGGTGTAGTCCAGTTGACAATAGGGTGCATTGTTAAGGCACTCATTGTGATGTCGCGAGTTCAAACCTGGACTGAGCCCTATGTGTCGTGCATGGGGTAACGTTGTGACACCCAGGGGTATAATGGTAGCCTACTGGAATTGACCACGTGTCACGCGAGTATGATCCCAACACTAGTTGTCGATTCCCCTAATTTTAGAAAAAACTATGTAATTGGTACAATTAATATATTCTACCCAAAATGAGGACTTAATTTGTTAGACTGGATTGTATAATTTGTCATTTCTATTAATGTGTTATTCTTTCTCTCACCAACATCATTTTTTATGTGGTGTATATAGAATAGTATTTTTGCATATGAATGCACTATGGAGTGTAATAAGTTGCTAATTTGATGTCAACATATTCACCTCCATTATTTGTTCTTAACTTCTAAAGTTGATGTCTGTATATTTTTTCTACATGGGCCTTATAGCCCAAAATCTAAAACTTCACTCTTAAGTTTCAAGATATAAAATCAAGTGCATTTGTTAAAGCCATCAATGAAAGTTAAGAAGTACTTGAATACAAAGAATGAAGTAGAAGGAAGTGGACTAAACAAATAACTATGAACAAGCTACAAGGGCTCGATTGAGGTGCTATAAGAGGCATGTTTGTTAAAACTATCTTGATGATGTTTGTCAAGAACATTGATGAAACAAACACCATTTCTACAAGAAAGGAAAGGAAGACCAATCACCATATTTTGATTCAATAGCTACTATAATAAGCGATAGCTTAGATATCCAAATTACTCATGCCAAAAATTGCTTAAGTCATCACTATGAGCTATAAAAATAGATGCAAGAAATAATGACCCAAAGTTGTCAAATTTGTACAACCTAGTAATATCATTAACATTCCAAATGCTAGAACATGCTAACTGTAATACCCTCATTTTGACCCTTAGGATATATTGGCTTTTAATGTAAATATTGTATACATGCGATGTATGTTTTCCTAGCGTGGAGCTCAAGGCCAAGGCCCCGCTAGTGGATGCTTAGTTTTATTTAAAAGGCAAATAATTTGATATTATGTTATCCATGTGTTATTAAGCCATGGAGCATTGTAAAATGATGTATATATTAATATTGCAATAAAATACCAAAAAATGGCTATGGAAGCAACTAATAAGAGGGGGCCATGTGTATCCACTAGGGAGAGGTGAGGGGGTTGTGGGATTGAACCCCATGCTGCCAAATGTCATCTTGAGAACACATTTGACTTTCCTTGTTGACAATTAATTATGTTGTAAGGAAGTAGTTCGGGAAATCAGTCCATGGATTCAATGGAGCATGGGCAGCCCAGAAATTCGTATGGAAGAGTATGGGCTCTGTTTCCTTGACCCACAAGTCACTCTACCTCATGGGAATTCATTTTCCCTCATTCCCATTCCATTGTTGAACATCTAAGCATCAGTTTTCATCCATTACACATTCCCAGCAGTGAGAAAAAAACAAAAATCGTAACCCATAATTAAGCCACGTTTTGAGGTGCTAAAAACGCCCAAAAAATTGCGTGGATAGTGAAATCCAATGGGGGATTCATAGACTTGAACCTTGGGGTGAATTTGAGAGTGTTAGATGCCCATAAATTCATAAGAAAACCCAGATTTTATAGCCCGGAAATCCAATTACGGGATAGATTCATTTGGCCATAGAATTAAGAAAATCAAAGCGTGAATGACAGAGAAGAAGATAGAACAGAGGTTGGAATTGTTTGAAAAACCCAATGAAGGCTAGAATCTCAATGATTTAGCAACTTGGACCTTTCTATTCCCTCCCTGAAGAGCACTGGAGGGAAGGGGAGCCTGAGGGACTGTGTAGCAAAGAAGGGGACCTTCCTTGTGTTGGGTGTGGTAGGTATTGTGGGTGCCAAGGCTGCTTGAGTTTAGTTTGAGATGCCTATAGCTCTGTGGTTGAGCTCGATGGCTTAGCATCCTCCTCCTTTGTCTCTTTGCATGCTTGATAAACCAAACTGTGTGTTGTCTTAGCATGATTGTTTGTGTGAAACCATGGCTGTGAATGAGCATGTTTAATTCCTCCTTAGTGGATACATAGACCAGCGCGGGGGTGGTCTCTCAGCTGAAAGAATATAGGATGGACAAATACCTATGGTTGGGTGGAACATTACTCTCACATAGCCAGTTGCTTGGACAACTTCCTTAAAAGATAAGTGCCCGCTGTGGTTCTAAATTATGTTAATTCCTATGTTATGATTATCTGTTATTTCAAGTCAATTTGAATGAAATGATCACATGGAATTAATTAGTAGGAAGCATGTGTATAAGTCTGAACATGAGGCTGATTCATATCTGATTGTTTCATCATTTTACTTGTGTTAAATATGCTGTTAGTATTGCATGTTGTAGATGGATTAATCAGATTTAGTTCCGTTGTGTAATTTTAATTATGCATTGTATTAAATTGTAAATTTCATCATATGGGCTTAAGGGAAGAATTAGACACCCCATCCCCTGTTGTTGTGTTCATGTTCCCTCTGTGGGTTGGGATGACGGGAGGGGACATGACACTAACAATGTTTTAAATCCTTAATAATCTTGGTGAGGTGAAAACTCTATTGTTTTACCTTCACATGAATGACTGATTTGATACATCAATAAAAGGTTAAAACAAAAATTTAGAACATGCATCATTAAAATGACCATCATCTAGTTGACATGTTTCAAACCCTACAACACTAAGAGATCTATCATCACCAACATATATGTGTTTGGTTTTACATTCATTAAGAGCATAAAATATGAACTTATCCTTAGCCATATGTTTAGATGCTCAAGAATCATTAAGCCACTCATTAGAAGAAATAGATGTTGCATTGAAGGAAAAAACAAAAGTAGAAAGTGCATGTCCATGAAAATAAGAGTTAAAAGAAAAAGAATCCGGACTGAAGCGATGCTTCTTTGGCGATACTTCTAAGGCTTCCATTTTTTTGAAAAATTTAGACTCCAGATGACCATCTCACCCACAAAAATTACAATGTTTCTCGGTCCTTTTACCTTTCGATTTGGTTCATTTTTCACCATTGAGAGTAGGAGTTGGCTTATAGGATTTGGGATCCTTGTTTTATTTGTTGTGAGGATATTGATTCTTTGGATGCTTGGCTTTATCCTTATATTGTACCACTAAGGTTTTGTTAGATGTACCTACAGTGCTTATTACTCCAAGACGAAAGAGCTTATTTTGTTCTCTAATTAAATAGTCACACAAAGCTTCAAGAGAGAGTATTTTGTAAGTATCCACTAGTGCTTCTATGGTCGAGTGAAAAGTATATACAAAAATAGAATAGGTACTACCAAGCTTAGCAAGAATAACATATATAAGTTGTTCATTTTTCTTTGTTATCTTACATTCTTTAAAGTAGACAGATAATCTTCAATATAATAGTAATCATTGTGATTTAAAGCGATCAACTAGTTTTCAAGATGGTGGGATTGAATCTCATTGTGTTTACCAAACGTGATTTCCAACTTTTGTCAAGCTATATCTAGTTTTTCAACTCCTTGAAGGTGAAGTTGTTAATCACTAGATATGAGCATTCTGATTAATCCACATGCTTCGTCATTTTTATTATTTCATTTGGTGTTCTTTAATGCAATAGTTGGGGTAGTTTATTTTCCCAAGGTAATCAAGTAAAGTTATTTACTTGTAGTAAATCCTCCATATGGGGTTTCCATTAAAAGGTTTGAATTCATATGCAAGAGATCACCGGGACTAGCCATATTACAATATGTAGGTAAGATAGTTTCAAAAGCAAAAACTAATAGTCTAGATGGAAAGCTCTTGAAAAAATAGGATTGTAAAAAAACAGACATAGAAAATGGACTTCAAATGTCAAAGCTATGCCCTTTTGAAGAAAGACATAAAAATTAACCAAGGTACCATGTCACAGGTAGAGGTTGACGGAGTTGTATAAAGGCTAACCAAAATGCCCCCGACTCGTCGAAATCCGGTAGGGAAATTATTGCCAAAATCGCTATTTGGAGTGTTCAGATCGCAATTTCGACGATGTGGGTAGTTTTAAAATTGGGCAATTAATCTATAATAGACAATCCTGATTGTAAAAATTACAAAATTGCAAAAACAACAATTTCCAGCAAGAAATTTAACCGGTTTTTATCCCAAAATCGTTGGGAAAACGGTGCGTTTTGGTTGTCTTTTATCCTATGCGGAGGTTGACCCACATGGTGATGGGTGTACAATGAGGTCGTTGAGTTTTTAAAAAAATCATTTTCTATGTTTTCCTACAAGCTCGCTTTTACAAATAAGTTAATCTTATAATGTAAATGACCCAATTTTATAAAATAAGTGAGCATCACTTGTTTAATAATGTTATTTTATAAATTAATGTTACATGCAAAAAATAACTAAAAGAATTACTTTATCAGTGAAATGCACTTTTGCAATAAAGTTATGTTATAACTTAAAGTTGCATGAACCTTTTCAAAAAGTAACTTAATGAACATGAACTCAAGACCTCTATTTTGATAAAATAACTTTCAACAAAGCGCGTTAATGCAAAATATATAACAAATGGTATGGAGGAGAAGGGGTCTTTTTTTTTCCTCTTTGCCTTGAATTGCGTTCTTACCCCAAAACCCTTAATTTTGCTTATAAAAAGCTTCAACACAGACGCTAAAAAAAAGTATAAGCTTGGTCTTAGATCTAAGTCAATCTACTTGAATTATGCAAGTTTGCTCTTTGTTTTTTATTTCTTGATACCATAGAAATCACAAGGCAAAGAGCATACGCAACTAAAAAAACACTTTCCACTCTATTATGATTTTCCAACATCACGTTAGATGTATAACAAAGATCATCCACAAATTAGAAAGGTAGCATACCAAAAAATAAACAAAAAAACCTAAATGAAATGTTAAAACAGAATGAAGGAGATTTTAAAAACTGAAAGGAAACTATATACCTCTGGATTAGATAAAAAAAATGGTTGTATCTTGGGAAAACATAAACCTTTTTAGGTGAAACAAAAAGGGGTTTAACTCAGAATAATGCTTCGGATGCAATGGAATGGTTATGTTAAAATAAATGCTCGAAAACAACAAAATCCAGAAGTCCTTTGACACATGTAGAGACCCAAGTTCAAAATCTTGATCAACAATGGGAGTGGGTCTTCATAAGCGTTATGATACCATGTTCGATAAAATAGGGTATATGCATACAGGTTGAACACCTCAAAGAAACCGCTCACATACATAGATCAAAGATTAGTACACTAGTGTATTACATGGTTAAAACCCTCAAAGAGTGAAACAATCCATGACCATAGAAAACACAACCACTTGAGGCAATATATTAATGAAAAAGGAAAATATTTTAGTACATATGAGTTTTTTCACAACTGATCATTAGCAACTAACCCTCCATGCTCTTCAAATAGATACCATGGATCAATTGGGTGTTAAGCCACATCAATATAGTCATCAGTATCAAGGATAAGATGAGTCATTGAATCACTTTATGTCTATAACATAATCATTGTTGTTAGATTATATAATTACAATACACACTAAAGAAACACACTTAACCTAAAGACACATTAGACCAAGTTGATCTTTGCTAAATCCTAAATGTCATCGAATCACTTTATTTATAGAACATAATCGTGACTATTAGATTAAATAATTACAATACACACTAAAGAAACACACTTTACCTAAAGACACATTATACCAAGTTGATATTAGCTAACTCTTAAGTGCATAAATATCCCGACATACCCTCCATTATGTAATGTCCCCATTCAAATAAGTGCATAGTAAGACAATCCCATCAATCCTACTAGTTTCCTAGGTTGGATGGGCACATGTGGGATGGTAATAAGGAAGCTAATAAATGATATTTAGACATTAGAAGGGTTCAAGCATTTAATAAATATGATGAATAAATAAATTCAAGAGAAATTCTAGGTGGCAAGTGGTTTTGGAGACATATGGGGGTGGTGGGACCCACACTAGCTTGATTTTTCAATGCCACATGGCAGCTCTCTCTTGCCAATTCGAATTCATGGGAAGGTGAACACTCTTGGGTGAGTTGGTAAGTCATAACACATTGCATTGAGCATCTTAGGTCGAAATGGGATGGAATAGTAACCTCCATGGGAGAGGAAGAGTCAAATTGGAGACTAGTGGACACTTGGGCTAGATTCCCTAGTTTTATGACAACAATAATGAAGCATCTATGACATTTATGACAAAATTCAGACCTGACTTCTTACACCTGACCATTATGACATGTCAGCCCCAAAAATAGGCTCAAGGAAGGCGTTCATGGAGTTGGAGGAATCTAAAGAGACTCAAATTCGAATTTGGGAGAAGATGGAAGGTTGGAACTAGGAGACAAGTGGCAAATGAGGAATATTTTCTAAATGGAAAATTATTGAATCTATTGAGAGGATTTCAACCCCTTGAAGGCTAATGTTGGTTATAAAATGTAGAAATCAAGTATGAGAATGGCTTTTGATGATTTGAGAAAAATTGCATTTGTGAAGAGAGAGCTAGTGGATGACTAGTTTCTTGCCTTAGCCAATTTCGAGGGTGAAAGATTCCCATCCAAGTTGGTGTTTGGAGAGGCCACTCAGGTCTTTCATGGTGCTTTAATGGAGTTTGTATTTGCAGGTAGCAGCTACAGGAAGTTTCATGGTTTGGTTTAGTGCAGCACTTTCTCTCCACCGTTTCCAGTTTTGAAGGCATATTCGTGCTCCTTGAGGGAGGGCGTTTTTGGTGAGCACTTGTGCTTCTTGAGAGAGCTTCTCATTATATATTTCTGATTGTAATAGCTTCATATCCTCTGTTATTGATATTCAGAAAGTATCAGGTCGAAATACCCACTGGTTGTATGCAAAACTATTGATTAATGAGCAAACAATGTCCATTTCCCCAATGCATTGATGTATGACACTATAATGTTGATTATTTCGAATGGATGGATGATTCTATGATATATTTGTGATCAATATACTGCCATGGATGTATTCTACAAGTTTCATGTACTGTACTTGAGCATTTGAAGCATTTTTACTCAGTTTAGTTGTATTGGGAGGTGAAATAGTGCCATTTCCCCAAGGGTCGAATTGGGGGTTTTTGCTGTTGAATGTGAGAGAGTTATAACAGTAGTAAAAATCAATTAATGGTGCATATGAGACCTTAATCACATACTTAACACATTATATACCTCTGTTCATAAATTTGTGGGAGTTTGGAGGCATTTGGAAGGCCATTTGCAGTGTTACCCGGGGGGGATTTGATGCACAAATTACTAGTCAAAATTACATATATTGATCAGAATACAAATCAAGTTTGCAGAAGTATTTGGAGGGCCATAAAACATCCCTGAACCTGATATTCAAGTCTAAATACCAATAATACACTCCTACAGAAGATTTGGGAGCATTTGGGTTGATTTGGAGGTCAAAACAGTAAAACTAGTCAAAGGTTGAAATTGGAAAAAAAAAAAAGTGGAAAATTGGGCATTTTAATAAAATTTGAAAAAGGGATATTACAAGTGGTATCAGAGCATGTTCTTGGCACCTGATGGTCTTAACAAGAAGTCAAAAGAATAATACACCACCCTTTGAACCAGTAGTTGAAGAGGTTTTTGTTGAAGAAGAGGTAGTAGAAGAAGAGGAGTCTTTCACTGAAACCATGGGTAGAGAGGAGGATGACAAATTAAAACATAAGGAGGAACTTATTGCAACCTTAGATCCATGTTTCTCTAAACTTTCAGCAAACATGGATAGGATAGGTGATAAATTGTTGCAAGGATTCGAATTGTTGATTAGCCAGCTTCAAAGCAAAGGGATAATAGGAGATAATAGTGGTTCACACTCAGGGGAAAAGATGAAAGGGAATGAGCATATTTTCTCAAGTACAGGACCTCATAATAGACCTGATGAATTTCAAAGCACACAAAGGCCTACTGCACCTAAATTTCTCACACCCAAAGAAGAGCCCAATCTTGAATTGGATTACAAGAAACTAGTAAATGATTGGAATGATTTGAATCAAGAATGTAAAAGAGGTGTACCACTCAGTGACTACATTGATGCTATGAAAAAGATTAATAGGAAGGGAGACAATAGGAGTCCATTCCAAAACAAAGAATTAAATAATGCTATTGGAAAAATGTCACTTCCTACTTTTGATGGTTCTTCTCAAAATTCTGCTAACACTTGGGTGCAAAAATTGGATGTATATTTTCAGCTGAATCTTATGTTGGAAGAGGATGCATTAAAAATGGCCATTTTGAATTTGGAAGGAGATTCCAATGAATGGTGGTTTCATGGGCTGAAAACCTTGGGTCATAATCAGATTAAAACATATGGAGAATTTGTTGACAGGGTACTAGAAAGATTTGAACAAAAAGATCCAGAATTGCCTTTCAAAGAACTAGCTCAATTGAAGCAAACTGGGTCCCCTACTGAATATATGATGGACTTTCAAAAATTATCAGTCAAGGTGGCTGATGTATATATGGGAAGATTAGTATTGTTGTTCACTGAAGGTTTGGCTGAACCCTTAAGAGGTTTGGTAAAATCCCACAAGCCAACTACATTAAAAGATGCAATGAGCTTGACTAGGGATCTCCAAAATGTGCTTCCTAGAACGAGATTTCCTCCTAAGCCTAGCTATAAATTTGAAAAGAAACCTTGGCAAAGGGATGGATATGATAAGAAACCTTGGCAAAGAGAGTCATTTGAGAGGAATAAAAAAGAGGGACTAAACAGGAATGAACTTAGAAAAAAGAAACTATGCTTCACATGCTTCCAACCATGGACACCGGGGCACAAATGTACCAAAGGAAAGGCTCAATACATAGAAGTATTTTCTGATAATGAGGGGTATGATGGGGGCATGGATGAAGATGGACATATTTCAGATTAAGAAGAGGCATATGAGACAGCAGTAGAAGAGGAAAGACAAGAAGAAAATCAGCCTTCACCGGACAAAGCAAGAATGGCAGTGCTTTCAGCAGTACCTCGCTATCATATTATCCGATGCAAAGGTGTGGTACAAGGACAAAGAACTTCAGTTTTGGTAGATGGAGGAGCCACTCATAACTTCATTGATGCAAAGATGGTAGAGAAAAGAAAGATACCTATTGAACCATTTGATGGCTTCACAGTTGTCATTCCCGGTCACAACACAATGCAATGCAAAACATGGGTTCCAAAGTTGCAAGTCACCGTAGGTAACTATACTTTTGTTGATAGTTTTTATGTGGTTGATGTTGCTGATACTAATGTGGTTTTGGGAGTACAATGGTTGTATTCAATAGGAGAGCATATAGTAAATTATCAAATTCCCGAAATGAAATTCCAAGATTCAAAAGGAGTACAAAGAGTTGTGAGAGGGCAACACACTTATCCAAATCAAGTAGTGACTTGCAATAGCATGAGATCTATACTGAGGCATGGGGATATAGAATGGGCTGCTGAATGTCATATTACATCTCCCAAGCCAACTATAAATATTGTCAAACACCCAAAGGAGATAAAGAGACTTTTGCAAAAATATGAAAAGGTTTTTAGAGACCTTCCACATGGTAGGCCACCGGATAGAGGGGTTGAGCACAGTATTGTTTTGGAGGAGGGTACTTCACCCATTCAGATACCACCTTATAGACATCCTAAAAGGTTTAAAGATGAGATTGAAAAAGCTATCCAAGAACTCCTAGAGTTGGGACTCATTAGACCAAGCTCTAGCCCTTATGCTTCTTCAGTAGTGCTAGTGAAGAAAAAAGATGGAACATTGAGAATGTGCACAGATTTTAGAGCCTTGAACAAAAAGACTATAAAGAATAGGTATCATATTCCTAGGATTGATGAGCTCATGGATGAGCTGCATGGGGCCAAATACTTCTCAAAAATTGACCTTAGATCAGGGTATCACCAAATTCGAATGAAAGATGAAGATGTGCAAAAGACCGCTTTTCGATGTCATTTTGGCCACTTTGAATTTTTTGTCATGCCTTTTGGGTTAACCAATGCTCCAGCCACCTTTCAAGCATGTATGAATAGGATATTTTGCAAGCAACTAAGAATGTTTGTTTTGGTTTTCTTTGATGATATTCTCATTTACAGTAAAACATGGGAAGAGCACTTGCAGCAGTTAGAGATTGTGTTGAAAATCTTGCAAGAAGAGTCCTTATTTGCTAAATTATCAAAATGTGAATTTGGAATGAAAGAACTACTATATCTTGGGCACATTATTGGGCAAGAAGGAGTGAAGGTACACATGGAAAAAATCAGGGCTATCTTGGAATGGCCATCACCAAAAAATATTACCGAATTGAGAGGCTTTATTGGCATATGCACCTACTACAGAAAATTTGTGAAAGGGTTCTCCAAGTTGACTTCTCCACTCACTGATTTGACTAAGAAGGATGCTTTCAAGTGGGATGGAGAGGCTGAAAAGGCCTTCCAAAAAATGAAAGAGGTAATGAGTAGTTGTCCCATACTTGCACTTCCTGATTTTACTAAACCTTTTGTTGTGGAATGTGATGCTTCAGGTGGAGGAATAGGGGCTGTCCTAAAGCAAGGCCAACACCCCATAGCCTTTGAAAGCAAAAAGTTGCAGCCTCATGAAAAACTTTACTCCATCTATGATAAAGAAATGCTGGCCATTATGCATGCATTGGCCAAATTCAGACAATACTTGGTGGGCAGCAAGTTTGTGGTGAAAACTGACCACAATAGTCTAAGACACTTTCTCACCAAAAAAGATCTAAATGAAAGGCAACAAAAGTGGGTAAGCAAGATTCAAGCTTATGATTTTGATATTGAATATGTCAAAGGAAAGAATAATATAGTAGCAGATGCTTTGTCAAGAAGGCCTTCTTTTTCTCTCATGGATATTGCCAAGGATTGGAAAAACATGCTACTAGTTGAATATGCCAAAGACAAATTTGCTTGTGATGTGTTGGATGGAATCAAAGGGGATGATAATTATAGGATTTTGAATGGGCTGATATATTATAAGGGAAGAATTTATTTAGTTCATAACTCCAAGCTCAAGTACCGAATTTTGCAAGAAGCACATGATTCCCCACTAGCGGGCCATCCGGGGATCTTCAAAACTTATAGACAGTTGAGGCAAAGATTTTTTTGGAAGGGGCTGCAGGAAGATGTTCAGAAGTATGTGAATGAATGTAAAGCATGTCAGCAAAACAAATCAGAACTTACATGTCCAGCCGGCCTATTACAACCATTGCCCATTCCGAAGCACAAATGGGACAGTATTTCCATGGATTTCATCACCGGATTGCCTAAATCCTTGGGTAAGGATTGTATCTATGTGGTAGTTGATAGGTTGACAAAATTTGCTCATTTTTTTGCTGTTACATCATCTTTTAGTGCTGCACAAGTGGCTGATATTTTTTTCAAAGAAATCTTCAGATTGCATGGGCTTCCCAAGAGCATTGTCAGTGATAGAGATAGTAGATTCATGGGTGCTTTTTGGAAAGAAATTTTTAGATTGGTAGGCACTCAATTGACTCCAAGTACCAGCTATCATCCACAAACTGATGGACAAATAGAGAGGGTAAACCAATGGTTGGAAGGATACCTAAGAAACTATGTTGGAGGGCAGCAAAAAGCATGGGCAAAATGGCTACACTTGGGTGAGTTTTGCTACAACACCACTTATCATATGTCAATAGGAATGTCTCCTTTCAAAGCATTATATGGTTATGATGCACTTACATTTGCTGACATTATATTTGGTGATAGTAGAGCCCCAAAGGCTAAAGGTTGGGTGGAAGAGAGCCAAGAAATTTTAAAGCTCTTGAAAGACAATTTGCAGGTTGCTCAAAATCAGCAAAAACAATATGCTGATAGACATAGAGAAGAGAGAACCTTTCAAGTCAATGATTTAGTATATTTAAGGTTGCAGCCCTATAAACAAACATCTCTCAAAAAGAATGGAGCAGAAAAATTAAAACCAAGGTACTATGGGCCATACAAGGTAGTGCGGAAGGTTGGAGAAGTAGCATATGAACTAGAACTTCCGGAAGGGAGTAAAATCCACAATGTATTTCATGTTTCTTGTCTTAAGAAAGCTCTTGGTCAGCAAATCATCACTTCAGAAATACTTCCTCCTTTGGATGATGAAGGTCAACTCACACTTGTTCCGGAAAAGATTTTGAAGACACGGGAAAGAAGGTTGAGGAGTAGAATCATCAAAGAATATTTAGTACAATGGAAGGACTTACCAAATGAAGATGCCACATGGGAAGAGGAGAAGATTTTGCAGTATCCAAATTTGAAATTGCTTGAGGACAAGCAATCTTGGGTGGGGAGGACTGTAATGTCCCCATTCAAATAAGTGCATAGTAAGACAATCCCATCAATCCTACTAGTTTCCTAGGTTGGATGGGCACATGTGGGATGGTAATAAGGAAGCTAATAAATGATATTTAGACATTAGAAGGGTTCAAGCATTTAATAAATATGATGAATAAATAAATTCAAGAGAAATTCTAGGTGGCAAGTGGTTTTGGAGACATATGGAGGTGGTGGGACCCACACTAGCTTGATTTTTCAATGCCACATGGCAACTCTCTCTTGCCAATTCGAATTCATGGGAAGGTGAACACTCTTGGGTGAGTTGGTAAGTCATAACACATGGCATTGAGCATCTTAGTTCGAAATGGGATGGAATAGTAACCTCCATGGGAGAGGAAGAGTCAAATTGGAGACCAGTGGACACTTGGGCTAGATTCCCTAGTTTTATGACAACAATAATGAAGCATCTATGACATTTATGACAAAATGCAGACCTGACTTCTTACACCTGACCATTATGACATGTCAGCCCCAAAAATAGGCTCAAGGAAGGCATTCATGGAGTTGGAGAAATCTAAAGAGACTCAAATTCGAATTTGGGAGAAGATGGAAGGTTGGAACTAGGAGACAAGTGGCAAATGAGGAATATTTTCTAAATGGAAAATTATTGAATCTATTGAGAGGATTTCGACCCCTTGAAGGCTAATGTTGGTTATAAAATGTAGAAATCAAGTATGAGAATGGCTTTTGATGATTTGAGAAAAATTGCATTTGTGAAGAGAGAGCTAGTGGATGACTAGTTTCTTGCCTTAGCCAATTTCGAGGGTGAAAGATTCCCATCCAAGTTGGTGTTTGGAGAGGCCACTCAGGTCTTTCATGGTGCTTTAATGGAGTTTGTATTTGCAGGTAGCAGCTACAGGAAGTTTCATGGTTTGGTTTAGTGCAGCACTTTCTCTCCACCGTTTCCAGTTTTGAAGGCATATTCGTGCTCCTTGAGGGAGGGCGTTTTTGGTGAGCACTTGTGCTTTTTGAGAGAGCTTATCATTATATATTTCTGATTGTAATAGCTTCATATCCTATGTTATTGATATTCAGAAAGTATCAGGTCGAAATACCCACTGGTTGTATGCAAAACTATTGATTAATGAGCAAACAATGTCCATTTCCCCAATGCATTGATGTATGACACTATAATGTTGATTATTTCGAATGGATGGATGATTCTCTGATATATTTGTGATCAATATACTGCCATGGATGTATTCTACAAGTTTCATGTACTGTACCTGAGCATTTGAAGCATTTTTACTCAGTTTAGTTGTATTGGGAGGTGAAATAGTGCCATTTCCCCAAGGGTCGAATTGGGGGTTTTTGCTGTTGAATGTGAGAGAGTTATAACAGTAGTAAAAATCAATTAATGGTGCATATGAGACCTTAATCACATACTTAACACATTATATACCTCTGTTCATAAATTTGTGGGAGTTTGGAGGCATTTGGAAGGCCATTTGCAGTGTTACCCGGGGGGGATTTGATGCACAAATTACTAGTCAAAATTACATATATTGATCAGAATACAAATCAAGTTTGCAGCAGTATTTGGAGGGACATAAAACATCCATGAACCTGATATTCAAGTCTAAATACCATTAATACACTCCTACAGAAGATTTGGGAGCATTTGGGTTGATTTGGAGGTCAAAACAGTAAAACTAGTCAAAGGTCGAAATTGGAAAAAAAAAGTGAAAAATTGGGCATTTTAATAAAATTTGAAAAAGGGATATTACACATTATCCTTTTGCAAGTTCACCCTATGAGGCCCCTCCTTTGTCCTTTACCCTTGAATCACACATGGCTCATCCTTTTAGCTATATGGATCCTCCCTTTTGTTCAAAAAGGGTTTCCTTCAACAATGTGTTAAAGAATGGAGTGGTAGTAGATCCCTTCCTTTGAAGTGATTCATGGTGTAAGAGTCTCTGACCTTGACCATTCCAGTATTCAATGATGTAGCTAAGAAAGAAACCATTTATAACATTAATGGTCTTGTGTGTCCTTTTAATTATCTTTGGCCCCAACATTCATATATACATTAGTGGATTTTGTTTGCTTGGAAGCTAGAAATCTAAGAAACTGCATTTATTTACCCTAATGCTAAAGGCCTCTTCATAGTGGAGTTTGATCTAGTAGTTGTTAGATATCAAATATTAAACTCGAGTCCACGACTTTGGGTAGGTTTCAAATTGTTCATGAAAGATCGCATTCCCTCCTTTGACCTAATGAGATACTCTATGTACATTACACCAATGTGGGTAATGCCTATGAATCTCTCCCTTCATTTATGGGGTTCTGATTCACTATGTTCCATTGGTAATTCCCTTCGCAAGTTTCATTTTTGTAGTTAGAGATGAAGCATCCCCACATCATGATAAATGCACACATTTGCATGGAAATAGATTTCAACAAAGAATTCCCAACATAATTTAATTTGATGGCAAAAGAGTATTCTTGGACCCAAAAATTAGATTATGAGTAGGTCTCATTCTATTGCAAAGTATGTTATGAAATAGGGCACATAGAATCTCATTGCATCAAGGCAGCTGAGGGTAGACATCTAAAAGCTCCCCAGAGTAAACCCACTTGGTGGGATGGTGCAAAGGATGAGAAACAATGAACACATAAGGATGCTCCCCGAAATTACAACCTTCTCAAGAGGTTTCTAATATGTTTGTGGTGGCAGCTATCTCACTTGAATCCCCTTTTCCAGTGGAACCCTCTTCATCACAGGCCTTAAATCTGTGTGACCAAATATATCCCCCTCGATCAAATGCTTAACATAGTGTGAGTTGGGAGACACAAGCAAAGGAACTAGATGCAGCTCAAAAGACCAAGATCTGCAACTTAGATTACCAGATCAAGACAAAGTGGATTTAAAAGGCATAGTCACACCTACTCAGGATCCTAAGGAAGCATGGGAAATCATGATATAAAGAAAATATATGCTCCAACTATCCATCCTATGAAGTCAAGTAATCAACATCATATTTGTTTGTGTTAGTCATTACTTTTGAAGTCAGTTGGATGATTATTGGATAGACGTATGGTTCATTTTTTTATGTAACTTAATTGTACTATTTTTTAGGCTTATTGTGGAGAATGTATATGCCAAGGTTTGAGACCCATCAAGTGAAAGGTGTAGGAGTAGTTTTTTTGAATGCTTACTTAAGGATCATGTCATTGATCTTTCTTGTAATGCCTTTGGCATCTGCAAAATGTACATCTCTTCTTTTTTGGAATAGAATGTATGATCTTTTCAAGGAAAAGAAGAAGATTAAGATCATATGAAAATGGTCGGGAAGAATAAGAAACTATGAGTACCAATGACTTACCATGCCACATTTTTCTGTGAGAAAATCGTGATCTTCTACAGTAAATTGAGATGAGTGCCATCCTTGCCCAAACTGCAATTGTTATTGATTAAGTCAAGATCTTGGAGCCTCACACACTTGCTAAAAACATATTTAAAAATTTTTGTTAGTCACCACATTTTCCATGAATAGGACTACGGCTCGCTCATATGGAATAATTAATTCCATATGGATGAAAATAAATGAGCTACACAAATTACATAGAGTTGTTGTCATTATTTTGTGCCACCCTTTGTTGCTTTTCAAACTGCCTTTTCCATCCCATTAAGGATCCAAAAGGAGTAGAAACGCAAAAGGTAGAACCCCTCAAGTTGACCTTTTGCAAGTGCCACTACCATCGTCTATTGGTATCTCCTTTAACCTCAACTACATACACTACTCAAACAAACACTTACCTTCAAACAAAGCCCAACATTTAAAAAGATTGTAAAATACTAGTGAAAACATATATAGAAAGAAGGATAAGGTGACAAATTATGAAGCTTTACCACATTGAGAATCCACACCACAACCCAAACCAAGTCCATTTTTTCACCATTCTAACTCCCCACACATAACTCTTGAATTCATGTGTCGATTTCAAACCCACATGCAACCCTTGGAATTAGGCATTTATTTACATTTTTTAAGAGATGATCCCTTGCATTGGGCTTGTTGCAAACAAGGGGAAATGGGGGGTGTAGCACCATGTTACTTTATAAATCAAAAATATGAAAAATAACAAAGCATAAATTTAAAAAGAAAAACAAAAAAACAAAAGGAGTAATAGAGATTGAATCCTTACCCTGCTTATTGTAGTAGATTTGCTTATTGTAGTAGATTTCCTACTACTGTTGTTTATGTACCAAGACGACTTCAACTTTATTACATTCTCTTTGCCGCTATTAAAAGCTTATCATGAACTTTTGAAAAGATGATATTCTTATTAACATAGATACCAAAAACCACACAACCCTGGAAACAATGTATATATTTACTAAATTCTATTTTGAATTGTTTGAAATCTACCTAATCATATAGTTATTCATTACAATGCTTCTTAATGCTTTGTGTTTTTGAGCATGTAGGCAAACAAAACAGAGGAATAAACTAATGCTTCTTTCCTTCCTAGGTGGAGAAGGCCATGGAGGAATGGAATTTTCACAACTAATACCACATAATGATTTTTTTATAGACTCCCATAATTTATGACAAACTTGGAAGACGACCGTATTTAAATTTTATTATGCCTATTATGCTTTATATTTTATTAAGAAAAAAAATATATATATGTATATATATATATTCTTATTTTGTTTGTTTAGATAAATATTTGTTTATGAGTTAGCATAATACATGACAAACTTGGTGATACAACACGTATCTAAACTTTTTTTTATTGTGTTTTATTAGATAATTTTTGCAACAAGCGACATTTATTAAAGGTTTTTTATTTTGTTTTCTTGTAGGGTACACGCTTTTTACCGGCCAATATCTCATTTGTTGTCATAAATACAAGTTTGTGTGATAGGGTTTACGATGTAGTTAATGATTAATAGTTTATGGATTGCTATAAAATTTTGGGAAATTTTGATTAGATTTAACAATGGCTTGTTGAATTTTTTATTTTTTATAAAAGATATTTCTTAATCTTAAACATAAATAAATTATATAATATAAAAAAAATTGCATAGAATTTTGGAATTACCATAAAATGTTTTTAATATTTTTGATTAGCAACAATTGAAAATGTCACATTCATATGTGGACTAATTAAAAATCATGAAAAATAAAAAATAAGTCGGTTGCAAAACCGACAAGAGTATTGTTGTTGTAGGCAGCGACTACTAAAGTCAAAACAACCTAACGCTAAAATGGGATAAGTATCATTAATTTAAGTATGTTATATGAGTAAATTGGAATTAGTTACAAAGAAACATCTCCCACAACCAACCTACCTAGTATTAATCCACAAAATCATCGAGTTGAAGTATCCATAAGAAGTCTATTCATGGTGGGAGGAGCAAAGTGTTTTTTTCTTATAATAAATCAAAGCTCTTTCCACGTCAATTACATTAAATCCAAGTAGAGTAGACTATTTAAATTAAAAATGTGAGTGATTTTGGTGTAAATTTAAACAAGTCAAATAGCTGCAAGGTAGCTAGTCCCTGCCATGAATGTATGTTAATAGTTTGAGATATAATTTGTAATCATTATTATTTATATATTTTTTAAACCACTAAGTTTGAGATTAATAGACCGTATAGTTTTGTCTCTTATATGAGGATAAGATACAAATAATAATAAGAAAGATTAAATAGTGATTATATTTGAATGAAGATTATATCAAGTAAAGATTAAATAACACTTTGGAAATTTATATGAACGGATAACATGGTTTTGTAGGATATAATTTTATACATAAAAAATTGTTACATTAAAGCTCGATTAACTTTTGACTTGAAAATATGTATATAATGATTGCAAATTAAATTTTTAAATTAAAAAAATTAAATACTAATCAAAATTTTATTAATGAAAAGAAAAGATTCAAAATATATATTTAAATGTTTAAAAATTAATTAAATTTTATTAATTAAAAGAGAAGATTCAAAATATAGAGTTAAATGTTTAAAAATTAATTAAAAGCAATATAGTCATGTCCAACAAGAATTATCGGAACATTCAATGCTTTCTAAAAGCAATATTTATTTTGTTCTCCCCAAGACAAATGGGAACTTTAACCATTGAGGATTTTATAAAACTATGTATTCAAAATATTGTATTGAAGCAGAACAATAAAAAAAATCATTTTTAAATATTCAAATTGCATTAATAAAGGTTAAATCAATAGATTGTGGTTGGTCACTACGGGATCTAGACTGACCGTATAAACGGGATCTAGACTGACCGTATAAAGGATAGATGGCACATATGTATTTGTTTTTTGTTTTTTTAATATTTTTTAATTCTGACAATTATAATTAAAAACAGATATAATTAGTCATTTCAAGATTCTAATCCAATCGTGAAATAGGAATTTAAATTTTATAATTTTAAAAATTGTTTTTATTTTTATTTAATTTTATTAGTATTATTTTTTAAATAAATGTCACCTCCCAGCGGGGCTATTTAGTCTAATCAAACTTTTCCACCAATCAAAAATAAAAATATTGAATTTTAAAAATTAAAATAATATTTTTTATTTTTTAAAAATTAAAATTAATAATTATTTTTCCAAAACATTGAAAAATAACTTTAGATAACAGAAAATATTTTAAAAGTCAACTTAGTTTTCACAATTGGCCCATTGCTATAATCCTTGCCTTGGCTGGGACTAATAATAAATAAAATAAAATTCCTATATATAAACTAATTATTAAAGAATAATATATTATTGTTAATAAAATTTAAGGAATAATATATTATTGTTAATAAAATTTAAAATAATAATTCATTAAAATAATTTGTTTATTATCTAATTTTAAAAATAAATATCATATTTAATTGTATTCATATTCTTGGGTATTAAAGTCGTTTTCCTATCTAATTCAATTTACAAGGACAAGAGAGTATCTCGTTCAAATCCATAAAAGATACAACTAGATAACAATTCATAAAAAAATAAATATATATGGATTTGTTTTCAATCATAATTGATAATTTAATGTTTTGTAATTACAAATTAGACACGGCATGTATTGTTAAGGAAATTAGGACACACCACAAAAGTTTACTAAGCGTGTTTCATTTTGATAGCTAACTATTAGTTGTTTAAGCGTGTTTCATTCTCATAGCTAACTATTAGTTGTTGACCAACTAAGAACCTTACCATTTTCATTCTTTATGTCCATAAAGTTTATTAATTTGAAGTTGACTTGACTGGTTGTATAAAGACTTGTTCTACAAAAGTGAGACATGTCTCAACAAACTCCACACCTTCCACAAATTCTTATAGCCCTTCCACAAATTGTTCACTCATGGCATCATGCGAGTCATTATATTAGTCCCCACTCCAAGTGATTGGTCATACATTATTAGTCCATGCTTGCAATATGGGACCAATACATGGTCAAGGTAGTGGGACCAATACATGGTCAAGGTAGTTTGATTGTGAGCACTTAATACTACATTTTATCGTTGCCCCTAAGGTTCCTAATGGTTTTAACAATATTATTTTTTTAAAGGTGGTTTTTTAATTTGTGAGAACAAAAAAATTGTGGGTTCATTTTGTGATTGGTATAGTTTTGGTAATGATTAGTCAAGCTTAATTATTTGCGAGGTTTTAAAAATTAAAGAAAATATGACACAATGTGGATACAAAGTAGAGTGGTGGTGATTTTTTTATAGGAAAGAGGTTCGTGGTGATATTTGATGGTTTTGATGGTCAAGGTTGGTATATTCAAAGCAGATAAAATATCATAATTTCATTCCTTCTGACTTTTATAAGGGTTTGTAAGACACATTCATTCTATTATGAGACCCTTGACCTCGTTTCAATCTAGAGCGATCGAGTGGGCACCATTTCTAGACACCGTTCGTTTCCTCCAACCTTTGTTGCAAAGTGATTACAAGTATGGGATTAGAGGATTGAAGAACATTGTGGATTTGGTTTTTCTAGGTCACATTCATTTCGTTTGACCTCTGTTGCAAAGCAATTGTATGTTATTTGTTTCCATTGTGTGGGATTTTGCAATGGAGTGTTGAACACAATTTTCTCATATGTTGATGGCTCAATTCCTAGTTTCATGTGTCACGTGATCACTTCGAGATGTGTTACAAAGCAATTGTGTGGGATTAGAAGAGTCCTTAGGAATGTAGAGTGTTGTGGGTGTGGCTCTTTGAAGTGAATGTTGTGGGTGTGGTTCTTTCCTATCATAGCTTTAGTTGGTTCTTCCCTGATGGGTTGGTATGTGTGTTGATTGTTAGCTTTTTCGCCATTATTCTAGCATAGTTGCTAGTTGTTTGTAGTGGTTGGCATGTGTCATTAAGTCTTCCTCTGTCCTGGATGGCATTAGCTCATGTTTGGTGCAGGTTCATCATTTGTAGTTTTGAGTATTGCATGTTTTTTTTATCTTTGGTTATTCTTATAGCTGTTGGGTTTGTTAAACCAATTTCGAGCGTGTCCATTGTATGTCTTCCTATTGGATCATTTATATTTGAATACTAGCTTGGAACTCTAAATTTTTATGTGCAAGGTTGGCCTTCGGAGTTATCATTGCATTGTTTGCAAGGGCTAATAGAACTATAGGCCAACAAGTGAGGCTCTTGAGTTACAATCATTATTGTTTAATGGGAGCAAGTGTTGGCTTTGCATAATGCATGCAAGCTTAGGCATCCTTGGATGAATTGTAGCAATGGAGATATGGGCAAGTTGGATTCCCTTAACCAATCAATTCATTGGCTATGAGATTGCTTGTTATTTACGGTGAATCGTGTGGACAATATGTCGCGACCCTCTAAAAACTGCAATGTACCTCAATTCTCGCAACATGTGTGTGGTTATGTTAGTTGTTGTGGTCTGTGTTCACTCCCTCCTAGGTTTATTCTAGGTTCCATGTGTAGTTATCTTAATGAAGTGTTTGAGAACAATAATGTGGGATTAGAGTTCTCTTAATGTTCACATAGGTTTGGGGATGTGATTGTTTGGAGGGGTTGTAACTCCCTTGCCCTTATGGATGTATGGGTCCATAGAGATCACACGTTGACCTTTTGAAATAATTTCCTCTAAGATGTGATATATCAATTTTTTTTCTCATATTTTCAAGGTTCTTGCCTCTACGAAATACACTAGTAAGTGATAATGCTACTATTAGTTATGTCTTGTTTTTTTATGAGTGTGCATTGTAGTTGCAATCATGAAATTTTTTAAAGCTTACTTTGTTTAATACTATTCTACATGGGTGTTCTATGTCATTGTGATATCCACAATAAGGAAAAAATTCAAATTCCATAGAAACAATGATATTGGGACAACTAACAGTGTTTGTAGACACAACATCTTTGTCTATAAAGGTAGATCCATGCATTTTTAAAATCATTGTTAGTGTTTTATTGATAGTTTCAAATAGTTTTCTAGCCTTCGTATTTATTTATTTTATTGCTCGCCTTCTTGTGTGTTTCAATCAAAGTACTTTGGTCAAAATTGTGGCAATAATTTATGGTGTAGATTGTTTTCTCATGTTTGTTAGGACCCCACCTCTATTTTGTGCACTAGTAAGTGGTCATGCCACTGGTAGTGCTATAGGCCTAAAAATAATTCAATTCCTCACATAAGTGGATAGTCTGCTCCCACAAGAGGGACGTTGATTAGCAAAAACTTGTAGCGTATAGATTTTGCACTTTAGTGCTCACATACACTTGCCCACCTAAAGTATAGGAATGTGACATGCTTATGTGTGATTGTACATCTCAACATGACATCCAAAGCTTCCACTCACCTTTTAGGTTCCAAGACGTCCTCCATCCAATCCAATAATTCTTCCACATCACCAATCCCATCAAAATTATAAGTATCTCTAAGTTGGTGCCTATCGACCTTAGCGATCTAACCATTATACATATGTGTGTTGACATATCATAGTCTCCATTTGGACATTTGTTCATTGTATCTTTTGGGTTGGTACCAAAAGAACAAATGCTATGCCAACTTAAGTCATCATCAATCCTAGGATTGATGTTTTGATGTTTGTAGCTCGGACATGCACTTCTGCATAGGCTAGGTGTGAGGCATGTAGGAGTTGACCATTACTTCTCTAGGTACTTGCTCAATTTATTGAGTAAGTGACTTTTATATCTCTTTCCTAAGTCTAACTTAAGAAAATCACATTAATTAACTTAATTTTGGCTAATGATTAAAATTGAACTTAAGATTAAGTCACAATCGTTGATCTTAAGTGAGGCTGGAGATCTAATCTTAACCATCCATCAATTTGGATATTGAGGGTTAGGGTTTTGGTCATTGAGATGTTATAAAAGAAATCCTAAGGAGAGGAGGAGACACATAGATACATACAGAGTGAGTGAGATCTCATTGATTGGGTGGAGAAGGACTTTCATCCAAGTGTATAGGGGCAGGGTCCAAGGAAAGAATCAAGGGGCAACAACGAACTAGCAGCTAGCAAGATCGAAGGATAAATCTTGAGGTGTGATAGGATAGTCTATTTGTTATTTTGTACTATTCCACAGTGGGCCATTATCCCAAGACGAGAGCCCATATTTTATCTTAATAAAATCATTGATTGATGGTTTTTCGCGAAAGAGTTTTCCAGGTAAACACATGTGTCAAATGTGTTGATTTCCTATTTTTATTTCCACTACATTATTGGTTAAAGATATCAGTATATTTTTGTTTAATAATTCAACAATAATCTACAACAGTGAATTATTTATGAGCATAAAATTTATTAGAGAACATAGATTAGATTTGCTATTAGAAATTAACATGGTATCAAAGCTTCTCTAATTCTGGACAAAAAAAGAGAAATGAACAATTGTACGACCGTCGTAAGGGATGTACAACCACCATCATAAGTCAGATATCTGTGTGGAAGAAAACAACTGAGATCGTTGTGGATCCACATGGAAGGCTACATGTTTGTAAGTGTTGGAGGTGTTGGCAGGAAAGAGATCCACAGGTGTTGGGCACAAGTGGTATTATGTGTGTTGCAGAAGTGGCAGTAGACGAGAGTGCAAAGGTGAAGCTACACGCAGAGCTGACAGGGTGCATGAACAAAAACAGGAGCAAAAATCCGACAACCACAACCGTCGATAGAAGGAAAATATGGGGGTTGTGCAGAGGAGACAACGACATGGTGGTGGGCAAGGGCTCAGGTGGAAGGTGGTCGCAGTACAGAGAAGGAAACCAGGACCATCCTTATCTCGATGTTGATTCCCTCCATCCAACGGGCATGGATAAAGGTCAACCTTTGACCTTGCTCCATGCCCGTTGGATGGAGGGAATCAACAATCGAGATAAGCTCAGGCTTGTGTAGCCCCAGACAAACCTTGAGAATTGGGTAGCAGGCAGAAAGTTCGGAGAACAAATACAGGGAACATGTTTGGGCAATAGATTCAGGAAACAGATTCACGGAGCAGAGTTCAACACATTTTTTAGGAGAATTCCTCATAAAAATTTTGATTTGGAGATGCTCATAACCGATTTGAGGTTTGAAGACCAGCTGGAGAGTGCATCAAACTACAACCCTTGGAAGGTGAGGGTCACATTACTTCTCATGGAGAATGGGTTGTGAGATTTTTCTAACACAATCGTGACCCCATTAATAGATCTAAAGGACCTGGCTAATCGTAGTTTGAAGGATGTGAGATCTAGGAGGATCATCTTAGATGCGGTGAAGCATTATTTGATCCCTCACATATTTGAGAAGAAGTGATCCAGGGAAATGTGGGAGGGTTTGACAAAGTTGTATAAGAATGAAAACCCTAACATAAAGATGGTGCTGAGGGAGGAACTCGGTGCTAAGGGAGGAACTCAAGAGCTCTAAGATATCCAAATTAGATACAATAGCTTCTTATCTTACCAAGATAACATGAGTTCGTGATGAGTTGGAAGTGTTAACACCCAAAAAGTGCTCACTAGCTCATTCCCTTATTCACATGACCCATTTGTCCACTTTTCCACCATTTGAACCTCTAAAACCATCAAAAGGTCACCAAAAGACCACAATACACCTTTTGCCCCCTCAAAATATATATTTTTCCTCAAAAAACCCTAAAAAAGAGTCCAAAATTCCCCCAAAATATTAAAAGGGAATAAAAATATAAAAAATATTCAAAAAAGGAAAAAGACAGAAAAAGAGACCTAAACCATGTTGGTTGATACCATTGGTTTCCTCAAAACCATAATGGTATTCCCCATCACCAAAAACTATAAAAAGGTGATAGGGGCTCCTCACTTTTCATCCTATCCTTATGCTGCCAAATTCCCTTTGAGAGCCATTGCCTCCCATTTCGAGTTTGAAGAATCCCATTTCAGCATCTTGGAGAAGAGACCATTAGAGCTTGGAGCACCTCAACCTTGGAGCTGCTCAACACCAAACATCCTCACCTTTGAGGTAATACAAAAAATCTATTATTTTTTCTCTTGTTCTTCCATAGATCTCTTGTTATTGATTTAGTTCTTGTTTATTTACACATGTTTATGTTAATTTTAGATTAAATTTATAATTGTTTTTGCTTTTCATTCGAAACTACTATTACATTGTTAATAGGTGCATCCTTGCACATGCTTGGTTGAAAAACCAAGCAACAGGAAGCAGTAGGGGAGATAGTGGGAGATCCAAAGTTGTTGAGGATTGCTCTGAATGGCTTTACCAATCCATGGGCACCCTTCGTCAAAGGGTTTGTTACACAAGAGAATATTCATAACTGAGAAAGGTTGTGGGATGACGTTATCCAAGAGGAGATTTGAGAAGAATCTCTATATGGAGGCCAACAAAAGGGTGATGACGAGGAGAATGTTGCTCTTGATAGGCATGCAAAGAAGAGAAAGGAAAATATAGGTAGAGAGTCAACACCAGAGGTGGGGAAGAAGAAGAAGGACATGAGCAAAGTCAAGTGCTTTGTGTGCCACAAGTGTGGCCACTATGCTTCATAGTGTCCATAATGGAAGAAAGGGAAGAGTAAGTCTTAACAGGTAGCAACATCTGCAGAAGCTTAAGTCAAGGAGTTTGTTGAGAAGTTTGAGACTAGCACAGTTTCGAGTAATGCCTGGTTCGTGTATAGTGGGGCTTCTCATCACATGACGGGGACAAATGATTTGTTCACTAGTTTGTCAGAGACAGACTCGGATTTGAATGTGGAGCTTGGCACCCATGCCAAGTGTAGTGTAAAGGGGCTTGGGACAATCAAGTTCCAGCTAAAATCAGGAGAATTTCTATAGGTGAAAGATGTGTTGTATGTTCTAAAGCTCAAAATGAATTTGATCTCAATTTCGACAATGGAGGATAGTGGATACGCCATCGCTTTCGAGAGTGATCGGGTTCTTATTTGGCCAAAGGGATTTGGCATAGACTCAACACGAGTTCTTGGTGTTAGAGAGGGCATGGTATACAAGTTACAAGGAAATTGTGTAGGTGGATCCAAGGGGATCTTGGATCATGGATCTATGTCAGTGGCAGAGGACAAGGAGTAGAAGCCTCCAAAGGGTGAGCAGAGTTCATAGAATACCAATGTGGGGAGTCAACATTCATATGGGAAGAGGGAGTTAACCCCTTCCATTTATGTTAGGAAACCAACTTGGTACGAGATGACATTGATGGATGCTCAAGAGCAAGAGAAGGCTCCTAGGAGCACATTGAGGGAGAGCAAGCCTTTGACAAAGTTTCCAAAATTCATGGCACTAATATGTAGCGCCATCGATTCCGTGACTTCCAGTGATCAAGGAGCATCTAACTAGCAGGGTTGGAGGGATGCCAATGTGCAAGATGACGTGTGTGACAATGTGTAGGGTCAAAGGGAGAACCAGTTCCAGGTGGCTCTTCAAGAAGTACCTTCCTCGCTAATAGGGAGTATTTATGTTTGTACCTCGAACAAGTACTTTTACATAGGCTAAGTGTTGGGAATACAAGAGTTTTCCATTATATCTCTAGGTACTTACTCAATTTATTGAGTAAGTGACTTTTATATCTATTTCCTAAGTCTAAATTAGGAAAGCACATTAATAAACTTAATGATGGCTAATGACTAAAACTAAACTTAAGACTACATCACAACTGTTGATCTTAAGTGAGGCTTGAGATCAATCTTTGTTAGTTTTTCATCATTTAATTCAATAGATCTAGGATCTTAACTGAAAGAACAACATGTATAGCATATCAAGCATAAGAGATAAGAGACAAGAGACACAAAACATTTCACCGAAGAAAACCAAGAAGGTGAAAAACCCCGCAACTTCCTCAGAGATAGAATAAGCACCAATACAAGGATCACAATGATCAAACCCAAGAGATATATATCTTTAGTAGCATACTCCTCCTCCACTTGTGCGCACTCCTCTCTCTCACTAATGCGAAGTGAGTGAATGAGAGAATGTGTAAAATGAGAGAGACACCCTCTTTATTTATACACTACTTCACTTGTCTTTTAACTCCAACTAGGTCGGCCCCAACTTAACCACTTAACATAATGTTGACTGGGCCAATCCCCACTAGGGTGGTATAATAACCCTTCAAGTATAAGTTACGACACTTACAATATAACTTGCGACACTTGCAAGTACAACTGACGACACTTCCAATCGGAGGAATAATACATCTCTGTTGGGGATACAATAAAGTACAAATGTAATACATACAATATACAAGTGAATATCTTCCGAAGTTACAAATACATCAACACTCCCTCTTAACTAGGAAGGTATTATCTTGACATAGGTCATCAAAACATATAGGCACAAGTCTTCAATTCTGGAGCTAGATCATCGTCACTGGATCACGGAGCATCATCATCATCATCACTGCTGCTGCACTCGACATCTCGATCACTGGGCTATCTCTGAATTCTTCTCGTCATAGGAGGTTCTACAAAGCCAGCCCTTTTTCATGCTGGATGTAGGCCTAGCCTCCTGTAGGTCTTCATCTTATCTGCGAGTGGTCTGATAGAGGTGGAAACTCAGGACTAATTACGTGCATATGCAAAGCCTGACAAGAGCATCCCAGGAACATTTTATGTGCCTTAGCACGACCGGAAAGATCTCCCAGGACTTATATGCATCCCTTCACAAAACCTTTAAAGAGTTATCCCATGAACATTTTATGTGCCTAAGCACGACCGACGAGATCTCTAAAGAGCATCCCAAGACTTATTCCGAGCACACTGCTCAACCTATCGGATCTCCAGGACTGATTACATGTGAATAGGAAAAACCTTAAAAGAGTCACCCTAGGAACATTTTACGTACCTAAGCACGATCGGCAAGATCTCTAAAGAGCATCCCAGGACTTATTACAAGCACACAGCTCAACCTATTGGATCTCCAGTACTGATTACATGCCTCCCTAGCAAAACCTCGAAAGAGCATCCCAGGACTAATTACGAACACACAGCTCAATCTATCGGATCTCCCAGGATCTTTTACATGCTACTGCACAACCTGCCACATATCATCGACCTCTGAGTATCATCCTGAAACTCATGATCCACCTGATCATCCTCGCATGGAGCATCGTCTTGATGCGAATGATCAACCTGATCATCCTGATGTACATCATCATCACATGATCTTCCTGATCATCATACAGTACATCACCCTAAGGTACAACATCTGGAGCATCATCCTAATACTCATCTAACATGATCATCCTGATCATCACCGCATCGTCCTGATGCATATCATTTGGAGCATCATACTAATAGTCATCGCACATGATCATCCTGATCATCACCGCATCATCCTGATGCATATCATCTAGAGCATCGTACTGATACTCATCACACATGATCATCCTGATCATCACCGCATTGTCCTGATGCATATCACCTGGAGCATCGTACTGATACTCATCACATATGATCATCATCATAGCATCGTCGTGATGCATATCATCTGGAGCATCG
The DNA here is from genome assembly GCA_027924585.1 of Larix kaempferi. Taxonomy (NCBI): domain Eukaryota; kingdom Viridiplantae; phylum Streptophyta; class Pinopsida; order Pinales; family Pinaceae; genus Larix; species Larix kaempferi. Next base: position 390,219 of record BSBM01000925.1, on the reverse strand, counting down.
TCCTGATACTCATCACATATGATCATCCTGATCATGTAAAGCATCCACCTGATGCATATGATCATCCTGATCAATATCATGCAGAACATCATCTAGAGCATTGCCCTGATGCTCATCATACAACACTTACATCCATAGCCATGGGAAGGACCCTCCTATCACCATGCTTGGAATGGCTCCAACAAATGTGTCCATCACTTCTTCCTCGAAGTATCTTCTATCCGAAGAACACAAAGCCTCTCTCTGAAGTATTCAAACTTCACTCCGGCTAGTGGTTTAGTCAACACATATGCAACCTGCTCATCCGTCCCAACATACAGGAGCTTCACTGCTCCTCTCTACACCATATCCCTGATATAGTGATATCTGATCTCGATGTGCTTCAACCTGTCAAGGAACACCGGGTTCTCTGACAACTTCACACAACTCTAGTTGTCACAATAGATACAGGTAGCATCCAATGGGAGATCAAATAACTCAGACAGTAGCTTCCTAAGCCATACTGCCTCACAACTGGCCAAACAAGCTACGACATACTTTGCTTCGGCTGTACTTAGTGCTACGCAGGACTGCTTCCTGCTAAACCAAGAGATCACACCTGATCCCATACTGAAGCAACACCCCGAAGTGCTCTTCCTATCTACAGCACTTCCTACCCAATCTGAATCATCATAACCCTCCAGGTTAAACTTTTGATTTGCATCATACTTGAGCCCATAATCTACCGTACCCTTCAGGTACCTCAGAATATGCTTCACAGCAATCAGGTGAACATGTCTAGGATCCGTCAGGAACTGGCTCAATGTGTTCACCGTAAAGCAAATATTTGGTCTCGTGTTCGTCAGGTACATCAAGGACCCAATCATCTGACGATACATCGTGGCATCAACCGACTCAGATGAAGCATCACACAATAGCTTCAGGTTCGATGCCATAGGTGTGGCCATGGCCTTGCAGTCCATCATCCCGAACCTCTTCAGGATCTCTACTGCATACTTCCCTTGTCCAAGGAAGATCCCATCTGCACTCTGCCACACCTCCATACCTAGAAAGTAATGCATCATCCCCAAGTCCTTCATCTCGAACTCGGCAGCAAGCTTCCTCTTCGTGTCGGCAATCAATCTATCCTCACCTGTAACAAATAGGTCATCCACATACAATAGTAGTATCACTGGATTGCCTTCCTCAACCTTGTAGTAAAGGTTGGAATCTGCTTTACTCTTGGTAAAGCCCAAACTGGATAGAAAGCTGTCTATCCTACCATACCAAGTCCTAGGAGCTTGCTTCAATCCATACAAGGCTTTCTTCAATCTACACACATATGACTCCCTGTCATGTGTCTCAAAACCGAGTGGCTGCTCCACATACACTTCCTCTTTGACTACACCATTCAGGAAACCTGCCTTGACATCCATCTGGTGTATCTTCCACTTCATCACTACAGCCAGAGCAAGTATTGTTCTAATGGAAGTGTATCTGGGATACAAGAGCAAAAGTCTCTTGATAATCTATCCCCTCTTTCTGGGAGAAGCCACGAGCCACAAACCTTGCCTTGTATTTCTCTATGCTACCATTTGCAGCATGCTTGATCTTATAGATCCACTTGGAAGTCACAACAGACTTCCCTTCAGGTCTTGGGACCACATCCCAAACATCATTCTTCATGATCGACTGGTATTCCTCGATCATGGCATCCTTTCATTACTTCATCCCAGATCCTGGGAACTTCAGATTCTTCAATATCTTCAATAGATAATTTTCTTGAACTTCATTGCTGGAACAAATGTTGTAGTCCTTCTTTTGTAGGTGATTGTACACGATATTTCCTACAAGTCAAATTCAATTGCATGATTAGAAACTTCTCATAGTTTTCAGAACAAAATCTTACACATAAGAATATATGTCATACATTCATGCAATTATTTTAGCCAATGCTTTAATATAACATTTATCCATATCTCGTAACTTTCTAGATGCCTTCCATCTCTACCAGAACATTGTTAAGAGTGTGCACAACTCCCAACATGTCAGCAAAGAGGTTTCATTCTAGATAAGTAGCAATGGAATGTTGTACAGTACCATAGGCCACTTACCCATTACTTGCATATTAGTAGTATCTTGTTCATTAATGAAACTTTTCTAATATGCATAATATACATCCTAAATCTAGGAACATAAGTATGTACATGAATGGACAACATCATTTAAGTAATCATATATATAAGAAATGACAATTCAAATACTTATCTTTGTTTGGTTGTAGGGTGGACTCCCTCTCAATCTTTGCTTCCTTGTAGGAACTACTGGAGTGTGCTCCCTCTTGATCTTTGCTTCCTTGCAGGAACAACTAGAGTGAGCTCCCTCTCGGTCTTTGCTTCTTGGATTATCTGTCTTTGAACTTATATCCATCCTGGACCACTATGCATGATTAAGTGTGCACTGGTGTCATCCTCAATATCTCATATATAATCATACATGCATTAGTATAATCTCAATACTATCAAAACATCATGATTCTAAATAATCTTAAATATGTATGGTCATGATCATTTCATACATAGGTAATATGCGTTAGTATTCAAGGTTTCAGGGAAGACTTCTTTTACTCATGCATATTCTTATTTGACCATAGGACTCTTTTGGTTAGTCATATCACCAATCAAAGTAAGAAATATAATATGCATAAACCCTTGATTACTAAAACTTCTAACTTTCAAGAATAATCATTATCATTCATACAAATGTAGAAGATCCTAACACAAGGTAGGATTCTAACTTGATATAGGAAAAACATACTTGGTTATCATGTTTGCTAGTTATGTCTAACATATCCAAACAATGTCTTCTTGTTCTCTTCAATGACTTGTGCTTAGTAACCTACATAACTCATAAGTTAACCATTTTAGAACCAAATTATACATACCTCGTAAGTAGAGATTCTATGTGATCCATGAGTCTTTGTTTTCATGTCACCATGGTCATATGTTCTTGATCTAGAACTTGATTTGTACCTTTCATGTTAGCGGACAACATCATCCTCATACAATACCACAGTGCATTAGTACAATCATAAGTGATATAACCCTAATCAATGAATGTCTTCTATTATTCACATGCATTCATACTTTTACTAGGGTGATAAGACAAGTCTAAAATTAATCAATATTGTACTAACCTCAATAATATGAAGACAAACATATCATAACCTTAATCATGAACAGATTTCAAAAACATACTTGTATCTCCTCAAGTCATACTTGTCGAGATTGCTTGTAGCATTCTTATGTAAGGCCTTAGCCTCATCTCCCTCTGGAGCTGGAACTTCTTCACTTATGCAGGTGTCCAATTCATTCTCTTCTAGGATTAACCCAATCCACTTTGATTTGCTGAAACTGGATCTGGAGCTGGATTAGGGTTTGTTAGAGAAACCCTAAAAATTCAAACTTCTGATTGGATAAAAAGATGTGCCTTGCTGAGCTGATCAAGCTGGTATACTTCAATTTTGAAATCTCCAAAATTTGACCCCTCAAAATTGCCTTTGAAACTTCCGGATCTTCTAGACAAGATCCCGAACTAGGGTTTGATAAATCCAAGTCTTATGCCCATCCAAAAGGTTCGATCTTGTGTTCTAAACTTCGATTTTTCTGAGGAGCTTCCAGCCGTTGTCAGAGATTTAAAAAATTCCAACTTTTGCAGAAGCCCTAATTTTCCACCTTTCCGATCAAAATCTCGAACTAGGGTTTGATCAAGCCCGGCCTTCTGCCCAATCAAAAAATTCGATCTTGGTCTCTAAATTTCGATTTTGATGAGGAGCATCCAGTCGTGTTCTCCGATTCCAAGAATTTCAACTTTCTCTGAAACCCTAATTTCCCGCAGCAGTGACAAGCCAAAAATGAGAATGCTCAAAATCCAATTCTATTTCATAGAAAAATGTGCCTTATTGTTTTTGGTGTAACTCAGAAATTTCGGATCCATAGGGTCTGAAACTTTGGCCTGTGGTAGCCTGACCTATCTTCTTTCTAACTCCACAGGTCTGACCTCAAATGGATTCTCTGAGAGAGAGATATGCCAAATGTCGCAACGTGACCTGTTTATGGGATAAAATGAGATAGCGAAATTGTACAGAGTGCCACGTGTCACTGGTTCAACTTCGGCCTCTGAAAAGAGGACCTATGAAACTACAGTCTGTTCCCTTACTGCCACTTTTTACAGAATTTCATTTGGAGCTTCCTAGCCCAAGTTGTGACCTTTTTTCCTAGGTCACCTGTTTATGATAGAGATTTGGAAGAGGCAGAAACCCTAGATTGTACGGATCATAAAACATAAAGTACAGCGAATTAGATGTTGTGCTTCAGACACAAGGTACATGGGGATGTTATCTACGACCTGTAGAAGTTTCAAAACTTGAAACTTCGCCAAAATGGATTTATAGAGAAAGTGCCACGATGACTGGTTTTTGCTATATCAAGCCCTAGCTTCCAATTTGTCGCAAGTGCAACAAGTGTCATAAATGCCATACCATGCCTTCCTTCAGGCTAGCTCTAATACCATTATTTTTTCATCATTTAATTCAATAGATCTAGGATATTAACTAAAAGAACAACATGTACAGCATATCAAGCATAAGAGATAAGAGACAAGAGACACAAAACATTTCACCGGGGAAAACCAAGAAGGTGAAAAACCCCGCAACTTCCTCAGAGATAGAATAAGCACCAATACAAGGATCACAATGATCAAACCCAAGAGGTAGATATCTTCAGCAGCATACTCCTCCTCCACTTGTGCGCACTCCTCTCTCTCTCTCACTAATGCGAAGTGAGTGAATGAGAGAATGTGTAAAATGAGAGAGACACTCTCTCTATTTATACACTACTTCACTTGTCTTTTAACTCCAACTAGGTCGGCCCCAACTTAACCACTTAACATAATGTTGACTGGGCCAACCCCCACTAGGGTGGTCTAATAACCCTTCAAGTATAAGTTACGACACTTACAATATAACTTACAACACTTGCAAGTACAACTGACAACACTTCTAATCGGAGGAATAATACATCTCCATTGGGGATACAATAAAGTACAAACGTAATGCATACAATATACAAGTGAATATCTTCCGAAGTTACAAATACATCAACAATCTCAACCATCCATCACTTTGGAGATTGAGGATTAGGGTTTTGGTCATTGAGATGTTATAAAAGAAAGTCTGAGGAGAGGAGGAGACACATATACACATAGAGTGAGTGATATCTCATTGATTGGGTGGAGAATGAATTTCATCCAAGTGTGTAGGGGCGAGGTCCGAGGAAAGAAGAAAGGGGCAACAATGAAGTAGTAGCCAACAAGATTGAAGGACATATCTTGAGGTGTGATAGGCTAGGCTATTTGTTGTTTTGTACCATTCTTCGGTGGATCATTATCCCAAGACGAGAGCCAATATTTTATCTTAATAAAATAATTGATTGTTGGTTTTTCCCAAAAGGGTTTTCCAGGGTAAACACATGTGCCAAATGTGTTGATTTTCTATTTTTATTTCTGCCTTGTTATTGCTTAAAGATATAAGTGTATTTATGTTTAATAATTCAGCGGTAATCTACAAAAAAAAATTATTTATATGCATAAAAATTATATGAGAATAGAGATCAAATATGGTATTATAAATTAACATGATGTAGTCATTTCACTTGGAAACTATAAGATGGTATAACTAATAAACTAAACTATTGACAAGATCATCTTTCATGGGTTTAATGAATCTCTGCCCTTGAGTCGAACAAAGTAGTTGTATGATACTGTTTCCTTTTGCCTCAAATGACATGTGCCTTTGCTTCAAATTTAGGACAACATCCTCTTCAAAATTTCAATCAATGCTAAGCAATGCATGCTATGGGTCCTTCTTATCAACAATCTAAACAACCTCAAAATTGACACACGTGTTCATACCATCTAAATCTACTTCAACCTATTCTAATTTTCGAATTAGATAGCTTTTGTTTTGTTTCACCAAGCGCAATTGGATTGGTTAGTGCAATAGCTTAAGGTTTCTCATGAGTTCCCAATAATTTTTTGGGAGGATGTTCACATATGATCCTAAGCCAAGATAACATCCCCGACCTCATTCCATCATAACACAACGTTCACTATAAGTTTCTTCCTTGTTCTCAACTTCCTATTTCTTACTCTTCAAGCATTTATGTTTGGTATGGGTACAATAATATCTAGCTTGAAATATTTAGTCGCTATCCACATAGTAAATAGAGTGTGCAACTTTTGAGTCTATATCTCATCATCTAATATCTTTACAAAGGTTCTCAAATAAATGTCACTTCGTATTCTTCACCAATCCTAATGCTAAGTGCACATTGAGGGGATTGTGCTCCAATGACTTGCACCTTCAGAAACCTTGCACATCTTTTATATTGCATCATGTAGGTGCTCTTGCTGCCTCATTTCATTAAAGTCAAGTGTAATAGGTGGGGACTTTTTAATCTTGCTTGCAAGTAACACCTCAAACCCAGTCTCAGTTCAAGTGCCTCCCATGGTAATAATGTTCACTCCTACATCCGATGAAACCACAAACTATTTGACTTAGAGTAAATTAAATATTTATTGTGTTATGCCCTATCATATGTCTCCCATTTCTTGATCAACTAGGGAAAATATTCAATGGCATGTCATGTCTTATGACAATGACCATAATAATGTTGCTAAGGAATTGGATAATTGTGCATGATGTGTCCCGTATCATTGCAATTGTAACAATGAGGGTTCCTCAACTACTCTCCTTCTAACCTCCTCTATTATCTCTTAGTTGACCATGCCCTCCACTAGAGCTACTCTCTACCATAAAAGTGTTATTCTTTAACCATTCAACAAGTACTCACAAAACACAATAGTTATATGTGTTGTGCATGTTCAACTTGCAAAACTCATAGTGAACCATGTTTGGATTTCTACTATACTTTTGAAGCAATGAGCAACAAAGAGTATCACAACCCAACTGCCTTTATATTTTGTAAAAAGAGGATTTAGTGTTTCTTATGAATGGATCAAGAGTAAGGTTGGTGTATAGAAACATTGTTGGACAAACATTGTACACATGACCATCAATCTAGAAAATAATATACTAGACACTCTCCTATGTTCTCTTCCCCTTAACCAACACTTGTATTGACTTTAAGAATGAAAAAATATGGGGTTGAAATTGATATATTCTTGGCACAATACTATATGTCAATTCTCTAATTGATTCCAATCTCAATGCAAACCCCAATGCCTCACAATAAGATTTCAATCATTGTTGCAACAAAGGAGTGTGAATATGAGGCAAGAGTACCCACGATAAAACATTACTTTCATTGAAACAAAATGTGTGCCATAGTTTCCTTGGATGGGGTTCTAGGGAAGGGATACAATACACTATTTTGTTGGTAAGTGGAAGAATAAACCCACAACCATCCTCCGTAACATCCACGTCTGCAATTCATGAACCATATTTCCCAGGCATAGGGTTTCCATAGAGAAGAATCACCAAATATTCCTTTACACTCAGCCTCTACTAGCATACAAAAGAATTGATAACCTGTCATATGGACTTGGTCTTCAGAAAAAAAACCCTCTCCCAAGCACCATCATAGAAGAGTTGCACCAACTAATTGACAATTATTATTGCCCGCTAAATGCCATTTAGGGTTTAGAGCAAGGACTGGAGGACTGTGAAGAACTAGGGATGGAAGAGGGAGACATTGAAGATGACTATGTTGGAAATATTCTTAGCACCCCATTTACATGATGGATGATGATGCTTAGTATAGATTCTCTTTGGTTCACTCTTATTTCTAAGGCTATAGTTTATAAGTTTTTCTCTTATAGTTATAATAACATAGGATTTGTATGTCTAGAGGCCAGGTTATCTCTATAATTGTGAAATTATCCAATTTTTTCCCATTGTACTAGGACATACTCAAACATTTCCTAGTTTTGAATATGGTAGCACTCAATACTTTAGAGTCGTTTAGACTTGATAGAACACTATCTTGGAATCAATCCAAGGTTTCTCAGTTTGCATGTAAATATTCATGTGCATATGAATAGATATCCTGCCCCTTACTTACAAAAACAAATGTATGCCATAGGTAAATCTACTCATCAAGTCAGTGAATATTTGGTTGAATTCCTATATAAATTCTCTTGGGTGTTGCTTGATCTCCTTCAATTTTATGGTATTGTTTTGCTCCAATTTTTTTTTTGACACTACTTAATGAAATCCTCCTCTATCTCATCCAACGTCTACAAATAATCATTGGGTTCTCTTTGTTTATATTTCATCAACCATTGTAATCCTCTACCTCTAAAAGTAGTCTAAAATTCTATTTGTGCAACTTGTGAAATTCCCCATGTGCTCGAGATAATGTCACAAATAAGCCAACACTACTCAACATCCCTTTTCCCTTGCCCATGGAACAACATAAATGCAAATAAAATTTCCATGATTCACCATTCCTCCATTATTTGATGGTTATACTTGTAATACAAATCCTCAATTCCCCCAGTGAATTACAACACTTTGTACATTACCATCCAATGGCTCATTGCCACTCCTAACATCATTGTCATTCAAAGGCATGAGGGTTGGATCCCTAATTGGACTAGTTTTCTCACTTCCTTGATACCTATTATGAATCAAGTTTCTCGAATAGCATAAAAACATAAAGCAAAGTAGCTCCATGCCTTGACAATGATAAATAGTCGATGAATAGTAAGCTTCTTGAAAGGGGCAACCTCCTTTTACAATATATCCAATGCACAAGACATGATGAGATAATCTCTAAAACTAGATCCCCTTGGTATATATAGGAGACAAAGGGTACAATTACAATAAAGACAACACTAATAATATAAATTTTATGCCACAATATCTAGGGCCTAACATGTCCCTCCCCTTCAAACAAGTTTTGTTCTCAACACTTGATTAACTATGGACGTTTCTCCATTAAGAACACATTTTTCCATTTCACCTCTTCTATTGGAAGGCTCTTCCACTTGACGAGGTACTCATTAATTGCTTGATTCGCGGTTGCTTGATATGTGGTTCAAGGATTGTTTTAGGTTCTAGTATGACTTTCCCTTCTTTACCGATATATAGTAAAATAGTATGAACTAGAATCTTGTCACCAACTACTTTTTTTAAGCAAGAAACATGGAAGACTTGTATACGTGAAGATGGAGGCAACTCCAAATGTTATAAAGATCTACATTAACACTATCAAGGAAGAAGATGGAATAGGCCATCATAAAACCATTATTCAATAATATATTATTGTAGACTAGAAACTACAACAAATTGGAGAAGCCACAATAATAACACATAGGATTAAAGGAAATAAAATCATGAAATAACCAACTATCAAGGACTAAGATTGAAAATAATTGAATTTGGATGGATGGATCATCAACAATGACAAGAAGAAAGAAGGAATATAAGGACATCCTATTGCTTGGTTTCATCACATGTAAAGCCTTTAATTGCAAAGCTTTGAGTACAAAACTTTTTGAAAGAGGGTAGTATGTTACGGCCTTAATATATACCTATTCACTCATTACACATGAACCGAGTTCCCTAAATAGCATAAAAAGAGAAAGAAAAGTAGCTCTACACCTTGAGAATGATAAAGTGTTAACAGATAATAAACCTCTTTGAGGGGGCAACCTCGTTTTACAATATATCCAATGCAAAAGACAGATGAGACGATCTCTAAAACTAGATCTCCTTGGTGTATATAGGAGAGAAAGGCTACAATTACACTAAAGACAACACTAATATAATAATAGAAATGTAATGTCACAATATCTAGGGCTTAACAATACCCTTATCATCATTCCTATCACACACATCTTCCTATCACAATCCAAACTCTTAGTAGACTGATAATTTATGTCAGGGGCATGATTAACACTTGCACATCTAATAGTTTTAGTTCTCAAAATGTATCACATATTATAGCGTATCCCTCCTACCAAACTTGACCTATTAAAGCCTCGCCAACTTATTATATTGCTTCAATCTCTCTTCCCACTGTTTTGCTCTATTTATTAATTAATCTATTCTCCTCACGTTCATTCGTCAACTAATCTCCTCTCTTGAAATTATCTTTCTCTTACTCTGCTTGACCCGAATGATTCAATTAGGATAAATCTACCTCTGAGTTGTGCTCCCTTATGACAACTTTATTGTTTGAAAAAAATTCTCATATAGCTCCTTCCCACCACATTTCCCTCTTTGTTGCTTTATCTCCAACCCGCTTATGTTACACACTAGCTCAATAATCCATTATAACTTTGCTCAATTCTCTATTCTACTTTTGTCCATCCATTGGGTGCCACCCGAAGTGTGCACTTAAGATATAACCACCATCTTGAGGTCAACATGTAACAATACCTTCTCTACCAATAACATCTTTATCCATAATGTAATGTCCCCTACTATTGGTCCCCATGCCCCTTTAAAAAGTCCTCTTGTTCCTTTGAGTGGGCTAGCAATATTCCACAACAAACTCTAACAACATAACCCTCTAGAACATGTCTAAACCAAAAATCCACTATCCAAATGATTTCATGGTCATACTTACTCGACATTAATAGGTTCTCATCATTCCATGCAATTCTTAGACACTTCGCTCATAGTGATGACACTGCACCACAAACCACTTCAACCACTCATGCAAAATTATAGGAAATTTTGCCTAAAAGATATCATGTTCATCTAAGAACAAAAACGACACTTAAATTTCTTGATATATATTCCCATGGATTTAGATTGTTAAAATGAACAAATCCAAACATTGATCAAACCATTCTTGAATCTCTGACATTTGAAAGATATCATCTCCTCACCATGTAGTGATTAGTTGTATCAATAAAACCAATTGTTAGCACTAAATTAAAGATTCGAGGTTCACATGGTTGTCAAATAAAGAGAGTTATAGTCTAAAGTGCTGGCACATTTAATCATTAAAAAGAAATCTCAACAAAAACATGCATGAGTAGTTGTTACCTTGTTTAAATATAAAATGTAAAAGAATTTGATATGCACAAAATAAACATCTATTCATATAACCATAACAATGATCTAAGTAAATATTCACTATTGAACTATTACCATGAAAAACATACACAACACATAAGAAAAGAGAAACCCTATGAACATCATTTAGGGGAGGGTTGTCTATTCTTGAGCAGGAAGACCAGTAGTTGAGATAGGGTGATCAATAGTGGACATAGTAATGGTGTTGGTTGACCTCAGTTTTGAAACAACTATCTACTATAAGTGGTTCATAAAAGCACTTTATGTACAAGTAATTCTTAATATTTTCATGTTTTTAAAATTATTTATAAAAAAAATTTGAACTACATTTTGAAATAAAATGAATATTTGAAATTGGAAAATCATTTTAAGTCACATCTACTTTAAGTCACATCAATGTTCAAGCATTGGCCCCAATAAAAAATACAATAAGGCACACTAAGACTAGACAACTTGGAACTTTGTGGCTCACATGGCATCATTTTGGATTAGTCACACCTCAAGACCAATATGGTTAGATAGAGAACACGACAAAGTATATGTCATAAAAATTTGGAGGAAAAACAAGCTCGGGAACATGGAGAATTAAGCTGCACCACTACTTGTAAAAAAAATGCTCAAAAATAGACAACCCTCCCCTATATTATAAAAATATTTATGTTCTAAAACCAATTTAAAAAACACAATTTAGTAAGAGATATTTTTTAATAAAACATATAAAATGAATATTACGAAGTATTACCCACGGAATTTTTTTTAATCATTTTAAAAATTGAATAATAAGCATATTCACCTACAAACAATTCTCCACTATATCATACACAAACAATTCTCCATTAAATTATATGAAAAAATAAAGTAAATAACTTTTTTAATTTCATTTTTACTTTTCTATATATTAGATTTTTTTATATATTTAATTAATGTATTTGATATTCTTTTATTTTTACTTTTCTATATATTATATTTTTTATATATTTAATTAATGTATTGATATTCTTTAAATTTACTTTTCTATATATTATATTTTTTTATATATTTAATTAATGTATAGATATTCTTTAAATTAAATTATATGAAAAAATAAAGTAAATAACTTTTTCTTTACATTTTTACTTTTCTACATATTATATTTTTTTATATATTTAATTAATGTATTGATATTCTTTAAATTAATGTTGAAAACATTTTAATCATCGATTGAGACTTGGTGTAACTTCATACCACTCTTTAGAATACCATCGTAGTAGATTGAGACTCGGTGTAACTTCTAGACCACTCCCTCGAATAAATCTCAACAACCTAAATGATTGATAGCTTTTGATTTTATTATGATATCTCCTTATATCTGCCCCTATCCTATGACCATGTAGAGTCCAAATCACCCATATTTTTTTTTTAAATAGAATGAGATTGGTACCCAGATTTTTAAAGTTAGAATGAGATTGATGGCGCTTTTAGAATTTTCAAGTACTTACATAATAGGTAGGTTTATGGTGAGAACAAAACCCCACCTAGTGGTACACCTCCACAATCTCCACCGATCTCAAGTTCCCATAGAATGCCCATATGTATGAGTAGAAAAAAGAAGAATGCCCATATGTAATGGAATAAATATTAAATTCAACTAAGTTTATTTATTTTATTTTAATTATAATATTTTGTATAGTAATTTGATTTTATTAGGGTATTTATTTTAATTATAATGTTTTGTATAGTAATTTTATTCTATTGTGGCTTGGTCTTAATAAAGAAAGTTTAACTTGGTTGGTATTTGTTTTTTTGAATTATTATTTATTTTTAAAAGAAGGTTAAATATTTTATGATTTTTTTTAATTTGTCATTATAAAAATTTAGTTAAATAATTTTTGTTAAAATTGTAATTTTAAATTGATGAAAATTTGTTTTTTGGTAAAAATATATTTAACATTTTTTAATATTTGTAAAGAAATTGATGACTCAACCTAGGGTTAAGATGTCCCTTGATGGGGGTGCTTACTCTTCCACCTGGGGCCAAGATGTCCCTTGATGGGGGTGCCTACACTTCCAACCAAGCCATAACAGATGAACATGTCTTTGGCAATGATTGAAACCGATGGGGAGGGATGTAATTCCCTTCTTTTACCACTTGGGCTATGACCATTGGACGCAATATTAAGATTTGATATTTGTAATTCCATCCATCCAAAATGTTTGTTGTTGAATTTCAACTAAAAATATTGGTTTCCCTTCTTGCTATTTTGGGTAGGTGGAAAATGACAAATTTGTAGAATGTTTAGACTATGCCATTTCCCTAAACTTAGCCCAAAATTATTAGACATTAAGGAAACACTCACCACTTATTCCATTGACATTGCCCTGGGGTACTGGAGATTAAGGGAATGCTTTGTTATAAGTGGACCTAACGATTTAGAACATGTGTTTCCTCGTAGGAGGTCATTGCACCGAGTGGAATGAGGTGCTCTATAACCCAGTATGGGGGAGATGTTGTAACTTAAAAAAATTCATGTCCGCTCATAAAATAAAAAATTATGGAAAGTATTTAAAAAAAATCCATGTTGGTTCAAAAATACATAAGAGCAAAATATATAATAGGCATAATTGCACCGAGTGGAACGAGGTGCACTACATCCCAGTATGGGGGAGATGTTGTAACGTGTATGTAGTGTTACATGTAGCGTTACATCTAATAAAATGTAAAAAGTAATTTTTTTAATTAAAAATAATTAAAAAAATTCATGTCGACTCATAAAATAAAAAAATATGGAAAGTATTTAAAAAAAATCCATGTTGGTTATAAAATAAAATATTATGAAAAGTAATTAAAAAATAGATGTTCGTTTATAAAATAAAAACTTAAATCTTAAACCCGGATCTATAAATCAAGAGAGATCAAATTTCTTGAGTTTAAATTTAAAAAAAGAAATACATCTCAAGAAATTGGATCCCTCTCGGTGCCGTTACGAGGAGACGAGTCATTCTCTAACAAACAAGAGGATCTCATACACCAAATTGGTGACTAGCTAAGCTATAACCTTAAAAATATATTATTATTATTATTATTAAAAACAAGTTTTGATAACTTTAAAAATATATTATTATTATTATTAAAAACAAGTTTCGAGTAACCTTAAAAATATATTATTATTAAAAACAAATTTTGAATAACTTTAAAAATATATTATTATTATTATTATTATTTAGTTTTGAATTAAACAAATTTTTTTATAAATAAAAAATTATCTTTTCATTAAGTTAACATGGTTGGGTGCCATCGATGAAAATCTCTAACTTAACAATGTAACTCACAACAAAAATATTTCACTAAATGATCTTACTTGGAGAAATATTCCCCTACAACTCTATATCTAAGGTTAAATTCTAATATGTAAGCTCTTTTCCAATTTTTTATTAAAAAATAATATATTAAATATTTATAATTATCTAAGGAGTTGATAATTCCTAAAGACCAAAATTAAGATCAAATCATGAAATTTTTATAATTAATATTTATAATTATCTAGGAAGTTGATAACTCCTAAGAACCAAAATTAAGGTCAAATCATGAGACTTTTATAATTATTATAATTAAGAACAAATCATATATTAACACGTAAATTTTTACTAAACAACTAAATCATTAAAACTGTAACAAAATCTTATATATCTAAAATTTAGGAAATTAGACATTGTTTAAATTATGTTTATTAAATTGATTAATATCAAATGACAAAATGACATCATCAACATTGAAACTGTGAACGGAAATATCGTTGCAACCTATAAACTAATGCACAGAATCTAAAATGATATTATTAAATTACCAAAGCATATGATTTTAACAAGTTTAACCGAATATAAATATATTATACAAAATTTAAAGAAAATAAGTGAATTAGACGTCACTGTCATATCACCGTCACGTTAAGAATTTTAATTTTTAAATAGTTTTGAGTTAGTTGGAATTGGGTGACAATTAAACCTCCCACAATCACTTCCCTGCAAAACCTCAAGTTCCTGTAAACGTCCACATGCGAGGAGATTGGAAGGAAAGTGGCTTCTTCAGAATGTAACAAAGATTTTTCCACGTCAATTGTACTAATCTTAAGTAAAATATATGCAAATTACACGTGTCCACATGCAAGCCATCCGATTGCAAACGTCAATCTTGTCCGTCCATGAAAGTATTTGGCGCGTAAAGGCTATAGGAAGCTATCGGTAATAGTCACAATGCAATCATAGAGGCTTTACAATAAATTTTTGCGGTCAGATCCACAAAACCACCTATGGAAATTCTGTGTGGCCACTAAATGTAGAGGTACATAGGGGCATCTTTTAGCCCGCTAAAAGATCACCAAGTCCGGTCAAAATAGGGAACTCTGCAGCATAAACTATATTTTAAAGGGAAACCAGATACCAAACCAAGACTCCTCGTCTCCTCACACGTGATCACCGGAATAACCGGCGGTTTCGAATGTTGTCTACATACACAACCAGGGAGGGTTACGTAAGCGGTTTTGCTGTCTTGCACGAGAACATGTTGCCTGAACATTTAATTGTAAAGCTATTTGATGCATAAAGCTGCGCATTTCGATGGCAGTTCTGCGGGTATGGATGGCAGAAACCACGAGCATTGTAGGCGCAAGGGAACCCTGTCATACAATTCGCTTTAAAGCAGATATACGCGGGATGCAGTTTCAATGGCTTTGAAATGAAAGAAAACCGAGAGATGAAAAGCTGCGGAGATTTTCCCGGTTCGAACTTCGGTAAAGCAGAATTATTGAATGTACATTATTTTCAAATTTTGTATGATCTACTTTCATGTCTTTGATTGCCGGTAATGAATGAATGATTTAATGGAAGTGGAGAGGTTTCAGCTTGTTTTCTTGAGTTTTGCTCCGAAGAAATGGCCGGTTGTCTGACAGCTGGAGCTCTGGTTGAGCTTTTGAGCGTTTCCTATGTTGTTCGCTGTTGACGTTTCCCGATTCTTCGGAATTACACGCGGCAACTCATTCGACATTTTAAATCTTCAGAGCTTAAGACACTGAGTTACAGAAACGGAAGAGAAAATACCAGAGGATTTGAAATACTATTTTTTTTTTCTGAAATAAGTTTAGATTTGAAGAATTAGCGTTGTGGAGGAAGACTCTGTAAAATAATTTGTTGTAACTTGTCCCGCATTTAAATCTAAGCCAGGTTCTGGAGTAATGGCGGTCATCTGGTAAAGATAAAGCGGTTCTGGCTTCTACATGACATTGGAGTCCAAGCTTTAACGGGAAAGGTTTTGGAACTTTAACAACTTGTCAAATCTATGCCGTGCAAGTTTAAAGGTCTGTGGATGCTTTTAGGAAATCGTTTTGGAAGATTATCTGGAAAACTGTAACTAGTGAAGATGTTGGATAGCTTGTTCGGCCGGGGTGACGTCCCCAAATGGTAAGTTAGCTTGGCTTAATACATCCTATCCCCGCGAATACTCGACCTTCTTTCGTTAAGCTTTTCAGAATGCTTCTAATCGATAATTTTCTATGTACTCTTTTAAAAACTTGTCTTGATTTGTGTGATGGAGCAGCAAAAATTTGATCAAGATCATAAAATCCCGAGTTGACTTTTCACGGAAGAAGAGGAATCCTAAGGTAGACATGCTAAGAAGGGATGTTACAGAGTTTCTCACGAGAGGCCAGTATCAGAATGCTTTTTTTCGAGTGAGTACTCAATCATGGATCCTTACCTCTGATAAATAGCGTTTCTATTAAAGTCAATGACTTCGTGCTTTCCATTACGGGGGCATATTCATGCTCAGTGTAGCCTTCATAAGATTTAAGGTTTGAACCCTTGTCACTCGGTTATAAAGATTGCTGTACTAACTGGGTTAACTATTAAGCTACATATTTGAGATGACGAATTGAAGGTCTGTGAATGTATGTAATTTTAGATTAGGTGCATGGGAGTATCCCTGTAACTGGTTATGTGAACTAAATCTGTCATGATGCACTAAATGCCACCCATGGAGCATTTCTGGTGAAATTATTCTTCCAGGTTGCCCAACTGTTACAGTCCATTCTCAACTCTGCATGATTGATGTAACACTAGTTCACAAATGAGAGATGAGCAGAAAAGGAACAGAAATGAAGGCCTGATTATCCCAGGAGACCTTCCCTTATTCAAGTTTTGATACAATGAGATCAAACCAATGAAATATATGGTAAAATCACGGCTTATAAATTTGAAAAGCAGAACTTGATCAGGTTCTAGTAAGATAAGCAAATCCTACAATGAATGTTGGCTTGTAAGAAAGGACCACACATTCACGATAAACACGAAAATGTAGATAGAATATGAACCATGTCATATTAATGCTCCAGCTTATATACAACATGGCTAACCCTAGATAGCCTGAGGCTATCCAAAGTCTTGTACCACTCACCCACATTATTTCTTGCACCTAACTCTTTCCTTAACCTTGATAGTTAGATAATGGGCACATGCCTTGTCACCAACATTATCCAGTTCCAACCAAAAACGGTATTCATGTTGGTAGGATGTCTGGCATGACCACATATTAGGTCTCTTGTATGAATCTCTCTTTGTTGGCCTTATGGCCCATCTTATCAACATCCTGTCTGACAAATCTTCCAGTAATTCTGTTTCAGCCTGAGATCGTTCTTAAAATCTTAAGCCTTATGTGGTAGTTCTTGAAAGTCTAAATTAATGTGGTCATAAGCCATGCATTTATAAAAGTGGTGTTTAGTTTCCACTCTACCTGCAAATCCTTTCATCGCATTCCTCTCCTGGGCACATTTACTTGCCTCTTTTGACATCTTAGCTGATATTATTTTGTTTCAACTTGTGCTAGTAATGTTGAGATTCTCCAAAAGACGGAAATTTGGAGCTGGCCAGAAGGGCACAGGGTTAGTCTGGTTAGACAATCTTCCGGGTTAGTGCTTAAATTAATGCATTAGGATGCTATAGCCATGGGTCACTCTCATGCTAAAGAAAGTCATATGCAGCGATTGATAGAGTTTGAGCATAAAATAAATAAGAATCCTTCTCTTTGCTTTCGATTTTCAGCTCTCACATGCATGGCATATCTTTCAGATACATTTGTAGCATGGCGGCTTCTTATTACTTAGTGGCCTGCCTATGCAAGAGATTTATATGGTATTATGGTTCCTTCAATATCTATAAATTATTGGTCATTATTTAGTAGAAAATGATCAAGCATGGGATAAGAATGTTCTTGCAAAGTTGCAAGAGCTTTTGTTAATGATGTTACTGTTTTCCAGCATTTGCACCCCTGTTTTTGCATATGTTGATGATTCTAAGTTTCACAATCTACAAAATCCAGTACAGATTGTTAACTGTGGGAGTGAACAATCCCTCTCAATTGTTAATGTTTCCACTTCAATTGATAATTAATGTAATGCAATCCATCTGGTAAGTAGATGATTAATGTTACTGTCTTCTATCGATAAGGATAGATGCCTTTTAAAGAGGAAAAAATGTCATTTTCCCTTCACCTGATTTTTTTATGAAGGCATTTTCACTTTTGAATCTTCAGAATTATTTTCATATATTGTTGCCTCATGTTAATTGGGAAATGCCACCTGCCCAAGATATTTTACTGATGCATTTGATGGGCGATAAGCCTTGAGGCTTGGGATATCATTAGTTTCAGTGTTTTTAAATTGTGAATGCCTATTAATAATAACTCCTTGTTGACAATAATCCCGCAACATATTTTCCAACAAAAAAAATTGTAGTCTTCCATTCATTCAAATAAAAGGATTGCATTCCAAAATTCAGAGGCTCTTAAGCACTTTTCCACAAAGATGGGTTTCTCCCTTCTGTGGGGCATATAGCCACTAGTATAAAACTACAAAAGCAGTACATAAAAGGAAATATGACAAGATCTGAAACATCATGAATAAAAGTGGCACAAAACTGTGGAAAGCACCTATATAGAAATGCTTCTATGAGGCAAAATCTCTTATGCCCCATCCGCTTGATGTGATCAGCAAAGAACCTGTGTCTGTATGTGTAGCCTGCTTGGTGCTTGGATAGATAATCTGCTTCACTGTTGAATTCTCTTTATATGTGTTTAAAGATTATCTCAACAAAAGACTGTTTTAACTCTTCAGTGTGAAGGAGGCTGCCATGTAGTTGGATGCTTCTTAGTGCCATTGTGCCATCCAGCAAATCAATCACCTGCTGAGAATCACTGTAAACATTTAGCTTTTCCACTCCATAATCTCTTGCTGGCTTCGTTAAAATTCTGACAGCTTTCACTTCAGCTTTGTTATTTGTTTCTCCTCCTAAACCACATTCAAATATCATTGAAGGGAAGGAGATATGACTAACAGTCCCCCAGCTCCACAAGAATTGGGCTCAACAATACCTGCTCCATTGAAGAAACCATGAAGAATGGTTGTGCCTATGTCTGGGCCCTGGGGGGCCAGTCCTCCTTTGTTTGCTTTTCTTTTGTATGTTCAAAACTCATATAGAACCCTCTTAACCCGAGAAAAGTTTTTTCCGAGCTTATGTGCTTGTCCTGAAAAAGGGGTTCATTTCTTTTAAGCCAGATGGCCCAAATAACAAAAAGGGGAAGGGCCTGAAATCTGATATTCATATCCCTATGCTCAAGCCAGTCTTCAAGGGCCTCTTCTTTTCTGCCACCCTCCCAACTCCCTTTTCCTCCTGTCATAGTTCTTACTGCTGTCCATAAAGGGCATATCGCTGGTCCCTGCCATGAACTCTTCTTGAGATTGTCCTAGGTCAGAATCTTATTATTGATAACCAGCCACGAAAACTCTTGATTTCAGAAGGGCTTCAAATTTCAAAGTCATGGACCATATCCGTTGATCCTGATCTTGTGGTTGCATTGCACTTATGTATCCCAGCTTCACTTTATAAGATCCTTCTGTTTTATTTGCAGCCGATGCCTATTTCTCTCAGCTGTCATTTAATTTAAATGAAGCATTTTTCAGGGAACCTATGTAGGAATTCCACTCAACAGACCATTCTCCGTCTATCCCGTTAATCATCAATCTTGCACCTGTCTGTAATAAACATCTGCAAGATGAAAGAAACCTTGTGAGCGAATGTGGTTAATTAGGTCCACGGGGCAATCTAGTGGCATCCTCCCATCCAGACCAAGGGTGTGTACCTTCTGACACTTTCTCCCCTTCCGCTAAGCCATGCAAGGCTTTTTCCGATGATAGGGTAGGACTCTATCATTGCTTTCCATATGTTTGAACCCCCTTTTACGGTCATCTCAGAATCCTTTTCCAATCCTCTATGCTCAAGGGTTCAATGTATTTTTTATCATGATTTCTTTCTAACCTTCAGTTGGCAGCATCCTCCACAGACACTTTGCAGCTAGTGCTTTGGCAAAAATAGGCAAGTCCTTCAATCCCCAGCCCACAATTGTTTTTGTTCTTGCTAATCTCTTTCATTTCATCAGTGATATGCTTCTCTTCTACTTTTTCCCTGCCCACAGGTACCTGATGGCAGCTTTCCTCATCTTGGACAGAATTCCTTTTGGGATGTATGCCTTTGTCATTCAGAAGACAGACATGGCTTCAGTAACACTTTTGAGAAGAGTCATACTTCCTCCCATAGAGATCCACCTTTTACACCAGTCACTGATTCTCTTCTCCATCTTCTCATAAAGCCACATCCAATCCTGATAAGATAGCTGTTTGCCTTGAGGTGGGAGTCAAGATACTTCATTCTGTCCACGAAGTCTTTTAATTGTAAAGAAAGCCATTCTCAGATTCTTCTCTAAGGGTGTTCCCTGCCAAATGGAAAGCCAAAGTAGACTTTTGGAGGTTAATTTCCATACCGGCAGCTGAACAGTACATCTCTAAACCTGTTTTGTATGCCCTTGCTTCCCTCAACTGCCATTCCTGAAAAGTAGGACATCATCCACAAACAAGATGAGTGATGTGGAGTTATTTAGTTACTTGAATTCCTCTTAACTTCCTGATAGTCTTCAAATCTGTAAGTATCCTGCTTAATGCCTCAGCTACTAACAGAAAAAGCAGTGGGGAAACAAGGCATCTCTGCCTCAGTCATCTCTGAAGCTGAAAGAAACATGTTGCAGATCCATAGGAAATAGTGGATACACATTCCCCTATCCAGTTAACTATGTGAGCATTATACCTAATATGTGACAAAAGCAGTCGGAGGAAAGGCCAGTGTACTCTATCATAGGCATTGGAAAGATCTAACTTGCTTATGGAAGAGGGTATCCTTTTTTGTTTAATGGAGTGTAGGGTTTCCTGTGTAGTTCCAATTGCTTTGTGAATTTGCCTACCTTCTAAAAATTTAAACTGATTTTAGAAATAATATGAAAGAGATCTGGCTTTAATCTTCTGGCCATTACCTTTACAATAATCTTATAAAAGCCGTTACATAAAGAGATTGGTCTGCATGAGTCAAAGGAAAGAGGATTATCAGTTTTGGCCCAAAGGTTAAAACATAGCTGAAATTTACGTGAAACTGTTAAAATAGTGCTGTAAATTGATATAACTTGAAGCATAAGCAACTCAAAACAATTAAATACTTAACCAAAGTTAAATATAAGAGATGGATCGCAAAGTAAAAAACAAAATCTAGAAAATATTTCACCTTATCAAATGAAAAATACCATTAGCTGTCCAACATATTAGTTTTATGATGAAAAACCAGCATGCATGTGAAGTCCATTAGCTGTCCAAAATATTAGTTTTATGATGAAAAACCAGCATGCATGTGAAGTGTTGCCCTCTTGAAGAAGGTATTAGTGGTCTATTTCCTTAATTTTGCTTGAGTATTAGATGCTGAAGATGAATATTAGTTTCCATATTTTAACAAAACTTAAATAAAAGGTTGAATGAAGAGTTTAGATGGCCACGAGAAGAAGTTAAGTGTCTTGACTAGTGTCTATTATCCAAGGTAAGCATAAAGGAAAAAGAGAAGATTTGGGGATGAAAGAGTAGGAGAGGGTGAGCTTCCCTTGTCCTAGTCTTTGATAGTCAAATGCTTGCATCTCTTCAAATCTATCTCTTCAAATCTATGGAGAAGTCAAGATTTGAAAACTCCACTTGAACTTGCATGCAAGATTTAGCAATTCTACTAGCACAATCTAGGAATTTACAATTAAGAGCATTACATCAAGTGCTGAAAATAAGACTACTTAATAAGCAGATAGCACTAAACCATGAAATAAAATTACCTCAACCTTGCCATGCATTAGTCATAACTTGAATCTGAAACCAATATTTAAACATCTATCACTTAGATCTCCTACTTATTTATACAAAATTTACCACATATTCTAACACAAGGACAAGTGAGCATAAGAGTAGCAAGATCGCTTTATTCCTCAAGTTCTATCTAGAGTACAAAATGGGAGGATCTCTTTATATAGATGATAGAGTTGCTAAATCCTCCAATGACATGGTCAAAACAGAAGTTTATGATTATATTATATTGAGTGACATTCGATGCTACCTTGACTTGGATAAGTTTCGGCTACATTTTGAACTTGCTTAATTCTGTGGATGTTTTCTATTTTACATGTGATAAATGATCTCTTATATATGATATTCCGAGATTGAATTGAATGATCAAAGTGCTACATGTATTTTAGAATATTATTAATTGATCTTGGATTGACCTTACACTTTCATTGAATGAATTAGGTTGGTTAATAATTCTTGGTGAACCCTAGCACAATTGGTGCTTCTATTGAGCATATAATTCGCCTAATTTGCATCTACTGACGTTGGGTGATTAATTCTTATGTAATCTTCATATTGACTCCATTTAGGCATTGGTCTAACTAATGATTGCATAGAGAATATAGTCTTTTGGTTGTATTAGTGTTCTACAGGTTACAAAGGGTACTTGTCTTTGGAGGTTCCGACGCTCTGAAAAAGTTAGAATTGTGATCGAGGTGACATTGGGTCACATTTCTCATAATTGCTTACTGAGCACTAGCCTTGCTAGTTTGTCTGGTAACAGGGCAAAACCATAACTTCCCTACAAGCCTCATCTTTATTGATTTGTTTGCATAATTCCTTGTTATGGCCTGCAATGATCAAAGAGGGAATATGAGAGTAGACCAATGCAATTGCCTCCAAGCAGTTTAATCGTGGTTCAAATAAAATTTCTTTGAGGTATGATCTTAACTCGTTTACAGCCTTCTGATTTGTTTTGAAAGTTTGCTTCAAGGAGGAAAGGAGATGATCAATTCTATTGCCACTTCGATTTTTTATGGTTGTGGAAGAAGAATTTTGCATTTTGATCCCCTTCCCTTAGCCACCGAATATTGGATTATTGCCTCCAAAAAATTTCCTCTTGCACCTCCAAACCCTCCACCTTTCTAAGAAGTTTTGATTTATATTGATGCACAGCCTCAATGATTTCATGCTGGTTGATAAGTGTTTGTAATTATGCGATCTCTATATGTAGGTACCCCCTTTTTTGAAAATGTTGTTGGTCACTATCTTGTTCTAAAGCGTAAGATCAACTTTGTGTTGCTTCAACTTTTGCAGAAAAATATATATTCAAACTGTGGAAGCCTACATTGGGATCTCTTAAATGCTGTAAAATATTCCTAAAGTTGGAAAAGGAGGTCCTTCAATTTGAAAAGGAATGTTAGGAAGCCTTGAACTAACTTTTATATGTAAAATCATGGGCCTTGTTACCCTCTGAATGTTCTGTTCCGTGGTGTGCCATACTAGTTATGCCCAAGAGCATGGGCCTTTTTTCATTGTAAAGGCCAAGTTTGGGGCTTGTTTATGTAAAAGTGTTGGTTTGGTGGGGCTCAAGACTTGTGGTCCTGGTCATGGAAGGTCCTCTTGGGTTTCATTCCAGGAAGTGTTGGCTTAGTGGCATCCTTGGATGCCCCTTGATGGGCAGAATTCCCCTGTCATGTTGGGCCATTTGTGCTTTGGGTTAGTGTTCGATGCTTTTTCGGATGACTCCATTAGGACACATGGCTTAGCGGCTCCCAACCACACTCATGTTTATGATTTGTAGAAGGTGATTGTGCATGTAAGGGTTGTCATACCTGTTATCACCTAAACTGTAGTTACCCCTATGGATGTATCCACTCATGGATGGCAATAGGGAAGGGCAACTCAAAAGGTGCAACCACGATCACCTCGACCTCCAATATATGGTTGTCACGCTAGTCGAGGCAACCTTCACTTTATTTTATCTAGCCCAGACAACAAAGGGGGAGACCCGATCTACTCTCGACAGGAGATATCAAAACCAAGACACCAAATCAAGTTATTTCTAAGTGAAGTAAGGTGTACGGTTTATCCTAGACCTTAGGATGAAGTCACAAGACAAGTGAGGGGTTCAATGAGTATAGCTTTGGTTCATTATTGATGTGAAAGCGACTTATGATTTCTGAAATAGGATCCAGGATTAAAGTACTAGTTCAATGTGAGAAAATCCACTGCCTTGGGAACCGTGTCCAATGTAGGGTAGTTTAGGGGTTGAATTGGGGCTAACTAGTACGAGTGACAAGCTTGATCATGAAGTATGATGGCATCAAAGGGTTTAGTTCACCAATCAAGGGTCAAACCACAAGTTAATCCAAGAATCTAGGAAAGTCGAATTGACTTGGAGAGAGACCAGTGCCTTGGGAATTGGGATAATGGAGTCAAAGTAAAGTTTACGTGTGGTTAAGGACTCCTATTGCATGAGACAAGTGGGCAATTAAAGTCTTGATGGATGAATAGGTCTAGATCTAGGTTTGACCTAAGTGGACCACAATCCCTTAAAACAAGGAATGCTATCCCCAAGGCAATATTTGACAAGGTGACCTACTAGGCCTAGGTTTTGAATTACTCTTGTTCCAAATCCACTGAAATCTCAAGTACCCACGTCCTAGAAGTAGGACAAATCACTTCTCCAAGGTTGTGCGACTTTACCCAAGGAGGCCTAAAAGTGGGATAAGTGGGGTCAAGACAAGTCCAATGGCATCCAAACTTTAGATCCAAGTGGTTTAAGCGAGTGAGAGTATGGATCTACAATTTCAAGGCAATCCAATGGCTAGATCTTACTAGATCTGAGTTTTGAAGATACCAAGTGGTCCAAAATGGGGATTAAATCCCTTAAAATGTGGAATAGGGCCCACAAGGTAGAAATCAGTGACAATCTGGGAGTAGGTTATTGGATGTGTAGATCATGAATCAAGCGGGATCTCAACTACCCACATACTAGATCTAGGTCAACCCACCAAACTAGGAAGTGCGCCCTTGCTTGGAGAAGCTAGGTTGGCTTGGGAAGAGGGTCAAATGGAAGCCAATCCTCACCAAACTATAGATCTAGGATGCCGTGGATGCTATAGAGGTGGGTTTTCAATATTATACCCAAAAACCCACTTGATCTAAGTAGATCTGAAAAAATGTAAAAATGAGGGTTTGAAGAAATAAGGGTTTTATCAATTTATGAGCTATGTCAATGGATTGGATCAAGATAAGAGAAACAAACCTGTGGATCTTACCTGGGTAACCTTGTAGATGTCTTGATGATGATGATCTATGCAAACCCAATCAATTTGAGAAGCTTTGAGGTAGTTTTCTATGCAACCGATTTAGTCCAAGAAGCCAATGTGCCCTCTCTCCTGCACAACAAACGTCAACAATATCAGATTTGATGTAATCAAGAGATAAGACTAATGCCACAAGAGAAGTAACAGAAAGATAGCATAGATCACAATGATACTAATGATAACCCCCTGATACAAGCAAATGCCAAGAAAGTCGATTTGAAGAAGCCTTGCAAAATCGCCCTTGTTGAAGTCGCCCTCCTGTAGACAAGACAATGATTTCCAAAATAGATAGATCTTACCACAAATTCCAAATGCTAGGTTGCAATAGACTTTCCAATCACCATCTAAGAACACCAGATGCAAAGGAGACCACAAGAATTTCCACAAGAAAGTTTTTCTATACGAATAATCCAAGAGCCAAAGACCCCTTACAAATGAGAAGCTCTCTCCTTTAAATAGGAAGGAGAGGCATCAAAATCATAACCACTTTTTGAATGAGTGGCTAAGATTAAAAGATACAAATGTCTAATCAATGGTTGAGATGAGCTCAACAATAAAATACATGGATCACTAATAAAATATAATATAAGTGGACAAAATTGCCCTAGAAGAGGGGAATCCCACCAAATCATGATGACAAAATATAATAGTAAGCTTATGGTGGGTCCAAGGGGTAATTTTAGCCACCCTTGGTCAATCCCCATAGCACAATAATAATAAAATAGTCATCAATATACCAAATCGTGCCTCTATGGTCAAATCGTAGGCCTCAAAAGACCTCAGAAATCATCAAAAAGTGCCAGAAGTGATGGATGCGGGCCCCGATGAAGTTGAAACTGCTGGAGGAGGTGTGGAAGACATCGATCCATCATCACTGATCATCCCATGCCATAACATTGCCTCAGTAGCCCAAATCGATTTCCTCAATAGCCATTTCTACCAATCCTGAAATGCCTCGGGAAGCGTGAAACTGCCCCAAACTGCCTCTTGGAGTGCCTGCGCTGTCAAAGTGAGGGCACCAGTGTGTCCGGGAGGGGGGTAATATGGTAAAAACAAGTGGCTGGACCACCCCCTCCTAGCACAGTGTCCTAGGTCAACCGGATAAAAATCACATCTGCTCTGACAGACCAAAACTGCACTGGGATAACCTACTGAGGCTCAATCATCACTGTAAGTGCCTGGAACTGAAAACAAACTGTCTCATTGGACTCAGAAGGTCCAAATCCATCCAAGATGTGTACTCATACACCATATGAGTCTCTGCATGATCAATATATATATCCAATATACCGGAACAGGGCAAATAATAATAATCTGTAAATGATCAAATACTGCTGTAAACCATGAATCATCATCATAACCTTGTAGCTGCTGCATAGAATCATCATATACATGTACATAGACCATATATCATCTATCCATATCATCACAAGGTCCAACCATCTCATGTCCTATGGTTGACCTTGGTCAAACTAGGTCTAACCAAGTCAACATGACCAAATATAACTCAGACCATCATCAGAAGTTGCTGCAAAGTGTCAAAGGTTAATGCATGCTCTACAACTTATTCAAATAACAATTATAACACAAAGTAATCATTACTGGCGATCTAAATCCAAATATATAATGTCATTAATTATTATTATTACTCAGACTAGACTTTCAAGATCATACTCACTTCATAGTTGTGATCAATTTGCTAGTGAAGGGTGAAGGCTAAAATAACTGGCTAGGCTAAGGGATGACTTGACTGACTTAACTTTGTGACACTTTGGCAAAGGGAAAGGGAATACACACCATAGTATATACTGAATGAGCCACAACACAGGGAATGGCGGTGTCTCTCAAATGGATGAGTTGTTCAAAGAGGGTTTATTTACCTTTAACAAATGCGCACAATCCATAATACAAATAAGGCCAGCAATTGTTTTGATATAGCATTTAAGTTCCATTGCTTTTTGGGCCTAAAGTTTCCATAGCCTTGGTCTATGTGTGTTTATAAACACATTGCATAGATTTTCATTTATTTTAGGCTTTTTGTTGCAGGTGTGTTTTTAAGGCACTTGTTTACCTGAGCACTTCTAGGTGTGTCATGGACAGCTTGCTTACCTAGGTATTTACATTTCCAAAAGATATAACATTTTATTTTCATGGCCATTTTCATTTGGCATGCTTTTCATTCATGTGTGTTTAGAAACACATTGCATGAATGGGCTTTTCATACAAGATATAGCATTTCATTTTCCAGATTTTGTATTCATGGCAACACTAAAAGTTTCAGGTTTAGCCAACACAACTCTAGTGACTAGGGGGAATTCCAAGGAACTCCAACTCACCACAGGTAAGTTTTGTCATCAACTCAAAGCCGAGACACAATAAACAGGGAAGCTCATCCAATACAGAGGCTACAGTGGGGGAAAGTCCTCCATGCCACTAGTCAAGTAGTAAGTCAGGGTGATAAACTAAAAGGTAGGCAATGGATGGATGAAGACAATGAATAATGGAGCCAACACTAGCAAGCCAAGGTATGGTGGAATGATCACTTCTATTCTCCCTAAGGAGGGTAAAACCAATGAGTATGAATAGTGAACTTCTAAGTCTGATTAGGGACAATATAATATATATAATAAGATCAACCAGGTCCACATATCTATATGATCGCCAGATCATGACACTAGGTGCCTAGACATGTTATGAGAATAAGTATAAAAGCAATATAACCATAACACAATGATATACCTACTGAGTCATATACCTGAATGCCCATCAACCTGTACCATCATCTATCCTCTGAAACTGCTGCTGTAACTCTGGGCACTACTGACTGCTCTGTACCAATGGTATAATGACTACATCAGTCATCTCTCTGAGTGTCCTGAGACTCAGCCATGGCATGGGGAATATATACTGCTGTCCACAATCTGATAGTGATCCAATATAGATGCTCATCTCAGCATCTCAAATGTAAGGGAACTGGTTGAATAGTGTACTGGCATCAGAAAAATAATGTATGGTAGCCCGGCTACTATATATGTGATAACAATACCCATCTTAGCACACCTCATTTATGCCCACTTGGACCTATTTTGTCATGTGTAAACCCTCCTCTTATCTCAAGCATGCCAAATTGGTGATGACATCATCCTTTTGAAGAGGTCGTACCACCTAAAGGAGGGTGTCGAGGGCAAAAGCACATCGTTGGGCTTAGTTGAGGCATGACATCCTCCTTCCATGCTCAACATTTCATCAAGTTGCAGTGGTTCATCATTTTTGTCATTATTTTATGTATTATGTGGTTTAGTCCTTGTTGCTGTCGAGATGCACACCTGGGGGGGAAGCGCAGTAGAAATCTTTCGAAGCTGCTAGGTGTGTCCTTGGGGGCAAGTCTCGAGTCAGGTGCTGTCACCTGATCCTGACTCCTCTGTTTAGGCAAACTCCTAACAAAGCCAAGGGGGTAGACCCTAATAAAGAGTTTCTAAGGCTCTTAAATTTATTTGGTTGTTACAGATGAAAGTAAGTTGTTTTTAGGAGTTTTATAATGAGGACTAATAATCGACACAAGATATTGCAACCTTAAATTGAATCAACAACATAAATATGAATGCATTCATGACATAAGATAAAGAACTTAAAATATAGCAAATAAAAAGACCAGTGTCGTGGAGTCAAAATAAAATAGTGCTTGCTGTTGTAAAGAAAACTGTTGTGCAATGCTTTTGGTCAATTTTAGATTATTAGGGTGATAATGATTAGGGGGAAAATGGGAGCTCCAGATATACCGTGAGGTACAAGGAGTAATGTCCGGAAATTAGGCAAAGGTGGCTCCTCACGAAGACGTGTGGGCTGGAGCGGAGTCTCGAGGGCGTGCTCAACACTACACTAACAAGGATGTAGTATAACGGTGCCCTGAGGTCACTCTCCAGTTGTTCTTGCTTCTTCTGAGAAATTTCCCCACACAATACTTAATGTTTGAGTGCCGGATTTTCACTATGTTAAGGGTTGTTAATTTTATTAGTATGAGTCCTTAGTTTAAAAAGTGAGAATTTATTAAGTGCTACAGTTCCACCTGTGGATGGAAAAGAGCGAAAATGTTTATTCAAGTTGTTTGTACAAAAATAAAATGTTATACTAATTACTAACGTCTATGTGTCAACTTTTTGATCATCCACCACTAATCGACAAAGCCTTTAGGTTGTGGCGAGAGCATACTTCGTGGCAACGAGTCGGCTTATTTGATTGCGGAAAAAGGAAACAAACCAAATAAACAACAATGATACAAAAAACTAACCCAAATAATGAAGATGCAAAAGAATTACAAGTTTTCTAATTATCTACCCAAGAGTCTCTTTCAGGTTGGAAGACCGTACTCGGGAGAGCAAGGGAGTTAGTATTCAGTTTATTCCCAAAATAAAGTAAAGTAAAAACTAAAAGAAAAGTCTAGATCTAGTTGCAATAATTGAAAGAACTAATCTAGCAAGCAAAACTAATCTAAAGCAGAAAGTAAAGGGGACAAGAACAAGCTTCCCCGAAATGGGGGAAGGGGGTGTGGGAGCCTTAAATCCCACCTGCTCTTTATTAAATTACTACAAGTTTTAACTCTCCAACAAAGAGCGCTCTTGATCCGTGAAAACGAGATTCAAGAGACTTTAAAGCTTGAGAAAGCTAAGTATGAAAAAATGAAATAAATGAGGAGCTTCCTTAATGTTTCAAGCTCCAAAATTTCGCAAAATTTTTCGCTTAGTTGTTCATCAAAAGAGAAAAACTAGGAAGCTATTTTATTAGAAATGCGATGAATTAATCAAATAAAAAAAATAAAAATCCTAACTACTTAGTACTTGAAAAAACTTGGAAAAATTATGAGCACAAGTACTACTGAAAGCTAGATCCAAACTTGTGATAAGAATCTGAACGCTCCTAGATCTAGCTAATGCATGCAGAATAAGAGATATATATGATGAGACTTTTATATTAGATCTACTTGTTAAGCATGAAGGAAACAAAGTAACCGAGAAAAGAGAGAAGTTTGAGTTTAAGAGATAGAAGAGAAAACTCAAGCCCAAGCTTGAACCGTATTAAGACAAAGAGGTGCTTGCGAGAAACAAAACATTAGATCCAAAAGATTAGGAAGGCAGAAGTGGATGCAACTGAGCTCAACTTCTTACTTCAAATAGATGACCTACACAATCACAAACCCTTGCACAAGCGAGATCAAATCTAGTATGATTTATAAAAAGAAATTACAAGAGCATAAGTATAACTGACTATTGTCTGTTACTCCTAGATCTTTAATCATAAAGCATAAACAAGCAAGTTGAAGACTACAAATGCTTGCTCCATGGCTGGTAGCAGCCTTCTAAGCTAGATAGATTAACAAGCCTATAACAAAAGAAAACTAATAAGAACTAAATCACCTCAGTAAAAGCACAACATGCACAATAGCAGATAGTTTGCACCACATGGACCTCCAAAGTCTTCAAACTTTATTCAAGAAAATTACAATTTAGAGTACAAAGGCGGAGGTTCCACCATCCATCTCAAAGAATGGAGAAGAGCTCTCTTAAATAGAAAATTACATGCACGAGGGGGCATCAATCCCATCAGAGGGGCGCATGGGTGAAGAGAGAGTTAACGTATAGTTCAATCCTTTGATGAGGGGATTGATTTGGAATCAAATGAATGGGGTTGTGCCACTTCAAGAGAGGTAGGCGCACCCCTACCTTGTTATCATCAACACCATTCGCCACATGCCAAATGGAGAAGCTGCCAATTTTGAGAGAGGGCGCATATATAAGAAGATATTCAAATGTTGACTTCTAACTCAACTCCAAAGTGACGCTTTAGTGAAGGAGTATATTCGCCCACCATAAGAGACAAAATGCCAAGTCATTTGGCACATGTTCCTTCATCTTTTTTAATTATTATTTTTTTGTTTATATTGGTGCAATTTGTTGCACCATTAGCATTAAAATGCCATTCTGTAGGCCTGATAAGAAAAAATGCTCCATGTGATAATTTAATCACCCGAAACATAGGAAGACTGGGTCCTAGGGTAAAGAGGATGCTCTGAGCGTGAAAACGAGCATCCCTGCGTCAAATTCCGCCTCCAGATCACACTTTTATCACAATTTGAAATTTTCCAATTAAACCATTGAAAATGGCCTAATTTTACGGAAAAAAATTATTTTTACCGGAATCGACTCAAACTCCTAGGGGACCTAGTGCATGTCCATACGACTTATCATTGATGGCTAGCATGTAAAAATACATAGACACTTAGGCTTTAATAACCTACCAAGACCACCATGGAAAATACTCCAGCTTTGGAGGTGTGAGTGAAAAACTCAGGAATTATACGTCACTGAAGCACAACGCATAATTCCTAAGGGAAAAACACTCTAGAGTATCCCCTTGACAGCTAAACCTAAGGTAGGCCAAGCCTTTTACAAAATGACCAAGCTTAGACCAATTTATAACAATTCCCCCAAGGGGTTCTGGACATGCCATTAGAAATGTTCACAACTCTGGCGGCTCGCAAGAAATCCACCTAATTTACAAATTAGGAGGTAACAGTCCCCGACTTGTGGGTGACAAACCCTAAATAATTCATTTTAATTCATTTTAGGTTGGTCGGCTTAAAAAGAAGGTTAAGTTAACCTAAAGTCACATCTAAATAAAGTTAGCCTCCTCATTTGTAACACAAGATCATGGGATCAAATAAAATCTTATCTCGTTTTCTTCTTGTTTACTTGGGCTAAGTGGTGTGCACCTCTCTTCTTGACAGCTTGAAGCTTAAATGTGGTGATTTTTTGGTGATTGGAGGCTTTTACTAAATCTTGCAAGGCTTGTCTAAGGGGAAGAATTCTTGAGAGGGTTACTCTCTTCTTCTTTTCTCTTCTTTTGTGGTAAGATATCTAGTTCTCTTGTCTTGCACTATTGAAGACATCCAAGGTAAGAGTTAATTAGGGTTTTTAATGCATGATAACACTGTCTTGTAAGTGAGACATCCCTCCCTTTAGGGTCTCTCTTGTTAGACCTTTGGCTCCTCTCTTTGCCCTAATTAGGTCAAAACCAACACAGCCCTAGAGGTTTCTTGGTTTTCCCCAATTCATCAAAATTGGATCGCCAATTCTTGAGAGGAACACTAACACGATTTCTTGGTGGCCTTGAAGGGAAGGGACTTACGTCTTTATTTCCCTCATCTTCACTTGGAATCTCTTTTTTTATCAAATTTCTGTATTATATATTGCAAAAAGTACAAAAAAATCAAATATTGTGATAACCCCTAAAAATTTCATATCTTTTAAAAATCCCAAAATCTTTATTTTTATGCCCTCATTATTTAATTTCTGATTTTCTGAAATATTTGATTGCAGCAATAAATTTCATATGTTGATAAAATATCGAAAAAATCCCAAAAAGATAGAAAAAATTGCAAAAAAGTCAATTTTACCCCTAAAAAGTGCCCTAAAGGAGGTGATTTTATCCTAGGGCTAGGTGACGTCAACCCTTTGGGTTGAATTCAGATCTGGTTGAAGTGTTATTGCAGGTTCATTTCAGAGGAAAAGTCAAACCCTAGGGGTTTAAGGAAGATTGGCTCAAATCCTAGGTTACCCGGGGTGACCCTAGGGGGATTTAAGGCCCTTGATATTTCTGGTTTACCTTTACCGCAGAAAAATGCAAACCTGTAGCAGAAATCAGCCCCAAAAGCAACATTAGAGTTGCCCAATCAAGTGCGCCCTAGGGGGGATTGAAGCTACTCGAGGTAGGGTTCGCTGGAAGTAAATTTTGTGCAATTCCTATGGTTAATTTGGGAGATATTTCACGTTTATTCTTGTTGGTTTTTACTGGAGGAAATAACATTAGCAGATTACATACTCATTAATTCTCCTAAGTTCTAACCTTCCAAGTGAAAGAGTTAATTGTAGACATATATCATTGACTCCAGTAGGCATTGGTCTACTAATAGTGGGAAGGTCTTGTAGGGATAGAAGTACTTTTTATTGTATTTCTTACAGGTCGATTCTTATGTTAATCGGGGAGCCTCTTGTGGCCTAAGGAGCAAGGCCTAAAGAGGAAGGGGGTTACATTGAGGTGACATTGGGTGAACCTCCTTGAAGTGTTGCCAATCATAGCACTGGGTCCACTGAGTCCACATATGTCTTTTGGGTCCACATATCTTCGATCGTGGAAGAGTGCTAGTTTTTGAGGTAACAGGCTCAATGGCTGGAACCTAAGGAAGAATGAAAGAATCAATAGAAAGTGGTGGTTAGATAAGAGATGGTCTATCACTAATAAGTAATCTAGTTGAATAGCTATCTAGTGGGTGTCGCCCTAGTGGTTATTCCAAATATAGATACACCATTTTGCTCTATCACACTTTTAGACCTTGCTCAACTATTGTCCACATATTCAAAGCAACTTCCTCCTGTTTCTTCCTTCCAAACGAAAAGTGGACCTTTAGGAAATCAAGGGGAGATTGTATGATTGCTTGTATACCTAGTGTCCCAAGTGTTACATCAGACTCTAGGGCACAGACCCTAGAGTCTTTTGATGCTCCTTAGAATTTTACTTTTCCTTGGGACATTCATTAGCTAGAGTTCACATACTTTTATTATCCATATTTTGCCCCCTCTATGTTCTGATAATATCAAATCTTATGTGAGATTCCTTTTGCCTTAAATTTTTAGCATAGATTTGACCTCAAGCAAATTGCTTATGGATGTTTAATTATTAAAATGTCATTTACCTTACAGGGAAGCAAGCTTTTCCATTAATTTGTCTATTTAGGATAACCTTTGTCTTGAAAATGTTGGATATATGTTTGTAGCACCATATCTAGAGCTTAAAGCTCTTAGCATGCATTTGTGGGAAGGATACAATCTTAATATCATCGGTGTTAAAGTTTATGATCTTAAATATATAGGAGCTTGCTTATATAATGAGTGGTTGTTTACTCATTTATCATGTTGGGAATATTATATGATTCTGAAGGTTTTTAAAATTAAACGACTTTACTTATTTTTTAGCCTCTGCCCTTGGATGATGTCAAGAGAATATGTCAAGTAGTTTATTAACTATGGATGCTATTTGTAAGAACTTGATTGTATGTTTGATTTTTTTCAATTAGTTAAAATAGGCCAACAATATCTGCAGAATTGCTTTATTAAAAAATGATCTCATTGTTATTGGAGGACTAAAGTTAGAATACTGCTTGCATCAGTGTTGCACATGTTCAGCCGAAACAATTGGTTGGCATTTGGTGAAGCTCAAGTGATATAATCTGATGGATTGCTTTCATCATTTTTATTATCTCATACCCTTCAAACTATTTCTGAATGTTCGTGAATCATTTGCCACTTTTTATTAGAGGAACAACTTAGTGCCTTAAGGCTTAGTGTTAATTGTTTTGGTGTCAGGTTGAGTTGCTGTTAGCAGAGGAGAATGTCTTAACTGGATATGATATGATCGAACGTTTTTGTGATTGCGTTTTGAAGCAACCCTTTTCCATTCAGAGGAAGAAGTACGTTTCTATCCTTTCTATTTGTTCTTGCATTTTGATATTAAATATATTTGATGAAGAGTTAATTGATAGTCATGCTTTTGCCATCTTAATTTGACTTGTACAAGATTGTTTGTTTCAGCAACAAAAGAAACATTCTAAATGCCAAAATATTTTTTTTTTGTTTGCCTATACTTCATACATAATAAACTTCCTAAGTGCCAAAATTTAGTTTTGATTCAATTGCTCTACCTTCATTCCATTTACATATTCCTTGATACATGATAACCAAAAAGCAAATCTTGCAGTCTCAGTGTTTCCTAAGCACAGTTGAACTAAATAAACTGA
This sequence comes from Larix kaempferi, assembly GCA_027924585.1. NCBI lineage: Eukaryota > Viridiplantae > Streptophyta > Pinopsida > Pinales > Pinaceae > Larix > Larix kaempferi. Next base: position 354,729 of record BSBM01000925.1, on the reverse strand, counting down.
AACATGATAACTCAAACCTTGGCTAATTAATCCCAAACCATAGTGGAACCTCTAGTAATAAGAAGTAATCTTCTGACCTGTTCATGATTAATAATTGCACGAGAAAAGCAAGGTGTTGTTATGCCCTGCAGCAGGAGATAATTGTGTACATAGATATGTGGGTGACATTAATAAAATAAAATGTCAAAAAATTGACATCCATCTTTCCAAAGCCAAAACAATAAAATTAAAAGCAAGAGTGGTGTTAAAAAACAACTATTTTGACTTATCCATCTCAACCTTGGATCTTTCAAGTGGCAAGAGAATCACACTAGGGTTTTTTGATCCCTCTTGTTTCTTGATAGATCTGGGGTTTAGATAGATATATGCTAGTTTATAATATATATGTCCCTAGGTGTGGGAAGGAGGAAAATGCAATATTGTGGTGGCTAACAAAAAGGGTATTGGGTAGATTTTACGAGGGCCTAGGCCCTAAAGATTAAAGGTGACACCTAGAGTTGAGAGTCATTTTGTGATTGTCGGAATGATGGTTGACATTGTACTTCACTTGTTTTCCTTTGGATCAAAATGTTAGAATCTCCACGATTCTTGTGACTATCTACAATTATATCATACGTTGATCCATTAAATTTGGCATTGATGTTTGCTTCAGTGTTGCACATATTGGCGATATATCGAATATATCGGATATATCGCCGGGTTAAACCCCCATTCGATATATCGGGTCTTAAATATCGCGAGATTTCTGATATTTTCAATGTGTCGTGACACATTGAATATATCGCGATAAATTGGAATATATTGCGATAAATTGGAAAATATCGGACTGCTGACCGAAATTGCCAAAAAATTGCCCTGAATTGTGTTTAGTCTGCAGGTTGGCTTTTTAGGAAGTTAGAGTAGATGATTTCCAGAGTAAATGAAGTCATGGATTTCAAATTTTCAATGCATTAATGTCTGGATATTTGAACTTATTATCAACAGAATTTACAATATCTGTCCTAGATCCTTGTCCTATCTGGCCATGACTATGATCAATGTACTCTATGCCATCCAACGCCAAATGGACCAGTTATAGAGGTGAGTCCAGATTTGATGGCAAATTTCTACAGTGATATAAATTATTTGAAATTGAATTGAAAGATTCTATTAAGTCCTTTCTCCACTCTCTTTGTCTACATCATGTCATCTCCACTAAAATAAAGTTACATTCATGGCGAGGGTTTCATTAAAGTCTTATGAATTTCATCTTCCTTGTGTATTTCTCATAGCATACAGTTGGTACTTTCAGTTGGCAGCAGGGCAACCTGTATCCCTCATTCATGTTGTTATCGCAGACAACCAATCAGGAGGGGATTGTATCAAGCCATTTGTGCTTTCTCCCAATGCAAAGTTTTTGTGTCATACTATCAGGAACATATTTCAGAATTTTCAGTTTAGTAACGATATATGACCACTTGACATCTTATGCATCTTATTTATTTGTTGTATCATCATATGCATCTTATTTATTTGTTGTATCATCATATTTATGTAGCAATGTATCTATTTGATGTTGTTGTTACTTTATATGTTTTAAAAATTGAAAAAAATGAGTATTTTTGTATTTTTTGAGGTTTTCCGACATTTTCTGAGATTTTCTGATATTTTCCGCCGATACCACCGAGAAGTTATATTCCAGACCCTCGCCGATACTTTCCCCGAGACAATATATGCAACACTGGTTTGTTTACGTTTCATTTGGCCCTATCTTGATTGTTTGTGAAGAAATTATCCATCTATTCCATTGTGTTTAATGTTAACATGCCCTTGGATTTAATCTTGATTTGTTTTTAACATGGAATCGAATGGTTAGAAACTTTTATGCTTCTTATGACTATCAACAACTATATCATATTTTGATCCAATAATTTTACCATTGGTGTTTCCTTCTTATGTTTGATTTTGGCCCTATTTTGATTTTTTCTCAGGAAATTATCATCCCATTGTTAAAATCTGAACTGTACTCAGCCTTAGATTTCCTCAAACACTTAACAGTAGTCTGATGTCAGTCTTCTACAGTAATGGAAAAAAGTCAAAGCATAACTCATGCACACATTTCCAAATAACAGTAAGCTGAGACACACATGTTAAGAAGACATTTGCAGAGGAAAATAAATGACAGGGACAACAAACAGTTCAACACATTTGACACTGTATATTTGGGCAATGCCCCTGGAAAAACCCACAAGGGCAAAACCAGTCAACAGAGTGTTATTGAGCTGCTTACGAAAATATTTCTGAGTACAACAAGAAGTATATAACAGCAGAAAGTACACAGCACTTTACTCAGTCACTATGCAAACATTTTCTTGGAAACTGTGCCAAAGAACACCAGTCAACAGGCCCAAACTCCTGCCTTGTAAACAGCGCTGATTTTTCTACAGTATGGCCTGTAGAGTACAACCTCTCTGACAGCATAAACACACCTCAAAACAGTGCAAAACAGAGGAATAAAATACAACACACCTCGATTACGTGCCCACAGGTAGCCTCAATTTCTGTGCTGCATGGCCTCACTTTCTCAGCTGTACGGCCTGCCTTTCTTCTGCTGTACGACGCTCTTCTCTCTGCTGCAATGTACCTGAGAATGCGTGCCCAGCTCCTTGGGAAATGTGCCCAGATTTGCTGCAAATAAAAATTGCTGCTTTTCTTGGAATTCGTGCCCGTCACACCTAGAGAAGTGCGTCCCCTCTAGCTCAGGCTCCTCTCTTGTTGAATTTTAATCTATTTTCAGATCTTGACAATTATTTCACAATGATTTCAAGCATTCATCACAGTTTTCATTGAATAATTGCACACTGAAAATATCAACTTAAATCGCAGCAGAAACAAATGATCATAGAAAGATAGCCATGCACAAGAGACACAAAGATTTTATCATGGTAAACCCAATAGGGAGAAAACCTAGCCAACTTTTCTTAGAAGAAATCAATCCAATTCAAGCACTATACCATTCATGAAGAGAAACCCTAGCACATAAGAGGTTCGCCCTCCTTCACAAGAAACCTAGCAAGGGTAGCAAACTTCTAGAAGATGATAAGAAGCCAAAGTATTTGCTCCTTGCCTTTTGCTAGGCCTTCCTTTGAAAGTGCGCAAAAGTGGAGAAGAGAAGAAGAGATGGTGTGGTGATATGTGATAATGAAGTGCTGGAGCACTATATTTATATTCTTCAGTTCACTTGACTTTTCCACTAGTGGGGCCGACTTGTCTTCTTTTGGTGAGGCCGACTTGCTATTTTGATCTTCATTTTGGTTTTATCTTCAGGGCCGACATCCACTTCTAGTCTTTCATCTTTCTTAAGGCTTCTTCAATGTTATCTGGGACTTCTTCAATGGTTGTCTTGACTTCTTGGTTATTTCTTCATCATAGAAAGTTGTCCTTGTTGATGTTCATCTCTTCACATGCACGTCTATTCATGCAAAGAGCTCTAATGTTGATTTGACCCCACTCTAACAAGTCCCGAACACTTCTTAGAGCCTATGTCAAATTCAACATTAGATTAGACATTGTATATTTCACAAGGGGATGAAATACCCTATCAAATAAACAAGTCAACTCACTTTAATATAGAATAGATCTCTCCTTTTCGGAGCACTCCTTAGAGTATGCAATGTGACCTCTAGCCTTATTCACACTTAGGCACTTCTCATGACTAATCAAGGCTAAGCACCTCGAGCCTTATTCACTCTTAGTCACTTCTCATGACTAATCAAGGCTACACTGAGGCCATCATCCACTAGCCATTGGTCAATTCTCATGATCCCTATGGTAGAATCCCTATGGTTGCCCGATGCTACAACCTGAAGAAACATCAACATCTCTCTTCGTAGCTCAAACCTTCACTCTCTCTTCTTTTAAAGAAAAACGTGCCCCTCATACTTCTCTCCAAGCTCCTCTCCTGGAAATTGAGCCACTCCAAAAATGCTCTCTTTGAAATGAATGCCAATGGTCTCATGAAGCCTCTTTTATTATTTACTTTAGGGTAACTACCTTGACTTGGCCAAGATTTGATTTTGGCCCACAAGATCTAAGGTTGTGATTTAATTTCAAGATGACTTAAATCACTTAAGTCATGACTATATAAAAATCACACCTTTCGAAAAGTCACTTTAACCCTAAAATAAGTGACTTACAATCCTCATCTGGCAACTGTCTACCTGAAGAAGTACCTGTGGCCTGAGATCCTGTGCTTAGTGAACCAAAACCATGTGAACCCGAATCACGTGAAGGTGAAACCTATGAACCTGTGACCCGAGAACCTGTCCCCATACCAGAAGTCTCTGTAGACTAAGTCCCTGAACCTAAAGTTCCTGAAACTTGTGGACTAGTGACCCCTGAAACCTGTGACCTTGCACTCTGACTAGCTGAACTCTGAGATGTTGTCACCTGTGGAGTAATAACCTGCTCCACCATCTCTAACTCACAAGACTTCCTGAAGGCCCGCTCCTCCTCAAATCTCACCTCTCTCCTCACCACAACTTTCCTCTGTGCAGGAAGGTATAAGTGGAAGGCCTTCGAATTCTCATCATAGCCAACAAAGATGCCTTTCTCTGCAGTGGGCTCTAACTTTGTCCTCTTCTCAGAAGGGACATGAGAATATGTAAGGAATCCAAATATGCGGAAGTGGCCTATCTCAGGTCTCTTCCCGGTGAACATCTCCTTAGGAGTTTTACACCCCAAGGCATGGTGTGGATTCCTGTTCTGCACATAAACAACAGTACTACAAGCCTCAACCCATAGAAAGAAAGGAAGACTTTGATCATGCAACATGGCTCTAGCTGCTCCCACTATACCTTTGTTCTTCCTTTTGGCAACTCCATTCTGTTGTGGAGTATATGGAACGGTCAACTGCCTCTTGATCCCCTCTTGTCTAGAAAACTCATCAAACTCCTTGGAGGTATACTCACCCCCATTGTTTGACCTGAGTACCCGAATCTTCCTCCCTGTTTGGTTCTCCACAAGAGCTTTGAACTCTTGGAACCTCTTCAAGCCTTCCTCAGACTTCTTGTTTTTCAGGAAGTAGATCTAGGTCTTCCTGGAGTAATGATCAATGAAACTAATATTGTACTCAAAACCTGTCAATGAAGCAAAAGACATGGGTCCACATAAATCAGAATGTATCAAATCTGGTACTCCTCTTGATCTGCTATCACTGCTCGGAAAAGCAGTCTTGGTGTACTTTCCTAAATCACACCCTCCGCACACACCACTATGCTCTGTGTTGAACTGTGGTAAACCTGTAGACATCTCCCTCAGCAATCTCAAAGTTGAATGATGAAGGTGGGCCATCCTCCTGTGCCACAACTCATACAACTCGCTGCTATTGCTAGTGTGGGCCAATGCATGATGAGGTTGGAAGGGAAGCTTGTATAGTTTCCCACATCTAACTCCAATGGCATATGAAGTAGATGGTCCTGCTGCTCTGGGAAAAACATACACTTTCCCATCTAGGACATACACTCCAAAGCCCCCGTCCTCAATAGTGGAAATTGAAACAAGGTTCTTCTTCAGCTCAGGGATGTACAAGACATCCCTCAATGTCATGGGCTACGCTGATAGTCCCACGCCCAATTGCTCTCACAACAATATCATCACCCAACACTAGGCTCAAGCCAGTCTCAGTCATTTCGGTGAACATGTCTTGAACACCTGTCATATGGCTCGAAGCCCCATTGTTAATGTACCAAGTGGAAGGAGTGGTAGAAGCACTCAACGAATGACCAACCAATAAGGAATACTGTGTCTGATCCTCCACATCACTGCCGGTGATAGATGCTCTCTTTGTACAACTAGCATAGAGAGAAAACTCTCCCTCAAATCGAGTAGCAAACTCATCAATGTGAGCTACTGCTGTCGTTTGCTGTTTTTTCTTCTTCTTGTTTGGACACTATCCAGCATAGTGTCCAAACATTTGGCAAGCAAAGCACTTGACTTTGTTCATGTCTTTCATTTCCTCGCCACTCTGCTGCTTGGCCCCACCCTTAGGGCCCTTCTTGAACTTCTTCTTCTTTCCCTTTGCTGCCAATGCCACATTCTCTTCATCCTCCCTACCTTGAGACGAACTACCCTATACATACCTTCTCCGGGTCTCCTCCTCAATGAAGTCGTCCAAGAGACGATCCTAGGAAGGCATATGCTCACGAGCAACCACGGATTCCACAAATATACCCCATGGCTTTGTCACGCCATTCAATGTTGTCTGCACCAACTCATTGCCCTATACAACCCCCTCAATAGCTGCAAGTTCATCTCACTTGTGTGATCCTAGTAAGGTAGGAAGCCATGCTTTCACCCTTACTCATGTGAACATCCTTCAACTTTTCTCTCAACACCATCTTCCTGTTTTCGTTCGAACTTTGGTGAAGATTTGTTAAAGCAGTCCACATCTGAAAAGCATGGTCTTTTGCTGAAATATGTGGAATCACATGATCCTTCACGGCATTAAGTATGATCCTTCTCGCTTTTACATCCTTCTTAAGAAAAACAACCTTATCTTTAGCACCGGTAGGTACTGTGACTGGATTAGCTGTGGTACTGTTTACTATCTCCCATAGTTCATTTTCCTCCAGTATCAACACTATTCTAGCTTTCCATGGGCTAAAATTTACAGCCCCATCTAGCCTATCCTCAAGTCTAAGTCTGGTGGCCATAACCCCACACTGTTCAAGAACCTATTTTCTTCTCAAAATACTTGTTCTCCCTTCTTTTCCAAGTCTGAAATTTTTCTGAGTATTTTATTTCTGCCCTTAGTTCTGCTTTGATACCATGAAAATTTTGGAACCCCAACTCGGTTTCAAGTTTTATTTTTCACATAGAGTTTAATGCCCAAACTCCATGATTGCATGTTAGCTTCAATGCATATAAATTTAACTTTTCTTGAAACACATGGAATTTCTTTTCACTATTTCAAACTCAGAAAATTTATAACAGCCACACACATAAAAATTTAGACTCAGAATTTTTAGCCAAATAGGCTCAGGAAAAACCCTATAGGGAAAACCTGACAGGAGAGAGAGATAATTATTTCTTTAGAGAGAAATTACAGCAGAAATCATTCCATCAATAAAGCAAACTTATTTCGAAAACCGTATGACTGAATCTTCTAAAAAAAAATGCCAAAACTGCCTCGAAAATTGTGCCTTGATTTGATGTGCAAGTATAGTACGTAACTGTATGGATTTCTGCCTTGAAATCTAAACTGTACGATCTTCTGTTTGCCTAGAATTTCGTGCCAACCCTGCCTTGAAATTCACAGTAAAAATTGACCCTCGATTTCTGTGCCAAATGCTTTAAAATTCGTGCTTCTGTTGTACAGTACGACCCAGTGTTTATTGCTGTATGGCCTCCTTCATTAATGATGTTGTTCCCCGATTTCTGTGCAATTAAATCACTGCTGCAAGTGCCTTGAATTCTATGCCAATCTCAGTCTAGAAATTAGTGCCCTTCCTCTGGCTGTACGATCTTGGGATTTGTGCCAAGGGTTTTCTCTTCTAGTTCGACCTCTCTCTTCTTTGCTCTCTTCACTCCAAATCTCATGAAGCAAGAGAGACAATGATACCAACTTGACTTGCGCCAGTTGGTATCAGAGCTGGAAGAGAATCCAGCGTTGAGTGCGTAGAACAACTCCAGCGGAGGTTGGGTAGAGTTGTGCACGACTTGTGAAAGTCCGGTTGCGATTGGACGAGTCGGAGTTTCAGCTGCGGTTGAAAATGGCTCATAGAGGCGTTAATGTCCGAGGAGTTGGACGAGGAGCACGTGGCGCTGCAGTCACAATTGATCGTGAAATGTTCGATGAGTGCATGTGAACAATGAGAAGTTTGACTAGTGAAGTCGCAACGATCAAAGAAAGCCAAAGGCGTGGATGTGTTCCTGATGCGTTAGACCACAGCGACAAGGAAGTCGAAGAAGTTGAAGCACGGGAAGCAGCAGGAGAAGAACCAGAAGACAAACTTATCGAACTTCTGACGGAGATGAGAGGTAGGACAAAGATGGATGTACGTACCTACTCAGGAAGCCTAGATCCAAAAGACTTGATAGACTGGTTCAGAGAAATGGAGAAATACTTCGACATAGAGTAGATTGAGGATCCTAAATGGGTTAAAACTGCATGTCTGAGGTTGAAGGGTCATGCCTTATTGTGGTGGGACAATGTGCAGGCTGATAGAGTCAAGAAATGCAAGGAAAAGATCAATTCTTGGGACAGGATGGTCGCCAAGTTGAAGGGGAAGTTCTTGCCAGGTGACTATGTGATTTCCTTGTTTTGGAAGTTGCAGAACTTTCGACAGAAAGAGATGACCGTGAAAGAGTATACATAAGAGTTATACAAATTGTTGATAAGGTCAGGACAAACCGACGAAGGAGAAGAAGCTGTCGCGAGATACGTGAACGGCTTGAAGTGCGCCATACAGGACGAGTTGAGCCTGTCAAGGTTCAGAGTGGTCGGTGAAGCCTACCAGTTAGCTCTGAAGGTAGAAGAGAAACTGTCGAGGAAATCCGCATTGACCAGAGGCAGGATGACTGGTCGAGGTGCGAAGACTGTTTCCGCGAAGGGCCAAAGTAGCGGAACCAGGAGAGAAGCCTTTGAAGACAACCGACGTGCGGAAGGGACATCGACTAAAGAGAAAGCGCAAGAAAACCGATGCGATGGTCGAGAGAACCGCGGTCAAGGTGCGTATGGTCAAAGTGGTCCAACGGACAGAAAAGGAGCTGATAGACTAGCTGTGGTTTGTTATAAGTGTCGAGGAGTTGGACACAAGGCATATGAATGGCCAGAGAACCTACATGCTGCAGAGGAGTTGAAACCCAGTACGTTCATGCGGTTGATGAATGAGGTACTGAAGCCATTCTTGGGAAAGTTCGTCGTAGTGTACCTAGACGACATCCTGATATTTAGGCGAACCAAGGTCGAGCACTTGGAGCACATTCAACAAGTATTGCAGAAGTTGCAGGAAGAGACGCTGATGGTGAACCTGCAAAAGTGTTTCTTCATGAAGGAAGAACTGGTATACTTGGGATTTGTAATCTTGGGTAAATGGTTAGTGATGGACCCAGAGAAGGTGAAGGCTATATTGGATTGGCCAGAACCGACAAGCATGACTGGAGTGTGGAGTTTCCATGGACTTGTTAGTTTTTACAGGAAGTTCATCAGGGGATTCAGTCAGATATGTGCACCTTTGACAGAGTGCATGAGAAAAGGGGAGTTTAAGTGGATGGAAGCTGCCCAAAGAGCTTTCAACAAGTTGAAGGAAAAGGTCACTAAGAGCCCAGTGTTAGCGCTCCTAGATTTTGACAAAGTTTTCCAGGTCGATTGCGACGCGAGTGGAATGGAAATTGGAGCAGTGTTGAGCCAGGAGGGTCGACCAATTGCATTCTTCAGCGAGAAGTTGTATGATGTGAAGCGGAAATATTCGGTCTACGACCAGGAGTTCTATGCTATTGTCCAAGTGTTGAAGAAGTGGAGGCATTATTTGTTGCCCAAGGAATTTGTGTTGTACACAGATCACCAAGCATTGAGGTACTTGAATACTCAGTCGAAGTTGAATCAGCGACACATGAAGTGGGTCGAGTTCCTGTAGGGATATACCTTCATGTTGCGACATAAGTCGAGCAAGTCGAACAAAGTTGCCGACGCGTTGAGTCGAAGAGTTGCATTGCTGAACACGGCGACAGTTCAGGCAACAGTAATAGAGTTGGTAAAGACAAAGAATGAGACCGACGAGGATTTTGCGAAAGCATGGAAGGCGAGTCGAGAACTGTGGAGTGTCGACAGAACGCCATACTTGGATTATTTCATCCAAGAGGGATACCTATTCAGGGGACAACAATTGTGTATTCCCAGAGGATCCGTAAGAGAGAACCTAATCTGAGAGCTGCATAGTGGTGGGTTAGTAGGTCATTTTGGCATCGACAAGACCAAGGTATTGGTCGAAGAAAAGTATTATTGGCCAGGAATGACGACAGATGTCGGTAAGTGGGTACGACGGTGTCGAGTTTGCCAGTTGACAAAGGGAAGAAGTCAGAATACGGGGTTGTATATGCCATTACCAAATTACCAATACCGAATACCCCATGGGAGCATTTGCGCATGGATTTTGTGCTAGGATTGCCGAAGACGCAACAAGGTAACGACTCAATCTATGTTTTAGTCGACAGATTTTCGAAGATGGCACACTTTATTTCGTGTCGGAAGACAAGTGATGCCACAAGCATTGCTGTACTATTCTTCAAGGAGATAGTCAGATTGCATGGGTTGCCGAAGAGTATAACGTCGGACGAAGATACCAAGTTTATGGGTCATTTCTGGAGAACCCTATGGAAGAAACTGGAGACGAGGTTGCAGTTTAGCTCGGCATGTCATCCGCAGACAAACGAACAGATTGAGGTGGTGAACAGAAGTTTGGGAAACCTTCTGAGTTGTTTGACGGTCGACAGACCCAAGCAGTGGGAGAACGTGTTGGCGCAAGCAGAGTTCACGTACAACAATTTTGTGAATTGGTCGACAAGTTTGAGCCCATTCCAGATTGTTCAAGGACAAAGCCCACATGGAGTGGTAGATTTGGTCGAGTTATCGACAGAAATTAGGAAAAACGCGGATGTAGAATCATTGGCAGAGCATTTGAAAGAAGTGCATGAAGTTGTGCGAAAGCACATTGAAAAGAGCAACGCGGCATATACGTTGAGAGTCGACAGGAAGAAGAGGCTACAGTCGTTCAGCGAAGGAGACTTAGTCTATGCACATTTGCGGAAGGAGAGATTTTCGACAGGAACCTATAACAAGTTGATGCTGAAGAAGATTGGACCATGTAAGATTCTGAGGAAGATTTCAGACAATGCCTGTGTTGGAGATGCCGAAAGACTTGAGCATTTCACCTATGTTCAATGTCTTAGATCTATACAAGTTTGAAGAAGGTTCAACCAACAACAATGCCGAAGTGTCGAACATCGACTGGACAACGCAGATTCCAGATCGACGCGACAAGGAGGAAATCGCCAAAGTACTAGAGGAACGCGTAGTTCGGCGTATGCGCAGATCACGAAAGAAAGAATACTTAGTGCGATGGAAGGATGATGAGTTGCAGGAGGCGACATGGATTTCCGAAGAAGAATACAGGAGACTGACGGAGCAGTCTAGTTCTTTTTCACTTGGGGAGTCTGATGCAGGAGCATCAAGCCCTAAGCAAAGCAGTCGAAGATGATTGACAAGAGGAGTCGACCAAGGGGATGGTCGACGACCATTGGTGCGAAAGGAATATTGGCTGTCGAAGTCAATAAGTCGAGTAGAAGCTGTCAAGGTACGTCGACAGAAGGAGAAGGTCGAGAGTCTACAAGTTAAGGATGTCGATAGACGACATGTTTGCAGCGGAAGGCGTCAAGAGTCGACAGGTTGTTGAACAACGATACCGACAGGTTTACGGTGGAAGCCAAGCGTGGAGGAAGGGGCGGACTGGCGAAGTCGTGGAAGTTAATTGAAGCCGACAGGTAAGTCGAAGGATGACGAAAGGCAGTATGGTCGAGGCTAGCGATGTGATCGACTACTGTAGCAGAGTCAGAGAAGCTCGGAAGTCGAAGTAGAGTACTTGGTAGCCGTTCGGGGTTGCTAAGGAAGTTATGAGCAGTTAAGAAGGTGGTTGGGATGAGGACAGATGTCACCATGGGCGGAGGTTGTGCAGCACGGCCAGGGGGTGCTGACAACTGCAGGTCTGCAGGATCTGGGGGATTCGGTGGACAGAGGAAGAGTGTCTTGGGGATCGGAGTGGACCTTGGGATGAGCAGCAGAGCAACAACAGGGTAGAAGACCAGTGCGCAAGCACAGAGAAGGGATCGCTCGTTGCTCATCGCTCATTCATTCTAGCATTCAGTAGAAGACTGAGAGGAGGAGAGGGTCACACACAGAGAGAACACACATTTACTTCTGTGTATTGTATCAGGCTAAGGCCGACTAGTTTAGCTGTTTACATTTCTTTGCATTCCGCATTGTAATCGTTAATTTGATTGAAGTAATAGAAGCCAGCTTCTGACATCCTGTTTACACCAAGTCTGTGTGAGCATCGTTTGTCGTGTGTATTGTTAAGCAAGAAGGTCCTGCCGACCTGACTTGCGCCATTACTTTGAGCATCTGTGCTACAGAAACTGAAGAATCTGATCTCAAAATCATTGTTTTCAACCATTTCCGTCATCAGTGCCTAGCTCTGTCATAGAGCGATTGCCACATTGAATCTGTGTCCTTCACAGAGAGTTTGATCTCTAAAGCGAGATCTGCCCTTCTCTGCCAGTGATTTCTTTGCCATGTAACAAAATTCAACCAATTACAGAACTGTATTTATGACTATGGATTCTGATCATCAATGCCAAAATCTATCTTGCGTGTCTGATGGTTAATTAAATCTGCTATATCTGCTGGTGTGCTACCATCTTCTGGCTTCTTATCAATGCGCTGGCGAATAAATTTGGGAAATCACATGGATATTTCACGAGAAGGATGGACTAAACCCAAAGCTGCCTGATGCACTGGAGAAATTGTAAGATCTGTGCCTCTGATTTCCCATACAAGCTCTGGAGAAAACCAAAGATTTGGCTCTTCAAGTATCTGGTAATAAGCAGTTTTCTTGTTCAAAATCCTTTCTACCGAAAAGAACACCTCCATCTCTTTGTAAAAGGCATCTGAGAATCCAGACATAACTCGACAAACATTCTGATATTCTTATGAGTCTGGATCATAGCATGCAAAAAGAAATGGATTGAACCCCCCAACTTTTCTTCCATTTCCATGCCAGGCTTGAATTGGAACCAAATCAAGAGTTTCATGCAAAACTTCCACATAGTCTCGTTTAACCTTTAGCCAAGAATCAGAGTGCTCAGAACTATCATTGAGAGCTTTGACCATAATTCCTTCGCATGAGGATGAAATAGCTTCTACTAACTCATCATCCTTATTCATTGTCAATGTAGAACTTGGACATGCTTCGTCCATGAGGATGAAATAGCTTCTACTAACTCATCATCCTTATTCATTGTCAATGTAGAACTTGGACATGCTTCGTCATCTTCAACAGTTACCTCATTTGCAAAACCCTGGTATCCTGGTTTTGCACCACAGAACAGTTCCCCCAGACCTGCAAATGTGGATTGGCAATGATTGTTCTGGCATTCATCTACAAATGCGTGATCTGAAATTTCCCTACAACTTCAGTGATAACATATGGCTCCTACGTGAGGACATGTGCTCATCTCAAGAGTACATGAGAACCTCAGACTCTCTGAGTATCGCAGACCAGCTTAAAAAAAAGAAACCATGTGGTGGGATGGCTCAATTCACATCCCAAAACCACATGCTTCTTACATACTTGAAAAGCAAAAATGACAACCTAATGCTGGTAACAAAAGTAAGTGCTCATGCAAGAGCTTAATCAACCTACCTATCTATTCTATCATATGAAAAAACATGCCAAGTATAATGATACAACCAGTGGAGCCATCTTAGTTTTTCATCAATGATAGAACTTCCTCGGTGGTTGGTTATGGATGAAACCAAGGACACATCCATCATGAATAGGGTTGAAAGAGAACATGAGATAGTTAACATGTACAAACTCACCCAAACTTTGCCAAGAAAGGCAAGACTGTCCACAACAAGTCTCTATCCAATGGTGGATAGGGCTCATATAAAAACCTCCATCGTAAGGCTGCTCAAGCTGATCCGCAAGACAAGTGTTATTACCTTCGATGAAATAAACTTGAGGCAGCACCAAATCTTCAATGCTTTCTGTCATGGAAACATGAGGTGGTTCTTGAACAATATCTTCGATCAAGGATCCCTCGTATGGTTCATCACTGGGGTCATTGGGACTGTGCAGCTCAAGCTGCTCTTTTTGATCTTCAAGGTGCTCTTCATGGGTCTCTTCTTTGGAGTCCAGCTGTGCTCTCGGGAGGAGGGTACCATATTCTTCAACAAGTTGATCAATCTCATCCAACCCTCCTTCATGCCAACAAAGGATGAAGTGCTTGAAAAAAGCTGCCATAGAAACTATGGCTTTTTCACAAAGGCCATGAAACCATTCAAACGCATCCCCTCCTCGAGAGTGCCGGCAAATCTGGTCATCAGATCATCCTCATGACAAATATTGAAATCAGCCACCAATTTGAGGAAAGAAGCAACGTGATGAGTAGCTGAATCATTATTTCCATAGAAGGATGGAGCAACATCATAGAGTTCTTCATGGCTATAGCAATCATTAGGAAAACCACGGATGCCCAAAAAATCAATTGTAGAAAAAGTATCGATCAAGAAAGCATGGAGTCACTCCTTTTCATCATCCATATTTCAAACAGTGAGGTACCAAATCTGAAATATGCATGTAATCATACATCATACCTAGATGTGGAGTCGTCAAGGTGAGGTTGAACGCCTTCGAATTTATGAATGTGCTCACTTTTACACCTAACAAAATATTCAAATCTGCAAAAGGACAAGGGCTTTGTCCCTTTGTGGAGTCGCCATGTGGGAATCAAGATCTGCAATATAATCTTCCACAAATGTCAATGAAGCATAGTCTTCAAATTTTCAGTAACTGGACTTTGTCCCCGGCAGTGGCGCCCGCCTAATACACACCTCGGGTAACATGGCAGAAGTGCCCAAGGAGAGCCAGCCTAAAGTGAGAGAGGGAGCTACCGTGATGACAATGAGTAGTCCCTTTGAGTTTCCTTGAGGTTGTTTGAAGGCTTTACCACTTGAAATGCAGGTTTGGGAGGTAATAAGAGGACAAATCTGCTTATTAAGGGCCATATAATGTTGAGCACAGTTTAGACATGACAGTTTAGACATGTGCACAAATTCCAATATGGAGCCCCTTGAAGAGTAATTCATGCAGCAAATGCACGGTTTTAGGCTGTCTGGCCCATGTGCAGATTTAAATAATATTTATGCCTGCTGTCTTGGTACAACTTGTGGTCCCAAGGAGATTTTATAGGCTTGTAAAGCATTTGATGTTATTGTATCATTTTGTATTTATAGAGGCTCTTTGCTCATTTGTAGAGCACAGGTGAGAGTAGAAGTATTAATGTAAACTGTCCCATAAATTATATTGAGCCAGATTATTTCATCAGATCTATTGGTAGCTCCTTGGTGAGTTCTGAAAAATGAATCTGATGATAAGTCAATATTTTATCCTGTATACCAAAATATTAAGATGTATATCCACCCCTTTTCCCTTGTACTTGATAAGATCTCTGTTGTTTCTTAAAATACTAAGCAACGGATTTCATGGCAAGGATCAAAGGGATTATGATATATATACAACTTTGCATGATATCCTCAAAATAAAATAGTTTCGTTTATCTTAATTCATGTCAGTTCAGAGTGGTTCTTGGTCTTTATTTCCTACTAAAGTTTTGAATGCTGTGAGAAACTTGGACATACTAGTATTTGTAATGTGGGTAACCACTTATTAATCGACAAATTTTGCAGGGACTGCCCAGAAGCAATTAAAGAAGCTGTATCAAGCCTCATCTTTGCTGCAGCAAGATGTGCTGAAATCCCGGAGTTACAGAAATTGCGTGGCCTTTTTGCTACGAGATATGGAGATGCATTTGCAATTGCTGCAGTAGAATTGCATCCTGATTGTGGCGTGAGCCAAAAGGTGCTCCTAATTACACAGATTGCCTTCAGAATACATGAAGAGCAGCATTTCATACCAAACTTTTTTTCTTTCAAAACTCCATTGTTTTTGGTGAATATTTTTGAATCTCAAATAGATTTATCCATTGTCTTGTTGCCTAGATTATAGAAAAGTTTTCATCGAAGACCCCGTCAAATGATGCAAAGTTGAAGCTAATGAAGGATATAGCAGACAAAGCTGGTCTCCAATGGGATGATTCAAACCTCGAGGCAGCAAAATTTTGCAGTCTCAAAGATTCACAGGTAAAGTGCTGCTTATTCCCAAGGCTTTTTCCTTTTAGTGGTTCTAACTTCTAAAGCTTATATTTGGCCATAACTCATGAATGGTTTTCAATGCAGGATGCATCCAGTAGTAAATGTTTCAATTCTTTTCAGAAGAGGGTCAACTCAAATGAAGTTTTAGATAGTGAGTTCTCAAGGGATGTCGAGAAACATAAAACTGCAATTTCCTGTAGAATAGAAGATTCCAGACCAACTGGATGTGAAGTGAATGCCTATGAGAGAGATATTCCTGTTGTTTCAAGCAGTCTCAGGGAAATTCCTGTTATTCCAGATGATATTAGCAAGACTTCTCAAGTAAAGCAAATGAAGTCATTTTCTAGCTCAAGAACAAATGCACACAAATCCTTTAGTTCTTTAAGTGATTCCAATGGTCAAGCTAATATTGGGTTTGTGGATATTGATGCTTCTAGTGTCACTGAACCTGTTGATCAGGCAGATAGAGTGAGATATTTGGCTGCTGATGGTGAAAAAATATCATATAAGTGGATCAAAGCAGAAACAGTTGATTTTGATGCAGGATTAGAAAGCAAGGAAGATCATGGACGAACAAGACAAGCTGGTAAAAAATCTCAGGAAAAAAAGAATTTATGTCAGACTAATGCATATCAACATAAAGATATAAAAATTCAATATTCAGATGTGAACGCTTATTTTCCAGAGGAAAGCAGAGATGTTCAAACAAAATATACAAATGGGTATGCCAATACTTCTTTCCTAGAAGAAAGGAAATGGGTACCTGAGAAAGATTTTGGTTTGAAATCAGCTGCACCACTTAAATCAAACAATGCATATAAAACTAAATCTAGTGATGGACCAACTGAGCTTGGTGAAAATGGTGTACAGGATGGAAGTCATGGGAGGCACAATAGGTCATCTAGGTGCAAAGAACAGGATGCCGATTATGTGGCAGTAAGAAAATTTACTAGACCCTCTGGAGTATTGGATACTGATGCTACGCAGGAATGTAAATCAGAATTTCAAGTCTTGTCGACAAATGGAAACAAGGTGGGTTCAAAATCAAGCAAACGACATCCCAGATCAAGTCTGTATGACACTGAAAATGACAATATCTATGACAACCCTTGTAGCTTTACCGTGACAAATGGATCAGATTATACTGCCGTTGAGCCGTCAGTAAGGAAGAGCATGGGGAGGAAAAGGTTTAATAATGAAGGAATTCAAGAAAGCTCTACACTGAACAACAGTTCATTAAATTATCCTGACAATGAAGAGCAAGCATGTCAGATTATTGGAGATAAAATAAAAAACGGTGTGCATATTCAAATGCACAGCTCTAATAAAAGGCACGATTATTGGAATACATTAGATTCAGATGATGGCACATTCATCAAAGTGGATAACATCTCCGCAGCAAGATGTGATCCATCTCCTATAAATGAAAGGCTATCTAGCAGGGAAAGTGGCAGAAGAGCATATTATGCCAGTGAAGCTGCTACACATGAGGAAGCAAGACGCAACTATAGGAGTGAATCTGATAAGGGTAGCAAATATCTGAACACAAGGTCTCATGGAGTTACCAATAATGCTAGTCAAACAGGGCATGAAGAGGAGCATGAAATGTATCATTCTGTGCAAGAGACATTCTATGAGAACACTGAAAGCAATTTAAATTCTTTTCATAGGGTGCCCCATGAATCACAAAAGCACAAGGAGAAAGGGGAAAGAACTGGCCGGAGATTGTATATTCCAGATGATTTGTCATGTAAGAACATTTATCATGTTGATGACCATGTGTCAGGTTCAGAATCACAACATCTAAAGCAGCCCGAGAGTAGAAAAGAATATACTAGATCCACACATCCACAAAATGTCGAATCTACAAAGAGATCTCATGTAAGTTTGCAAACTCAGAATGACAAACCAAGAGGAGGCAGCAAGAATTCTTTAGATTCACCGCAAGCATATGTTGATGATGTTCATCAAAATTCAGATCTGCAAGAGCAGTATTTCCGAGGCACTGAGAGCTTAGGTTCATCCATTAATGAAACCGACATGGCTGGTGGCAAGTCTGAAAGGAGTTGTTTGGATGGCAGGCGTGGTAGCTCTAAGTTACTAGAATGCAAAAAAGGATATCCTTTAATGGAGGAACCATTTGCTAGTAGCCTTGAGGATGTTCATCAGAGTGATGAATATTCTGCCAAAATAAGAAGATATGATCGGCTGCAATCTGAAAATAAGGAAAAAGTATATACTCCTAGGAATTCCATTATGGGGATTGCTGGGGAAAAGGTTACTCAGCAATCTGATGAAATGGATGGCATTGCTGAAGCAAAGGACTGTTCTATTGGGAAAGGTAGAAGGCAGGATATTCAACACCCAGAGTCACATAGATCTAGACATACTCGAAGAGCTCATCATATTCAGTCTGAAAGTCTTCAATCAGAATGTCTAGAGTCAGCCAGTGACAAAAAAGTTCTGAAATCTACACAGAGTCACTCATACATTAATAGTCATCTTCCACCACTACCACCCACATGCACATCTCACAAGTCATCCTGTTTTTCACCTGAGCACAGTTCCCAGCATGGTCCTTATAGTTCAATTATTCCTGGAAATGGATCTCCTCTGAGAAGACCTTCAGAAGAACCTTACAGGAGCGTGTCTCTGCCTCCAAAATCTCCTGTTCGATCAGCTTCATTGCAGTCTAAACTTCTCAAGAGTTCATCTGATATCGGCATCTCTAGTACAGCACACGTGCATCCCAAGCTCCCAGATTATGATGACCTGGCTGCTCGATTTGCAGCCTTAAAGCAACAACGCCAATCAAGTAATACTTTTGAATGAGGCTGGTCGTCCTCCTAGTATATGGGCAGCCTCACTCCTGCATTTACTCTACTCATCTTGCATTGATTTCATGACAGTTAGCTCAGAGGTATAGTCTTTTTGGTATTTGCTTCTCATTTGCTACTGTTTGTAACTTGATCATACTAAATTGTATATTATTTTACTAGTAGCAGCTGTGTCTCATAGAAACTTTCAGGAGCAACTCGCAAGTATGTAACACATAGGTTATTTATATAGAAGAGACTTTGCTAATATAATCATGAAGCTTGATCTTTTTGTAAAAAAAATGGTTCTTAGAGTGTAGAATTGATTCATGTAATGACTTTTCGGGGTAGTCCTTGCCAAGAAAAAGTGACTGCCAAATTGATGAATATTCTTTTGCAGGAAATGATATAAAGAAATTAGGCAATAGATTTTCCAATTGTTTTGCACGAAATTGTTTGCTATTTTGATTGTAGGCACTGATAAGTGTACATTTGCTGACTATTTAATGTCTCCAAAAACAAAACCCTTGGAAAGTGATCAGGAATTGCTAACCTGCGAGAAATTCGAAGTTATTTGTAATGCTGGTTGACATTGTTAATTCTTATTAACATCTTAGCATGATACCAATCGATTTTTAGTGTGCACATTTTAATTTGCACGAAAATAATATTGTAGTAAACTACAAAACCCATTTCTGGAGTTTTAAATCAGAAGAAAGAAGAATTGGTTTAAACGAATTCTTTGCCTTCTAAGAATTTCTAGTGATTGTCATGAAGACTAAAACAAATCTGAATTTGATCCCTTAAAAGGAAAGGGTCAGGAAAAGAGTAAAATAAAAGAGGTCAGATTGTAGCCCCAACTGCCATCAGCCAGCAAAGAGCAGTAAACCTAATGGGCAAAGCTAGCTTGAAAGAAGAGATTGGAAGAAAGTGACGTAGGCAGAGTAGAGGCCACATGCGACAGCTATTCCAGTCCAGAGGAGACGTTCGTATTGACAGCCACTCTAGAAATCAGAGTAGGCGCTGCGTAAGACACATCCATTGTGCGTCTCCCGCTTGACCAATAGAGTGAGAACAAAGTAATATCTGCAGGTGTACAGCTGTACACATGCGGACCTTGGTATGTCTCATGTTTTGGTATTTAAAACAGTCTGGACTAGGATCAAATTTGAAGGGTAGAGTTCTGTTTCACTTTGAATGGCAATGATATATTGAACCCTCAATGATGACATGTTAAAATAAACCATTCCTTTCATTTGGAAATGTTGTAATACATCAAAATTTCATTGTGTATCAAAGCAATGTAATCAAATTCCTCATTATAGTTGTAAAATTTGCATCATTCCACTATATGGTTTTTAACAAGCAATCTCTAATCCAAATAATACAATAATACATAAAAAAAATTTAAAAATAAAAAATAAAAAATAATAAATCCATTGAAAAACATTTATAACTAATAAATCAATTGAAAAACATTTATAACTAATCCATATTAATTTAACAAGCAATAAAACTTCTAATAGAAAAATCAAGGTTGGATGAAAACTAAATACAATCTATATAATGTCCAATGATCTAGAGATCGATAAATACAAAAGATGGAGTGAAGCACCTAGAGGGATCCAATTTCTTAGGTGTATTTCTTTTTTTAAATTTAAACTCAAGAAATTTAATCTCTCTTGATTGATAGATCTGGGTTTAAGTTTTGAGTTTTTATTTTATAAACGAACATCTATTTTTTAATTACTTTTCATAATATTTTATTTTAAATACAAGTTTTTTAATTAATGGCCAACAAAATATTTATTACATTTTACTTTTTTTTTAACATTTTAATTAATGACCGACAATAATAAAGACAAACGTTACATGTAACGTTACAAGATCTCCCTCATAGTATTACTTTTTACTTTTTAGCCGATAATAAAGACAAATGTTACATATAATGTTACATTATTAGGTCGACATAATATTTACCACTTTTTACTTTAATGTTACAAACGTTACTAATGTTACATCACGTTACAAGATCTCTCCCATAATATTCACTATCACTATTATTTTGGCCGACATGTTACTAACGTTGCTAATGTTACATCACGTTACAAGATCTCTCCCATACTGGGCTGTAGAGCGCCTCTCGGCGCAAAAATATGTTCATGAATATCAAAACTAGTATTTTGAATCACTTCAATAACAAACTTCACTATTTTCCAAAAAGAAACAAATAAATGCTTATAAAATAACACAACAAAAAAACTATTCTCGTAATGCACATACTTGATAAATCATTCAACCGCAGGAACAACCCAATCAATATTGAGCTCCATTTATGGAATGCATCCCTTTATATATGTGCCATTTAGCTCTTCGAACCAAAGGAGAGACATACTCTCCTATAGGAAACAATCATTAGGGGAGGTCTCTTTTGTCTTTAGTGGAGATGTGCACTTATACAGGTTGGTGGTGGATCGATAGTGCTTGAGCGGATGTGTCCTTCCTTTGCTGAAGCAAAGCCCCTGGAATCTGAAGAGGGTATGATATACATTATGAATGAATAGGGCAAGAAAGAGTTGAAGTAGTTTAAGCAATGGTCGATGATGATGGTGGAAACAACCTGAACAAGGGTTGAGCTTGATAGTGGAAGCAGCTTGACCAAGGGCGAAGAGTTAACTCCAATTTGAACTTGTGATTTCGATAGGAACGATTTAAGGTACTTCTTCCTTTGGAATCCTAATTCGTAGGTCAAATGACAACCTTAGGCGATCATGATTCTTGCAAATATCCAATCTTAAGGCAAGTTTTCCTCCTATGATTTTTAGGGGCCTTTAAGCAGTGCATTCATCTTTGTGTAAATACCAACAGAGCCATTCGAGACAGAGGGATGAACTCTTCCGATCAAGTCTCCATATCAACCATTCACAAACACAACAAAAGAGGAAGTGACCCCCCATCTCGCTTACCAACATGAATCTCCATGTCTCACTTTTCAATGACGAAGTAAATATTGATTGGAAAGTGATCAAGGCACTTGCTCCAACATGAGCCTTGATAATTATGTTTGTTTGCCTACTTGACCAGTTAACTTTGTTGAGTTTTGATTGAATCTTGGAGCTACCTATGCCTTAGCATGAATGCCCTCCCCTATCCAGCTTTCATAAACATGTACTAAAACACGAAACAAGGTAGAAATATGAAAGTGAAATAGGCTCAAGAATGAACAGTAGTGGTGGAAATAGGCACATCCTAAGCAGGGCTTAAAACCACTTAAGTTCCATACTTTCAATTTTCATAATCACATTTCTAAAATCCAATAACCATTTGATTAACCATAGTTTTAAATCCATTTTCATAATCACATTTCCAAATTCCAATAACCATTTGATTAACCATAGTTTTGAATCCAGATCCCCTAATTCTAATCACTCAACTACAATAATTATAAACTAGTGCAAAAAATGATGAATTGATTCTAATTCAAATTTTTGGTCAGCCAATGCACAATTTAATTCCAGATTATGTGATTGTATTCTCTATTAATACATTACTTGTTCATAATCACATTTCCAAATTCCAATAACCATTTCATTAACCACAGTTTTGAATCCAGATCCCCTAATTCTAATCACTCAACTACAATAATTATAAACCAGTGCAAAAATGATGAATCGATTCTAATTCTATTTTTTGATCATCCAATGCACAATTTAATTCATACTATGTGATTGTATTCTCTATTAATACATTACTTATTCGCCTTACACATAGACTAGTTGGGATTTGAGAAGGAATAGTTGTCAAGATACATTAAGCATTTGAAGCATGTGTTAGTCTATTTGAATTATGATAACCTATTGAAACACAACCATCATTAATGCATTTATTTGATACCAGGCTACTAGCTTACCATAGCATATTATCAATTAATGCTTTATTTGTTACAAGGCTACCAACTGACTAGAGGTGATTGTCAATTAATGCTTGGCACTTAGGGTTGCATCATGCATCACAGGTGATTACAGGTTATAAACTTTTGGAAAATAGTGAAAAGGTATAGACTTCTAGCGTTTATGTATCACATTTGTCAATATAATACAAATTTTCCATCAAATTTAACCTAGGAGAAAGAACTATCAAATCGCCTTGTTTTGAGAAGTTTTCTCATTCAAATCCCTTAATTTTGGACAAGTTTTCTAACAAAAAATTGTACATAGATCTATGCCAAAAGAGTGTAACTTTGACTTCCATGCATTGTGCACTCTCTTCTAAGAGTTTGGCAATCTTGTTGTACCATTCTCCTCCATTAATATCTTGATGTACAATCTCATTCAATTTTGCTCCAAGCCTCCAAACTCTCGAACTAGCCATAGTTGATGAAATCATGAATCCATGGCTAGTAGCGTAACCACATTACATTATAGCACACCTCCCAGCCAACAAGTGATAATTGTTGCATACAATAAACCAAACATGGATTTGCAAAACATGGTTTTGGAGGATTCAAACCCTGAAAGAAGACAAGGTTGTGGAGCAGAACTTTGAAGGCTTGAACAATATCCCGACGACCTCTGGCCTACAACGATGAAGAAAATTCCCATCTGCAAATCCAAGAGAGGGGATGCTATTATGAAATGAAGAGTAGTAATGAAAATTCAACCATCCTATGATCCTAGGAAATGAGAAATTTAAGTCTTCTTCCCAAATGCATCCATGCTAGAAAATAAGAATTTAAGTATTAGATCATATCAATCTTGTTATCAATAATAGCCTATAAATGTGTAATTAATAGTAGTGTAATTGTATAGTTACTCGGAGATCCAAACCACATAATTACAATTTTAATAAATTTTATAAAATCAACACAACCCATTATGTCACATCGTAACAAAAAAATCGACAATTGTAGTATTGAAACAAATTAATAAACATTAAAAAAAATTGTTTTCATTTAATTTATTTTATAAAGAACTTGTATTTGAATAAAAAATAATTATAAAGACATCAATCTTGAGTTGAGAGTCCATCCATATTTTGTTTTATAGTCTTGTTCGGTTAATTATTGAATGAACTTTCACTATTGACTTTATTAGAGGTTTAAGTTGCGCAATTTTATCCACGTATGAATTTAGATCCGAGTTAATCGTATTTGGGTCCATAAATTATTGCACCAAGAGGAGCGAGGTGCTCTACAACCCAGTATGGCGGAGATGTTGTAACGTTCCTTCCTAACGAGGGAGATGCCCAGTATGGGGGAGATGTTGTAACGTTCCTTCCTAACAAGGGAGATGCCCAGTATGGGGGAGATGTTGTAACGTTCCTTCCTAACAAGGGAGATGTTGTAAAGTTGCTTCCTAACAAAATAATTAAAAAATAATTAAAAATTTTCATGTCAGCTCATAAAATAAAAAATTATGAAAAGTATTTAAAAAAAAATCCATGTTGGCTCCTAAAATAAAAAATTATGAAAAATAATTAAGAAAATTGATGTTTGTCTATAAAATAAAAACTTAAAACTTAAACCCGAATCTATAAATTAAAAAAAAAAATTACACCTCAAGAAATTGCATCCCTCTCCGTGCTTGATAGATCCGGGTTTAAGATGGATCTATGCTGGTTTCCAGTTCAAATCCGTGTGTAGATTGGTGTAGATTCATTGTATTTCTGTTACTCCTTTCAGTTATTAGTTGAAATACAAAAATTTGGCAGTATAAGAGTAGAATTTAGTTTTACAGTTTTTTTTTGCTTTGTTCAAAGTTTGTTGGGTGTAGTTTTTTCTCTTGGATAAAATCATAAATGGCAACTAAACACAGGGAACTTTCAAACAAAGAATCAAGTTGAATCGCATAGAGTGATGTGGCTCTTGTTTCTTAATCAAATCCTGAAGAAATATGTACCAAAATTCAAAGGACCAACTTCCTTGTAGCAAGAAGCAGACCCTTGCCAATTAATTAAATTAGCAAAGTACATATGGGATGGATTTTTGACTTTGACAGTTATTTCTTTCTGTTATTCGTAGTCTTTTTTATTTGTTTCCCTTTTATTTGGATCTGGATACTTGCTATGAAACTAATCCGCTGTTGAGAAACTAATGCCCTATCCTCATGGTCAAGATATTAAGTAACGCTATATATTGAAGAGTTTTTATATAATAATGTATTGATGTATGATAAATGTCATTAATATATAATAATGTATTGATGTATGATAAAAGATTGTTAATGTTGGGTGGGGATTAAGTTTATGAATAATAGTTAATGTTGATAGTTAGGAGTGATTAAGTAGCACACTTATTTAAATAAAAAATAAAAGATGTTAACAATTTGTATCAATTAACTCTTAAAATTATTTTGTGCATTTGACATCTTTCAACATCTTCAAGTATCACGTGTGTTTATTTTTTCAGGATATTAAATTCCACGATGGTAGAGAGATATTGAATTCCAACATGCTATTTGGGATATCCAAGGGACTTCATGATGTTCAAACCTTGCTTATAACCTCACCATAATTGAAAAAGGTACAAAGTCCAAGTTCATAAACTATAGTAGAGCAAGTTTACCTTGAAGGAGAGGACCTTCCACTGACAAAGTCCAAGTTCATAAACTATAGTAGAGCAAGTTTACTTTGAAGGAGAGGACCTTCCACTCTTGTGTAGAGTGGACACTTTTGATGGCTAGATAGATTGTACTTGTGTAAAATTGTGGTAGAAGATATATGCAGTGGAAAGAAGGTATTGACTTGGTGAAGCCATAGAAGCACTTATGGCCAACATGTGGACAAAAGAATGGTAAGAGCTTCCCAACTCAACCCACTCAATCCTAAGTCACTACATATAGAACTTCTTGAAGAGCATTTGACCATCATACGATGACACAAATTAGAGAGATAACAGACCCACAAAACTGTGTATGTAGTCCTAATTTGACAAAAGCAATTGTGAGTCTATTGTATCTTGGCATACAAAAATTCAACAGAGAAGGCATAATCGAGTATTTTTTGTGAAATAGTTTCCCTAAGCCAATTGTGGTCAAGGCTTGTGGAAGAAGTGAAGAATAACAATTTCACCATAGAGAAGCAATTTTGTCCTTGTAGCATTGAGAAATTTTGAGTTTGAAATTGAAGACTAAGTATTGTTCCACAGAAGAATAGAAGAGAGTTAATAAAGCCTTGAATGGGGAGAATAGAAGATGTTGAGTAGACAAAGTTATATGCAAAGATTTTCATACTCTTTTGGAAAATAGAGAAACCCTCATCAATCAATTAACAGGGGGTGACAATTGTGGTATTCTTCCCTTGCAGCAAAGAGAAGGTCATAGGAGTCTGAGAGTAGGAGATTGTCTAGGAAATCAAATAGATGTCTAACATAAAAGAGATGACAATTCAAAACATACAAAAGTATTAGAATTGGAGCAACAATATATTGTTGAAAGACTAAACAAGTCTTTTTAATCATTCTTCAATTCAATATGTTATTATGTACTTTGGGGGGTATGAAAAGATTGGTATTTCATATTACGAGGGGGAGGGGGAGGGGGGGTGAGGATGGGTTAGACTAAGTAACACTCAAGGATATGTTAGGAGTCTTAAGATAATAAAGTAGTGATGTGTAATAAAGGTTATGCATGTTAAGTAATCGATTAAGTAAATTAATAATAGTTAATGTTGGCTCGTAAGGGTGATCATGTAGTGGAACTACCTAATTTGAGAATTAAAGGAGGACAAGACATTCTATCAAGTGACTCATTAATACCATATAATATGTTCTACATCTCTTGAGCATCATGTATTTATTTTGTGTCATTTTTGTTTTTTTTTTTCATTTATTTTTTAATGAGTTAATTGATCATGGATAAGGAACAAAATAGTGGCCACTGGCTCTACAAAGATTGCATTGGTTTTATAATCCAAAGTTTGTTTGGAGGTGAAGTTGTCCAAGAAAGTTAATGGGAATCTTTATGAAGCGCTTTACTAGCATTGATTGGCTCTGCAAAGGTTGCATTGGTTTTATAATCCAAAGTTTGTTTGGAAGTGAAGTTTTCCAAGAAAGTTAATGAGAATCTTCAAGAAGCACTTTACTAGCATCCATTTCAACCCAAACTCTAGGATAAGAGAGAAAACTATGCTTGGGAAAAGCTACCATGGAAATAAATGTGTTCAAATGAAAGAGTCTCTAAGTCCCAAAGGAAAGCAAGGAGGTTAGCCAGTGTAACTAGACATGTATAGAGTTGAATTTTTTTATTGTTGAATTAAAACTAACTCGCTAGTTTTCATGCATAGGATTACCTTCCCCCACAACTAGGAACCACCTTGGGGTGCCACATTCCAATGTTCTGAATAGAAATAGATACAAAATAATCTATAACCCAAAACCAAGCCTAAAAAGGCCCATGGACTAAGTTGTCACATGGCTTTGAATCCCAGTAAAGAAATATTCAACACTAGAATCCCTTGAACATATGTGCCCTCAACCAAGCCAATGAGCATTTTACTATGACAATGTATTGAGGGGAGATTTGTATTTTAGAAATCCAACCCAAGCGAAGGTCTTGAGAAAGCCATCAATTGCAAGGATGGATTTAATGCCATGATATTAGGATAGGACCTCATGATAATATCTAGAAGGATTTGAAGCAAGGGTTGAGAAACAACAAGATCCACACCAACCTAAGAACTTGAGGGAAGTGCAATTATCATTGAGCACAACTCTACATGGTATTTTGGAGAAACCAAATGTAGGTGATCACTATACCAAGGAGAATCAGATGGATTTTGAGAATCCTTTATTTGATTGGTAGAATGCGAGCTTAAGGGAGAAGTCTTCAGAGAGAGATGCATAGGAACACAACTTGCTTGGATGTGGCCCTAACAAGTGACCAATTGGTGGGAATAACTCCAGGTGATTACCATGACTAAGAAAATGAAGGAGACATAAGGAATCACCATGACGCCTAAGGGTGCACGTTGAGATATAAATTGATAAAACCCTAGCTTACGTGCTTCCATCTCCTTCCTCTATTTGTGTGTATACTTTTTTTTTCTTCGTTGAAATTTATTTTAATTCACATCACAAAGCACCACGTGGTGCAGGTGTGTAGGTACAATTACTAGTGTTGTTATGAGTTTGGTTATACTTGTGAATCTAACTCAACTTGGGTCTCAAACTAGATTCAAGTAAGATTAGACTTGGTCCATTTGGTTAAAAACTTCCTTGAATCAATACAATTCTTAGTTGGATCTGTAAAAAAATTAATTAAAGATTTGATTAGTGAGTTCAAATTATTTGATTACCACTTCCCATTTAATCCACAAAATAGTAACAAAACACTGCTTTTTAAGGCTTTTTTTACTATTTCTTAGAGCAAACTATGCATCAATTTTCAACAAAATGAGCCTACATCAAATTGAGGCTATAACATATGCAATATCAATGTCTTCTATAAGCCATTTCATACATGAAGCTTCAGTGAACACTTTCGTAAGGTATTTTTGCACACTCCTCGTTACGACACAATGCTGTCAACAACTTTTGTGCAACTTCCATGACTTTTGTCCAACTTCCATGACTTTTTTCCAACTTCCATGGATGTCTTTATAGGCTTGCCATGTATATCAAATCTTTGGAGGATTCTTTAAGCATGCATCCTTTGAATCAAATGAATTTGCTCAAGATTTTTGTTTTTAAGTAAGCCCAATTAATAATTGGTCTCACTCTAAGTTTCCATCCAAGATTCCTACCAATTTAGACGTGATAACTTCAATGTGATCAAATCCTTGCACATGACAATTAAATCATCCAATTTTTGAGAGAAAATGGTAAAGCACTCATATATGTGCTTGATGTATATGAATTCACATTGCATTCCTCAAAACCTTCACTAGTAAAGTAGTCAACAATGCATTGGTGCCATGCTTTAGGGGACTACTTTAAATCTTACATTTATTTCTATAATTTGTACCTTAGGTCGTCCTTAACAATCTTCTTGATCTACTCTTCCAGTTAATCCATGTCATCTTCTCCACCAAACATCCAAAACAAATATTTTTTCGCATTAAGTTGGTGTCTATGTAGATCCAATATAACTACTATCACCAACATCACCTTAATTGAAATCATTCACACTACAAGTGAAAAA
Organism: Larix kaempferi; assembly: GCA_027924585.1. Taxonomy (NCBI): domain Eukaryota; kingdom Viridiplantae; phylum Streptophyta; class Pinopsida; order Pinales; family Pinaceae; genus Larix; species Larix kaempferi. The sequence goes on along the minus strand of BSBM01000925.1, from coordinate 325,807 downwards.
TATTTTTGGTAGTCCATGCCTCAACCTTCGTCTTTCCTATCATTACCAGTTGCACCTTGTATCAATAAATCAATCTAGTTTCTCACACTTTTACTTGAAAACAACTTGCATCCAATTGCCTTCCTACCGAAAGGGGCATCTATATAAAGTATCTATGTTTGATTTTTCAATAATGATTTATATTCTACATCTATGGCATGTTACCATTCTATTTCCTTATTCTTATAAGTCCTAATCTTGTACCATTGGTTGTTCCATTCCTTTAACATAAAGTAATGCATAGGAATTATGGGTTTTTTGTTGTGTTGTTGACTCCCCAAAATGTAATAGTTAATGATTTTGTGAATGAAATTAAAATCACATCTAACCCTGGAAAAATGAAACCGAAGTTAAGTCATTCCAACTTCAAGGTTCATGGAAGTGGGGTATATAGTTCAGTATGGGAAACTAGGTTTCACTGGTTACCTACTTTACTAATGCTACTTTACCTTCTTTACCTACACAAATTTAGCCATCTCAACAACTCAAAAACTAAAAGATGGAAATTAAGCTACAATTGTAATTAAAATTTAGCCATTATAACTTTTGACACTTGTGCAAAATAATGGAAATTTATGGTTAGTATAGACATCCATTTGCTTAATAGGGCACCTTTCCAACTCACAAGCATGAAATGATCTAAATTAGTGCACAAACATAAACAATTGAGCAACTTGAAGCCAAAAAATGAAGCTTCTACATGAAACAAGAGATACAAATACATTAAAAATCCACCATAATTCCCAAAATTGTCCAACATCTTCTGATGTTCACCAACACCATCTACAAGGGTGTCATTGGATGTCATCCAACTTTGCTAAGATTTTATTGTCAACACCTTAAATGACGATTTCATTGGAAAGTTTTACAACTTTATTGGTTTACTAATTTTTTTTCTTCACTAGGAGTTATATTTAGAATCCCTGTTTGTGTTCCTTTTTCTTATTCATTTCTCTTTTAGAACCTTATTGTATTTTCTTTATTCTTCTTGTCTCAACTTTGTTAGCATAATCCCTAAATGGCGACTCCACTGAGAACTTTCACTAATTCATTTATTTTCCTTGCCAACTAATTTCTTTACACTAGAATTAAGTCCAATAGCTTTTCTTTTTCGATGTAACGTCGTTTATATTTCTATTTTGGGATCCATTTTCTTTATTTGTTCTTGCTCTTTTTGTTAAATTACATTTCTACTTTCACACCTTTGTTGGCAAAATCTTACAGGCTTAGCATTCAACTAAAATTTTGTAGTTTCTTCCTCTCCTTTTCATCACTTTTCTCTTCCTTTCAACTAGGATTTTTTTAGGAGTGGCTTAGAAATTCAAAGAGTTACGCTCAATTACCTTACACATTTTCTAGGATGGAAAATTCTTTCCTTGTTTAGTTGAATATGTATTTCACATAGCAACACACATCACCCCTAGACCAAGCGAATGATTTTCATGACCCAACTATAGTCAAAGTTGATCAACTACGTTATTTAAAAGATGGACTTGTCAAAGCCAAGTATCACATCCAATAGTTCTTGAGGATATGTCCCACAATATTAGTGTTTATGAAGATGTGGTCATTTGATTGTTTCAAGTTAAAGCACTATATGGAAATGGTCTCTCATATTTTTGTAACCTCAAGGAATCCTCCATAATCAATTGATATATTCTCAATTGCCTTATTGTAACAAAGTATTTACTCACAACGTCTTGTAAGGCATTTCAAGGCCTAAATATTAAAGTATCCACCATTGGAGGCTTAATACCTCTTTATTAGAAAAGGATACCTAAGGATAAGTTATAAGGTGTTGATTTCTCTCCTTAGCCAATGAAAGATAAGTGGACTTTGGGAAATGAGTTAGCGAGTTAGAACTTTAAGACAACCATTTCCTTGTATGTCACTTGGTAAACAAAATAGATTAAGTAGAAATGAATTTTAGAGAACACTCGTAGATTGGAGAGGAACTATTCCTACTTGCAACTTAAACAAAACTTGAAACTATTAGTGATTCAAACAAAGGAAAACTAAAGACTCACAAATAATCAATCTTCTCAATAACATAAATGAACAATTAGTTATCATGAAGGAGAAAAATGATCACTTTGGGAATATGTTTACACTATATTTCCCTCTAACATACATTAAACCTTTAGGGACAACTTGGTATCCATTTTGCAAGGACAACCATGACCTCCCATTAACTACTATTTTCACCCATTGCCTTTAGGACATAATATCTTACACATCTACTCATAAACAATATCACATGGCATTTTATCATCATTATTATTGGTATACAAGCACTTCAAAGTCCTAAAAAAATTAAGAAGAATATATTCTCCCTACTAATAATCTTTAGACTCACCAAATCTAGATTCATTAAAGCAGCATAGACATTCATATGAACCTAGATAAGCTTCTTCCAGAATGCTTCCAATGCTACTTCAACCATTATCACAATGTTACCTAGAAGCACAAAGACAAGTTACTAAATTAATAATCCTATTTCATTGAATCTAAAATAGTATACAAGTGATTAACCTTGTGAATTAGCATACCATAAAAAGCATTATTTCATCAACATTTATAAGGCTACACAAAATAACAATCAAAGAAAGAAGAGCACAATTTTTATGGCGGGAAAAACCTTTGGTGGAGGAAAAAAACCCACTTTGGAGAAACATGAGTACCTACCTCAACCATGACAAGTTATTAAAGTCATTTGATGCTTGACCTAACCATATCATAATAAAAGAATAATAAAAGCATTACAATCCTCTAATTTATTCATATCGTCTATATTTAAACATGAGGGTTGCCCGACTTAATCATCTTGATTATTCGACAATGCCCATACTTCACTTAGTTTGACAATAAATAAATGTGAATTATCATAATAAAACCCCATACAACAATATCCAACCCTAGAATGTTCGGGAGCCTATTAGGTACTCCTAACATTTGCTTATTTTAATCAAAAGGTTATCAAAAGTTGGTTTTCATCCTAGAGCTATTTTAGATGTTTGGCCAATTTTGTTTATCATTTATTTCTTGGTCTAGGATTATCCTTCCTTAAGTTGTTCCTCATCACTCTCAGATTTGAACCCTCCATAGATCCTTCCTCTTTGAATCGTTTGGTATTTTTTTCATCATATTCAATATATGATACCTTCAAAATTCTTGGCTTAGATGGAGGTTTTGGATTTCTTGACATTATTGGTCTTGCTTATTTATATTTATTCAAATTTTGTTACCACATTTCGATTTATTTTCCTGCTTACCTTATGGTCAAAGTTTCTAGAAGGACCTTGTTGTATCGAGTGTAGAGATCCTTAAAGTCATCGCAACATTTTCATAATTATTTGGGATTCCTTTGTAGCTACCAATATTTTTTCTTTGTTCTAGATATATCTCTTGCGCCATCTCTGCTCCACCATTATACTTGATCTAAGAGGTCATCCAAGGAAATCTTAGAAACAAACCTAGTACTAGCAATGTTTGAATCATTTTCTCCTCACACTTTTTTGAGGGATTTCCCATGTGTTTTTGGGGCTAGTTATGCCAAAATTCAGGAATCCAAGTCATTTTGGGGCTAGTTATGCCAAAAATACGGGAATCCAAGTCATTTTGGGGCTAGTTATGCCAAAAATATAGGAATCCAAGTCAGTTTGTTGTTGTTGTTTTCAATAAGCTAAAGAAGATCCAAATCAACGTATTGAGTGGAAATTTATGATCTCATCAATGCACCCCCTTTTCTTGGGCAATCCTTATTTGTCCAACTCAACATTCTTGCACAACTTTAATCATGCTAGGCTTAGGGTTGCATTTTTATGGTTTTTGCTTCTTAAGTTTGTATGGAATTATCATAAAATGTAGTTCTAACATTATTTTATAGGATTTTTGTGAATGAGAATTGCCATCACATCTATTCTCACAGATAAGCTACCACCATTCTACCCATTTGGTATTGTGATGTATATTGAAATGTTTTTCATCGTTTGATTCATTGATAGAATTTGGTGTTATTGTAATAATAATGACGTTCAATAATTTTTGTTCTCTTTGAAATATTGTACATTCTCTCATTTTGTCCTAAATCAAAATTGGATCAATTGTATTAGAGAAATATGCTCTAGGTTGCTTTCTCATGCATGACCTTGACAAGGTTAGGTGTAAGGTGTTAGGCTTCGAACTAGCTGAGCATGTTGAATAATTTGCTCCTAATTCCAAACAATCTCAATTCTATGGCATATGAAAAGAAATACAATGAAGTAGGATCACATTGTCGCTCTAGGAATCCCTAAAAAGACAAAGGAATGAGATAATGGACCATTTTGTGCAAATCCTTCAATGAATCCTTATTGGAACATAGGCTCCATTGACAAGTAGTCATTTTGGAGGAACAACACCCTTCTCAATAGAAGCTAATTTTGATATCCCTTTATTTGAAGAAAAATATTATTCAACTCTCTAATGTAATGGCATTGACTTTGAGCATCAATTATGCATCATAAATATTAACGGGAAAAACACTTAAAATCAACTCTACATTAACCCAATAATCTTCCTCCCTTGAGGGCCAAAATAATTTTGTAGTTAGGCTAGGACTTTGGGAATAGGCATCCAAACAATTGCACATGGACACTATACATTTGAGACATAGTGGTTGACGTCTTGGTTGTCTTGTATTGGACATGGTCGAGACTAGTTTATTAGTAGGCCCATCCTTTCAGGGTGGTACATGCCAAGATTGGAACCAGAGGGTTGATTGGTACACCTTTCCCTTTCAGTTCCAAAGATCATCTAGATTGTGTATTTTAGCCAAATATGCAAGAAACATGTTGGACATATATAAGAACAAGGTAGCTTAGTGGCCATTCTATTAGGAATATTACCCAAAGGTGGCTCTCACAGGTGGGAGGGAACATGGGGCATATAACATCAGGTTGACTAGAGTTTCCCCCAATGACCTTCTTTATAAATGTCCCATTTGTACCTTCACTCAATGACTTGGTGGAATTGGGGACCCATCTAGGTTTAGCATTTGGAAGGATCTTGATTGGATTTCTACTTATTTCTCGGCATGGGACTTGGAAACCCTCTATTTGGGAGAGATTTTTTTTCACATCATTTGTTGTTTGTAGTTCACCTCCTAGGGCTAGTGAGTCTTTTTTGTTTCTAGGATGTTCATTTCCTATTTAATTTTCAGCTAGATTAGATTGCTTATTGCAACCACATGGCACTCATTGTTTGATTTAGTATATATATCAATGTTGCAATGGTTTTGGGGAGGGGGGAACGATGGGGACGAGGGTGAGCCCCTCTAACGAGTCGAGTGCATCCCCAATTTATCAAGGGACAATAGGTTGGGGATGACAATAATAGTACACACACACATATAATGATTATTTTACTTCATATTTTCTTAGTAAAAGACAAAACCACTAGCCCAACAAGTTATGAAGATTCTCAAGAGGGTAGAAACTACATTTGAGAGCCTACCAAAAAGAAACTAAAGTTCATGTGTGTGCTTCAACTTCCATGGAATATGAATATAGGAAGTGAGCAATCATGTGGCTACATTGCAAGAGGTTTCAATGGAATGAAGGATAGGCGTCTCTTGTAAATCTTAGTGCATCATTAGCATATTGGACCCAATAAAAAAGTGTCTACCCAAGGGAAATAGTGGTCGAAATAGTGAGCCCAAGGTTACAGTCAATTGATTCTAAAGAGGAGAGAAACATCACCTTGCTAGTTTGTATGTGGATTTTGAAAGATATTGAGATCAGGTAGCCACATCCCTTGCCAAAAATGCTGCGATCATAGAAGGAAATCAAGGTGAGATCATGAGAAGGTTTAAGGAGAATTTAGGGCTACATGGCAGAGACAACCAAATGATCACAAGAGGAGTGCATGGAAATGGTGGCTTGACCTTTAACCTTTATCTCAAGCTAGAATTACAATAAATTATGAAAACCCTAGTTTCAAAATCCACCTATAAGACACCTTCCAGACCATGGACCCATGGGAAGTGGGTGACCCTAGGTGCAGTAAGATGCTACTAGTCGAACAAAATTGATGGTTCATCGATCCGAGTCCTAGTTATCAGGTTATAGTAGGCTACAACTCCCTCCCTAAAACCATTCATGGACACTTGGTGAATCTCTTCCTAGGGCATAAAACGAATTTGAGCAACAAAACCAAGTATCGTAATCTCTAGTAAGCTTATTTGGGTAAGGTGGACATGATTGCAATGTCTGCATGCTGTGTTGTCTAAGTTTTAAATTTTTTACATGTGATGTAAGTTGTGCTACATGTCAATGAGAAAAACCCTAGTTTCATAAAACAACCAATAAGAGAACTTTTGGGCCATGTACCCATGAGAAGAGGGTGTCCCTGGGTGCAATTTAATTCCACAAGTCCAACGTAATTGAAATTTCATTGATTTGGGTCTCGGTTATCAGGCGACGACATGTTTCAACTCGATTCGTGAAACCATTCAAGGACATTGTGAATCTCTTCCCAGGGAATAAAAACCAATCTAAGCGACAAAAATGAGTATTGTAACTTCCAAAAAGCTTGTTTGGGAAATGTGGAAAATACCACAATGTTTACATGCTACGTTGGATGAGTTTCAAAAGTTTTACTTGTGATGCATAAATCACACTACATGTCATTGAGAAAAACCCTAGTTCTAAAAAATGACCAGTAGGACAACTTTGAGCCATCGACTGATCTAGATGCACATTGGTGGCCACCCACCTAGTCCACTGGCTCAAAAACATAGTTTTCCAGCTTTGTATATTTTTTACAGTTTTTTACGTCCTGATCTTTCAGGGCCATTTTGAGGCCCTAAACGACTATTTGTTGGCACGACAACACCCATGTGATAACTAAAGGCAATGTCTAAGCCAACAACACAGATTCCTTCTCATCTAGACCTTTCCGATGAGATATTGAGCGACCCAAATGGAGATCGTATGTAAACGTTGCGCCCTCAAGAAGTTGTCGTATCAACTAACCCCATCGGGGCCCACAAACCCTTTAGTGTTTAATGTCCTGGGGTTAGGGTTTTTTATGTTTAGGGTTTTCTCATTGATCTTTTATGTTAAAAAGGCCTTTTTGTCTCCATTCTAACTCATTTCTTATATATTAGCATAGCCGACACATCTCTTTTTAGAGATAAGCTACTACCATCTAAGCTAATTTGTATTGCTTTGCAGTTTACAATGTTTTCCATTCCATTCACAAATATAATTTGGGTTTTATTGTATTACTATGTTTTCTGCAAAATATACATGTGTATTTCTATTTTATATCATTACCTTCATTTCGTTCCCCAAATAATCCAGATCAGTGGTATCAGAGCAATATGCTCTTATTGTTTCTCATTGGATGTCCCCAATGAGATCTGAATATCGAGAGTTGGGTCTCGAACTAATTGAGCTTGGGGAAATCCACTCTCGTTGCCCTAAGAAACCTCAAATGGAGAAAGAAGAAAATAGATATGATGGAGCATGAGATACTATTAAGTTGTTTCTCAAGGAAGCCCTCGCACGACAAAGGAATGAGATGATGGATAATTTCGCCCAGATCCTTTGACAAATCTTGATGGCGGCAGATGCACCTTCAACAAGAAGTCATTTTGGAGCTACGAATCCCTTCAAAGTACATGTTGAATTTACCATTCCCTTATTTGAAGGCCAGTTAAATGCAAGTGATTTGGAGAAATGGTTAAATTTGTTAAAGGGAAACTTCTCTGTCCAAAAAATTTTCGGCAATGAAAATATCACCTTCGCGCTCTTTAAGTCCCTCCCGCATATCAAATATTGGTGGGATGGTTACTATGAGAGGCATGTGAGATGAGTCTAAAATGTATAGGACAAAACCGACTTGGGTGACTTTTAACAATTTCGTCAAGGAGGAATTCTACCCTATTAGAAACTATGATGACCAATACACCAAGTGGACGACTTTGCAATAGGAGAGATACCAGACGGTGCCAAAGTTCACCAAAATATTCCATACCTTGTTCTCAAATATGGGTATTAGATACTCCGAATGGAACTTGGTCCTAAAGTACCATAGTGGCCTACACAGGTACATTTAGATAGAGATGGATTAGCCTAGAAAAAGGTGTCCCTAACTCACAAAAAAAAGGACATAGCAAGGATGGTTAAAATCATGACAACCAAACCAAGCCACAAGAAAAGAAGGGTAATAGGAAATCAAACAAGGACATCAAAAAGTGGTATGAGTAACAAAAAATCCCCTGGCACAACACTGATGGATTCCACACAAAAAAATTATTGTTGGATGAGACGAAATCCCCAAAGCCAAACTCTAGCTCAGAATCTGATTCAGATAAGGAAATGGGAGAGAAGATCATTGATGAAGAACCTAGTGCCACCATCGCAACCGCAAAGATCCAACTAGAATATTTTGGAAAATATGACAACAACATAAGCAAGCCGATAAGATTGTAGAAGAGTATAAGGACATCTTCACTTCTCCTACGAGGGTGCCTTTGCATTGCCAGTTCAAACATCCAATCGACTTGATACCAAGTGATCCTTTACCCAATGGCCCAATATATAGGCACTCTCTTATGGAGAATGAGGAAATAAAATGTCAAATTCATGATCTCATCCAAAAGGTCCACATTCGACCAAGCTCCTCACCTTGCGGGAGTCCAATCGTTTTGGTGCAGAAAAGGATGGGACATGGCGTCTCTATATTGATTACAGAGCCTTAAACAAAATCATTGTCAAGAATCGCTACCTGAGCCCCCAGATTGACAATCTTCTTGATCAACTTAATGGTGTCAAGTTCTTTATCAAGATTAATTTGAAGTCGAGCTACCAACAGGTTCCCATTGAACACACAAATGTATGGAAGACAACCTTCAACTCTAAAGAAGGCCTCTTTGAATGGTTGGTGATGCCTTTTAGCTTGAGTAATTCTCTAATGACGTTCATGAGGATGATGGAGGATATCATGAGCCCATTCAAAAAATCCTTTGTATTCGTATATATGGATGACATGCCCATCTACAACAGAACCTAAGAAGAACATATGTAGCACATTCTATAGGTCTTGAGTACCCTACGACAACACAAGCTATATGCTAACCTAGAGAAATGCTCATTTGACATGTAAAGAATTCAGTATTTGGGATACATCATGGATGAACATGGGGTGCATGTGGACCCAACCAAGATCCAATTCAATTGTGATTAGCCAGCCCCGATGACCCTAATAGAGATTTGCATCTTCTTGGACCTTTCCAACTTCTACTGTAGGTTCATGTTGGATTTATCTCATATTGCTTGGCCCTTAATCCAAGTGACTGAGAGTGGAGATAAATCCAATTTCACCTAGTCGAGGTCACAATAGAAAGCATTCGAGAATCTGGAACATTGCCTCTGCTCAATGTCAGTCCTCACTTTTCCAGACCTACAACAACCATTCAATATTGAGACAGATTCCTCAGACTATGCTATCGGTCCAACCCTCACTCAATAGGGACATATGGTGGCCTATCACTGTGAGACATTGTCTGATACTGTTCGCAGATATCCCACCTATGACAAGGAGATGTACTCCATTGTGTAGGCATGCCGACACTGGAAGCATTACAATCTTGGAAAGGAAATGATCATCCGCACTGATCACACACCCTTTCAATTCATGCATACACGAGGAAAGTTACAAAATGACCGACATCAGAAGTGGTCCATGTACTTGCAACAATTTCATTTGAACATTAGGTACAAGAAGGGTAGCACGAACCGTGTTGTAGATTGCCTCAGCTGACCCCTTCTCATGGAACTAATTGTGGTCCTTAACACCTATGGGCACGAGACATATAATGGGTGGACCCAATTATATAACAATGACATTGACTTTGATACTACATATCATACAATGGGAACATGTAAACAAGTTTGAGACTTTCACCTCTAGGATGCAATTTTGTGCTATTTGGTCCATCTTTGTGTTCCATCAAGGGAGTGTGCAAAGCTAATTTGGGAGGCACACTACAGTTGGGTGGTCAGACACTTCGATATGGAGTAGGCAGTAGCAATGCTTCAGAAGTATTTCTATTTGGAAAAACTTCGGTAGGACGTCAACAGGTATATCCGATCGTGCACTGCCTATTCAATTGCTAAACTTTCCATCAAGAAGCAAGGGTTGTACACTCCTCTACCTACCCCATAAAAACCTTGGGATCCAGTCTCAATGGATTACATGTTAGTTTTCCCTCCACCAAGCATGGTCACGACTATGGTTTTGTGGTTGTTGACCAGTTCTCTAAGATGGCCATTCTAGCACCATGTAAGAAGAGTATCACAACTGAATCCACTTCTAAGATCTTCTTTGAGCGTGTTTGGGTTCATTTCGGGTTTCCATGGACCATTATTTTAGATTGGGACTGTAGGTTCCTCAACACCTTCTGGTCCTGCTTATGGGCTCTAATGGACACCAAGTTGACCACCTCCAAATAGTTGGGTAGACAGAAGTGGTCAACATGATGGTTGTGCATATCCTACACATGTACAACTCCAAACATCCATGCACATGGGATGATATCCGTCCATATGTTCAACATAGTTACAACATAGCCCTCCACATCTATATTGGCCACAACCCATTTCAGGTGTGCTTGGGGTTATAACCACTGTCCCCCATTGATGTAGCTATACCCATTGTATATACATAGGAAGAGTCCTCCCATGCTCAGGATGAGTCATATAAGCAACCAAATTCATTGAACAGATCCAACACATCCAACAACAGGTTCATGATAGCATGTAGAAAGACAATGCCAAGTACAAAAAATGACATGACCAACATCAGTTCCACACAAGTTTCAAGTTGGGGATGAGGCGTGGTTGCATTTATAGAAGGAGTGCCTCACATGTTAGATTTTTAGAAATTTAATCAATACTAATCTAGGATCTTACTGAGAGAATAACAAGCACAACATAAACACAAGAGACACAAATATTTTCCTCGGGGAAACCATAAAGGAGAAAAACCCGCAACTTCCTTAGAGATAGAATGATCACCAATACAATGTCAAAAGGTAAAACCCAAAAAATAGAGATGGTATTCAACAACTTCTCTCTTCTCCACTTGTGCGAACTTGTCCTCTCTCTCTAATGCGAACTTGAGAGTGAGTGAGTGAATGATAAATGAGAGATCCTAGCTCTCTATTTATACATTCACTTCCACTTTACCATTTTCACTTGACATGTTGGCCTCAACTAAAGCTGACTGGGCTGACCCCTCTAGGGGACTTAAAATACCCAATACAAATGACTCTAGGGGGAAGTATTTCCCCGACTTACAAGGGAGGATTTACCTCAGTGACTTTACATGACCAAATGTAATAATGACATCCCCGACCGGAGGAATAAGCATATCTGTCGGAGGTACAAACAAAATACAATATAAAATACAAGTGAATATCTTCTATAGTTACAATAGCATTAACACTCCCTCTTAACTAGGAAGGTATTCTCTTGATACGGTCATTAACACATCTGGACACAAGTCTTCGTCGCTGGATCAACAATGCTGGAACATAATCATCAACAATGGATCGTCGTCGTCACTACTGCTGTAATCCTCGTCATGTCGACCATCGATTGGTGATATCTCTCGATTCGAATCGTCATAGGAAGTTCTACAGAGCCAACCCTTTTTCATGCTGGATGTAGGCCTAGCCCTCATGTAGATATTCATCATCTCTACGAGTAAGCCATAAAGTAGGTATAGCCCAGGACCAACCATTACATTGCCTCTACAAATACTTGCATCTCCTACTGTCGCCTCATCATCTTCAGATCATCTCATCGTCACACAAATAACAACCCAGATGCACATAACACAACACTTACATCAACCGACATGGGAGGACTTTCCTGCCACCATTCGAGAACGACTCAACACTTACAACAATGACCATGGGAGGACCAACCTACCACCATGTCAGAATGGCACAACACTTACATCAATTACCATGGGAGGACCAACCTACCACCATGTCGGAATGGCACAACACTTACATCAACGACCATGGGAGGACCAACCTACCACCATGTCAGAATGGCCCCGACACTTATGTCAACGACCATGGGAGGACCAACCTACCTCCATGCCGGACTGGCCCCAACACTTATGTCAACGGCCATGGGAGGTCCAACCTACCACCATGCCAGACTGGCCCATGTGCATTTGTGTCTTCCAGACTCATCACTTCCCCTTGGAAGGACCCTCGATATGAAGAACACCAAGATTCTCTCTGAAGTACTCAAACTTCACTCTGGCTAGCGGCTTGGTCAACACATCAGCTATCTGTTCGTCCATTGCAACATACTGGAGCTTCATTGCTCCTCTCGGCACCATATCCATGATATAGTGATATTTGATCTCAATATGTTTCGACTTGTCATGGAACACTAGGTTCTTGGACAACTTCACACAACTATGGTTATCAAAGAATATACAAGTCGCCTCTAACTAGAGATCAAAAAAATCAGACAATAGCTTCCTAAGACATACTGCCTCACAACTAGTCGAACAAGCTGCAACATACTCTGCTTCGGCTGTACTCAGTGCCACACAGGACTGCTTCCTACTAAACCAAGAGATCACTCCTAATCCCATACTGAAGAAACACCTCAAAGTGATATTTCCATCTGCGGCACTGCCTGCCCAATCCAAATTAGCATAAACCTACATGTTAACCTTTTGATTTGCGTCATATCTGAGCCCATAATCCAATGTACCCTTCAGGTACCTCAATATATGCTTTGCAACAACCAGGTGAACTTGTCTCGAATCTGTTAGGAACTAACTCAATGTGTTCACAACAAAGCATATGTCTAGTCTCGTGTTCGTCAGGTACATCAATGAACCAATCATCTGATGATACATCGTGGCATCAATTGACTCTGATGAAGCATCACAAAGTAGCTTCAAGTTTGATGCCATGGGTGTGGCCATAGCCTTGCAATCCATCATTCTGAATCTCTTCAGAATATCCACTGCATACTTCCCTTGTCCAAGGAAGATCCCATTCGTATTCTGCCACACCTCCATGCCTAGGAAATAAAGCATCATACCTAGGTCCTTCATCTTGAATTCTGCGACAAGTTTCCTCTTCGTATATGCAATGAGCCCATCCTCTCCTGTTACAAACAGGTCATCTACGTAGAGTAGAAGTATCACTGGATTTCCACTTCAACTTTGTAGTAAAGGTTGGAATCTACTTTAATCTTAGTAAAGCCCAAGCTCATCACAGAACTATCCATCATGCCGTACCATGTCCTGGGTGCATGTTTCAATCTGTACGAGGCATTCTTCAATTTGCACACATGAGTCTTCCTGTCATGTGTCTCAAATCCGAGTGGCTTCTCCACATACACTTCCTCCTCAACTAGACCATTCACGAATGCTATCTTCACATCCATATGGTGTACCTTACACTTCATCACTGCAGCCAATGCAAGTACTGTTCTGATGGAAGTGTATCTGGCTACAGTTGTAAATGTCTCCTCATAATCTATGCCTTCCTTCTGGGAGAAGCCACGTGCCACAAACCTTTCCTTGTGTTTTTCTATGCTACCATCTTCAGCATGCTTGATCTTGTAGATCCACTTGGAAGTCACAACAGAATTCCCTTCTGGTCTCGGAACTACATCCCATAAATCATTCTTCACGATCGACTGATACTCCTCGATCATCCAATCCTTCCATTCTTTCTTCTCTGCCGCTTCCTCATAGCTGGAAGGTTCTTTGTCAATGATGTCGCATAGAAGGGCTACATAACTGGAGTATGGCCTAGGTCTCTTGCTTTCTCTGTGCATCCCCTTTGGAGCGCCATACTTCTCTGCATGTTGAATTTCCTCTCGTACCCATGTTGGATTCCTTTTGTGAGAGTTATTCTCATGTGGTGGATCTACAGGTTCTTGTGGTTCTTCTATCTCGCGGTCTTGATTATCTTATGGAATCGCTTCTTCCATTACTGCGTCTTTGGCCCTGGGAGCTTCAGGTTCTTCGGTGTCTTCATTAGGTAATTTTATGGATTTGTTGTAGGCTGAGTCTTCGTCAAATGTCACGTCTTTTCTAATGTCGATCGTCTTGAATCCTAGGAAGTATATTCGGTAGGACTTCGAACTTTTACTGTATCCTACAAATATACCCTTCTTTACTGAAGGATATAGCTTCATCCTCTTCTCCTTCGGAATGTGTATGTACACTGGGAAGCCAAATATCCTGATATGGCTGACTTCTGGTTTCTCGCCAGAGAACACTTCTTATGGAGTCTTGTTTTCTAGTACTCTATGAGGATTACAGTTCTGTACATACACAACTGTCCTCATAGCTTCTGCCCATAGGTGCATCGGAAGATCCTGGTCATGAAGCATTGCTCGTGTTGCTTCCATGATTGTTCTGTTCTTCCTTTCTGCAACGCCATTCTGTTGTGGATTGTATGGAGTGGTCAACTCCTTCTTAATCCCATATTCTCTGCATAGGTTCTTGAAATCTTCCGATGTGAACTCTCCTCCATTATTTGATCGGAAAGCCTTTATTATTTTCTCTATGTGGTTCTCGATCAAAGCTTTGAATTCCTTGAATTTGTTGAACACTTCATATTTTCTCTTCAAGAAGTATATCCAAGTCTTGCGAGAGAAATCATCAATAAATGAAACATAATATACATACCCACTCAATGAACTGGATGACATAGGGCCACATACATTGGAGTGGATGATTTCCAATATTCCTTTTGCTTTGTTCTTGCTACTTGGGAATTCCTTCTTTACGTTCTTTCCTTTTTCACATCCTTTACAGACACCTTCATGCTTCAACTAGATTTCTGGAAGTCCTTCAACTGCTTGCTTGCAATGGGTAGTTCCCTATAGTGCACATGTGCAAGCCTTCTATGCCATAGTTCACTTGGATCCATGGAGTCATGAACCAAGGCTTGTTCAGGTTGGCCCTTCAATTTGTACAAACCTCCCTCTTGCTCTCCAATCACAACTTCATCATCTATAGTTTTTCCCTTTGGCCACATTAGGACTTGGCCATCAACAAATGCAACCCTCATACCTTTTGCATCCAATGCCGATATAGAGAGAACGTTCTTCTTGAGTCCTGGAACATATAGGACATCCTTCATCTTCAAAGACTTGCCAGAGTCTAGCTTGTATGAAGCTTCTCCACTTCCTTTTATGGGATATTGGTAGTCATCCCCAATTTTCACCTTGTGAGGTGACTCATGTTCAGACAGGTTCATGAAGGATTCTTTATATCCTGTCATATGCTTGAAATCCCCACTATCTACAAGCCAATCATTACTTCTGTGTGTGACAATGCCCGTGAGTGCTGATATTAGGACATACTCTTCGTCACTTGAAGATTCATCACTTTCTTCTCTGGCCTCTTCCTTGGAGGTTCATAAGCTTTTGTAGTGTGTGCATGGTGCCTTTGCTTGTTAGTCTTATTCTTGTTGGAGATACTTCTATTTATGGGACAATCTTTGGAGTAGTGTCCCTTCTCATCGCATATATAACATCTAACAATAGATATATATCTCTTGAATCTTCTAGGGTGGTTCCTATGGTGGTGGCTCTCCTTCTTGATGTGGTGGTGCTCCCTCTTGTTTTTATTCCTCCTGGAGTGTGTTGTGAGAGCTTGATCATCGTTTTCTCCCATATTCTCTTCTCTGGCTACAAGTCGAGCTTCTTCTTGTGAGCATTCCTCCCAAAGCCTACTGAATGTGATTAACTTCTTTCTAGCACAAATCCCTTGAATGAAAGAGTGCCATGATATAGGGAGGCCATTCAAGGTGGTCATCATAATTTCTCCATCTTCTACATTTTCTCCCATAGCTTCAAGTTGCTCCTTGATTTGAGAGACCCTTGTAAAGTAGGACTGCATGGTCTCTGCATTTTGTATCTTCACATTCTTCAACTGGTTCTGCATGGTCATCTTCCGATTTATATTCTTTCCTTCAATTAGCTTGGTCAAGGAATCAAACATCTCTTTAGGTGTCTTCAAGGATGACACATGTGGGATGAGATGATCCTTTATAGAATCAACAATGATCCTCTTGGCTTTAACCAAGTTCTTCTTGTGTAAGTATTTATCCTCATCTCCCTCTGGAACTGGAACTTCTTCATTCACATATGTGTCCAATTCATTCTCTTCAAGGACAAGTGTAATCCTATACTTCAATGCTCGGAATTTATCAGCCCCTTAAAGCTTGTCCTCAAGCTTGGTGTGGTGATACATCTTTAATGAGTATTTCAAATGGAAATAGAAAAGCTTTTAGGTCTTACCACTTAATTTGCTGAAACTAGTTCTGGAGCTAGCTAGGGTTTGTTAGAGAAACCCTAAATTTTCAAACTTGGAGTTTGAAACTTTTGTCTGGACATATAGATGCACTTGACTAAGGCGAGTGTGCTGGTACACTTGGTTTCTAAAGATTCCAAAAATTCATCCTTGAAAATTTCCTTGCGAAATTTTGATCTATAGTTTCCGGTCTTTTCTGGTTTTTCTAGTCCAGAGTCAAAATAGGGTTTGAATTTTCGGGAGTTTCACCCACTCAAAAACTTCGATCTTGGTCTCTAAATTTTGATTTTGAGGAGGCACACTTTCCTTTGCTGATTGCACCTCAAAATTCCAATTCTGTGAAAAGCCCTAATTTCCGGCAGTAGTGACAGGCCAAAAAGTGAAAATGCTCAGAATCAACTTCTGCTTCGATAGAAAGATGCACCCTTCTTAGGTGAGTTATCCTAGCCTCCTCTTGTTGATGATCTGTGGAGAGAAATCCAAAAATTAAGAATCCCTAACTTCCGCAGCTGCACAGTGTCTTTTTCCTAGGTTAGCTCTGAAACCATGTTAGATTTTTAACATTTAATCAATACTAATCTAGGATCTTACTGAGAGAATAACAAGCACAACATAAACATGAGATACACAAATATTTTCCTCGGGGAAACCATAAAGGAGAAAACCCCGCAACTTCCTCAGAGATAGAATGATCTCCAATACCATGTCAAAAGGTAAAACCCCAAAAATAGAGATGGTCTTCAACAACTTCTCTCTTCTCCACTTGTGTGAACTTGTCCTCTCTCTCTCTAATGCGAACTTGAGAGTGAGTGAGTGAATGATAAATGAGAGAGCCTATCTCTCTATTTATACATTCACTTCTACTTTACCTTTTTCACTTGACATGTCGTCCTCAACTAAAGTTGACTGGGCCGACCCCTCTAGGGGATTTAAAAACCCCAATACAAATGACTCTAGGGGGAACTATTGCCCTGAATTACAAGGGAGGATTTACCTCAATGACTTTACATGACCAAATGTAATAATGACATTCCCGACTGGAGGAATAAACATCTGTATCGAAGGTACAAATAAAATACAATAATAAAGACAATATAAAATACAAGTGAATATCTTCCGCAGTTACAATAACATTAACATCACAACCCCCCACAAAAATATTAGGCCACTTTGATTTGGGCCTTACACCATCACAAAGGCTATGGGTGAGAATGATTTTGAATTAAATATTCCCCCTTTTTTATTTATTTTGAAGCATGTGGAATTGAGTTCGACCATATTTTCCACCTCTCTTGGAGACCTCATAGGTGGATGAGTAGTTGGCCCCTACAAAATTCAATCTAGACTGCCTTGAAAAATATACAACGGATTGGATAATGGACCACAGATGAAGGGAACCCACCAATAGAACATTCAACTCTACCGGGTCGTCAAAGCAGGGTAGCTTCTTCACCAAGTAAAGTGGCTCACTAGGAGTCAAATTGAATAGAAGTTTCCCCAGATGATGAGGAATATTGATGCAATATATACCATTGATTCTTAAGGGGGAGGAATGATCCAGATGGACATCGGTGGCCACCCACCTAGTCCATTGGCTCAAAAACACAGTTTTCTAGCTATGCAGTTTTTTTATGATTTTTCAGGTCCTGATCTTCCGGGGCCATTTTGAGGCCCTAAACGATGTTTTTTTGGCATGACAATTCCAATATGAATGCCAAAGCATTGTCTGCGTCAAAAAAAATGGAGTCTTTCTTGGCTAGTTCTTTCTGATAGGATACTAAGCACCCCAAACATAGATCGTATGCAAAAGTTGCATTGGGAAGTTAACACATCAAATAACCCCGTCGGAGCCCACAAACCTTTTGGTGTTTGATTTCCTGGGGTTAGGGTTTTTTATGTTTAGGGTTTTCTCATTGATGATTTATGTTAAAATGGCCTTTCTAGCCCCATTGTAACTTAGTTCTTATAGATAAGCATAACTGACACATATCTTTTCATAGATAAGCTACCACCATCTAGAGATAGTTTGTATTGCTTTGCAATTTACAATGTTTTCCATTCCATTCACTAAAATAATTTGGGTTTTATTGTACTACTGTGTTTTCAGCAAAATATTTGTATGTATTTATGTTTTATACCACTGCCTTCATTTCGTTCCCCAAATAATCGAGATCATGGACCCATTGGAGGAAGGTGTGCTTGGATGTAATAAGATTCCATGAGTCCAATGGAATCGACAGTTCATCTACTCGATTATCTATAATCAAGTTGCGATGGGTTTTAACTTGCTTCATGAATCCATTCAAGAACACTTGGAGAATCTCTTCTCGGGGCATAAAAACCAATCTAAGAGACATAACCAAATACCATAACCTATAGAAATATGGTTCGGGCAAGGTGGTCATGATCACAATGTCCATGTGCTCTACCGAATAAGTTTCCAAAAGTTTACTTGTAATACATAAATCACATTGAATCTCATTAAGCAAAACCCTAGTTCTAAAAACCAACCAATAAGACAAATTATTAGTCATTAACCCACGAGAGGTGGGTGTTCTTAGGTGCAATCTGATGCCACGAGTCCAACGAAATTCATGTTTTGTAGACATGAGTCTATATTACTAGGTTACGATGGGTTTCAACTTGCTCCCTAATGCCATTCAAGGACACTTGGTGAATCTCTTCTTGGGGAATAAAAACCAATCCTAGCAAAATAACTGAGTACCATAATATCCATAAATCTTGT
Source organism: Larix kaempferi (assembly GCA_027924585.1). Taxonomy (NCBI): domain Eukaryota; kingdom Viridiplantae; phylum Streptophyta; class Pinopsida; order Pinales; family Pinaceae; genus Larix; species Larix kaempferi. The sequence goes on along the minus strand of BSBM01000925.1, from coordinate 306,663 downwards.
TTGGGCATATTGGACATGACCACAATGTCCACACGCTCCGCTAGTTGAGTTTCCAATAATTTACATGAAAATATTGTACTACATGTTACTAAGCAAAACCCTAGTTTATAAAACCGGCTAATAAGACAAATTTCGAGCCATGGACCACAGAGAGTCAAGTGTCCTATGTAAAGTCCGATGCCACAAGTCCATCGAAATCGATGATTTGTCAGTCTGAGTCTCAATTATCATATTTTGATGGGTTTCAACTCGCTTCCTAAATCCATTCAGGGACAGTTGGTGAATCTCTTCCAAGGGACAGTTGGCGAAAGAACTGAGTACCGTAACCTCCAACAGTCTTGTTTGAGCAAGGTGTACATGAGCTTAATGTTCCACTCTCCATTGGTTGAGTTTCAAAAAAATACATGTGATGCAGAAGTCACACTACATAACTTTCTGGCCACTTACCCACTGGAGGCAGGTGTCCCTAGGTTCAATATGATGCCACGACTCTATTGGAGTCAATGGTTCATCGATCCAAGTATCGGTTACCAGGTTATGGTGGGTTTCAACTTGCTTCGTGAAGCCATCCAAGGACACTTAGAGAATATCTTCCCGGGGAATAAAAACCTATCTAAATGATAGAACCAAGTACCGTAACCTCCATAAAGCTTGTTTCGGCAAGGTGGGCATGACCGCAATGTCCATGTGCTTTGTTGGATGAGTTTCCAAAAGTTTACTTATGATATAGAAACCACATTACAGATCATTGAACAAAACCCTAATTTAGAACACTGGCCAATAAGACAACTTCTGAACCATGGACCCATGGGAGTTAGGTTTCCCTAGGTGCAATCTGATTCCATGATTTCAATGGAATTTAGGGTTCATCAATTTGAGTAGTTCTGATTATCAGGTTACAATGGGTTTCAACTCGCACCGTGATGCTATTCAGGGACACTTGGTGAATCTCTTCCCAAGGGATAAAATCTAATCCTAGCAAAGGAATTGAGTACCATAACCTTTAGTAGGATTGTTTGGGCATGTTGGACATTGATACAATTTACACACACTCCATTGGTTGAGTTTCCAATTATTTACATGGTGATGTAGAAATCGTATCGCATGCTATTGAGAAAAACCCTAGTTCAAAAAACCGACCAATAAGACAACTTTTGGGTCGTTGAATGATGGGAGTAGGGTAACCCTAGGTGCAATTTGATGCCACGAGTCCACTAGAAATGATGGTTTTTCAGTATGAGTCCTGTTTATTATATTGCAGTGGGTTTCAAATCACTTTCTAAATCCATTCAGGGACAATTGGTGAATCTCTTCCTGGTGCATAAAAACCGGTTGGAAAGGTAGAACTGTATATCATAACCTACAACAAGTTTGTGACGACAAGGTGGACATGACCACAATTTCCACATGCTCTGCTAGCTGAGTTTTAAAAAAAAATACCATACAATGTAGATATTTATCAATTTCTATAGCACACTTATGCCAAAACATTGATGTATCATTTATATTCATTTTTTTATCCAAGACTTGTCAATGTTAATTGCAACTTTCACTATCTGAATCATAGGATTGCAACCTAGTTATTGTTGTTTGACATCAATTACATGCACAATATATATATATATATATATTTTCCATATCTCTCTTCAGATAACGATGGTTTTTCTAAATAGAAAGGAGAAAGGGAAACATAATGTAGTATGTCAATATCAACTAGAGGTAGTAATGTCAGAAGAAAATTTAACAAATGTATGGATTTCTTTCTCGTTGAAGGAAGGTCATGCTATTATGACAATGATAACATTGGAGACAAATAAGTGCCATTAATATATAAAAATTATGTAAAGATATAGGATCCAAACCTACTTCCTGAGACAAACACAAATTTTTGTATTGATGGAAGAACATATTGAATTTCCGCATCTAGTTTACATGGTCTGGGGCTCTTTCAATGGATGGCGTGAATGTTCCATACAACTGTGAAGTGAAATTGATGGATTATGTTGGCCCAACATATCATTACCCACATTTATTGTATGGTTGGGGGCTCATTGAAAAGTATGTAACACAAGGTCTATCAAGGAAAGGTGGAGGATTTACACACTTACTAGCCACTACCTTTATGTATAGTTAATTGGAGTACATATGTTTCCTATAGGGTTTCTTGAGTCAGAGAATATACCCATGGAGGTTTCTCATGAGGAATGATTGGGGGTCATGTAGTAAATATATGTATTCCTTAATCCGCAATAGACAATGAGAATTTCACCAAAAGTGATCTAGGTTGGAGTTAGTTTACCCTAACTTACGATATTATGGACCTCGCCAATGAGAATCATATATTGTGTTGGAGTGAACATAATTTCACTTGAAAATTTTCCTTATTTCATATAGTTATACACTTAGTTGTGTTGTTCAAATAATATTTATTTAAAAAAATTTTCAGTAGTCCAATTTTAATATTCACTTAAGTCAAGATGCATTAATTATATTTTAATGCGGATAGGTGTTTTTCTCCGAGGGCGCGTTTCTGGAACACTATTCTGGGTTCATCGTCCCTCTACCCAATAAAAACGCATTGCATGTCTTGAAAATTGTGAGTTATTTTTTAAATAAAATATTAACACGTCTCTAGGTATAATATTTTGTTGAAGTTCTATTATGTTCGGTTCAGAAGGTTTCCTAGCTTGCTCGACACCTTGTTCACAAGGTTTCCTACCTTGCTTGGCTCCTAAGCCCGTTGTTCTTTGTACACAACCATCAATAGTTGCAGGGTTGATACAAATTTGGGGTCTTTTGGAATAGGCGATAATTCATTTACCACTCAGGATTGACCTTTTAGGCCCTTTAGTTCCTCCCCTAGGGAGCTCTAGGATGAAAATCTTGTGTCGTGGATTTTGTTGTAAACTTTTGAAATTCATTCATTCATTCACATCGAGGTTGTCTTGACTTGATTCTTCTATTTATCATCTTCTTTTTCAGATTCACTAGCCATTTCATTTGAGCGAAGGGTCTAGCAGGCCTCCCAACATTGGCGATGTATTAGATCCAGAAGTGGAGTGTGTACAAACACAATGGAGGAAACCCAAGAATTCATGATCTCCTCATATATTTAGGAAGAGACATGGCATTTTTGTTGATCAAAATGTTCTGCCTCGTCTTTTGAAGTTCCAAGATATAAACCTTTCGGTATAATTCTTGCATCTAAAGCTAAGTTTTTGCAATAGGAAGCCTCGACATGTTACCCTTTTAAGTTCTCAGGGAGATATTCATTTAAATTGTTTGAGGGTTCCTCATAGTCATTTGATATTGTCTTTCATGTTGGTTTTGTGGTTATACTCTATGACCTCTTCTGGATATTTCTAGGGAGAATTGGGGATCAGACCTTCCAAGTGAATTTATTACCGTCAAGATATGATTTCAAGCATTTACTTATTATTTGGTTTCTCACCGAATATAACCCTAGTTTTTACCATCTTGCAAGATATTACAAGCAAGGCCTTTTCGTGCGCGGTTTTGACCAATTGCAGGTTTTTTTGGGCTTGGCATGTCATAAAGGGGTGGCGATTTCTCAATGGCCAATGAAGGGCTATATGATGGAGCTTGATCGTGAGCACACCAACAACTTCTTGGTGATTTTTCCAGCCTCAAGCAACGGTTGATTGGCTATGTACTTCATGGAAGAAGCAGGACACTAGAGAAGGGTGTGTGTGATTATTGATCCCAAATTGCTTACATAGCCTATCAGTGAGTGCAGTGTAATAAACAAACCCATGCCAAGGTGCAGTGCAATCATATATTTTGATTTAAATATGCTCGGTGATGAAGTTGATGAGATACTAAGGAGGTGTTGTGGGTGGATGTTTTGAAGGTATGATTTCTTTCATATTATACCCAATTATAATGTTTATCTTGGCCAATGTTTTCATGTTTTGTGCATTATGCCTCAACATACCCTTTCTCTAAGACATAAAGAGGTGATGTAATTATCTCTACTAATTTCTATGTCTATCATTTTGCAAGGTGTGTTGAAGGTGAATAAAAAAGTTGAAGTTCGTCCTGGCATTGTTGTCAAAGATGAGAGTGGCAACATCAAGTGTACACCTATATTTTCAAGAATAATTTCACTTTATGTAGAGAAAAATGAATTACATTTTGTTTTTCCTTGAGGCCTTATTGGTGTGGGTACCATAATAGTTCCCACACTAGCATTTGTTGACAAGGTTGTGGGGCAAGTCCATGGAGAAGTTAGAGAGCTACCAGATGTGTTTGTTGAACTCGAGGTATCTTTTAAACAGTCAACATGACTGGTGGATAATGTTCATGTGAACACATTCTTTCTTGTGCTTTTCTATCTATTTTTACATCTTATCATAAGCTTCTTAAAAACTAGATATGAGAATCTAAATTGTGGATAACGAGTATTCTTAGCATTCTTGTAATTGTATATGTTCATTTTTTATTTATCTGCCTATAATCTTACTAGGTTTGTGATCTATTTTGTTATCTATCAACTGTAAACTTTGTCATGGAACTAGAGTATAGCTTCATTGTTATAAAAATATACTGAGTTTAACTTCATAATCAATACCCTTTATGTTATGGTTTATGATGACATCCCGATAGACCATATTTTCGTCCTTGACCCATAATGTTGTAATTGAAAATACGAGATGTAAAAATGTGTATGTACTAGTTCATGGTGAGGAGCTCAAGGCCAAGGCCCCACCAATAAACAATGTAACATAAGACAACATTGTGATTTTGTGATGGAGCCATGCACCGGTTCAGGCATGGTGATGTCATATGTATAATGTAAATTTCAAAAGATAAAATAATGAAAGTAGACCTAGGAGACTGAATGTGTAAGGAAACTAAACGAGGGGCGACGATATCCACTAGGGGAAGAGGGTAGAGGCTAGTGAAGCCTTGAGAATTCAAACAATGATGACTAGGTGTGATCATGGTTCCTTCGAATGCAGAAAAGAAGCAAGTTGTGAATGCTCGCTTGTTTCAGTATTGTGTGAGTATGAGTTTTTATAGTTTTGATCATTAATTAACTAGGACATTATTAGTTAATGATTATTAATTAATTAAATTAAATGATTAGTAACCACCAAATCCCTAGGGTTTTGTTAGGATTTCTAATGTTCTAGAGTTTGCATAGGCGATATATTATTATAATTAATATTTAGTGAACAATTATCGATTATTAAATAATGGGGTAAAGCGAAAGGATGACTGGACTACAATCTTTTTCCTTTACAAAATAGATCATTATCACATTGCAATTATTGCAATTTGACCATTATCATTATAACTCGCTATTTCATATATATATATATATATATATATATATAATCTAATTAAATGGAGAGATGTCCAAATATATATTAAAAATGGAAAAATCCACTTCCTATGATATTGATCATATATATATATTAGAAGAGGAAAGGAAATACCTTGGTTTTTACAACTTTTATTATTTATTCTTTAAAGAAAAAGGGGATTTCTGTTATTTGTTGGTTAGGGTTTCCCATTGTTAGATGGTTATGGCCTCATCCAGGAGAGGAGAGCCTTAATGAATTTGGAAAGGGGATGGACTGGAGAGGGGGTGGTTCCAACTCATTTTTGTGTTTATCAAACAGGGACTGCAGTTGATTATTGTTTTACATACCTTGATTGGGAGAGAATGGGAGGCTTGGAGAATAGAGATGACCATAATGTTGAAAGAGTTCACATCTACATGGAAGGGATTGTGATTGGGTTGTTTTCACATCTGCATTAACAAGTACGACTTCATTAAACTATATATTTTTTTATTGTTATATATTGCAGTAGGGTCGACCTCTTCGAGAAAGCCAAGTTCATATTACATGATTTGTTTAGTGTGCCCTATGTTAAGGGTAGTAGGGTCACTCTCTCTTCAGAAAAAATAAAAGTTCCACTTCAACATATATAAAATTATTAACTTGTACATAAGAGACAATAGATGAATTGAAATTGAAGTATAATTAGAAGAACTTGACAATTAAAATTTTAAATATAAAATTTAAAAAATTGTGATAATGCATAGAACATGACAATTAAAATTTTAAATATAAAATTTAAGAAATTGTGATAATAAAGATTTTCATAATAGAATAAAAGGAAATACTATTAACATAAATATAATAAATAATATTAAAATTGATAATATAAGTATATATCCAAATTTGTAAGATACAGTATATAATATTAAAAATGATTATATAAGTATAAGTGCAAATTTGTACAATATAGATAAGTTTTAAAACTTTTTGGAATAAACAGTTTTATGTAAGGTTTATAAGTGATATAAAATGTTTAAAATATTTAGAAAATTTTATGTACGAATAAAATTTATAATTGTGATATTTTTAAAAGAAATGTATTTTATGTATATATATATATGTATTCTTTGTATTTATGAATATAATTTTGTTATTCATAAATTAAATGTCAATATTCTTCTCATATGAATATGTTTATGACTAATGCTATTACAATATATAAATGTACAAATATATAATGTTTGTACATTTAGTTACTTTGTATTTTAAAATATGAAAATTTCAAAACAAATAAACATAATATAAAACAAGAAAATAAAAATATTATTGATAACATTGGTATTTATATATATATATATAACTAATAAAATTTAGTTACCTTGTATTTTAAAATATGAAAATTTAAAAAAAAAAAAATATAAAATAAAAAAGTAAAAATATTATTAATAACATTGGTTTATATAAATATATAGTACTAATAGTAAAAATGTTATTGATAACATTGGTTTACATAAATGTATAGTACTAATTAAATAATATGAAATGAAAATAGTTTTTTATTAAATAAGAAGAAACAAACCATTTTTTAAATTGGAATCTCTAAATTTCTAAAATTAATCAAATATAAAAAGCATTTAAAAAGAATATATAAGAATTATAGTTAATAAATTTAAATAATAAAATGTTTAAATCTTATAAAACAACCAAATCATAGTAAAAATTTAGTAAAACAAAAATTATAATCATAATTTAGATGCATTAAAGAGTAAAAATTTGAATATTTAACCCTACAAAAATAAAAAAACAAAAAAATTACATACTTTTAAATTCTCTGAAACCTCCTTTCAGAGGAATCCCTTTCACACGAGGACAAATTCTAGCTATCAAAAACCGAGATCAAGGAAGAGTGGTCTTCGGTTTCCTTTCTTTTTTAAAAAAAAATGTCAAAATTTTATTGTTACATGATTAATGCAAAGTGATTTTTACAGCAGTATAATGTTGTATGTATTTTGATAATCTCATGTAGGAGAGTACTCTCTAGGATTGAATATTTTTGTGCTCTTTTTTAAGAGCATAAAAGGCATACGTGATGTTGTTTTTTATTTTTATTTTTAAATTAAAAACATGATTGTAAATTTTTTTATTAACAATATCTTTTTTAAAAGTGACATTTTTTTTATTTTAAAAATATAATAATAAAAGTATTGGTATGCAAACATAATGTATTTTTTAAAATATCAAGTAGTTATTATATTGAGTTAAAATAAAAGTGTAAAAAAAATTATATACTTTAAAAAAGATAAGTTAGTAAAATTTATTTTTACTATGTTATATTATTCATTTTTTTTTATCTTAATATCTTAATTATTAAAAAGATTATTTTATTTTATTAATTGCTTGTTTAATGTGTTTATATAATTTTGATTTTTAAAAAAAATTCTATATCTATTTATTTTCTTTTAAAAAATAATATATATATATATATATATATATATATATATATATATATATATATATATATATATATAATTTATTTCAAAAATATAATTAATGAAACAACCAAAATATATATCACTCCAAATCAAATCAAATTAAATAATTCCAATAAAGAAAAAACAAAAAAACAACACTTAAAGAAAGAGTAGAGATTTATGTTAAAAAACCATATTATGTAATTGTTCTTGTTTTGATAAACATAAAATTAGATAAATAATATCACAAAAACAAGCTTCACCAATATCTCCTCAACATAAATTAATGAGATTTAATAAGCAAAACAAATCACACTTTACAAAATAGAAGAATTGGTGTGACATATTTTGGCAACTTTAAGTACCCCTCTTTTTTTACTTTTTCTTTCTTCATTTTAATTTAAAAATACCATGAAAATTTGCTTATAGTCTAGGGTATTATATTTTAAATGGTTTTTTGTCAGATTCAAATAGCTAATAAATTAGTTTTTTTTGGGTTTGAGAAATTGCAAAGTAAAAAACTAAAGTAATATAGAACAATGGAAATATCTTTATAAAGAAGGCTAAAGTAATATAGAACAAACCTTAGAAGCATCACAAGTGCTCTTATAAGCAAAAGAACAAGAAGCAAGGCATTAGTTCAATTTAAACAAAGGTAAGATGTGCCATTTAGCTTATAAAACAATGTAGAGCCTATATGAGCCATGTAATTTAAAAATAATTAAAATGTAGAGCCCCTTCTCCATAGTATGCAATTTTCTTAAAACAATTATGGATTTTGTTTTAGTATATAATATTAATAAAAAAATGATTTTTTAAGTGTAGTGCAAATTTGTATGATATAAATAAGTATTAAAACTTTTTGGAATAAACAATTTTATGTAAGGTTTATAGATGATATAAAAAGTTTAAAATATTTAGAAATTTTTATGTATTTTAATTAGAAATACAAATAAAATTTATAATTATGAGATTTAAAAAAAAATGTTATATATATATATATATTTTTTGTATTTATGAAAATAATTTTGTATTTCATAATTTGAATGGCAATATTTTTCTCATATGAATATGTTTATGATTAAATGTTATTGATTTTATTACAATATATAAATGTGCAAATATATAATAATGTTTATACATTTAGTTACTTTGTATTTTAAAATAAAAAAATAAACATAATATAAAACAAGGACATAAAAATATTATTGATAACATTGGTTTATATAAATATATAATACTAATAAAATTTACTTACTTTGTATTTTAAAATATGAAAATTAAAAAAAAAAAACATAATACAAAACAAAGAAGTAAAAATATTATTGATAACATTATTTTATATAAATATACCGTACTAATAGTAAAAATATTATTGATAACATTGGTTTATATAAATATATAGTACTAATCAAATTATATGAAAGGAAAATAGTTTTTTATTAAATAAGAGGAAGCAAACTATTTTTTTTAATTAGAATCTCTAAATTTTTAAAATCAATCAAATGTAAAAAAATTTAAAAAATTAAAAAAAAAACAAATCCATATATATAAGAATTATAGCCAATAAATTTAAATAATAAAATGTTTAAAAATCTTATAAACGAACCATATCATAATAATAATTTAGTAAATAAAAATTATAATCATAATTTAGATACATATAAAAGTCAAAAATTAAATATTTAACCCTACAAAAATAAAAAAAACAAAAAAATTACATACTTTTAAATTCAATGAAACCTTCTTTCAAAGGAATCCCTTTCACACGAGGAGGAATTCTAGCTATTAAAAACCGACATCAAGGAAGAGTGGTCCTCAAGGGTTTCTTTTTGTTTTTTAAAAAATGTCAAAATTTTATTATTACATGATTAATGCAAGTGATTTTTACAGTAGAATGTTGTATGTATTTTGATAATGTCTTTAGGAGAGTACTCTATAAGGTTGAATATTTTTGTGTTCAAAGGCATATGTGATGTTGTATTTATATCTTGATTTTAAATAAATAGTAGTATACATTTTTTTATTTTTTATTTAAAAAAAAATTAAAACATGATTGTAAATTTCTCTATTAATAATATCTTTTTTAAAAGTGATATTTTTCTTTATTTTAAAAGTATAATAATAAAAGTATTGGTATGCAAACATAATGTTTTGTTAAAATAAAAATATCAAGTAGTTATTATATTAAGTTAAAATAAAAGTGTAGGAAATTATATGCTTTAGAAAAGATAAGTTAGTAAAATTTATTTTTACTATGATATATTATTCATTTTTCTATCTTAATCATTAAAGAGATTATTTTATTTTATTAATTGTCTGTTTAATGTGTTTATATAACTTTGATTTTTAAAAAAAATTCTATATATATTTATTTTCCTTAAAAATTCTCTCTCTCTCTCTATAATTTCTTTCAAAAATATAATTAATGAAACAACCATATATATATCACTCCAAATCAAATTACATTAAATAATTCCAATAAAGAAAAAACAAAAAACAACACTTAAAGAAAGAGTAGAGATTTATGCTAAAAAAAACCATATTATGTTTGATAATCCTTAATATGAAATTGTTCTTGTTTTGATAAACACAAAATCAACCAAAAAAAACATCACTTAAAGAAAGAATATAGATTTATGTTTAAAAACCATATTACGTTTGATAATCCTTAATATGAAATTGTTCTTGTTTTGATAAACATAAAATCACATAAATAATATCATAAAAGCAAGCTTCACCAATATATCCTCAAGATAAATTAATGATATTTAATAAGCAAAACAAATCACACTTTACAAAATAGAAGAATTTATGTGACATATTTTGACAACTTTAACTTTAAGTACCTCTCTTGTTTTTACTTTAAACAATCAATAATAATTTTCTCTCTTCATTTTAATATAAAAATACCATGAAAATTTGCTTACAGTCTAGGGTATTATATTTTAAATGTTTTTTGTGAGATTCGAATAGAGAATAAATTAGTTTTTTTTTGGGTTTGAGAAATTGCAAAGTAAAAAACATAAAGTGGTCTTTGAGCATATTGGACTGAATTCTATTAGTGAAAGAGAGAACAACAAGAATATATTTGTAAAGAACACTAAAGTAATATACCACTAACCCTAGAAGCATCTCAAGTGACTTTATAAGTAAAAGAACAAGAAGCAAGCCATTAATTCAATTTAAACAAAGGTAAGATGTGCCATTTAGCTTATAAAGCATTAAAATATAAAGCCCATATGCACCATTTAGCTTAAAAAGAATTAAAATGTAGAGCCCCGTCCTCATAATATGCAATTTTCTTAAAAAAATTATGGATTTTGTTTTAGTGATACCAACTAATTGAAGGAAAATTTTGTAATATTCTCACCAATGAAGAATTGAGTCTTCTTTATTCTAAATGTTGTGAGGAAGACAAACCATTTTTTTTAAAGCTATACCAGTATGAATTCTATTAGAGCATTCCAGGCAATGGAACCTTAATCCATTTAAAGGAAATATATAATTGAAGGTTTTTACATCATTTTTAGTCCACTTAGTAGAGTAAAAATTGTTCTTATTTGGATAACACATAACATAATACTCAGGCTCCCCTATGGTAATGATGAAACACCAAAAGTTACTTAGACATCTATGCATTTCCCCTTATCTTTAGCAAGGATTCTCTTTCTGGATGCGAGAGAAGAATAACACAATTAGGATTGGAATCCTTTCTTGGTTGACAACATAGATGGGACGTTTCAGCCCTTGATTAGAGAAAGAGAGCCATTATCTTGCCTTGAACACCCAAATATTAGTTGTGCTTTTCTAATGATCACATAGAGGAAGCATCCATGTGGGAAGATGTTGACTTCAAACTTGGTTATTATGTGACGAGGGAGCATGGAAGACTTCCTTACAAATGGACCACTCTTATTAGAAGTTTTCCGTTTAGAATCATCCCATTCATACCACACATGCAAAATCATCTAATTCCAATGATTTGATGAGAGATTCCAAGGTTGCACGAGGATTTTCAACAAGTTCAGTTGGGAGGAGATGAAGAGTCCTTTATTTGGTTACTTTTTGGCATTTATTTTCTTGCATAAATTGCCCTTTTTGTTTGTCACCTTGTTATTTATCATTTTGATGCTTAAAGCCAAGACTATGATGTTATACATTGTTATTTATCAATTATCATTTTTACCCCTAACATATTGACCACACATATCTCTATAAAATTAAAAATCTCTCTCGTAATATAAGATTTAGTTTGATTTATATCTTGTAAGTAAAGTAATTTGTTGGTTTCATTAGGCATTGTTGTAGCTTAATTTAGTATTGGTTATAAGGAGTTTCCCACTTAGAAGAATAGTTGTTATTTTATTTTGTTGTATTCAATATTATTAAAGTTATCATTTTGTGTTGTATGTCAAAGTCTAAGGTTTAAGTAAATATTTTATAGTTTTCAATTAAGTGTGGTAATTAGGATTTTGTTACAACTTAGATAATTTGATAAAAATTAATTGCTATTTCATTTATACAAGCATTATTTCATTTGTGTGAGTGATTAGATTGTGCAAGTGTGGTTACATTTTATAAAGTACGAGTTGATTTTGCAATCTAGCTCTAAAGTGTGATTTGCATTCATAAAGCAATGCATTTTCCTTCTATAAGAACATTAAAGAAACCAACAAAAGATAAACTTAAATATTGCACATATAAAGCATGGTTTGTAGCAAGTCTTTTGATCCTTGGGTTGGTAATTTAAATAACCAATTAATTGATGTATGTGTAGGCTTCCTGCCGACTAAACTTCATAATTTTTTGAGGAAAAAAAAGAGAGATAATAAAATTAATAAAACCTCAAAGTAATAAATTTCAAATCCCATTTTATTTTATTTTATTTTATTTATTTATTTTTTTTTTTTTTTTGGGGGCCTGTTATTTGAATAATTTTTGAATCCAAGACATTTCTTATCTATAACATACCGTGAATCCATATTTTTATTAGCTACTAATCCCTCTTTTCAATTCCTACAAAACACTGTTTTTCAAAGTGTTTTTGACATGATATAGATCCCTATTTTAAGTAGTTACAAAACCCTATTTTTGAAAATACAATTCTAATTAGGATTTTATTACAACTTAGATAAGTTGATGAAAAGTAATTGTTATTTCATTTTTATAATTATTATTCTATTTGTGTAAGTACAAGTGTAGTTACATTGTAAATAGTATGAATTGATTTTGTAATCTAGCTCTAAAGTATAAATTTTATCCTTGACCTCACAATATATTTTCCAACTGTAAGAACTATTTTCCTTCCTTTCATATAGCACATGCAACAAAGAAAGCTAATATTCTAATTGTTAAAATTTTGTGCATGCCAAGACTTATGCTCAACCAAGTTCAACTAACAAATCTAAATCAGACAAGATACAGTAGTTGCAAATCGCATTAGAAAGATCAGAAACTCCATGACATGATTTTCACCGTCGTAGTTTTGCCTCCCATCATCGATATCTGTATATATGTTTGTTTAGTTGATGATAGTGTTTATATCTACTTATAGTAATGAAATATGCTCTAGCTTAGAATGAAAGATGCATTGTTGTTATTTGGTCATAAGAGTATAATCAAAACTGGAGCGTATTCTTTGACATCATTATCATATATCCATAAATGATCAACAAAGCAAATCGTATGTACTTGTGTAAATGGTAATCTCAATTTAGCTTAGATGGCCATAATATGACACATCCATATATCAATATTATTCAACGGTAATCTCTATTTAGTTTAGGCAACTATAATTTGATATTTTAAGATTAACATATTTTTTTTGCAAATTAATCATAACAAGTGTGTGAAATAGTGTGGTATGGCACTCTTCACCAGATTATGAAAATAAATGGTGTGGTATGGCACTATTCACCAAATTATGAAAATAAAGAAAGCAAGTGTTAGAATCTTTTCAAATTCTAGAACCAAAAGAAATCACTCCAACTATATCTTATCATGATTTAGTTTAAGTACTCCTAAAACTCTAAATATAGAAGAATAAATCAGGAAAAAAGTATCAATGTTAGTTGATTATAGTGCCATAACTTCATTAACTATAAATTAACCAAACATCTCAATTGTTTTAAATGTCCATCACCAGAGTTTCAAGTAAGGATTGTAATGGAGGTGCCATAATTGTTTCACAAAAATACCATAGTTTTAAGCTCATTATGTGGCATTATTTATTGGATAGTTCACTGACTTCAATCCAAATGGTAGCACTTATGTGGTATAAAGGTTCAATGATTACAATGGATGGGAACAATGGATTTTAATTTTCAAACAAAATAATGGGATTCTTCTTAAAAGTCAATGTAATCCAGAGGTATACAAAGAAAACCATTTAAAATGATAAGCTATAACATGACAAAATTGTTAAAAAAAAAGGACACCCACATGTAATTATGTAATTGTGCTCACTAGAGAATCAAAAATTTAAATTTGTTGTGCCACTCGATATCCAAAGAGTTATGAACAATCATTCCAAGGTATTTATTGAGATGCCCAAAGGTCTTCCTCCTCCTCAAGAGCATGATCATATTATTCAAGTGATTTTGGGGGTTGTTTCACACAAAACTATTTAGTACAATCAATGTAACACATACAATTGAAAAACCAAATTTGCATGGAAAGGTGAGTATTGGAACTATATTGCCTAACATATTTATGGAACAATACAAGATGAAGTTAACTTTTTCAATAAACAATTACAAAACAATATGATCAATTCCTCTAATTGGTCATGCACAATGCATTACATGTCCTAAGCTATGTTTATGTCTATCAATACAACTTTTGTAGTGAAAATGTTAAGAAATGTTTGGAGGATGTAGATAGAATCCATTTAGATACTCATGAATAGCCAAAAGAATACAATGCTCGTAGCTTAAACACTAGGAAAGTTGTTTTACATGTGAGAGGTATGCCACATCTCCATTTACATTTCATTTTAATGAAGTTTAGGGTGTAATGATGCTAGAATACAAAAAATTGAAAAATAGAAGATGTTATAGAATAGATAGGATTCAACTTGTTGATCAATATCTTATTATATTCATTTATAAAGAAGGTTATTAAATTGTGAAAAATAAGGTCAATATATTTTACGTATTGAGAGACAAAGAGTAGAGTATTAAGGATTTATAGGTATTGGTGATTTATAGGTATTGGGGAATGTAAAAAGAAGATATTTTCATGCTTGGTGTTTTTTATTTTTATTTTTAATTCCGTTTCTCCTCCGCCATAAACGTTTTCTGCCTCTTTCAGTTGCCACTTAGATCGCTCATGGTTAGAAACATTTCTTTTTAACGTGTTCCCATGGTTATGCAATGCTCGCTGCCTTTATTGTCTAATTTATTTGATGCACCGATATTTTAATCTTCATGATGATATTATAAAGCACTAAAAATATCGTGTGCTTTGACCATGTAACAAACTATCCTCCAGGTTCCTTTGATGTTCACTCCATATTTTATCGCGTGCCTCCATTTAAATATTAAAACTTTTGGTATGCACTTTTATGCATACGTGGTTGCATGGATGGAAAGGGATTAAGGAGTAGGTGTATTTCACTTTATGAAAAGCTCTTTTAAAGGTTGAACAAAGGGGAGGCCTTCAATAATGGAAAGAACTATATAGGATGGCAATGAATAAAAGGTGAAGTTTAAAGGATTGGGAGAGATGAATTTTGAAAAAGGTTTTTAAATAACGTAAAAACTTTACTTTATAAATGGAGAGACCTTTACTATGAATTTTTCCTTTATCAATGGGACATGAAAGGTACGTGGATATGAGGGAGCTTTTCCATGTTTTGTATTCGTTGGATAAAAAGGAGTCACATAAATACATGGTCAAGTTTAGGGAAAATGGTTTGGAATAAAGGGTTATCAATAAAGGGGAGGGAATAAGGAAATGAAGAGGGGAAGGGTAATGGGATGGGGAAATAAGAAAAGGGTAAATGTGTGGGATAAAGTTGTTTTTGTTTTTGTTTTTTTTTTAATTTTTTAATTTTAGGATAAATGAAGGGAATAAGATAAAGCTTAGATTAGGAGAAATATATGGTGAAAATAGGGGATTTAGGGATATTGATAAAAAATACAAAAGCTTTCTCTTTCTCAAAATCAAAGATGTAGGTGTTTTACACTGAGGGAGCTAAGAATGAACTTTTGACTTTTTGAGCATAGGTGTAGAGATATCGACAAAATGAAACGACCATCGAATTAACCAATGGATGTGAAGTCGACGAACTTTAACTAATATGACACAAAACACACGCACTCGTCGAAACTTTGAGAGACTGCTGATATGACAGTGCCTAGATGAAAATATGACTAATCCCCACAACTTGACTTAACCACGATATGGAAACATGAAGATGCAACTTGGAGGCTCTACCGAAGAGGTAGTATGAAAATGAAAATGTTGAAATAAGATATGTACGTGATAAGCACCTCGAACTGGACACAACAACACTAATAGAATGATCTTGCAAAAAATTAATTGGTTTGCCTCTAGTGTCATGTTCTGACACTTGAGAACATGTCGATATTGAGCATCAACATCTAGCCCAACATAAAACAACGAAACATAATGACACGAGATGAATTCGACTTGACTGGCCATCATGACAGAGACGTAACCATGAAGCAGGTACATGTACTCATTTTCATCCTCGAAAAGGGTAGGGAGTGAAAAGAGTAAGGCTAACATTCCACAATGGGCGAAGCAAAGGGAAGAAAGAAGCATTGAGAGACCAAAATAGAAATCAAGTAACAGTTCAACATACCCCAGGATGAACACTAGGAACCGCCTAATAGTTTCGTCCTCTCCACGCCATGTTCTTTCCTATATAAAAAACTCATCATCATCATGTTAGAGTTTACGAGAAATCAATATGGTGAAATAACATAGTGGTGAATTTCACTTAAAGACGTCAAATTCCATAGAAACTTATTTGAGCATACTGTGAAAATAACTGACAGAAAAGAAACTATCTAAGAAAATGAAATTGCTAACTAGGAAAAGAAAAGAGCTTCTAATCGATATGATGAAATAAAACAAATGCCTAATAGAAAGTAAAATGTCCAATGACTAAATGCAATTATTTTCCTACTTTTAAAAAAAGAGAAAAGAGATCATGTTGGATGCCATTTGTTATACAAGAATGCATCTAAAATGGTATGAAAATTTCTTGAATCTTAATCAATATTTTGCATTGAATTCCCAAAATAATGATGGATATGACCATGAAAATATGTAAAGAATTGTTAATCCTAAATGAAGCAAATAAAATGAAATGAATTGGAAATAGTATGATTAATAAATTGATCAACCCATGAATCCCAAACATAATCTCTGAAAATTAATCCTGGGATGCCCTTTCCTACTTCATTGACCATCTCAAGCTTTGAGATACAATTTTTAGGATCATTGACACAAATTGAATTAGAATTCATTGGAACCTTATCGATATCATTATTATTCCCTATGATGACACATAACTCATCATGAATTAGCTCAGGATATTCATCATATCTTGGTTGCATAACATTGAGGTGAAGTATCGATTTCATGATCATGAATTTCAATGATGACATTATGATTAGGAGGAGATTCAAAATTTACCTAATCAATAGAAAGCATGTCAACTGGAGCCGAAGTGTGAATGACATGATTGTTGATAATGAAACCTTGTTTGGTCGTGGATTCCTCATTGAGAAATTCACATCCTTTAGGAAGAGATTCGGGATAATTGTCGTAAGTGGGATGTGAAACAGTTTGAGATATGGAATCACCCTTAGACAAAATTTGACTATCAGAAGGAGCGACTTGAACAATTTCATCATCAAATTGGCATGCATTATCAACAAATTTGTTGTGATTTGGATGGTAGTTGGATTAGAAAATAAAATCACTATGAGGTAGAATTCGATCATTGATATTAATGTCCTCAGTGATTGCATCCTCTTGATTGAATTGGTAAGTGTCGTCAATGAGAGCATTGGAAAAATTATGATGAGTGGGATGAGGGATTTCCTCCAAGACATAAGGCTTTAAATCAAGGACAGGTTCATGAAAAACAAGGTTCTCACCTGTAACCGGAAGGGATTGCACATTTTGATTGAGAATTGATGGAACTATGAGAGACTTTAGAAAATCATCAATCACAACATCATCTAAGTTTAAATATTCAAGATTATGACTCACCTCTTTACAAGGATTGATTTCCCCTTTTGAAGGATTAAGGTTTCCTGAGAATGCATTGCAATTATAAACCTCATACTTAATTAGGAAATTATTTTGTGGATTGGAAAAGCAAGGAGCACTAAGATGAGGTGTTGTGACGACATCCTCATGATGAATAGGAATATGAGGATCATGCTTAGAATTAGATGAGATGATGCTATCGTCAAAAGAGGAAACTTGATGGACATCTTGCGTGATTGTTTGAGAATAAGTCATGGATGGGGAGGGGGAGTGAGAGAATTATTAATATTCCAATATTGGTCGGGCTCTCTAGGGGAATATAAGGAACTGATGTTAGCCATCAGATTCACTAGATGGCTCATTATATCATATGATGCACGAATTCCTGGAGAGATAGGTACATGATGGAATGTGACACTAGAATGATCATTTTGATCGATCGATAGAGGAGGTCTCGAATCATGAATATAATGCATAATGATTTCATGATTAAAATTTAATTTATTGGTTGAAATATTGGGATCAAACGAAACTTTTGGATTGAATTGAGATCAAGAAATGGTTGCAGTAACATAGGTATTGTCAATAGGCTTCTTGACTATAGAAGGCTTACCCCTCTTTACTTGTTCTTGGTATGACAAGTAGTGTTCGCAAGTAGAAGGGTTATGACCCTTGTTGCAAAAAGTGAACCAATGGCATATGAAAGGCTTGGTAGATTTCTTCGTCTCAGGTGGATTTGGAAGGAGGGGAGGTTGAGAAAGAGCTTGAAAAGACTTCTTCATAAGCTTATCATCCAACGAAATCATCCGATTTTTCATTTCTTGCATCAATTAGAGCATGGACATATTGGTATTAGGGGTGAATTGGTCCATTGGAAACCCTATCCCTTTCTGATGATCTTCGATTTGAATACATGTTTGTAAAGCAACACCAAGGGAATTTACATTCTTCTCTTCTAGTCGGTGTTAGTAAGGAGGATGAATACAGTGACAATACTGAACAAGGTCGGACAACTTTGGGGATCTAGTCATAAATATTTTTAAACCTGAGGTTAAAGGATTTGATAGATTCATTCTATTAAAAGGATATACAATTAAAATTCCTCAGATACTCGGCCGATTTTTTTACATCCTCAAATGTGGAAAAAGAAAAAACCATGGAAAAAGGAGATGATCAATGATAAAAGAATTTGATAAAAAAGCTCCAATAATCAATCATGATTGAATAATAATGACAAAGGATTAAAGGAATTGGATTAAAATATTGATAGGAATATGTCCCCAATTAGGTCGCAAAATATGTTGATGCTCGGAACGGTTAGGGAAAAAACCTTGTAAACACCCTTGGAGGGATGTTCAAGGGGAGGAAGGGGATGGAAGCCCGGGTTGCATTTAGAGCTCTCAGATAGATAGGATCATCATGATTGATAAATGGCATTAAGGAATCAATGAATAAAATCATGATATAAATGCGTGATCATAACTATGCAAATGCTTCTAAAATAAGAAAATTAGTCCATTGATGAACAAAATGAATCCTACCTAGCCATGCGTGCAGTAAATTCAGAATGAGAAATGATTAATTAGTTAATTTAATGAAGAGGTTAGCACATTATATTTTCAAAATAAAATGCATTATGCATTTAACTACTTAATAAAATAAAGCTTTATTCGCAAGAATATAAATGCATCAATAATTCAATATTTTTCCGCACATGTGTAAATAAAAGTAGCATCTTGAATGGTTGAAAAGGAAATATTTAGTTTTGTTAACCTTGGAATTTTTAATTGCACTCCCAAGTCTAAGTTCAGTAAAATGAAATAATTGAACTAAATGGAATATAAACTTAGCGTTTGTAGCGTTAGTACTAAAATGCAACGATAATGTTTGTTTCCTATTTGCGTAAGTAATTTTTATAGCAGTTAATGATATGCAAAAAAAATTCGTCATCACGTTCAAATTTGCAATTTTTGATAACAATTGAAAATCAGATTCCGTTAATGCAATGATTTTAATGATTAAATATTAAAATTTGCAGTCTAGTTGTTTACTTAAAAGTTTTTCAATAAATGAAACTAAATGTATAAACTGAAAGACTTTTCATAACTACCCTGGATCACTACTTTTGTCTAAATTATACATCACCAGAAAGGAATTTGTCTAAAGGTTAAAAATTAGTATTTTTATTTACAAAGATTGCAAAATAATATAAACAGTCCTTATGTACATATTTTACAGTTTTGCAGAATGTAAAAAAAACATAAAATGACAGCAGAGTTGCATAAAAAAATGGAGGAAGATGCAGATATGCCCAAAATTAGATTTACTAAAATGATGGAATTTGACAATCATCATTATAATAGGCCACAACAAGTTTGACCCCTAACCTATCATGTAGTAATCTGCGTGCATGAAAACATCAGTAGGAAAAATATAGAGGAGAAAAAAAAATGCATCCAGGAAAGAAGAGCGTACCTTCGGTGGAAGGACACTTTGTCTTCACCCTAATGGATGGACCTGGGCTATATCCTTGCAATCACCACCCGTTAGGCTCATAGACGACTAAGTATGAAGGGAAAAGTCACAGAAGTGAAAATATAGGAGTACCCACCTATTACCTCCGGTGCCAGATGATGTTTGCGACAACTTCTCCGATATTTTAAAGGCTCCAACAGGCTCATGAAGTTTTTTGGAAACTGCCTTGAGGGAAGGAAAAGAGTTCTAGTAATTTCTAGGAGTTGAAAATCCATTGTGTCTTTTGGCATTATTCATTCACATGTTTTTCAGAATGAGGGTGAGATACAAGTAGCTGATTCTCAACCTCTGATGTGGAGTGAAACACAAGGAAAGTGAATACCGGTCATAGAGCCACTTTGCCATGACTCGGGCCACTCTACTTAATGATTTCTAATGTGGAAGGGTGCTGGCGTCGGTGTCTTTCCTTTGGACATATACATATTGCAATGGATTCCACGGTTTTGTTATGGACCTGTGGGATTATGAAGATACGAAGCAATGAAAATCCCATCTCTTTTATTTTTTGGCTATTCCACAACTTGAACATGTAGCCTCACAACTAGATCTGGAATTGTCGATTAAGAACATAGCGCCTTCATCAATGGACAGGAAGCCACCTTACACTGAACGACTATAGCCTCTACTTCCTTTCGACTTTTAACTTGTATGCCGCGTTTCTCTTTTCAATATCTTTGCGTACCTTTTCATGCACTTCCCTAACGTTCTATACAAATGTCTCTGCATCTGCACTCTTCTTAGTCTCTATTGGTAGTTCGACCAAATCCACCACACCATGTGGGCTTCAAATATGAACAATCTAGAATGGACTCATACCTGTCGACCAATTCACAGAATTGTTGTGTGCGAACTCTGCTTGTGCCAACACGTTCTCCCACTGCTTGGTTCTGTCGGCTCTCAAACATCTCAGAAGGTTTACCAAAATTTTGTTCACTACCTCAGTCTATCCATCCGTCTGCGGATGGTATGCCGAGATAAACTGTAACTTAGTGTCCAATTTCTTCCATAGGGTTCTCCAGAAACTTGATATCCCTGTCCGACGTTATACTTTTCAGAAACCCATGCAATCTGACTATATCCTTGAAGAATAGTATAGCAATGCTTGTGGCGTCACCTATCTTTCAACATGGAATAAAGTGTTCCATATTCAAAATTATGTCGACTACCACAAAAATGGAGTCGCTACCTTGCTGCGTATTTGGAAATCCTAGCACAATATCCATGCTCAGGTGCTCCCATGGGACATTTGGAGCTGCTAATGGTGCATACAACCTCGTGTTATGACTTCGACCCTTTGCTAATTGGAAAAATCGACACTGTCAGACCCACTTACCGACTCGTTGTCACCTCGGGCCAATAATACTTCTCCTCAACCAATTCCTTGGTCTTTTTGATGCTAAAATGTTCTGCTAATCTGCCATTGTGTAGTTCTCGGATTATGTTTTCTCTTACCAATCCTCTGGGAATACATAAATATTGTCCCTTGAATAGGTATCCCTCTTGTATAAAATAATCCAAGTATGGAGTTCTGTCGACACTCCATGGTTCGCGACTAGCCTTCCATGCTTTTGAAAAATCCTCTTAGGTTTCATACTCTGTCTTTAATGACTCTATTCTTAATGCCTGAATTGTTGTCATGTTCAGCAATGCAACTCTTCAACGCAATGTGTCAGCAACCTTAATCGACTTTCCCGACTTGTGTCGCAACATGAAGGTATATCCTTGCAAGAATTCTACCCACTTCATGTGTCGCTGGTTCAACTTCGACTGAGTGTTCACGTACCTTAGTGCTTGATGGTCCGATGTATAACACAAATTCCTTGGGCAACAAATAATGCCTCTACTTCTTCAATGCTTGCACAATAACATAGAACTCTTGATCATACACTGAATATTTATGCTTGGATTCATCCAATTTTTCGCTGAAGAATGCACTTGGTCGACCCTCCTGGTTCAACATTGCGCCAATTTCCATTCCACTCGCATCGCAGTCAACTTCAAAAACTTTATCAAAATTTGGGAAAGCTCATACTGGGCTCTCTATCACCTTCTTCTTCAACTTGTCAAAGGATTTATGGGAAGCTTCATTCCACTTGAACTCCCCTTTTCTCATGCACCCTATCAAAGGTGCACATATCTGACTGAATCCTCTTATGAACTTCTGGTAAAAACTAGCAAGTCCATGAAAAATTTGCATTCGTGTCGTGCTTGTCAGTTTTGTCCACTCCACTATAGCCTTTAACTTTTCTGGGTCCATAACCAACCCTTTACTCGAGATTACAAATCCCAAGTACACTAGTTCTTCTTTCATGAAGAATCATTTATGTAGGTTCACCATCAGCTTCTCTTCCTGCAGCTTCCGTAACACTTGTCGAATGTGCTCCAAATTTTTGGTCTTGGTTTGATTGAATATCAGATGTTGTTGAGATAAACCACGACGAAATTCCCCAATAACGGATTCAACAACTTGTTCATCATCATCATGAACGTACTGGGTGCATTAGTCAATCTAAAGGGCATGACTAACCACTCATACAGTCCTGCCTTCATCTTGAATGGGATGTTGAATGTTTCATCACTTCACCCAAGCCAAACATAAACATCGCAGAACATCCAAGGGAGATAAAGCAACTCCTATAGAAATATGAAAGGGTTTTTGGAGACCTTCCTCCTGGAAGGCCACCTGATAGAGGAGTTGAGCACAACATTGTTTTGGAGGTAGGAACTTCACCAATACAAATACAACCATATAGACATCCCAAAAAGTTCAGAGATGAGATTGAGAAGGCTATTCAAGAGCTCTTGGAGGCTGGACTCATTATACCAAGCTCTAGTCCCTATGCTTCTTCAGTTGTTTTGGTGAAAAAAAAGATGGGACCTTGAGAATGTGCATTGATTTTAGAGCTCTAAACAAGAAGAAATTTACGAATAGATATCCCATCCCTATAATAAATGAGTTCATGTATGAGCTACATGGAGCAAAATTCTTCTCCAAAATTGATCTTACATCTGGTTACCATCAAATTCGAATGAAGGAGGAGGATGTGCAAAAAACAACTTTCAGATGTCACTATGGCCATTTCGAGTTTCTTGTCATGCCTATATGGAATCCACTTTGAAGAAGTATATGTGCAAGATGATGAAGGATTTGGATGCTAGTATGATGAAGTATATTTAGAAGTTGAATCTAGTCTAAAGATGTGTGTCCAAGGATACATCATGCATGACTAGTATGAATAATCACATAAGGAAGAAATCTCATGCAGATCTAGTTCAAATAAGTATATAAGTAATGTATCCTACTACATGTGGTACTTGCGCATATATCAAGACCACTAAGTCATACTCTCTCAAGGTAGCATCTAAGGAGTTGACCAAGAAAAGGTACAAGTGTGCAAGCATGTCGAGAGAAGATTCTGGAATGTGCAAGCAAGCCTAAACATGTAAGGTCAAATATTAGGAGTGCGCAAGAAACAAGTAACGACTTATGGTTAAACAAACTTGAAAGCATGCAAGTCTTACCAATCAGAAGATGCTTTCAGTTATTGAAGCGTGCACAAGTTCCAAGAAGGGTGCAGCAATGGATGATAGTGTATGCGCAAATTCCACATCCGATGACATAGAAAGTGAGAAATACCCACAAGTGATGGTACAAAAAGGGTCAAATTCCCACCAAGTCAAAGAGCAAGGATGCACACATACCACAAAGGAATGGTACATCGAAGAGTTCAAGACTACACTACCAAGGTGTAAGTACTACTAAATCATGGACCATGGATGCATAAGACTCATAAAGGATGACTCATTAGTAGCACAGAAGATGAAATGTGGAAAAAGCACAATCCATGAAGCAAGGAAGAAGGGATGCCACAACCAACTTGTGGACATACAATCCATGCAGGACATGTATAAATATAGATGAAAGTTGGAGATTTGAAGTAAGATTGATGGTGAGATCATAGACTCTTCAAGTGGAAAATACAAACTTATATTCAGAGCATCAAGGGGCTTGAGGACAGAACAACATGATCTAGCGAGGAGCCGAGCGCACACATGCAACAAAATGAAATATTGATGGTGTACAAAATGATGCCGTAGATCCGTGACAGATGCACAAACATGAAAAGGTAGAATTATATAAGTATGCATAAGTGAGTGAGCACTGAATGACAATATTGCTAGCAACACGCATACAGTCATAGATGTGTTAAGTGAGAAGTGTAGAGATAAAACCAAAGTATATTAGAAGATGCGTAGAATTTTGGATGATGCGCAAAGGTTGAAGTGAAGTTTGCAAAGTAGAGAAGTCCATCAGATGCACGACAATAGAATAGCAGCAGAATTCAGTATGCGCATCATGATGAGGATGATCTGATACAAGTGCATTAAATCAAAAGGATGAATCATATGATGCACAACATGTCATAGATTGTCTAAAAGACCGTGGCACTTAAACAAAATAGACACATCCAAGTAAGTGCATAGTTCCATCTGATACTGATGCATAATCTCAGAAAAACAAACTATCAATTGAAAGCACAGTATAAGTTGGTGAGTGCATTTCTACAGTAGCAGAAAAACAAAGTGAACCTTGGTGCAGACTACAGGATTAGAAGCACATAGTACATGAAGAAATACATTAGCAAAAGTGAAGAACTAAGTGGAATGAGAAGTCAAGTGACGTATGCAGCACAATGACAGAGAATTGTTTGCATATGAAGGTAGAACACAATATAATTAATAGCAAAAGATCATAAGTATGCATTATTTGAAAGATCAGTAAGGAAGAATATTATTTTGGATATTTAGGCGGCATGATGGGGCAAGGAGTAGGGGGTTGTAGCCTCCTTCCAGTTGGTGCTAGAGAAAACAGGGAGTTGGTGCTTCCTTAAGGTTGGCTCCTGTAAAACCAGGGGGTTGGTGCCTCCTTCTAGTTGGTTCTAGTAAACAAAGGAAGTCAGTGCTTCCTTGAGTGTAATATTTTCATTACAAAAGAGGATTCCATGGTTTTCTCCCATTTGGGTTTCCACGTAAAAATTCCGTGTGTCACGTGTTCTTTGATTTGGTGCATATGTGAATGATGTTTCTTTATGATGGATGCATAATTGAAGATCAATAATTAAGTTAAGGAAAATATGTTAAGGAAGTACAAATCTATTCATAACTGTGCTAATACTAATTCACCCCCCTATCAGTATTAAATTTATTCCAACATAAAGAAGAAGAGATTTCTAGTCTAAGCGATCATAATAAGAAACTAATTATGCGAATCAAGAAGGTGAAGGATAAAGCTCAACGCAATCTAAAGTTGGAAACATCACAACTACCAACACATAAGATCACAAGAAAGTGTTAAGTGCAAGAACAAGGGATAAAAGTCTTCCAAAATCATGCTTTGAGGACAAAGCATCTCTAAGAGGAAGACAATGTTATATATAAAAAAATAACATAGTACAATATATATAAATATAAATAATAATCATAATTAATTAATTAAGTATTAAGGAGGTCTTATAAAAATACATGTCTTATAAAAAATACATGATCATTAATAATGGGTGGTATATGTATCGAAACTTCAAATTGTAATAACATCATCATCTTTTATCATATCAAATATTTATTCTATATGGATTACTATTCGCTGTCTTATTTACAGTGGGTGTTCCTTGAGTAAACAAAGTTTCTTTGTTTCAGTGTAGTTATGTGTACTTGTGGCAACAAGTTTGACTCTAGACTGGAATGGAGATGGGGTTGGATTACAAGATTCTATATGAAGGTGATGAAGGAGATAACATGCATACTTATATTAGGAAATGCAAATTACTACATTACTTTTCAAGGGTTGGAGGCCAAGAAGAAAATGTAAATGTTCTAACATTTTCATTTCAAATTTCTTCTTAAGGTTGGATTTCACAGAGGCTAGATGTTTGGGGTCACTACCAAATAATTTCATCAACATAAGGAAAAAATATTATGAGATGTTTACCTACTTTATTTGTATAGAAATGGGGTTATAATGACATCTATAAAATCTAGTGTTAAGAAGAAAGCTATCCACTTTAGTATACCAAGACCAAGGATCTTGCTTAAGGCCATAAATAGATTTATTAAGGTGGAAAAATGGATGCAGTCACTAGGAGGTTGTTCCATGTAAATTTGTTCTTACAAATAATTAATATTTAACATCCATGTGATGGACCTCCCATTTATATGAAGAAGCATGAGCTAGGACAAGGTTGATGGAATTCATTTTGGATACAATAGTATATGTTTCATTAAAGTTAATCCCTTATGTTTGAAAAAATATTTTGGCAACTAACCGAGCCTTATGTATTTTAGCATTTTCATCTAATGCACACTTAGTTTTATACACCCAATTACATTTGATAATTTTTCTTCCTTTTGGAAGAGGTTGAAGATCCTAAGTATCATTCACCATCAACTAATGACATACTTCATCCATTATTGTGTCATAATATGGATTGCTAATAGCTTCTGTAAATGATTATGAATGATGGGTTTCTGAAACTAAATACATAATATAGGCATATCAATAGAACAATGAAATATGATGTTGATCTAAAGGATTATTGACAAGATCACTGGTTGATTATCATGTTGTATGGACCCATCTAGGAAGCAATGGTGTTGTTGCAGGTTCATGTTCAATGTACCCAGCTAAAGGAAGGTGAACAAGCATAGATGAATTTTAATCCTCAATTTCATCATCCAAAGAGGAAATTAAATTAGGACCACTACTAGAAAGTTTAGAAGAAAATATGGAATAGATGTCAAAGATGGCTTGCAAGGCAAAGGTGGAATAAACGAGAAACTAGGATCTTTGGATGAGAGACCTTCATTAAAATTAATAGCTCACCTATTAATAATAATTTCAGTGGAATGTGGTTGATTAAATCCATAATCTTTTACATATTTAAAATATCCAACAAAAAAGTACTTCTCACTTTTAGGTTGTAATGCTTTTTTTTCCTCATTAGGAATGTGAGCCCATGCTTCACTACAAAATATACAAAACAAGATTACATTTGGTTTAATTTTAATTCATGCTTATTTTGGTTTCATATCTTTTAAAACCTTTGTTTGAGTGCAATTATTTATGTAATCAACATAGTTAATGGCTTGCATTGAAAAATGACGACTTAATCTCTTAGATTGGATCATACAAGTTGCCATTTATTTTAATGTGTGATTCTTTCTATCAACAACACCTTTTTTCTATGGTCTATATGGATTAGTATGTTTCATTTGAATTCCCTATGTAGTGAAATAAGTTGTAAATTCGTTGTTAACATATTCACCTCCATTGTCATTCCTTATCTTCTAAATTTGATGTCTCGGTTGTTTTTTTACAAGGGACTTATAGGAAAAAAACTTGTCAAAAAATTCACTCTTAAGTTTTAAGAAATAAACCCAAGTGCATTTATACAAGTCGTCAATGAAATTTAATAAATACTTCTACCTAAAGAAAGAATCACGAGGAAGCGAACCACACAAATCACTATTAACTATCTACAAGGAGGTTGAGGCATTCCAAGAGGTACATTTTCCAAAATTACGTCAATGATGTTTTCTAACAACACATTTGGAACAAACACCATCTTTAATTAGATTTTAGATCCTTCTCGCTCTCCACTATAAGAGACATATATTTTTGCCATTGCTTTTATTTTTCTTCAAATTTCAATAGTTTGGATTTACAGTCAGTTAATTCACTTTTCAACTCTTCTTTTTTCTTCTCAAGCTTTGTCAACTTAGGTGCTTCTATCAATTGAGTGGAAGGAATATTCAGTTTTTTCTTTAGTGTTTAAATAATATTCTCCTTCTCATTCAGCAGATTTTGTATGTTGTCCCTTTTATCTGCTTGGCCTTCAGTAGCCAACAATTATGTCTGAATTTTTTTTATTTTTGCTTTGTGGGATTTATTCTCCACTTTTTCCTATCTAAGCCGATTCTCAATCTTATCCTTTTTGGACTGTAATTTGGACAGTTCTAATGCAGCTTTTAACAATTTGACATAAATAATGTCTCCAGTTTCCTTGTGTAAATGTATCATGTCAGGAATGGGAATGTCCTCTAGGTTCATTTTCACTTCAGTGGCCTTATTCTTAGTTTCTATGGCCAAGTTCAAAGTGTTCTAAGAATGGCTCCTGACAGTGATTAGGGATACATCCTTGTTGGAGTTTTTTCTAACTTCTACATACAATTTTGACTCTTCTGAAGCTAGATCTTTATTCTCTTTGTATTCATCCAATAACTTTGATCTACTTTTGCCTTGTGCAGTTGAATCCATTTCTACTCTGTCAAATACATACTCTTTAATTTCAAAGGATGGTCCTTTGGCCTTTACTTGCTTCTTCTTACCTTTATCACTTGTCACCTGGACAAGCTGCTGTCCTACCTCTTCCAGTTTTTGTCTTTTTGGGGCTCTTTCCGTGTCTTCATCCTTTATGTCCATGGCATCAAAGACTTCCGTTTTATTGTATTTTTCAGAGCAGCTGGCTAGGGGTGTAATTGCTCCAACTGCTAGGATCAAGTTGGAGGTTATAGGTTGTGGTGATGTGGATTTTTGTACAAGAGAGGTGGACTCTTCATGCATATATACATCCTTATGACCCTTACAGGGAAATTCCAACCAATTCGTAGTCTCTGATAGACCTGCCAACTCAAAGTGTTCAAAGGCTTTTCTTTTGTTGTCTTGCCTTCTGTTAGAAATAATGTGGTGGGGATCATAGTTTATGGCAGATTTTGTTTGAAATCCCATTTCTCTTAACACACACTCAACTGCTGGGAGGGAAGCTTTGTTCTTGATGATAAATGGGCCTACAACCCATAGAAATGTAATATCAGAAGCTTTCTTATGATCTAGAAAATGTTCAATCTCTACCCTTAATTTTTTCATGATTAGTTCCAGAGAAAACACTCTAGGAGTCAAAAATGCTGGTAGAACATAAGGTGGATGAAAAAATCCATATACTTTGATTACTCTTCCTTGTTCCAAGATAAACCAATCACCAATTTTGTTTTTAGGAGAGGGTTGCAAAATCTCTGACATCTCGGTCAGAACCCTGGGTAATGTTTTCTGGAAGAAAACACTGTAAACCTTTGACATAAGAAAATTCACGAACTTGGTGTAATTTGTGTTCATTTCCTTTGTGAGCATCATCTCTGGGAGCTGTAAATTTTCTTCATTAAATGATAAAAACATCTTTAATAAATAGGACTGAAATCTGAAACTTCTGGTCTTGTGGAATTCCACTAGCTGAGAATGGATATTCTCAGCTAGGAACTCATCAAATTTAAGGCAAGAACACTGGACTGTATGGTTAGACTCTTCAGACTCAAATGGAAAGGTGTTAAGGACAAACAACAGACTCATCAAGGGTTCAGTAACATATATATCTATGTCCAACCCTAATAATTGACTTATCATGGTTATGACACACTTAGTTTCTTCAGTAAAAGACTGACCTCAACTGGGAAAGGCTGGTCCTACAACGAGACATTAGGTTTTAGGCAAATCCTGAAGAAACTTTTCCTAACTTTAACTGCAGACTGTCTAAAGTACTGAATTAAGGACTCTTCCCTATAATCTTTGAATTTTTGAATAAAATCATCGGGGAGTGAAAGAGCTTTTCGAATAATGACGGAATTGACTGGACACAAGATTTTTGTGCTGGATGCATCCATAATTACCCTCTCAGAGGAGGAATAATTAGTAGCACACTAGTCGATGAATTCAGGGCAATTTAGGGTTTGCTCGACTGAGAAAAATTGGAAAAATGACCTGTAGACGCTATGCATATCTATACCCTGGTATCTAAATGAGTTTTAATCTGTCTTTCACTGTTTCAATGGATCCATTTCGCAATACTATATCAAAGATCTCTAAATATTTATCTTCTAAAAAATCCTCTATTTTCTGATATTCTAGACTCTGGACTTCAACTTCTCCGAATCCATCCATTTAAATAGTTTCCTATGAGGATAAAGGCCTACCTGGATTACTGATAGCTGGTCTGAGATTCCTGGCTGAGGTGGCTACTTTTTGCACAGTCGTCAACTTTCACTTTCCAATGCATAGGACAAACAAGAACTTGAATCCCCGTGAAATGTATTTTTTTATATTATCTTTCTTTTCATATCCTTCTTACATCTGTCATAGTAAATAAGTCTTTTAAGCCGTCAATCTGAGTGATTCATCCTGCGCCATTGATCTCCTTCTCTGCTTAAATCCATTGTCTTCATCCTTCAGAAAGTTTCCTTCCTCACACCTTTAATCTGCGAACCCAATGTCAACCGTTGATTTGGGTCTTATCCGCATCTCAACCGTCCAAGGGCACGGTCTCTACCAAACCATGCAAATCCAGGAAATTTTATTTTCACGTGCATGTTCAAATTGCGAAACATATGCCCAATGTAGATCTGTTTCTATGCCAAATCTGCGCCGTCAAAATGTGTGGAGCCTATCGCCACGTCGCAGATTTGGAAAGCTTGTTTCTATGTGCATGTTTAATTTGCGAAGGGCCAAATAGCTGTAGATCTGTTTCTGCCTTTTGATCTGACGGTTGACTAGTCCACAAGTTAACCTCATTTCACTCATATCCAAAACTATTACCACTTATGAAATTATTTTCAACCATTGGTCTCTATTAATATAAATCTGCTTTCTTCATTTTTCGAGGCTTTAAGCTCTTCAATCTACTTAACTAAAAATAGTGCCAGCAATGAGTAGTGATACTGAGAGAGAGAAGGGGGTGTTATGGGTTTGGGAGAGAGGAAGTCTTGGGGTTTAGATGCAGGTGGAGTAGTAGTAGGGAGAGAGAGAGAGAGAGAGTGAGAGGGGGTTAGTTAGCATTAGAAAGAGAGAGAGGGGAGGGGAGGTTAATGGTAGGGCTTGGAGTAGTGTGTTGCAAGAGTAAGAGAGGGTGTTAGTAAAGGTTAGAGAGAGAGTGTGTGTGTATGTTAGTAAGGGGATGAGTAGGGAGTGTGCATGTGTGTGAGATAGATAGAGAGAGAACAAGGGGTGTTAGGGTGTTGGGAGAGAGAGAGGGGGTGGGCAGTAAGTGGTAAGGGGTGATTAGTAGACATAGATGGAGTAGAGTGTTAGGGGAGAGAGAGAGAGAGAGAGTATTAGTGGGGTTAGGGTGAGAGGGGTTTTTTGGGGTAGTGTGAGTGAGAGAGAGAGGGGGGTGTTAGGGGGTTTTAGGAGAGGGGGACTTTTTGGGATTAGATTTAGGTGGAGTAGTGTAGAGAGAGTGAGAGGGAATGTGTTGGGCCTAGCCCAAGTAAGCCAATTTTGGATAAGATAGTTTTGGGAGATGCGAGGATACAACGTAGCTCAGCATCGGCAGAGTAAGAGAATCAGCACCGTGAAGTTACTACGCCGCGGAGTACCAGCGGTGCGGAGATGTAGCATCGTGAAGAGCCAGTTCCGCGAAGATGTAGTAAGGCAGAAGTTTTGGAAGGAAAACAATATAAATTACGGTGAGACCGATTGACGGTCTATTTTGGTTAAGATACTCCATGATTCCCAGTAGGCGGGTAAGGAGTGGTGTGGAAGGAAAGCGACCGGTCACACGGGCAAAGGAAGCACTACGTGAACCGACCGCACAAAGCCGTTAGAGAAGGAACGTCGGGGTGAAAGCGACCCATCGGCATGCATTCAATAGAGGGGCTAAAAGCAATGTGGCCATGCACAGAAGGATGGCCATGATGATGAGTCGCTATCAGAGCCTAACAGTCTTGGTTAGCGGGGTAACCGCACCAAATTTTGGGAACCTTACGGTCTTTGAGCCCATCATTAATGTAAAGATGTGACCTAATGGCACAGTCTATAAAAGGGCACATTTTGTAAGGGAAAGGGTTAATCTCTTTTGGTTAATGTTGAATATTGAGCTTTGTTGAGAGAAAGATTGTAAAAAGGATTTGCAGCTGTGTGCGAAGAGACCTACTGAAGAGAGAAGAGAGTCTGCAGTTGTGTGCATAGAATGGAACTGTTGTACCCTTCCCATTGATAATATAACAATAGTTCCTATGGACATAGCTCCCATCCCGGGGGTGAACCACGTTAATTCCTTGTGTTATGTGATTGATTATGTGCTTGCATCTGTGTATTTGCTTATGTTGAATGGTTAATTGCTTGTTTATGAGTTCATGTGTTCTTGCTTTAATATGTATTCGCCAGAAGGATAAATGATGGGAATAATATGTTAAGTATCGACATATGTGAATGAATGTTGAATTCACCAGTATTTCTAAGGCAGATGAATGCATGAGTATTGGGTAAACACTTAGTCAATGAAGTCTGTATAGTGCGACTCCCCGAAGCGCAACATCGAAAGTGCGCAGTTGCAGTGTAGTTCACTGTATCGTATAAGTTTACAAGGTTTATAGTGTACAATGCTTGTTGAATATATGAACTTACACTAAGTCAAGTATATTGAAGTTGTGTGATTGACGAAGAGGAAGCGCAGTCCTCTGTGGCGCGGTCCTGTTGTTAAGCGACCATCCCGCATCGCGTAGTCCTTGGATGTGTGATAGCATAAGCATTAACCGCAAAGTAGGAGAAATTCGCATTGTCCACCATTCTGTTGAAGTGCGCATCACCCGATTGTGGAAACCCGATTCTGCAGCTTCCCCATAACTTCGCCTTGGGTGAGACGTCAGTCTCTTCGCAGGCTGTTGCCGAAAGGGCTGGTGAAAAGGGGTTTTGTTGGTTCCCTGAAACATGTAGAACTTGGGTCTGTCTACCTCTATGAACTTAAAGAACACATCTTGAGCCACGAAGCTAAGCGCAACTTAACAGGAATTCGCTGTGAAAATAGCTCTGCAAAAGCAAGCACAGCTCATGGAATGAGAAGATGAAAGTGGCTCGGGGACGAGCCACATGTAAGTGTTAGAGGCCTGTTGGTCCTGGCCCAAGTAAGCCAATTTTGGATAAGACAGTTTTGGGAGCTGTGAGGATATAGCACAACGCAGCAACGAGAGAGTAAGAGAATTAGCACCGTGAAGTTACTGCGCTATGGAGTACCTGCGGTGCGAAGATGCAGCGCCTAGTTCCGTGAAGATGGAGCAAGGCAGAATTTTTTGAAGGAAAACAGTATAAATTCTGGTAATACCGATCGACGGTCTATTTTGGTTAAGATACTCCATGATTCCTAGCAGGCGGGTAAGCAGTGGTGCGGAAGGAAAGCGACTGGTCACACGGGAAAATGCAGCACTACATGAACTGACTGCACAAAGCCGTTAGAGAAGGAACGACGGGGTGAAAGCGAACCGTCGGCATGCGTTCAACAGAGGGGCTGAAAGCGACGTGACCACGTGCAGAAGGATGGCCACAATGATGAGTTTCTATCAGAGCCTAATAGTATTGGTTAGCAGGGTAACCACACCATATTTTGGGAACCTTAAGGTTTTTAAGCCCATCATTAATGTAAAGACGTGACCTAAGGGCACGGTCTATAAAAGGGCACATTTTGTAAGGGAAAGGGTTAATCTTATTTTGGTTAATGTTGAATATTGAGCTCTGTTGAGAGAAATATTGTAAAAAGGCTCTGCAGTTGTGTGCAAAGAGACCTACTGAAGAGAGAAGAGAGTCTGTAGCTGTGTGCACAGACTGGAACTGTTGTACCCTTCCCATTGATAATATAACAATAGTTCCTATGGACATAGCTCCCATCCCGGGGGTGAACCACGTTAATTCCTTGTGTTATGTGATTGATTATGTGCTTGCATCTGTGTATTTGCTTATGTTGAATGGTTAATTGCTTGTTTATGAGTTCATGTGTTCTTGCTTTAATATGTATTCGCCAGAAGGATAAATGATGGGAATAATATGTTAAGTATCGACATATGTGAATGAATGTTGAATTCACCAGTATTTCTAAGGCAGATGAATGCATGAGTATTGGGTAAACACTTAGTCAATGAAGTCTGTATAGTGCGACTCCCCGAAGCGCAACATCGAAAGTGCGCAGTTGCAGTGTAGTTCACTGTATCGTATAAGTTTACAAGGTTTATAGTGTACAATGCTTGTTAAATATATGAACTTACACTAAGTCAAGTATATTGAAGTTGT
This sequence comes from Larix kaempferi, assembly GCA_027924585.1. Classification (NCBI taxonomy): domain Eukaryota; kingdom Viridiplantae; phylum Streptophyta; class Pinopsida; order Pinales; family Pinaceae; genus Larix; species Larix kaempferi. The sequence goes on along the minus strand of BSBM01000925.1, from coordinate 271,990 downwards.
GTGATTGACGAAGAGGAAGCGCAGTCCTCTGTGGCGCGGTCCTGTTGTTAAGCGACCATCCCGCATCGCGTAGTCCTTGGATGTGTGATAGCATAAGCATTAACCGCAAAGTAGGAGAAATTCGCATTGTCCACCATTCTGTTGAAGTGCGCATCACCCGATTGTGGAAACCCGATTCTGCAGCTTCCCCATAACTTCGCCTTGGGTGAGACGTCAGTCTCTTCGCAGGCTGTTGCCGAAAGGGCTGGTGAAAAGGGGTTTTGTTGGTTCCTTGAAACATGTAGAACTTGGGTCTGTCTACCTCTATGAACTTAAAGAACACATCTTGAGCCACGAAGCTAAGAGCAACTTAACAGGAATTCGCTGTGAAAATAGCTCTGCAAAAGCAAGCACAGCTCATGGAATGAGAAGATGAAAGTGGCTCGGGGACGAGCCACATGTAAGTGTTAGAGGCCTGTTGGTCCTGGCCCAAGTAAGCCAATTTTGGATAAGACAGTTTTGGGAGCTGTGAGGATATAGCACAACGCAGCAACGAGAGAGTAAGAGAATTAGCACCGTGAAGTTACTGCGCTATGGAGTACCTGCGGTGCGAAGATGCAGCGCCTAGTTTCGTGAAGATGGAGCAAGGCAGAATTTTTCGAAGGAAAACAGTATAAATTCTGGTAATATCGATCGACGGTCTATTTTGGTTAAGATACTCCATGATTCCTAGCAGGCGGGTAAGCAGTGGTGCGGAAGGAAAGCGACTGGTCACACAGGAAAATGCAGCACTACATGAACTGACTGCACAAAGCCGTTAGAGAAGGAACGACGGGGTGAAAGCGAACCGTCGTCATGCGTTCAACAGAGGGGCTGAAAGCGACGTGACCACGTGCAGAAGGATGGCCACAATGATGAGTTTCTATCAGAGCCTAATAGTCTTGGTTAGCAGGGTAACCACACCATATTTTGGGAACCTTAAGGTTTTTGAGCCCATCATTAATGTAAAGACGTGACCTAAGGGCACGGTCTATAAAAGGGCACATTTTGTAAGGGAAAGGGTTAATCTTATTTTGGTTAATGTTGAATATTGAGCTCTGTTGAGAGAAATATTGTAAAAAGGCTCTGCAGTTGTGTGCAAAGAGACCTACTGAAGAGAGAAGAGAGTCTGTAGCTGTGTGCACAGACTGGAACTGTTGTACCCTTCCCATTGATAATATAACAACAGTTCCTGTGGACGTAGCTCCCATCCCGAGGGTGAACCACGTTAATTCCTTGTGTTATGTGATTGATTATGTGCTTGCATATATGTATTTGCTTATGTTGAATGGGTATATGTCTGTTTATGAGTTCACATGTTCTTGCTTTTATATGTATTCACTAGAAGGATAAATGATGGGAATAATATGTTAAGTATCGACATATGTGAATGAATGTTGAATGCACTAGTATTTTCTAAGTCAGATGAATGAATGAGTATTGGGTACACACTTAGTCAGCGAAGTCTGTATAGTGCGAATCCTCGAAGCACAGCACCGGAAGTGCGCAGTTGTAGTGTAGTTCACTGTATCGTATAAGTTTACAAGGTTTATAGTGTACGATGCTCATTGAATGTATGAACTTACACTAAGTCAAGTATATTGAATTTGTGTGATTGATGAAGAGCAAGCGCAGTCCCATTTTTAAGCGACCATCCCACATCGCGTAGTCCTTGGATGTGCGATAGCATAAGCATTAACCGTGAAGCAGGAGAAATTCACACTGTCCACCATTCTGTTGAAGCACACATCACCCGGTTGTGGAAACCTGATTCTGCAACCTCCCCATAACTTCGCCTCGGGTGAGACCTTAGTCTGTTAACAGGCTGTTGCCGAAAGGGCTAGTGAAAAGGGGTTTTGTTGGTTCCCTGAAATGCGCAGAACCTGGGTTTGTCTACCTCTCTGAACTTAAAGAACACATCCCGAGCCAACAAAATGTTAGTAAGAAATAGTGGGAAGAGGGGTGAGAGTGAGAGAGAGAGTTGGATGGGGTGTTAGATGTAGTGAGAGGAGTGGGGGGTGAGAGAGTGAGAGAGGGGGTTACTAACATTTAGGGAGAGGAGGGAAGAGAGAGTAAGGAGGGGGTTTGGATTTAGAGATAGGATAATATTTGTGTGTGTTTCTATGTGAGAGATAGAGAGGGAATCATGGTAGTGGAGGGGTGTTTTTGGGTTGGAAGATAGAGGGAGGGGTCAGGATTAAGGGTAGATAGAGGAGTACAGGGTTCTATATGTGTATGTGTGTGTGAAAGAGAGAGACAAAGAGAGATGGGGGATGGTAAGTGGCAGGGGGAAGGGGATTTTGATGTATTAGGAGAGAGAGGAGGGCTTAGGGGGATGTGAGTAAGATAAAGAAAGAGAGGGGATTGGATAGAGTATGAGTGGTTTTAGGGTGAAAGAGGGGTGTTTAGGGGTAACGATAGTTTGTGTGAGAGGGGGTAGTGTTAGGGGGTTTAGGGAGGGAGAGGGGTGGGGGTTAGGTGAAGGGGGAGGAGTAGGGAAGAGAGAAAGTTAGAGAGAGGGTTAGTATAATATGAGAGAGAGAGGAGCAGGGGGTGGTAGACGTAGGGGTATTAGGGGAGTGGGAGAGGTGAGAGAGGGGGTTGGTAAGGGTTATAGAGAGGAGGTGGATAGAGAGAGAGAGATAGAGAGATAGAGGAGGTGGATTACGGTTAGGGGAAGGAGTAGGGTATTTGTGTGTGTATGAGAGAGAAAGAGAGGGAAGATGGAGGAGGGAGGAGGGAGGAGGGAAGTGTTAATGGTTTTGGAGAGAGAGAGAGAGATACATGGAGGTTAGGGGTAGGTAGAGGAGTAGAGGTGTTTATTTTGTGTGTGTGTGTGTGACTAAGTGAGAGAGAGAGATAGGGAGAGAGAGTTGGGGTGAGGGTGGGAGGATGTGGGTTATTAGCAGTAAGGGGAGGAATGATCCATATCGCAGTTGGAATTATTTTCGGATGCTGACTTTGACACATCTTCGACTAGTCATCGTCATCGACACAACTCTGATGAGTTTTGACTTCGACACGGCTTCGACACACTCCACAAATTCAACACAAATTTGGCAAGTTGTCGAACTGCGACATGACTTCGACACATTCAACGACCTCACATTTTTGCGATGTCAACATATAGCGTCGACCTGCGAATTGAACAATGCCATATTGCGACTTGCGACCGTCAAACTTCGACAGACTGTCTCTTTGTCTTCCAGTCGACTGTAATAGTTGAACTATCGAATCATTATAAATTCTTTTGTAATTAAACGTAACGGGAAGGAACGCAAGTGTCTCATAAATCTCTATATAAGCATGTAAACTATTGTAATATACATCTTATCAGTCCGGATCTTTATATCTAGTAATAGAGAATATTAGTTTGCATTCCTTCATATTTGTCTGTGTGTATTTATGTTCATTTGTGTAGTGTAACTTTGCATATTTAACTTCTTATGCTTCTGTCGTAACAGAGCCGACTCATTTAGTCGAACTATTGTCCCCCTCGACTTCCTGGCCCCGAGTGTATCATTGGTTTTAGAGTAGAATCAAAGTTCAATCAGAGCTTCATCAGAGTGCATCAGCTTTGTTCGTGTTAAATTTTTGCATAGACACTTCCATCGAAGTTAACTGACTTACGCCAGTTCAAACTTGCTCGCAGACTAAGCAATCGAAGTAGACACTACCTCCAGAGATGGCAGAAGAAACATACGAAAGACATGCAATCAACGAGACACAGGAGCTCATAGAGCAAGTGCTGGATCAAAAATGAACTGAGATGTTCACCCAGTTCAACAAGATTCTCACGCGATTTTCTTCGACATCAGGATTATTTCCGATGAAAACCAACTCCGACAAAATAAGCCCCTTCAAAGTGAAAATGAATTTGGACATATCGAATCTAGAAGGTAAGATTGACGCGAAATCCATCGACAATTGGGTTCAACAATTGGATTCCTATTACTCTGTGAATCATCTCTTAGAATCCAACCAAATCACCATTACATCCTTAAAGATGTCAACATATGTGCATTTCTAGTGGCAGAATGTTTCAAAAAGTATAGAGAAAACCGGAGACCCCATCGAGACATGGGATAAATTCATCGAACACATCCGAAAGGAGTTTTACCCACCGAAGTATCTTGAGCAGCAACATAAGAAGTGGCAACAGCTAAGGCAATGGAAATACCATCGTGCAAAGCTACACTGACGAGTTCTATCGACTCATGGCTAGACTTGGTGTCCAAGAAGAAGAAAAATATCTTGTTTTGAAGTACGTTAGAGGAATATCCCATTACATTCAGCAGGAGATGGATTTTTTGACTTTCAACACGCTTGCGGATGCATTCCACTATGCCAGCAAACTTGAAACCAAGTAGAAGGGAAAAATGCACTTCGCGACAAAGTCGACATTAGGACGTCCACTCGACAAGAAGGCACCAGCCGACTTTGCCAAGTCAAAATATTCTCAGCAGACTCTGCCAAAGCCAGATCATGGAAAAAATCCTTTTCATAAAAAGGAATGTAGTAAGAAACCAACCAAAAAAATGGTGCAACTACCATCACTCATCTTGGCATGATATGTATGAATGAAAATCTCAGAAGACATTTTTGGAAAAAGTATCGACATCCAACGCGTTCAGCAAGACTGTGCTAGAATCTGACCTAGACATAATGGCTCTTTTGACATCGGCAACTCCAACATCCTCGATTGTCATCGATGAGGAGGAATGAGAGCGCTTGTTCCATACACATATATGGGTTCAGAACAATCCATTGCATCTAATTGTGGACAATGGGAGCTAGAAGAAATTTGTTTCTGAAGAACTTGTAAAAAAACTGGGTCTTGTGACCACTCCACATCCTCAGCCTTACAACATCGGTTGGATGAAGGATGGACAAGAGCTAAGGATCATTCGACAATGTAAGCTCGCATACTTCATAAAGCGTTTTGAAGATAAAGTACTTTGCGATGTAGCACCTCTCTCCATAGCCGATGCCCTGTTTGGGAAACCTTACTTATGGGATCTCCATGGAAGTTACTAGTCATGACTGTAGAAGGTGATTGTCAGAATCGGAGCTCAGCGATACAACATACCAGAATGATGACCTACACCAACGGTTTCCTTTGTATCTGCGAAACAAACAAAGAAGCTCATCAATCATGCTCAGAAGTTCGCATTGATTATGATAAAGCCACAACATTCTAGGAAGACTGCAGCAACTAGTCGAGTCACCGACCAGTGCAGTTCCCGACAGAAGCAGTAGATCGACAATATCCTTGATGAGTACCATAACCTATTCCAAGTTCCTGACGGAGTACCTCTACGTTGTCAGGTAAAACACTCTATTGAACTTGCTCCTGGTTCTTCTTTGCCTAACGCATCTGTCTACAGAAGATCCATTCTCGAAAATTAAGAGTTTCATAGACAAATCCAAGATTTGATCGACAAAGGCCATATCCGACCCAACTCCTTCCCTTGTGTAAGTCCAGTCGTCCTCGTTCCAATGAAAGATGGGACTTGGTGCATGTGCATAATTACAGGGCACTCAACAAAATATCGGTGAAGAATCAGTACCCTCTGCCGTGGATAGATGAGTTCATCGACTGTCTGAAAGGTGCTAAGTTCTTTATTAAGCTCAAACTCAAGTCAGGATATCATCAGATTCCAATCGAGCCCTCAGATGTATGGAAAACTGATTTCAAGACCAAGGAAGGATTATTTGAATGGTTAGTCATGCCTTTCAGCTTAACCAATGCACCTGCAACCTTCATGCGTTATATGGATGACGTTCTTTGACCTTTAATTGATAAATGTGTCATTGTCTACCTTGACGACATATTGATTTTCAGTCGATCATGGGAAGAACATGTGAGACAACTTCGACAAGTCCTCGACACTCTCTAGTAACATCGAATCTACTTGAACATGGACAAATGTACCTTTGCGATGAACAACATCAAATATTTGGGGTTTGTAATTGACTCTGCATGCATTCACATCGACCTAGAAAAAGTACAAAGTCTCAAATATTGGCCCATTCCTCACAACATTCAAAAACTAAGAAGTTTTTTTGGTTACCAAATTTCTATCGACGGTTCATACTCGACTTTAGTCACATAGCTTGGCCCTTGAATCAGTTGACGAAAGGAAATGGAAAAACTATCTTTAAATGGACACCAACACAACAAGCAACTTTTGAATAACTCAAACACAAGCTCTGCACTGCACCAATACTTGTGTTACTTGATTTGCATTAGCCCTTTGATATTGAGATGGATGCATCGGACTATGCCTTGGGGGCGCAGTGATCACCCAATCTGGTCACCCAATCGCTTTTCATTCCGAAACTTTTTAACGACACTGTCAGAAGATATTCGACATATGAAAAAGAACTGTATACCATTGTGCAAGCTCTCAAGCAATGGAGGCATTACATCCTTGGAAAGGAAACGATCATCCTCACTGACCATAAGCCTCTTCAGTTCACTCCGACACAATAAAAAAATCAAACAACTTGACAACTTAAGTGGATTAATTACCTACAACAATTCCAATTGGTAATTAAGTATCAGAAAGGTAACGCTAACGCCACCGCCGATTATCTAAGAAAACCACCCATTACTCTCCTTTTCACAGTGATGAGTATGCAGGGATATGACACAACTACTTGGCCTCATTTGTACCAAGAATACATCAAATTTTCACTAGTCTACCGACAACTTCAGACTGACAAGTCGTCGACCGTCGACTATTTCCTGAAATATACCTTGCTATACAAGATTGGACAACTTTGTGTACCGACTGGTGAGCATCGACATCAACTCATTTGGGACACGTACTACAACAAGACTGTAGGACACTTTGGAGTAGAAAAGACACTTGCTATTCTGTAGAAGTATTTCTTTTGACCTACACTTAAAACCGACGTCAACAAGTATATTCAATCATGCATGGTTTGTGCCATTGCTAAACTGCCTAATCGACGACAGGGATTGTACACACCTCTTCAAGTTCCTAGTTGACCACGGGGATCTATTTCTATGGACTACTTGACTGGGTATCCTACTATGAAACATCAACATGACATGATCTTTCCAAGATGGCCATTCTCATACCATGCAAGAAGACAATGACAACGCAACAGACTGCTCATCTCTTCTTCACACATGTTTGGAAACACTTTGGTTTACTGAAAACCATCATTTTCGATAGAGATTCCATATTCCTCAGCATCTTTTGGAAGACCCTTTGTAAATAGCTAGACACACGACTCTCATTGTCTATAGCTTTCCATCCTTAGACCTATGGGGAATGGAAGTTGTTAATCGCTTGGTCATACAATTGCTTCTCATGTACAACCACAAGCATCGACGCACATGGGATGAAAGTCTTCCATACATACAACACAACTATAATCGTGCTCATAACAACTCTACAAGAAAGAGTCTATTTGATATATGTTATGGATTTAAACCCTCAGCACCTATCGACTTTCTCAGCTTCTCGACTTGGCCGAACTCCCACACTGACTACAATCAGTGAGAAGTTGACAAAGTAGTCAAGTTTCGTGAACAGATTTGCGACATCCAGTGACAAGCGCAAGACATGTTGCACATAGCAAACATGAAAGCTAAGGACCGAAATGATAAGCATCGTATCCCTCATTCATTCCAAATTGGGGATAAGGCCTGGTCACATCTTAAGAAGGAGCGCTTCAATACCCCATTCAAGAATCTCAAACCTTTGCGATATGGTCCATACAATATTCTTCAGCAGATTGGTGACAACGCTTTCCAGCTCGACATTCCTGCGTTCCTTGGTGTACATCCAGTCTTCAATGTGGATCTACTTCGACCATACCATGCACCACTGTTGGAACATAATGACTTGCAGACATGTTGACACTACTCTTCTCCACAGGGGTTCACTCTGTTGTCAACAAACATTAACAACCCTTATGCACTGGCCCGGAAAGGAATTACCTTTCCACCAATTCCTGCGAAGCAGGAGAGGTCTCACCCGAAGCGAGTAAGGGTGCTGTAGGAACCAAGCTTCCGTAGTTGCGAAGAAGATATGTGCACGTTAACCAGAGATTACAATATTTATTACAGTCTAGTTAACCAAACATTCGCATATTTATCTCAAAGCATATTCAACAGCATATTCGCGTTAACAAACAACATGTATCCACACAAATCAACAGAAAGCATTTAAATAACCCATCATTGCATAACAATAGAATTCATAACTGAACATCTTCATTCATTAACATTTGCGGAACAAACTTCGTAGGCAATAGTCAACAGAATCCAAAAGATCGCATTATTCTCCAAAACTTAGATGCCCTTAGGCTTACAATCTTGCTCTATTTATATGTTTTTCTCTTATTACAATTAGGTCCACATGACTGACTCGACTAATCTAACAACTCTTATATTTCCACAAAACATGGCGAAAGGTCCTTCTTTCGCGGAATGACCCTTTCTCACCTGTCAGCTTCCGCACTTCCTGTGGATCTATCCTGTGCCAACAGGCCCCCAACACAAACTTGTGGCTCGTCCCGAGCCATGTCAGCTGGACACTGTTGGTTTGTTGTACTATTGCTAAAAGTCATCATAGGAAGTCCGGATCTAGTCGACTATCTCTTTGACTGAATCGTGGAGTTGTGTACTTTCTGTTACCTGCTGCTGCATTGGATGGTCACACACTTTTTGTTGGGCCTCCTGCAACTGGTCCTGTACCTGTTTCATCTCTGGAACTATTCTGGAAATTAGGGCTTCAGCCTTTGCTTGAAGTTCGTTCAAATGTGCCACTTGGCGTTGCTTCCTTTCATCAGCTTTTTCTACTTGTTGCTTCATAGTCTGGAGTTCCGCAGTCTTCGTCATCCGTATCATTGTGGGCATCGTTTTAAACGATCCTTTAAATGTCTCCAACTGTTCTTTGGCTTCATGGAGTGTGTTCTTTAGTGTAGCTAGCTAGCATCATCAACCAATCTATCCCATATTTCTGTAAGGCTTACTGCCACCTGTTGGGTTTCCTGTTCCATATCCTGAATCTTCGCCACTGCTTCCTCTATCACTGTCTGATGACTCTGAATTTGTTTGGGTGGAGTGTTGAGTGTAACTCGAGTTTGCAACTCTGAATTTTCCTTTCGGAGCTCAATGACAACGACTCCTAACATTACAGCCTGGGCTTCTGGGGCAACATCCGGATCTATCTCAGCCTTTTCACATGCTTGTGCAAGTGCTTGTTCTAGCCGCGTCCTTTCTTCAACAAACTTTCTTTGATCAGTGAGTATGATAGCCTACTCTTGGATAACCTTCTCTTTTTCTGCCAGGGTTGCTTCCAACCGATCTTTTTCTACAACCGCTTGTGCTTTTGTTGTGATAGTTGCGGCATGTTTGGCCTGAAGGTGTTCTGCTTTGATCTCACTATGTTGTAGTTGCTTCATATATTCGACCATTTTGTTATGTATTGTGACCTCGTGGTCACGGATTTCTACGCTTCCTGCCGCTTGGATGCGGTGTAGGGTTAACATTGGGAGCAGGTTGAAATCGACCATTGCCAAGTTAGCCTTCCGAATCTCAATATCCAAGGTGTTGTCTCCTATCAGGAATGCATGGGTTTCGACCTGGATGATGCGTTGCTGGGTGCCTACGGCTACCTCAACTCTGGGGTTCGGCTGGTTCTGGTCGACGTCTCCATGCGGTACCCTGATGTTGATTATTGTATTTACCATCATGTTTAGCAATTCCATGATGTACTAGAAATTGTCAGTGGAATGCTTCGTGACCTTTCGACGATTGCGCTATGATCTGCGTGATACTATCCATCAGGTTGTTGTCCTGCTGTGGAGTGAGCCCCGCACATGTACCACCGTCGTTGCGGTTCATTCTGTTCTTTGTTCGTCCTTCTTCCTGCTGGAGGTCGAGCTCTGGGTCCGTGGGGGTGTTAGGCATTGAGGCCTCGTCATGACTAGAGTTGACCGTTTGATCCTTCGCATCGATCTCCTGTTCCTCCTTCTAGTTGGCGGAAGCCGCTTTGTTCTGGGCCAGGTCCTGTCGTCCTGCTGTTTGTGATGCTTCGATGTCCTTTGGATCTGCAGGGACTTTCCATTCCTCAGGCCAGTGGGCAATGATGTTATGAAGCTTTGCTTCACTGAGATTGTACTGTGTTCTTACCCATTGCTTGGTCGGATTTGCATGTGCTCGAAGGTAAATCGTGTGTATTTCGATAGATATTTGGGCGATGGACTTATACTTCATTGCAACTTGTAGTGTGATCCGTGGTATAATCATTGCATGCATCCGCATCCTTTCAAGCCAAATGTAGAATTGGATAACATTCTCCTACTGCCGGTCCTTATCGGTAGTTGCCCACAAGTTCTGGTACCGCGCATCGTCGCATTCTCGCGGTTCTGTGAGGGCCACCCCTTGGTAGTCGTTTGGTTCCCTCCATGCTTTTAGGGCGATCAGGAGGAGTAACCATGAGTATGTAAAGGGCCGTCCATGTTCCTGGGCATCGTATGCATCCTCGGTCACTTCGTGTAGTAGGAATTGATCCCAGTTCAGCCTTTCTCCTATGGCACATCGTTCTGCTGCTGCAATGACCCCTGAATTGCATTACATCGGTTGATTTTTCCTTGTTACTTTGACCGCCAATATTTTTGATATGACTTGGACCACTTGGTTATTGATTGTGTGGATTAGGTAGCCTCAGGAATCCTTCTGTACCCCATACTTTATAGCCAACTGCTTGGCTACTTTCTTATCATTATCCTTTCCCTGAAAAAATTGTGATGGGTCGGCTCCTTGTGGTAGGCCGGTGACTATGGTGATGAGGTCAACAATAATTGGGATTCACTCATGTAGCCACAGGGAGCTGTTGTGGAAGCATGCAAGGAGTTGCTTGACGCATGCATTGAACTGTGCCAGGCGCCCAAAATGTGGTAGAAGAGTGATTCCTAACAATCTTGATTGTGCCAATCCCTATGCCCACTCCCTCGGTTTCTTCGTGGTTGGGCTGCCTGCGTGGGGGACGTCCTCGTAAGCTTCTGCGTACTCATTAAACTTAGCTAGATCATGGTTGGTGTATTGCAATCTCTGCAACTTGATGGTGGTATCACCAATTGTTTTAACCCCTGTGGGTACCGGTGCGACTGCAATAGTGTATTTGTCATTTTTGTTGATTTGCAGCGTGGGCGCCCCTATCCGATGAGGTGGAACATATTCTGCAAGCATGGGACTGTCATATCCCTCCTGTACATCTTCAACAACTGAGGATATGGCAACGCCATTCTTATTTCTGGTGGATGCCCGTGTGGCTTTCTTTGTCTCTCGACCAGAGTTAGGGGGTCGAGTCGCACTCCTCTTTTTCTTATGTGGGATTGACGGCATAACTTCGGGCTGCTCCTGAACAATCGGTGTGGCCTGTGGTTGTTCGGTACTAGTGCTAGATAGATACACTTCCATTTGGATCTTGGAATACTATAATGGCTGAACCTGTTTCCTCGTTTCCTTCTATATACCGGTTGGTGGTGTTCTGCCATTCGAGGCTATCATTGCCAATTCTCATCAGGATTCGTCAAATCTGTCGCGTGCGCTGGGTAGTGGCTCCCGGTGCCTTGGGTTTGATGTTGTTCTATGTGGTATAAGTGCGGCCTTTATTGCTTTTAATGCCGGATTGGAATATTTCTTAGTGTGGTGGGTTCCGTTTTGTGTTGTCAGCTTCTTCTCATTTATTGTGACTTGTATGATACTTATTATTATTATTTTTGTTTTTATTTTTTATTTTTAAATAGCGCGGCAAGTGCCGCTATGGTGATACGTCGTCGCACATTTGGTTTCTCTACTACGATTGTCCTTCACAGATTTTGGTGAGTCGCTGTTGTGTACTTTATAATGCTATGAGTCCGGGATTCTACTGCGATTCGTCCAATTGTCATGATTGGTGTTCGTTGTTGGATCCATTTCGACTTATTTTTCGGGAAAGATGTTATGTCGCCTGAATTGTCAAAGGGCTCCTTCACTTCTGAAGGTTCTGTCAAAAATAGGTCATGAAACTCATGTGGTAGGACAGTTATTTTTGCAATGAGCAGCTCATCTTGATGGTCACCGATGTTCGTGAATTCTGGATTTCCCTTCAACCCAATGTTTACTTGCTTGTTTTCTAAAGGTCGCTGAAATTTGTCGATTGGTCTTTTGAGTTTTGCCTTGCTGTGAATGTCTTTGGGTTTGGGTGTCGCTTTGGTCCTGGGACCATTATCTTTTGAATTGATGCTATATTCTGCAGTTGTTATTTTTGGGACAGTTGGCTCTGTTTAGGCTGTTCATGGTTCCACCGTGTTTCCATACTCTTCTGTGGCTATCCTTCTCAAGGCTTGTGTTATCTGTGCACATTTGTGAAAGGACACTTCGTGCATCCTGTTCTGCCAGTTCTCCAGGACCTCATCCGAGTCGGAGAGTACCAAACTAGTGCTGTGCCATTCTAAGTCTCCATCTGTGGTGGGTTTAGTATAATCCTCTGATATGTTGTATAAATTGTCTCCTTCTGTAAACTTGTTTCTAGTTGACTCTCTATAGCGTTGTCCTTCTACAGGATCTAGTGGTGCGATGACTCTTATTTCTTGATTTTCAAATGACATTATTCTTTTTTGGAAGTTAATGATTGCTTGATTCTCCATAGCCCAATCTATCCCAAACAGTACTGGATAGGGACTGGTGTTGTCCACAATCTCAATGACATCGAAGTCTGCATACGTTTTGATCCCCTCAATTTGAACAGGGAGTTGACAGATCCGTCCAAGCGGAGTGACTTTGCTCTAGTTCACCAATCGTAGCTGTAACGGTGATCAGGTCATCTGTGGTTTCCCCATTGTCTCCCATGTTTGTTTTGTCATGATATTCACGTCTGACCCTAAGTCTAGGATGATGGAGTCAACATCAAACTCTTTGATTTGTGCCGACATCTGCATATCCTGGCCTGTTTTTCTTTTATGTATGTGGTTGACTCTCTGCTCCAGTCGTGCCCTTTCTCGTCGTCGCAGTATGCGAGCTATTTCTTCCAGCGCGGCAGAATTTTTGGCCAAATCCAGACAACTTTTTAGGAAGGCCTCCAATGTGTTTTCCCTTTGTCGTGTCTTCGTTGAATCAAACATCAGCGGCATATCGTAGGTTTCCTCCTCATAGGGTAGCTGTCCTTTATTTCTTATTTTCTCTTGCATTTTTAAGAAAACCTCTTTTTCGGTAGCGACATCGAAGGTGATTTTCTTCCGCTGTGTAGGTCTAATATTGGGGTGCGACCTGTCGCTACCTGTCGCCACCCCTCCTCTGGTTACTATACCCACTGTCGCATGACTACTTCTGGTTTTTGTCGATATCCTCTGTACGGCTGATGATGCATTCTGATTGTTCTGATTCTGGGGTGGGTGTTTGGTTTTCCATTTCACAATGAGTTGGGGGCAATCCTCTACACCGTGGTCCGCACCACTATAATATGTACATTACGGCGTAGGATTCAGACAGTCTCCTTGGTAGTGCCCCTGTTGGCCACAGTTATAACAGGTGACCGGGCCTCATCCCCTTTCGACAACTCCTCCATGACCTCATCCTCCACGGAATCCTCCGCCATAGCCTCTGCATGGTGGCCCATATGTTTTATATTGTGGTTTCCCGTACTGGGGTTGTTGATACTGCTGCGGCCCATACTGCAGTTGTCCATATAGTGGTGGGGGATATTGTGGGTGCCCATACTACCCCTGATCATATTGTTGTGGCTAACTATACTGCGATTGCTGTTGTATCATCGACAGTTCCTCCCCTTTCATAAAGTATGTGTTAGCTGTTCGCTCCTGTAGCAGGTCATAGGCCCTGTAGTCCTTCTCATCATGGCCCACCGACCGACAGAACTTGTAGTACAAATTTGTTGGTTTCGATACCATCTTTTGCAAGTATATGCACTCCTTTGGTCGGTGTCCTTTGGTCTGACATATAGGACACCATGGCATACCTCCTTGCCAAAGGGGGTTTGGTGCCCCTGACTACAAATGCTCCCTAAAATCTGGGCAATTGTCCTTATGGTGTCCTTTGTTCCTGCATCTGGTACACCATATGTATTCGTGAGTCTACTTTCCCTTCTTGATGTCCTCCAACTGGAGCGTTAAATTGGCCAACTGTGCCTATACTCTCTCCATTCCTATCCCTGCATCACCAATCGGTGAAGCCTCTAGTTTCATTGCAATTTCCAATTCCTCCACTTGTGTCGCAACCTTTCGCTGCATCAATGGTCTTCGTATATGCGGTACCAGTCCCACGATAAACCACTCTTTATGTTGCAACTCATTTACTGAAAAACTCACTTTCGCTATCAGCGTTTTGTAGCATTGATCGAATTCCCACACCGATTCATTCAAAAATTGCTTAATTTCTTTAATCTCCGTGACGTACTGTGACTCAGATTTTGGTTTTTTGAACTCATCAATCATTGCAGCTCCAATCTTAGCCATTATTTTTATTGCTGTCCCCACCTGAACTTTTACAAATTTCATGTACCAGTCTAGCTCACAGCCCCTTAAGGTCGTCGCTGGCTGTCCCAACTTTATCGCATCATCCTGGACCTGCTTTACGGTCCAGACTGCTTCCAATACGAACCAATATTGTTTGGGATCCTCAGTCCCGTATCCTTGGAATGTGGGCATCTTTGCCTCATCTACCATCCTAACACTACTAGTATTGTTGTTTACCGAAGCGCTACTCTTAGCGCTACAAGTAGGGCAACTTTGTGAGTAGTTTTGGTTTCTTCCTATAAAATTTGGAGTAGAGTGCGGGGTTGAAGGTACATGGTAACTTACGATTTGACCTTGCTCTGCCTTTGGGGTATCCTGGTCAATGTATTCCTCGCAATAAGAGCACTTCCTTCCTTGTGGTCCTGCCTCGTGTTTCTCTGTTTCGATCCTCTCAGGAGACTCTCTTTCAGTCCTCTTCTTCTTCTTAGGATGCCGGAATATTGCTCCACTCCTCAAGAGACCACACTCTTCCTTAGCTTCGCTCTCAAATTCGTTGTCACTAATGTCCATCTACCACATCTTTCCGTTAGGTTTGCATTTACATGATACCTTCACCCTCGCACACCGATTCTTCTACTCATCAGCGGACATCCTCAATATTCCTTTTTCACAAACCAACATTTTAATCCACAGCTTCAATGATGACAAGAACGTTCCCCTTGGTCCTCTGAAGAAATTTCTTTCGGCATCGTTGTATGAATTAATAGTATCTACCGCGAACTCAGTTATGTACCCTTCGAGGATACTGTCTACCCAAAAATCAATAGCTCGCAATACTTTGTTGTTGACCCATTTCAGTTGTCGCACTAACTCTGGGGTCCAACAATCTGGTTCAGTCTTCTGGCAGTGATTTTTGCGATATGTCAACTTTGCTAGCCACTCATGCAGTACCATCAGGAATTCGCAGAAGAAGATTTCATGAATATTTGAATAGACGTATTTCTGTAACCACCTAGTTGCTGTCTATTTGGGGTCCCTCTTCTCACTTCCTGCAAATTCTTCTGCTTTCTTGTCGAACCACTCTTGGATCTTTGGTTTTGTTAGGTGCCACAGCATATCCCCTTCTTTTCTAGCTTAGGGTCCTAGCAACAGAACCATTTGTTGACACTACTCTTCTCGATAGGGGTTCACTCTGTCGTCAACAAACACCAACAGGCCTTATGCATTGGTCCGGAAAGGAATTACCCTTCCAACAACGCCTGTGAAGCAGGCGAGGTCTCACTCGAAGTGAGTAAGGGTGCTGTAGGAACCAAGCTTCTGCAGTTGCGAAGAAGATATGTGCACGTTAACTAGAGATTACAATATTTATTACAGTCTAGTTAACCAAACATTCGCATATTTATCTTAAAGTATATTCAACAACATATTCACATTAACAAACAACATGTATCAACACAAATCAACAGAAAGCATTTAAATAACCCATCATCGCATAACAATAGAATTCATAACCAAACATCTTCATTCATTAACATCTGCGAAACAAACCTCGCAAGGAATAGTCAACAGAATCCAAAAGATCGCATTAATCTCCAAAACTTAGATGCCCTTAGGCTTACAATCTTTCTCTATTTATATGTTTTTCTCTTATTACAATTAGGTCCACATGACCGACTTGACTAATCTAACAACTCTTATATTTCCACAAAACATGGTGAAAGGTCCTTCTTACGCGGAATGACCCTTTCGCACCTGTCGGCTTCCGTACTTCCTGCGGATGTATCCTGTGCCAACAAGACAACAGAACCCGATGAAATCCATCCATATGTTCAGGAGCCTCTTCCTTGTGACACCATTGTGGGATGATGAGTACGCCATACAAGGACAAACACAATTCCCTTGTTTCAGGTTTCTAAAGTAAGACAGATCCCAGCACAAGGAAAGTGGTACTCTGCTACTAAACTGACCGACAAGTTTCCTCACCTTCACGAGCAAATAATGGGGACCATTGTCTTTTAAGGAAGGAGGTCTGATCCATATCACAGTTGGAATTATTTTCGGATGCCAACTTCGACACATATTCGACTAGTCATCGTTGTAGACACAACTCCAACGAGTTTTGACTTCGACACGGCTTCGACACACTCCGCGACTTTGACACAACTTTGGCAAGTTGTCGATCTACGACATGACTTCGACACGTTCAACGACCTCACAGTTTCACGACGTCGACATACAATGTCGACCTGTGACTTGTGAAACACCATCTTGGGACTTGTGACTGTAAAACTTTGACATACTGTCTCTCTGTCTTTCAGTCGACTGTAATGGTTGAACTGTCGAATTTTTATAACTTCTTTTGTAACTGAATCTTACGGGCAGGCACCCAATCGTCTCAGCACTCTCTATATAAGCATGTAAGTAATATACATCTTATTAGTCCGGATCTTTATATCTAGTAATAGAGAAGATAAGTTTGCATTCCTGCATATTTGTCTGTGTGTATTTGTGTTCATATGTGTAGTGTAACTCTGCTTGCATATTTAACTTCTTATGATTCTGTCATAACAGAGGTGAAGCATTCAATCGAATTGTTGTCCCCTTCGGCTTCCTGGCCCTGAGTGGATCAAGAAATAGTGGTAGATGGGAGGAGGCGGATTAGGGGAGAGAAATTGATAGATATCACTGTGGGGGGAGGGGATATAGGAATTTATGAAATATAAGGGATTTTAGAGAGAAGGTTGGTATAGGCTTGGGGAAGAGAGAGAGAGAGAGAGAATGGAGGTGGTAAGTGTTATGGGGAGGGGGATTAGGAGAGAGAAGGAGAGTGATTAGGGTAGGGGAAGAAGTAGAGAAAGAGAGAAGGTGAAAGAGGGGGGTTAGGGAGATACAGTGGGACTTTAGGGGTAGTGAGAGTGAGAGAGAGGGGGGTTTATTGGGGGTTAGCAGAGAAAGGTTTGGGTGGGGGTTTTCTGTAGGTTTAGGTGTAGGGGAAAGAGTGAGTGAGCAAGGGGGTTGTTAAGAATACGATAGAGAGCAGGGCGGGTTAAGGGTAGGGCATGGAGTAGGGTAGTGAGAGAGGGTGTTAGTAAGGCTTAGAGAGAGAGAGAGGGTTAGTGGTAAGGGGAGGAGGAGGTGTTTATGTGTGTAGGTGGATTTTCTTGTGTGTGTGTGTTTGACTAAAGGGACGAGAGGGGGCAGCGTGTGGATGATTAGGGGTTGGGGAAGAATGGTGATTGGGGGATAGAAAGAGATAGAGATCATAGTGAGGGTAAGGGGTAGGGATATAGGGAAGGTTAGGGAATTTAGAGAGAAGGGGAAGTGCAGTGTGGTTTCATAGAGAGAGAGAGATGGGGGGTGGTAAGTTGGAGTTGGAGGGGGATTAGGAGAAATAAATTAAGACAGAGAGAGTGTTATGGGTAACAAAATATGAGAGAGAAAAAGGGTAGTGGGTGAGTGTTATGTAGAGAGAGTGGGGGGTTGTGGTAGTGAGAATAAACTTGAGAAGGAAGGTGTTAAGGGTTTGGGAGAGAGAGGTAGTAGTGGGGGTTCATTTTAGGTGGAGGAGCAGGGGAGAGAGAGAGAGAGGGAGAGAGAAGATTAGTAGGAATTAGAGAGAGAGAGAGAGAGAGAGAGAGAAGGGGTGGTTAAAGTAGGGATTAGAGTAGTGTGTTGAGAGAGTGAGAGAGGGTGTTAGTAAGGGTTAGAGAGATAAAGAGATTATGTTAGTGGAAAAGGGGGGGATTAGGGTGTGTGTGTGTGTGTGTGAGAGAGAGAGAGAGATAGAGAGGGAATGGGGGTGGTGGGGAGATACTTGGGGGTTGGGAGATAGAGAGAGGGGTGGGGGTTAGTGGTATCTAGAGGAGTAGAGGGGCTTGTGTGTATTAGAGAGAGAGAGATATTTGTGTGGTGAGGGGGGATGATGTTGTTGATTAGGGGTATGGGGGATGAGGAGCCTTATTGTAAAGAAAAATATGGCCCAATAGTGGTTGGGGGAGGGGTCTAGTTATTTAGGGAATATTAGAGAAGGTAGTGAGAATGTTGGGTATAGGGTAAGTTGTATTGGGGGTGTATTAGGGGGGGGGAGGGAGAGAGGGTATAGGGTAAGTTGTATTGGGGGTATATTAGAGAGAGAGAGAGAGAGAGAGAGAGAGAGAGAGAGAGAGAGAGAGAGAGAGAGAGTTGAAGGGTGAGGGGGGAGGGTGTTCATGATTAGGTTTAGGGAGGAGGAGGGGGTTTGAGAAAGAGAAAGAGATGGATATAGTGTTGTGGGATTGGGGTGTAGTTGTTTGGGGAATATTAGGGAAGCTGCTGAGGATGGGAGGTATAGAGTATTTTGTAGGGGGTGGATTACAATGAGAGAGAGAGAGAGCTAGATAGATAGATAGAGAGAGAGAGAGAGAGAGAGAGAGAGAGAGAGAGAGAGAGAGAGGGGAGTAGGATAGATATAGAGAGAGTTTCATTAGGGGTGGTGGTAGGGTTACGTATTTAGGTAGAATTAGGGAAGTTATTGAGAAGAAGGGTATAGGGTGGGGGTAGAGAGATAGGGATATTGGGGGTTGTAATTTTTAATGGAAGGGGGGAATTAGAAGAGACAAAGAGAGAGAGGGGTTTACTAGTAGGGTGGGTGAGAGAGAGTGGAAGAGGGTGTTGGGAGAGCGAGAGAGAGCGGGGTGGGGGGGGGTTAGTAAGGGCTAGGAAGAGGAGGGGAGAGAGAGAGAGAGAGAGTAAAGGGGTTGGAATTAAGGGCAGTAGAAGGGCATTGAGTTTTTCTATGTGTGTGAGAGAGAGGGAATGAGGGCGACGGGGAGGAGGGTGTTTTTGGGTTTGGAGAGAGAAAGAGAGAGAGGGTTGTGGGTTACATATAGGTGGAGGAGTGGATGGTTGTTTCAATGCATGTGTGTGTGTTTGTGTGTGTGTGTGTGTGTGTGTGTGAGAGAGAGAGAGAGAGAGATTCTAGGGGCGAGGGGAGATGGTGTGGGTGATTATGAGTAGGGGGAGAGAAAGTGATAGAGATGAGGGTAGGGGTTTAGGAAGGATTAGGAAAATTATAGAGAAAGGGGTAATAATGTGGGGGAATTCATAGAGAGAAAGAGGGGTTGTTAGGGGGTTGAGGTATGGAGATAAGGGTGGGGTTAGGGGTAGGAAAAGAAGTGTGTGGGTTATTGGGTAGGGGGAGAAGGGGAGTTGGGGGAGAGAAAGAAATAAAAATTTGTGTTGGGGGAGGGGGTAGGTGTTCAGGGATGATTAGGGAAATTTGAGAAAAGGGTGGTATATTTGGGGGAGAGAGAGAGAGAGAGAGAGAGAGAGAGAGAGAGAGAGAGAGAGAGAGAGAATGGGAGCGATGACTGGGGAGGGGCGTATTTGGGGGTTTGGAGAGATAGAGAGGGGGTGGGATTTAGGGGTAGGTTGAGGAGTAGAGGTGTGTGTGTGTGTTTAATATATATATATATATATATATATAGAGAGAGATTTAATAGAGAGAGAGAGAGAGAGAGAGAGAGAGAATGGGAGCGACGAGGGGGGGAGGGGCGTATTTGGGGGTTTGGAGAGATAGAGAGGGGGTGGGATTTAGGGGTAGGTTGAGGAGTAGAGGTGTGTGTGTGTGTGTGTTTAATAGAGAGAGAGAGAGAGAGAGAGAGAGAGAGAGAGGGTTGTTGGGGGTAGAGAGAGTAGGAGGGGGGGTAAGGAGAGAGAGGGGGGATTAGGGATAGTTACAATGGGTGTGTGAGAAGGAGGGGGGGTCTTAGGGGGTTTGGGGATAGAGATAATGATGAATTTTAGGTTAGGTGGAGTAGAGGAGAGAAAGAGAGAGAGAGGGGGGGGGGAAATGTATTGAGGGTGTGGGTGATTAGGGTTAGGGGGATTAGGGTGGTTTTTAGAGAAAATTAGATAAATATTAGGTTGGGGGGATAATAATTTAGGTATGATTAGGATAGTTAGAGAGAAGGGGGTATAGGGTGAGAGAGAGAGTGAGAGAGAGGGTTAGGGTTATGTAAATAGGAGAGAAAGGGTGGATAGAGGGGGGTTTAGGAGAGAGAGAGAGAGGGAGGGAGGGATTTTAGTGGTAGTGAGACTTAGAGAGAGGGGGTGTTATGGTTTGGGAGAGAGAGGGGGTGGGGATTAGATTTACGTGGAGTATGTAAGAGAGAGAGTGAGAGATGGAGTTACTAAGTATTAGAGAGAGAGAGAGAGGAGGGAGGTTAAAGGTAGGGCTTGGAATAGGATGGTGAGACAATGAGAGAAGGTGTTATTATGGTTTAGAGAGGGAGAGGGTCAGTGGTAATGGGAGGAACGAATGAAAGAGGGGGTTAGTAAGGGGTAGATAAAGAGAGAGAGAGGGGGGGTTAGGGTGTTGGGTGAGAGAGAGGATTCGGGTTACGGGTAGTTGGAGGAGTAGACAAGAGAGAGATAAGGGGGGGGGAGTCAGCAGGAGAGTGGGGGGAGTGTGTGGGTTATTAGGGGTAGGGGATAAGGGGAGTTAGGGGAGATAAAGAAATACAAATCAAGGTGGGTGGAGGGTGTAGGTGTTTAGGGATTATTAAGGCAATTCATGAAAAGGGGGGTATATTATGGGGGCATAGTATGAGACGGGTTATGAAGAGAGAGAGGGCTAGTTAGGGGTAGTGAGAGTGTTTGAGAGAGAGGGTGGGGGTGTTAGGGGGTTAGTGGAGAGGGAAGGGGGTGGGGTTAGGAATAGGTAGAGGAGTAGGTCAGGGAGAGAGTGGGACAATGGGTTTGTAAGCATTTGCATGAGGCGAGGAGATAGATTGAGAGAGAGAGAAAGGAGGAGGAGGAAGAAGATGAAGGGGGTGTTAGAGGCAGGGGGAGGATTATGTGGCTAGAGTGTGAGAGAGGGGGTTAGTAAGTGTTAGAAAAAGAGTGAGAGAGGAGTTGGGTTAGTGGTAGGGAAAGGAGTAGGTGGCATTAGTGTGTGTGATAGAGATATGGAATTGGAGGGTAGAGGGTTGTTAGGGAATTAGGAGAGAGATAGAGAGGTGTGGTGTTTAGGGGTAGGTGGAGTAGAGGGGCATGTGTGTGTGTGTGTGTGTGTGAGAAAGAGAGAGAGAGAGAGAGAGAGAGAGAGTGTTGGGTGGGAGGTGGGTAGGGTGTGGATGATTAGGGGTAGGGGGGAAGAGGGGGTTTGTGAAGAGAAAGAGATAGAGATCATGGTTGGGTGAGGGGGTGTAGGCGATTCGAGAATATTAGGGAAGTTAGAGGGAGGGAAAGGTATAAGGTGGGGGAAGAGGTGCGAGGTTTGAGGGGAGATTGTGTGGGTGATTAGTAGTAGGGGGGAGGGGATTTAGGGGAGAGAAAGAGATGGATATCATGGTGGGGCGAGAGGGTGTATGGGCTTAGGGATAATTAGGGAAATTAAAGAGAAGGAGGTGGATAGGTTGGGGTTAGAGAGAGAGAGATATTAAAGTGTGGTATGTTGTAGGGGGGTGGGGATTAGAGAGAGAGAGAGAGAGAGAATGTATGGAGGTGTGGTTGATTAGGTTTAGGGGGAGTAGGGTAGTTTCCAGAGAGAATTTGATAGAGATTAGGGTGGGGGGATAAGAGTTTAGGGATTATTAGGATAGTTAGAGAGGAGGGGGGTTATAGGGTGAGAGAGAGAGGGTGGGAAGAGGGGGTTTAGGAGAGAGAGAGAGAGAGAGAGAGAGAGAGAGGGATGTTAGTGGTAGTGAGAGTTAGAGAGAGAGAAAGGGGTGGGGATTAGATTTAGGTGGAGTATGTAAGAGAGAGTGAGAGAGAGAGGAGGGAGGTTAAAGGTAGGGCTTGGAATAGGATGTTGAGAGAGTGAGAGAGGGTGTTAGTATGGGTTAGAGAGGGAGAGGGTTAGTGGTAATGGGAGGAGTAGGGTGTGTGTGTGTGATAGAGACAAAGAGAATAAGGGGTTTTAGGTCATTGGGGGAGAGAGAGAGGGGTGGGTATTAAGTAACAGGGGGAATTAGGAGAGATATATAGAGATATGGGTTAGGGGAAGGGGGAGTAGGAGAGAAAAAGAGAGGGGCTCAGGGAGAGTATGAGGGGCATTTAGGGTTTGTGAGTGTGTGTGAGAGAGGGATTGGGGTAGTGTTAGGGAAGCAAGAGATAGAGAGAGAGGTTGGTTTTATGTGGATGTGGAGGAGTATGGGAGAGAGAGAGTGTGAGTGTGTGTGAGAGTGGATTAGTAGGCTTATGGAGAACAAGGGAGTGAGAGATAGAATATTATGGCTGGGTTAGAGGGAGGGGGAGGAGTACAAGGGAGAAAGAGTGAAAGAGGGGGTTAATAAGGGGTAGATAAAGAGAGAGAGGGTGGGTTAAGGGGTTGTGTGTGAGAGAGAGGAGTGGGGTTATAGGTAGGTGGAGGAGTAGACAAGAAAGAGAGAGAGGGGGGGTGAGTCAGCAGGAGAGTGGGGGGAGTGTGTGGGTTATTAGGGGTAGGGGGAGAAGGTGAGTAGAGGGGGTAGGTGCTTAGGTATTATTAAGGAGATTTGAGAAAAGGGGATATATTTTGGGGGTGGAGTATGAGATGAGTTAGGAAGAGAGAGAGAGGTCCAGTTAGGGGTAGTGAGACTGTTTGAGAGAGAGACGGTGGCAGTATTAGGGGGTTAGAGGAGAGGGAGGGGGTCGGGTTAGGTATAGGTAGAGGAGAAGGTTAGGGAGAGAGTGAAATAATGGGTTTCTAAGATTTAGGGTGAGGTAGAGAGAGATAGAGAGAGAGAAAGAGACAAGGAGGAGGATGAGGATGAGGAGGAGGATGGGAAAGAGGAGGGGGGTGTTAGAGGTAGGGGGAGTATGGGGTTAGAGTGTGAGAGAGGGGGCTAGTAAGTGTTAGAGAGAGAGAGAGAGATGCGAGTGTGGTCAGTTGTAGGCGGATGGGGATTAGAAGAGAGAGAGAGAGGTTTGGGTAGAGGGGGAGTAGGAGAGAGAGAGAGGAGAGGGAGGAAAAGAGGGTGGTTATGGGTAGGGATATTAGGATGGGCTTAGGGAGAGAGAGGGGGGTTACAGGTAGTGAGATATTGTGTGAGATAGAGAGAAGGGGTTGTTAGGAGGTTGAGTGAGAGAGATAGGGTTGGGTTAGGGATAGGTGGAGTAGAGAAGAGAGAGAGAGAGAGAAATATAGGGCATGGGTATAAGGAGGGTGTGGGTTATTATGGGTATCTAGAGGATGATAGTTGCAGGAGTGAAGAGGTAGACATCAGGGTGGGGATGAAAGGGTTTAGGGATCTTAGTGTAGTTAGAGAGAAGAGGGGTATAGGGTGAGGAGAGAGAGAGAGAGAGAGAGAGAGAGAGAGGCTTAGGGAAATATGAGATGGTGTGGGGTGTGGAGAGGCTCTAGGCAGAGAGAGTAGGAGTTTAGGGATAGCGAGAGAAATTGGGAGGGAGGGTGTTATGGGGTTTGCAGAGAGAGTTGGGGGTGGGCATTAGTCATATGGAAAGGAGTAGGTGGTGTTTGTGCATGTGATAAATATAGAGAATGGGAGGGTAAAGGGTTGTTAGGGAATTAGGAGAGAGAGAGAGAGAGGCATGGTGGTTAGGGGTAGGTGGAGTAGAGGGGCATGTGTGTGTGTGTGTGTGTGTGAGAGAGAGAGAGAGAGAGAGAGAGAGAGAGAGAGAGAGAGAGAGTTGGGTGGGAGGGGGGAGGGTTTGGATGATCATGGGTAGGGGGGAGGAGGGGGTTTGTGAAAAGAAAGAGAAAGATACACAATTTTGGGAGGGGTTGTATGGGCTTAGGGAATATTATGGAAGTTAGAGGGAGGAGGAAGTATAAGGTGGGGGGATGGGTGCGAGTTTTGATGGGATATTGTGTGGATGATTAGTGCTAGTGGAAGGAGAGGGTTTAGGGGAGAGAATGAGATGGATATCATGGTGGGGGAAGAGGGTGTATGAGATTAGCCAAAATTGAGGAAATTAAAAAGAAGTGGGTGGATAGGTTAGGGGGAGAGAGAGAGAGAGAGAGAGAGAGAGAGAGATAGGTGTGGTAAGTTGTAGGGGGAGTAGGATTAGAGGAGAGAGAGAGAGAGAGAGAGAGAGAGAGAGAGATGGTTAGTGGTAGGGTGAGTAGGATATATAGAGGGAAAGGGGAGGAGGGGTGGTTTTGGATAAGTCGAGAAAGAGATAGATATTAGGGTGGGGGTAGGGATAGGGATTTAGGGAGGATTAGGGAAATTAGAGAGGAGGCAGATATTTGTTCGGGGTATATATATATATAAAGAGAGGGGTTGTAAGTGATAGGTGAAGGATGATTAGGAGAGACAAAGAGAGATAGGGGTTTAGTTAGATGGGTAGTAGAAGAGAGAGAGAGAGAGAGAGAGAGGCAAAGAGAGTGGTTATGGGTAGGGAGAGTAGGATGGGCTTAGGGAGAGAGAAGGGTGTTATGGGTAGTGAGAGATTGTGTGAGGGAGATAAGGGGATGTTAGGTGGTTATGTGAGAGAGATAGGATGGGGTTAGGGATAGGTGGAGTAAAGAGAGAGAGAGAGAGAGAGAATTGGTATAAGGAGTATCTGGGTTATTAGGGGTATCTAGAGGAGGATAGTTGCATGAGTGAAAGAGATAGACATCAGGGTCGAGAGGATCGGTTTTAGGTATCTTAGCGTAGTTAGAGAGAAGAGGGGTATAGGATGGGGGAAGAGAGAGAGAGAGAGAGAGAGAGAGAGAGAGAGAGAGAGGGAGAGGCTTAGGGAAAAGGAGATAGAGTGGGGGGTGGAGAGGGTCTAGGTAGAGAGAGTAGGATTTTAGGGGCAGTGAGAGAGAATGTGAGGGAGGGTGTTAGGGGGTCTGGAGAGAGAGTTGGGGGTGGGGGTTAGTGGTAGGGCAAGGATTAGGTTGGTGTATGTGTGTGTGATAGATATAGAGAATGGGAGGGTAAATGGTTGTTAGGGAATTAGGAGAGAGAGAGAGGTGTGGTGGTTAGGGGAAGGTGGAGTAGAGGGGCATGTGTGTGTGTGTGTGTGAGAGAGAGAGAAAGTGATAAAGTGTTGGATGGGAGGGTGTGGATGATCATGCATAGGGGGTAGGAGGGGTTTTGTGAAGTAAAAGAGATAGAGATCACAATTGGGGGAGGGGATGTATGGGCTTAGGGAATATTAGGGAATTTAAAGGGCAGATGCAGTATAAGGTGGGGGAAGAGGTGCGATGTTTGAGGGGAGATTGTGGAGGTGATTAGTAGTAGGGGGAGGATGGGGTTTAGGGGAGAGAAAGAGATGGATATCATGGCAGGGGGAGAGGGTGTATGTGATTAGGGAGAATTGGGGAAATTAAAGAGAAGTGGATGGATAGGTTGGGGGTAGAGAGAGAGAGAGATGCAAGTGTGGTAAGTTGTAGGGGAAGGGGGATTACAGGAGAGAGAGAGAGTGTCAATGGTAGGGGGAGTAGGATATATAGAGAGAGAGGGGAGGGGAGGGTGGTTATGAATAGGTTGAGAAAGAGATAGAGATCAGGGTGGGAGGAGGGCTAGGGATTTAGGGAGAATTACAGAAGTTAAAGAGATGACGGGTATATGTTGGGGGCATAGAGAGAAAGGGGTTGTAAGTGGTAGGTAAAGGGTAATTAGGATAGAAAAAGAGAGATAGGGGTTTAGGTAGAGGGGTGAGTAGGAGAGAGAGAGAGAGAGAGAGGAGAGAGAGAGAGAGAGAGAGAGAGAGAGAGAGAGAGAGAGAGAGAGAGAGAGAGAGAGGGTGGTTATGGGTAGGGAGAGTAGGATGGGATTAGGGAGAGAGAGAGGGGGTTATGGGTAGTGATATATTGTGTGTCAAAGAGAGAAGGGGTTGTTAGGGGGTTGGGTGAGAGATATAGGGTGGGGTTTTGGACAGTTGGAGTAGAGAGAGAGAGAGAGAGAGAGAGAGAGAGAGAGAGAGAGAGAGAGAGAGAGAGGGCATGGGTATAAGGAGGGTGTGGGTATAAGGAGGGTGTGGGTTATTGGGGTTATCTAGAGGAGGACAGTTGCATGTGTGAAAGAGATAGACATCAAGGTGGGGAGTAAAGGGTTTAGGGATCTTAGTGTAGTTAGAGAGAAGATGGGTATAGGGTGGGGGAGAGAGAGAGAGAGAAAGAGAGAGAGAAGGAGGCTTAGGGAAATAGGAGATAAAGTGGGGCCTAGAGAGGGTCTAAGAAGAGAGAGTATGAGTTTAGGGGTAGGGAGAGAGAATGTGAAGGGGGTGTTAGGAGATATGGAGAGAGAGTTGGGGGTGTACGTTATGTGTAGGTAGAGGAGTAGGGGAAAGAGAGAGTGAGAGAGTGGGTTAATGATCATTAGAGAGAGAGCAAGTAGGGGGTTAAAGGTAGGGCTTGGAGTAGGTTGGTGAGAGAGTGAGAGAGTTTGTTAGAAAGCATTAGAGAGAGAGAGGGTTGGTAGAGAGAGAGAGGTGGGGGAAGAGATAAGGGGGGGTATAGGGTGGGGGAAGAGAGAGATAGAGAGAGAGAGGCATGATGGGGGGTGTTAGGGGTTGTGGTAGAGAGAGAGAGGTGGGTCTATGTGTAGTTGTAGAAGTGGAGAGAGAGAGAGAGGGGGGGATTCAAGGGTGAACAGGAGGAGAGTGTGGGTGATTAGGGTTAATGAGAGGAGGGCAGTTACGAGAGAGAATGAGATAGAGATCAAGGTGGGGAGAGAGAGGGGGGGGTAGTGGGAGGTGTTTTTGGGTGATTAGTGGTAGGGTAGGAGGGAGGGGATGTTAGGGCATGAGGAGAGAGAGAGATTTGTGTAGTGGTTAGAGTTGTGTGGTGGAATAGAGTGGCAAGAGAGACGGAGAGGGGGGGCGGAGAGAGAGAGAGACAGAGAGAGATATATGGGGAGAGAGAGAGGGGGAGAAAGAGAGAGAGGGGTAGAGAGAGAGGGATGGAGAGAGAGAGAGAGAGTGTCAGAAGGTGAGGGGGTAGCATGCGGGTGATTAGGGGTAGTAGAGAGGATGTGGGTTTAGTGAGAGTAAGAGATAGATATTACGGTGGGTGGAGGTGGTGTAGGGGTTTAGGGATATTAGTGAAGTTAAAGAGAAGTAGGGGTATAGGGTGGGGTAGAGAGAGAGAGAGAGAGATGGGGGGTGGTAAGTGGTAGGGGGAGGGGAAATTAAGAGAAAGAGAGTGATAGAGATAGGGTTAGGGGTAGTAGAATATAAGAGAGAGAGGGGAGAGTTTAGGGGGGTTATAGAGAGAGAGAGAGCGAGGGGTTAGGGTTAGCGAGATTGAGAGAGATAAGGTCGATGTTAAGGCATTGGGAGAGAAAGGTAGGGGTGGGGGTTAGGTGTAGGTGGAGGATTAGTTGGGAGAGAGAATTAGAGAGGGGGTTAGTAATAATTAGAGAGAGAGAGGGTGGGAAGTTAAAGGTAGTGCTTTGAGTAGTGTGTTGAGCGAGTGAGAGTGGGTGTTAGTAAGGGTTAGAGAGAGAGAGTCTGTATGTTAGTGGTAAGGGGAGGAGTAGAGGGTGTGCATGTGTGTGATAAAAATAGAGAGAGAATGTGGGGTCTTAGGTTGTTGTGGGAGGGAGAGAGGGGTGAGTGTTAAGTGGTAAGTGGGGATTAGTAGAGATAGATAGAGAGAGAGGGGGGGGAGGGGGTTAGGTTGAGGGGTTGTGAGAGAGAGAGAGAGAGAGGGAGGGGGTTAGGGTGAGGGATAGTGGGGGGAGAGAGAGAGGGGCTTAGGGAAAGTATGAGATGGGATAGGGTTAGATATGGGTTGTTATGGGTAGTGAGAGTGAGAGAGAGAGAGGGTGCGTGTTAGGAGGTTCAAGGAGAGAAAGATGGGGATTAGGTTTAGGTGGAGGAGTAGGGTAGAGGGAGAGTGAGAGGGACGTTTAGTAAGGGTTTGTGGTAAGAGGAGAGAGAGAGAGGGGGAGGGAGAGAGAGATAGAGAGAGGATGAGTGGGTGTTAGAGAGGATAAGGGTTGTGTGTGTGTGTGAGAGAGACACACACACAGAGAGAGAGAGAGAGAGAGAGAGAGAGAGAGAGAGGAGAGAGAGAGAGAGAGAGAGAATGTGGGTGGTGGGGGTTGTTTGGGGTTTGGGAGATAGATAGAGGGGTGGAGGTTGGGGGTAGTTGTAGGAGTAGAGGGGCATTAGGTGTATTGGGAGTAGGAGAGAATGATAGAGGGACATAGGAAGATTATGAGTGGGGTTAGGGAGAGAGAGAGTTGTATGTAATGGTAGTGAGAGTGAGATAGAGAGGGGGGCTGTTAGGGGGCTCAGTAGGGGGGAGAGAGAGGGGTGACGATTAGGTGGAAGTGGAGGCATAAGGTAGAGAGAGAGATAGAGATGGTATTAGTAAGGGTTAGGGGGAATATGGGGGAAAGAGAGAGATAGAGGTGGAGGGTGTGTTAGAGGTAGGGGGAGGAGTAGGAGAGAGTTGAAGAGGAGGTTAGTTAGGGTTAAGGAGAGGAGGGAAAAGATACAGAGAGAGTGGGGAGGGGGTTTATAGGTAGTGGGAGGTGAAGGTGGGTGCATGTGTGTGTTTGAGAGAGAGAGAGAGAAGGAGGAATTTAGTAAGCATTAGATAGAGAGAGAGAGGGGGGTTAAAGGTAAGACTTGGAGTAGGGTGGTGAGAGTGTGAGATAGGGTGTTAATAAGAGTTAGAGATAGAAAGGGTTAGTGGTAAGGGGAGGATTAAGGTGTGTGTATGGGGGGGGATGGAGAGATAGAGAGAATGGGGGGTGTTAGGGTGTTAAGAGAGAGATAGAGGGGTGGGTGGTTAGTAGTAGGGTGGATTAGGAGATATAGATAGAGAGAGGGGTTTAGGGGGAGTGGGAGTAGGAGAGAGAGAGAGAGAATATTAGGGAGAGTATGAGCATGGTTAGGGTGAGAGACGGGTGGTGAGGGGTAGTGTGTGTGAGAGAGAGGGTGGATGTTAGGGAGTTCAAGGAGAGAGAGAGGGATGGGGGTTAGGTCTAGGTGGAGGAGTAAGGTAGAGAGAGAGTTAGAGAGGGGGTTTGTAAGGGTTAGGGTGTGTGTGTGTGTGAGAGAGAGAGAGAGGTGGATGGGGTGTTAGAGGTAGGGGAGGGCATAGGGATTGAGAGAATGAGAGAGGGGGTTAGTAAAGGTTAAGGAGAGGAGGGGAGAGAGAGAGTGTATGTGGAGGGGGATTGGAAGCAGGGGGAGGAGAAGGGTGGTGGTGGTGGTGGTGTGTGTGTGCATTACAGAGAGAGAAAGAGAGAGATAGAGGGAACATGGATTATGGGGGAGTGTTTCAGGGTTGGGGTTTACGAGTAGGTTGAGTAGTAGAGGCATGTGTGTGTGAATGAGAGATAAAGATAGATAGATAGATAGATAGATAGATAGATAGATAGAGAGAGAGAGAGAGAGAGTTTGGGGGCAAGGCTGGGAGGGTGTTGGGGATTAGGGGTATGGGGGAGGAGGGGGTTTTTGGTACATGAAGAGATAGAGATCAAACTGGGAGGATTTTTAGGGTAAAGTAGGGGGTTTGGGGGAGAGAAAGAGATAGAGAATAGGGTGGGCTGAGGGGTATAGGGTGGGTGGTAAGTTGGAGGGGGAGTAGAAGAGACAAAGAGAAAGATGGGTTTAGGGGTAGGTGGAGAAAGAGAGAGAGAGAGAGAGAGGGTGGTTATGGGTAGTGAGAGTAGGAGGGGGATTAGGGAGAAACAAGGGGGTTACAAATACTAATTGTGTGTGTGTGTGTGAGAGGGGGGTGTTAGGTGGTTTGGGGAGAGAGAGAGAGAGGGGTGTGAATTACGGTAGGTGGAGTAGAGAGAGAGAGGGTGGGGCGAGTGTATGGATGGTGTGGTTGATTAGGGCTAGTTAGAGGAGGGTGGTTGTGAAAGAGAAAGAGATAGAGATTAGGGTGGGTGATAGGGATTTAGGGATGCTTAGGGAAGCTAGAGAGAAGGTGGGTATAAGGTGTGAGCACAGCGAGAGAGTTAGAGAGAGAGGGTTAGTGTTAGGGGAAAAAGAGAGAGAGGGAGAGGGGGAGTGGAGGGGGGTTAGGGAGAGATAGTGGGTTGTTTGTGATTTGGGAGATAGAGAGGCATGGGGCTTATGTTTACTTGGAGTAGGGAAGAGAGAGAGTGGGAGAGGGTGTTAGTAAACATTAGCGAGAGAGAGGAGGGGGGGTTAAAGGTAGGGATTGGAATAGGGTGGTCAGAATGAGAGAGAGAGAGGGAGAGATTTGGGGGTTGAGGGTAGGGTATGGGTGATTAGGTGTAGGGGGTAGGAGGGGTTTTGGAGGAGACAAAGAGATAGATATCAAGGTGTGGGGAGGGGTTTGGGGAGGAGTGTGGTTTCGACAAAGAAAAATATAAAGATCGGGGTGGGGGAGGGTTACAGGTTTAGGAAGGATTGGGGAAATTATAAAGAAGGTCGAGTATAGAGTGAGACATAGAGAGGGGGGTGGTAAGTTATTGAGGGAGGGGGATTAGGAGAGATAGAGAGAGAGAGGGGATTAGGGGTAGGTGGAGTAGGAGAGAGAGAGGTTGGTTATGGGTGGGGAGAGTATAATGGCGGTTAAGGAGAAAGACAAGAGTTTTAGGGGTGGTGAGAGTGTGAGAGGGAGAGAGGGTGGGGGGTGTTGGGGGTTTGGGAGGGAGAGAGAGAGAGGTGGGATTTATGTGTATATGGATGATTATGGGAGAGAGAGAGAGAGAGATAGAGAGATGGGTTTAATAATGGTTTGGGGGAACATTATAGAGAGAGAGAGAGAGATGGGTTTAAAAATGGTTTGGGGGAACATTGGAGAGAGAGAGAGAGGTGGCTTAGGGGTATGGTGAGGAGTAGAGGGAAGACAAAGTGAGAGAGGGAATTAGAAAAGGTTAAGAAGAGGATATGTGTGTGTGTGTGAGAGAGAGAGAGCGAGAGAGAGAGAAAGAGGTTGGGGTGTTAGGGAGTTGGGGAGAGAGAGGGAGGGTTGGGGTTATGGGTAGGTGGAGGAGTAGGTAGAGAGAGAGAGAGAGAGAGAGAGAGAGAGAGAGAGAGAGAGTCAAGGGGCATGTTGGGGGAGGGTGTTGGTTAAGATAGGTAAGGGGAGGAGGGGAGTTGGGGGAGGAAAAAAATAGATCAGTTTGGGGGGATGGGGTAGTTGTTTAGGGATGTTCGGGGAAATTAGAGAGAAGGAGGGTTATGGTGGGATTATAGAGAGAGAGATAGAGTGAGAGAGATTATTAAGGAGAGTTGAGTGGGGTTAGGAAAATAGAGGGGGTTTTGGAGTAGTGATTGTGTTTGAGAGAGAGAGGGTGGGGTTGTTACGGGGTTAGGGGAGAGAGAGAGAGAGAGGTGTGGTTTAGTTGTAGGTGGAGGAGTAGGGTAGAGAGAGACTATTACATAGGTTTAGTAAGCATTAATGGGAATATTAGAGAGAGAGAGAGGAGGAGGAGGGTGTGTTAGCAGTAGGGGGAGGAGTAGGGGGGTAAGAGAGTGGGTTAATAAGGGTTAGAGAGAGAGAGAGAGGATGGGGGTTAGTCATAGGTGGAGGAGTATATAGTGTGTGTGTGAGGGAGAGAGAGATTGAGAATGTGGGGGGTAGGGTGTCTTAGGGAATTGGGAGAGAGAGAGAGGGAGAGAGGGTTGGGGGGGATGGTGTGGGTGATTAGGGGTAGGGTGGAGGAGGGAGGTTTCGAAAGAGAGAGATAGAGATTGCAGTTGGGGAAGGGGGTGTATGGGATAAGGGAATATTAGGGAAGTTAGAGATAAGTGGGGTATAGGATGGGGGAAGAGAGAGATAGAGAGAGAGAGAGGGAGGGAGAGAGAGAGAGAGGCATGATGGGGGGTGTTAAGGGTTGGGGTAGAGAGAGAGAGGTGGGTCTATGTGTAGTTGTAGATGTAGAGAGAGAGAGAGGGGGGGGGAGGGGGCTAGGTTGAGGGTTTGTGTGTGTGTGAGAGAGAGAGGGAGGGGGTTAGGGTGAGGGATAGTGGGAGAGAGAGAGGGGGGGCTTAGGGAAAATATGAGATGGGTTAGGGTTAGATAGGGGTTGTTATGGGTAGTGAGAGTGTGTGTGAGAGAGAGTGCATGTTAGGAGGTTTAAGGAGAGAAAGATGGGGATTAGGTTTAGGTGGAGGAGTAGGGGTAGAGGGAGAGTGAGAGGGAAGTTTAGTAAGGGTTTGTGGCAAGATGAGAGAGAGAGGGAGAGGGAGAGATAGATAGAGAGAGGATGAGTGGATGTTAGACAGGATAAGGGTTGTCTGTGTGTGTGTGTGTGTGTGTGTGTGAGAGAGAGAGAGAGAGAGAGAGAGAGAGAGAATGTGGGTGGTGGGGGTTGTTTGGGGTTTGGGAGATAGATAGAGGGGTGGACGTTGGGGGTAGTTGTAGGAGTAGAGGGGCATTAGGTGTAGTGGGAGTAGGAGAGAATGTGAGAGGGACTTAGGAAGAGTATGAGTGGGGTTTGGGAGAGAGAGAGAGTTGAATGTAATGGTAGTGAGAGTGAGATAGAGAGGGGAGGTTTTAGGGGGCTCAGGAAGAGAGAGAGAATGGTGAGGGTTAGGTGGAAGTGGAGGCATAAGGTAGAGAGAGAGCTAGAGATGGGATTAGTAAGGGTTAGGGGGAATATGGGGGAAAGAGAGATAGAGACATAGAAAAAGAGAGAGATAGAGGTGGAGGGTGTGTTAGAGGTAGGGGGAGGAGTAGGATAGAGTTCAATAGTAGGTTAGTAAGGGTGTTAAGGAGAGGAGGGTAAAGATAGAGAGAGAGTGTGGAGGGGGTTTATAAGTAGTGGGATGTGAAGGTGGGTGCGTGTGTGTGTTTGAGAGAGAGAGAGAGAGGAATTTAGTAAGCATTAGATAGAGAGAGAGGGGGGGGGGTTAAAGGTAGGACTTGGAGTAGGGTGGTGAGAGTGTGAGATAGGGTGTTAGTAAGAGTTAGAGAGAGAGGGTTAGTGGTGAGGGGAGGATTAGGGTGTGTGTATGGGGGGGAATGGACACAGAGAGAGAGAGAATGGGGGGTGTTAGGGTGTTAAGGGAGAGATAGAGGGGTGGGTGGTTAGTAGTAGGGTGGATTAGGAGATATAGATAGAGATAGGAGGTTAGGGGGAGTGGGAGTATGAGAGAGAGAGAGAGGTAATATTAGGGAGAGTATGAGCGGGGTTAGGGTGAGAGACAGGCGGTGAGGGGTAGTGAGAGAGAGAGAGAGGGTGGATGTTAGGAAGTTCAAGGAGAGAGAGAGGGATGGGGGTTAGGTCTAGGTGGAGGAGTAAGGTAGAGAGAGAGTGATAGAGGGGGTTTTTAAGGGTTAGAGAGAGAGAGAGAGAGAGAGAGAGAGAGAGAGAGAGAGGGATGAGGTGTTAGAGGTAGGGGAAGGCGTAGGGGCTGAGAGAGTGAGAGAGGGGGTTAGTAAGGGTTAAGGAGAGGAGGGGAGAGAGTGTGTGTGTGTGGAGGGGGATTGGAAGCAAGGGGAGGAGAAGGGTGGTAGTAGTGTGTGTGCATGGGAGAGAGAGAAAGAGAGAGATATAGGAAACAAGGACTATGGGGGAGTGTTTCAGGGTTGGGATTTATGGGTAGGTTGAGTAGTAGAGGCATGTGTGTGTGTGATAGAGAGATAAAGATAGATAGGTAGATAGATAGATAGATAGATAGATAGAGAGAGAGAGTCCGGGGGCAAGGCTGGGAGGGTGTTGGTGATTAGGGGTATGGGGGAGGAGAGGGTTTTTTGTACATGAAGAGATAGAGATCAAGGTGGGTGGATTTTTAGGGTAAAGCAGGGGGTTTGGGGGAGAGAAAGAGATAGAGAAAAGGGTGGGGGGTAAGTTGGAGGGGGAGGGGGAGTAGGAGAAACAAAGAGAAATATGGGTTTAGGGGTAGGTGGAGAGAGAGAGAGAGAGAAGTTAGAGTGAAGGTGGGTATAGGGTAGGGGTAGAGAGAGGGAGGGTTGTAAGTGGTAGGGTAATGGGGAATAGGAGAGACAAAGAGAGAGAGGGGTTTACTTGTAGGGGGTATGGGAGAGTGGGAGAGAGAGAGAGAGAGAGAGAGAGAGAGGGTGGTTATGGGTAGTGAGAGTAGGAGGGGGATTAGGGAGAAACATGGGGGTTACAAATACTAATAGTGTGTGTGTGTGTGTGTGAGAGGGGGGTGTTAAGTGGTTTGGGGAGAGAGAGAGGGGTGTGGATTAGGGTAGGTGGAGTAGAGAGAGAGAGAGGGTGGGGCGAGTGTATGGATGGTGTGGTTGATTAGGGCTAGTTAGAGGAGGGTGGTTGTGGAAGAGAAATATATAGTCTAGATTAGGGTGGGTGATAGGGATTTAGGGATGATTAGGGAAGCTAGAGAGAAGGTGGGTATAAGGTGTGAGCACAACGAGAGAGTTAGAGAGAGAGGGTTAGTGTTAGGGGAAAAGGAGAGAGAGGGAGAGGGGGGTGGAGGGGGGTTAGGGAGAGATAGTGGGTTGTTTGTGAGTTGGGAGAGAGAGAGGGGTGGGGCTTATGTTTACTTGGAGTAGGGAAGAGAGAGAGTGGGAGAGGGAGTTAGTAAACATTAGAGAGAGAGAGGAGGGGGGTTAAAGGTAGGGATTGGAGTAGGGTGGTGAGAATGAGAGAGAGAGGTAGGGTTAATGATAAGGGGAGGAATAGGGTGTGTGTGTGTGATCAGGAGAGAGAGAATGGGGGTATTAGGGTGTTGGGTAAGAGAGAGAGGGGTTGGTGGTAAGTAGTAAGGGGGGATTAAGACAAACAGATAGAGAGAGGTGGTTATGAGAGAGAGAGAGAGAGAGGCTTAGGGGGAGTATGAGTGGGGTTAAACTGAGCGAGGGGTTGTTAGGGGTAGTGAGTATGAGGGAGAAAATGGGGGCATTAGGGGGTTTAGGAAGAGAGAGAGGGTTGGGGGCTAGGTGTAGATGGAGGAGAGTGTATAAATAGAGTAAGGGAGGGGTTTAGTAAGGGTTAGGGGAGAGAGAGAGAGAGAGAGAGGCGGAGGGGGTTTTAGAGGTAGGGGAAGGAGTAGCGGGGTGAGAGAGTGAGAAAGGGGGTTAGTAAGGGTTAGGGAGAGGAGGGAGGAGAGAGAGATTGAGGAGGGGGGTTGGAAGAAGGTGGAGGAGAAGGGTGGTGTGTGTATGTCTATGCGTGTGTGTGTGTGTGAAATACCTATGGTTTATAGGAGTTAGTTGTGATAGGGGTTAAAGATATGTATATGTTGTAATTACCAAGGAACGTTATCCTAACTCCTAGGTTGCTTGAATAGAGTGTCAACAAAGGGGGGGTCCCTCGTTAGACCACTTTAAAAACCTTGTGTATACATGGTCGACCACCCAACTTGGGGCGTACTGGGAGGGCTTCTCTGGGAGTTACCTCCCTCCACCTATTACTAGCGCAACGGCGTCCCAGTTCCCAGCTACAACAAAAGGCACATGTGTCAAGATACCGAGTTAGGAAATTGTTTCCAGGCAATTTCCCAAAATGGTCCTTTGAAAACACTCTACACAAGACTTTAATAGAAACCCTATGGTCAACACACTAATGCGAAAACTATAATAGAAATGTATACAATTTAATATTCATAAACAAAATTGTACAATCTGATTTTCATTTAAATATTCTACTTAAATTTATATTTATAAAAGAAATATATCATTAACTATTAAAAACATTTAAATTCTATTTTACGTCATTGAAGTAAACAAGATAACAATTATAATATAACAAAACTCTAAACTATTTCAACACCCACTACAAAATAATTGATATACTTTCATATCATATAGTATATATAAAAGCAAATCCAAAGAAACTCAATTTATAATATTTTACAAAGTAAATAAAAAAATTTAATACAATGTCATATCATAAAATATGTATAAAAAAAACAATTTTAAAGAAAGTAAATTACTAATATTTAGCAAAATCAATTACTAATAACAATTTTAAATAAATGTATTTAGTAACATATCACAAACCAGATTAATAACTTATTGGGAATTGACTATGTTATTTTTAAAATTAGGGTAAAAATAAGTATCATTAAATAGATTGAAAGAAAGAAATGCAAAATGTAAATAGAAATGTAAGTATTATATGAGATACAAGTGGCCCTATACACGAATAACATTGACAAATTATACAACTAATCTCCAATGCGAAGTCTCATATGTGCTAATTATATGAGATACAAGTGGCCCTATACACGAATAACATTGACCCTATACACGAAGTCTCATATGTGAAGTCTCTTTATTTGTTTGGTGGTCTCTTTAAATGTCTTAAGGCACAGATTAATATCAACATATTTCCTTAGGGCACAGACTAATATCAGCATAGACTATCAAGTCTTAAGGCCTGGTTCCACCTTTTCCACCTTTAAATTACCAGATATAAGAGGCCAGGTTCATGTAAGGGAATTTTCCATAACCTATAAGGCCAGGTTTATTAGTGGAATTTTCCACCCTATTAGACAGTGCGAGGGTGGTAATTTTGAGAGAGGTCTGTTCTTGTCCGATTGGCATGATGAGGGATAGGTACGGCATGATATAGTAAAGGTGTCTAACCCGGCAATTGAAAGCAATTTCCTGAAATGCTTCTCAACTATCACTATAAACTCTTACGTATGTTATTATTCTGCATTGCATCTCGGGAAGTGAGCTCACCCCTTCCCGCTCATCCTCCCTGACCCTACGCTCGGCCCGGGGAACAACTCGAATGATGCACGCAGGGGAATTGGGTCTCCAGGTAATGGAAACGGAAAGTGGAATAGAACCGGCTAACTGCACTACGCAATAAAAAATTCAATGGGGGGTTAGATAGTTCTGCACCACGCAATCGTCAGAATGGGAACAGCGGCTCGAAAAGCAGCACATATCTATCCATAAGAACACTTTTATAGTAGCCACTTGCTACATACATCAAATCTGGAAATCAGGGGTTAACAATTTAATTTAAAAACCCTCAATCAGCTTTATTTTCACAGCATCCAGATCTGAATTTGTAGGGTAACACAACAGATATGCAGAGAGAGGGTCATCGGGTAAGGGCATGGCATGAATCACCAGTAACCAAAAACGATTTCCCTCAGAAGCACTGTGAGAGCTCGTTGTCACAAGGATCTCACGGTAGTCGAAATTCGGTGAATAGAAAGCAGACTTAGCAGTTAAACTTGAATGGCGTGTGGAGCTTTCCCTTTCGAAAGGCTTTAAAATTAATCAACAGAGCAGTATCCTTTTAACTCAGCGATCGAGATCCATCCACAGTCTCTTTGCATGACAGCCCAATGTCTCTGGAGGTTGCTCAATCAGCGCAGAGGTTAAATTAACACAGGATTTAGTCAAGGGTTCGGTTCAGTGCCCAAGGACCACAATTTACATACATTGAACACGAATAAAAATCTTTCATACAATTACACATAAGTGCGGTTAAATTTGTAACTATCCATGACGAAACCAAGTGTAAACTCCTCCATGTCAATTGTACAGAAATACGGTCAAATAATTACAGATTATGTACCCATTGCTCGACAGGTCAGTACATAATTTAGCAGGAATTTACTCCAGAAAAATTAATAGGTCAAAGATAGACAGACAACAGGTAGAAATTGACAGAGTCCTTCCCGATTAACCATTATCCATGAAATGACAAAAAATACACAAGTGAACAAGTTTTTCATGTGACTTCATACGTATTTCAAAAACATTTATGTGGATGGGATCCAATCCACCTATAAATGCAAACGAAATGGCACAAGGAGAGAATAAAGGAACTAATTGTAGCAATTAATTAATGTAATTAATTCTTGAACATATAAAGGACATGCAAATGGCAGTTGCCTTTGACAAACTATTATATTTGACTGCATATAAAACATCATTGATCGCGTA
This sequence comes from Larix kaempferi, assembly GCA_027924585.1. NCBI lineage: Eukaryota > Viridiplantae > Streptophyta > Pinopsida > Pinales > Pinaceae > Larix > Larix kaempferi. Next base: position 233,772 of record BSBM01000925.1, on the reverse strand, counting down.
TTGAACCCATATACATGGTGCTTAGTTCTTCAAAGGATGTGATCAAGGACTTTGCCAATAATAATGCATCTATGAGGGAGGGGCAACTAACAGGAGTGTATTTTACATGTTCATGAGTTTGTTTTCTTCTACATGTTCATGAGTTTTGAAATGTTTCTTTTAGGAATTCATACCTAAAACACATGTTCCAAGCCACTTTAATAGTGCTAATTTGTGTGGTAACATCCCCAAACATACATTTATTACCTCAAGACGGGGTGCATTGCTTCAGTTTGAAGCTATTTTCAGCCTCGAAACTCAGTTTATCGATCTAAGGAAAGTGCATTAGTTCAAGGGATGTTTATAGCATGAGATGAACCCTTGTCCCAGCAAAAGGGGATGTTTATAGCATGAGATGAACCCTTGTCCAAGCAAGAGACAGACGGTTAGCATTGATAGTGATTATGGAAAATGATGTGTTTATAAGAATGGTGAGGGCACACCTCTTACTCATTTTAAGACACATGCATGCGTGCTGTTCTTGTACATTTCAGTGAGGGTACATTTCAGTAGGGTGCGTTGTGTGCTTCTAATAGATCACGAGGGCACAGTTATCAACAGTTATGTGCGTTGTGTGCTTCTAATAGATCATGAGGGCACAATGAACGAGTATCTTGGTGGCATCGTCAAGGTAAATGTTATGAGAGGCAATCTTGTCGGAGTCGCAAAATCTGTGGATGCCTCTTACTGACACAAACCCTCCCTTGGTTGTTTATGGGGGAACGAATGATGCCAAGATCGTGAGTTATGGCAGATCTTTTTCTGTAGTTTGGAAGTCTGGTCGCGGATCCTATAATGTCAAAATCATCCACGGAGGAGAATAAGTTCAGAAGGAATTTGATTGGAGGGCACTTGACCAAGGGCTCATTTTAATTGATTGCTTAGTGATGGCTGGTGAAGAAAAAGACATTGTGAAAATGGTGGAGCTTGTTCTTGCAGGTGTCAAATTCTTCCGGTCATCACATTTGCGATTTGGTTTAAAAATTACAGAATCACTTTGTTGGGGATATGGTAGATTAGTGCGAGGAAGAGAAAGTTTTCTTGGAAGCGATACTGTGGATGAATACGATCCACCGGTTAAGCGGTTACTTCAAGAAATCGTGCGCATTAGATCAAACTTTCATCTACATCTCCTTTTTGATGCATCTCCATTTTGTGAAAGGACGTGCTCCTTCTCTGCTTCCCTAAATTCATATAAAAAATCGATGTGATTCCCTAGCGGATAACCATAATTACCAGTTAGAAAGATAGGTCAAGGGTATCGGGAATGAAAAGTTGCGATTTGGAATGGAAAGTTGCTTATTTCTAGGCAGAGACAGTAACGGGAAATTTATAGGAAGATTTACCCACCCAGTTAAAAGGTAAAATGAGAATTTTGGTGGAGTTGATATAAGGATCAAGTTCATAGGGATAAGTTTCTTGACTGGTTATTTCTCCAAATTTTGTCAACTTTTCTAGATATGCAGACATTGTAAATATAAGATTAGATTAAGACAACATACTTATCTGAACAGATTAACATGGATAACATTTGTGCCATCATGGCTGAAAAAGTACCTCCCTAAAGTAGCTTCTTGTACCCTTTAAGGAACACAAATGGGAAACAATAGATGCACTAATTACTTGAAACTTTCAATTCATTAATGAAATGAAATTAGCTATTATAATCTATTAATAACAGCAATGGCTTTATCTTCAACAATAATACCCATTATTCATTTCTATATTCCACATCATAAAAATTATTATAAATATTAATATCAAATGAACATAGAAAATAAAAAAAAATGAGTCAAATCCCCATCAGTCATAACTCATTTATCGTCGTGTTTGATTGCCTATACTAACCTGGATACAGCTTCTTTTCGCCCGAAATTCTTCTTTATCCACTGTCAGCTTCTTTTCGCCCGAAATTCTTCTTTATACATTTCCATTCGAATTGAGAGGGATCCATTTGACCTTATGTTACATTTCAGGAATCTGTAACACTTTAGTGTGATGGGGTTTCCATTATAGTCTGTCATAAAAAAAAGATTAATAGAATTAAAATAAAGATTAATATAATTACAAAGCGATTCATTATAACTATAATGTGCAGCATTGCAGTATACAAAATATGAAAACAATTATTGATTTTGCATTTTAGGCCCACACCAATAGAATTCTTCTTTACCCACTGTCAACGCATTCCATTCGAATTGAGAGGGATACATTTGACGTTATGATATATTTCAGGGAACCTGCAACGCATTAGTTTAATGGGGTTATAAACAATTTTTTGATTATATGCTATACACAATTTTTTTATTATATTCGGGTTCTTTACTTGGTCAAGAAGATATGTAAATATATGAAATTAAATGATAAAAGTATTTATAACATATTACATGAAATTAAATAAAAATAATGAAAATAAATACATCTCTAAAAAATTGTTCATTTTCTCTACTGGAGTTCATGTTCTTTATCAAGTTTATATTTCAATTTATTATATTCGGGTTCTTTACTTTGTCTAAAGAAGATAGGTAAAATAAATGAAATGAAATTATAAAAGTATTTTTCACACCGGTTTTCCTTTGGTTGTAAATATGTCCACCCGTGAAAGCACCCATGAAAATATTACATGAAATTAAATAAAAATAATGAAAATAAATACCTCTCCAAAAAATGGTTCATTTTCTCTAGCTGTGGTTGATGTTGTTTATAAAGTTTATATTTTAATTAATACATCTTAGACACTATTAGAAAAAGAGATCTGTTTTACTGTTTTATTATAACATTTTACAAAATGTTGTTTTATTAAAAAATGAAAGAGAAAAGGTATTTCATATGGACAGTGGGAACGCCTACTAAGCACAGAGCGCAAGCTTCCTGCTGGAGCTAGGTGCTCCCATATGCCTCGTGTTTTCAATGAGCAAGAAAAAGTGAGAGCGAGTTACAGGACATGGATATGAAGGAATGGGGGCAAAAAAAATCCATTAAACATCACACCATTAGTAATGTCTAAATAAATTAATATTTTGGAATAAATTTAATTAGTTAAGGGTTTTTCTTTAAACCATTAAACATCACACGATCAGTCTAGCTTGTAAGGAAATCAGAAATTGAGTGATTACAAATAAAATACAAAATGCGAATGATTTGCAGTAAAACAAAAGAAAAATGATCTGCGCTTCACAAATCCGAACATGTAGATAAAAAAAATTAAAATTAAAATTAATTTATAATAAAAATGGAAAAAAAAGACTGGATTTATAATGAAAATTGAGTCAATGTCTCATTGGTCATAACTGATTTATAGCCATGTTTGATTGCATATACTAACCTTGATGCACCATTTTTGTAGTTTGCCTCCCCTTCTTTCCGCCCGAAGTACCCACTGTCAACGCAGACCAACGATTTGAATTCAGCTTCATAGGGTTTACATTATCATCTGTCATAAAGAAATATTAATATAATTTCAGGGCGATTCATTATTACTGTGATGTGCAATTTGAATTCAGCTTCATAGGGTTTTCATTATCACCTGCATCTAGAAAAAATAAGCTATCTAATTAATTTAGTTTCATTGAAACATCGACGAGGGGTTGTGCAAGAATTACAACATGAAAATTAATGTTCCCTATGAGCTTCATATAGGGACAAACAATTTTTTTTTCCCCAAATAATTCATTCAAAATTTGAACAAAAGTGAAAAAAAAATGAAGCAGAAAATGAGTTCCTGACGCCTTATTTATAGGAGTTCCTGAAGCTTTTTTATATACGTTGAACAACACTACTGAGGTAGATAAGAGAACTGATCTCTCCTCTATGAGCCGATCTCTCGAAGAAGATCTTCACTCAAAACACAGATCTCAATCACAAACAGCATCTACATTCACCTGAGATAATCTACTCCTACAGCATATGCATTCTCACGGAATCTCTGGCCATCCTGTGAGGAAGTTAGGCCCATACCAGTTCTAATCCCAAAATAAAAATAAAACACATTAGTGAGTGATTAGAATATCTCAATCACATTACACTTTATTTATCTAAGAACATCTTATAAATTTATATTTATAAGACAATTGACTAACTTTCTAATTTCTAAAATGGTGGATCTAAATCTACAAATCTATAATTTTTTTTTAATAAAAACAACTTTCAAAACTAATAACATTTATAATAGTCCACAAAGAATCTCAGATCTGAAAACATAAATGAAGATAAACCCCCCACGCAACCTCACAGAACACACCATTCTCAAGTTTCGAAGGTAACTATAAAGACACAGAAAATCTCAGATATGCAAACATAAATGATAAAGATATTGACTACAAACCCCACACAACCTCAGAACAAACCACTCTCAAGTTTTAAAGGTACCTATAAAGAGCTAGAGCGATCGAACACACCGGTACTTTTTCAGTTTTTTAAAATAAACTTATAAACTTTTTCTAACAACTTATTGTTATAATTCCAATGACAACTAATTACCAAGTCACTTCTACATTCTTTTAACCGTAGTCTCATTTCTACATTCTTTTAAATAATTATGCCATGTTGATTAATTAGGTTGGAGGTCTTGTGCTTTTGTATCCTTTATGCACAATTGTCATTAATATAATTTAATTTCACTGACGCCATTGGTGTTTAAGTGTAACTTGCAAGAAGATAAGAAGCAGGGGATGTGAAGCATTGATTCGCATTTCACAGAGAAAAACATTTCATAAACATCGATTTTCCAGCTCCATTCCTTCAATACGATTCACAACAAGCATTGGCTCAGTATGTTCAAACAGAATCCCTCAGTTCTTCAACCATCTTCGGACAAAGGATCTTCCCTCTGGCTTGTGCTTATCACTTATCTCAACATCTCAATTATTATATGATCCCAGTAATTATTTTTACTCTGTCCAACTAGGTAGAAAAAAAACAGCAAAAGCGCTTTCGCATGGTCGGGCCTTATGAGATTACCTGTGCTATTATGATCGCAGAGGAAGTAAAGAATGTTGGAGAAGGGCGTAGTGTTTCATAATGTGTTTCTGCAGCTGTCTCTACTACAACTCAAACAGATAAAACAAGCGATGTAAATAAGAAGCACAAAATATGAAAGGAAATAATGAACCTCATGAACCCTAGAAAGAGATTTCTGTGGTTCTGGAAAAAATAAGCTATTAAATTTAAATGAAACATTGATTAGAGGTTGTGCAAGAATTACAACAGGAAAATTAATGTTCTCTATAAACTTTTTATAGGGACAAACAATAACAATTTTCCTAATTAATTCATTCAAAATTTGAATCAAAAGTGGAAAAAAAATGAAGCAGAAACTAGGAAACTTTAAAAGATTTTACAGGATTGCCATTACCTAGTAGGTTATCTAGACGATCGCAGAGGAAGTAGACTTTCATATGTGCTTCTGCCGCTGTCTCATCTCATCACAGATCCAACTACAGATCAAATAGACATGCAGATGCCAACATAAGATCAAGCTGCACAACCGTAGGAATCGCCTGCACATCAAGAAACAGAGCAGGTGAGAAGGATAACATAATATAATTGAGAGTTGTTGGATTCGTTGATCCAACCCCACAGAACTTACCGCAGTCATACCTCAGACCATGGAGGCCCTCCAGAGATCCATTATCGGGTACATATCTGTCCAACTCGGCCACTTTACTCTCGTCTAAATTATTCTTCAGAACGTCCGGACCGGTGGTGGCGGTGTGAAGGCCATGGCTTCCTTAGAAATCCGGGCATTCCCACATTCCAGTATGCCTGGATGGGTGCAAAGGATGTTTGGCTTTCACCCAACTAATGAACTCTTTGCTTCTGAACAATAATTCCATTCCCACTTTATTCCTATTCCCACTCGCCATCTTTTCTCTGATCCTAACCATGCTGTCGACGTTGGATCTCTGAAGAAGATGGCGTTGATGCGGGATCTTCTTCCACTCCTGCAGGAACGGATCCGATGGGTTCTTCGGAAGAGGAGGCATTGTTGAATCACAGGAGCGCTCCCTTTGTGTATGAAAGTGGTAGATCCAGACCAGGCGCCTTTGACATCATACCATTCATCGGGGTCTCTGGAAATTGCATGCCCCCCTGGATGCATCTCTAGAAATAGAGTACTCTAATTACAATACCTGAGAGAGAACCAGAGGGCACAGGGCAGAGAGTAAAGAGATGAGAGATTCATACACTTTACATAATAGCAATTATCCTATGATTAAATGCAATGCTTGAAAAGCTGCTTTTTGATCCAACGGCAATCTAATGCAATGCTTGAAAAGCTGCTTTTTTATCCAACGGCAATCTAGTGTTGTTTAAGAAATTCAAGTTGAACCGTTGATTCAACTGTAGATTCTAATTGAATGGTTGGCATACTTTCTATTGGACATCGTGCACTTCAAATTCAACGGTTATATGACATTATTGTTATGATTAAAGGCAATCAAGTGTTATTTGAGAAATTCTTTGATTCAGTTGGATATTCTCGAATTGAATTGTTGGATGGCATTCTTTTTAAAACAATGAACTTATCAAAGCCATGTAAACTCTCTTTTTTTAATTTTGGATTCTATTCCACCACATAACTCCGATAACTATTACATAGTCTTTTACATAGATTTCAAAACATGTCAAATTCTTGTTTTTCATAATAAAAAACAAAAAAATACATATTACAAAAATAAGAATTAGATTAAATAAATCTAACAAAAAATATATAATTCACTTAAAGATCCACTTTAGGCATCAATACTTAGGTATATATATACGAATATACTAGTATGTAAGGTTTGGGGCCAATATGTTTGTGTGTCATGCATGCTGTTTGATTTATTAGAGTTGGTTTTCTTATATACTCAAAGCGTGTTTAATACATGTCTCACAAGTCAAATAATTTAATTAAACCTTAATTATATGTTAATGTAATTACCAAATACGACATCATTGATACTTATTCATAAATAATATCATAGTGGAGACCTTAAATTAAAATTTTTACTTATAAGGAAAGACTTAATAGGTGCAAGTTTGAATGGGCTTAACAATAATATCTCAAACTCCCTTATATTCATATTACCCACTAAGTTTAAAGTAGATAGTTTGGATGGGGTACAATTAGTGGCCCTTTCTAATTTCCAATATGTATATTGTATTAATTTCACTTTTATAATTGACATAAATCATTACATTACCTTCATTTATTCATTCATTGTCTTTTGTATTATTCACATAAATCTATAATATTAAAATGATAAGGTGGAGATTAACTAATAGTGGGATAAAGAAATTATTGTTATGAATCATTATATTATTTTGAAGCAAATCTGAATAACTTCACTTATGGTTTAGATAATGGAAAATATATGTGAAATAACAACAAACAAAAATGTCAGACGTATGATTTCTTTGCTTCCCCTTAACACTTTATAACTTGACTCGAGGATTTGGGTCTTTCATTACACCACACAATCCTTCATCATAACTAATAAATAATATGATCTTAAGTATTTATCCATTTATTTCATATTAAGAATGAGTTAAAAAATGTGAGTTGAAAAACCTTGGTTTTACTTTCATAGAAACACAATATGGGATAAATGGTAAATACATATCTAAACAATACAATGCATTGTAATTATCTAAATATAAATTTGTTCATAATAAAAACAATAAAAAAAATAAAAATACACCTAACTTCCATTTAACACACCATTTCCATCCTAAACAAAATTGAGTAAGGCTTAGAAATAGAATCGATGAAGTACATGTTTTTTTCAATTAAAATAGCATAGACAATCATGAAACATCATTTTTGACTAAATATCTTTTGGTTGTTCCTAGGATGATGAAGATCATAAGCGACCCCAAAAATAGTTTTTTTAGGGTTTGTTGGAAAAGATTTCTTTTTATGAAACCCATAATTATATGGTGATGTAAAACATATATATTATTAAACACAAATTTTAGTTACACTAATTAGCAAGTGAATATTATATTATTAATTGTTGAATTGTTTTTTATTCTTGCCCTGTTCATAAGAGATTCAATAGGAATCAAGAGTTACAAAATAATGATGTGTGCAGATTGATTATATAGCAATTAAAAAATTAAAAGTAAAGATGAGTTTAAAGTTAATTTTAGTTTTAACTTAATTTTTATTTTATTAATTAATTATAAATTATAAAATTAAGGGTTGGTGTGGATTAGGGATAATTAATTAATTAATCAAATTAGAATTAGTTAATAACTAATCAAACTAGGATTGATTCCAATTATAGTTATTTATTTAATTAAAATTAAAGTTATTTGAGATTAAGGATAATTAATTATTTAGTTAAATTAGGCTTAATTTGCTTAAGGGTTAATTATTTAATAAAAATATAATTAATGTAAAAGTAAAATTTTAATATTATAATTAATTATAATTATCCCCAATCCTATAATAACCTTATCTTTATAATTAACTAAATTAACCCTTTTATTTTTGTTAACACTAATCTTTTATTGTAACCCTATTCCTATTGAATATAGGAAATTAAACCTAAATTACTAAATTATCCCTATAAGTAATATTTAATAAAAATAAAAATAATAATGAGGAACCCCTAATCACTTAATCAAAATTCCTAATTTCTTATAAATAAATTAACTCTTTTAATCAAAATTTAAAAATAAAAATTATTTTTCCCTGTTCGCTTATAAAGGTTCTATGACATACCCTATTTATTAGGGAGCTCTTCTCCTATCCTTTTCTGCTCAAATTCAATGCATGTTCCTAACTCTCTTGTTTTTATTAATATTTTTAAATTATTATTAAAATATTTTTTCAAATGTTTTATTATTAATTGATTGTCATTGTTTATAATTGTTTTAAATTTTTGTTATTTGATATGGGTTTTCAATAAATTACGTGTATCCTTTTGTTACAACAACCCACAATTTATTTTCTCATAAGAAAATACATGGGTCCTTAAATTTTGTTTCTAATATCTTTAATTTCCATCCCGAGCTGCATGATTCATCCTCTCAAAAGTTGTTTGATTGGTTAATTCATCCCTCAAAATCAGTATGCCTCAATAGCTTTGTTTTGCTCTACTTGTCAGTTTGAAGTGCTTTCAATCCACCTTTTTTTTTTATGTTAAGTGTCCACTTGTTTTCAATTCTAGGATAACCACTCAACCATGTCGGAGGTGAGACAAACTTCCCATTATGTGATGTGTATTGCATACATAAGAATCTCTCTGCAACGTGATGGGTCACATCCTTGCGAGGCTTTCCAGTTGCAATATATTCTCACATGTCACACCATCCAAATTTTTACCCATGCAACACATAAGACTCAACTCCAAATATATTCTCAGATGCGACATGTCACAAGATCTATGATAATTTCTTGGCATATGTATACAAATTGTTGTTCCACAAACCCACTCAATGCATGTCAAATAAGGCTATCAAGCTCTAAGTTCCAATATATATTGATATGTAACTGAAAAATGCACCTACATTAGAATCCTTAGAGCTGCAAAGAGCCCCCATATCCTACCTAAGTTCATTCCAGATAAACTGGTCTTGCAAGAAATTGCATATCAAACTTATGCTCATGAAGTGGTTGTAGATCTCATAGCTAGCAAGAAAGCACCATGGCCTCCTTTGGATATTGTGGTAGTAGAATATAGCATAGTGATAAAATATGAAGTAAAGTTGGAGGTGGAAGCTTTAGATTCATTCCACTTTGGAGAAGAAATATTCAAGAGACATGATCCTAAAACTAAAGTATATAACCAATTCCATGCTTACAAGATCAGATGGTCCTATCAAGTTGAACATTGGTGGCATGAGGAATACATCAAGAGAGTAGTATCATTAGAAGACATTGCAATGAGGATGAGAAACAAGAAAAAGGTCCCTCTTCCTAAAATCAAGAGTAGATAAGGGAAGAAGATGATATAGCTAGAATAACAACATTAGAAGCCATAGAATGAGAAAGATCTAGGTTCCAAGCATAACTTGAGGCCTTTGAGAAATATGCTTGCAAGAAACTAGAGATGGATGCAAGAGCATAAGAAGAAGCGTAAAAAAAAACAAGATGAGGAAGCCTCTATTGCAGCTCAACATTAATGATCTGAATGAGAAATAAAAAACAACATAGTAGAATAAGGAAATAATAATACATATCCTTTGGACATTAAAGATACTAGCATAGAAGTTCCCATTGAAACAAAGATCCCCCCTATCATAGGATAACATTTTCCCATTGCAAGATTTAGGATTCATAATATCCATCCCTTCCAAGTCTGAAGCAATGGAATCACTAGAGTCTTTTGTATTGGATGAATGTGAGAAAAGGGTGGTAAGGAAAACAAGGAAGAAGCTCTAGCTCCTAGGGGTTGCACCTATGATAATTACCACAGAAACCCCATTAACTAAGAATATATAGGAAGGTCCATTTCCAACTACATCTACTAGAGAAACATTTGATCAAGCATCCCTGTCAAATGTGCATTATTTACTCAAGGATAAAGTTGAGGATAAACAAAGAATAACTAAGTTAGAAAAGAATAACTAAGTTAGAAGAAGAAATAGCTAATGCTAGAGCTTATATTGGAATCCAGTTAGAATTTAGAGCATATGCATAAGAGATAGATGATGATATGAAAATTGGTCTAAGAGGGATGTGCGATGTCGTGCAAGAGTTCGATAGTTATGCCATGAAATTTATAACTCTTTTAAGGAAAGTGCAAGATAAAATGTTGGTTCTTCAACGGGTACAATTAGGAATGGGGGAATTAAAGAAATGGTAGCTAGGAGAGGGATACACCAACAAAATTGCCAAGAATGAGAATCAAAGATCATGAACATAATATTTGTGAGGCCCCAATGGGTCTTAAAGACAAATTTATTAGAAAAAAACAAATCATAAGAATTTTCTATGAGATGATACATTTCCATGAGAAAAATAAATCTAAAACATTACAAAGCTATCATAATAAAAATATAAATAAAGTTAGGAGAAAGAATAAATACAATTCAATGAGTTATTGAATATGTTACATGTAGATCTCCTGAAGCAATGAGGTAAAACAACACGTCGGGGAAGACTCTCCACCCAATGAACCCCTCAGTGAGATACTGAGAGCCCATGAGCCCCCAACCAATACAAAGTATCCAAATAAGTTAACGTGTCTCACTTTTCCCCCCTTTGGGGCGATGAAATTTATTAACTAAAAATATTTGTTCATAAATCTACAAATCCATCAAGAATTTGATATTGGTGTAATGAAACAAAATTTTTCATTGTGAAAGAGATTTTATATGGTATTTTTTCATATTAAAAAATAAAATATCTTCTTTATTTCATTTTATTTAAAGGATATTTATTATTATTTCAGACATCTTATAAGTACTCACAATTGAAATTGATGTCCTACCTTGCACGTCAATAATTTTTTATATGACGTTTTAATTCTAACATTTCCTTTCATTTGACATTTAAATCTTAATTTTACCCATCATAATAATAATTTTATTTTTTTTAAATAACATTTACCATAACTAAATGAAACATTGAATTCTCATATCTTTCCTCATAAAATACAAAAGTAAAAAGTTTTACAAAAATATAATAATAAAAAAAACATATTAATTAATTAAACCAAGTATACACATAATGACAAGGAATTTTTATCATCAAAACATTTAAATGGGCTTCTTCACAAGCAATACAATGGGATATTACCATGGACCCAAAAAACCATGAACCAATCAAGTTTACTTAAGAAGGAGAGAAAACCAACCACATCATGACAAAATCAAAATTTCCATCTTTTATATATATATATATATATATAACATTTAATTACTAATAAGCCTGGTTGAGTGCTGCAGATACAAGTGATCGTTAATTTTAAATAATTTAGATGTCACACCATGCTTCCCAAATACATCTTGGATAATCATATCAATATATAGATTTAACATCATAGATTCTCACGTTTATGTATACCAACCTAACAACATACTACTTATTATCAAATGATAACTATCATAATGAAAATAATTAAGTCATTTATTCTTCATTTATTATAGAATGAGTCTCTATGTAAATATGTTGAATTAAGCAATTCCAATGATCATCAATTGAAATAAAAATAGGAGCATCCTTATTGTACTCTAACTAAAGAAGTAATTCAACTAATGATGCATTCTTACTCTATTTTTCCAACAATATCATTAACTTTGTTCAGTAAACAACTAATCTACTTAAAATATCATTTCATTGCATTTTCATCCTCCCAAGTGGTTGATCCTAGACTATACTAATCCCATTGGACCTTGACCCGTTCCATCATACGGTACCTTATTTGTTGTACTATGTGGCCTAGTATGCATTATGGTTTGACCTATGTTACTCCCTCCTTGAAAACGTATAATCCCTCAAGTTTAAGAACATGCAAGGGATATAGAATGTAGTGCCTAAAAACATAAATATGAAATGCATCATGCATTTTTCCTAGTTGGGGTAGCATCTTCAACTTATAGGTGACATGACCAATCCTCTTCAATATTTTAAATGGCCTTAAAAATATGGGATAAAATTTGGCCTCCTTACGAAATTTAAATGAGATTTTTAGGGGTCTAGCTCAAACAAATGCCATGCTTCCTTCTTCATAACTCATTTATGTTCTTCCTTTGTTTTATCATGATAATTTGATCCTCCATTTCAATATGTAGTTTAGGACCCAACATGACCCTATCTTCTAACTAATCCCAACTAAGAGGAGTTCGACAAAGTCTCCCATACAACACCTCATATGGTGTTGCACTAATGGAGCCATGGTAGTTGTTATTGTAAGAAAATTCAACAAGAGGAAGGTACCACTCCCATTGATTATGTTGGTCCATGACACACATTCTTAACATGTATTCCATTACTTGATTAACCCTTTCATTTTGGAAATCTATCTTTGGGTGATATGTCATTCTAAAGTTTATTTGAGTACCTAGAAACCTTTGAAGAATTTAGACAAATCTAGAGGTAAACTATGGATCTTTATCTAAAATGATTTTTCGATGCACACTATGTAATTGGATTATCTGTAGGAGGAATATTTGAGAAATAGTAGATGCATCAAATGTGCTTTTGATGGGAATAAAATGTGCACTTATGGTAATCTTATCAACCAATACCATTATACAATCATGTCTTTGGGGAGTTACAGGTAGACACACTACAAACTCCTTGGAAATTACTTCCCATTTGCTTTTAGTTACATCATGTGGATGATGGAATCCCTCTAGATGATGATGTTTTGCTTTAAATTTTTGGCATTATAGACAATGGGATACATATTTCACTATATTTTTTCATCCCAGCTGAGAAAAATACCCTTTTTAAGGTTTCATGCATTTTTCTTGCCCCTGGATGGGCCGAGTAAGGACCTCAGTTTTCTTCATCCATCACCAACCTTCTAATTTCACCCATCACTAAAACATACATCCGTCCCTTAAATATTAATATCCCATACTCATCCAAGGAATATCATTCAAATTCGACTCCCTTTGTTTCACCCTTTTCTTATTCAACCATGACTTGAGGCCCCACCAATAGAATAATATAATTTGTAAATAATTATATGTTTTGTTTGTGTAAACAAAAGACACAAAATTGTGGGAATCGCAAGAGTCAGGGTAGGTGAAATGATTGGTCATGTGAAGAAAAATTCTCTTGTAATTTAAATAGAGGAAAGACTGGATAATTGGAGGGGGGATTTTTCTAGCGAAATAGATGTTGGAGACATTTTGTAAGAGAACTACTTTTCTGCTAATGAGAAAGAATTTTTTTCTAGGTAAAGCTTGCATGGATATTTGCATGGAATGTGTTGAATGACAGATCAAAATTATTTCTTCCTGTGTTCATAATCATGCTGTGAGATCTTTCTAACTTTATTGAATTATTTCAGTGGTGATGAATGATTTTACTTGTCTATGTAAATGTTTGTGTTATACTAGAGTAATAAATGGATATAAATGTTAACAAAGCTATATTTGAATCTTTTTTGTTGTGAATGACATAATTTATCTTAATAGATATCCATTGGATTTGTATAAGCATTCTCATATATTACTCTCATTAAAACTCATTCCTTGCAATGATAGATTAGTTAGTTTAGAATACGGTTAGCTAATTGATAATGTAGGAGTGATAAGACAGGGGGTAAGAATCTACACATCACTTGTGAGGCTTCTGCCTGCCAATTTTAGGTTTTGCATCGTTTAGATTAGGACATTTGCACTACTCATAAATAAATAAAATATAAATGGTAGGCCGGGCCACAACCGGTAATTTCAACAAACATATCTACGGTAGTCGGACCATTAACCGAATGGATCCCCATTCCAAACATTGAATGATCTAGTTGGTATTATCCATTGGGGATAATCCCTACTGTCGATGGTAAGATTTTTTAGGCATCAACAGGATTCTTATGCATGATGTGCTTAATTCTCTTGTTACATCTCCGCCAAACATAATTTTTTGAACTAAAACTACAACCTTTGTTCATGAAAAGGTGACTCATGGAATGGCTATTATTCATTGAATCATTTCAACCTTTCCATGCAGTTTTTGTTTTTGCATAAAAAATAAGTGATCTACAGTTTAAGTACAGTTGTGTGGGTGTGATTTTCTTTATTTTATATGTAGCTTTTAAAAAAATTTTAGATAAAAAAAAGTTCATGCATCGGATTTTTTTTTATTCTTAAGAAATCTATGTAAGAAGGGTCTATGTGGATGCATGCTTTCTTTAATTTCTAATGGATGAAATGGAGATTCATATCACATGATTTTTCTATTTGAGAATGCATTTTAAATGTTATGGGTTTGTGGGGGAAGTTAATCATATACAAAACATAACCTATTTTTTGGTCATTTTTTGCATAAATTTAGTAAGAATTTTTGTGGATGTGTAGTTTCTTTATGTTCTAATGGATGAAATGGTGAGATTCATATAACATGATTGTTCCATTTGAAAATGAATTTTAAATGTTACCAGCTTAGAAGGAAGTTAATTATATAGCAAACATAACCTTTTATGGGTCAAATTTTTGTAAAACCTAAGAATTTGGATTGAATTTAAAATTGTAGATTTAAATTGCTAGATTATAAATATTAAGATGAAAAATAATGAATGACATGAAATCTATAATAATGAAAACTACAAAAAAATAGTTTTTCATCAATAAATGGAGATTTTTTATTATCAACTTTCCATTAACCAATAAATGATTTTTTATTGTCAAATTCCATCAACCAAAAAATGATTTACTATACATTTAGATTATTTAGTTTGTGGAAAGTTTGGGTTTATTTTGTTTTGGTCACTATTGCAACATAGGATAACTACACTGCAGAATGTACTACTTAAAAAACAATGTGATTGCAAGGGTTTTATAGGCCAGTTAATGGGTTCTCATGTTGGTTTTAGGATTTTTCAAATTTTACATGTTATGGGATATTGAAGCATAAAAAGTAACAAATAAGTTGGCAAAAAAAAAAAATTATAGTCATTGGTTTTGTAGAGCTACAAACATAGTAATAGTATTTGTGAACCAAAAATAACAATACCTTTATAATGTCATAACCAAAAATAACGATTCTTTTAATGAACATTTTTAGACTTCCAAATATTGGTATGTAGTAAGCTAAAGCTTTTTTAAATTTACAAGGGAGGATAATGGTGGGCTGAGAAGTTTTCTCAAGTTTATTTTTCAACACGGTCTGTAGGAATTATTAGAATAAATATTTTTTAAGATTAAAAGTAATCTCTCTAAACTCAACATTTAAGGAAAGAATTTAAATATTATGCTATCCATAATATATAAGATAAAAATGAGTTGGAATTTAAGCTTATAAAATGATTGGAAATATCTTGCTAAGGTCAAAATGCAGTGATGGTTTGGATTGGAATTTGAAAAAAAAATCTATATATTTTTTAATAAAACAAAACTGCATCCTTCATATACTTGAAATTCTACTTCATAATTCCTTGAAAAGAATCTCAAACATAATTATTTAAGAAAAGGGTTTTCCAAAACAAACTTTCATACCCATATACATATCCCATAATCCCCTAGCATGTTATAAAATGATGATCATTTCATTGATAATTTCCAACACAAAATATCAACCCACCCATATTACATATTAAATAAAACATGACAAAAACATTCTATCATAGAAGACAAAACCATCCCCATTATCCATATCCTTACATGCTTTAAAAGATTATAATTAAAAGAAATATAATTACATTAAGAGGAATGCAATCAATCTCCCAAATAACGAGTAGTTGAGGAAATTCTGGGAAGTTATCTGAGAGATTTTTGGGCTATCCTGTGAATGACTGGAAGTAGTAGAAGAAAAACTTGACAAGTCAACAACATCAGGCCTCGTTTTATGTTGTTGGAGTTATGTTTTAGAATGTGGTTATAATCATGTATTGGTAACCAAACCATTGCATTAACGATAAGATATTGCTCTTGTGCATGCATTTATTCCAAATGGGACAAAGTGAATCTCTCTTGGTTTGTTGTCTTGTATTGATTGATTTTAATAAAGAGTATCACATCCAGTGAAAGGGTTGAATTCCAAGGTCTAGGAAGTCAAGTAAAACACAAAATGCAATTCTAATAGTTTATGTTTTTCCAACTTTATTAGGGAAGAATATCTACAGATAGTAATATACAATATGCAATTTTGATATCTTGCATTTTTCCAACAGCTTTCCAACTTCTATAAGGGAAATATTTTCAATTTTGATATCTTGCATTTTTCCAACTACTTTCCAACTTCTATATATGAAAGACTTGAAACTTTGATATCTTTCATTTTTCCAACTTCTTTCCAACTTCTATAAGCACATATATGTATAAATAGCCAAATAAATCATCAAAACGATTTACAAAGAATGCTATTATTATTTGGTGGGCACCATAGCAGGGTATAAATTAATATAGCACAAAAAATGGAGTCATTTAATGTTCAATTTTTTTTTAGTCTTCAACTTACATTGGTTACTGAATGGGTCAACCAACTCAAGATAATACTCACTCTTCTAGTATCAACCTCTTTTTGGTCACAAGATCATTAATTAATGATCATTGTCAATAAGTAATAGTCAGCAATCACATGCTTTCAAAATGTTGTACACAAGTTTCCGTTTAAGTTAGATGAGCACTACAGTGGAATAGGGAATGCAAGAACACACAATATACTCCTTTTGGGATCATATAATCTTATATTTTAAATATCATCTTGCATTGTAGCCACAACATATCCCAATAAAAATAATGGGGTCCCCCTTTTTAATTTTGTTCATTTTGTTCTTTATTTGATTTGATTTAAATTAATCTTTGTATTTTCTTTGCAAATAGTTTAATCTTTTCTCCAATATATTTCTTTCAAGGGTTTAATCTATTTTTATGTAATGTAGATACAAAATACCCCTTTCGTGCTTTAAAATCATCCCATCAGACAAAGAACATGCATATTGACACATTCCTTGACATTAATTAACCTTCCGATGTTTGACTTTCAATATTTTGTAAAGCAACTTAAATATGTTGTATGTTGATATAAGTCTATATTTTGATTCTTTATTTCAACTTTTCAACATTTTTATGCCCGTTGTGATCAAATTATCGGCCTTCTCACATCAACTGTGTTTTATCAAGTTATGAATTTTTCCTCCCAACGTTTTGGATCCTATATTCACCATTTAATTTTCTTAACTATAATATTGTGTCTTATACTTTGGAACGAATTAATTTAAAAACATTTCGAACCTATCAACGTTTTTTCCCCAACATTGCCTCGGGATCAATTTTATCGGAAACATATTTTTACCACTACTTTTTTTATCTTCCGACTTCCCACATCTGATATTCTTGGAAATAACATGTCAGAACCCCTTATATCATTTTGAAAGTATCTGCTCGAGGTTTCCCAGCTCGAGATTTTGTACATAAATTTTCAAAAGCATGTGTTAAATCAGGTTTTAATAATCATTAAAGACCATGCCGTCGTTTTATCCCACTGCATTCAATTTTGATTTCAATGTTTGGTTCTCAGTATTTTTAAAGACGAACACATATATTATTTAAAGACGAACACATATATTATTTGATTTCAATGTTTGGTTCTCGGTATTTTTAAAGACGAACACATATATTATTTAATAATTACTTTCGATCTATCCCCTTTGGAAAGCAATTTTTCACACTAAGTTTCAAATCGAGATCGTCAAGATTATTGTGAACTATGTGTAACACTTGATTAAGTTTTTGAGGTAATGGATTCATATAACAATTCTACCAATGATTTTTTGTTTTTCGTTTATGTCATGCTTATTATTCTTGGTATTTGTAGGTAAGTGTGACATAGAAAGAGAGAGAATAGTGGGTGTTGGGGTTGTGGGAGAGAGAGGGGTAGGTGGTAAGTAGTATGGGGTGATTAGGGGAGATAGAGAGAGAGGGGGTTATTTTGAGGGGGTGTTTGAGAGAGAGAAAGGGGATTAGTGAGAGTATGAGTGGTGTTATGGTGTGAGAGGGGTGATTAGGGGAAGTGAGAGTGCGAGTGAGAGAGAGAGAGAGAGAGAGGGGGGGGGGAGGTATTAGGGTGTTTGTGGAGAGAGAGGGATGGGGGTTAGGTGTAGGTAGAGAAGTAGGGTAGAGAGAGTGTTAGAGATGGAGTTAGTAAGATTTAGGGGTAAGAGGGGAGAGAGAGAGAGAGAGAGAGAGAGAGAGGTGTTAGAGGTATGAAAAGAGTAAGGGGGTGAGAGAGTGAGATAGGTGGTCAGTAAGGGTTACAGAGACGAGGGGGTAGAGAGAGAAAGAGAATGAAGAAGGGGGTTTGGAGTAAGGGAAGGAGAAGGGTTATGTGTGTGTGTTAGAGAGAGAGAGAGAGGGAACGAGGGTGGTGGGGTGGTGTTTTCACATTGGGAGAGATAAAGAGGGAGAAGGGTGAGGGTTATGGGTAGGTAGTGTTGAAGAATCCAAATTTAGAATATATTCTTATTTTACGTATTTCGGGAAATATTGATATTGTAATTGATCATTTAAAACCCTAAAAGAATAAGTCAAAATAGGCAATTCGGCTCAAGAGAAGTATGTGGGTAAACCACCCCAAAAAATGGGAAAAATTGTCCCGGTTAGGTTGGCCCAGTTAGGGAAATTCAGGTAATCCAAGTTAAGTAAAAAGGCTAGTTTTGTGACTAGTATAAATAGGGTGGTGCCTAGCTCATTTGGTGCATCATTTAACTCAAGCAAGTTCGTACGAGTAGTAGCAAAAAGGCAAGTTCACTTGGGAGAAAGAGTAGTTTTATTGAAGACATCTTTTCTTGAGTTTTATATCGTATCTTTTTTCTCGGGTTATTGTACGAGAGTGACATTGTACATTCTAATGAATCTATACTGAATACGTTTTGCTCTATTTTTCCTATGAGAGGGTTTTCCCAGGGTAAATTGTTATGTACTCTTGTTTTTGTTGTGCTTGTCTATCTTTCAGTGATCCTATTGCATATGGTTATTGTGATAATATATAATTGTTTGAAGATCTAACATAACCATCTTTATAGTATCAAAACTATAACATGGTATCAGAGCTAGCATGAAAGAAGACATTGTGCAACTACAACTATTGGAAGGGAAAACTAGGGTTTCTATTTCCGAAGGCTTTTATCCACAGTTTGGTTTAAAAAGAGGGTCAAGGAAAATCACCCTAATAGGGCGCATTTTTCTGTGGAGGAAGAATTCAAATCGGAGAACTTTCATTTTTGGGTCCACCAATACAGATTGGAAAACTAGGGCATCAAGTTTTTGAAAGTTCTGTCCACAGTTTTAGAGAAAAAGGACCTTTTCTCAACTCGCCTTAGGGAGGCGCATCTTTTCCTCCCCTTAGTTTTTCAAGATCTTGAAGTTGAAAAATTAGGATTTATCTAACAAAACCTAGGACATCCTGAAGTCAAATCCTAGAATACATTAAATCAATCACTTGATTGGAGCATCTCAATTGGTAAGTCCTACTATCTCTATTTCCTTTTGAGGTTTTCATCTTATCAATATGACAAACCATACTACGCTTGAAGGAGAATATAACTTTTGTGCCTAGAAGTATAGAGTGATGCTTATTCTAGAAGAGAACGAGTTGGAAAATTATATCAGAGAAGAAGTTGTAGAGCTAGAGGGAGATGAAGACAAATCCAATCCCAAGAAGAACTTGATTAAGGCCAAGAGGATCATTACCGATTCCATTAAGGGTCACTTGATCCGCCACATCTTATCTCTACAAACTTTGAAAGAGATGTTTGATGCACTGAAGATATTGTTTGAAAGGAAGAACATTAATATAAAAATGACCTTGAGAACTCAACATAAGGGTGTGAATATGAAAAGCTCTAAAAGCATTCAATATTACTTCACAAGGGTCTCCCATATAAAAGATCAACTGGAAGCTATTGGGGACTGTTTTGAGAATGCAGAATTGGTAATGACCACCTTGAATGGTCTCCCAATATCATGGGAAGCATTCATTCAAGGAATATGTTCGAGAAGGAAGCTCATCATTTTTAGTAGTCTTTGGGAAAATTGTGCTTAGGAAGAAACCAAGATTGAATCCAAAGAAGAGAAGTTAGGTGAAGAATATAATGAGTCCTTGGTAGCTCATGCAAAGAGGAGCAAGAGAGAATATGATACTCACAAGTCTAAAATATTCCACAAGAATCAAAGACGTCCCAGAGACTACTCAAACTTCAAATGCTACAATTGTGATGAGATGGGACACATTGAAAGAAATTGTCCCAAGAAGAAAGGAAACAACAAGAAAGGAAATTGAAAGAGGCGTCATGCTCATGCTACAGAAGATGATGAACCAGTCAAGAAGAAAGCAAGGGAATACTCCTCAAGTGGTGAAGATTATGTCTTGAAATTTTAATGATACAGTAATAATTAGAGAGCAAGAGTGAGGCTTGTATAAATTAAAAGTATAACCAGATCAAGCAGTGGTGAACTATAGCATAGAAGGCTTGCACATATACACTACAAGTATTTACCGATATGTATTCCCGATATATAGACAAAACATGTCGGCATATAAAAAGGATGTGCATGAGGAAAGAAAGTGAAGAGTTTGTTTTTAAGAAATGATAACAAAGCGAAGGAGATCGTGAATCAAGTACATGAGGATCAAGGATGAAGACTTCAGAAGAAGATTAAGGAGCAGAGTACGATTCCATAAATTCTAGTAACCTCTTCAATGAGGAAGAAACCAAGAGGGAGCATGCAAAATACATGAAAGATAAGTATTTACTGTTTTTGTGTATTTTGAAAGATATTGCTCATAACATCTACAGGTAGATCTGTGATACAATTTTGTTTTATGCACTTATATATGACTAAGATTGACTAGCAGTAGGATCATGTAGTGCATGTTATGGGTAATTTTATTATAGGGTTACACAACATCTCATAAGCCCTAGATAGAGCTAGTCTAGGATGAAACCTCTTTGCTAACATGATTGAGATGGAAGGCATATAGATAGTTATTGTGTGTATACCGGATATGGATGAGTGTTGTACTGAAGCATTGGCTAAGATGCATTAGTTACATGATTGTGTACATTAATCATAAGAAATTGTCATTACATGGAATGATACTAATCATATGACTAACTTGGACTTGTAGGAAATATCATGTGAAATGTGTTAGTTTTTTAGGAATTTCAATCTGATCTAGGATCTTAACTAAGATAATAACATGTACAACATATCTACAGCATATCAATCATGCACACAATAATGCAAGCACACAAGAGACATAGAGTTTCACCAGAGAAAACCAAGAAGGTGAAAAACCCCGCAACTTCCTTAGAGATAGATAGAGAAATGATACAACCCAAGTACAAGAGATAGTCCTACTAGCAGTATCTTCTCCTCCTCCACAAGTGTGCCACTATCCAATGAGAGTATGAGTGAGAAAGTGAATGATCAAATAGAGTGCCTCCCGCACTCTATTTATACTTGACTTGACTTGCCTAATAACCTTTACTAGGTCGGCCTTAACTTAACCACATAACATAATGATGACAGGGCCAACCCCCAATAGGGTGGTCTAATAACCCTTTAACCCACTTGACTTATACAGGACTGACCCCAACAAGGTGGTCTAATTACCCATCAAGTATAAGTTACGACACTTACAATATAAATGACGACACTTCCATATAGAGGAATAATAACATCTCTATAGGAATACAAACACTTCCATATAGAGGAATAATAACATCTCTATAGGAATACAATATACATAGGTGAAATACATTTCGAAGTTACAATTACATCAACACTTCCTCTTAACTGGGAAGGTATTTCTTGACACAGGTCTTCTAGCACAAGTCTTCTTCTCTGGATCATCGTCACTGATCATCATCATTGAATCATCGTCATCATCACTACTGATCCTATCTCAATCAATCTCTCATCTACTCGTCATAGGAATTTCTACAGAGCCAGTCCTTTTTCATACTAGATGTAGGCCCATCACTTGCAGGTATTCATCATCTACAGAGCCAACCCTTTTTCATGTTGGATGTAGGCCTAGCCTTCATGTAGGTCTTCAACATCTCTGCAAGCAAGCCATCAAGTAGGTACACCTCAGGACTGATTACACTGCCTCTGCAAAACCTGCAAGATCTCCCAAGACTAATTACACTTCCTCTGCAAAACCTGCAAGAGAATATCAGGACTGATCATATGCCTCTGCAGAACCTATGTACCATACTGTCACATCATCGTCTTCAGATCACCTCATCGTCCACGGAGCACAACCCAGATGCACACACACAGCACTTACACTCACCGACGTGGAAGGACTTTCCTCTAACCATTTGGGAAAGGCTCAGGACTTACACTCACCAGCATGGAAGGACTTTCCTCTGATCATCTAGGAAAGGCTCACAACACTTACATCAACGACCATGGAAGGACTTTCCTTTGACCATGTCGGAATGGCTATAGCAATTACATCACGACCATGGAAGGATTTTCCTCTGACCATGTCAGAAAATATCGGCAATTACATCACGACCATGGAAGGACTTTCCTCTAACCATGTTGGAAAAAAC
Organism: Larix kaempferi; assembly: GCA_027924585.1. Classification (NCBI taxonomy): domain Eukaryota; kingdom Viridiplantae; phylum Streptophyta; class Pinopsida; order Pinales; family Pinaceae; genus Larix; species Larix kaempferi. The sequence continues at coordinate 210,559 of BSBM01000925.1, read as the reverse complement.
ACACCCAGCTCTTACATCTCGCCATGGAAGGACTTTCCTCTAACCATGCGAGAATGGCCCAACCCTTACATCTCACCATAGAAGGACTTTCCTCTAACTATGTGAGAATGGCTTCACCCAGCCCTTACATTTCACCATGGAAGGAATTTCCTCTAACCATGTGAAAATGGCCCAGCCCTTACATCTCAACATGGAAGGACTTTCCTCTAACCATGTGAGAATGGCCCTGTGTGCATCTATGTCTCCGGACTCATCACTTCCCCTTGGAAGGCATCTCGATCTGAAGTACACCAAGTCTCCCTCTGAAGTATTCAAACTTCACTTTGGCCAGTGGCTTGGTCAACACATCAGCTATCTGCTTGTCCGTCGCAACATACATGAGCTTCATTGCTCTTCTCTACACCATATCCCTGATATAGTGATACTTGATCTCAATGTGCTTCGACTTGTCATGGAACACTGGGTTCTCCAACAACTTCACACAACTCTGGTTATCACAATATATACAAGTAGCACTCAGCTAGAGATTAAACAAATCAGACAGTAGCTTCCTAAGCCATACTGCCTCACAACTAGCTGAACAAGCTATGACATACTCTACTTCGGTTGTACTCAGTGCCACATAGGACTGCTTCCTGCTAAACCAAGAGATCATACCGGATCCCATACTGAAGCAGCACCCCGAAGTGCTCTTCCAATCAATGGGACTGCCTTCCCAATCTGAATCAACATAACCCTCGAGGTTAAACTTTTGATTCGCCTCATACTTGAGCCCATAGTCAGCTATACCCTTCAGGTACCACAAAATATGCTTTGCAGCTATTAGGTGAACATGTCTCGGATCTGTCAAGTACTGGCTCAAGGTTTTCACCGCAAAGCAGATGTTTGGTCTCGTATTCGTTAGGTACATCAAGGACCCAATCATCTGATGATACATCGTAGCATCAACCGGCTCACACAGAAGCTTTAGGTTCGATGCCATAGGTGTGGCCATGGCCTTGCAGTCCATCATCCCAAACCTCTTCAAGATATCTACTGCATACTTCCCTTGTCTAAGGAAGATTCCATCTGCACTCTGCCACACCTCCATACAAAAAAAGTAGTGCATCATGCCCAAGTCCTTCATCTCGAACTCGGCAGCAAGCTTCCTCTTCGTGTCGGCAATCAATCTATCCTCACCTGTTACAAACAGGTCATCCACATACAATAGTAGTATCACTGGATTGCCTTCCTCAACCTTGTAGTAAAGGTTGGAATCCGCTTTACTCTTGGTAAAGCCCAAATTGGATAGGAAGCCATCTATCCTGCCATACCAGGTCCTGGGTGCCTATTTCAAACCATACAGGGATTTCTTCAGTTTGCACACATGTGACTCTCGATCATGTGTCTTAAACCCGAGTGGCTGCTCCACATCACTTCCTCTTCAACTACACCATTCAATAAAGCTATCTTGACATCCATCCGGTGTACCTTCCATTTCATCACTGCAACCAGAGAAATTACTAATCTAATGGAAGTGTATTTGGCCATAGGAACAAAGGTCTCTTCATAATCAATCCCTTCTTTCTTGGAGAAGCCACGAGCTACAAACCTTGCCTTATATTTTTCTATGCTGCTATCTGTAGCATGCTTGATCTTATAGATCCACTTGGAAGTCACCACAGACTTCCCATCTGGTCTTGGGACCACATCCCAAACATCATTCTTCATGATCGACTAGTACTCTTCGATCATTACTTCATCCCGAATTGTGGGAACTTCATATTCTTCAATAGATAGCTTTGTTGTTGGAACAAATGTTGTAGTCCTTCTTTTGTAGGTGATGGTATACAGTCTTTCCTACAAAGCAAGTTAAATTGCATGATTAAAAAACATCTCATAGTTTTCAGAACAAATTCTTACACATAAAGAAATATGTCATACAGTCATGCAATTATTTTAGCCAATGCTTCAATACAACGTTTATCCATATCCTGTAACTTTCTAGATGCCTTCCAATCTCTACCAGAACATTGTTAAGAGTGTGCACAATTCCCAACATGTCAGCAAAGAGGTTTCATTCTAGATAAGTAGCAATGGAATGTTATACATTGCCATAGGCCACTTACCCATCACATGCATATTAGTAGTATACGGTTCATTAATGCAATTATTCTAATATGCATAATACACACCCTAAGTCTAGGAACATAAGCATATACATCATTGAACAATATTATTTAAACAAACAATTATGCAAGAAATGACAATTCAAATACTAATCTTTGTTTGGTTTGTAGGGTGGACTCCCTCTCAATATTTGCTTCCTTGTAGGAACTACTGGAGTGTGCTTCCTCTTGATCTTTGCTTCCTGGATTACCTGTCCTTGAACTTATATCCATCCTTGATCACTTATGCATAGTTACTAGTATCATCATTGTGTTATCCTTGAGGTCTCATACATACATTCATTAGTATAATCTCAATACTACCAAAACATAATAATCTTAAACATGTATAGTCATGATCATTTCAAACACAGATAATAAACATTAGTATTTAAGGTTTCAGGGAATACTTCTTTTACTCATGCATATTCTTTATTTGACCAAAAAAATTTCTGGTTAGTCATATCATCAATCAATGTAAGAGACATAATATGCATAAACCCTTGATTACTTACATTTCTAACTTCATGAATAATCATTATCAACCATACAACAATATAAGATCCTAACACAAGGTAGGATTCTAACTTGATATAGGAAAAACATACCTGGTTATCATATTTGCTAGTTATGTCTAGCAATGTCTTCTTGTTCTCTTCAATGACTTGTGCTAGTAATCTACATATCTCATAGGTTAAGCATTGTAGAACCAAATTATACATACCTCATAAGTAGAGCTTCTATGTGATCCATGACAATGGATGAATCTTTGTCTTCATGTCACCATGGTCATATGTTCTTGAACTAGAACATGATTTGTCTTTCTTGATGTACCTTTCATGTTAGAGGACAACATCAACCTCATACAACACCACAATGCATTAGTACATTCATAAGTGTCAAAACCTAATCAATGAATATTTGCATTCATAATATTATTAAGGTGATATGACAAGTCTAAAGTTAATCAAGATTATACTAACCTTAATGAAGAAAAACATACCATAAGCTTAATCATGAACAGATCTCGAAACATACCTAGATAAGTCATACCTGTCGAGATTGCTTGTAATCTTCTAATGTAAGGCCTTAGCCTCATCTCCCTCTAAAACAAGAACTTCTTCACTTATGCAAGTGAGCAATCCATTCTCTTCTAGGATTAACCCAATCCACTTGATTTGCATAAATTGGATCTGGAGCTGGATTAGGGTTTGTCATGGAAACCCTAAAAATTCAAACTTTGAATTTCAAACTTTTGAAAGGATAGAAAGATGCGCCTTGATGAGCTGATCAACCTAGTCTACTTAGAATTTGAAAAATGCAAAGTTTCACCCCTCAAATTTGCTTTTCAATCTTTTGAATTCATTAGGGAGGACCCTAAACTAGGGTTTGAGTTTCCTAGAGCTTCACCCAACCAAATAGTTTGATCCAAAGCTCTAAAATTTGATTTTTCCAAGGAGCTTCCAGCTATGGTCACAGATTTAAAAAATTCCCATTTTTGCAGAAGCCCTAATTTTTCACTTTTCCGTTCAAAGTCCTAAACTAGGGTTTGATCAAGCCTGGCCTTCTGCCCAACCAAAAAATTTGATCTTGATCTCTAAATTTCAATTTTGATGAGGAGAATGCAGCCGTGGTCTTCGATACAAAAATTCCAACATTTTTCGAAACCCTAAATTCCCTGAGCCATGAATGAAGGTGCTCAAAAACCAATTTTGTTTTGACAGAAATATGCACCTGATTGTTTCTGGTGTAAATCCAAAATTTCAGATCTACATGGTCTGAAAATTCTTGCTATGGTAGCATGACCTGTTAGTTTTCCAACCCCATAGGTTTGACCTCAAATGGATTCTGTGAGAAAGAGTTATGCCAAGTGTCGCAACGTGACCTGTTTATGGGATAAAATAGGAGAGTGAACTTGTACGACATTCCACGTATCAATGGTTCAGTTTCTGCCTCTATAAAACTTACCTGGGAAAGTACAGTCCTTTCCCTACCTGTCACATTTTATGGAATTTCATTTGGAGCTTCCTAGCCCAAGTTATGACCTTTTTTTTCTAGCTCACCTATTTATTTATGACTGAGATCTAGAAGAGGCAGAAACCCTAGATTGTACAGATCATAACTCACAAAGTATAGCGAATTAAAATTTTTGCTTCTGCCACAAGGTACATGGGGATGTTATCTATGACCTGTAAAGGTTTTAGATCCTGAACCTTCGCCAAAATGGATTTATAGCTAAATTTATACGATGATTGGTTTTTTCTATATCAAGCCCTAGCTTCGCAAGTGCAACAAGTGTCATAAATTCCATACCATGCCTTCTTTCAGGCTAGCTATGATACCATGTTAGTTTTTCAGTAATTTAAATCTGATCTAGGATCTTAACTGAGATAATAACATGTACAACATATCTACAACATATCAATCATGGACACAATAATGCAAGCACACAAGAGACACAGAGTTTCACCAGAGAAAACCAAGAAGGTGAAAAACCCCGCAACTTCCTCAGAGATAGATAGAGAAATGATACAACCCAAGTACAAGAGATAGTCCTCCTAGTAGTAGCTTCTCCTCCTCCACAAGTGCATCACTATCTGATGAGAGTATGAGTGAAAAAGTGAATGATCAAATAGAGTGCCTCCCACACTCTATTTATACTTGACTTGACTTGCCTAATAACCTTTACTAGGTTGGCCTTAACTTAACCACATAACATAATGCTGACAGGGCTGACCCCCAATAGGGTGGTCTAATAACCCTTTAACCCACATGACTTATATAGGGCCAACCCCAACAAGGTGGTCTAATAACCCATCAAGTATAAGTTATGACACTTACAATATAAATGATGACACTTCCGTATAGAGGAATAATAACATCTCTATAGGAATACAAATACTTCCGTATAGAGGAATAATAACATCTCTATAGGAATACAATATACATAGGTGAAATACATTCCTAAGTTACAATTACATCAACAATATGAACTACAAGATAATAATGATGAGACTTGTTCCAAAGAACAAGTGATGAAGGTTCAAGCAAATTTACAAAATCAAGCATACTACAAAAGTACAAGGAAAGGTTCATGGTTTCTCTTAGAGAGAGGGAGTGAATTGTGACAAGATGTTGCTCTCGTGGATAGATACACTTCTATCAAAGATATACTTGCGATAGATGCACTGATGAAGTGGAAGGTACACCAAATGGACGTGAAGAATTCCTTCTTGAATGTCATAGTAGAGGAGTAAGTGTATGTAGAGTAGCCACTAGGATTTGAGACACATGACAGGTAGATTGATGTGTGCAGATTGAAGAAGGCCTTATATGGATTGAAACAAGCACCAAGGACATGGTACGGTAGGATTGATGGATTTCTGACGAGCTTGGGAATTACCAAGAGTAAAGCGGATTCCAACTTTTACTACAAGGTTGAGGGTGGGAAACCTGTGATTCTACTATTGTATGTAGATGATTTGTTTCTAAAAGGTGATGAAAATATTATTGCAGAAACGAAGAGGAATATTTCCATAGAGTTTGAGATGAAAGAACTCGGTATGATGCACTATTTATTAGGTCTTGATGTGTGGTAAAATCCAGAGGAAATATTCCCGAGTCACGGAAAATATGTGATAGTGATCCTGAAGAGATTCAGGATGATGGATTGTAAGGCCGTGATGACACCTATGGCATCAAATTTGAAGTAGTTGTGTGATCCTTCTTCAGAATTGGTGGATGCCACAGTTTACAGGAAAATGATTGGTTAACTGATGAACTTAATGAACATGAGGCCATATTTATACTTTGCAGTGAACACACTGATTCAATACATGGTAGAGTCGAGACATGTTCACCTAGTTGTGGCAAAGCATGTGTTGAGGTACCTAAGGGGTACGGTTGATTATGCCCTCAGATATGCATCAAATTAGAGGATTAACTTGCAGGGTTATGTTGACGCGGATTGGGCCGGTAGTGTCATGGATAGAAAGAGCACATCAGGGTGCTACTTCAGTTTGGGATCTAGTATCATCTCATGGTTTAGTAGGAAGTAGATGAGCGTGGAACACAGTATAGTTGAAGCATAGTATATGGCATCTTGATGGGAAAGCTGTGAGGTAGTATGGATTCAAAAGTTTCTTGTAGGTTGTTCAATATCGAGTTAGAGGCAATTTGTATTCTCTATGACAACTAGAGTTGTGTGAAGTTGTATGAGAACCCGGTGTTTCATGACAAGTCGAAGCACATAAAGATCAGGTATCACTATATTAGGGATATGGCACAGAGAGGAGTAGTGAGGCTCCAATATATGGCAACAGAGGAGCAGATAGCCGATGTGTTGATAAAGCCTTTGTCAAGAGTGAATTTGAGTAGTTTTGGGACAAGATTGTGGTGGTTTAGATCAAGAGGGAGTGATAAGTAACATAGCACATATGAGGCATAGGTAGTCATGAGTCATGCGACGTAATTGAGTCTCTTGGGAATATCCACTTGAGATGTGAGTTGTAGCAGGTAGTCATTGGTTATGTGACGTAATTGAGTCTCATAGGATACACTCACAAGGTGTGTTGTCCTGACGTTGATATATGACGTGGTAGCAGGTAGTCACGGGTTATGTGATGTAATTGAGTCTCCTAGTCTACGAGATGATCTCAACATGTGGCGAGGTAACACAGGTGGTTGCAGTATGCAACGTAATTTATGCTCCTTGGCTGGACACACCGGATGTCTTGCTTGGTTCATGAAAAAGGGCTGATGACTACTAGTATGAAAAAGGATTGGAAATATAGAGATGCATCCAGTATGAAAAAGGACTAGCACTATAGAGATGCATCCAGTATGAAAAATGATTGGCATTGCAGAGATGGCTACATCCAATATGAAAAAAGACTCACACTCATCGAGGTTTACATCCAACATGAAAAAGGGTTGGCACTGTAGAGGATTGCATCTAGATTGAAAAAGGGCTGGCATTGCAAAGACAGTTATATCCAGCATGAAAAAGGGATGGCACTGTAGAGGATTGCATTTATCATGAAAAAGGGATGGCATTGCAAAGATAGTTACATCCAGCATGAAAAATGGCTGGCAGTGTAAAGGTTTCAATCTAGCATGAAAACGGGCTGGCATTGCAAAGACTGGTACATCTAACATGGAAAAGGGTTGGCTCTGTAGAACTTCTTGTGATGTATATCTTCGAGACATGTTAGAAGTCAATGGTCACAGTAAAAAATTGCAACATTTGGATGATGATGATGACAATGAGAGAAGAATACTTTCCTTGTTAAGAGGGAGTGTTGAAGAATGTAACTTCATAAGATATTCTTATTGTACTTCCTTCGGGAAATATTCATATTGTAATTGATCATGTAAAACTATAAAAGAATAAGTCAAAATAGACAAGTCGGATCAACAGAAGTATGTGGATAAACTGCCCCAAACAATGGGCATAACTGCCCCACTCAGGTCGGCCTAGTTAAGTAAAAAGGCTAGTTTTGTGACTAGAATAGATAGTGTGTCACCTAGCTCATTTGGTGCATCATCTAACTTAAGCAAGTTCGCATGAGTAGTAGTAGACCAGAAAGTTCACTTGGGAGAAAGAGTAGTTGCATTGAAGACATCTTTTCTTGGGGTTTCTATTGTATCTTGTTCTTGGGTTATTTTAGAATATTGCAATTGCACTTTATGACAAATCTATACTGAATATATTTGGTTGGGTTTTCTTGTGAGAGGGTTTCCCCAGGATAAATTGTTGTGCACACTTGTTTATGTTGTTCTTGTCTATCTTTCAGTGATCCTATTTCATATGGTTATTGTGATAATATACAATTGTTTGAATATCTAACATAACCATCTTTATAGTATCAAAATTCTAATAGAAATAGGAGTAGAGGGTTGTGGGTGTGTGTGATAGATAGAGAGAGATTGATAGATGAAGATAGCGATAGCGATAGCGATAGCGATAGCGATAGATATAGATATAGAGATAGAGATAGACATAGACATAGAGATATATATAGAGATAGAGATAGAGATAGAGACAGAGAGGGAGAGAGAGAGAGAGAGAGAGAGAGAGAGAGAGAGAGAGAGAGAGAGAGAGAATCTCACGGTGAGGGTGGGAGGGTGTTGATGATAAGGGGTAGGTAGAGTGGGGGTTTGGGTTAGAGAAGGAGATATAGATTGAGGTGGGGTGATGGGTAGGGGGAGGTGGTGGGTATAGAGATAGATAGAGAGAGAGGATGTTAGAGGTTTGGGGGAGGGAGAGAGGGATGGGTATAGGGGTAGGTGGAGGAGTGTTTGGGTTATTTGGGGTAGGAGGAGAAGGGGAGTTGTGGGAGAGAAATAAATAGAGATCAGGGTGGGGGGAAGGGGGAGGTGTTTGGGGATTATTAGGGAAATTTGATAAAGGGTGGGTATATTGTGGTGGTGGAGAGAGAGAGAGAGAGAGAGAGAGAACATCTGCAGCCGGAGGGGGTGTATTTGGGGATTTGGAGAGAGAGAGAGAGGGGTGTGGGAGTTAGCGATAGGCTAGGGAATAGAGAGGTGTGTGTGTATTTGATAGAGAGAGGGAGGAAGAGAGGATGTGACTGTATGGACGGTGTGGGTGATTAGGTTCAAGAAGATGAGGATGGCTGTAGGAGAGAAAGAGATAAATATTAGGGTGAGGGATAGGGATTTAGGAATGATTAAGGAATTTATAAACAATGGGGTTATATTGTGGGAGGAAAGAGAGAGAGCGAGAGAGAGAGAGGGTTAGTATTGGTGGAATAGGAGAGAGTGAGAGGGGGGTGAACAAGGGTTTAGGGAGACAGAGTGGGGCATTATGGGTAGTGAGAGTTAGAAAGGGAGGAGGGGTATTAGGGGGTTGGAAGAGAGATTCATGTACCTTAGGAGTACTTGTACTAGGGAAGTGAGAGAGTGAGAGTGGGAGTTAGTAAGTATTAAAGAGAGAGGAGGGGGGTGTAAAGGTATGTCTTGGAGTATGGTGGTGAGAGAGTGTATTAGTAAGGTTTAGAGAGAGAGAGAGAGAGAGTGCTAGTAGTAAAGAGAGGAGTAGGGTCTGTGTGTTTGAGAGAGAGATAGAAAGAGAGAGAATGGGGAGTGTTAGGGTATTGGGGGAGAGAGAGAGAGCGATGGGTGGTAAGTAGTAGGGGGAATTAAGAGATACATATAGAGAGAGGGGGTTAGGGAAATGGGGAGTAGCAGAGAGAGAGGTTGTTAGGGTGACTATGAATGGGTTTATGGTTAGAGAGGGGTTTCTAGGGGTAGTGAGAGTGTGAGAGAGAGGGGGGATTTAGGGGGTTTTTGGAGAGAGAGAGGAATCGAGGTTAGGTGTAGGTAGAGGAGTAGGGTAGAGAAAGTGAGAGAGAGGGGAGAGAGAGTGATAGGTTGAGGGGGTTATATATGTGGAGAAAGAGGAGAGTGTGGGAGAGTGATAGAGGAGGTTAGTAAGGTTTAGGGAGGAGGGGAGAGAGATAGATAGATTGAGAAAGAGTGGGGAGGGGGGTTGGAAGTAGGGTAGTATAAGGGTGGTGTGTGTCTGTGTGTGTGTGTGTGTCTGAGAGAGACATCGAGAGAGAAAGAGAGAGAAGGAAAGATGGTAGAAGAGGGGTCTTGCGGGGTTGAGAGAGAGAGGGATAGGGGTGGGTGTTCCAGTTAGGTTGAGGAGTAAATCTATGTGTGTGTGTGAGGGAGGGAGAGAGAGAGAGAGAGAGAGAGAGAGAGAGAGAGAGAGTCGAGGGGGGGGGTGGGATGTTGATGTATATGTAACTTCGGAATGTATTTCATATATGTATATTGTACTCCTATAGAGATGGTATTATTCCTCTATACGGAAGTGTTTGTATTCCTATAAAGATGTTATTATTCCTCTATATGGAAGTGTCATCATTTATATTGTAAGTGTCGTAACTTATACTTGATGGGTTATTAGACCACCTTATTGGGGTCGGTCCTGTATAAGTCATGTGGGTTGAAGGGTTATTAGACCACCCTATTTGGGGTCGGCCATGTGGGTCAAAGGGTTATTAGACCACCCTATTGGGTGTCGGCCCAGTCAGCTTTGTGTTATATGGTTAAGTTGAGGCCGACCTAGTAAAGGTTATTAGGCAAGTCAAGTCAAGTATAAATTGAGTGTGGGAGGCACTCTATTTGATCATTCTATTCTCTCTCACACTCTCGGGAGAGTGGCACACTTGTGGAGGAGGAGAAGTTGCTGCTAGGAGATGTCTATCTCTTATGCTTGGGTTGTATCATTGCTCTATATATCTCTAAGGAAGTTATTGGGGTTTTTCATCTTTATGGTTTTCTCCAAGTAAACCTTGTGTCTCTTGTGTGCTTGCATTATTGTGTCCATGATTGATATGCTGTAGATATGCTGTACATGTTATTCTCTCAGTTAATATCCTAGATCATATTGAATTAAATTCTAAAAAACTAACATGGTATCAGAGCTAGCCTGAAAGAAGGCATGGTATGGCATGTATGACACTTGTTGCACTTGCGAAGCTAGGGCTTGAAATAGAAAAAACCAGTCATCGTAGCACTTTCGTTATAAATAAATTTTGGTGAGGTTTCAGGGTCTTCAAATCATACAGGGCGAAGCTAAGATCCGCATGTACCTTGTATCCAAAGGACAACTCCTAATTCGTTGTACTTTGTGTTTTATGATCTGTACAATATAGGGTTTCTGCCTCTTCTAGATTTGAGTCATAAACAGGTGACCTAGGAAAAAAGGTCATAACTTGGGCTAGGAAGATCCAAATGAAATTTCATAAAATGTGACAGGTAATGGATGGACTGTAATTTCTCAGGTAACTTTTTCAGAGGCCAAAACTGAACAAATGACATGTGGCATGCCGTACAAGTTCACTCTCTTGTTTTATCCCATAAACAGGTCACATTGCAACACTTGGCATAACTCTCTCTCAAGGAATCCATTTGAGGTATGACATATGGGGTTGGAAATATGATAGGTCAGGATATCACAAGAAAATTTTTTAGACCCTATGGATCAAAAAGGTCAGAGTTACACTAGAAACAATCAGGTACATATTTATGTCAAAACAGAATTGTTTTTGAGCACCTTCATTCATGGCTTCCAGAATTTAGGGTTTCGGAGAAAGTTGGAATTTTTGTAATCGAAGACTATGGCTGAATGCTACTCATCAAAATAGAAATTTAGAGACCAAGATCAGAATTTTTGGTAGGGTAGAAGGTCGGGCTTGATCAGACCCTAGTTCGGGACTTTGATCGAAAAAGTGGAAAATTAGGGCTTCTACACAAATGGGAATTTTTGATATCTGTGACCATGGATAAAAGCTCCTCATAAAAATAGAAGCTTAGAGCTTTGGATCAAACCTTTTGATTGGGCAGAAGGGTGGACTTTATCAAACCCTAGTTCAGGGTCATGTCCAGTGAATCCAGAAGATTTAGAGGCAAATTTGAGGGGTGAAACTTTGCAGCTTTCAAATTCTGAGTATACCAGCTTGATCAACTCATCAAGGCGCATATTTTTATCCTTTCGAAAGTTTGAAATTCAAATTTTGAATTTTTAGGGTTTCTCTGACAAACCCTAATCCAGCTTCAGATTGAGTTCCTGCAAATCAAGTGGATTGGTTTAGTCCTAGAAGAGAATGGATTGGTCACCTGCATAAGTGAAGAAGTTTTTGTTTTAGAGGGAGATGAGGCTAAAGCCTTACATAAGAAGATTACAAGCAATCTCGACAGGTATGACTTATCCAGGTATGTTTCGAGATTTGTTCATGATTAAGTTTATGGTATGTTTGTCTTCATGTTATTATAGTTAGTACAATCTTGATTAAATTTAGACTTGTCGTATCACCTTAATAAAATTATGAATGCATGATAGAAGATATTCATTGATTAGGGTGTTGACACTTATGATTGTACTAATGCATTATGGTGTTGTATGAGGTTTAGGTTGTCTGCTAACATGAAAGGTACACCAAGAAAGACAAATCATGTTCTAGTTCAAGAACATATGATCATGATGACATAAGGACAAAGATTCATCCATTGTCATGGATCACTTAGAAGATCTATTTGCGAGGTATGTATAACTTGGTTCTATAATGGTTAACCTATGAGATATGCAGGTTACTAGCACACGTCATTGAAGAGAACAAGAAGACATCATGTGGGTATGTTAGACATAACTATCTAACATACCAATCCAGGCATGTTTTTCCTATATCAAGTTAGAATCCTACCTTGTGTTAGGATCCCTTATATAAGTATACTTGGTATGATTGGTTATGTTTATTCATAAAGTTAAAAATGTAAGTAATCAAGGGTTTATGCATTTTATGTCTCTTATCTTGATTGATGATTTAACTAACCAGAAGAGTCCTATGATCAAATAAGAATATGCATGAGTAAAAGAAGACTTCCCTAAAACCTTGAATACTAATGTTTATTATCTATGTTTGAAATGATCATGACTATACATGCTTAAGATTATTGTGTTTTGATAGTATTGAGAATATACTAATAAATGTATGATTATGTATGAGATCTCAAGGATATCACAATAATGATACTTGTAAGCATGCATAGTGATCGAGGATGGATATAAGTTCAAGAACAGGTAATCCAGGAAGTAAAGATCAAGAGGGAGAACACTCCAGTAGTTTCTGCAAGAATGCAGATATTCAGAGGGAGTCGACCACTTCTCACAATCCACATCAGAATGGAGTTGCAAAGATTCAGAGGGAGTCCACCCAACAAACAAACAAAGATAAGTATTTGAATTATCATTTATTGCATATTTGATTGTTTAAATAATACCGTTCAATAATGTATATACTGATGTTCCTAGAATTAGGTTGTGCATATTAGAATAGTTGCATTGATGAACAGTATACTACTAATATACATGGGTAAGTGGCCTATGGCATTATACAACATTCCATTGCTGCTTATCTAGAATGAAACCTCTTTGCTGACATGTTGGGAGTTGTGCACACTCTTAACAATGTTCTGGTAGAGATTGGAAGGCATTTAGAAAGTTACAGGATATGGATAAATGTTGTATTGAAGCATTGGCTAAGATAATTGCATGATTGTATGACATATTTATTTATGTATAAGAATTTGTTCTGAAAACTATGAGATGTTTTCTAATCATGCAATTTAACTTGTTTTGTAGGAAAGATCGTATACCATCACCTACAAAAGAAGGACTACAGCATTTGTTCAACAACAAAGTTATCTATTGAAGATATTAAAAATATTGAAGTTCCCAGGATTCGAGAAGAATGTCATGATCGAGGAGTACCGGTCGATCATGAAGAATGATGGTTGGGATGCAGTCCCAAAACCAGAAGGGAAGTCTATTGTTACTTCCAAGTGGATCTATAAAATCAAGCATGCTGTAGATGGTTGCATAGAAAAATACAAAGCAAGGTTTGTAGCTCATGGCTTCTCTCAGAAAGAGGGAATAGACTTTTTCTCCTATAGCCAGGTACACTTCCATCAGATCAATACTTACCCTGGCTAGAGTGATGAAATGGAAGATACACCAGATGGATGTCAAGATAGATTTCTTGAATGGTGTATTCAAAGAGGAAGTGTATATAAAGCAGCCACTTGGTTTTGAGACATTTGACAGGAAGTCATATATGTGCAAAACTTGGTCTGGTAGGATAGACAGCTTTCTATCCAGTTTGGGCTTTACCAAGAGTAAAGCAGATTCCAACCTTTACTACAAGGTTGAGGAAGGCAATCCAGTGATACTACTTTTGTATATGGATGACCTATTTATTACAAGTGAAGGTAGATTGATTGCCGACACACAACGGAAGCTTGCTGTCGAGTTTGAGATGAAGAACTTGTGGATGATGCACTATTTTCTAGGAATGGAGGTGTGGCAGAGTGCAGATGGAATCTTCCTTGGACAAGGGAATTATGTAGTAGAGATCTTGAAGAGGTTCGGGATGATCGACTGTAAGGCCATGGCCACATCTATGGAATCAAACCTAAAGCTTCTGTGTGATGCTTCATTTGATTCGGTTGATATCACTATGTATCGTCAGATGATTGGGTCCTTGATGTACCTGACGAACATGAGACTAGATATTTGCTTTGCGGTGAACAGATTGAGCCAGTTCCTGATGGATCCGAGGAGTGTTCACCTGGTTGTTGTAAAGCACATTCTGAGATACCTGAAGGGTACAGTTTACTATGGGCTCAAGTATGACGTGAATCAAAATTTTAACCTACAGGGTTATGTTGATTCAGATTGGGCAAGCAGTGCTGCAAATAGGAAGAGCACTTATGGGTGCTGCTTCAGTATGGGATCAGGTGCGATCTCTTGGTTTAGCAGGAAGCAGTCCTGTGTAGCACTGAGTACAGCCAAAGCAGATTATGTTGCAGCTTGTTCGGCTAGTTGTGAGGAGTATGGCTTCAGAAGCTACTGTCTGAGTTATTTTATCTACCACTGGAGGATACTGGTATATTTTGTGACAACCAGAGTTGTGTGAAGATGTCTGAGAACCTGGTGTTCCACGACAGGTCGAAACACATAGAGATCAAATATCACTATATCAGGGATATGGTACAGAGAGGAGCAGTGAATCTCCTGTATGTTGCGATGGATGAGCATGTTACATATGTGCTGACGAAGCCATTAGCTAGAGTGAAGTTCGAGTACTTCAGAGAGAGGCTTGTTGTTCTTCAGATTGATGACACTTCGAGGAAGAAGTGATGGACACATTTTTTGAAGCCATTCCAAGCATGGTGAGAGGAGGATCCTTCCCATGGTTGTGGATGTAAGTGTTGGATGATGAGCATCAGGACGATGCTCCAGTTACTGCTCTGTGTACGCATCATGTTGGATGCTGGATATGATAAGTTGGATCATTTATATATATGTATGTACGCACCATGTTGGATGTTGGATATGATCAGTTGGATCATGTGTATGTATCTGTAGATGTATCAGGTGGATACATTGTATGATCAAGTAGATCATGTATGATGATATGTATCAGGAAGATACTATGTATGCATCAGGTGGATGCATTGTATGATCAAGATGATCATGGATGACGAGCTTCAGGATGTTGCTCTAGATATGCATCAGGACAATTCAGTGATGAGTATAAGGATGATACTTTAGATGATATGCATCAAGATGATGCTATGATGATGATCAGGATGATCATATGTATCAGGTGGATACATTACATAATCAGTTGGATTATGTGTGATGAGTTCTGAATCCATAGATGCATAGTGCCTTTTTGACATGGTGGTAGATGTTTTCTCCCATGTGCGCTGAAGTAAGTGCAGAGCCTTTCCAACATGGTGGTAGATGTGTTCTCCCATGTGCGTTGATGTGAGTGTTGAGCCTTTCTCGAATGGTCAGAGGAAAGTCCTTTCATGCCGGTGAGTGTAAGTGTTGTGTTGTGTGCATTTGGACTATGCTTCATGGACGATGATCAGTATGATTATGAGTATCAGGATGATACTCCATGGTCATGGACAGGTTGTGTAGTTACATGTAAAAGATCCTGGGAGATATGATAGGTTGAGCAGTATGCTCGTAATCAGTCCTGGGATGCTCTTTCAAGGTTTTGTTGATGCACGTAATCAGTCCTGAGGATTCCATGGTATGGCCAGTGATGATGAAGACCTGCAAGTGGTGGGCCTACACCCAGCATGAAAAAAGGACTGGCTCTATAGAACTTCCTATGATGAGTAGATTTAGAGATTGATTGAGATAGCAGCAGCAGTGATGATGATGATGATTCAAGGACGATGATTCGATGACGATGATCTAGAGAAGAAGACTTGTGCTAGAAGACCTGTGTTGATAAATACCTTC
Organism: Larix kaempferi; assembly: GCA_027924585.1. NCBI lineage: Eukaryota > Viridiplantae > Streptophyta > Pinopsida > Pinales > Pinaceae > Larix > Larix kaempferi. The sequence goes on along the minus strand of BSBM01000925.1, from coordinate 194,560 downwards.
CTAGTTAAGAGGGAGTGTTGATGTATATGTAACTTCAGAATGTATTTCATATATGTATATTGTACTCCTATAGAGATGGTATTATTCCTCTTTACGAAAGTGTTTGTATTCCTATAGAGCTGTTATTATTCCTCTATACGGAAGTGTCGTCATTTATATTGTAATTGTCGTAACTTATACTTGATGGGTTATTAGACCACCTTGTTGGGGTCGGTCCTGTATAAGTCATGTGGGTTGAAGGGTTATTAGACCACCCTATTTGGGGTCGGCCATGTGAGTCAAAGGGTTATTAGACCACCCTATTGGGTGTCGGCTCAGTCAGGTTTGTGTTATGTCGTTAAGTTGAGGCCGACCTAGTAAAGGTTATTAGGCAAGTCAAGTCAAGTATAAATTGAGTGTGGGAGGCACTCCATTTGATCATTCTATTCTCTCTCACACTCTCGGGAGAGTGGCACACTTGTGGAGGAGGAGAAGATGCTACTAAGAGATGTCTATCTCTTATGCTTGGGTTGTATCATTGCTCTATCTATCTCTGAGGAAGTTATTGGGGTTTTTCACCTTTATGGTTTTCCCCAAGTAAACTCCATGTCTCTTGTGTGCTTGCATTATTGTGTCCATGATTGATATGCTGTAGATATGCTATACATGTTGTTCTCTCAGTTAATATCCTGGATCAGATTGAAGTAAATTCTGAAAAACTAATAGGGGACAGTGTGGGTGATTAGGGGTGATGGGAGGAGGGTGTTTCGGGTAGGAAAAGAGAGAGAGAGATCAAGGTGGGGTGATGGGTAGGGGGAAGGAGGGGGATTGGCAAAGAAGAAGTGATAGAGATTAGAGTGGGGAAATGAGTAGGGGATACGAGAGGATTAGGGAAATTTAAAACATGGTTTATAGGGTAGGGCCAAAGAGAGAAGTGGGAGGTGGTAAGTGGTAGGTGGTGAAATAGAGAGTGAGAGAGAGGGTGTTAGTGGGTTCGGGGAGAGACAAAGGGGGTGGGGATACATGAAGGTGGAGTGAGAGAGAGAGAGAGAGAGGAAAGATTGTGTGATATGAATAACAAAGAAAATAACGATGAGACTTGTTCCAAAGAACAAGTGATGAAGGTTCAAGCAAATTTACAAAATTAAGCATACTACAGAAGTACAAGGAAGGGTTCATGATTTCTATTAGAGAGAGGGAGTGAATTGTGACAAGATGTTGGTCTTGTGGATAGATACACTTCGATCAAAGATCTACTTGCGATAGCTGCAGTGATGAAGTGGAAGGTACACCAGATGGACGTGAAGAGTTCCTTCTTGAATGTCATAGTAGAGGAGTAAGTTTATGTGGAGCTTCCATTAGGATTTGAGACACATGGCAGGTAGACTGATGTGTATAGATTGAAGAAGGCCTTATAAGGATTGAAACAAGCACCAAGGACATGGTACGGTAGGATTTATGGATTTCTGACGAGCTTGGGAATTAACAAGACTAAAGCAGATTCCAACTTTTACTACAACGTTAAGGATGGGAAACCTGTGATTCTACTATTGTATGTAGATGATTTGTTTCTAATAGGTGATGAGAATCTTATTACAAAAATGGAGAGGAATATTTCCATAGCGTTTGAGCTGAAAGAACTCAGTATGATGCACTATTTCTTAGGTCTTGAGGTGTGGTAAAATCCAGAGAAACTTTTCCTAAGTCATGGAAAATATGTGAGAGATCCTGAAGAGATTTAGGATGATGGATTGTAAGGCTACAACCGCACCTACAACATACAATTTGAAGTAGCTGTATGATACTTCTTCAGAATTAGTGGATGCCACAGTTTACAAGCAAATGATTGGTTCATTGATGAACTTAATTAACATGAGGCCAGATTTATGCTATGCAGCGGACACACTGAGTCAATACATGGTAGAGTTGAGATGTGTTCACCTAGTTGTGGAAAAACATGTGTTGAGGTACTGTTGATGCCTCGGGGGTGCAGGGTATGTGCAAAGTGCTGGAATGGGTTCCAAGGCACACAACAGGGGATGAAAACCCAACCAAAGGCTTCAGTTAACCCTATGCAAGAGTTACCCTATCCTCGAGATGTTTGGTGTGGTAATCACCCATGGATAGTTGGCCTTCGCTGTCACTCTATGAGTAACAGATTTGATCTTAAAAGATTAGTTTTCCTATAAAGGAAAACAAAATATGAAGGCTGGTTAACAATCCTAACTTAACCTACCTAAGGAAGAAAAAATCTATGCTAAAACAGATTTAACCTAAAAGGAAAAGTTGATGTTGTGCAGATCATATTTGAAGCATGATGTACAAGTAGTTAAGTACCTTAAACATAAATGTCTTTGGGTTCTTCACATGTCAATTTAAAGTTTTATCATTTCATGAAAATTAAGTGACAATTCTTCAAAGTGTTTAAGCCTATTCAAGTATCTTATCTGTAATCATTGTGTCAATTGAAAAATTAACATTTGATTAAAGATATTTATTTGCATCGAATCATTTGCAGAAATATAAAAAGGAAAACGTTCAATTAAAGAAATTTAATAGAACAATTTTGAGCATAATCCAAACATATAGAGAAATCAATATAAGAGATCTTATGCATTAACAAATATCTTGCAAACGATTAAACACATGATCAATGACAAATTTGAAACATTAACTCAACAATTCCCAAATAAATTTGAAGAACAATAGGAGGTGATTTAAAAGATAACTTTCCTGAATAGAGAAGTCTTGTACAAAAATTACAATAACTCTAATAAACAGAGTATCTTCAGTCCAAACTCCTGCTGAATTACAATTCCAAAATTCCCAACCCTTTACTAAGAGAAACATTCCTCCTTATATACTAAATTTACATCAGAGTTCCAAAAAAAGAAATTCTACAAAATAGGGATTACAAAATCAGATCTAACCATTGATCCAAGAAATCTTGTTATTTTTAAGCTTAAAATATTTTCCGCCACCTTTCACAAAAGAAGGATTTGTTCTTTAATTAGATAAGGTCTCGTGGCACCATAAAAAATCAATCACAGATTGTTCACTAGCATCGACAGGTGGTGTGTCTTGCAGAGCATCCGCTGTAAGAAAATTCAGGGTCAGGGAACCCACTGTCAAAAACAGAGAAATCCATTAGAGGATTTACTTCAGAGACAATAGCTAGCACGTCAGGTTTTTCATTGATTATAAAGTCCTGTATAACATCAGTATCGAGATCAGTTGATTCCTCCAGAATTTCCTTCCTTTGCCTTTTGTGATTGTGCATGTAGGTAGACAAAGTTTCAAAGTCTTCTTCACTGCTACCACTGCTAAGATCAGGAACACCTGCATCAAAAGGTGGTGACAACATTTCTTGATACAAAAAGGGGTAAATTTCCTCATTTCCAACCTGAACATTAGAAAATCCACCATCTGCATGAAAATTTCTCATTCTGGATGAGTCTTGGATAGAAGGATATAAAAAGAATGCCAAATAGAGTGTTTCCTATTTCTGAAGGAAATGGATGAACTGGAACTTTCATGTTAATTGCTATTTAAAGGCCAACAAGCAGGTCGATGATAATCGGGCGGGGCAATCTACAATGATCAAATTTATCTAGTCAATTCATTGTAATTACTTCAATTGTAGTGAAAAGAGCTAAGGTATGTGCCAGTCGGATCAAAGCTTGTGCGAAGTATGAGTTCAATTACTACTTGCATGATTTTGAATTACCTTTACGATCACATCATTACAAGCAATCTCCCATCAATAATTATGACTGGTGATTAATAACGGAGACGAAGGTTATGGTGACCAAGCTTATGTGCAAAAAGGTCTCGACTAGGAGTTCCAGTACACGGGCTATCAATTCTTTGCACGTAACAAATCCGATCATTAAGAGGTGGAACAAAAACGACAAGATGTCAAAGCTCGAGTCCAGACATGGCCAACTTAAGGTGGAGAGATGGCATCCATCCAACGTGAAGTAACTGATAGATTGGTATTAGTGTCTACTGTCATGGATTGCACAAAAATGATAATTTAGCAGAACCAGCTTTCAAAAGACAAAATGGAAGGCCTGACTTAACTGACTTCCCAAAATCAACATGACCATGAGATCATAACAGATGAACGACGGAGATTAACCAGAGCGGAATGCAGAATTGGGTTCAAAGAAAAATTCATAAAGTTCTTATTCGAAGATCCCACAAGTAGAAACCCAAAAGTACGGATTTGCGGGTTGCGGGTTCACAAAAATGGAAGTAGAAGAAAAGATTTTCGAAAGCCGAAACTGACTATGCGGGTGGCGGGCTTCGGAATGTTAAACTTGTGAAGTGAATTAACCATCCAGAAAGCTGCATCCCGAAATTACAGGTTACGGGTTTTGGGAGGACACACCAAATAAACGTAAACCACAATCCCGAAAGCCGAATGCCGCCATTGCGGGGTTCGGGTTTCGGGGTAATTATTTCTCAATCGTATTAAAGAATGATTCCGCAACCCACAGCTGTCAGGTTGCGGGTTTCGGAATTAGCAAAACCAAAACATAAAAACAACAGTCCCGCAACCCACACCTGTCGGGTTGTGAGTTTTCGGATTCTCCAAATGTCAGGTTTCGGGGTGATGATAACAGTCAATAAAATATTCAAAATTTTGGTTGTTTTCAGACTGAAACAATTTGGAAGGAATAATCAAACCCTTACAAACAAGCAAACAAAAAGCATCGATGAAGAATTTTTAGTGGTAAAATCAAAATCTAAAAATTTTAAAAATGACTCACCCAAACACCTTAGCGTTTATTAAAATTGTGGGGCTCCCGTGCTTAGCTAAGCATGGGATCTATTGTGGCTACAACAAATGGCAACTGGCTGGGAAGAACCAATTATCTCTGCAATCAAATCCATCTAAAGACAACATGTCAATCAACCGATTTCTTGAAACTCAGTTCAAAGAAGATGCTCAAAAGATAACAGCCAACAAGCAATGAACATGAAAATGGATAGATCTCAACAATGATCATTTTAAAGATAACACTCATCTAATAAGGAGATTTAGAGAGTAATACCAAATCTTTATGATGATGTAATCATTAAAAACCAGCTTATATATATATATATATATTTATATTTTTATACATAAAACCTTGTTAATACAAGACCACTGTACTGACTTGGTGATTGGATGAAACAACGCCATTCACAAGCCTGATCCAAAAACTGGTCAAGCTAGATCGATGATGAGACTCCTTGTCTTCCGGTTGTAAGACCAAAAGAAATTATCATGGCTTGGTAACCACATAGTGATAATTACAGTCCAAGGTCAAACCCATGATTATAGCAGGGCTGGCTTGTGATAAGACCCCCCTATCCTTGTATGCAACAAAATCTTATGAAGAACGAAACAATTTATTTTGGCATAGGCTAAAAGGCATTACCATGGCTTGGTGACCATATAGTGATAATGTTACTCACCAGTGCTTTGCGGATCATGAATGGACCGACCTGAAATAGGATCTTCCACCTTCCAGGAGAACTGAAAGTCATCTTCCAAGTGTGGTGGCTTGATGTGAAGATGTCATTCCACTTTAAACACCTATGAACCTAATGGTCTGGCTTGATAACAAGACCACCCACCTTGTAACTTATAATTTTAAATAAAATTTATATTCAAAGTGATTGTAAAAGGATCCATGAGCAATCGGAACTGGTCAGGTTATTATGATATGTCGTTCAACCATGAAACACCAGATAGAGAAATGATGACCATCCTCCATACCTCAATTACACAAATAAAGCATGGTGAAAGATAATGATCAAAGTGAAAAGTATCCAAGGGCATTGCAGTTATTTGACTATTTATTCTTCAGAGCAAATTCTAATCAAAAGCCAAAAAGTAAGATTGATAACAATGCTGAAACTTCAGACACAATTGTTGCCATGAAAAGTGATGATAAGCCATTACCACAAGTGTGAAGCCTTATTAATGAAAATCAAAACAAAACAAGAAAACCAATCAAAATGTCAATGCAATAAAACAAATGATTGAAAAACAAACCACATCTATGTACAAGTGCACTGGATTGTTTAAACAAAATACTTTTTGAGAAGAGACACATTCACCGGGAAGGTGTCTACAGCTCCCTCTAGCGTCTGTAATCGAATAGTGCTGGACCAATCTTTTCTGTAATAATGAAATGTCCTAGCCAAAGGCGCTGAAACTTGGTGTACTGATTCTTATCTTTATGTTGCTTATCCCACCTTAGAACCAGGTCACCAACAAAAAATTCCCTGTCAGATGAATATTTTTCATCAAACCATCTCTCCACCATTTGCTAATGATGATACAACTTGTTCTTGGCTATTTCCCTGTCCTCCTCTAGCTTCAAGAGGGTGTCAATTCTTTGCTGGAGGGGAGAAGAATCATCTTCTTGGATAGACTGGGCCAATTGTAGCGAAGGAATGGTAAGGTTAGTGGGAAGGATTGCTTCTTTGCCATAAACCAAACAGTAGGGGGAATTTACAATTGCTGCTTTTGGGGTAATTCGATCTACCCATAATGCATTATACAACTGTGTGTGCCAATCTCTGTGATGAGAAGTTACAGTCTTATTGAGAATGTTTATCAGGTTTTTGTTCGATGACTCAGCCAAACCATTACCTTGGGGGTAATAATTGGCAGAAAACTTAAGCTTAATCCCCATCTCAAAGGCATATTCAGTTATATCGATTGAAGAGAAGTAGGATGCATTATCGAAAACTAAGTGCTATGGGGCACCAAAGCGTGTGATGATCTAGCTATCAAGGAAAGAGATTACTTGGGCAACGTTACATTGTTTAAGAGGAGCTGCCTCCACCCATCTAGTGAAATAGTCTGTGGCTGTGAGGATATACTTATGTTGGAGGGATGAAGGAGGGTTTATAGGCCCAACAAAATCCAATTCCCATTGTTGAAATGGAAACTGAATTGTGACCGGTTGTAAAGGAAATGCAGGTTTCCTAAAATTCCCTGTGCATTTCTAGCATGGCTCGCACTTCCTGACATAAGCATAAGCATATTTAAACAATGTGGGCCAATAATATCTAGCCCTAAGAATCTTGTGTGCTGTAGTTTCTCCTGAAAAATGGCGTCCAACAGGACCATTCCGATGTCGGGGCATCGATAACATTAACAACTCCTGAGGGGATTTCTTCCTCATGATCCCATTCAAACTGCTGCTGTACGGGGTCATTAGATTGAGCAGTAAGGAGACAAAGACCTTGTCCTTTGACAATTTTAGCCGGTCTGATCTCGAGATCATATTCTTGTAGGGCGGTCATCCAATGGGCCCTCTTTTCCCCCAATTCTTTCTGGATGAGGACATTTCTGATAGCAGAATATGGAACAATGACTTTGGTTCGAGACTTCAGCAAGTAGGGTCTGTAATGTTTGATGGATTTATATACTGCATAGGCTTGCTTATCGATCTGCGAGTATTTGAGCTCTGCACCTTTGAATGTTGAGCTCATAAAAGAGATCGGGATTTCAGTATCATTGTCATGCTTTTGAGTTAAGACAGCTGCATAAGAAAATTCAATGGAAAAAGTATAAAGAATGAAATCCTTATTAAAATATGGGGACATGAGAGCAGAGTTTCTACAATTTCCTTTCGAATTCGGATAAACACATCTCTCTGTTCCCGCGACCAAGTAAACTGCACATCTTTCTTGACCAAGAGTTGTAATGGTTTAACAATCTGGGCAAAATTTGGCAAAAATCTATGTACAAAATTAATCTTTGTTAGAACATTTTTCCACCTATGTAAATTAATCATGTATTAATTGATGATTAATTAGCCCAAGTGATTAATGATTACATCCCTAAGTTGATTAGCTACTAAATGGTCAATTATCATGAACTAGATGGCAAATGTGAACAAGTGCTGAGTCAAACCAGCTAAGTGGAGCGCTCCCCAGGGCAATTAATGCACTCAGCATGCCTAGAGCGCCCTCCTCAGGTCATTTAATGCACTCAGCATGCTTCTCTTCTACCTAGGGCGCATTTGCTCTCTTTGTGGACAATCTTGCCTTGTTTTGTCACATTTTTGACCAATTTTAGACTCCAAACCTCTACCCAACCAGTTTCTTCACATGTGTGAGGTCACATGGGCCTGTCCAGTCATTCCCAGCATTCACACTGCAGATTCGAACCAGTTTGGGATGGTTTGGGATATTTTGGTCAACCTAGGGGGGTTTGAGCTTTTTCTAAGCTAGATCAGTGTGAACACTCCAGATGGATTCGAATTCTTCCAGATTTGTATATATGGGTGTTCTTAACCTTTGTTAAGGTTGGACAGTTAATAATATTGACATTATTCACCAATTCATGTGTATTGTTCTTCATTCATTTAAATTTTTTATGCTAATTCTTGCAAATGTTGTGCAATCTTTCACCAGTGAGGAATCCACAGTAGCTAGATTCAACTGTGCTTGAGATTTTACATGGTATCAGAGCTCTTGGAGCTAGAATTCGAACCAGCAGACTGTTGTAGTGGATTGCCAGAAACAGTGGAGAAACCACATAATTCCTGAGGCCATTGCCTTGAGCTTACTGGAGAAATCTAGTGGCTCCTCTCAGGTGTGATGCTCTCCCGAATGCACCCACTATCCATACAGGGTTCGAATCTGTGAGTGTAGATCCCTCCAGAGTGATTTGAGAGTTGTTTGCAGGTATTGGAGTTCAGCATTGTCAGCAAGTGCGAATTGCAGCAGAGGAGAATGGAGCCATCTCACCCAAACGTGCTCACACCCTTCAACTATTTCGATTGGAAGGCAGAAATGGTGATTTTGCTGAGATCCAAGGGTCTCTACAGAATCACGATGGGCACTGAGGTTGAGCCAAACTCAGCTGTGGAGAAATCCAAGTTTTTCAACAGAATGGATGAGGCATTTGGCCTCCTTTGTCTCAGCATTTCGAGAGACCTCCTGTTTCATGTAGAAAGTCTAGCAACTCCAAATGAAGTGTGGCTCAAGCTTGAGACACTGTTTGGAAAGACTGATGAGATGAGAGGCCACCAGCTCGAAAATGAGCTTGTCTCACTGAGCCCAGGGAATTTCGATTCCATCCAGGACTTCTTCACCAAGTTCAAGAACTTGGTCTTGCAGATCAGACAATGTGGCATAGAGAAGAAAGAAGAACAGTTGGTGTTGTCCATTCTCTCAAAATTGGGTTCAGAATACTCAGTTTTTGTGTCTTCCTTCAACTCCACAAGGCTCACAGTCAGAGGTTGGAAGATGCCATCCTTGGCTGACTTCATGGAGATGCTAACTCAAGAGCAAGACAAGCTGGTCTTGATGGGCTCCATCAAACAAAAAGATCAAGTTCTTGCAGCTGGAGATTCGAAATGTGGAAGAAGCAAGCAAAAACCCAGGGTTTCGAAACCTCAAGAGAAGAAGAAGAAGGATGAGAGGCCCAAATCCTCTGAGGGGGTTTCGAATCCTATCAAGAACAAGGGAAAGAAGGCTGAGAAGACAAAGTGTAGCTACTGTCAAAGAGGTTTTCATCCAGAGAGCTCATGCATGAAGAAAACCATAGACACCATGACACATCTCCTACAGAAAAATAACATTCCTCTTCCTGAAAGTTCCAAGAAGAAGGAGTGCGCTTCTGAAGACAAGGAGAGCTGCCATGCTTTGGTGGCTAGCTCATCTCATTCACCGTTGTTCATCATTGATTCAGGTGCCTCAAGGCACATGGCTTCCTCAAGAGACTCGTTTTCTGAACTTGCTCCCTACAGTGGTCTCTCAATTCGAATGGGAGATGACTCAGAAATCCCTGCTCATGGCATTGGGAAAATCTCTATGGAGAATGGCTTCTTCTCAAATGTGCTGTATGTGCCAAACCTTGCAGCAAACTTGCTCTCTGTGTACCAAATGACACATACTGGAGCAGCAAAGAAGGTGGTCTTCACTCAGGATGAAGTGGAGATATCAGAAGTTTCCACCGGGAAAATTGTTGCAAAGGGTGTTGCAGACCATGACATGAAGATGTACATGTTCTCCCACTTCCTCGAATTTTCTTCACCAAGTGTGCTGCTGTCACATGGGAATGAGACCAGCAAGCTATGGCATCAAAGGTATGGGCACCTAAACTACAGATATCTTCAAGTTTTAAGCAAAGAAAATATGGTAGAAGGGCTGCCCCAAATCAGATTTTCGAGTGGAACATGCAAGGGTTGCATGATTGGGAAACATCCTGAAAGGAAGTATGACAAAGGGAAGGCTAGGAGGGCTGATCAACCCCTTGGGATAGTACATTCTGATCTCATAGGACCACTCCCCACACCCTCCTATGGCTGCAGCAAATATGTGCTCACCTTCATCGATGACTACTCAAGGTACTGCTGGTTATTTTTCCTTAAGCAAAAATCTGAAGTCTTTGATTGTTTCAAGATTTTTAAGAGCATGGTTGAGAACTTCAGTGGGAAGGCCATGAAGGTTTTGAGGACTGATAATGGCAGAGAGTATGTCAATAACAATTTGCAGCAGCTCTGTCAAGAGCATGGCATTCAGATGCAACACTCAGTGCCCTACACACCTCAGCAAAATGGTGTTGCAGAGCGCAAAAATAGAGCACTGAAAGAGATGGCAACTTGCATGTTGCAAGCAAGGGATTTGTCTCCTAAATTATGGGCTGAAGCTATGAATTGTGCAGCATATGTTCAGAACAGGGCACCACACAAAGAATTGCAAGGAATCACTCCATTTGAAGCTTGGATGGGCCACAAGCCAAATGTCTCACATTTCAGAATTTTTGGCTCAAGGGCTTGGGCCAGAATTCCACCGGAGAAGAGAAAGGCATTGCAGCCCCAAAGCAAGGAGTCAATCATGGTTGGGTATGCAGAGGATTCCAAGGGCTACAAGCTCTTTGATCCATCCACTCACAAAACTTTCATTGAAAGAAGTGTCAAATTCGAAGAGGAAGAATTTTTGCAAGCTAGTGAACAAGGTGATGGGGAATGCTCATTCCCTCGTCTTGATGATGAAGTAAGTAGTGATTCATTCTCTGATATTTCTGATTCTGAGATTGCTGAAGATGATGTTGATATGGATTCTGAACATATCCCCCCTTCAAGTCCCAAGTGGGCAGAGAAAACAATTCAAAGTGCCGGAGAGCTAGTGGGAGATCCCCAAGATGCTAGGAAAACTAGATCTCAATTTCACAATTCCTTTGCATATAATAATTCTGATCTGAGTGAGGCCTGTTATTTGATGGTTGGATCTGATCCAATGTCATATTCAGAAGCATGTACAGACCCAAGGTGGCAATCAGCCATGCAAGAGGAGATGAACTCACTCCATGAGAACAAAACTTGGGATTTGGTCCCTCTTCCTCCCAAGAGGAAACTAGTGCAATGCAAGTGGATTTATAGAACCAAAATTGGATCTGATTGCTCTGATCTGAAGTATAAGGCCAGGTTGGTGGCTAAGGGTTACTCTCAGGTCCAAGGAGTGGACTATACAGAAACATTTGCACCGGTGGCAAAGATGGACTCCATAAGACTAGTTTTGGCAATTGGGGCTTCCAAGCGATGGGAGATTCATCACATGGATGTAAAAAGTGCCTTTCTTCATGGGGATCTGAATGAGGAGATTTATATGCAGCAGCCTGAAGGTTTTATTTCTGATCATACACTTGTTTGCAGGTTGAACAAATCACTCTATGGGCTCAAGCAAGCTCCTAGAGCATGGTATGCAAAAATGGACAATTTTCTGCTATCTTTGGGGTTTGAGAGGTGTAAGTCTGATCCAAATGTGTATATGCAGCATGTTAGTGATCTGATATTGATTATTGTACTGTATGTTGATGATCTTTTGATCACTGGTAGCTGCACCAAAGAACTTGACTCAGTTAAGAGAGCATTGCACAGTGCATTCTCCATGACCGATCTAGGATTGCTAAAACAATTTCTGGGTTTGGAGATTGATCAATCTGTGAATGGAATTTCTGTATGTCAGTCAAGGTATGCTTCAGATTTGCTGCAGAAATTTAAGATGGCTGAATGTAAGTCTGCAAAATTTCCATTTCTTTCAGGAGTTAAGCTTACAGAATGGGGTTCTTCACCACTAGTTGACAGTTCGTTGTATAGACAACTAGTTGGGAGTTTGTTGTATCTTACACACTCTCGACCAGATTTGTCTTATGCTGTTGGGGCTGTTGCAAGGCACATGCAAGAGCCTCATGAGATCCATTGGAAGGCAGCCAAGAGGATCCTTCATTATGTTCAGGGTACTAAGTCTTTTGGTATCCATTATGCTGCTGGTTCATCCCTTGAACTAGTAGGATTTACAGATTCTGATTGGGCCGGTGATTGTATTGATCAGAAGTCAACTTCCGGTTATGTCTTTATGCTTGCACATGGACCTATATGCTGGTCAAGCAAGAAACAGAGCACTATTTCCTTATCTTCAGCTGAGGCCGAGTACAGGGGAGCAGTCAATGCAGCCACACAATGTGTTTGGTTGCAAGGTATTCTTGCAGAGTTCGGGATTGTCTTTGATTCACCCACTATTCTTTGGTGTGATAATCAAAGTACAATCAAGATTTCTACCGATCCAGTACAGAGGCAGAGGACCAAGCACATAGAGATACACATGCATTACATTCAGGGTTTGGTGCATGACCGGATCATAGCATTGCAGTATTGCCCATCCAGTGAGCAAACTGCTGATATCTTCACCAAGTGTTTTACCGAGAAGACCTTCACTCACCTTAGATCTTTGCTTGGGGTGAGTGATGCATGGTGATGATTGGTGTATTTTGATATATGCCACATGTCCATTTTAGAGGGGAGGTTTTATTTCCCATGTGGTTTTCCTCCTTACCTTGGTTACATGGACAAATAAATTTTCATGATGTAAAAGGTGACTTGAGCCTAGTTGCCAAGGCCTTAATTTTTGATATTTCACTAAGTCTAGCTTAAGGGGGGGTGTTAGAACATTTTTCCACCTATGTAAATTAATCATGTATTAATTGATGATTAATTAGCCCAAGTGATTAATGATTACATCCCTAAGTTGATTAGCTACTAAATGGTCAATTATCATGAACTAGATGGCAAATGTGAACAAGTGCTGAGTCAAACCAGCTAAGTGGAGCGCTCCCCAGGGAAATTAATGCACTCAGCATGCCTAGAGCGCCCTCCTCAGGTCATTTAATGCACTCAGCATGCTTCTCTTCTACCTAGGGCGCATTTGCTCTCTTTGTGGACAATCTTGCCTTGTTTTGTCACATTTTTGACCAATTTTAGACTCCAAACCTCTACCCAACCAGTTTCTTCACATGTGTGAGGTCACATGGGCCTGTCCAGTCATTCCCAGCATTCACACTGCAGATTCGAACCAGTTTGGGATGGTTTGGGATATTTTGGTCAACCTAGGGGGGTTTGAGCTTTTTCTAAGCTAGATCAGTGTGAACACTCCAGATGGATTCGAATTCTTCCAGATTTGTATATATGGGTGTTCTTAACCTTTGTTAAGGTTGGACAGTTAATAATATTGACATTATTCACCAATTCATGTGTATTGTTCTTCATTCATTTAAATTTTTTATGCTAATTCTTGCAAATGTTGTGCAATCTTTCACCAGTGAGGAATCCACAGTAGCTAGATTCAACTGTGCTTGAGATTTTACAATCTTACCTGAGAAGGATTGCATTACTTTGCATGAGCCTAAATAGCCTTTGTACATTCAGGATCGATAATCATACCTTCTTTCAAAACAACGAAACCCAGAAGCTTTCCTTTTGTTAATGCAAAAATAAATTTCTTCAGGTTGAGAGAAATACCGAATTTTCTGCAGCGATCAAAAACTTTTTTCAAAGCAAACACATGTTCATGTCGTTTTTTAGAATAAATAGTGATATTGTCAAGGTAAACTATGACAAAATTATGCATTAACCCTCGAAAAGCTATATCCATAGCTCTCTGAAAAGTAGCTCCTGCATTTATCAGCCCGAAAGGCATCCTTCTGTAGGCAAAAGTACCCCATGGGGTCCAGAAAGTTGTTTTCAATTGATCATCCGGGGCAACCATAACTTGGTTATACCCCGAAAAACCATCTAGGAGGGAAAACATCTTTGACCCGGCTACCTTTTGAAGAATCTGTTCCATTGGTGGAACATGATAGTTGTCTTTCTCAGAAGCCCGATTTAGGTTTCTGAAATCAACACACAGTCAAATTTCCCCACTTTTCTTATGGACAGGTACTAATTTAGTGATCCATTGAGTGTGCCTGACCGGGAAGATAATTCGAGCAGTGAGCAGCTTCTCCAACTCCTTTTTTACAAAAGGCTCCAAACTGGGGTGCGTCTTCCACAGCTTTTGTTGAAATGGATTAACCTCTGGTTTCATGGGTATATTATGAAACATGACGCTAGTGTCAAACGTTTTCAACTCGTCATATGTCCAGGTGAAAACATCCTTATACTATTTACACAATGCAATAATGGCTCTGCGTTCTTTAGGGGTACAATCAACTCCCAAATTGATGAAACGAGGTTCCTGTTCGGTGCCTAGGTTGACCCGCTCATAGTTCAAGGATGAGCTTTGAGTTTTACAATTAGTTTGAGATTTGAAGTTGTCCTGTAAATCGTAAAACTTTTCTAGATTGATCACCGACTTCGGGATGACGTTTGAGGAATTAGTGAGAGACTTTTCATGTTTTGCTTCATCGATGGCCATGTCTTGAAACATATCCTGAGCAGTGAGGAAGTCAATTATCTATCATTCATCATCAAACACTTTCCAATTAGTCACATTATCCGGAATGGATGGTCTGTACATCAATTCAATAGAAAAAGTTTGAGGAGATAGACCTTCTGGCGGGATCAGTCTAGACGCTATATTTGCTAACAGGTCTGCATCAAAATTTTGTGACCTGGGAACTGATTTAATATTGAATGCCGAAAATGAGTTGGTTAGATCCCTTACCAACTTTTGATAATTAGCCAAACACGGGGATAAGCAGTGTATTTCATTCCTGACTTGCTTGACTATAATTTCGGAGTCTCCATAGAATTCTATTGCTTGTACACCTAAATCAATGGCCTTGTTGAGCCCCTGCACAAGAGCTTCATATTTGGGTACATTATTAGTGCAATCAAATTCTAACCTGCAAGCAATCATGATTTTCATTCGTTTAGGATTGATAAGAACACAACGCTCTCCCGCTCCCTCTTTGGATTTGGAGCCATCAAAAAATAAAGTCCATGAGACAGGTTCTAATCTAAAATTCGTATTGACATTATATACATTATTCACAATTTCACCAAAAAAAGGTATAGAAGTAACCTGAGTGATATGTGATTCGTTTTGAATGCTTTCTTCTGGTGAAGCATCAGCTGGGAATTCACCGAAAAAAGTATCAAATGTAAATTTCTCTAAATGAGAGGTGAGATAACCAACAGGTTCACTTGAATAATTAAGATCAGTAACTGTCTGTTTCATAAAAGGTTCTTTACTGATCTTAATTTTATTCGATTGACCATTGTATGGAAGCCATAAGTGGGACCAGTCGGTTGCAAAGTAACCTTTAAGTTTCTCTGACCAATCCCTGCTTAACCACATCCCATAGGCTTCTGGAATGTCAGCTATCACAATGTCAAATGTTTGATGGATCTTGGGATCAGCTGACAGCGTGAGTAGAACGTTTCTCAATTTGCCAACCACTATGACTTTGGATGTGTCAAGTTGCACAATCTGGGTTGGATAGGGTTCCCACGTTGCATTCAATTTTCTGCAGAGAGGGGCATCACATTTGATGATGCTCCTGAATCTATCATGCAGTTGTGTACATTCCGATTGAAAATCTCAAAAGTGAGCAAGAAAGGAGGAGTCCTCGTGCTTGTTGGTTTCTAATTATCAGTTTTAGTGACAGAGTCTAGATTATTATCTTGTGACTCTCTAGGCTATTTGACCATCATGTTTTTAGGTAAAGAATCCCTCATAGCAGGGATTTTGAGTAGCTGAAACAGTGAGATGTTTGCTTTGACTCTTTTTAAGTCTTCAACCAGGCTGTACTCCATTTGAGGGAGGACTGTATCCTTCTGTGGGATAGTTTTGTTACTCATGGAAACCGGGGGAGAAGATGAAGGTTCTTGAGGTGGTTGTGGTCTTGAACTTGCATTATAAGGATGTTGTGTGTTAAACACCGCCTCAGGTTCTTCTTCTTCTTCACACATAGGAAGTTCCGAAAA
This sequence comes from Larix kaempferi, assembly GCA_027924585.1. NCBI lineage: Eukaryota > Viridiplantae > Streptophyta > Pinopsida > Pinales > Pinaceae > Larix > Larix kaempferi. The sequence goes on along the minus strand of BSBM01000925.1, from coordinate 178,355 downwards.
GAAACCCATGCCATTGACCTGTGGATCATCTTCTGCTTCTTCTATAGGTAGTGGCAGATCCGGGGTAGTCTGATCATTGGAAGTGTCTGGGGTGACTTGAGATTCTGCTACTAATGCTCTAAAAATAGAAAAGAGTTCATTGTTTGTGAGTGCATCTACTGGATTTGGTGGTGGTGGATTTTGTGGAGGCTGGTAAGGTCTCCTAAACAGTGGCCTTACAAAACCTCTGTTCTGATTCTGATTATCATTAGTGTTCTTTTTCAAATCCACCATCTCATTTGACATCTTCTGGAGGAATTTTTTCATGTCAGTCATATCAAATGAATCCTTGTTCTGAACTGTGGGTTTAGGGATAGTCTCAATTTTCTTCTTGGAAGTGGAAGGTTGTCCTTCTGAAGTTTCAGGGCTGTCTTCTAGACAAAAGATGTCCTTCTCAACTTAGATTGCTTCATCAAATGCTTCCAGTAAAGTACCCTTCTGTGCCCTTTTGACCCATATTGCAATAGGGGGAGGCAGATCCTTTTCATAATAAGCTACCAACAATTCTTCAGCAGGAAGAATATTGGTAGGAATTCTGTTTTTGAGATATGAAAACCTTTGGTTAAAGTCTTTTACCCTTTCTTTTCCTTTGGTTTTCATGGAGGATAACTCTAAGAAAAGATCTTGCGGTGTTTTGTCATCCTCGAATTTCTGGGTAAAATGTTTCTTGAATTCATCCCAGGAAGTAATAGATTGGGCCGGTAAAGCAAAACACCAAGTGGCTGCTCTACCCTCAAAAGTGTAGGGAAAGAGTCTGCATACTAGGTCCTCATGTACCATGCTTCTAAGCCTGATTTCCTGCATGAAAGTTTTTATGTGGTCCAATGCAGGTATCTTGTCGTCAGGGTTGTATTTAGGCAACCATTTATCAAGATTCTTTGGTAATCTATGTTGATCACCTAATATGGAAATTGCACCTTGGTCAAGCCAAGGTTTGTTTTGACCTTCTCCAGCCATTGGAGGCTCTTGTTGTTGTTCTTCAGATGATGAACTAGAAGAATTCTCTTCGTTTGAGGAAGATGATGAAAATGAACGGGGGGACGGTGGTGGACCGTCGGATCCAAGATTTGGCTGACTTAGTGTTGCTGTGTGAGTGGTCTCACGGTTATATTCAGGAGAATCTGGTTGATTAATCGATTCTTGGTTTTCAGGTTGTTGATCAATTGTATGTTGATTCTCTATGTTAGAACTATTGGTATGCTGAACCTGTGGATCACTGGTCTGTGAAGTGGGAACTTGCTGATCTTCCCAACCGCTAGCTTGCAAAATACCTTCTAAGTTTAGAGCTTCTAGGCCACGTCTTCTTTGATCAGCAAGTCGTTGTTCTGATCTTAAAACCCTATCAGCAGATGTTTTCAATATCTGCTCTAGCTAGATGGGTCCCCTTGTGGGTGATGTGAAAATGGTTTCTCCTCTGTTCTCTTGTTGTACCACCAGTGTAACGGGTATAACCACAGGTTGTGTAGACGTGACAGGGAGAATTATAGGCTGTGGATTAGTTGGTTGTTTAGATGTTGAATCCCTAGTCTGGCTTCAGGTTTGAACTGTTGAAGGACTTGCTGGAGGAGGTTTATTAGTAGTTTGCTTAGGCATGTTTTACTAGTGGCCCTCCTTCTAGCACCATTTGTTGATGCCTCGGGGGTGTAGGGTAAGTGAAAAGTGCTGGAATGGGTTCCAAGGCACACAAAAGGGGATGAAAACCCAGCCAAAGGCTTCAGTTAACCCTACACAAGAGTTACCCTATCCTCGAGCTGTTTGGTGTGGTAATCACCCATGGATATTTGGTCTCCGCTGGAACTCTATGAGTAACATATTTGATCTTAAAAGATCATTTTTCCTATAAAGGAAAAAAAAATATGAAGGTTGGTTAACAATCCTAACTTAACCTACCTAAGGAAGAAAAAAATCTATGCTAAGTAAGATCTAACCTAAAAGGAAAAGTTGATGTTGTGCAAATCAGATTTGAAGCATGATGTAAAAGTAGTTAAGTACCTTAAACATAAATGTCTTCGGGTTCTTCACTTGTTAATTTAAAGTTTTATCATTTAATGAAAATTAAGTGACAATTCTTCAAAGTGTTTAAGCCTATTCAAGTATCTGATCTGTAATCATTGTATCAATTGAAAAATTAACATTTGATTAAAGATATTTGTTTGCATCGAATCATTTGCAGAAATATAAAAAGGAAAACGTTCAATTAAAGAAATTTAATAGAACAGTTTTGAGCATAATCCAAACATACAGAGAAATCAATATAAGAGATCTTATGCATTAACAAATATCCTGCAAAAGATTAAACACATGATCGATGACAAATTTGAAACATTAACTCAACAATTCCCAAATAAATTTGAAGAACAATAGGAGGTGATTTAAAAGATAACTTTCCTGAATAGAGAAGTCTTGTACAAAAATTACAATGACTCTGATAAATAGAGTATCTTCAGTCCAAACTCCTGCTGAATTGAAATTCCAAAATTCCTAACCCTTTACTAAGAGAAACATTCCTCCTTATATACTAAATTTACATCAGAGTTCCAAAAAAAGAAATTCTACAAAATAGGGATTACAAAATCGGATCTAACCATCGATCCAATAAATATTGCTATTTTTAAGCTTAAAATATTTTCTGCCACCTTTCACAAAAGAAAGATTTGTTCTTTAATTAGATAAGGTCTCATGGCACCATAAAAATTCAATCACAGATTGTTCACTAGCATCGATGGGTGGTGTGTCTTGCAGAGCATCTGCTGTAGGAAATTCAGGGTTGGGGAACCCACTGTCAAAAATAGAGAAATCCATTAGAGGATTTAATTCAGAGACAATAGCCGGCACATTAGGTTCTTCATTGATTATAAATTCCTATATAACATCAGTATCGAGATCAGTTGATTCCTCTAGAATTTCCTTCCTTTGCTTTTCAGGATTGTGCATGTAGGTAGACAAAGTTTTGAAGTCTTCTTCACTGCTACCGCTGCTAAGATCAGGAACACTTGCATCAAAAGGTGGTGACAACATTTCTTGATACAACAAGGGGTAGAATTCCTCATTTCCAACCTGAACATTAGAAAATTCACCATCTGCATGAAAATTGCTCATTCTGGATGAGTCTTGGATAGAAGGATATAAAAAGAATGCCAAACTGTAAAATCTCAAGCACAGTTGAATCTAGCTACTGTGGATTCCTCACTGGTGAAAGATTGCACAACATTTGCAAGAATTAGCATAAAAAATTTAAATGAATGAAGAACAATACACATGAATTGGTGAATAATGTCAATATTATTAACTGTCCAACCTTAACAAAGCTTAATAACACCCATATATACAAATCTGGAAGAATTCGAATCCATCTGGTGTGTTCACACTGATCTAGCTTAGAAAAAGCTCAAACCCCCCTAGGTTGACCAAAATATCCCAAACCATCCCAAACTGGTTCGAATCTGCAGTGTGAATGCTGGGAATGACTGGACAGGCCCATGTGACCTCACACATGTGAAGAAACTGGTTGGTTAGAGGTTTGGAGTCTAAAATTGGTCAAAAATGTGACAAACCAAGGCAAGATTGTCCACAAAGAGAGCAAATGCGCCCTAGGTAGAAGAGAAGCATGCTGAGTGCATTAAATGACCTGAGGAGGGCGCTCTAGGCATGCTGAGTGCATTAATTGCCCTGGGGAGCGCTCCACATAGCTGGTTTGACTCAGCACTTGTTCACATTGCTAACTAGTTCAAGACAGTTTGACCATTTACCAATCTAATCAACTTAGGGATGTAATCATTAATCACTTGGGCTAATTAATCATCATTAATAAATGATTAATGTACATAGGTGGAAAAATGTTCTAACACCCCCCCTTAAGCTAGACTTAGTGAAATATCAAAAATTAAGGCCTTGGCAACTAGGCTCAAGTCACCTTTTACATCATAAAATTTATTTGTCCATGTAAAATGAGGAAAGAGGCAAAACCACATGGGAAAAATCCTCCCTCAAGAATGGACATGATACAGAGATGATCAAAAGGTCTTCAACAGGTCTTGTTCTTCACTTGAATGAGTTGAATGAACAACTTCTTGCTGAAATACTTGGTGAAGATGTTGTGGATGTCATGATCATGCACCAATTCTTCAATGTTTTGTAGGAAAAAAACATGTTGGAAGGCTCCTTGAATCTCATCATTTGATGATGGGGGAGCATTATAAGAATGCTTCTTGCTGCATACATACTCTGATATGAATACATGATCAATAATGGAAAAGATATCTCTGCAAAATCCTTCCCAAAGAACATCAAAAATCTCAACAAAATCTGCATTTTGAGGAGCTTCCACATGGCAAATCAAACCATGAATCTTCCTTCCGAACTGATGTAGCACTTTCCCAAATCTGTAATAGAGATCATGTGGCTCTGATATATCAGAATAGGAGCCATATGGAGCAGCAAAAACTAGAGGTATAATGTCTCCATGATCGAATGGTTTTACAGTAAGAGAAGTGTGTGTAACTGGATCACACTGACAGTTGAGCAAACTTGAAGGGTCTGGAGACTTGAGTTTTGAACCATAGGTGGTAAGATCAGGTCCAGACATGTGGAACAGCAGTCCCATGATAGCCAATGACATGGCTGTCCAACCAAGGAATGATATGCAAGACATAAAACCAAGATAGATCAGTGACACAGTTTTGGAAACAATAAAATTGTGAGATTTTCCAACTGTAGAACTTGGGGTTTGTGTGGTCTTTTGGGCATCCAATGGTTGGGGAAATGGTTTGATGGCTGTCATAACCTGTATATCAGCCTGCATATTATCTTCCATATCAGAATATGAAAGATCTGATTGAAGTGGGAAAGAGCTTTCAGAGGGCATGTCAAAAACTAGTGAAAAATTACTAGTATTGGGAGAAAGCTTCGGTGAACTGGATGGAGATTCTTTCAGGGAAGAGATTGAATTTTCTGAATCTGATATATCAGAATGTAAATCAGAAACAGAGATATCAGAAAAATATTTGGCTCTTTCACCCAAATTATAGAGCTTTTTACCTTTGCATGTGGCATAGAGGCAATGATCTTGTTCCAAAGAGAGCTTGGCTTCTTCTCTTCTTGCAAAATCTGGAACATCAATGTTATGTTCTTCAAGTAGCTTGGTTAGAATGTCTATATTCTTTCTGAAACATGATTTTTCATTGTGAGAACCTCTGCAATAACCACATTTGGGCTTCTCTTTCTTGCTCTTCATCTTCTTGACTTTTGAATCTTCATCACTTGAACTTGAGCTTTCATCACTTGAATGCTTCTTCTCCTTCATCTTCTTCTCTTGAGGTTTCGGCCCCTTTGGTTTTTGCTTGCCTCTTCCATATTTCGAATCTCCAGCTGCAAGAACTTGGTCTTTTTGCTTGATGGAGCCCATCAAGACCAACTTGTCTTGCTCTTGAGTTAGCATCTCCATGAAGTCAGCCAAGGATGGCATCTTCCAACCTCTAACTGTGAGCCTTGTGGAGTTGAAGGAAGACACAAAAACTGAGTATTCAGAACCCAGTTTGGAGAGAATGGACAACACCAACTGTTCTTCTTTCTTCTCTATGACACATTGTCTGATCTGCAAGACCAAGTTCTTGAACTTGGTGAAGAAGTCCTGGATGGAATCGAAATTCCCTGGGCTCAGTGAGACAAGCTCATTTTCGAGCTGGTGGCCTCTCATCTCATCAGTCTTTCCAAACAGTGTCTCAAGCTTGAGCCACACTTCATTTGGAGTTGCTAGACTTTCTACATGAAACAGGAGGTCTCTCGAAATGCTGAGACAAAGGAGGCCAAATGCCTCATCCATTCTGTTAAAAAACTTGGATTTCTCCACAGCTGAGTTTGGCTCAACCTCAGTGCCCATCGTGATTCTGTAGAGACCCTTGGATCTCAGCAAAATCACCATTTCTGCCTTCCAATCGAAATAGTTGAAGGGTGTGAGCACGTTTGGGTGAGATGGCTCCATTCTCCTCTGCTGCAATTCGCACTTGCTGACAATGCTGAACTCCAATACCTGCAAACAACTCTCAAATCACTCTGGAGGGATCTACACTCACAGATTCGAACCCTGTATGGATAGTGGGTGCATTCGGGAGAGCATCACACCTGAGAGGAGCCACTAGATTTCTCCAGTAAGCTCAAGGCAATGGCCTCAGGAATTATGTGGTTTCTCCACTGTTTCTGGCAATCCACTACAACAGTCTGCTGGTTCGAATTCTAGCTCCAAGAGCTCTGATACCATGTAAAATCTCAAGCACAGTTGAATCTAGCTACTGTGGATTCCTCACTGGTGAAAGATTGCACAACATTTGCAAGAATTAGCATAAAAAATTTAAATGAATGAAGAACAATACACATGAATTGGTGAATAATGTCAATATTATTAACTGTCCAACCTTAACAAAGCTTAATAACACCCATATATACAAATCTGGAAGAATTCGAATCCATCTGGTGTGTTCACACTGATCTAGCTTAGAAAAAGCTCAAACCCCCCTAGGTTGACCAAAATATCCCAAACCATCCCAAACTGGTTCGAATCTGCAGTGTGAATGCTGGGAATGACTGGACAGGCCCATGTGACCTCACACATGTGAAGAAACTGGTTGGTTAGAGGTTTGGAGTCTAAAATTGGTCAAAAATGTGACAAACCAAGGCAAGATTGTCCACAAAGAGAGCAAATGCGCCCTAGGTAGAAGAGAAGCATGCTGAGTGCATTAAATGACCTGAGGAGGGCGCTCTAGGCATGCTGAGTGCATTAATTGCCCTGGGGAGCGCTCCACATAGCTGGTTTGACTCAGCACTTGTTCACATTGCTAACTAGTTCAAGACAGTTTGACCATTTACCAATCTAATCAACTTAGGGATGTAATCATTAATCACTTGGGCTAATTAATCATCATTAATAAATGATTAATGTACATAGGTGGAAAAATGTTCTAACACAAACAGAGTGTTTCCTATTTCAAAAGGCAATGGATGAACTGGAACTTTCATGTTAATTTCTATTTAAAGGCCAACAAGCAGGTCGATGATAATCGGGTGGGGGAATCTGTAATGATCAAACTTATCCAGTCAATTCATTGTAATTACTTCAATTGTAGTGAAAAGAGCCGAGGTATGTGCCAGTCGGATCAAAGCAGCTGCGAAGTACGAGTTCAATTACTACTCGCATGATTTTGAATTGCCTGTACGATCACATCGTTACAAGAAATATCCCATCAATAATTATGACTGGTGATTAATAATGGAGACGAAAATTATGGTGACAAAGCTGATGTGCAAAAGGGTCTTGACTAGGAGTTCCAGTACACGAGCTATCAATTCTTCGCACGTAACAAATATGATCATTAAGAGGTGGAACAAAAAAAACAAGATGTCAAAGCTCGAGTCCAGACATGGCAAACTTAAGGTGGAGAGATGGCGTCCATCCAATGTGAAGTAACTGATAGACTGGTATTAGTGTCTGCTGTCATGGATTGCACAAAAATGATAATTTGGCAGAACCAACTTTCAAAAGACAAAATGGAAGGCTTGACTTAACTGACTGCCCAAAATCAACATGACCGTGAGATCATAACAGACGGATGACGACGATTAACTAGAGTGGAACGCAGAATCAGGTTCAAAGAAAAATTCATAAAGTTCTTATTCAAAGATCCCACAAGCCGAAACCCGAAAGTACAGATTTGCGGGTTGTGGGTTCACAAAAATGAAACCAACTATGCGGGTGGCGGGCTTTGAAACATTAAACTTGTGAAGCGAATTAACCATCCCGAAAGCCACATCCCGAAATTATGGGTTACGGGTTTCGGGAGGACACACCAAATAAACGAAAACCACAATCCCGAAAGCTGAATGCCGCCATTGCGGGGTTCGGGTTTTGGGGTAATTATTTCTCAATAGTATTAAAGAATGATTCCGCAACCCGTAGCCGTTGGGTTGTGGGTTTCGGAATTAGCAAAACCAAAACATAAAAACAACAGTCCCGCAACTCGCACCTATCGGGTTGTGGGTTTTTGGATTCTCCAAATGTCAGATTTCGGGGTGATGATAACAGTCAATAAAATATTCAAAATTTTGGCTGTTTTCAGACCGAAACAATTTGGAAGGAATAATCAAACCCTTACAAACAAGCAAACAAAAGCATGAGTGAAGAATTTCTAGTGGTAAAATCAAAATCTAAAAATTTTAAAAATGACTCACCCAAACACCTTAGCATTTATTAAAATTGGGGGGCTCCCGTGCTTAGATAAGCATGGGATCTATTGTGGCTACAACAGGTACCTAAGGGGTATGGTTGATTATGCCCTCAGATATGCATCAAATTAAAGGATTAACTTGCAGGGTTATGTTGATGCGGATTGGGCCGGTAGTGTCATGGATATAAAGAGCACATCAGGGTGCTACTTTAGTTTGGGATCTAGTATCATCTCATGGTTTAGTAGGAAGTAGATGAGTGTGGAACTCAGTACAGTTGAAGCAGATTCTATGGCATCTTGTTTGGAATGCTGCGAGGCAGTATGGATTCGAAAGTTTCTTGTAGGTTTGTTCAATATCAAGTTAGAGGAAATTTGTATTCTCTGTGACAACTAGAGATGTGTGAAGTTGTATGACAACCCGGTGTCTCATGACATGTCAAAGCACATCAAGATCAGGTATCACTATATTAGAGATATGGTGTAGAGAGGAGTAGTGAGGCTCCAATATATAATGACAGAGGAGCAGATAGCCAATCTGATGATAAATCCTTTGTCAAGAGTGAAGTTTGAGTACTTCAGGGACAAGATTACGGTGGTTTAGTTAAAGAGGGAGTGATAAGTAACATATCACATATGAGACACAGGTAGTCATGAGTCATGTGAGATAATTGAGTCTCTTGGGAATATCCACTTGAGATGTGAGTTGTAGCAGGTAGTCACTGGTTATGTGAGGTAATTGAGTCTCCTAGGATACACTCACAAGGTGTGTTGTACTGACGTTGATATATGATGTGGTAGTAGGTGGTCACAGGTTATGTGATGTAATTGAGTCTCCTAGTCTACGAGATGATCTCAACATGTGGTGAGGTAACATAGGTGGTTGCAGTATGCAATGTAATTTACGCTCCTTGGCTAGACCCACCGAATGGCTTGCTTGGTTCATGAAAAAGGGATGATGACTACCAGTATGAAAAATGACTGGTACTATAGAGATGCATCCAGTATGAAAAGGGACTAGCACTATAGAGATGCATCCAGTATGAAAAATTATTGGCACTGCAGAGATGGCTACATCGAATATGAAAAAAGACTTGCACTGTAGAGGTTTACATACAACATGAAAAAGGGTTGGCACTGTAGAGGATTGCATCTAGCATGAAAAAGGGTTGGCATTGCAAAGACAGTTATATCCAACATGCAAAAGGGATGGGACTGTAGAGGATTTCATTTAGCATGAAAAAGGGATGGCATTGCAAAGATAGTTACATCTAGCATGAAAAAAGGCTAGGAGTGTAGAGGTTTCAATCTAGAATGAAAAAGGGATGGCACTACAAATACTGGTACATCCAACATGGAAAAGGGTTGGCTTTGTAGAACTTCTTGTGACGTATATATTCGAGACATGTTAGAATTCAATGATCACAGTACAAAATTGCAACAATTGGATGATGATGATGACAGTGAGAGAAGAATACCTTCCTTGTTAAGATGGAGTGTTGAAGAATGTAACTTCATAAGATATTCTTATTGTTCTTCCGTCGGGAAATATTCATATTGTAATTGATCATGTAAAACCATAAAAGAATAAGACAAAATAGACAAGTCGGATCAACAGAACTATGTGGGTAAACTACCCCAAACAATGGGCAAAACGGCCCCACTAAGGTCGGCCTAGTTAAGTAAACAGGCAAGTTTTGTGACGAGTATAAATAGTGTGTCACCTAGCTCATTTGGTGCATCATCTAACTTAAGCAAGTTCGCATGAGTAGTAGTAGAAAGGAAAGTTCACTTGGGAGAAAGAGTAGTTGCATTGAAGACAACTTTTCTTGGGGTTTATATTGTATCTTGTTCTCGGGTTATTGTAGGAGATTGCCATTGTACTTTATGTAATATTTATACTAAATATATTTTGTTGGGTTTTCCCGTGAGAGGGTTTTCTTAGGATAAATTGTTGTGCACACTTGTTTATGTTGTGCTTGTGTATCTTTCAGTGATCCTATTTCATATGGTTATTGTGATAATATATAATTGTTTGAAGATCTAACGTAACCATCTTTATATTATCAAAATTCTAACAGACAGAGGAGTAGAGGGGTGTGGGTGTGTGTGATAGATAGAGAGAGATTGATAGATAGAGATAGCGATAGCGATAGAGATAGATATAGATATAGAGATAGATATAGAGATAGAGATAGAGATAGAAATAGAGATAGAGATAGAGACAGAGATAGAGATAGAGATAGAGATAGAGATAGAGATATAGACAGAGACATAGAGGGGAGGGGGGGGGGAGAGAGAGATAATCTCACAGCGAGGGTGTCGATGATAAGGGGTAGGTGGAGTGGGGGTTTGGGTTAGAGAAGGAGATAGAGATCGAGGTGGTGGGTAGAGAGAGAGAGAGAGAGAGAGAGAGAGAGAGAGAGAGAGAGAGAAAGAGAGAGAGAGAGGATATTAGAGGTTTGGGGGAGGGAGAGAGGGATGGGTTTAGGGGTAGGTGGAGGAGTGTTTGGGTTATTTTGGGTAGGAGGAGAAGGGGAGTTGTGGGAGAGAAATAAATAGAGATCAGGGTGGGGGGAGGGGGTAGGTGTTTGGGGATTATTAGGGAAATTTGATAAAGGGTGGGTATATTGTGGTGGTGGAGAGAGAGAGAGAGAGAGAACATCTATAGCTAGAGGGGGTGTATTTGGGGATTTGGAGAGAGAGAGAGGGGTGTGGGAGTTAGAAATAGGGTGGGGAATAGAGGGGTTTGTGTGTATTTGATAGAGAGAGAGAGGGAGAGAGGATGTGACTATATGGAGGGTGTGGGTTATTAGGTTTGAGAAGATGAGGATGGATGCAGGAGAGAAAGAGATAAATATTAGGGTGAGGGATAGGGATTTAGGAATGATTAAGGAATTTATAAACAATGGGGTTATATTGTGGGAGGAAAGAGAGAGAGAGAGAGAGAGAGAGGGTTAGATTGGTGGAATAGGAGAGAGTGAGAGGGGGGTGAACAAGGGTTTAGGGAGACAGAGTGGGGTGTTATGGGTTGTGAGAGTTAGAAACGGAGGAGGGGTATTAGGGGATTGGAAGAGATATTCATGTAGTTGAGGAGTACTTGTACTAGGGAAGTGAGAGAGTGAGAGTGGGAGTTAGTAAGTATTAGAGAGAGAGAGAGGAGGGGGGTGTAAAGGTAGGGCTTGGAGTATGGTGGTGAGAGAGTGACTTAGTAAGGTTTAGAGAGAGAGAGAGAGAGTGCTAGTAGTAAAGAGAGGAGTAGGGTCTGTGTGTTTGAGAGAGAGATAGAAAGAGAGAGAATGGGGGGTGTTAGGGTATTGGGGGAGAGAGAGAGCGGTGGGTGGTAAGTAGTAGGGGGAATTAAGAGATACATATAGAGAGAGGGGGTTAGGGAAATGGGGAGTAGGATAGAGAGAGGGTTTTAAGGTGACTATGAATGGGTTTATGGTTAGAGAGTGGTTTCTAGGGTTAGTGAGAGTGTGAGAGAGAGGGGAGTTTTAGGGGGTTTGTGGAGAGAGAGTGGAATGGAGGTTAGGTGTAGGTAGAGGAGTAGGGTAGAGAGAGAGAGATAGGTTGAGGGGGTTATAGATGTAGGAGAAAAGGGAGAGTGTGGGAGAGTGATAGAGGAGGTTAGTAAGGTTTAGGGAGGATGGGAGAAAGATAGATAGACTGAGAGAGAGTGAGGAGGGGGGTTTGAAGTAGGGTAGGATATGGGTGGTGTGTGTGTGTGTGTGTGTGTGTGTGGGGTGTGTGTGTGTGTGTGTGTGTGTGTGTGTGTGTGAGAGAGAGAGAGAGAGAGAAGGAAATATTGTAGAAGAGGGGTTTTGGGGGGTTTGAGAGAGAGAGGGAGAGGGGTGGGTGTTACAGGTAGGTTGAGAAGTACATTTGTGTGTGTGAGCGAGAGAGAGAGAGAGAGAGTCAGGGGGAGGGGGGCAATGTGGCTGATTAGGGGTGATGGGACGAGGGTGTTTGGGGTTGAAAATGAGAGAGAGATCAAGGTGGGATGATGGGTAAAGGGAAGGATGGGGATCGATGAATAAAAAGTGATAGAGATTAGGTTGGGGAAATGAGTAGGGGATACAGGAGGATTAGGGAAATTTCAAACATGGTTTATAGGGTAGGGTCAAAGAGAGAAGTGGGAGGTTGTAAGTGATAGGTGGTGAAATAGAGTGTGAGAGAGAGGGTGTTGGTGGGTTCGGGGAGAGAGAGGGGGGGGGGTTACATGAAGGTGGAGTGAGAGAGAGAGAGAGTAAGGGTAGCATGGTAGTATTTCAAGGTTAGGAGAGGAAGATGAGGTTGGGGGTGGAGGGGGTGTTATAGGTAGGGGAAGGAGTAGGGAGTGAGAGAATGATATATAGGTTAATAATGATTTGTGAGAGATGGGGAGAGAGAGAGAGAGTAGGGGGTGGAGGATGGTGGTTGTGGGGGTGGTGTGTGTGCGTGAGAGAGAGAGAGAGAGAGAGAGAGAGAGAGAGAGAGAGAGAGCGAGGAGAGAGCGAGAGAGAGAGAGAGAGAGAGAGAGAGAGAGAGTTTGGGGCAATGGGAGAGGGTGTGGGTGATCACAAGTAGGGGGAGGAGGGGGGTTTATGGTAGAGAAAGATATATATATATATCACTTTGATATAGAAATGAATAGATATCGGTATGGGGTGGGAAGATGGGGGTTAGGGAGAGAGACTAGTGTGTTAGGGGTTATGAGAGTGGGACAGAGAGGATGGATGTTAGGGAGTTGGAAGAGAGAGATAGGGGTGGGGGTTAGGTGTAGGTTGAGGAGAGGGGAGAGAGAGTGAGAGAGAAGCTTAGTAATAATTAGAGAGAGAGAGAGGATGAGATTTAAAGGTAGATCTTGGAGTAGGGTAGTGAGAGAGTGAGAGAGATGTTAGTAAGTATTAAAGAGAGAGAGAGAAAGAGATAAAGGTTAGTGGTGAGAGGAGGAGTAGGGTGTGTGTGTGTGATAAAGAGAGATAGAGAAAAAGGGGTGTTAAGGTGTTGGGGGAGAGAGAGAGGGGTGGACGATAAGTGGTAAAGGGAGGATTAGGAGGGACATATAAAGAGAGTGGGTTAGGGGAGGATGAGAGGGTCAGTAGGAGAGAGGGGGGGGATTCAAGAGAGTATGAGTGGGTTTAGGGTGAGAGATGAGTGGTTAGGGGTAGTGAGTGTGAGACAGAGAGAAATTGGGGGTGCTATGGGTGAGGTGTAGTTGGAGGTGTAGGGTAGAGAGAGAATGAGAGAGGAGGCTAGTAAGGGTTAGTGGAAAGAGGGGAGAGAGAGATGGGGGGATTGGGGTTATGGGTAGGTTGAGGAGTATGGGTGTGTGTGTGGGTGTGTGTGTGTGTGTGTGTGATAGATAGATAGATAGAGAGAGAGAGAGAGAGAGAGAGAGAGAGAGAGAGAGAGACTATGTGTGTGTGTGAGAGAGAGAGAGAGAGAGAGAGAGAGAGAGAGAGAGAGAGATTTGCAAGGGATGGGGTGACTGTGTGGGTGATTAGGAGTGATGGGAGGAGGGTTTTTGGGGTATAGAAAGAGAGATATATCAAGGTTCGATGATGGGTAGGGGGAAGGAGGGGTATTGGTGAATAGAAAGTGATAGAGATCAGGGGTGTGGGGAGGGGATACATTAGGATTAGGGAAAATATAATGAAGGTGTATAAGGTGGGGGTAGAGAGAAAAGGGGGGTGGTAAGTGATAGGTGACATGATAGAGAGAGAGAGAAAGAGAGAGAGAGAGAGATAAGGGTGGGGTTATGGGTAGGTGGTTGAGTGTGTCAATTATTAGGGGTAGGGGGGAAGGGGAGTTGGGGGAGAAATAGAAATAGAGATCAGGATTGGGGAGGGGGTAGTTTTTTAAGGATGGGTATCGAAATTCAAGAAAAGAAGGGGTATATTATGGGGGAAGAGAGAGAGAGAGAGATTACAGGCGACAAGGTTGTGTTTTGAGGTTGGGAGTGGGATATGGGGGTGGGTGGTGGAGGGGGTGTTATAGGTAGGGGTAGGATTATGGGGTGAGAGAGTGAGAGGGGGGCTAGTAAGGGATTGGGAAAGGAGGAGAGAGAGAGAGAGGGAGAGAGAGAGAGAGAGAGAGAGAGAGTGAGTAGGGAGAGGAGGATTGTGGTGGTGTATGTGTGTGTGTGTGTGCAGGCACATGAGAGAGAGAGAGACATAGATTCAAGGGGCGAGGTGATCATATGGGTAATTAGGGGTAGGGGCTGGGAGGGAGAGAAAGAGATAGCGAATATAATGGGGGGGAGGAGGAGAGTTTAGTGAGGGAAATAGATAGATATTTAGGTGGGGTAGGTTTAGTTGTATAGGGAGGATTAGGGAAATTATAGAAAAGGTCGAATATAGGGTGGGGTGTTAAGTAGTAGGGAAAGGGGAATAGGAGAGACACACAGAGAGGGAATTGATGGAAGGTGGAGTAGGAGGAAGAGAGAGAGAGAGGGGGAGAGGGAGAGAGAGGGTGGTTATGTGTGGGGATAGTATAAGATGGGTTAGGGAGAGAGAGAGCCAAGTTTTAGGGGTAATGAGATTGTGAGACAAAGGGAGGGTGGGGGGTGTTAGGGGTTTGTTGAAGAGATAAAGAGGTGGGGTTTAGGTTTATATAGAAGAGTATGTGGGAGAGAGATTATGGGATAGGGGTTTAGTAAGATTTAGGGTGAACATGGGAGAGAGAGAGAGAGGAGGGGGGTTATAGGTAGGGAGGGATTTGGGGAAAGAGTGACTAAAAAAGGATCTTTGTAAGTGTTAGAGAGAGGAGGGGAGAGAGAGAGAGAGAGGGTGGTATGTTAGGGGCTGGGGGAGATAGAGATGGATGGGGTTAGGGTTAGGTGGAGTAGTGGATAGGAGAGAGAGAGAGAGAGAGAGAGAGAGAGAGTCAAGGGGCAAGTTGTGGGATGTTGTTGGTTACTACAGGAAGGAGAGGAGTGGAGTTGAGGGAGAGAAAGAAAAAAAATCAAGATGGGGGGAGGTTGTAGGTTTTTAGGGATGTTTAGCACAATGAGAGAGAAGTGGGGTTATACGTTAGTGTCATAGAGAGAGAGAGAGAGAGAGAGAGAGAGAGGCTTAGGGAGAGTATGAGTAGAGTTAGAGAGAGAGGGGTTAGGGGTAGTGAGTGTGTCTAAGAGAGAGAGGGTGGGGTGGTTAGGGGTTTATGGGAGAGAGAGAGGTAGTTAATAGGTGTAGGTGGAGGAGTAGGGTAGAGAGAGACTAATACATAGGGTTACTAAGAATTAGGAGGAATATGGGAGAGAGAGAGATAGAGGAGGACGAGGAGGATGAGGAGGAATACAAGTAGGAGAAGGAGGAGGGGGGGTGAGAGAGTGAGAGAGGGAATTATTAAGGTTTAGGGAGAGGAGAGGTAGAGAGAGAGAGAGGATGGGGGTTTGGGGAGGGAAAGAGGTAGAGATCATGGTGGGTGGAGCTGGTGTAGGATCTTAGGGTATATTAGGGAATTTAAAGAGAATGGGGGGTATAGGTTTTGGGAAAATAGAGAGAGAGAGAGAGAGAAAGAGAGAATCGGGGGGTAAGTTGTGGAGGATGTGGGTGATTATAGGTGGTGGGGAGAAGGGGGTTTGGTAGAGAGAAATATATGGATATCATGGTGGGAGAAGGGCATGTAGGATTTTATGGAATATTGGCAATGTTAGAGAGAAGGGGCTATAGGTAGGGGCCAAGAGACAGAGAGAGAGAGATGGGGAGGTGGCAAGTTGTAGGTGGAGGGGGGTTGGGGTGAGAGAGAGAGAGAGAGAGATGGGGAGGTAGAAAGATGTAGGGAGAGGGGGATTAGGGTGAGAGAGAGAGAGAGTTATGGTTAGGGGCCATAGGGTATCTAGCGAGAAATCAGGGAGGGGCTAGTTATAAGTTGGAGAGAAAGAGACAAAGATTAGAGTGGGGTTAGGGGTAGGCATGTAGGCAGCATTAGAAAACTTAGAGAGAAGGGGGTATAGGGTCAGGGAAGAGAGAAAGAGAAGAGGTTGTAAATGGTAGGGGAATGGGGACCAGGAGAGACACCAAGAAAGAGTAATTTAGGGGTAAGGGGAGTAGGAGATAGAGGGAATGAGAGAGGAAAATGCAATGGTTATGGGTAGGGAGAGTAGGAGGGGGTTAGAGAGAGAGGGGGGGATTTAGGGGTAATGAGAGTGTGTGCTTGAGAGAGATGGGGGGTGTTAGTTGGCTGGGGGAGGGTTAGAGATATGGGGTTTGGGGTAGGTGATACAAAGAGAGAGAGGGGGGGGTTAGGGGAAGGTGAGTAAGAGAGAGAAAGAGAGGGGATTAGGTAGAGTAAGAGTGGTGTTCCAGAGATAGAGGGGGGTTTAGTTGTAGCTAGAGTGTGTGTGTAAGAGGGGGTCAGTAGGGGTTTGAGGGAGAGAGATAGATGGTTGGTCTTTAGGTTTAGTTGGAGGATTAGTGTAGATAGAATGTAAGAGAGGAGGTTATTAAAATCTAGGAGGAATAGGAGAGAGAGAGAGAGAGAGAGGAGGAGGAAGAGGAGGGGGTGGTAGAGGTAGGAGAAGGATTAGGGGTGTGAGAGAGTGAGAGAGAGGTCATGGTTTATGGTTAGAGGGAGGATTAGGGAGTTTTGGTGTGTATGAGAGAGGAAGAGAGAATAGAGGGGGAGGGGTTATTAGGGGGTTTGGAGAAAGAGAGATGCATGGAAGTTAGGGGTAGGTGGAGGAATAGAGGGCATTCTTTTAGATAGAGAGAGAGAGGTGTAGAGACTGAGATAAATATCTAGGGCGTGAGGGTGGGATGGTATGGGCTATCAGGGGTAGGGGTAGGAGGGGGGTCAGTGGATAGAAAGAGATAGAGATCACAATGGGGGAAGGGGCCTAGGTGAGACAAAATGATAGAGATTGTAGTGGGGGGAGTGGGGATAGGGGTTTCTGGAATATTAAGGAATTTAGAGAAAAGAGGGGGTATAGGCTTGGGGTAGAGAGAGAGATATATGGGGAGTGGTAAGTGGTATCAAAGAGGGATTACATGAGAAAGTGAGAGAGATAGGGATAGGGGTAGGGGGATACATAGAGGAATAGAGATGGGGGTAGAGGGGGTTTATGGAGATAGAGTGGGGCATTAAGGGTAGGGATAGTGAGAGAGAGGGGGGGTGTTAGAGGGTTGCGAGAGTGAACTAGGGGTGGGGGTTGGGTGTAGATTGAGGTGTAGGATAGGGAGCAAGTAAGAGTAAGAGAGAGAGAGGGTGTAGGTGAAAGCTTGGAATTGGAGTATGGTGGTGAGAGAGGACATTAGTAAGGCTTATAGAGATAGAAAGAGGGTTATTGGAAAGGGGAAGAGGAGGTGTTTATGTGTGTGTGTGAGAGAGAGAGTGAGACTGAGAGTGAGATAGATATATAGATAGATAGATAGATAGATAGATAGATAGAGAGAGAGAGAGAGAGAGAGAGAGAGAGAGAGAGAGAATGGGGGTGTTTGGTGTTTGGGAAAGAGAGAGGGTTGGGTGTTAAGTGGTAGGGGATTATGGGAGATATAAAGAGAGGGGTGGTTAGCAGGAGGGTGAGTAGGAGAGGGAAGGGGGATTAGGTAGAATGTGATTTAGTTTATAGAGATAGAGGCATGGTTAAGGATAGTGAGAGTATGTGTGAGAGCGAAGGGAGGTTGTTAGAGGGTCCAAGGGGAGAGTGTGAGAGAGAGGGGTCATTGTTAGGTGTAGTTAGAGGAGTAGGGTAGAGAGAGCGTGAGACAAGTTTTTAGTAAGGGTTAGGGGGAAGGGATGGGATAGAGAGAGGGGGGAGTGAGTGGGAGGTGGGTGTGGGTGATTAACGGTAACAGGAGGAGAGCAGTTGTGGGAGAAAAAAGAGATCATGGTGGGGGGTATGGTCATATGGATGATTAGGGTAGTTAAAGATATGGTAGGGTGTATGGTGGGTGAGAGAGAGAGAGAGAGAGAGAGAGAGAGAGAGAGAGAGAGAGAGAGAGAGAGAGAGAGAGAGAGAGATGGGGAGTGTTAAGTTATAGTGGAGGGGGACTAGGAAAGACAAAGAGATAGAGGGGTTTAGGGGGAGGGGGTTAAAAGAGAGAGAGGGGGTAGCTTCGGGAGAGTATTAGTGGGTTAGGGAGAGAGAGGGGGGTTATATTAGATATTTGAAGGAGAGAGAAAGAGGGGTGGGGGTTAGGTGCAGGTGGAGCATTAGGGTAGAGAGGAAGTGAAAGAGGGGATTAATAAGGGTTAGTTGAAGAGGGGAGGGAGAGAGAGAGAGAGGTAGGGAGAAGGGGGTTGGTAAGTTGTAGGGGGCAGGGGGATGAGGAGAAAGAGAAGGAGAGAGAGAGAGAGGGTTAGGGGTAATGGAATAGGGGAGAGAGAAAGTGGAGTGGAAGGGGGTTATCGAGAGAGAGTGGTGGATTACGAGTAGTGATACTAAGAGAGAGAAGGGGGTGTTATGGGTTTGGGAGAGAGGAAGGCTTGGGGGTTAGATGCGGGTGGAGGAGTAGTAGGGAGAGAGAGAGATAGAGATTGAGAGGGGGTTCGCTAGCATTAGAAAGAGAGAGAGAGGGGAGGGGAGGTTAATGGTGTAGGGATTGGAGTAGTGTGTTGTGAGAGTAAGAGAGGGTGTTAGTAAAGGTTAGAGAGAGAGAGAGTGTGTGTATGTTAGTAAGGGGATGAGTAGGGAGTGTGCATGTGTGTGAGATAGATAAAGAGAGAAAAAGGGGTGTTAGGGTGTTGGGAGAGAGAGACAGGGTGGGAAGTAAGTGGTAAGGGGGGATTAGTAGATAGAGATGGAGTAGAGTGTTATGCGAGAGAGAGAGAGTAGTAGTGGGTCTAGGGTGAGAGAAGGGTTTTTTGGGGTAGTGTGAGTGAGAGAGAGAGGGGGTGTCATGGGGTTTTAGGAGAGGAAGAATTTTTGGGATTAGCTTTAGGTGGAGTAGTGTAGGGAGAGTGAGAGGGAATGTTATTAAGATTTAGCGGGAAGAGGGGTGAGAGAGAGAGAGAGAGTTGGAGGGGGTGTTAGACATAGTGAGAGGAGTGGGGGGTGAGAGAGTGGGTTACTAACATTTAGGGAGAGGAGGGGAGAGAGAGTAAGGAGGGGGTTTGGAGTTAGAGATAGGTAAGATTTGTGTGTGTTTCTATGTGTGAGAGAGAGAGGGAATCATGGTAGTGGAGGGGTGTTTGTGGGTTGGAAGATAGAGAGAGGGGTCGATATAAAGGGTAGTTGGAGGAGTACAGGGTTCTATATGTGTATATGTGTGTGAAAGAGAGAGACAAAGAGACATGGGGGATGGTAAGTGGAAGGGGGAAGGGGATTTTGATATACTAGGAGAGAGAGGAGGGCTTAGGGGGAGGTGAGTAAGGTAAACAAAGAGAGGGGCTTGGATAGAGTATGAGTGGTTTTAGGGTGAGAGAGGGGATTTTAGGGGGTAGCGATAGTTTGTGTGAGATGGGGTAGTGTGAGGGGGTTTAGAGAGGGAGAGGGGTGGGGGTTAAGTGAAGGGGGAGGAGTAGGGAAGAGAGAAAGTTAGAGAGCAGGTTAGTATAATATGAGAGAGAGAGATGAGTAGGGGGGTGGTAGACATAGGGGTAGTAGGGTAGTGAGAGAGGGGGTTAGTAAGGGTTATAGAGAGGAGGTGGATATATATAAAGAGAGATACAAAGATAGAGGAGGTGGATTAAGGTTAGGGGAAGGATTACGGTATCTATGTGTGTATGAGAGAGAAAGAGAGGGAAGAGGGAGGAGGGAAATGTTAATGGTTTTGGAGAGAGAGAGGGATGAGTGGAGGTTAGGGGTAGTTAGAGGAGTATAGGTGTGTGTTTTGTATGTGTGTGTGTCAGTGAGTAAGTGAGACAGATAGATATAGGGAGGGTGTTAGGTTGTTGGTTGAGAGCGAGAGAGAGAGAGGGGTTTAGTTTGGGGTAGATGGAGTAGATGTGTGAGAAAGAGAGAGAGTGGGGGGGTTAGGAAGGGATAGGGAGGGGAGGGGGGAGAGAGAGAACGAGTACGGGGGTTGGAAGTAAGGGAAGTAGAAGGGAATTGTCTTTTTCTATGTGTCTGAGATAGAAATAGAGAGAGAGGGATTGAGGGCGGGGGGAGGAGGGTGTTTTTGGGTTTTGAGATATAAAGAGAGACAAGGTTGTGGGTTACATATAGGTGGAGGAGTGGAGGGGTGCGTCAATGTGTGTGTGTGTGATAGAGAGAGTGAGAGAGAGACAAAGATATATATATTTAGAAAGAGATATTCTAGGGGCGAGGGGGGATGGTGTGGGTGATTATGCGTAGGGGGAGAGAAAGTGATAGAGATGAGGGTAGGGGTTTAGGAAGACTATAGAGAAGGGGGGGTAATAATGAGGGGGAATTCAAAGAGATAAAGAGGGGTTGTTAGGGGGTTTGGGTAGGGCTATAAGGGTGGGGTTAGGGGTAGGCAGAGAAGTGTGTGGGTTATTGGGGGTAGGGGGTGAAGGGGAGTTAGAGGAGAGAATGAAATAGAAATTTGTGTTGGGGGAGGGGGTAGGTGTTTAGGGATTATTAGGGAAATTTGAGAAAAGGGTGGTATATTTGGAGGATAGAGAGAGAGAGAGAGAGAGAGAGAATCAGAGCAAAGAGGGGGGAGGGGAGTATTTGGGGGTTTGGAGAGAGAGAGAGAGAGGGTTGAAGTTAGGGGTAGGTTGTGGAGTAGAGGTGTGTGTGCATGTGTTTTTAATATATATATATATATAGAGAGAGAGAGAGAGAGAGAGAGAGGAAGAGGTGGGAGGGTGTGGGTGATTATTGGTAGGGGGAGGAGGGGGTTTGGGTTAGAGAAAGAAATGGAGATCATGGTGGTCAGAGGGGGGTGTAGTGGTTTAGGGAATATTATGGAACTTTGAAAGAATGAGGGGTATAGGGTGGGGGTAGAGAGAGAGAGAGAGGTGGAAAGTAAGTTGTAGAGGTGTGCATGAGAGAGAGAGAGAGAGAGAGGGGGGGAGGGGTTCAGGACTAGGAATAATAGGAGAGATATAGAGAGAGGGGTAGAAGGGGGGGTTATGAGTAGGGAATGAAAGATATAGAGATTGGGGTGGGGGAGGAATATGGATTTAGGAAGAATTAGGTCATTTAGAGAGAATGGGGTATAGGGTGGGGGGATAGAGAGAGAGAGGGATGGGGGTTCTAAGTTGTAGGGAAAGGTGGATTAGGAGATTAAAAAAGGAGAGAATGTTTTATAGGTAGGAAGTAGGAGAGAGAGAGAGAGAGAGAGACAGAGAGAGGATAGGGAGAGAGAGGGGGGATTAGGGATAGTTACAATGGGTGTATGAGAAGGAGGGGGGGCTTAGGGGGTTTGGGGATAGAGATAGGGATGGATTTCAGGTTAGGTGGAGTAGAGGAGATAAAGAGAGACAAAGGGGGGGCAAATGTATTGAGGGTGTGGGTGATTAAGGTTAGGGGGAGTAGGGTGGTTGTCGGAGAAAATTATATAAATATTAGGATGGGGGGATAATAATTTAGGTATGATTAGGATAGTTAGAGAGAAAGGGGTATAGGGTGAGAGAGAGAATGAGAGAGAGGGTTAGGGTTATGTAAATAGGAGAGAAAGGGTGGGTAGAGGGGGGTTTAGGAGAGAGAGAGAGAGAGTGAGGGATGTTAGGGGTAGTGAGAGTTAGAGAGAGGGGGTGGGGATTAGATTTACGTGGTGTATGTAAGAGAGAGAGTGAGAGATGGAGTTAGTAAGTATTAGAGAGAGAGATATATAGGAGGGAGGTTAAAGGTAGGGATTTAAATAAGATGGTGAGAGAGTGAGAGATGGTGATAATATGGTTTAGAGAGGGAGAGGCTTAGTGGTAATGAGAGGAAATAATGAAAGAGGGGGTTAGTAAGGGGTAGATACAGAGAGAGAGAGCATTCAAGTTACGGGTAGTTGGAGGAGTAGACAAGAGAGAGAGAAGGGGGGAGTGAGTAGGAGAGTGGGGGGAGTGTGTGGGTTATTAGGGTTAGGGGGAGAAGGGGAGTTATGGGAGATAAAGAAATACAAATCAAGGTGGGTGGAGGGTGTAGGTGTTTAGGGATAATTAAGGAAATTCATGAAAAGGGGGGTATATTATGGGGGCATAGTATGAGATAGGTTATGAAGAGAGAGAGGGCCAGTTAAGGGAAGTGAGAGTGTTTGAGAGAGAGAGAGGGTGGGGGTGTTAGGGGGATAGTGGAGAGGGAGGGGGGGTGGGGTTATGCATAGGTAGAGGAATAGGTTAGGGAGAGAGTGAGATAATGGGTTTGTAAGCATTTGTGTGAGGCAAGGAGAGAGATTATGAGGGAGAGAGAGAGGGGAGGAGGAAGAAGAGGAGGGGGTGTTAGAGGCAAGGGGAGGATTACGAGGTTAGAGTGTGAGAGAGGGGGTTAGTAATTGTTAGATAAAGAGTGAGAGAGGAGTTGGTTTAGTTGTAGGGAAAGGAGTAGGTGGCATTAATGTGTGTTATAGAGATATGGAATTGGAGGGTAGAGGGTTGTTAGGAAATCAGGAGAGAGATAAAGAGGTGTGGTGGTTAGGGGTAGGTGTGTTAAATTTTTAGTATTAAATCACAATACTATAGGATCTTTGCTGAGAGAATAACATCTACAGTATATCAATGCATGACAATCATAATATGACAAGCATCACAAGCATCACAAGAATCAAAAGCATAGAGACAAGAGACACAGAGTTTCCGTGGGGAAAACCCTAAGGTGAAAAACCCCACAACTTCCTTAGAGATAGAGAGAGCAATGGCTCAACCAAAATACAACCAAATAATACAGAGATAGTATCCTAGCAGATGATCCTCCTCCTCCTCACTAGTGCGCCACTTTTCAGAGAGAGAGATAGTTACTTTTCCGAGTGAGTAAAATAGAGATCTCCTATCTCTATTTATACTCACCTTTTTGCCCAGTGACCTACTAGGGCCGACTTGTCTACTTGAGTACATCCACATTATATTATATATTAATTAGGGCTGACCCCATAAGGTGGTCTAATAACCCATCGGCAAGTACACACACTTGCGACACTTGTCAATCCACATGATGACACTTCCTTATAGAGGAATAACACATCTCTTATAAGGGTACAATAAATATAAATATAATATACAGATGAAATACATTCCGAAGTTACATATACAACAACACTCCCTCTTAACTAGGAAGGTATTTCTCGACACAGATCTGCTAGACAAGTCTTCTTCTCTGTATCATCGTCATCGATGCATCGTCATCAACATCGTCACTGCTGCTACTATCTCAACCAATCTCTGTCTCTACTCGTCATAGGAAGTTCTATAGAGCCAGTCCTTTTTCATACTGGATGTAGGCCCACCACCTGCAGGTCTTCGTCATCACTGGCCATACTGTGGAATCCTCAGGACTTATTACGTGCGTCACAAAACCTCGAAAGAGCATCCCAGGATGTTACGGGTACACAACTCCGACCTGTAGGATCTCCCAGGGCGCTATTACATGTGACCCCACCACAAAACCTCGAAAGAGCATCTCAGGATGTTACGGGTACACAACTCCGACCTGAAATCTCCCAGGGCACAAATTACATGTGGTCCACCACAAAACCTCGCAAGAGCATCTCAGGATGTTACGGGTACACAACTCCGACCTGAAATCTCCCAGGGCGCTATTACATGTGGTCATGGCAAAACCTCGAAAGAGCATCTCAGGATGTTACGGGTATACAACTCCGACCTGAAATCTCCCAGGGCCCAAATTACATGCCATAGGACAAAACCTCGCAAGAGCATCTCAGGATGTTACGGGTACACAACTCCGACCTGAGATCTCCTAGGGCACAAATTACATGTCCTCCCAGAGCAATGTCTCGAAAGAGCATCCCAGGCTGTTATGGGTACACAACTCCGACCTATAGGATCTCCCAGACATGCTCATCTGCACAACCTGATCCACGGCCACAGAGTATCAACCTGATACTCACCATACATCATCCTGATGTACTCATGATTGTCCTGATCATCATCATTGCAACGTCCTGCTGCATGTCATCTGGAGCAACATCCTGAAGCTCACCATCCATGATCATCCTGATCATCATCACTGCAACGTCCTACTGCATGTCATCTGGAGCAACATCCTGAAGCTCATCATCCATGATCATCCTGATCATCACTGCAACATCCTGCTGCATGATCTACCTGATCATCAATGCATCCACCTGATGCATACCAAGTATCTACCTGATACATATCATCATACATGATCCTCCTGATCATACAATGTATCCACCTGATACATGATACGTATCACCATACATGATCCACCTGATCATACAATGTATCCACCTGATACATATACAGATACATGGTCCAAGCATCCAACATGATGCATATACAAAATACATACACATGATCCAACTGATCATATCCAGCATCCAACATGATGCATCCATAAATGATCCACCTGATCATATCCAGCATCCAACATGATGCGTACATACATACATAAAAATGATCCAACTGATCATATCCAGCATCCAACATGATGCGTACATACATACAAAAAAAAAATGATCCAACTGATCATATCCAGCATCCAACATGATGCGTACATACATACATAAAAATGATCCAACTGATCATATCCAGCATCCAACATGATGTGTACATACATACATAAAAATGATCCAACTGATCATATCCAGCAGAAACCAGAACATCATCCTGATGCTCATCATCCAGCGCTTACATCCACAGCCATGTGAAGGATCCTCCTTCCACATGCTTGGAATGGCTTCAGCAAATGTGTCCATCACTTCTTCCTCGAAGTGTCCTCGATCTGAAGAATGCCAAGCCTCTCTCTGAAGTACTCGAACTTCACTCTGGCTAGTGGCTTCGTCAGCACATCTGCAATCTGCTCGTCCGTCGCAACGTACAGGAGCTTCACAGCTCCTCTTTGCACCATATCCCTGATATAGTGATATTTGATCTCTATATGTTTCGACCTGTCATGAAACACTGGATTCTCGGACAGCTTCACACAACTCTGGTTATCACAGAAGATACCAGTAGCTTCCAGCGGGAGATCAAATAACTCAGACAGTAGCTTCCGTAGCCATACTGCCTCACAACTAGCTAAACAGGCTGCAACATACTCTGCCTCAGCTGTACTCAGTGCTACAAAGGACTGCTTCCTGCTAAACCAAGAGATCACACCTGATCCCATACTGAAGAAACACCTAGATGTGCTCTTCCTGTCTGCAGCACTGCCAGCCCAATCTGAATCGACATAACCCTACAGGTTAAACTTTTGATTCGCCTCATATCTGAGCCCATAATCCACTGTACCCTTCAGGTACCTCAGAACATGCTTTACAGCAACTAGGTGAACACTCCTTGGATCCGTCAGGAATTGGCTCAATGTGTTCACAGCAAAGCAAATGTCTGGTCTCGTGTTCGTCAGGTAAATCAAGGACCCAATCATCTGACGATACATAGAGACATCAATCGGCTCAGATGAAGCATCACATAGAAGCTTCAAATTTGATGCCATCGGTGTGGCCATGGCCTTGCAATCCATCATCCCGAATCTCTTCAGGATATCTACTGTGTACTTCCCTTGACCAAGGAAGATCCCACCTGCATTCTGCCACACCTCCATACCTAGGAAATAGTGCATCATTCCCAAGTCTTTCATATCGAATTCAGCTGCAAGCTTCCTCTTGGTATCCGCAATCAGTCTGTCATCTCCTGTCACAAATAGGTCATGCACATACAGTAGTAGAATCACAGGATTCCCTTCCTCAACCTTATAGTAAAGGTTGGAATCTGCTTTACTCTTGGTAAAGCCCAAACTAGATAGAAAACTGTCCATCCTACCATACCAAGTTCTGGGAGCTTGCTTCAAGCCATACAAGGCTTTCTTCAATCTGCACACATATGACTCCTTGTCATGTATTTCAAAGCCGAGTGGTTGTTCCACATATACTTCCTCTTCTACTACACCATTCAGGAAAGCAGTCTTGACATCCATCTGGTGTATTTTCCATTTCATTGCTCCAGCCAGGGCAAGCACTGTTCTGATGGAAGTATACCTAGCTACAGGTGCAAAGGTTTCTTCATAATCTATTCCTTCTTTTTGAGAGAAACCACGAGCTACGAATCTTGCTTTCTATTTTTCCACATTGCCATCTGCAGCATGCTTGATTTTGTAGATCCACTTGGAAGTCACAACAGACTTCTCTTTAGGTCTTGGGACAACATCCCAAACATCATTCTTCATTATTGATTGGTATTCCTCAACCATAGCATCCTTCCATTCTTTCTTTTCTGCTGCCTCTTCATAACTGGAAGGCTCTTTGTTCATAATGTCACAGAGTAAGGCAACATAAATGGTGTGTGATCTAGTTCTCTTCTTTGCTCTGTGTTCTTCTTCAGGAATGCCAAATCTTTCTGCATCATGAATGAGCTCTCTAGCCCATGCAGGTTTCCTCTTGTGAGAGTTATCCTCACGGGGTGGATCTACAGGTTCTTGTGGATCTTCAAACTCACGAACAGTTTCTGGAACTGCTTCAGTCATGATAGTGTCCTGAAATCTTGTTTCCTTAGGTTCTTCATAAACTTCAGTAGGTGCCTTTCTTGATTTGATGAATGCTGAGTTTTCATCAAATGTTACATCCCTTCTAACATCAATCTTCTTGAACCCTGGAAAGTATATTCTGTAAGCCTTCGAGCTTTCACTGTAACCCACAAAGATACCCTTCTTTCCTGAAGGATCTAGTTTAGTCCTCTTCTCTTTTGGGACATGAGTATATACTGGACAACCAAATATTCTGAGATGGCTGACTTTAGGTTTCTTACCAGAAAAGACCTCTTATGGTGTCTTGTTGTCCAATATCTTGTGGGGTGTTCTGTTCTGTACATACACAGTTGTTCTAGCTGCTTCTGCCCATAGATGCATAGGAAGATCTTGGTCATGCAACATTGCCCTTGCTGCTTCCATGATAGTTCTGTTCTTCCTTTCTGCAACACCATTCTGTTGAGGATTATAAGGAGCAGTCAACTCCCTCTTAATCCCTGAATCACTGCAAAGCTTCTTGAAGTCATTTGAGGTGAATTCTCCACCATTGTCGGATCTGAATGTTTTGATCTTCTTGTCAGTTTGATTCTCCATTAAGGTTTTGAATTCCTTGAATTTATCGATCACCTCATCTTTGCCCTTCAAGAAGTATACCCACGTCTTCCTGGAGAAGTCATCAATAAATGATACATAGTAAACATACCTTTTGCATCCAATGCAGAGATTGAGAGTAAGTTTTTCTTGAGCCCAGGTACATAGAGGACTTCCTTCATCTTCAGAGATTTTCCAGAATCTAGGTTGTAGGAGGCTTCACCACTTCCTTTGATTGGGTATTGATAATCATCCCCAAGTTTCACCTTATGGGGTGATTCATGTTCATATAGGTTCACAAAGGATTCCTTAAACCCAGTCATGTGTTTGGAAGCCCCACTATCAATCAACCAATCATTACATCCATGGGAGATGGTACCTGTAAGAGCAGAAATTAGAACATATTCTTCTTCACTTGATGAGTCATCATCACTACTACTTTCTGCCCTAGCCTTTTTCTTTGAAGGTTCATCATCTTCGGCAGCATGAGCATGAAACCTTCTTTTGCTGCCCTTTTTCTTTTTACTAGAGTTGTTGTTATTATCCCTTTTGTTCTTGGGACAATCTGAAGCAAAGTGACCCTTCTCATTGCATGTGAAGCATCTTAGGTCCTTCTTACTCTTTTGATGGAATCTTTTGTGGTGAGAGTGATCCTTCTTGGTTTTGCTTCTTTTGGTGTGAGCTGCAAGAGCTTGATCTTCTCCTCCCATCTTTTCCTCACGAGCTATAAGTCTAGCTTCTTCTTGAGAGCATTCTTCCCTCAATCTGTTGAAGGAGATCAATTTCTTCCTTGCACAAATTCCTTGAATAAAGGAATCCCATGACCTGGGTAGGCCATTTAGAGTGGTCATCACCACTTCTCCATTCTCCACCATTTCATCTACTGCTTCTAATTGTTCCTTGATCTGGGAGACCCTTGAAAAGTAAGATTGAATGGTTTCTCCATTCTGAAACTTCACTGCTTTCAATTGGTTCCGCAGGGTCATCTTCTGATTTATGTTCTTTCCTTCAAATAGCTTGGTCAAAGATTCAAACATCTCTTTGGGTGTCTTAAGAGAAGACACATGAGGTATGAGATGGTCTTTGATAGAATCAGCAATGATTCTCTTTGCCTTGACCAAGTTCTTCCTGTGCAATGCCTTGGCTTCTTCATCCTCTGGGATAGGGATGTCTTCTTTCACATATGGGTCCAACTCATTCTCTTCCAGGATTAACCCAATCCTATACTTCCAGGCTCGGAAGTTATCAGCCCCTTCAAGCTTATCCTCAAGCTTGGTGTGGAGAGACATCTTTTAAGAGTACTTCAAATGGAAATAGAAAGGATTTAGAACTTACCACTTGAAGTGCTGAAAACTAGATTTGGTCCCGGATTAGGGTTTGTCAGAGAAACCCTAAAAATTCAAAATGTGAATTTCAAAATTCCAAAAGGATAGAAAGATGCGCCTTGGAGAGCTGATCAGCCTAGTACATTCAGAATTTGAGATCAGCAAAGTCTTGCCCTTCAAAATTGCCTTTTTGTCCTCCCGGGTTCACTGGGGAGAGCCCTGAATTAGGGTTTGAGTTTCCCGGAGATCTACCCAGCCAAAAATCTCGATCCAAAGCTCAAACCTTCGATTTGTGCAAGGAGCTTCCAGCTGTACCTTCAGTTTCCAGAAATTCCTATTTTTGTGGAAACCCTAATTTTTAGGGCCAAATCTGAAAATGCTCAGAACTGAATTCTGATTGGACAGATAGATGCGCCTTGATGAGTAGATCCAATCTACTATACTGAATTTCAAAAATCTGTGGAGAGAAACCCAATAAACAAGGAATACAAGCTTCCGTCACTGCAAAATGTCTTCTTCTCAGTTAAGCTCTGATACCATGTTAAATTTTAGTATTAAATCACAATACTATAGGATCTTTGCTAAGAGAATAACATCTACAGTATATTAATGCATGACAATCATAATATGACAAGCATCACAAGAATCAAAAGCATAGAGACAAGAGACACAGAGTTTCCGTGGGGAAAACCCTAAGGTGAAAAACCCCACAACTTCCTCAGAGATAGAGAGAGCAATGGCTCAACCAAAATACAACCAAATAATACAAAGATAGTATCCTAGCAGATGATCCTCCTCCTCCTCACTAGTGCGCCACTTTTCAGAGAGAGAGATAGTTACTTTTCCGAGTGAGTAAAATAGAGATCTCCTATCTCTATTTATACTCACCTTTTTGCCCAGTGACCTACTGGGGCCGACTTGTCTACTTGAGTACATCCACATTATATTATATATTAATTAGGGCTGACCCCATAAGGTGGTCTAATAACCCATCGGCAAGTACACACACTTGCGACACTTGTCAATCCACATGACGACACTTCCTTATAGAGGAATAACACATCTCTTATAAGGGTACAATAAATATAAATATAATATACAGATGAAATACATTCCGAAGTTACATATACATCAACAAGGTGGAGTAGAGGGGAATGTGTGTATGTGTGTGTGTGTGTGTGTGTGTGTGTGTGAGAGAGAGAGAGAGAGAGAGAGAGAGAGAGAGAGATAAAGTGTTGGGTGGGAGGTGGGGTAGAGGTTGGATGATTAGGGGTAGGGGGAGGAGGGGTTTTATGAAGAGAAAGAGATAGAGATCATGGTTGGGGGAGGGGGTGTAGGGGATTCAATATTATTATGGAAGTTAGAGGGAGGGGAAGGTATAAGGTTGGGTAGAGGTGCAAGGTTTGAGGGAAGATTGTGTGTGTGATTAGTAGTAGGGGGAGGAGGGGATTTAGGGGAGAGAAAGAGATGGATATCATAGTGGAGGGAGAGGGTGTATGGGCATAGGGATAATTAGGGAAATTAAAGAGAAGGGGGTTGATAGGTTGCAGGTAGAGAGAGAGAGAGAGAGAGATGCTGGTGTGGTAAGTTATAGGGGGACAAGTATTGAAGGAGAGAGAGAGAGAGTGAATGTATGGAGGTGTGGTTGATTAGGTTTAGGGGGAGTAGGGTAGTTTCTAGATAGAATTTGATAGAGATTAGGGTTGGGGATAGGATTTTAAGGATGAATAGAATAGTTAGAGAGAAGGTTGGTATAGGGTCAGAGAGAGAGTGAGAGAGAGAGGGTGGGAAGCGGGGGGTTTAAGAGAGAGAGAGAGAGAGAGGGATGTTCATGCTATTGAGAGTTAGAGAGAGAGGGGTTGTTAGGGGTTAGGATAAAGAGGGGTGGTGCTTACATTTACATGGAGTATGTAAGAGAGAGAGTGAGAGAGAGAGGAGGGAGGTTAATGGTATGGCTTGGAATAGGACATTGAGAGATTGAGAGAGGGTGTTAGTATGGGTTAGAGAGGGAGAGTGTTAGTGGTAATGGGAGGAGTAGTGTGTGTGTGTGTTATAGATATAAAGAGAATGAGGGGTGTTAGGGTGTTGGGGGAGAGAGAGAGGGGGTGGGTATTAAGTAGTAGGGGGGATTAGAGATATATAGAGATATGGGTTAGGGGGAGGAAGAGTAGTAGAGAGAAAGAGAGGGGCTTAGGGAGATTATGAGGGGAGTTTAGGGTTTGTGAGTGTGTGAGAGAGAGGGATTGGGGTAGTGTTAGGGAAAAGAGAGAGAGAGAGAGAGGGAGAGGTTGGTTTTAGGTGGATATGGATGAGTATGGGAGAGAGAGAGAGTGTGAGTGTGTGTGAGAGGGGATTAGTAGGATTGTGGAGAACAATGGAGTGAGCAATAGAATATTGTGGGTGGGTTAGAGGTAGGGGGAGGAGCACAGGGGAGAAAGAGTGAAAGAGGGGGACAATAAGGGGTATATAAAGAGAGAATGGGGGGGGGTGTTAGGGGGTTGTGTGTGAGAGAGAGGAGTGTGGTTACATGTAGGTGGAGGAGTAGACAAGAGAGAGAGGAAGGCGTGAGTCAGTAGGAGAGTAGGGGGAGTGAGTGGGTTATTAGGGGTAGGGGGAGAAGGTGAGTAGAGGGGGTAGGTGTTTAGAGATTATTAAGGAAATTTGAGAAAAGGGGGATATATTTGGGGGTAGAGTATGAGATGGGTTAGGAAGAGAGAGAGGGGTAGTGAGAGTATTTGAGAGAGAGAGGGTGGTGGTATTAGGGGGTTAGGGGAGAGTGAGGGGGTGGGGTTAAGTATAGTTAGAGGATAAGGTTAGGGAGAGAGAGAGAGTTAGAGTGAGAGAGAGAGAGAGAATCAGAGCGACGAGGGGGGAGGGAGGAAGTTAGGGGTAGGTTGTGGAGTAGAGGTGTGTGTGCATGTGTTTTTAATAGAGAGAGAGAGAGAGAGAGAGAGAGAGAGAGAGAGAGAGAGAGAGAATTTGAGGAAGAGGGGGGAGGGTGTGGGTGATTATTGGTAGGGGGAGGAGCGGGTTTGGGTTAGAGAAAGAAATGGAGATCATGGTGGTCAGAGGGGGTGTAGTGGTTTAGGGAATATTATGGAACTTTGAGTGAATGAGGGGTATAGGGTGGGGGTAGAGAGAGAGAGAGAGAGAGAGAGAGAGAGAGAGAGGGGGGGGGATAGGGGTTCAGGAGTAGGAATAATAGGAGAGATAGAGAGAGAGGGGTAGAGGGAGGGGGTTATGAGTAGGGAATGAAAGATATAGAGATTGGGGTGGGGGAGGAATATGGATTTAGGAAGAATTAGGTCATTTAGAGAGAAGGGGGTATAGGGTGGGGGCATAGAGAGAGAGAGGGATGGGGGTTCTAAGTTGTAGGGAAAGGGGGATTAGGAGATAAAAAAGGAGAGAATGTTTTATAGGTAGGGGGTAGGAGAGAGAGAGAGAGAGAGAGAGAGAGAGAGAGAGAGAGAGTAGGATGGGGGTAGGGAGAGAGAGGGGGGGATTAGGGATAGTTACAATGGGTGTTTGAGAAGGAGGGGGGGTCTTAGGGGGTTTAGGGATAGAGATAGGGATGGATTTCAGGTTAGGCGGAGTAGAGGAGATAAAGAGAGACAAAGGGGGGGTGAATGTATTGAGAGTGTGGGTGATTAAGGTTAGGGGGAGTAGGATGGTTGTTGGAGAAAATTATATAAATATTAGGGTAGGGGGATAATACTTTAGGTATGATTAGTATAGTTAGAGAGAAGGGGGTATAGGGTGAGAGAGGGAATGAGAGAGAGGGTTATGGTTATGTAAATATGAGAGAAAGGGTGGGTAGAGGGGGGTTTAGGAGAGAGAGAGAAAGAGATTGAGGAATGTTAGGGGTAGTGAGAGTTAGAGAGAGGGGGTGGGGATTAGATTTACATGGTGTATGTAAGAGAGAGAGTGAGAGATGGAGTTAGTAAGTATTAGAGAGAGAGATATAGGAGGGAGGTTAAAGGTAGGGATTTGAATAGGATGGTGAGAGAGTGAGAGATGGTGTTAGTATGGTTTAGAGAGGGAGAGGATTAGTGGTAATGAGAGGAAATAATGAAAGAGGGGGTTAGTAAGGGGTAGATAAAGAGAGAGAGAGAGCGGTGGTTAGGGTGTTGGGTGAGAGAGAGAGGATTCAGGTTATGGGTAGTTGGAGGAGTAGACAAGGGAGAGAGAATGGGGGAATGAGCAGGAGATGGGGGGGTAGTGTGTGGGTTATTAGGGTTAAGGGGAGAAGGGGAGCTAGGGGAGATAAAGAAATACAAATCGAGGTGGGTGGAGGGTGTAGGTGTTTAGGGATTATTAAAGAAATTCATGAAAAGGGGGGTATATTATGGGGGCATAGTATGAGACAAGTTATGAAGAGAGAGAGGGCTAGTTAGAGTTAGTGAGAGTGTTTTAGAGAGAGAGATGGTGGGGGTGTTAGGGGGTTAGTGGAGAGGGAGGAGGGTGGGGTTACGCATAGGTAGAGGAGTAGGTTAGGGAGAGAGTGAGATAATGGGTTTGTAAGCATTTGTGTGAGGTGAGGAGAGATATTGTGAGAGAGAGAGAGGGGAGGAGGAAGAAGAGGAAGGGGTGTTAGAGGCAAGGGGAGGATTACAAGGTTAGAGTGTGAGAGAGGGGGTTAGTAAGTGTTAGATAAAGAGTGAGATAGGAGTTGGGTTAGTTGTAGGGAAAGGAGTAGGTGGCATTAATGTGTGTTATAGAGATATGGAATTGGAGGGTAGAGGGTTGTTAGGAAATCAAGAGAGAGATAGAGAGGTGTGGTGGTTAGGGGTAAGTGGAGTAGAGGGGCATGTGTGTGTGTGTGTGTGTGTGTGTGTGTGTGTGTGTGTGTGTGTGTGTGAGAGAGAGAGAGAGAGAGAGAGAGAGAGAGAGATAAAGTGTTGGGTGGTAGGTGGT
This sequence comes from Larix kaempferi, assembly GCA_027924585.1. Taxonomy (NCBI): domain Eukaryota; kingdom Viridiplantae; phylum Streptophyta; class Pinopsida; order Pinales; family Pinaceae; genus Larix; species Larix kaempferi. Next base: position 144,786 of record BSBM01000925.1, on the reverse strand, counting down.
TAGGGTGTGGATGATTAGGGGTAGGGGGAGGAGGGGGTTTGTGAAGAGAAAGAGATAGAGATCATGGTTTGGGGGAGGGGGTGTAGGGGATTCAATATTATTATGGAAGTTAGAGGGAGTTGAAGGTATAAGGTTGAGAGATAAAGAGTTGTTTGGTAGGTGGTTAGGGTGTGGATGATTAGGGGTAGGGGGAGGAGGGGGTTTGTGAAGAGAAAGAGATAGAGATCATGGTTAGGGGAGGGGGTGTAGGGGATTCAAGATTATTATGGAAGTTATAGGGAGTGGAAGGTATAAGGTTGGGGTAGGGGTGCGAGGTTTGAGGGCAGATTGTGTGTGTGATTAGTAGTAGGGGGAGGAGGGGATTTAGGGTAGATAAAGAGATGGATAGTATGGTGGGGGGAGAGGGTGTATGGGCTTAGGGATAATTAGGGAAATTAAAGAGAAGGAGGTTGATAGGTTGTAGGTAGAGAGAGAGAGAGAGAGAGAGATGTAGGTGTGGTAAGTTATAGGGGGATAAGGATTAAAGGAGGGAGGGAGAGAGAGAGAGAGAGAGAGTGAATGTATGGAGGTGTGGTTGATTAGGTTTAGGGGGAGTAGGGTAGTTTCCAGAGAGAATTTGATAGAGATTAGGGTTGGGGGGTAGGATTTTAAGGATGATTAGGATAGGTAGAGAGAAGGGGGGTAATGGTCAGAGAGAGAGTGAGAGAGAGAGGGTGGGAAGAGGGTGGCTTAGGGGAGAGAGAGAGAGAGGGATGTTCGTGCTAGTGAGAGTTAAAGAGAGAGGGGTTGTTAGGGGTTAGGAGAAAGAGGGGTGGTGCTTAGATTTACATGGAGCATGTAAGAGAGAGAGTGAGAGAGAGAGGAGGGAGGTTAATGGTATGGTTTGGAATAGGATGTTGAGAGAGTGAGAGAGGGTGTTAGTATGGGTTAGAGAGGGAGAGGGTTAGTGGTAATGGGAGGAGAAGGGTGTGTGTGTGTTATAGAGAGAAAGAGAATGAGGGGTGTTAGGGTGTTGGGGGAGAGAGAGAGGGGTGGGTATTAAGTAGTAGGGGGGATTAGGAGAGATATATAGAGATATGGGTTAGGGGGAGGAGGAGTAGTAGAGAGAAAGAGAGGGGCTCAGGGAGATTATGAGGGGAGTTTAGGGTTTGTGAGTGTGTGTGAGAGAGGGATTGGGGCAGTGTTAGGGAAGAGAGAGAGAGAGAGAGAGAGAGAGAGAGAGAGAGAGAGGTTGGTTTTAGGTGGATATGGATGAGTATGGGAGAGAGAGAGTGTGAGTGTGTGTGAGAGGGGATTAGTAGGATTATGGAGAACAAGGGAGTGAGCGATAGAATATTGGGGGTGGGTTAGAGGTAGTGGGAGGAGCACAAGGGAGAAAGAGTGAAAGAGTGGGACAGTAAGGGGTAGATAAAGAGAGAATGGGGGGGTTAGGGGGTTGTGTGAGAGAGAGAAGAGTGGGGTTACATGTAGGTGGAGGAGTAGACAAGAGAGAGAGGAAGCGGTGAGTAAGAAGGAGAGTAAGGGGAGTGCTTGGGTTATTAGGGGTAGTGGGAGAAGGTGAGTAGAGGGGGTAGGTGTTTAGGGATTATTAAGGAAATTCGAGAAAAGGGGGATATATTTTGGGGGTAGAGTATGAGATGGGTTAGGAAGAGAGAGAGGGTGGTGGTATTAGGGGGTTAGGGGAGAGGGGGGGGGTGGGGTTAAGTATAGGTAGAGGATAAGGTTAGGGAGAGAGTGAGATTGTGGGTTTCTAAGAATTAGCGTGAGTCAGAGAGAGATAGAGAGAGAGAAAGAGGCAAGGAGGAGGAGGAAGATGAGGAAGAGGACGAAGAAGAGGAGGGGGTGTTAGAGGTAGGGGGAGGAGTATGTGGTTAGAGTGTGATATAGGGGGCTAGTAAGTGTTAGAGAGAGAGATGAGTTGGTTTAGTGGTAGGGAAAGGAGTAGGTGGTGTTTATGTGTGTGATAGAGATAGAGAATGGGATGGTATAGGGTTGTTAGGGAATTGGGAGAGAGAGAGAGGTGTGGTGGTTAGGGGTAGGTGGAGTAGAGGAGCATGTGTGTGTGAGAGAGAGAACAAGAGAGAGAGAGAGAGAGAGAGAGAGAGATAGAGAGTTGGGTGGGAGGGGGGAGGGTGTGGTTGATTAGGGATATGGGGGAAGACGAGGTTTGTGAAGAGAAATAGATAGAGATCATAGTGGGGGGAGTGGGTGTAGGGGATTAGGAAATATTAGGGAATTTAGAGGGAGGAGGAGGTATAAGGTGGGGGAAGATGTGCAAGGTTTGAGGGGAGATTGTGTGTGTGATTAGTGGTAAGCATAGGAGGGTGTTTAGGGGATAGAAATAGATGGATATCAAAGCAAGGGGAGAGAGTGTATGGGATTAGGGAGAATTGGGGAAATTAAAGAGGAGGGGGTGGATAGGTTGGTGGAAGAGAGAGAGAGAGAGAGATGCAAGTGTGGTTAGTTGTAGGTGGAGGGGGATTGGAAGAGAGAGAGAGAGAGGTTTGGGTAGACGGAGAGTAGGAGAGAGAGAGAGAGAGGGAGGCAAAGAGGGCGGTTATGGATAGGGAGATTAGGATGGGCTTAGGGAGAGCAAGGGGGGTTAGATGTAGTGATATATTGTGTGAGATAGAGAGAAGGGGTTTCTATGGGGTTGTTAGGTGGTTGGGTGAGAGAGATAGGGTTGGGTTAGGGATAGGTGGAGTAGAGAAAAGAGAGAGAGAGAAAAATCTAGGGCATGGGTATAAGGAGGGTGTGGGTTATTAGGGGTATCTAGAGGATGAAAGTTGCAGGAGTGAAGAGATAGACATTAGGGTGGGGAGGAAAGGGTTTAGGTATCTTAGTGTAGTTAGATAGAAGAGGGGTATAGGGTGGGGGCAGAGAGAGTGAGAGAGAGAGAGGCTTAGGGAAATAGGAGTCAGAGTGGCGGGTGGAGAGAGTCTAGGAAGAGAGAGTAGGTGTTTAGCGATAGTGAGAGAGAATGCGAGGGGGGGTGTGTTAGGGGGTGTTTGACAGATAATCTACCAAGAGCAGACTCGAGGCATGATCTCCCTAGCTCAACGTGAGTCTAGAACAAATAGGACAAAATATAAATCACTCTCTTAGATTTAATTAAGGATCAAGGAACTATATATGTTTACCTTACAGATCGCTAATCCTTTTCTCCTCGAATGTTGCTCCAAGCTTGACGATCTTCAGATCCGAGCTATAAGACCTGTCAAGATAACAAGACAACAAAACAAGTAAAATGCATCTATACAATAATAGATCTAAGTAAGCAGTCAAGTAGGCAAACTACACAAGATATCATTAACACAATGAGATTTTGGTGGAAAGCACCTATATTACTGTATTGAAAAGAGAAATACATAGGATAGAAATATTACAACCATTGACTTGATGCAGCAATCATCATATGATCAAACCAAAGCCAAAGCCTCCCAAGGAAGTGCGAGTCTCCCAATAGATGAATAGAGATCTCTCCTAAGGTGATTTCACCAGCATGTAGACACTATAGACTTCCTCCCTTTGGAATGGGAGTGAGCTTCACTTATATAGGACTAAGTGGATAGGGTAGGTTGAGATATGGTAGGAGAGAGATAGGGGATCCTTCTAAGAGGTTAAGAGCCGAATGCCAACTCTCCTAAAAGGTCAAGGATAGGGATCCATGTCAGCTGGCTTCGAGAATGCACTCGAAGTAGCTATTTTTGTCCATTAATTGACATCGTCATAGGCTGTAAGAGGACAACCTGCGACATCGCATGATGCATTAAGGAATCTTGCGATGACCTCTCAAAACCTAGCATAAATGGGTCTGCATCTTTTCGAGGTTAATAACTTAGTCAAGGAAACTTTAGGGATGTTTACACTGAGTCTCTTGATGGTAAGATTTATGTGTAACATAATTCCCCCCAAAGCATGAAGTTGTTGAAATTGGATAGGTGAAATGCTTTGACAGAAGGAATGGCAATAGCTTGTTGGATGAAGGACACTGCTATAGTACAAAAGACTTTGAGTACACAGTCTCATACGACGTAAAACATGGATGCCGACCAATACATTGCAGATCCATGATAGTAAAGACTGAATGAACACAATCATGGCTACTAGACACAAGTGTAGATCCATGATGAGATGATAACACAGCCACGACCAATACAAATGTGGATCCGTGTGATATGACTCAATAAAATCTCCATCGCAACCTGGGTAAAATATGACTCCCAAGGGTCTTCAAGTCGAACCCGCAATGATACGAATATATCCATGTGATTACAAATGTCTTGATGTCGAACATGCTAGAAACCACTTGATTATCGGTCATTGATGTATACCGTTAACAAGTGCGAGGGAGGTCACTATTAATGTCAATGATTCCCAAGGTATCATAGTACATATCATCAAGCGTGAATAAATGAGTTGAAGTCAAATGCTAGATGAAATATTTCAATCAAGAGTCAATGATGTAAACTCATGTTGAAAGCGAGGTAACCTGCCATTGAGGCATGGAGGGCCAAGGTACTTGGTTGGTTTCTAGATTCAAGCCTCAAATGATGATTTGAAGTTGACAGGGATGAATCCGTTGAAGGAGGGCCATGATGAATCCCCCATCATCGACACGAAACATGACAAAACATGTGTTGATTGGATCGGATGATATAGTAAGATACAAGATTGACTCAAAGTAAACTGACATGATGGAAGGTGTACTGACTGTAGATAATGAGTAGTGAAAAACATTCTTGAACATGGGCATGGCATGGCTTGGTAGTATTGACTTGATAAGTTATGATACCAACTTCTAATGCAATAGATGATGGAAGCATTCTTTGAATGACTCAAAGGAGTGACAAGACTCAGGAAGTAGGTGAAACTCGAGGACAAATGGATGATCCAAGTATTGTATGCAAATGAAAATGAGTTCCATGTTCAAGAACGACTAGGTACTACCACTTGATAAAGGTATGTAACATAAGAGATTTCCTTTTTCCCCATCATCAATGATGAGTGCCTCATGTGTTTTTTACAAGCTTGATGAGGGTAACCATATGCTCGGTATAGCTCATCTCATAGATGAGTCCAATCCCAAATATTTTCTGAACCTGGGATAGGAGGGGTTTGTCCCATGAGAGGCCCTTCAATGTTGAATTTTAACAAGTCCATGGAAGGAAAAATTCGGTCATCATTTCATGTTTAGAGAGTCTGAAAAGAACTAAAGAAGACTCCAATGGTCCTTTTTTGTAAAGTTAGCCTCATCGCCCGAAAAAGGGTAAAACAACGCAGGAGAGGACTCTTCCATTCATGATTGGGTGGAGTGTACCTTTTTTCATAAGTAATGCCCCCTGGTCCAAAAAAGGGGTAAACTATCACCAGGAAGACAACCATTCAAATTCTTTAACAAGCGTGAATGCAACAAGTTCGCTTGGCAATATTTTCGTATTTCGGGAGCCTAAAAAGACCTTAAAGATAGACTCTGGGGGGATTCCTTTTCCGTAGGAGTTTAATGAGCCCAGAAAAGTCATAAATCGTAACTCGGTAACTTATTCTCATGGTTTTAAGAGAACAAGAAAGAAAAAAGAGTAAGCTTGTCATCATCAAATAATTACAATCTAATGGATACAAAATAATGACAAAACATTCAAGAGGTTGTTCATACTTGAAATGACCATTATAATGTGAGAAAGACGCGTAAAGAACACTTAACAACTCCTGCACACATGAAAACTAGGTCAAAAAGTCAATTGGGTATTCAAATGTCATAAAAATGATCCAAACTATAGCAAATGACCTAAAAAGCATAAAATATTTGAAAAAGAATATTCCTTTTTGTCTATAAATAGAAACAAAAACCAAATATAGTTACCATTGTTCATTTTCCAAATTGGGGAGAAGAAGTGCCATTTGGAGCCAAAAGTTCACTTGTCAATTCTAGGAGCTGTGAGCAACCATTTCACGAGCTGTTTGGAGCAGGTAACTCTAATCCTTATCCAACACACACTAGTACATGTGGACATTTTTCCCACGGAAAATCATTGCTATTGCAACACTTTTTCGTTGCTATCACGACAAACATGACTCCTTGTTTTTGTGGCACTAATTTCGTCGTTGTAGCAACACTTTCCAATGTTCGTGGCTATAGCACCGAACATTCATGGCTATAGCGATGACTGTTTATATTTAAAAAAAGAGTAAATGAAGCGATCTACATCTCTCTAGCCATGAATTTCGTGTCTATAGCACCGACGGTTTGTGGCTAGAGCGACGAATGGTCATATTTAAAAGAAATAAGTGAACTGATCTTTGTCTCTCTAGCAATGAAAGTTCGTGGCTATAGCACCGAACGTTCGTGGCCATAGCGATGGATGTTTATATTGAAAAGAAATAAGTGAACTGATCTTCATCTCTCTAGCAACGAAAGTTCATGGCTATAGCACTGACAATTCGTGGCTATAGCGACGGATGTTCATATTTAAAAGAAATAAGTGAAGCGATCTCTGTCTCTCTAGCAACAAAAGTTCGTGGCTATAGCACCAAAAGTTCGTGGCTATAGCAACGATGTCTTATATTTTAAGAAAACAAGTCAAACTAGCTTCGTTGCTCTAGCAACGATACTTCGTGGCTATAGAGTCGGCTTCCCATATTTAAAAAAAATATGTCCATTGCTATAGAGACGACAAGCCCCAGCAAGTTTCGATGAACTTGCTATACTAGCGATGGAAATTTCCGTCACTAGTATAGCAAGTTCGTCGAAACTTGCCGGGGCCTGTTGTCTCTATAGTGACGGACATGTCTATTTAAAAAAAAAATAATAAATTCATCTTGAAAGTCTAGTCATTGTGACTCTGCATATACAAATCAATTTTAGTTTCCAAAAGGATGTGGAGATCCTTAAAAAAACACTATATTCAAGTTGTGATTACATTGGAAATCACCTGTTATTAGATACTCTCAATCAAGAAGACGACTTGTCTAGAGCAACTCAGTGTATTAGAACTGAAAATTCATAACAAATAAGAAAATATCTCCCTAGATGTGGAAGATATAAATTCCACAGTGCTAAATAGGGTAATAGCTCATGGAACTGAGATACAGATAAAAAAATTCAATCACAACACTGGACCCTAAAAGTAAAGAATGCATATAAGAAAATTAAATCTAAATCTATAATGCAATAAATAAAATGCATAAATTAATATTGAAATAAACAACAATATATTCACCCACATGACCACATCTCTTGCATTTTCCATCCCAAGTGAGATTTATAGTAACAGAAACCTTATCTATATTGATAAAACTTCCTTACATCATCCTCTTTAAGTAGCCCTAGCCCAGGCACCATAACACAGTTACACACCATTATTTTACCTCTCCAATATTTTACCTCTACATGCAATATCCTCATCAAATGGTTACCCTAAAATGGTCCAAATGCACAGGAATCAATACAAAATATAAATTCATAACCAATGCTATTTTTTCAAGAAGAAAACTCACATTTCAACATCCCCACAGTACTCAATATGTTCACATGAGTTGCATAAGTTGGACTCGTACTTTCAACATTAAGTAATTATAAGAAAACCATATATCATTGATTAAGAAAAGCAAGCATAAACATAAAAAATGTAATCAATAAATATTGCAATAGTGGACTATAGATTGACAAGCAATTTATAGTGAAGACATACAAGCAGCAGTCTTTATATTTAATAAACAGTTGACAAGTTATAGAGAGTTCTACAACACTCGGTGAAAAGCTAAACATCAAGTTTTGCCCTTACGTTTGAAAGATTTTGCGAACAACACTTTTGCAGGATGGAGCAAATGCATGGCCACTTGAACAACTCAACAAATCTTATGGTAACAATAAAATCAATAGAAAGATAATAAGTTCTGTAGCCATGCTTTGTGAATTGAAGAGACTTGGACCATAGTTATGCAAAAAAAAAAACTTTGTCACTGCTCTGATTTATTGCTTACTATTGAGATATCTAGGCCCATATTTTAACAGATTGGATATTTGAACTGAAAATCAAAATAAGACATCAATTGGAAAAAGGACAAAGAGAAATCGATTCCTTCTAGACTAGTAGATACCACTGAAGCTATATAGGAAGAGTTATCACCAACACATCTCCATAAGGTGTAAGGATTCAACACCAATGCAACACTTCCATAATTCAAGTAGAATGAAAGACTAGCAGAAGAAGCTTTATGACTCACGTGTTTCCCATATTCATATGCTCGATCAAGAAGGTGAGAATACTCCATGTCCTCAAAGCATTTTTGTAAATAGGAAATAGGCTCATTAAAGTAAACTAGAAGGAAAACTTTTGTCAAGTCTTTTCCAATGTTATCCTTGATCAATGACCACCAGCTCACACTTTTTTCCATTTCTTTAGCTTCTCGCAACCTTTTGCGCCGCTCAACATGAGTATAACCAGATTCAATTAGGTCTTTGCATGTGTTAATCCCATCCATGCATTTTCTAGACCCAGAGAGAGGTGATTCAATACCTGAAGAATCCCTTAATAACCTAAGTGACTGTTGTCCAGTTAATGAATCTGTAACAAGGAACTCTGCTGTATCAAAGAAGACATCATCGTCCTCATTTGTATCTACCTCAACTTCAATTCGACTTTCCTTTTCCTTGTCAATGTCAGATTGGGTCCCTCCTGCATAGCCATGATGAATTAGAATAAAAGCTGTATATTGACAAAAGAGGTAAATTAGATTCAAACTTGAAACCAAACAAAACCATAACTCAAGGGAAATTGGCATAAATAAACAACATAATTGGTGTCATGAAAATTGAAATAAGCAATGCAGGCTGCCACAAAAAGATTCCTTCAAAATATTGGAGTGTGGCTGCTGGCATTAGAGTGCAGCATTATGAAAGTGTATTTACTTTTGCATTATGATGCTTGAAAGAATGATATCTGTTAGGGATAGATTCTGGATTTGTGCTTCTGAAACAGTTAATAACCTTACAATTGCTTTAGCCAAATACACTCATTTTCTGGCATAAAAACAGGGAGTAGGATTTCAAGCTTCAACAATAAACAGGGGTTTAGATCAGAAAATCATTTGTTCAAGAACTTAGAACTCAAGTGTCTGGTAGAATAAGCTCCATGAAAGGGTAAAACACCTTGCAAATATCATGTATTCAAGTATATACTCTTCTCATTTGCAAACTTAATAATTGCCATACAAAGGGAAGAAAATAAGCAGGAATGCTAATTTAGTGTTCTAGTTTTGACTACAACTCACAACAGGAAAATAAAAAATGAAGCATATCAAAACCTCATGTTTCTGAATAGATGCATAGAGAGGATGGGCATGCATGCATATTACATACTTTATCTTTTGGACCATAGCTATAGTGCATCACATTTTATACATAATAACAGGACTTGTGCATAATACTTGAAACTCGTGAGCATAACTCGACTTATCAACCAAAAGAGATTTTTTGTCTAGCCAATGAGTCAAACTCAGGCTCATTGAATTGGACCCATTCATGAATCAAGCTCGTGAGTACTTGCAAGTCAAACTCTTGACTTGCAAGTATGTTGACTAAGTCTATGAGTTCTAGTCACAGAGTGTGAGTTTGAGACTCAAAAGAAGCTTCAAAATGTTTCAAGTTCTCAAATTTGGAAATTTTCAAGTTGCAATTTAAAAAACACCCACCAAGAGATTTCTATATGTATTCATTAAAACACTTAAAAACTATCAAATAGAGAAAATACAAACCTTCGCTCTCAAGTGACCTACTTGAATCCTAAACTCAGGAAAAACATGTTGTACTAGCATTTGCTCCAATTGAGATTTATACGGCTCTGTCTGCTTCAGATTATCACATAATGCCCCGACTGCCAAAAGAGCACCATCTTTCTGCCTATAGGGTTTGTAGCCTGGAGCTGCCTCATCATACCTGAAAAAAAAAGCATTTTCCAGTGCACACTTCTAGTAGCTATACAAAACTCTAATTTACTTTCATTCATTAGCTGGTAGGATTGAATTTTAAAAATTTTGAAGTGCAAAGAAAATAACAATTTTTTACCTTCTGAAAACTTCAACAATAAAAGTAAGGAATTTCTGGAGGTTTTCTTTTCCACTTTTCGGCACTAACTCTGTGATGAAATAAATGGATTCAGTGCAGGGACTATACAGATATTCAATTATATCTGAGATGGTGAATGCATTGCAAGAGATTGTCAAAAAATAAGAACAAAAATGACTTCCATGACCTACCACACATCTCTTGAATTTTACAAGCTAATTCAAGAGACCTAAAAAAATAATGATAATTCTTTTTAGACAACATTTAAATAATATCAGCATTGCTAAGACAACATATAGATGGAAACTTACCGTAACCTTTCCTAACATATTCATGGGGATCTTCATGCCAAATCTTCTCATCATTATCATTGAAACACATAAGAGGGAATATGATTTGAAAAAAACACTATATCAAGTTGCGTCTTTAACAGCTGGTATGTATTAGACTTGGAAAGCACAGAAACATTAGGTTCCTTCTTATCCTCATCAAATTCCCATAACTATCACACAGTATCTTATCATAAATTTATTCATATTTCTTGTCAAATATTAATGGCTCTTTAATCACTGTTACACTTTTTACACAAATAGATAAAAAGAGGGATTTGAAAGTAGAGGTTGCATCTTCAAAAAAAGTTGTTTGTTATATTCGGAAATAATAGTGACTGATGCATCTACATGTATCATAACATGGATGACTTGGATAATTTTCTTTCAATTTTTATTCATTGAGTACCTGATTTTTTAAAATTTGTCACATAAATTGTCAGAGTGGTGACACTTAAAATTTGTCACATAAATTGTGATCATGACTTGTGCCCAGTACAATGTAATTATAAAATGTTAAGGTTAGAGATTAGGTAGTTAAACTACTTAAGCAACGAAGGTAATCCTGTTATTTTTCAGAAAATATTTTAATATGAGAAATTCCAGTTTTTCCAGTTTGAAGATAAGAGTAAGAAAGTGGGTTAAGTGTTAGGAATTGTTTTTTAGAGAGATAATTCTTTTAAGTCTGGAAAAAGTGCGATGAATGCTTTGCAGTGAAGAAAAATGTCAGAATTGTATATATTGGCCACATTATTGAGGATGAAATCATCAGTTGTAAACCAAAAAGACTTTACCCATCTAGCACAAAACCACACCAAAATTTAATCCAGAAGACATATATTATGGGGATAGAGTATATGCAGAATATATGCCCAACATTTAAAGAAAATGATTTGAAGATCTAATTCAAAGGAAAAAGTAATTTTATAAAGAGTTTACCCCGAAGACATACATTTTGCCCCATTGAAACAAAGAAGAAAGGGCGTGTTTCATTGATTGGTTGCCTATGAGGCAAATTTCCGGTAGGCAATGCACAAGATTAATGGTTGTCTAGGTGATTTCCAGTTCCACCTTCAATGTCAAAATGAGGGTGCTAGAAACCTAATGAAGCACCAATAATGGATTTTAGAGGAAATGTAATTGTTTTTCATTGAAGATACAACACATACTTGAGTGGCTATTCCAGAAAACAAGTAAAAACATTCTCTGTTTTCCCAGGTGACCTAGTGGATGAGAGCTGACCTATACGCAGCTTCATATCAACAGTTTTTTAAAAATTCTGCAAAATTCTTGAGTTGTAAAATTTTGAAGTTTTATATTAAGGTTAGGTGTCATTGACGTGTGACCAATGAATGCAATGTAATGATAAATGTTAGGGTTAGATATTGGTTAAAACACCTCACCACTTCGGGGTGCTAGAAATATGTGTCACCTACAATGATTCATGATGTGTGAGAGACATAACATTGCAACATTATTAGCAAAATATTCTTTTATGATAAAGGAAACTTGCATGTCATTGATTTGTTTTCAACTTTTAGAGCTTATTAAGCAAAGCACATCTTCAAGATGATCATACGATCACACCAACCAATGGTGTGATCATCTTGAATATGAGCTTTGCTTACTTAAGCTCAAAACACCAAAAACAAATAAATGAACTTGGTGCGATCACCCTAATGATGAGCTTTTCTTAATAAGATTGAAACATCAAAAAAAAAATAGATGGATGCAGGTTTCCTTTATCATAAGTTATGACCTGTGCAAGAGATAATCAATACAATGAAGATATTCTTTTATTCTCTCTCTACCATATGTGCATCCTATTTTCCTACAACACTAACCCCAACATACAACCATCAAAATTAAGCAAAATCCAAACTAATCTTTGTGTTGGCTCTGTGATACCGATCCATAAGAACAATATCAAGTTGGGGAGGAACAAGAGTTACTACACCTCCCCCTTCCTTCATCATGGGTGGAAGCAAATATGATCACATTGGGCCAGATATAATTCAAAGAACTCTTCAAAACAAAACTAGAAACCTTAACCTCTTGCAAACAAAATATATCTAGGTTTGGAAAAAAGGTCCTAACCAATGTTGCAAGGATCTATGAACCCCCTCACATTCCACAACACTACCTTCATTGGGTTGGCGAGGTGATGGGATCCATATTATCTAAATCAGCATTATCACCTAGCATTATCACCCAGCATTATCACCCAGCATTATCACCCAGCATTATCTAAATCAACATTATTTCGTGAACCTGTCTAGACATTCTTGAAAATTTCCAGTCTTACTTCTTGAAATGTTGATGCTGAATGAAGCTTCACACCTATAATTCAAAGTCTAACCGTTGCTGATTTCCAATCATTTATGAGTTTATTCTAATTTCATCTTATCAAAACCTTTATGCTTTTTGCGCATATTTTTCTTTCCATGCTTATTTGATTAAAACAAAAATTTATTTACTTAAATTTGTTGCTTTTGTAGATAAACTTGAGGCATTGGAAACGAGAGGAAATGATGCTATATCTAGGCTACATTCCTATTTCGGGTGCTGAACCTAGGGTTCTTCATTATGGGCTGGGGTTTGGTGTTAGCAATTGGAAGTTTGACAAGGCTGATTGGAGAGACAGAGATATGACAAATGTGTGCTGGCATTTTTTTCCAAAACCACCTGATGCTTCTAAACTGACATCAACATATAACAATGAATTAAGAAAGGACAAAATAAGCATCGAGTGTGCTAGAGATTTAAATGATGCTCTGTATTTGCATTGTTAGAACATTTTTCCACCTATGTACATTAATCATTTATTAATGATGATTAATTAGCCCAAGTGATTAATGATTACATCCCTAAGTTGATTAGCTACTAAATGGTCAATTATCATGAACTAGATGGCAAATGTGAACAAGTGCTGAGTCAAACCAGCTAAGTGGAGCGCTCCCCAGGGCAATTAATGCACTCAGCATGCCTAGAGCGCCCTCCTCGGGTCATTTAATGCACTCAGCATGCTTCTCTTCTACCTAGGGCGCATTTGCTCTCTTTGTGGACAATCTTGCCTTGTTTTGTCACATTTTTGACCAATTTTAGACTCCAAACCTCTAACCAACCAGTTTCTTCACATGTGTGAGGTCACATGGGCCTGTCCAGTCATTCCCAGCATTCACACTGCAGATTCGAACCAGTTTGGGATGGTTTGGGATATTTTGGTCAACCTAGGGGGGGTTTGAGCTTTTTCTAAGCTAGATCAGTGTGAACACTCCAGATGGATTCGAATTCTTCCAGATTTGTATATATGGGTGTTCTTAACCTTTGTTAAGGTTGGACAGTTAATAATATTAAGATTATTCACCAATTCATGTGTATTGTTCTTCATTCATTTAAATTTTTTATGCTAATTCTTGCAAATGTTGTGCAATCTTTCACCAGTGAGGAATCCACAGTAGCTAGATTCAACTGTGCTTGAGATTTTACATGCATCATGTAAGAAGGAATTGTCCTGAATTGCATTCTGAACAAATCTTTGACAAAAACATTGTACATGTCCAAAGTTTGCCAGGTTTCTTTGATCAAGATCAAATTAAAAACAAAAGTTTTGAAGATTTGAAGCAAATCCTAGTAGAGAAAATGGAGCCTTATGATAATGTAAGTCATGCTAGGATTGATGAAATTCTGAAGATAATAAATGAGACAATTAGGAATAGAAAATCTTTCAATGAGGGAAAAATTGGCTTGCAAGAGGATGATAGTCTTAGAAAGTGATGCTTCTCACCATCTTGTAGCTATAAGTCCAAGGCATTAGATGGTTGCATTATGGGATGTTTCTGTTTTAGGCTTCCTAGTGTTAGTTTCCACACTATTTTCAAGATAGAATAAAATAAATGGGCCTCGAAAAAAGAATCCTCGCAAAAAACTATTACATTCTCATTCTGTCAATTCAAACACAAATGGGGAGTTCCAGCATTTCTCAGAGAAGCGATTTGACCTTAAGGATCTTGTGGACAAACCTTAGACCATATCTGCCACTCATTTTTTATGGGGGTCTTGTGATCCAGGCCTTTCGAGTTCTGTACTCTTGGAGAATGGGGATGCTTAAGCTATGTATTTAAGAAAATACATGACAAAGGAAACAGAAAATGGTCATCATTTTGAAGCTATGCAGTTCAAATATCCCAATTTAAAAGGAGGTAGAGCGTTGGAAAAAGTTTCAATCCAGCAAATCATAAAAGGTTCAGTGATGAGGATTAAACAATGGAGAGGTGAAATATTGCACTTGTGTGAAAACTGGTTTTCCTCATTTTCTACAATGAATAAAATGCCAAATTTAGCTTCTCTATTCCAGCTTTCCAAATGCAGTTATCTTTTTATTGATGAATGCCATTTAAAATACAAAGCTTTTGTTCATTAAAAGGAGATGACAATTCTTATGAAAGAAGCATGATTTCTGAAGGGTTACATTGCCAAATCAGTTATTTTCTCTATGACCTTTCATGCTACTTGAGTTTAGTGGTAGCCTGTATGTAGAAATCAACTCCAAACCCAAAATATATGCTTGACACAACTCTATTTTGTGGCAAACCAAACATCAGCCATTTGTTAGACTTGAGTCACAGCCGATGTGGACCTTCTAAGCCATGGTGAGAATGTGGGTGCCTAATCACTCAAAAATCAAAAGAAATATGTAGGAAAGCCTGGAATGGTGATATATAAAATGCTAATTTCAAGATGCTAACAATTCAGGATTATTAGACAATAAGCCTTCTTGTTCCAATTTTAAATATCACTAGGAAATCTAAAAGGTTATCATTGTATGATTTTTATAGCTATCATTTCATGTAGTATTTAATGATGCAAGCAAATCATGGACATCATGTTTATACCATTTTCAACTAGATTCCACAAAAATAATTAAGTTAATAACCAGGATCACCTTCAACTTTGCTACTGAATACTGTGTTTTGCACATCTTCATATGGACTGAAGGTTTCTGGCAAATTCAAATAATTAGTCTATTTAAATCTCTCTGTATATTTTGCATGGATTGATGTACTATATGCCTATTTCTAACAAGTGTTTTAAAACTTGGATTCAGACTGGGACTTAGCTGAGGGTCAACTCAGAATAGACTCAGACCAGTTTGAATTTAATGACTCCATTTAATAAAAAATACACAAAATATTAAAATTATAGTGAAAATAATTATTTTAACGATCCCTAACCATGATTCTAAACGATTATAGACAAAATATGCAAATTCTGCTCATGTATATAGCTATTATTATGTTTTGTATATATGTGAATTCTCTCTATAATACAAGGAATGTTTCAAGAAAAATAAAATCAAAAAAGATTTCAGAGTTTTAAGAAGTTGGTACATCATACATACCATTTTTTATGATTCCACAAATAATAATTAAAAAAACTAAAGTGTATTTAGTAAAAGTGAGCAGGGGAGAGGAGCCATTAGTGGAGCGGGGTCAATAGTGGTCATATAATAGGTCATGCCAAACTTCCAGCAAATAAACATACTATCTACCAATAAATTATTATATTAAGTTCATTAAAATATTACAAAATGTCCAAAACAAGTTCATAAAATACCCATAAATTGACTAGGCCAACAACTGTAAAAAAATTGACTGTTCTAGCACTAAAAATACACCCCTTACACTTTTTCCATACAAAACATCATGTCCAATGCATATAAAATACTGTCCTGACCTAAAGACAATATCAAACCTTAGACATCAAAGACTCCTAAATACTATCCCGCACTGTTCAATCCAGGTGGTAAAGCCCCATATGAAAATACTTTCTTCAGTTGATCAACTACTACAGGCCTTCCTATGTAGGTTTTTTTTAGGGCTAGGAATAATGCTCTTATGTTGATTAATTGTCCCAGGAACACCCTCCAATCTCCATCTAGATCTAGTGACCATGTCAAACGATCTTCAGTTGGTGCACTTCTTGTTGGAGAGTTTATAAATTTCTTCCCTCACAAAGGGCTGATAGCATGCCTCAGTGTATGTATAATTAGCCAATAAATTGGGCTTTGCAATCAACAAGAGACTTAAACGATGCCTATTGACAGGAAAAAATAATAGAAGCAAACTATGACAACATTCACAGAAATAAATGACCAATGGAATATATATCTAACATTAACTTCTCAACAAGGAGGAAGGTTCAGAACAATGTTTTAAAACTCGGACTCGGACTCAGAATCAGTCGAGGGTCAACTCGAAATTGGTAATGACTCAGTTGATTTCAATTTAATAACTCCGTTTACTCAAAAATACATAAAATATTTATATTTTAAAGAAAAACAATATTTTAAATATTCTAATCCATGATATCAAAGCATTAGAGACAAAATATCCAAATTTTGCTCATGTATATACCATATAAGGGTGAATATATCAAAATGGCACGAAGCGTACTACCTTGAAGAGTTCTATCACATCCATTCCATCCACAACTTAACCCAGAATCTAAAGCTTTAGGCCTGGTCTTGTTAGCATAGGAAAACCTTGGATTTTGTAAAGCTCAACAATCTTTGTCTGTCCAACGAATTGATCAGAAATAGGTCCCTTAAGATACTTGTAATGCAACAAATGGCATAATTGTTGAAGATAATTAATGCAAAACTAATTTATAGTCTAATTGTTTTTGGGTGAATGAGTGCAACTATGGTACCATGGTAGATGAAACTCAGTCTCCGTGAAGGTTCTCACATGGAAGGTCCTCTTTACAAAACATACCACAAGTGGATATTGAAGCAATCAATACAACTACAATTGCTACAAAGGTCTCACCAACAACAATGCATTGTAAATTTTATAACATGAATGTTATTGATATTCTGGTTTATCAGCATATTCCAAATGGTCGCAATAGTAATATGGCAGAAGAAAATCAAGGTCAATTAAGGTTATTGCAAGGAAAGTCTTCGACTCTTCCTTACAATATATATCACAAGTAGGTTTTGAAGCAATTAGTGCAACTATAAGTAATACAGAGACCTCATTAGCAACAAAGGATGGTAAAATTATAACATGAATGTTGTTAGTGATATTCTTATTAATATGCATATTCTAAAGGGTAGCTATTGTAAGACAACATAAAAGAATTAGACTCAGCGAAGTTTCTGGCAAGCAAAGTCCTTTTTGCAAAACATACCTCAAATGGGTTATGTAGCAATTACTGCAACTACAATTGATATAGGGAAGTTACTAGCGATAGAGGTTGGTAAATTGTTTGACATGAAGGTTGTTACTAATATTCTAGTTAATGTTTTGCATATTCCAAAAGGTAGTTATGGTAATATGGCAGAAGAAAATTAGACTAGGTTAAACTTTTTGCAAGAAAAGTCTACTGGACAAGACATATGCCAAAAAAGTCTAGAAGCAATCTGCATAGGTAGGAATAGAATACATGTCTCACCAACAACATAGATTGGTAATGCTTGTAATGCAAGTAATGATAACATTCTCCAACCTGGTCATTGTCATGGAGTGACTTCGTTTTGATGCTACCACAAATTATTTGTCTGAGACTTTATAGTTTGACCAATTGCCACCCCCTTGATGCAACAAAACAACAAAAGCATTTGAAAATTTTGATCTTGACCCTTGCCTTGATTTACTTTGAAATGAGGAACAAGATGGATCTCATAAAAATGATTCAAAAGGAGACATGAGGGATGATAAAATCGAGATCGAAGTCTCTGATTTGGGTTCTAGCTTGTAGTAGGAGAGCAAAATCAAGCTCGTGACTTGGCCCATAACATTAGAAAATTTACCATCCCATGATGGAACTTTGAGTTGTGTTATAATTTGCATGAGGAGAGTGGAATGGATCATGTGTCTTGACATGTAATATTAGAGCATTTGCCATTGCCAATCAATGCACACAACATTTACATAGAATTAGACAAATGCCTTATATCTGCTATCTGCATCATGCATACGTTTTAAAAAGGCACCGAATCTATGCACATAAAGGCATGTGCAGACTCTTGAGCATAAATCATGAAATGCATAGAGTAGATAAAACAAGGATTCAATGATTGGAAAGAAGAAATAACTTGGACTAAAGGTTTACATTGCATCAACTAATTATCCCGAAACAAGATTGACATGAAACTTGCATCATGTGCAAAGATTGGAAACAACAATTTGGATAGGAATCGATTCATTGGTTCATGGAATAAGCCCAATGTTGTTCAAAAAATTTGTCACCATCAATTATACCTCCAATGTTTATTTACCAGAAATCCCTCTAGATTGTGGAAATAGAATTTATAATACAACCAGAGAAACGTATCCCTCTTGTAGCCAAATTTTTTATCCCAATATCAATTTTTATAGCGATTTCTTTTCTCTATGTGCATCTATGATTACATTGATGTTCCTCCCAGCCAATATTTATTGGAAAGTACATAACATGTTTTCACAATCTGTTATTAAGTCTCTTTGTTTATTGCTATTTTCATTCAACACAGAGCTGCATGCTAGCAAGCCACCCAACCATAGGCCTTAAATTGAAGATCATGTTGCTATGGAAGTATTAGGACTCTCCTTGTCATCCTTCATGCATGCAAAGAAGGGGAAATTCGAATTGGTGGAGGAAGCTAGGTTTTGGAGGTGTAGAGAAGAGAAAAGAAGAATTTAACCTTGGAAGAAGAGGCTGGCATACTAAGGAACATAACAACTATGAAAGGAAGCCATGAGAAACTTGGAAGGAGCCAAGAACCAAGAACAACTCGGCTGGAAATTAATGGACAGCAATTTGGACCTTTCTATGCCACATTGAAGAGCACTGGAAGGAGGGACTTCTATGGGACTGTTGAGCAGAGAAGGAAGAGGTTCTCCTTGTGACATTCTTGATTTGTTTATAATATGCTTGTGAAAGGCAGGGCATTTGCATCTTCTCAGTGATGTTTTGAATGAAAATATTTATTGATATTTTTATTGATATTTTTTGAATGGAAATTAATGGACAGCAATTTGGACCTTTCTATGCCACATTGAAGAGCACTGGAAGGAGGGACTTCTATGGGACTGTTGAGCAGAGAAGGAAGAGGTTCTCCTTGTGACATTCTTGATTTGTTTATAATATGCTTGTGAAAGGCAGGGCATTTGCATCTTCTCAGTGATGTTTTTTACCCAATCCAGAATTTATTTATTTTTACTTCACTCTGTTGTTTTGAATGAAAATATCAATAAATATTAGCGCTCATGGCTTTTACAACTCACAAGTTGGGTACCATTAGTTGGACCAAGTATCCACTATGTAAAATCTTTGTGGGTATTTTGATTAGCTTTCATGGCTTTTACAACTCACTAGTTGGGTACCATTAGTTGGACCAAGTATCCACTATGTAAAATCTTTGTGGGTATTATGATTTTTTTATGGATATTTATTGCAATGGAAGAACTACACACCTGCAGTTCATTGGTGAAGAGAACCCTATCTTAAATCAGTTATGTGCAGCATATGTAAGACATAAAAAGGTTGTCAAAATTCTCATTGATGCTGGTGTAGATCTATGTGCTCAAGACTTTCATGGTTGTACTGCATTGCATAAGGCTGTTTTCCAAGAACATCATGACATTGTGAATTTGTTAATAAGGCTGATTTCTAATATATGAGACAATAAGGGACTTCTACCAATAGACTGTTAGAAGACTATATTTTAGGGCCTTTACCAAGATACGGTATACCATTGATGAGAAGGGTTTGACAAGCAGGAGATGAATGAATTAGTGGAGGCCTAGTCAGTTTACACTATTGATGCAGAGTTTAGACGAGGTTTAGAGGAACTTGTTGGTGATCATTTACATACATATAGGACTCTTGCTTCCTGTAGTTCTGCTCATGAAAGTGGAATTAGTGAGTGTAGAGATTGCATTGATATTCAACACTTTGATGAGGACCACAATGATGCTGATCGATGGTGTGACAACCTATTTCCTGGGCTTTCGAGAGGTTAAGATGAGAAAGACGAAGATTGGGAAGGCAATGAAGAGAACTGGTTTACTGAAGGATCTTCAGTGAGGTAGGATTTGACACCTCCAGCAGAATTAACTATTGCAAAGAATCAAGGTTTTCAAGGAAAGAATGGATAAGATAGTGACAACAAAGATGATTTGCAAATTGTCCTCAATGATGATCAAGCGGTTTATTCCAATATGGAGAGAAGATAAATTGAAAGATGGTCCAGATGTCCTTGCAACAAATTGTATGATTAATTTTTACAGTGATGCTGATATGGTCAGTGAGGCAAAATCAATTTTTAACGGCTTAAAGAAAGTGGGCTAGGATAATGAATTTTCTTATGCTATAATGATGTGTCTATACAAAAAGTTTGGCAGACTTACTCAAGCCATTGAAATTGCAAAAGAGATGTAGGAATTGAGGCTTCTCACAGATCAACTATCTTTTAATAATGTACTTGGCCTGTATACAGAAGAGGGAAGATTGAGGGAAGCTACTTAAAATTCTTGGCAAATGTTAAAAACTTAAAAGCAAAGGTTTCACCAGATGACGTCACATACAAGTGAGTTCAAAAGCAAAGTTCCTAAAATTGCCATTGCCTCAGTTTATGCAATTAAATCCATACAACAGACATAACAAAATATAAATGAGACTTAGTTTGTTGAAAGGCAATTGATGCCATTGGAAACAGAGCAAAGTGAGTTCTTTGAAAAGTAGCAACTTTTGATACCAGTTCTTCAGAAGACTTTAGGATAAGTAAGATATTTATCTCTAAAGAATAAATCTGCATGAAGGTTCACTATACTATTGAGGAAGCAGTCTATGCAAAATGCACTTCAAAATGATATACGTATCATGACTGTTTGTTAAAGAGTTTCCTTTAGATACCCCAAGCTATTACTCTTGTAGCTCAAAGCTCCTGATTTGATGTCTACTGTGCTATAGTTTCACTGTTTGAAAGGTAATTAAACAGGGACTACCGCACTGCGTTGGCCTTTGTCAGACCTACTGATAGGTCTCAACTTATTTGCCAGATGGTAGAAAATGTTAAAATAATATTTCTTTGAGTAGTCTACTAGAATACATATAAAATACATAGGCATAGTACATATAAAATAGATAATGATGCCACAAGAATTTTGAAGGAACCAATGCTAGTATCTAATGAGCCAAAAAGAAAACTAACCTCTGTGAAGACTGCAAACCCCGGTCCCCAATGAACTTTGAACAAACGCAGAGAGTGAGAAATCCACAATAAAAAAGCCCAGCTTCATGCAAAGATGAAAGATCGGATGATTCTTCATGTGGGTTTCTATTGAATCTTGCTGCAATATATAGGTATTTGACACTGCTCAACCTCAAGGCTCAGATTTGATACTACCCAACCTCAAATTGAGGGCATGCCAACTAATTTGGGCCCGGCGTGGTAATTGATTTGGCGGCTAGAGAGATTTCCCATTGTCCAATCTCAATTCAAGGGCATACTTCCACTGCAATGGCGAAAAAGCTGCATCACCCTCCATTACTAGAAAATCGGGGTGAACTCTCCATTTGCTGGTTCCATTACTAAAAAATCAGGGGCGAACTCTCCATTTGTTGGCTTCAGTGCAGAAAATAAAGGGCAAACTCAAGATTCCGTGGAACTCATACCCAAAATACGGGGCGAACTCGCGGATTCAACCACATTTGGCAGGATGAAATTCGATTTTCCTCTCTCACGGGTCTTCGTGGCCTTGGTGGTTGGATTTTGCATTGATGTGGGTAAAATAAAATAGGGCTAAATTATTACATTTAAAAAAACCAGTTCCATGTTACAAATTCACCTAGCATATCTTTGATACCCCTCTAATTTCGCCCCTAAAATCATCCCTAGCCCCAACCATAACATCAATGATCAAAGAATTTCAGGTTGATGGACATTGGAGGACATGAGTAAAATAGTTGCTCTTGGTTTCAATTTTGGGTTTCCTCTTAGCCTCCTTGAGGTTGGAAGACTTCAAGAAATTCTAAAGAGGCAGCAAATAGCACGCCTTCCAATTACCATCTCAAGGATTAGTGTTTTAGGAGGGCCAAGAAAGCTCCTTCACCACAACCAAGGGCATAGGCTGGGTCATAGTAAGCACAACAAATGCCAATAGTTTGTTTCCTTGAGCCTTTTGGAAGGCTTGGGATATTGCAAATTTACTGACCCATGCATTATTTTAGACCGCTTGAACCCATTCATCTTCAACATTATTGTTAGTCTTTGGGGTTGTTTGAGCTTGAGGAGTGGAAAGCCCATTTGACTTGGCGCTTGGGTCGGTTGGGTTTGGCCATTGATGGGTGATCTAAGATCTTGAATCCTATGGTTCAAGCTTTACCACCTAAAGTAGGCATTGGGCAGAGTCCAAACTGATGTCTCTAACAGGCTTCCTAAACTCCTTATCCCCCACCCAAATCAACACAAACTCTTTAAGGTCTTTTGATGGATCAACTTTTAGACAAACACTCTTCTAAGAACAAGGGTTAAGAACCTTTCATGTTCATGGTAGATAAAGTTACCCAAAGGTTCAACCATGGGCAGGTCTAGAAACTCTACCCACATAGGTTAACTAAGTTGTGCACTCAACTTAGACGAAAAGTCCTTGAACCAACAAGAAAACACAACAAGAGTATTCCCTGGTACCCATGGTCCATCGATCACAAGAAGCGAAAGTTTCACATGTAGCATCTATGAGAGGAAAATGGCAAAAAATCCTTTAGTTAGGTTCTTGGTACTCTGGCCATGACAACTATGTGGCTCCATAAATTTTTCATAAAGGCCGTAATTATGGCCTTTGGAGGAATGTAACCAACGAAGTACTCCAAGAGCATGTCTTGCTTAAGAATAACCTCATAAAGATACAATCCTAGCCTCTTGAGGACTATAGCCAACAAAGTACTCCAAGAGTGTGTGTTGCTTAAAGTCATGAAAAATAACCTCATATTCACAAATAGGAACGTCCACGTAAAGGAAAACAATGGAACGAGTTGGGGTAGTTCTATTAACCAAAATTATGCTGCAGGTGATTTTCATGGCATGCAGGGCTCTGCAACCAATATGTAGCGGGGTTTTGAAACCAGGTATCATATCTCCCTCCTAACATCACAAACATTGGCTACAATTTTGATGAAGGCGAATGCAAACCGCGAGACAAATTTTTACTTTATTTTGTCAATGAGAGCAATTTCCATAATCACACATTTGAGGATCACCAATCTCGGCAAGATCAATTTGGTGAACAAGTTGTTTCTAATCGATCTAAGGATTAAGCCTGAATCTAGTGTTGGGATTTCATGTGGTAATAATGCATCGCTTACTTAGCAGCCTCAGTATTCACCTCTGTTGTAGTCTGATCTTGAATTAGCTGCTAATCAAGACTGTGGTTTGCATCATTTTGAGTGAAAAAAAATTTAGAAGTGGGAAGGGTTTTTGCACATCCCAACTTGTTCCAGCTTTAAGTAAATTACCCACAAAAACACCAAAGTAAGACCCAGTATCAGTAGCACAGCCAAATCCAGAAAACCACCTACAGGTGCATAGTAACCGGATGACTTTAGGGGATCTAAATGATTGAGGATATGAAGGACTTTTAGATTGCAACCAGCTATTGCTTGATGCATACTTTTCCCAAATCCTTCATCCATCATGAGAAAAAGAAAATAGAAACATGATAGTAGTTGACAAAAGGGAAGAATAATAAGTGGACCGACAAGAAGACCGTGACACCAACACAACAAGCAACTCCTCGACTCCTCATTTGTTGTTGCCTCCAATTTGTTGCTTTGTTGCTCCCCACCCCTTCAAGTTGACTGACAAGAAGATCGTGACAACAACACAACAAGCAACTCCTCGACTCCACATTTGTTGTTGCCTCTAATTTGTTGATTTGTTGCTCCCCACCCCTTCAAGTTGAGCTAGCTTATTTATATTGGGATAACTCTTTGATCCTCTGCGTCGATCTTCTGTGCTTTATAAATGAATTTCTTTGCGGATACAGTTACCTCTTCTTATCAGGATGACATTACAAAACCTTTGCTTTAGTGGCTCCACACAACATTCCCACCTTACCATTCGAACTTATTAAAATTGCATATCTTATTCCATTAATCTATCTCTTTGTTCGGACTTGAGCTAATCCCTGGTACTACTCCTTGTTTGTGCTAGAGGTCCAAGATGGACTAGATGAGGAGGGATCCACGAAAAAAGTGACTTGGTTGGATTGCTCTCACTATACCGCTTTTTTAAGTGGGCATTTTGGGGAGAGCAGAAAATTGAACAACAGAACTGATGCACTCTTACAATTATCGGAACCATTACCCAATTTAACAGACACCTCTTTTGTGTCTATCCAAGAGTGCTTGTTTCCTAATGTTACATTAATGCATGACCCATTCCCATTCCCATGAGAGCTAATCAGAATACTAAAGAAAGGTCCTAACTGATCGATTCTGCATTGCGAGGGGGTCAAAGCAGCAATTGCCAACAAGGTGTTCATGGGAACCATTTAATGGAGTCGCAAATGCAAATGAAAATGCAAACCCATAAAATACCTACTTGCACAATGCAACGGGTTTGGTGAACAGGGGACCAAATCATTTCCGATGCCCACATTGTCATTTCCATGACTCCACTCCTACAATCCCTTCCCAATCGAAAGAAAATAATTGCCCTTTCTTTTGCACACCTCAAATTACATTTTCTAAAGCACTTGAACATAAGAACTTGGGATCTGTCTATAGGTTTAGGCCCTATTTCTATTTGATGGATCCTAGTTCGATTCCCCATAACTCCAAAAACTGATCTAAGGCCACTCTTACCAGCCAGATGTTGGGAATTCAAATTGGGTACAATGGCATCCTTTGAGAACTACATACACTCAAACGTAATGGAGATTGGCACGCAACTTTGCTCATTGTGGATGCAAGAAGATCCTACATATATGATAATGTCTACTGTCTATTTTATAAATCAAGTATTCAAATAAGAGAACAAAATTTACCCGTTTGGATGCCAAAGCCCATGGAGCATCCTGGCGAATAGCAGTGGCCTGTCTTGAAGACTACAATCCGACTGCCAGAAGGCGGTTGAGAAGTGTGCCCCTCATCTCAGTTGCACTACTTTCCCTGATCTTCATAAAACAACAATACTCACACCACACTTCATCCACGCTTATCAAAAATACATCTCACCTTCATGCAAATAGCTTATATTCCCAAATATGTGTCTATAGAACATTGCAATACAGTAACATGTCGAAAGTTTCACGCTAGTTAAGTGATGGTTCTGTTCGTTTTAGTACATAACAATTTGTAATTAGGTTTTGGTAAGAATCTAAAACATTTTAGAAAATTGAAACCCACATGTTCTTCCATGGGAAACACATTTGAAAAGTCAATGGCTCCTCGCCCATTTGAAGCTCATTACATAGATAAAAGGATCTCACAAATATGTATATGTAAAAGGACAAATATGTTTATATGGAAAAGTGTCTTATATGTTGTCCATGAGAATTTTGACATGCAATGATTTAAAGTATGATGGCAACCATTGTGTTTTTTTCTAGTGCGTTGACTTCTATCTTGAACTCCCATACTAGGGTGCAAAGTTCCACTAGATATTAAGTATTGGTGTCATGTTGAAGGTACGAGCCAACTACAACTACTCATTAATGAATGAGGGTTGGAGGGGAGTTATGTTTATTGAAATCAATTTTCTTTGATTCGCAACAATGTGCATTGTGATCTTCATTATATGAGATTGGTCAAATATGAACCATGGCACAAAGAGTGTACACAAACCATATTTAGCTCGACAAGAACATGTCATAAGGTTGCCTCTAAAAATGATAGCAATCTAACCTTCAATGCATATCTAAACTATTGAGTTAATTGTTGTAAGTGATAGACCCTATAGGGTTAGGTAGAAAGACTATCTTCATAGGTCTTGAGTTGGCATAGAATGTGATTTACTATTTGATCTCTTTACTCCTAGAATTTGGTCTTCTATGTTTGAAGTGGGGGTTGCCTTTTCAGTGAGACACCAGAGTGTTAATGCAATGTTGTTAGTTATTACTACTACTTGACAAATCTTGATGGTGCCAAGCTTGCAGGTGTTAGATGTAGTGGCTAACACTCTTTGCTTCAAGTCTATGCTAGAGGTGTTTGGTATGTGTTGATGAATTTATTGTGATACTATAGTGAGGTCAAAAAGAGCTTGGATTAGATGAATTAGTTGTTGTATAGGATGAAGATCAAAATTAATTATTGTGAAAAATAATCTAACTCCGTTGTGATATCTCCATTACAAGCTAGTAGGATGGGCAATTGTAATTTATGCTCGGTTTTCTTGAAGTGTTGCAGCCAATTCTCCTTGTTGTAGATGGATGATAACATCAATTGTTTTAGAAGTGTGACTCAATAATCCTAGGAGATGTACTTTTCGTGGCTATAACGATGAAGATTGGTGGCTATAGAGATGAAAAGTCCATTTGTGGCTATAGCGACGATCGTTGGGGGAATTTTCAAAATTTTCCAAAAATTTAAACTGTTTTTCCATGAAAACATCAATTTTAACTGTTTCGTGGCAAACGTTCGTGGGACTTTTGAGCCATATGTAGTAGTGACATTTCTAGTGGTTTACAATTTTATTTTTAGTTCATTTTTTGGGTTTTTGAGTTTGTTTGTGGAGGGCTATTGCCTCCTCGGGTCATCGTAGGTCTCCTTTATGGGAACTGTGATGAACCCGGGTTGTCGCAAATCCCACAAAGTTGGATTGCAACGATGTCACACTGTCAATATTGATGAGGTGTGACGACGGAAACGTCCAACCCCACCAACAAACCTATCCCAAAAAATAAAACTCCAATGGTTGGAAAGAGTTCTAATGATGTTAAAATGCTCCTTTTGGCAGGTTAGTAGCAGCCAATCATCGTCTTAGAGTCGCGTGAGCGAGAACATGAGGTAGATGATGTGCAAGATGCAAACGATCTGTTATGTGTAGAGGCATTGCGGAACTACGGGCTACTGAAGTTCTTCAATGTTCAGGGCATGAGGGCCCAAGTACCACTGCTAGAAAATATGGTCCATTGCTGGGACGCCGTGCAGCAGTATTTTGTGATCGGAGAGCACACTTTGACTATAGATGTCGAGGACATCTACTTATTGACTGGATTGTCCTGGAGGGGGGACAATGTGGCCCTTACCGGATCACGTGGAAGTGATTGGACCATGGATGACATGATTCTACAGCATTGTACTCCTCATACTCATTCTTCTAGTGGGAATATTCCCATCAAAGAGGTACGAGATCGTCTGCTGCGTGCCACAATTTTTACTATCACGAGGATAGCAGGGAGGCAGGCACCCCATTTAGCTACTAGGTCCTAGATGCTGTATGCGAAGGACTACATGTCTCCGAAGATATTCAACTGGTGCGAGGGACTCCTCGCTAACATTCGAGCTCAGTTGACCAAGTGTCGGCATGGAGAGCTCAAGCAGTTAGAATATAGATCCATAATTATCTCATTTCTATTGGAGCAGGTTCCCCTCTTGTGCCCATAGGTACCTTTGGATGACAGGTATCCTAAGGATCCTCACATGGCCAGATGGACAGAGGTGATGGCCCGCCATGGTGGGGGCCCTATCATCGGGTACGGTCCTGAGTTCTTCACCTGGCTGGAAGACCAGCTGCTCATGGTAGAGGACTATCCGTACAATGGTATGGATTACAGGGAGGAACCGGACTTGGCACTGCTCGAGGGAGCAGAGTGGGGAGACATTGGTAAGAACAATGACCCTTCTATTTTTTAGTTTTGTGTATTTATGATTTTTTTTTTATAGTACTGACAAGTTAATAACATGTGTGTGCAGATGTGGGTCCCGTGTGGCCAGTCGAAGTTTCTCTTCTCGTGAGGAGAGAGAGAGGAGAGGGAGAATCCATGGCTCCATCCGTACATGCTGCCATCGTGGAGATGGAGGACGTATATGAGAACCTAACTAGGTTGACGTTAGGTGTTGCTGAGCCAATAGTGGATGAGTTACCGCTTCCTATGCAGAGGTATGCGGTGGGAGCGTCAGTGCGCTTCAATGTACTGCTTCGCAAGGTAGCGAGAGTAGTTGACTATTTCCAGACTCAGTAGGGTAGAGCTGTGAGACCTAGGGGTGCACGGGTGAGGCGTTAGGAATTATGTTGTTATTATGTATGTACTGAGAGCTCAGAAGCCTCAAATTTTGTACTATTGAAAGCTATGAGGCTTCAGATTTTGTACCAACACTACTTTTTATGATGATATATATATATATATATATATATATATATATATATATATATATATATATATATATAGACATTTTGGCGGTTTTATACATTATGTGTTTTAAATGGATGAATGATGTGATCTTGTTTATGTGTTTGCTTATAAAATGAGTTATTTACATGTCATGTCTACTTTTAACAGTTCATGACTATGCTTATGTGTGTGTAATGTACCAATCTAAGATGAAGTTGGCCATGAAGTCAGCAACTGTGTTCACGTCTCATGGAATGTGCAGGTACTGAATGGACTCGAAGGACCTTTCCAGGAGACAGGATTTTCTATAGAGACGGAGTAAGGTAGGATCGCGGATGGTGTAGACTCGGTTAAGATGAGAGACCACTAGTTAAGAATCCAAGTGGATTACAACGTGCTGCATACCCAAATAAATAGCATCGGTTAGGGTTCCAATGACTGCTTGATATTCCGTAGCATTGTTGGTTGTGAAACCTAAACACATTCCTCCTCAGCTGATAAGCTTGCCAGTAGGTGAGTAGAGTACCCAGGCTGCCAAAGCAAGGTTGCGGGTATGTCAGTTGGCGCCATCCGCGAATCCATAGCAAGTTGCCATTTGCACATGCAGACAAAACATGGTATAAGAGACGAAACAAGACCTAAGCATGCAGAAATCAAAGTGTCACACCAGACAAAAACACACACATGCCATGTACAATATATACAAAAGTACTTATGCATGAAGACTCAAGCATAGTACCTCTTTAGGTAGAGCCTGTTGAGGGGCTCACCCAAAGATATCTCGTCATAGTCTTCAAGCTCATAAGCTCCCTTCTCTAAGACGCGTTTCACTATGTAAGGTCCATGCCACATGGACTCAAACTTTCCTGCCCCCAGCTTATCATGTTTTTGGTCATATGTAAGGACCAAATCTAGTCGCGATTTTAATGGAAGTCAGTAGGCCCATAATGATGAAAAGAGCATATTATGCCAGTTGGACTTGTACGTACCCACCATACGTTGGACCATAGTTTTCAAGACCTTGTTAATGGCCTCGACCTGTCCATTGGACTATGGGTAGTAGGGTGTTGAGTTTTCATGGCGAAAAACCAATCTATTGCTCAATTCCTCAACCATGTGGTTCTGAAAGTGAGAACCATGGTCGGTAACTATAGACTGAGGAACTCCAAACCACGCTATGACATGATTAAACATGAAGAGTGTGGCAGTCTTGTCGTCGTTTGTGTATGTAAGAATTGCCTCATCCCACTTTGTAAAGTAGTCCACAGCTACGATGATGTAACTATGCCCTCTGGCCGAGCTAGGATTACAATGCATGAAGTCGATGCCCCATTTAGTGAAGGGGCCAACAGAAATAACCAGGTGTAACGGGGTAGGATGGGTGTGCTTTTTCGTTTGAAAATGTTGACATGGAGGACATTTTTTTATGGCCTCGATACAGTCTTTAAAGATAGATGGCCAATAATATCCCGTGCGAAGAATCTTCTGGGCTGTAGCCATCCCAGAGAGATGACCACCACAAGCCCCAGCATGACAGTCATTTAGGACGTGTTCAGCCTTGTCATGAGTCAGACAATGTCGAAGAATGGAATCGATACCACGGTGATACAAAGTATCACTGATAATCAGATAATACTTCGCATGGTGGCGTATTCGACGATGGTCGTCGTGAGACAATTGAGGGCTGAAACATTGGGTCTAAAGATACAAAGTGATATCTCCATACCACAGATCAGACATACTGATAAAAAACAATGACTCATTTAGAAAAGAGTCATTGGGCTCAGGGTCTACATCAGCATGGGGAAGGTCGCAGATAAGCTTAGCAAACACCAAAGACTTTTTAGACTTAACCTTCTCGAAAAGAAGATCAAATTCTTGTAGTATCACAATCAAGTGTGAATACTTGCCCCCAAGCACTTGACGTGTTAAACCATGGTACATGGGGTTCAAATTGGAAATGATGGTTGTGGTGCGAAGCAGAATGTAATGTCGAAACTTCTGGACGACGATAACCGCCATGAGAGTGAGCTTCTCAACATGTGAATATCGAGTTTCAGCGTTAATAAGACCTTTACTGGCATAGTATATCACATGTTCTTGGGCATTCTGGTCTTCCTGCACCAAAACCATGGAGATAGTGGTGTCAGAAATAGCGAGGTATAGAATAAAATCTTGATAGTAATTCAGCGGTTGGAGCACAGGGGCATGTGTGATGGCATGTTTCAAACTTTCAAAAGATTGTTGAGCTTGGTCATCCCAAATGAATGGGACATCTTTTTTCATCAATCTCATGTAACCCTGTGTCTTTTGCACAAAATTACAGACAAAATGCATTAAATAAGTCGCTCGTCCTTGCAGACTTTGAAGTTCTGTAATATTAGTTGGAGGCGGGAGTGTGACAATGGCTTCCACCTTTAAGGGATCAATGTGGATCCCATCTTTCGAGATGATAAACCCTAAGAGGTGTCCAGACTCGACACAGAAAATACACTTATGAGGGTTCAGATGGATATTGTACAATCTGCATCTGAGGAAAACAATTGTGAGATGATCTATGTGGAACTTGCACTTCTTTGAGTGGGTAGGGAGGTCATCCAGGTATGGTTCGACAAAGTCCTTCACATCGCGGAAGGCATACGACATGGCCCGCTAGAATGTGGCACCAGTGTTTTTAAGACCAAACGAAAGTTTACGATACGCAAACGTTCCCCAAGGGTAGATGAATGAAGTCTTGTGTTGGTCGGTGGGGTGGATCTCAATCTGGTTCTAGCCAGAAAAGCTATCCATAAATGAAAAGATGACACTTCTGGCACCATTGTTGATAATATGATCAATAAAGGGAGTTGGGTAGTTGTCCTTAGGACAAGCCTTGTTGTGTCCTGATAATCGACACAAACATGAATGGTACCCTATTTTTTAGTAATAGGGACGATGTTTGAGACCCATTCTGTCAATGGGAGAGGGTAAATGAATTCGGACTTCAAGAGTTTCTCAATCTATGCCTTGATCGCCGCAGCCTTCCAAGGGTGTACTGGTTGCAACTTTTGGCGGACAGGTTTGACTTTGGAATAGGTTTTGATTCATGTAAAACAATAGTGGGGTCTATCCTAGACATCTCCTCATAGGTCCAAGCGAACAAGTCTCAGAACCGCTTGAATAAGGCCGTATAAGCAATGCCTTCTTCAGGGGAACACTTTTGGCCTAACTGAATGTGTTCCACTACACCAGGAGTAACTGAAATGTTTATTGAAGTGGTAGGCTCAACGTTTGCAAGGTTTCCTTCGAAGTCCGTTTGACATGTGAGTATTGAGGACTAAGAGCCATAGTGGACATCTAGTGCAAAGATGGTGTTAATGTTGTTCTCCACAGTATCCAAAAAGGGAAGGAAAGATGAATGATGATGGAGGTCTTCCCATGGAGGATCATCTGCACTCATGATTTCCATAATGGACTTGTCAAAATGAAAAGTCTGTAGCAAGGGATCGAATGATGTCCGCTATAGAGAACAGGAGGTGGAGGCCACAACTAAGTGGTCCTCTGGTGTTGAATGGATAGCCTCATATGTGAGTTCAAAGGGTGACAGAGGCATAGTGTCTCCAATCAGGTGTGTAATGTCCCCATTCAAATAATTGCATAGTAAGACAATCCCATCAATCCTACTAGTTTCCCAGGTTAGATGGGCATAAGTGGAATTGTAATAAGGAAGCTGATAAATGATGTTTAGACATTAAAAGCATTCAAGTATTTAATAAATATGGTGAATAAATAAATTCAAGATAAATTCTAGGTGGCAAGTGGTTTTGGAGACATATGGAGGGCGTGGGACCCACACTAGCTTGATTTTTCAATGACACATGGCATCTCTCTCTTGCCAATTCGAATTCATGGGAAGGTGAACACTCTTGGGTGAGTTGGTAGGTCATAACACATGGCATTGAGCATCTTTGGTCTAATTGGGATGGATTGGTAACCTCCATGGAAGTTAAAGAGTCAAATTGGAAGTTTGTGGACACTTGGGATAGATTCCCTAGCCCCTATGACACCAATGATGGAGAATCTATGACAACTATGACAAATTGCAGACCTGACCTCTGACATCTGACCATTATGACATGTCATCCCCAAAAATAGGCTCAAGGAAAGCGCTCATGGAAGTGGAAGAAGCCAAAGAGACTCAAATTCGAATTTGGGAGAAGATGGAAGGTTGGAGCTAGGAGACAAGTGGCAAATGTGGGATATTTCCTAAGTGGAAATATCTTGAATCTATTGAGAGGATTTAGACCCTTAGGAGGTTAATTTTGGTTATAAAATGTAGAAATCAAGTATGAGAATGGCTTTTGATGATTTGAGAAAAATTGCATTTGTGAAGAGAGAGCTAGTGGATGACTAGTTTCTTGCCTTAGCCAATTTCAAGGGTGAAATATTCCCATCCAAGTTGGTCTTTGGAGAGGCCACTCAGGTATTTCATGGATCTTTAATGGATTTTTATTTGTAGGTATCATCTATATTGCAGCCCATGATTTTGTTTAGTGCAGCACCATCTCTCAACCATTTCCATTTTTGAAGGCATATTCATGCTCCTTGAGGGAGGGCGTTTTTGGTGAGCTCTTGTGCTTCTTGGGAGAGCTTCTATTGATGTATTTATGATTTTAATAGAATTATATACTATTTTCTTCACCTTTAGAAAGTCTCAGGTCGAAATACCATGTGGTTGTATGTAAAAATAAAGATTAATGAGCAAACAATGTCCATTTCCCCACTACATTGATGTATGCCATTATAATGATGATGATTTCGAATAAATGAATGTTTATATGATATATTTGTGATGAATGGGATTCCATTTATGTGTATTAAAATTTTCATATTCAGTACTTGAGCATTTGAAGCCATTATACTCACTTTCTTTGCATTTGAAGAAGATTTGTTGCCATTTCCCCAAGGGTCGAATTAATGGTTTTTGCTGTTGTTTGAGAGAGGGTTGGAACATACCTTATAACTAATTAATTATGCATTTGGGACCCTAATAAAATCCCTGAAACATCCCCTACCTATTTTCATAAATTTGAGTGGGTTTGGAGGCATTTGGGAAGCTATTTTCAGTACTTACCCCAGGGGAATTTGAACCCCAAATTACTAGTAAAATTGCATACTTGGACCAGAATCTTAAGAGAGTTTGTAGAGGTATTTTGGTGGCCATATATCATCCCTGAACATCATATTTAAGTAATAATATCAATCATAAAACTTCCTTGAATATTTGGGACCATTTGGGGCAAAATTGGGACCTAGGCATCAAAACTAGTCAAAGGTCGAAATTGGGGAAAAATTGGAAAATTGGGCATTTTCATAAAATTTTGAAAAAAGGACATTACAAGTGGTATAAGAGCATGGTATTGGAACCTAATGGTATTAAAAAGAATCCAAACAAATAAAACGCCACCCTTTGAATCAGTACTTGAAGAAGTTTTGGTTGAAGAAGAGATAGTAGCAGAAAAAGAGTTTTTTTCTAAAACAATGGGTAGAGACGAGGAGGAAAATTAAAGACATAAGGAGGAATTTATTGAAGCCTTAAAACCATGTTTTGAATGAATTACCATGGTTATTCTAGATATGAATAAACAAATGATGAAAATTTTTGAATTGTTGGGTAGCCAACTTTCAGGCAAAGGGATGATAGGAGATAACAATGGTTCACATTCAGGGGAAAAGATAAAAGGGAGTGAGCATATTTTTTCAAGCATAGGACCACATAATAAACCTGATGAATTCCAAAGCACACAAAGGCATACTGCACCTAAATTTATCACACCCAAAGAAGAGCCCAATATTGAGGTGGATTATAAGAAACTAGTAAATGATTGGAATGATTTGAATGAAGAGTGTAAAAAAGGTGTACCACTCAGTGACTACATTGATGCTATACAAAAAATTAAAAGGAGGGAAGACAATAGGAGTCCATTCCAAAACAAAGAATTAAATAATTCTATTGGAAAAATGTCACTTCCTACTTTTGATGGTTCTCCTCAAAATTCTGCTAACACTTGGGTGCAAAAATTGGATGTATATTTTCAGCTGAATCCTAGGTTGGAAGAGGATGCATTAAAAATGGCCATTTGGCATTTGGAAGGAGATGCAAATGAATGGTGGTTTCATGGGATGAAAATATTGGGTCATAATCAGGTTAAAACATATGGATAATTTGTTTAAAGGGTACTAGAAATATTTGAACAAAAAGATCTAGAATTGCCTTTCAAAGAACTAGCTCAATTGAAGCAAACTGGGTCCCCTATTGAATACATGTTGGACTTTCAAAAATTATCAGTCAAGGTGGCTGATGTCTCCATGGGAAGATTAGTATTGTTGTTCACTGAAGGTTTGGCTAAACCCTTAAGAGTTTTGGTCAAAGCCCACAAGCCAACTACATTAAAAGATGCAATGAGCCTGACTAGGGATCTCCAAAATGTGCTTCCTAGAACGAGATTTCCTCCCAAGCCTAGATACAAATTTGAAAAGAAACTTTCGCAAAGGGATGGATATGATAAGAAACCTTGGAAAAGAGAGTCATTTGAAAGGAATAAAAAAGAAGGACTAAACAGGGATGAACTTCAAAAAAAGAAACCGTGCTTCACATGCTTCCAACCATGGACACCGAGGCACAAATGTACTAAAGGAAAGGCTCAATACATAGAAGTATTTTCTGATAATGAGGGGTATGATGGGGGAATGGATGAAGATGAAAATATTTCAGATCAAGAAGAGGCATATGAGACAGCAGTAGAAGAGGAAAGACAAGAAGAAAATCATCCTTCACCGGACAAAGCAAGAATGGCAGTACTTTCAGCAGTACCTCGCTATCATAATATCCGATGAAAAGGTGTGGCACAAGGACAAAGAACTTCATTTTTGGTATATGGAGGAGCCACCCATAAATTCATTGATGCAGAGATGGTGGAGAAAAAAAAGATACCTATTGAACCATTTGATGGCTTCACAGTTGTCATTCCCGGTCACAACACAATGCAATGCAAAACATGGGTTCCAAAGCTGCAAGTCACCATAGGTAACTATACTTTTGTTGATAGTTTTTATGTGGTTGATGTTGTTGATACTAATGTGGTTTTGGGAGTGCAATGGCTATATTCAATAGGAGAGAATACAGTAAATTATCAAATTCCCAAAATGAAATTCCAAGATTCAAAAGGAGTACAAAGAGTTTTGAGAGGGCATCACACTTATCCAAATCAAGTAGTGACTTGCAATAGCACGAGATCTATATTGAGTCATGGGGACATAGAATGGGCTGATGAATGTCATATTACATCTCCCAATCCAACTATAAAGATTGTGGAACACCCAAAGGAGATAGAGAGACTTTTGCAAAAATATGAAAAGGTTTTTAGAGACCTTCCACATGGTAGACCACTAGATAGGGGGGTTGAGCACAGTATTATTTTGGAGGAGGGTACTTCACCCATTCATATACCACCTTATAGACATTCTAAAAATTTCAGAGATGAGATTGAAAAATCCCTTCAAGAACTCCTAGAGTTGGGACTCATTAGACCAAGCTCTAGCCCTTATGCTTCTTCAGTAGTGCTAGTGAAGAAAAAAGATGAAACATTGAGAATGTGCATATATTTTAGAGCCTTGAAAAAAAAGACTATCAAGAATAGGTATCCTATTCCTAGGATTGATGAGCTCATGGATGAGCTACATGGGGCCAAATAATTCTAAAAAATTGACCTTAGATCATGGTGTCACCAAATTTGAATGAAAGATGAAGATGTGCAAAAGATTGCTTTTCGATGTCATTTTGGCCACTTTGAATTTCTTGTCATGCCTTTTGGTTTAACTAATGCTCTAGCCACATTTCAAGCATGTATGAATAGGATCTTTTGCAAGCAACTAAGAAGGCTTTTTTTGGTTTTCTTTGATGACATTCTCATTTACAGTAAAACATGGGAAGAGCATTTGCAGCAGTTAGAGATTGTGTTGAAAATTTTGCAAGAAGAGTCCTTATTTGCTAAGTTATAAAAATGTGAATTTGGGATGAAAGAACTACTGTATCTTGGGCACATTATTGGGAAAGAAGGAGTGAAGGTACACATGGAAAAAATCAGGGCTATCTTGGAATGGCCATCACCAAAAAATATTACCGAATTGAGAGGCTTTATTGGCATATGCACCTACTACAAAAAATTTGTGAAAGAATTCTCCAAGTTGACTTATCCACTCACTAATTTGACTAAGAAGGATGCTTTCAAGTGGGATGAAGAGGCTGAAAAGGCCTTCCAAAAAATGAAAGAGGTAATGAGTAGTTGTCCCATACTTGCACTTCCTGATCTTACTAAACCTTTTGTTGTGGAATGTGATGCTTCAGGTGGAGGAATAGGGGATGTCCTAAAGCAAGGTCAACACCTCATAGCCTATGAGAGCAGAAAGTTGCAGCCTCATGAAAAAATTTACTCCATCTATGATAAAGAAATGATGGCCATTATGCATGCATTGGCCAAATTCAGACAATACTTGGTGGGTAGCAAGTTTGTGGTGAAAACTGACCACAATAGTCTAAGACACTTTCTCACCCAAAAAGATCTAAATGAAAGGCAACAAAAGTGGGTAAGAAAGATTCAAGCTTATGATTTTGATATTGAATATGTCAAAGGAAAGAATAATATAGTAGCGGATGCTTTATCAAGAAGACCTTCTTTCTCTCTCATGGACATTGCCAAGGATTGAAAAAACATGATACTAGTTGAATATGCTAAAGACAAATTTGATTGTGATGTGTTGGATGGAATCAAAGGGGATGATAAATACAAGATTTTGAATGAGCTGATATATTATAAGGGAAGAATTTATTTAGTTCATAACTCCAAGCTCAAGTACCGAATTTTGCAAGAAGCACATGATTCCCCACTAGCGGGCCATCCATGGATCTTCAAAACTTATAGACAGTTGAGGCAAATATTTTTTTGGAAGGGGATGAAGGAATATGTTCAGAAGTATGTGAATGAATGTAAAGTATGTCAACAAAACAAATCAGAACTTACATGTCCAGCTGGCCTATTACAACCCTTGCCCATTCTGGAGCAAAAATGGGACAGTATCTCCATGGATTTTATCATCGGTTTGCCTAAATCTTTGGGTAAGGATTGCATCTATGTGGTAGTTGATAGGTTGAAAAAATTTGCTCACTTCTTTGTTGTTACATCATCTTTTAGTGCTGCACAAGTGGCTGGTATTTTTTTCAAAGAAATCTTCAGATTGCATGGGCTCCCCAAGAGCATTGTCAGTGATAGAGATAGTAGATTCATGGGTGTGTTTTGGAAAGAAATTTTTAGATTGGTAGGTACTCAATTGACTCCAAGTACCAGCTATCATCCACAAACTGATGGACAAACAGAGAGGGTAAATCAATGGTTGGAAGGATACCTAAGAAACTATGTGGAAGAGAAGCAAAAAACATGGTCAAAATGGCTACACTTGGGTGAGTTTTGCTACAACACCACTTATCATATGTCAATAGGAATGTCTCCTTTCAAATCATTATATGTTTATGATGCACTTAAATTTGTTGAAATTATATTTGGTGATAGTAGAGCCCCAAAGGCTAAAGATTGGGTGGAAGAGAGCCAATAAATTTTAAAGCTCTTGAAAGAAAAATTGCAGGTTGATCAAAATCAGCAAAAACAATATGCTAATAGACATAGAGAAAAAAGAACCTTTCAAGCCAATGATTTAGTGTATTTAAGGTTGCAGCCATATAAACAAACATCTCTCAAAAAGAATGGAGTAGAAAAATTAAAACCAAGGTACTATGGGCCATACAAGGTAGTGTGGAAGGTTGGAGAAGTAGCATATGAACTAGAACTTCTGGAAGGGAGTAAAATCCACAATGTATTTCATGTTTCCTATCTCAAGAAATACCTTGGTCAGCAAATCATCACTTTAGAAATACTTCCTCCTTTGGATGATGAAGGTCGGCTCACATTTGTTCCGGAAAATATTTTGAAGACATGGGAAAGAAGGTTGAGGAGTAGAATTATCAAAGAATATTTATGCAATGGAAGGACTTACCAAATGAAGATGCCAAATGGGAAGAGGAGAAGATTTTGCAACATCCAAATTTGAAATTGCTTGAGGGCAAGCAATCTTGGTAGGGAAGGACTGTAATGTCCCTAGTCAAATAATTCCATAGTAAGACAATCCCATTAATCCTACTAGTTTCCTAGCTTGGATGGGCATGTAAAATTAGTCACAACAGATCTAATGAACAAGTAAATCAATCACAATAGATGAAACTCAGAAAAATGGTGTAAAACTGTGCAAAACATGCATCAGTGCTCAATATCCCAATGAGGGTGAATAATTACAATACAATACAGTAACAATGACTGAGCAATTCGAATTTCCCTAGGAGGTCATTCGAATCACTGAATGGAGTAGCTTGACTCCAACTAGGAGTCCTCATCATCAATCAGTGGTGGTCATCAATGCACAAGAACTAGTCATCCAGGTGTCAATCTGAGTCTAACTGAGTGTAACATGTGTAACTGAAGTGTGTAGCATTGATATAGGGAAGTGGGCTCAGTGGAGGGCACATGGGAGGCTAACTAAAGTCAAAACAAGTCATCTAGTCAATCTGGAGGTCCAATGGAGTGAAACAGTCAATCGGGAGTGAAACTAGCCTCAAATCAGGGAGAATCGGAGCTAACTGAGTGTAACTGAAGTGGAACTGCAGTGGTAGGTGAAGAAGTGCGCCCTTCTCTGGAAGTAGGTGAGAAGTGGACACCTTCTTGAATAGGAGGGCTAATGAACTGATGTAAGAAGCTCTCGGGTGCTAGAATAAGGTGGCTAAGGTGCTGGAGGCATCAACCTGGTGACTGGGACGAATGCAAAGTGCATGCAAACCCTAATTGCATGCAAGATCCTGAAAAAGATGATGTGGATATCTGAACACCCCCCCTCAAGCTAGACTATGATGTGCAAAAAATAATGTGGGGCCCTGGTAACGAAGACCAAAGGTCACCCCAATACAATAATCCAAAAAATGCTGAAAATAAACTAAGTGAGGAAAGAGGGAAAACCCAGTGGGAAGAAATCCCCCCCTCAAGCTAAAGCATAATAATGGATCAATCTGTCTCCACCATGATGGAACTCACCCCCAATAGTGAACGGAGGTAAGAGAACTTCTTCTTAGTGAAGCTCTTGGTGAAGATGTCTACAATTTGCTCATTAGTAGGGCAATATTGCAGAATGATGGTGTGATCATGCACCAACTGTCGAATGTAATGCATATGAATCTGAATGTGTTTGGTCCTCTGTCGCTGAAATGGATCTGTGGAGATCTTGATAGCACTTTGATTGTCACAAAATAGGATATTCGAAGTAGTGCCACAAAAACCAAACTCAGAAAGAATACCCTGCAACCAAACTGCCTGAATGCAGGCATTGACTGCTCCTCGATACTCTGCCTTTGCTAAAGAAAGTGCAATGGCTGCCTACTTTTTGCTAGACCAGCAAATAGCACCATGAACAATCATGAAAACATAACCAGAAGTGGACTTCTGATCAATGCTATCACCTGCCCAATCTGAATCAGTAAAACCAATGAAATCAAGCTCAGATTCTGCAGCATAATGTATGCCAAAATGTTTCATACCTTGAACATACAGCAAGATCCGCTTGGCTGCTCGCCAATGAAGCTCATGGGGCTGCTGTATATACCTTGACACGGGGGCTGTTGCATATACCTTGACACGGCACTCACGGCATATGAAATATCAGGCCTTGAGTGTGTCAAATAAAGTAGTGAACCAATCAACTGACGATACATACTGCAATTTGCAAGCGGTGTAGAATCTCCCTCCTCAAGAGTGATTCCTGAGAGGAATGGGAATGAGGTTGCCTTACATTCAGCCATATTAAACTTCAATAACAGGTTGGAAGCATATTTTTTCTGAGATATAGTGATCCCATCAAAATTTTGAGCTATCTCCAAGCCCAAAAAGTGACTCAGCAAGCCCAAATCGCTCATGTCAAAAGCTAGATTTAAGGCAATTTTTAGCTTGTTTATTGGAGTAAGAGTGCTACCAGTAATGAGAATATCATCAACATAAAGTACAATAACCAACATATTACCTTTAACTCGCTGAAGATACACATTCGGATCAGATTTGCATCATTGGAAATTCTGAGAAAGAAGGAAGGAGTCCATTTTTGCGTACCAAGCTCTTGGGGCCTGTTTTAACCCATACAAAGATTTGTTCAATTTGCAAACTAATGATGAATCTGATGTGTAGCCCTCTGGCTTCTGCATATATACCTCTTCAGCAAGGTCTCCATGTAGAAATGCACTCTTCACATCCATGTGGTGCACTTCCCAGTGCTTGGATGCGGAAATAGACAAAACAAGGCGGATGGAATCCATCTTTGCAACCGGTGCAAAGGTCTCAGTGTAGTCCAATCCTTAGACTTGGGAGAAAACTTTTGCCACCAACCTTGCTTTGTATTTGCTGATAGATCCATCAGCAACAAATTTCGTGTGGTAGAACCATTTACACTTCACTAATTTTCTTCCAGGTGGAAGAGAAACTAGCTCCCATGTATTGTTCTTTTGAAGAGAACTG
Organism: Larix kaempferi; assembly: GCA_027924585.1. Classification (NCBI taxonomy): domain Eukaryota; kingdom Viridiplantae; phylum Streptophyta; class Pinopsida; order Pinales; family Pinaceae; genus Larix; species Larix kaempferi. The sequence continues at coordinate 103,430 of BSBM01000925.1, read as the reverse complement.
TACTCTTCATCCATGGCACTTTTCCATCTTGGATCTCGGTGGGCAGAATAGTATGATGTGGGATCTGAACCAATCATCAAATAACAAATCTCAGGAAGTAATGGATCAGAAATAGAAAGAGCCATACCTGTTCTTCGAACCAACATATTGAAGAGTGTTTTGGGCCCACTTTGGTAACTGAGGAAGATCATAATGGTCGGATTCCAACCCTGATATTTCATGATCATCATGTGCTTCTAAAATATCAAAAATATAAGAACTCATACCTTCATTATCACTGCACAGATCTTCTTCTGGTGAAGGCGGTGAAACGACAGTTTCTTCCTCGACTAGTTGCAATTCTTGAAGCGGTTCTTCAAATTGCACACTGTGCTCTATGAATATCTTTTTAGATCTGATATCCATGAGTTTATATGTTTTTGATTCTTCCCCATATCCTATCAGTATGCACTCAATACTTTGTGGATCCAAAGCTTGTCTCTTCTTGGAAGGAATTCTAGCCCATGCAGTAGAGCCAAAAACTCTCAAATTTGACACATCCGGTTTGTGACCAAAGAATGCTTCGAAAGGAGTCATACCTTTCACAGATAAATGTGGAACACGGTTTTGTATGTATGCAACAAAATTGATTGCTTCAGCCCAAATATTTGTAGCCAAACCTTTTTATTCAATCATGCATGTAGCCATCTCTTTCAGTGACTGATTTTTCCTTTCCGCTACACCGTTCTGTTTGGGTGTGTAGGGAACTGTATGTTGGATCTGAATTCCTCTTTGGGCACAAAGTTGCAGCAACTTGGCCTTAATATATTATCCACCATTATCAGATCTAAGAGCATTGATCTTGCTCTCAGTAGTGGTCTCAACAGAAGCCTTAAAATCCTTGAATTTTCCAAGCACTTCTGACTTGTTTTTGAGACATTAGAGAAATTTTGAAGTCAAAAAATGGCCTCAAAACAAAAAAAATGTACTATAAAAAACAACCAATCACATTCTAGTAGATGACATCATCCCCCTTGGTGAGGTGGCATTGCATGAGTTAAGAATTCTTATTTGTCAAATTTTCTATGGTGGATGAATACACATAGTTAACCAAGGTAGTGGTGTAAGTACTTTTAAGTCATGGAGTAAAGTACTCATAATGAATGTTTTTTCACACTTTCTCATAAAATAATATTATTGTCATTTTCAAGTGAAGTACTCTTAATTCATAAAGAAAGTCCTTTCACATTTTTTTATAAAAAATATATTATCATTTTTATGTTTTTAATTTTAAATTATATATTCACTCCATTCTATTTAATAACATAATGTCAAACTAATAAAGAATAATAATAGATTTAATAAATAGTAATAATAATGCAATGTGGATTATAATAATATTATTAACATTTTACATGTAAATAAATTCTCAATTAAATTACATTATATTAAATTCACGAGAAAAGTACTAAATATAAAAAGTAACATAAAATTAAAAAATAGCTCTTAAAAATATTTTTTATTGTTTAATTTCATTTGCAAGTTCAAGACAAATAAATGCTAAAGGACAATAAACTTTTGGAAATTTACAATGAATCTTAGTCACATCAATGTAGACTTATTTTATTAATTTTATTTCTAATGAATTTTGAAAAGCAACTCAACCATGGTTATTTATATTGTGCATAGAAAATAGTGTGGGAGGTGACTTGTCATATATACCTATCCCATAAAACCCCCAATTCATAATATTTTAATATATCTCATATTTTTGTAGTACATCTCTTAGGAGGCCATTTTTTGACCTCAAAATCTCTCTAATGAAAAATACCCATGTAAAGCGGGAAAAATCATCAATAAATGTCAAAACATACCTTGAACCATTTAATGATGTATGGGGCAATAGACCACTGATATCAGAATGTATCAGCCCCAAAACTGTAGAAGCTCTGCTAGCTTTGCTGCGGTTGAATCTGTGCTCGGGGTGCTTCCCAATAATGCAACTAGTGCATATTCCCTTCGAGGAACGGAGTTGTGGAAGACCATCTACCATGGAATTGTTTGATAAAAGAATAAAATACTTATAATTAAGATGTCCAAATATTTCATGCCAAATCCTACTAACCTCATTACCATGTGTGCGAAGAGTAGTGGGGCTTGCAAGTGGAATAAAGTGTGAAAACTCATAGCATTTTGCAGTGTGGTTCGCCTTTCCGACTGCAACAAGTCTTCCACTTTTGATATCAGAAATTTTAACTGTATTAGGGATGAATGTAACTTACTTTGGTTCACCAGTGTGTGTCATTTGATACACAGAAAGAAGATTTGAAGCCAAGGAAGGCACATAGAGAACATTCTGAAAGCTTCCATGATCTACATGAATCGTACCTTTTCCCTTTGAAGAAATTTTTGAGTCATCTCCCAAATGGATGGGGATGGAGATGTTTGGATCGAATGAAGAAAAAGAATCAATATTTTCAGCCATAAGATTCGATGCACCTGAATCTATCAAGAGAGTAGTGGGATTCGAAACAGTTGCCATGAGTGCTTGTCCTCTTTCATGATCATCATTCCTATCCTTCTTCCTTGCACCGTAAGGAAGAGTTATGTTGTTCTTTGCCAAAAGGAGGGCCATTTGATCTATATTCTTATTCATACATGAACTTTCGGGATGAAAGCCATGGTTGCAATAAGTACATTTAGATTTTTGGTTGCCTTCTTTTCCCTTTTGCTTGAACTTTGAACTAGATGGTGCATCCGTCTGTTTGCCTTTCTCTCTTTGCTTTTGAGGTTCGAATTTGGGCTTCTCCTTCTTTTGCTTTCTTTTACCATTCGAGATCTTGGGTCCTTGAACCTATAGGGATGAATATTTGGAGATTATGGACCCCATTTGAATCAACTTATCATGCTCTTTTGTGACAGACTCAATGAAGGCATTCAAGGTAGGCATCTTCCAATTCAGGGTAGTTAGCCGACCGAAATTGAAAGTAGAGACAAATACTGAATAATCTTTACCAAGCTTGCTGAGAATGGAGAGGATCAATTGATTATCCTCTTTGATAACTCCACTATTCTTCAACTGCATGTTCAAGTTCTTGAATTTTGTGAAGAATTCATTAATGGTCTCGAAATTCTCGGGACTAAGGGAAATCAATTCATTCTCTAATTGAAAAGCCCTAAGCTCATCTTGCTTGCCAAATAGTGTTTCAAGTTGCTCCCATATAGCTTTTAGAGTCTTCAATCCACTGAGATGGAAGTGAAGATCTTTGGATATGGAGAGACAAAGAAGACCATAAGCTTCATCAAGCTTGTTGTAGTGTTTGGTTCTATCTGACAAGGTGTTTGGCTCCAATTCAAGACCAAGAGTGACTCGGTAGTAACCTTTTGAACGTAATATGATCTCCATATCATCTTTCCAATCAAAATAATTGAATGGGGTGAGGATAGGCTTTGAAGAAGAGTATTCCATTGCTAGGAGCGAGTGCACACTGATGTAGAAATGCTTGCAAGGGAAAAGTAGCGAATGCAATTGATGGAGATAATAACCTGCAAATCACAATAAAACCAAGAACAATGAGGTCGAACAATCCACCCTTTTAGAGTTGCATCACACCTGGGATTGGAGATCAAGCAATGTTGAATGGGTCCAATGTATCAGATCCAGGATTTATGTGGAAACTCAAGCTTCTGGAGTGGTATTGGAAGTATTTTCAAGCTTTGCACGCACAAGAGCGAATGCCCTTGAGATCTTTCATGCCAAAACTTTTTGTAATTTTTGAGCAAAATTCACTCAAATCCTCTTGTAGAAACACCTGTAGAAAAGAGATCTTGTCCCTGCAATGGCTCTGATACCATGTAAAATTAGTCACAGCAGATCTAATGAACAAGTAAATCAATCACAATAGATGAAACTCAGAAAAATGGTGTAAAACTGTGCAAAACATGTATCAGTGCTCAATATCCCAATGAGGGTGAATAATTACAATACAATACAGTAACAATGACTGAGCAATTCAAATTGCCTAAGGAGGTCATTCGAATCACTGAATGGATTAGCTTGACTCCAATTAGGAGTCCTCATCATCAATCAGTGGTGGCCATCAATGCATAAGAACCAGTCATCCAGGTGTCAATCTGAGTCTAACTGAGTTTAACATGTGTAACTGAAGTGTGTAGCACCGATATAGGGAAGTGGGCTCAGTGGAGGGTGCATGGGAGGCTAACTGAAGTTAGAACAAGTCATCTAGTCAATCTGGAGGTCAAACAGAGTGAAACAGTCAGTCAAGAGTGAAACTAGCCTCAAATCAGGGAGAATAGGAGCTAACTGAGTGTAACTGAAGTGGAACTGCAGTGGTAGGTGAAGAAGTGCGCCCTTCTCTGGCAGTAGGTGAGAAGTGGGTTCCTTCCTGACTAGGAGGGCTAATGAACTGATGTAAGAAGCTCCTAGGTGCTAGAATAAGGTGGCTAAGGTGCTGGAGGCATCAACCTAGTGACTAGGATGCATGTAAAGTGCATGCAAACCCTAGAATTTGCATGCAAACCCTAATTGCATGCAAGATCCTGAAAAAGATGATGTGGATATCCGAACATGGAATATGTGGGATTGTAATAAGGAAGCTGATAAATGATGCTTAGACATTAGAAGGGTTCAAGTATTTAATAAATATGGTGAATAAATAAATTCAAGAGAAATTCTAGGTGGCAAGTGGTTTTGGAGACATATGGAGGGTGTACGACCCACACTAGCTTGATTTTTCAATGACACATGGCATCTCTCTCTTGCCAATTCGAATTCATGGGAAGGTGAACACTCTTGGGTGAGTTGGTAAGTCATAACACATGGTATTGAGAATCTTAGGTCAAATTGAGATGGATTGGTAACCTATATGGAAGTTAAAGAGTCAAATTGGAAGTTTGTGGACACTTGGGCTAGATTCCCTAGCCCCTATGACACCAATGATGGAGAATCTATGACAACTATGACAAATTTCAGACCTGACCTATGACATCTGACCATTATGACATGTCAGCCCCAAAAATAGGCTCATGGAAGGTGCTCATAGGAGTGGAAGAATTCAAAGAGACTCAACTTCGAATTTGGGAGAAGATGGAAGGTTGGAACTAGGAGACAAGTGGCAAATGTGGAATATTTCCTAAGTGGAAATCTCTTGAAGCTATTGAGAGGATTTCGACCCTTAGGAGTATAATGTTGGTTATAAAATGTAGAAATCAATTATGAGAATGGCTTTTGATGATTTGGGAAAAATTGCATTTGTGAAGAGAGAGCTAGTGGATGACTAGTTTCTTGCCTTAGCCAATTTCGAGGGTGAAAGATTCCCATCCAAGTTAGTGTTTGGAGAGGTCACTCAGGTATTTCATGGATATTTAATGGAGTTTTATTTGCAGGTATCAACTATGGGGTAGTTCATGGTTTTGTTTAGTGCAGCACCATCTCTCAACCATTTCTAGTTTTGAAGGCATATTCATGCTCCTTGAGGGAGGGCATTTTTGGTGAGCTCTTGTGCTTCTTGGGAGAGCTTCTATTGATGTATTTCTGATTGTAATAACATTATATACTCTATTATTCACCTTCAAAAAGTCCCAAGTCGAAATACCATGTGGTTGTATGTAAAAATGAAGATTAATGAGCAAACAATGTCCATTCCCCCACTACATTGATGTATGCCATTATAATGATGATGATTTAGAATAAATGAATGTTTATATGATATATTTGTGATGAATGGGATGCCAGTTATGTGTATTAAAATTTTTATATTCAGTTATTGAGCATTTGAAGCCATTATACTCAGTTGATTTGCATTTGAAGAAGATTTGGTGCCATTTCCCCAAGGGTTGAATTAGTGGTTTTTGTTGTTGTTTGAGAGAGGGTTGGAACAGAACTTATAACTAATTAATGATTCATTTGGGACCCTAATAACATCCCTGAAACAGCCCCTACCTCTTTTCAGAAATTTGAGTGGGTTTGGAGGCATTTGGGAAGCTATTTTCAGTACTTGCCCCAGGGGGATTTGAACCCCAAATTACTAGTAAAATTGCATACTTGGAACATAATCTTAAGAGAGTTTGTAGAGGTATTTTGGTGGACATATATCATCCCTGAACATCATATTTAAGTCCTAATATTAGTCATAAACCTTCCTTGAAGATTTGGGACCATTTGGGGCAAAATTGGGAATTAGGCATCAAAACTAGTCAAAGGTCGAAATTGGGGAAAAATTGGAAAATTGGGCATTTTCATAAAATTTTGAAAAATGGACATTACAAGGTGTGTGGTGGCTTCGTCAAGTACAAGCCATGAATCAGTGGATTTGGGGATAGATGATCTTCTAGGAGATCATGTTCATTGTGGCAACATTATTTGGCAGATCCGAAGTAGGAAAGACTTCCATAAGGGATGAGTCCTTAAGGAGGCCGACCCCCATGCTCTCATACTGATGCGAAGATTGTCCAATCGATGGAATGTTATCTCCTGGGTGAGTAGCGGTTCTAGGTTTGGAGAAATCCAGTTGGTCGACAACAACAATTTGGCCTTGATGAGGGAATTGTACTATGCGGAAGACAGATGATGCAACCGCAATCATGGCATAAAACCAATTACGACTAAGAAGAATGTTATAATCTAATGGGGCAGCGAGCACTTCCACATTGATGGTTGTGGTCTTTCTCCCCAGCTTGACTTCTAAAGCTTGTAACAATCCACGAGGTTGAAATCCATGTCCATCGAATGATCTCAAAGTGGTAGAAAAACGGTTCAACTCGGGAGAGCCAATGGCTCTCTAGCATGAGATCGACATGACTGAAGTAGAGGCACCTTCATCCAAAATGGTATGATGGATTGTCTTCCTAGTAATGTTTGTGTCAACTTGAAATGCCAACTGATGGGAGAGCCTCGGTTTAAAGTATTCCAGCCGGAACATGATGGTGTTTGATGAATCTGGGTCAACTGCACAAATGGTAGCGAGGAGAGTCTTGTGTTGATTCATATAGTTTTGCAAGACCTCGAGCGTCGACATAGCACAAGGAGCTTGTGCTAATTCCTCTATGATATTGTATTTCTGAGCAGCTTGAGCATTGGGATTGAAAACTGATTTTCTAATTGTGCTCTTGGGTGGACGCAACACTGACTTGAAAGAGGTCTTCTCAATGGTGAGAGGAGTAGCCGGTATGGTGACGTCAGGCATCGAAGTGGAATCTTTTTTAGTATTACTTCCAATAGGTTCCTTTTCCAGGACAGAGTCATACGAACGAGAATGGGTGTTCAAGTTGATGGTCTCACTAAGCATCATGAGAACATGTGTGGTGGTGGATGCTTCTCCTTGGGAAGGAGAGGTGTGAGCATTCAACTGCTGATTTTGAGAAGGGAAGGGATCGTTGAGAACTGTAGGTATGGGTTTTCCCTTAAGAAAATTTTGGACTTCGTCTCTATAGGGGCATTCTTTAGAAAAGTGGTCATCACCACACAGTAGACAAGGATACCTCAGTTTCCTTTTCTGTTTGGTGTCATCACGGGTGCTCTTATGTTCCTGCTGGGTGGAAGATTTATTAGGTTTCCCTTTGTTCATATTCTTACCACCATACTTCTAAGGTGAAGCTGATGAAACATAATTCACTTCTTTGGTGACAGTAGGAGTGGATGATTTGGTACTGCCATGGCCAACCTGTGCTGGTGTTGGGGAAGAACCTCGGGGGTTTGAAAAACCAACAGTTTGAGAAGGAGGCTGGGTGGTAAGGGATCCAATGATGCCATCAACTTGGGGTCCCTTGGGTGGTTTTGCGGGGTCGTATGTGTTACGGGGTGCATCGGGAAGAATATCAAACAACATGCTATATTGAGCATAGAATAAGTCTCGTAAATGGGCACGGGTGATGGCTTGTTCCTAAGTGAAAGCACCTCCCATCGCAACATCTCGAGCTATGGTAGGTATGAGAGACTTCATAAACTAGTCCACTTGGAGTTGGTCTGGAATAGGAGCCTTAATAAGACGTCATATCCTCCACCACTCATGTATACGATCTTAGATGTGAGTAGCGGTATTTTGATGGAGCGAGGTTAAAATATCTGTAGCAGTTTCATACCGTATAGGCTGTTGGAAATGAGTCAAAAAATTCGTAGCAAGAGAACCAAAATCAGGAAAAGAATGGGGTGGTAGTTTGATATACCACTTGGTAGCTGAACTAGTGAGAGTCCATTGAAATAATCAAATATGGATCGAGTCGTCCATCAGGGAGTTGGATTAACACCACAAGTGGTATGCCATCACATGGTTTTTAGGATCCTCACCCGAATTGCCATCCAATTTCGGGGTATCTGATGGAAGTTTCACCAGAATGGGTGGCCAATTAGTTCCATGGTAAATGGGGTCATTGGTTAGGTGAGACAGGTCAGGCAGGTCCAAAGTAGCCAAAAAGGGCAGCTGCGGATTAGGCTGTGGGTACTGATAGTACTGATAAGGCATGTAAGGACTAGTGGGACCTTGTATTGACTTACCATAGGGTGTTCTCGAAGGCAACTGGCCATAGGGGTATGGGCTTCCTAGGCCAAATGTAGGTCTACCGCCATAGTAAGGTGGTCCATTACTATAATAAGGTGGCACATTATAATAAGGTGGGGGCCCTCCTCCACTGTCGGGAGGGGGTGTTTCGCCTCCAAATGGTGGGGGTCTGCCACTACCACCAGGGTAGGATGGGCCTCCACCACCTCCGTCAGGAGGAGGTGGTGGTCCTCTACCACTGCCGAAATAGGGTGGGCCTCCACCACCTCCACTAGGAGGGGGTGGTGGGTCACCAGCGCCGCCAAAAGGGTAAGGGCCTCCGCCACCGCCTCCACCATGGTAGGGTGGTGGTCCACCACCACCACCAGGATGGGACGGTCATCCACCACCACCACTAGGATGGGATGGTCCTCCACTACCACTACCATAGTAGGGTGGTGGTCCACCACCACCACTAGGATGGAATGGTCCTCCACCACAACCACCAAGATGGGATGGTTCACCACCACCGCCGTTAGGAGGGGGTGGGCCATGATGGCCGGAATCAGGTGGTCCTCCGCTAGAAGGTAGAGGTCTACCTCCTCTAGAGTTATGTGGGGGCCCACCACCTCCAATGGGATGTGGGGTTGGATTGAATAGGGGTGGAGGGACTGTAAGTGGGGGTCGATGTTGTAAAAAATCTTGCTGTCCCCATAGAGTGTAAGGATTTCCGAGGTAGGGTACCCCATAGAGTGCATTTATGGGATTAAGTTGCCCCGGAATAGGGTTAAGATGTCCTGGATATGCTCGAATCGATGGTGGTTGAATTACCTTGGATGGTCACCCAACATGGGATAGTCCCATAGTGGAAGGTCCCGGAGGTAAGGAATTTCCAATGGAAGGACTGATGGGAACTCCTGCTGCAGTATTATGGTTAAGAGACGGGGGTTTCCCCCCAGCAACAACTTGTTGACCACTAAGTAAAGGTTGACCCGACACTGGTTTTTTATTATCCACTGTAGGATTATCGTTACCTGTAAAGAAGGTAGGGGGTAAAGAGTATCCTACCCTCAAATTTTGGGGTGGGGGAGGAGTAGGTGACGTAACCCTGGTGGTCACAGGTTTGTTGGATTGTTGTTCTTCAACAAGTTGGGTCGTCTGAGGTATAGGACTGGTCTCCTGTGTAGGATATTGATGTGCAGGGGTTGATGGTTGACCAACCTCAGAAGTGGTCATGTGTTGCGTCGATGATTTCGGTGAATTGTAGGGATCATGATAAGGAGGTAACGTTTGTTCATCGATCCTTAGTTGGAGACTTCGTCTTCAAAACTCCTCACCCATGGCATGTAATCGAGCCTATTGCTCATGAAAAGGTGCTAGGCAATCGTCGGGAGTATCCCAACTGGGTGGGGATATGACAGCAATATGGGCCACTGGGTGGCCTAGAGAAGATGTCTAATAAGCTGCAGTTGGACCAATAGCTACTGCTGGGCCAACCTAGGGTGAATTTAACCATTCCACCGATCCAGGCTCTCCTGGGAGAACAAGAGGTAGGTCTTGTGAAGTAGAAGTTTGTGCCTCTTCACCCTATGGGGGGGTTGGAGGGAACAAATGTGCTCCAATATTCAAAGTGGGGTTTTCCACTTCAAGTGACACAACTGTGGCTTGTGGGTCCATCCTTACCCGCGAAATTACCTCCTGGTTAAGGGGATATTCGAGTGGTAAGTTTTGAATCCTACGGGACCTTCTCCAAGGAAAGTCAGCTAGAGTGACTGAAAAAAAAGTTTCTCCTAAGGAAATCTAAACAAAAGAAAAGCAGACCAGACAAAACCCTACACAAAATAAGGCCACAAGCAAACTTATGTGATAAGAGTGGATTCAAAGCTCTAGAATCTCATAGGATTTCCAAGGCTTCGCAAATCGCTATATACCGCAGGGTCCAATAGTAAAACACGACAAGGAGGATTGGGATCATACCCTTTCCTGAATACCCAATTACCTGGATGGTACATGCGTAGTAATCTCCCCGAGTGCTTTTCTTGGTGTATTGCTTTGCTAAGATGGCCAAAAGGTTAACTCTCAGGAATCCTAATGGTGACTCTCGATATACACAAGGTACGTGGGAGCTCAAATCTGTAGTGGTGTTGTTTAATGCACAACCGTAGGGCACGAGCCCTTCCTATATACTACTGAGTACATGAAACACCTTTCGATATATGCCACATACATGAAACACCTTTCGATATATGCCAAGTACTTGAAGTACTTGGTGGGTACATGAAAAAGCTTCGATATACCTGGTTGGTACGTGAAAGAGCTTTGATATACCGATAAATATGTGGAAGACTACAATACCCCCGTAATACAGTGCTAGAAAATAACAACAGCTGCCACGCTTAATGATGTCGGAACACGTCTCTAACTTACACACAAGTTACTAAAATTTTTACCCTAGTTCTACCGTTAATTTTATCTGGATGGTTAGGTGAATGCATGAGGTGAGTACATAATCGTAAACATAATGCAGGCACTAACTACATGAAAAAAATGTACTTTTCTTTTGATGAACTCTATGTATGGGATTCCAATGATTTTACCAAAGCAACACAATACAATACAATCCCAAATCTACCGAGAATGACTATGAAGTATTCTTTTCCTTTTCAAGCGAAACACAAAAATAACACAACACTACTAATCCAAATCAAAACATGTTTTTTTTTTTAACTTTTCAAAACAAAAATGATGCTAAGTGATGAAAAGAGAGAAGTTCTAAGTAGAGTATGCAATCTTTTCACTTTCACTACAATGGCCTAAAAGCATAAGAACCAAAATATGCATGCAACTTTCCAAGCATGGAACTAGTTTTGCAAAACTTGATATCTATTCAAAATTTTCAAGAAAATGAGCAACTTATAATTCGTGAAAAACACAAATAATTTAATTTGCTTTCAGCTTTTCCAAAATATCTATAAATGAGACATTCCAATGCATGTACAATTCTTCAAATGAGCTTGAAAAATGATGGAAATGAAGTACTTTTGGTTTTTCAATGGATGTATCAAAATAACAATTTGACGACAGCGATGCTTTTAACCACAAATACTAAAATGAAAATATCACTTGTAGCACTCCAGTAACTCAAAAAATCTCAAGAAAAGACAAGCAATTTTATGGACTAAAAGTACACACAAACACTCAAAATCACTCAGTAGCAAGCAACACTAAAGCAAGCAAAGCTCAAAAATGTATGCAAATGAGGTCTGGAAACTGATCTAATACAATGACTAGATCCAGCAAGGAGAGGAGGGAATGAAAGGGTGAGGGGATGCATGTGGGAAGATGAAAGTTTCCACCACTGCCAAATCTCAGACTTGTCCAAGACGGAACCCAAAACAACTCCAAATGAAACCAAACACTTCAACATATAAATAAAATGGGGTCTCTGACTAGATCTTGTAGTGCAGACGGGGTTTGTACATCAAACCACAACTCAAATTAGAAATGGAGAAGGGATTCCTGAATGCCAATTTTGACAGATCGATGCAGTATGTGTTTGTACACAGAGAGCTTGTTGCAGTTTACTAATGCAGGTAGTGCGACGATGTCACAGTAGGCCAATGAAGGGGTTGTGACGATAGGCCAAAAGATAGAGAAAAGGGACCAAGAAATGACACAGTGTCACTCTTGCTCCACTACCCACGTGCGACAGGCGAGATCTAAATTCAAAAATGAATAAATCTCCAATCAGTGAGCAATGAAATGGTTTGAAAATGATGAGTACAAATTCATAGGAGGACTACAGACTCTTCAAAGCAAAGATCTAATGGTGACACGAGGCTTAGAAGGCACATAATACTATGAATGGCTTGAAAAAGTAGTCAACTAAAAATGGTATTCAAATTGACAACTACAAACAATGTCTTCCCTAGTATGGTCGCCAGATTTGTTTGATGGACAATCTACCAAGAGCGGACTCGAGGCATGATCTCCCTAGCTCAACGTGAGTCTAGAACAAATAGGACAGAATATAAATCACTCTCTTAGATCTAATTAAGGATCAAGGAACTAGATATGTTTACCTTATAGATCGCTAATCCTTTTCTCCTTAAATGCTTCTCCAAGCTTGACGTTCTTCAGATCCGAGCTGCAAGACCTGTCAAGATAACAAGACAATAAAACAAGTAAAACACATCTATACAATAATAGATCTAAGTAAGCAGTCAAGTAGGCAAACTACACAAGATATCATTAACACAATGAGATTTTGGTGGAAAGCACTTATATTACTGTATTGAAAAGAGAAGTACATAGGATAGAAAGATTACAACCATTGACTTGACGTAGCAATCCTCATCCGATCAAACCAAATCCAAAGCCTCCCAAGGAAGTGTGAGTCTCCCAATAGATGAATAAAGATCTCTCCTAAGGTGATTTCACTAACATTTAGACACTATAGACTTCGCCCCTTTGGAATGGGAGTCAGCTTCACTTATATAGGACTAAGTGGATAGGGTAGGTTGAGATATGGTAGGAGAGAGATAGGGGATCCTTCCAAGAGGTTAAGAACCAAATGTCAGCTCTCCCAAAATGTTAGGGATCAAAATCCATGTCAGCTGGCTTCGAGAATGGGCTAGAAAGAGCTATTTTTGTCCATTAATTGACATCGTCGCAGGCTGCATTAAGGCATCCCACGACGACCTCTCAAAACCTAGCATAAATGGCTTTGCATCTCTTCCAGGTTAATAAATTAGTCAAGGAAACCTTAGGGATGTTTACACTAAGTCTCTTGATGGTAATATTTAGGTGTAACAGGGGTCTGCAAAGAGAGTTGGGGGTGGGCGTTAGTCGTAGGGAAAGGAGTAGTTGGTGTTTTTGCGTGTGGTAAATATAGAGAATAAGAGGGTAAAGTTTTGTTAGGGAATTAGGAGAGAGAGAGATGTGTGGTGGTTAGGGATAGGTGGATTAGAGGGGCATGTGTGTGTGTGTGTGTGTGTGAGAGAGAGAGAGAGAGAGAGAGAGAGAGAGAGAGATAAAGTGTTGGGTGGGAGGGGGGAGGGTGTGGATGATCATGGGTAGGGAGGAGGAGGGGGTTTGTGAAGAGAAAGAGATAGAGATCACAATTTGGGGAGGGGGTGTAAGGGATTAGGGAATATTATGGAAGTTAGAGGGAGGAGGAAGTATAATGTGGGGGGATGGGTGTGAGTTTTGAGGGGAGATTGTGTGGATGATTAGTGGTAGTGGGAGGAGAGGGTTGAGGGGAGAGAATGAGATGGATATCATGGCAGGGGGAGACAGTGTATGGGATTAGCGAGAATTGGGGAACTTAAAAAGAAGTGGGTGGATAGGTTAGGGGAAGAGAGAGAGAGAGAGATTAAGGTGTGGTAAGTTGTAGGGGGAGGAGGATTAGAGGAGAGAGAGAGAGAGAGATGGTTAGTGGTATGGGGAGTAGGATATATAGAGAGAGGGGAGGAGGGGGTGGTTTTGTATAGTTGGAGAAAGAGATAGATATAATGGTGGGGGTAGGGGTATGGATTTAGGGAGCATTAGGCAAATTAGAGAGGAGGCAGGTATATGTTCAGGGCATAGAGAGAGAGAGGGATTGTAAGTGATAGGGGGAGGATGATTAGGACATAAAAAGAGAGATAGGAGTTTAGTTATAGGGGTAGTAGAAGAGGGAGGGAGGGAGGGGGGGGGAGAGAGAGAGAGAGAGAGAGAGAGGAAAAGAGAGTGGTTATGGGTATGGAGAGTAGGATGGGCTTAGGGAAAGAGAGGGGGGTTACGGGTAGTGAGACATTGTGAGAGGGAGATAAGGGGTTGTTAGGGGGTTTTTAGGTGGTTGTGTGAGAGAGATAGGGTGGTGTTAGGGATAGGTGGAGAGAGAGAGAGAGAGGAATATAGGGCATTGGCATAAGGAGTGTGTGGGTTATTAGGGGCATCTAGAGGAGGACAGTTGCATGAGTGAAAGAGATAGACATCAGGATGGGGAGGAAAGGGTTCAGGGATCTTAGCGTAGTTAGAGAGAATAGGGGTATAGGGTGGGGGAAGAGAGAGAGAGAGAGGCTTAGGGAAATAGGAGACAGAGTAGGGGGTGGAGAGGGTCTAGGCATAGAGAGTAGGATTTTAGGGGTATTGAGAGAGAATGTGAGGGGGGTTTTAGGGGGTCTGGAGAGAGAGTTGGGGGTGGGGGTTAGTGGTAGGGAAAGGTTTAGATTTGTGTATGTGTGTGGAGAGAGAGTTGGGGGTGGGGGTTAGTGGTAGGGAAAGGTTTAGATTTGTGTATGTGTGTGTGATAGATATAGAGAATGGGAGGGTAAAGGGTTTTTAAGAAATTAGGAGAGAGAGAGAGAGGTGTGGTGGTTAGGGGAAGGTGGAGTAGAGGGGCATGTGTGTGTGTGTGTGTGAGAGAGAGAGACAGAGAGAGATAAAATGTTGGGTGGAAGGGTGTGAATGATCATGCATAAGGGGGAGGAGAGGGTTTGTGAAGAGAAAGAGATAGAGATCACAATTGGGGGAGGGGGTGTATGGGCTGAGGGAATATTAGGGAATTTAGAGGGCTTAGGATTAGGTTCTTTTCTCTGTGTGTGAGATAGAAATAGAGAGAGAGGGAACGAGGGCAGCGGGGAGGAGGGTGTTTTTGGTTTTGGAGAGAGAAAGAGATAGAGGGTTGTGGGTTACATGTAGGTGGAGGAGTGGAGGGGTGTTTCAGTGTGTGTGTGTGTGATAGAGAGAGTGAGAGAGAGACAAATATGGATATATTGAGAAAGAGAGATTCTAGGGGCGAGGGGGGATGGTGTGAGTGATTATGCGTAAGGGGAGAGAAAGTGATAGATATGAGGGTAGGGGTTTATGAAGGAATAGGAACATTATAAAGAAGCGGGGTAATAATGTGGGGGAATTCAGAGAGAGAAAGAGGGGTTGTTAGGGGGTTTGGGTAGGTAGATAAGGTTGGGGTTAGGGGTAGGAAGAGAAGTGTGTGGGTTATTGGGGTTAGGGGAGAAGGGGATTTGGGGGAGGGAATGAAATAGAAATTTGTGTTGGGGGAGGGGGTAGGTGTTTAGGGATGATTAGGGAAATTTGAGAAAAGGGTCGTATATTTGGGGGAGAGAGAGAGAGAGAGAGAGACGAGGGGGGAGGGGTGTATTTGGGGGTTTGGAGAGAGAGAAAGGGGGTGGGAGTTGGGGGTGGGAGTTAGGGGTATGTTGAGGAGTAGAGGTGTGTGTGCGCGTGTTTTTAATAGAGAGAGAGAGAGAGAGAGAGAGAGAGAGAGAGAGAGAGAGATTTTGGGGGCGAGGGGGGAGGGGGTTTGGGTTAGAGAAAGAAATGGAGATCGTGGTGGTCGAAGGGAGTGTAGTGGTTCAGGGAATATTATGGAACTTTGAGAGAATGAGAGGTATAGGGTGGGTGTAGAGAGAGAGAGAGGTGGGAAGTAAGTTTTAGAGGTGTGGATTCGAGAGAGAGAGAGGGGGTAGGAATAATAGGAGAGATACAGAGAGAGGGGTAGAGGGGGTGGTTATGAGTAGGGAATGAAATATATAGAGATTGGGGTGTGGGAGGAATATGGATTTAGTGAGAATTAGGTAATTTAGAGAGAAGGAGGTATAGGGTGGGGGCATAGAGAGAGATATGGATGGGGGTTCTAAGTTGTAGGGAAATGGGGATTATGATATAAAAAAAGAGATCATGTTTTATAGGTAAGGTGTAGGAGAGAGAGAGAGAGAGAGAGAGAGGTGGAAGGGGTTGTTGTGGTTAGGGAGAGTAGGATGGTGGTAGGGAGAGAGAGGGGGGGATTAGGGATAGTTAGAATGGGTGTTTGAGAAGGAGGGGGGGTCTTAGGGGGTTTGGGGATAGAGATAGGGATGGATTTTAGGTTAGGCAGTGTAGAGGAGATAAAGAGAGAGAAAGGGGGGGTGAATGTATTAAGGGTGTGGGTGATTAGGGTTAGAGGGAGTAGGGTGGTTGTCAGAAAAAATTAGATAAATATTAGGGTGGGGGATAATAATTTAGGTATGGTTAGGATAGTTAGAGAGAAGGGGGCATAGGGTGAGAGAGAGAGTGAGAGAGAGGGTTAGGGTTATGTATATAGGAGAGAAAGGGTGGGTAGAGGGGGGTTTAGGAGAGAGAGAGAGAGAGAGAGAGTGATTTTAGCAGTAGTGAGAGTTAGATAGAGGGGGTGTTAGGGGATGGGAGAGAGAAGGGATGGGGATTAGATTTATGTGGATTATGTAAGAGATGGAGTTAGTAAGTATTAGAGAAAGAGAAAGAGAGGAGGGAGGTTAAAGGTAGGGCTTGGAATAGGATGGCGAGAGAGTGAGATATGGTGTTAGTATGGTTTAGAGAGAGAGATCACGATTAGTGGTAATGGGAGGAAAGAATGAAAGAGGGTGTTAGTAAGGGGTAGATAAAGAGAGAGAGAGAGAGGATTCAGGTTACTAGTAGTTGGAGGAGTAGACAAGAGAGAGAGAAGGGGGGGGAGTCAGTAGGAGTGTGGGGGAATGTGTGGGTTATTAGGGGTAAGGGGAGAAGGGGATTTACGGGAGATAAATAAATACAAATCGAGGTTGGTGGAGGGTTTAGGTGTTTAGAAATTATTAAGCCAATTCATGAAAATATAGGTATATTATGGGGGCATGGTATGAGAAAAGTTATGAAGAGAGAGAGGGCTAGTTAGGGGTAATGAGAGTGTTTGAGAGAGAGAGGGTGGGGGTTTTAGATTATTAGTGGAGAGGGATGGGGGTGAGGTTAGGCATAAGTAGAAGATTAGGTTAGGGAGAGAGTGAGATAATGGGTTTGTAAGCATTTGCGTGAGGCGAGGAGAGAGATTGAGAGAGAGAGAGAGAGGAGGAGGAAGAAGAGGAGAGGGTGTTAGAGGCAGGGGGAGGATTATGGGGTTAGAGTGTGAGAGAGGTGGTTAGTAAGTGTTAGAGAGAGAGTGAGAGAGGATTTGGGTTAGTGGTATGGAAAGGACTAGGTGGCACTAATGTGTGTTATAGAGATATGGAATTGGAGGGTGGAGGGTGTTAGGGAATTAGGAGAGAGATATAGAGGTGTGGTGTTTAGGGGTAGGTGGAGTAGAGGGGCATGTGTGTGTGTGTGTGTGTGTGAGAGAGAGAGAGAGAGAGAGAGAGAGAGAGAAAGTGTTGGGTGGGAGGTGGGTAGGGTGTGGAAGATTAGGGGTAGGGGGAGGAGGTGGTTTTGGAATAGAAAGAGATAGAGATCATGGTTGGGGGAGGGGGTGTAGGGGATTCAAGAATATTATGGAATTTATAGGGAGGGGAAGGTATGAGGTGGGGGTAGAGGTGCGAGGTTTGAGGGGAGATTGTGTGGGTGATTAGTAGTAGGGGGAGGAGGGGATTTAGGGGAGAGAAAGAGATGACATCATGGTGGGGGGAGAGGTTGTATGTGTGAAGTTGAAGCACAACAAATCTAATTGAAAAAGTAAATCAATTACAACAGGTGCATAAAGAATAATATGTGTAAACTATGCATGAGAATTGTAGCAGTGCTCTATTGAACTCAGAAGTAGAATACAATACAATGTGTAGTCACAATGGTTGAATAAGCCAAGCCAAGCAATTCAAATTCAACAAGGAGGTCAATCAAATAGCCTACATGGTGTAGCTTGCCTTCACTAGGATTCCTCCTCATCATCAGTGGAGTGTCATCAATACACAAGTAACGATCAACCAGGTGTCAAACTGAGAACCATGTGTCAAACTGAGTCTAACTGAATGTAGGTAGGTGTAAGAAATGCATGTGGCACTAATGTAGTGAAGGAGGATCAAAGGAGGGCACATGAGGAGTTGATTGGAGTCAGAACTAGAAATCTAGTCTCACTGGAGGTCCATCAGAGTGTTTCAATCAATTAAGGAGTCAATCTAACCTTAAATCAAGGAAAGATCAACAAATTACTCAACTAACTTAGTGTGTCACTGGTGGCAGGTGAAGGAGGGCACCTTTCTCAAGTGGTAGGTGAAAGGTGGGTGCATCACTGACTAGGAGGGATGGAATTGAGCAAAAGAAGCTCCTAGGGCTAGTAAACTGGGGACTAAGTACTAGGAGACACCAACCTGATGACTGGGATGCATGCATAATGCATGTAATTATAAAATGATGATGAATATATCCTAACAGTATCGGCTTAGGGATAATTAGGGAAATTAAAGAGAAGGAGGTGGATAGGTTGGGGTTTTGAGAGAGAGAGATCGAGATGTAGGTGTCATAAGTTATAGGGGGTGAGGATTAGAGAGAGAGAGAGAGAGAGAGAGAGAGAGAGAGAGAGAGAGAGAGAGAGAGAAAGAACGCATGGAGGTGTGGTTGATTCGGTTTCTTGGGAGTAGGGTAGTTTCTAGAGAGAATTTTATAGATATTAGGGTTGTAGGATAGGAGCTTAGGTATGATTAGGATAATTAGAGAGAAGGGGGGTATAGGGTGAGAGAGAGTGTGAGAGAGAGAGGGTTTGGGTTATGAAAATAGGAGAGATAGGGTGGGAAGAGGGGCGTTTAGGACACAGAGAGAGAGGGATGTTTGTGGTATTGATATTTAGAGAGAGAAGGGATGTTAGGGGTTGGGAGAGAGAGGGGTGGGGATTAGATTTACTTGGAGTATGTAAGAGAGAGAGTGATAGAGAGAGGATGGAGGTTAGAGGTAGGGCTTGGAATAGGATGTTTAGAGAATGAGAGAGGGTGTTAGTATGGGTTAGAGAAGGAGAGGGTTAGTGGTAATGGGAGGAGTAGGGTGTGTGTGTGTGATAGAGACAAAGATAATGAAGGGTGTTAGGGCTTTGGGGGAGAGAGAGAGGGGTGGGTATTAATTAGTAGGGGGGATTAGGAGAGATATATAGAGATATGGGTTAAGGGAAGGGGGAGTAGGAGAGAGAAAGAGAGTGGCTGAGGGAGAGTATGATGGGAGTTTAGGGTTTGTGAGTGTGTGAGAGAGAGGTATTGGGGAAGTGTTATGGAAGCAAGAGAGAGAGAGAGAGAGAGAGAGAGGTTGGTTTTAGGTGGATATGGAGGAGTATGGGAGAGAGAGTGTGTGAGTGTGTGTGAGAGGACATTATTAGGATTATGGAGAACAAGGGAGTGAGCGATAGAATATTGTCGGTGGGTTATAAGTAGGGGGAGGAATACAGGGGAGAAAGAGTGAGAGGGGGTTAGTAAGGGGTAGATAAAGAGAGAGGGGGGGTTAGGGTGTTGTGTGAGAGAGAGAGGAGTTGGGTTACAGGTAGGTGGAGGAGTAGACAAGAGAGAGAGAGAGGAGGGGCTGAGTCAGCAGGAGAGTGGGGGGAGTGCATGGGTTATTAAGGGTAGGGGGAGAAGCTGAGTAGAGGGGGTAGGTGTTTAGGGATTATTAAGTAAATTCAAGAAAAAGGGGCTATATTTTGGGGGTAGAGTATGAGATGGGTTAGGAAGAGAGAGAGGGCTAGTTAGGGGTAGTGAGAGTGTTTGAGAGAGAGAGGGTAGTGGTATTAGGGGGTTAGGGTAGAGGGAGGTTGTGGGGTTATGCATAGGTAGAGGATAAGGTTAGGGAGAGAGTGAGATAATGGGTTTCTAAGAATTAGCATGAGGCAAAGAGATATATAGAGAGAGAAAGAGAGGAGGACGAGGAAGAGGAGGGGGGTGTTAGAGGTAGGGGGAGGAATATGGGGTTAGATTGTGAGAGAGGGGGCTAGTAAGTGTTAGAGAGAGAGAGAGAGAGGAGTTGGTTTAGTGGTAGGGAAAGGAGTAGGTGGTGTTTGTGTGTGTGATAGAGATAGAGAATGGGATGGTAGAGGGTTGTTAGAGAATTGGGAGAGAGAGAGAGAGAGAGGTGTGGTAATTAGGGGTAGGTGGAGTAGAGGAGCATGTGTGTGTGTATGAGAGAGAGAGAGAGTTGGGTGGGAGGGGGAGAGGGTGTGAATGATGAGGGATATGGGGGAAGACGAGGCTTGTGAAGAGAAATAGATAGAGATCATAGTGGGGGGAGGGGGTGTAGGGGATTAGGGAATATTAGAGAATTTAGAGGGAGGAGGAGGTATAAGGTGGGGGAAGAGGTGCAAGGTTTGAGGTGAGATTGTGTAGGTGATTAGTGGTAGGTAGAGGAGGGGCTTTATGGGAGAGAAATAGATGGATATCAAAGTGGGGGGAGAGAGTGTATGGGATTAGGGAGAATTGAGCAAATTAAAGAGAAGGGGCTTGATAGGATGGGGGAAGAGAGAGAGAGAGAGAGAGAGAGAGAGAGAGAGAGAGAGAGAGAGAGAGAGAGAGAGAGAGAAAGAGAAAGAGAAAGAGAGAAAGATAGATATATGCGAGTGTGGTCAGTTGTAGGGGGAGGGGGATTAGAAGATAGATAGAGAGAGAGAGAGAGAGAGAGAGAGAGAGAGTGCTTATGGGTAGGGATATTAGGATAGGATTAGGGAGGGAGAGGTGAGTTACATGTAGTGAGAGATTGTGTGAGATAGAGAGAAGGGGTTTTTAGGTGGTTGGGTGAAAGAGATAGTGTTGGGTTAGGTATAGGTGGAGTAGAGAAGAGAGAGAGAGAGAGAGCAATGTAGGGCATGGGTATAAGGAGGGTGTGTGTTATTAGGGGTATCTAGAGGACGACAGTTGTAGGAGTGAAGAGATAGACATTAGGGTGGGGAGGAAAGGGTTTAGGGATCTTAGTGTAGTTAGAGAAAAGAGGGGTATAGGGTGGGGGCAGAGAGAGAGAGAGATAAAGGCTTAGGGAAATAGGAGATAGAGTGGGCGGTGGAGAGGGTCTAGGAAGAGAGAGTAGGAGTTTAGGGATAGTGAGAGAGAATGCAAGGGGGGCTGTTAGGGGGTTTACAGAGAGAGTTGGGGGTGGGCATTAGTCATATGGAAAGGAGTAGTTGGTATTTTTGTGTGTGTTAAATATAGAGAATGGGAGGGTAAAGTGTTGTTAGGGAATTCAGCACAAGATAGAGTTTTGGTGGTTAGGGGTAGGTGGAGTAGAGGGGTGTGTGTGTGTGCATGTATGTGTGTGTGTGTGTGTGTGTGTGTGTGAGAGAGAGAGAGAGAGAGAGAGAGAGATAAAGTCTTGGGTGGGAGGAATAGGGGTTTAGGAAGAATTAGGTAAGTTAGAGAGAAAGGGGTATAGGTGGGGGCATAGGGAGAGATATGGATGTGGGGTCTAAGTGGTAGGGAAATGAGGATTAGGACATACAAAGAGAGAAAATGGTTTATAGGTAGGTGGTAGGGGGAGTTGGAGGAGTAGGTGGGTGTGTGAATGTGTATTTGTGTGTGATAGAGAGAGAGAGACAAAGATAGATATATGGAGAAAGAGAGAGAAAGAGAGAGAGAGAGAGTCTAGGGGATATGTGGGGATGGTGTGGGAGTTTGGGGTATAGAAGAAATGAAGAACATGGTGGTGGGATGGGGTGTAGTGTTTTACGGAATATTATGGAACTTTGAGAGAATGAGGGGTATAGGGTGGGGGTAGAGAGAGAGAGAGAGCAGCAGCATGTTTAGGGGTAGTAAGAATAGGAGAGATAGAGAGAGAGGGGTATAAGTGGTGGTTAAGATTAGGGAATGGATGATATAGAGATTGGGGTGGGGGAGTAATAGGGATTTAGGGAGAATTAGGTAAGTTAGAGAGAAAGGGGTATAGGTGGGGGCATAGAGAGAGAGACAGATGGGGGTTCTAAGGGGTAGGGAAAGGAAGATTAGGAGATACAAAGAGAGAAAATTGTTTATAGGTAGGGGTAGTGGGAGTTGGGGGAGTAGAGGGGTGTGTGAATGTGTGTGATAGAGAGAGATACAAAGATAGATATATTGAGAGAGAGAGAGAGAGAGAGAGTCTAGGGGAGAGGGGGAATGGTGTGGGTGATTATGCGTAGCAAGAGAGAAAGAGATAGAGATAAGGGTGGGGGTTTAGCAAGGATTACAGAAATTATAGAGAAGGGGGGTAATAGTGTGGGAGAATTGAGAGAGAGAAAGAGGAGTTACTAGGTTGTTGGGGTAGGGAGAGAAGGGTGGGGTTATGGATAGGCAGAGAAGCATGTAGTTTATGAGGAGGGACATATTTCAGGGTTTGGAGAGAGAGAGAGAGAGAGAATGGGAGGGGCATATTTGGGGGTTTGGAGAGAGAGAGAGAGGGGGAGTGAGAGTTAGGGGTAGGTTGAGGAGTAGAGTTGTGTGTGCATGTGTTTTTAATAGAGAGAAAGAGAGAGAAAGATATTATATATATATATAAAGAGAGAGTGAGAGAGAGTTGGGGGGTGAGGGGGTAGGGTGTGGGTGATTATGGGGAGGGGAGAGGAGGGGGTGTAGTGTTTTACAAAATATTATGGAACTTTGAGAGAATGAGGGGTACAGGGTGGGGGTAGAGAGAGAGAGAGAGAGAGAGAGAGGTGGGAAGTATGTTGTAGAGGAGTGGATTTGAGAGAGAGAGAGAGCAAGATGTTTATGGGTAGGAAGAATATGAGAGATAGAGAGAGAGGGGTAGAAGTGGTGGTTATGAGTAGGGAATGAAAGATATAGAGATTAGAGTGGTGGAGCAATAGGGATTTAGGGAGAATTAAGTAAGTTAGAGAGAAAGGGGTATAGGTGGGGGCATAGAGAGAGATATGTATGGGGGTTCTAAGTTGTAGGGAAAGGAGGATTAAGAGATACAAAGAGAGAAAATGGTTTATAGGTAGGGGTAGGGGAGATAGAAAGAAAAAGGTAGAGGGGTTTGTTGTGGGTAGACAGAATAAGAGTGGGGTAGGGAGAGAGGGGGGGTTAGGGACTGTGGCAATATGTGTGTGAGAAGGAGAGGGGGTCTTAGGGGGTTGGGGGAGAGATATAGGGATGGATTTCAGGGTAGCTGGAGTAACAGAGAGAGAGAGAGAGAGGTGAATGTATGGAGGATGCGGGTGATTACGGTTAGGGGGAGTAGGGTGGGGATTAAATTTACATGGAGCATGTAAGAGAGAGAGTGAGAGAGGGCGTTAGTAAGTATTAGAGAGAGAGAGAGGAGGGTGGTTAAAGGTAGGGCTTGGAATAGGATGGTGAGAGAGTGAGAGAGGGTGTTAATATGATTTAGAGAGGGAGAGGGTTAGTGGTAATGGGAGGAGTACGGTGTGTGTGTGTGTGATAGAGAGAAAGAGAATGGGGGGTGTTAGGGTGTTGGGGGAGAGAGAGTGGTGGGCATTAAGTAGTAGGGGGTATTAGGAGAGATAGATAGAAATATGGGTTAGGGGAAGGGGGAGTAGGAGAGAGAAAGAGAGGGGCTTAGGGAGAGTATGAGTGGCATTTAGGGTTTATGCATGTGAGAGAAAGAGAGGGTATCAGGGAGAGTATGAGTGGCATTTACGTTTTATGCGTGTGAGAGAAAGAGTGAGGGTGGGGCAATGTTAAGGAAACAAGAGAGAGAGAGGGATTGGTTTAGGTGTAGATGGAGGAGTATGGGAGAGAGGGAGTGTGTGTGTGTGAGAGAAAGAGAGGGGGTCAGTAGGGTTATGGAGAACAAGGGATTGAGTGATAGAATATGGTGGGTGGGTTCTAGGTATGGGAGGACTACAGTGGAGAAAGAGTGAAAGAGGGGGTTAGTAAGAGGTAGATAGAGAGAGAGAAAGAGGGGGTTAGGGGGTTGGGTGAGAGAGAGAGGAGTGGGGTTACAGGTTCATGGAGGAGTGTAAAAGAGAGAGAGAGAGGGGAGGGGGAGTCAGCAAGAGAGTGTGCGGAGCATGTTGTTTATTAGGGGTAGGTAGAGAAGGGGAGTTAGAGGAGAGAAAGAAATACAAATTGAGGTAGGTGGAGGGGGTAGGTGTTCAGGGATTATTAAGGAAATTCAAGAAAAGGGGGGTATATTATTGGGGGAGAGTATGAGATGGATTAGGAAGCAAGAGAGTGATAGTTAGGAGTAGTGAGAGTGTTTGAGAAAGAGAGGGTAGGGGTATTAGGGGGTTAGGGAACAAGGAGGGGGGTAGGGTTAGGCATATGTAGAGGAGTAGGTTAGGGAGAGAGTGAGGTAGTGGGTTTGTAACCATTAGGGTAAGATTGAGAGAGAGAGAGAGAGAGAGAGAGGAGGAGGAGGAGGAGGAAGAGGAGAGGGTGTTAGAGGTATGGGGAGAGGTATGGTTTTAGAGTGTGACAGAGGGGGAGTAGGGTGGGGATTAAATTTATGTGGAACATGTAAGAGAGATAGTGAGAGAGGGAGTTAGTAAGTATTAGAGAGAGATAGGAGGGTGATTAAAGGTAGGGCTTGGAATAGGATGGTGAGAGAGTGAGAGGTTGTTAGTATGATTTAGAGAGGGAGAGGGTTAGTGGTAATGGGAGGAGTAGGGTGTGTGTGTATATGATAAAGAGAAAGGGAATGGGGGGTGTTAGCATGTTGGGGGAGAGAGAGCAGTAGGCATTAAGTAGTATGTGGGATTAAGAGAGATAGAGAGAGATATGGGTTAGGGGAAGGGGGAGTAGGAGAGAGAAAGAGAGGGGCTCAGGGAGAGTATGAGTGATGTTTAGGGTTTATGCATGTGAGAGAAAGAGCAAGGGTGGGGCAGTGTTGGGGAAACAAGAGAGAGAGAGGGAATTATTTAAGTGTATATGGAGGAGTATGGGAGAGAGGGAGTGTACGTGTGTGTGAGAGAGAGGGAGTTAGTAGGGTTATGGAGAACAAGGGAGTGAGTGATAGAAGATGGTGGGTTGGTTATAGGTAGGGGAGGAGTACAGGGGAGAAAGAGTGAAAGAGGGGGTTAGTAAGGGGTAGATAAAGAGAGAGAGAGGGGGGGTTAGTGGGTTAGGTGAGAGAGAGAGGATTGGGGTTATGGGTAGGTGGAGGAGTAGAAAAGAGAGAGAGAGGGGGGGGGGAGTCAGTAAGAGAGTGGGGGGAGTGTGTTGGTTATTATGGGTAGGGGGAGAAGGGGATTTAGGGGAGCGAAAGAAATACAAATCGAGGTAGGTGGAGGGGGTAGGTGTTTAAGGATTATTAAGGAATTCAAGAGAAGGAAGGTATATTATGGGGGTGGAGTATGAGATGGGTTAGGAAGCGAGAGAGGGATAGTTAGGAGTACTGAGAGTGTTTGAGAGAGAGAGAGGGTGGGGGTGATAGGGCATTAGGGAATAGGGAGACGAGTAGGGTTAGGGATATGTAGAGGATTAGGTTAGGGAGAGAGTGAGATAGTGGGTTTGTAACCATTAGGGTGAGAGAGAGAGAGAGAGAGAGAGAGAGAGAGGAGGAGGAGGAGGAGGAGGAGGAGGAGGATAGGGTGTTAGAGGTAGGGGGAGAGGTATGGTTTTAGAGTGTGATATAGGGGGTTAGTAAGTGTTAGAGAGAGGGGGATAGGAGTTGGGTTAGTTGTAGGGAAAGGAGTAGGTGGTCTTTTTGTGTGTGATAGAGATAGGGAATGAGGTGTGCTGGTTAGTGGTAGGTGGAGTAGAGGGGCATGTGTGTGCGTGTGTGTGTGTGTGAGAGAGAGAGAGAGAGAGAGAGAGAGAGTGTTGGGTGGTAGGGTGTGGATGATCAGGGGTAGGGGGAGGAGGGGGTTTGTGAAGAGAAAGACAAAGATATCATGGTTGGGGGAGGGCGTGTAGGGTCTTAGTGAATATTAGGGAAGTTAGAGGGAGGAAGAGGTATAAGGTGGGGGAAGAGGTTTGAGGTTTGAGTGGAGATTGTATAGATGATTAGTGGTAGGGGGAGGATTTGTAGGTGATTAGTGGTAGGTGGAGGAGGGGGTTTAGGGAAGAGAAAGAGATGGATAGCATGCCAAGGGGAGAGGGTGTATGGGATTAGGGAGAATTAGGTAAATTAAATAGAAGGGGGTGGATAGGTTGGGGGTAGAGAGAGAGAGAGAGAGAGATGCGAGTGTGGTAAGTTGTATGGGGATGGGGATTAGAGGGGAGAGAGAGAGAGAGAGAGAGAGAGAGAGAATGTATGGAGCTATGGGTGATTATGGTTAGGGGGAGTAGGGTGGTTTCTAGAGAGATTTAGATAGAGATTAGGGTGGGGGGATAGTACTTTAGGGATGATTAGGATAGTTAGAGAGAAGGGGGTTATAGGGTGAGATAGAGAGTGTGAGAGAGAAAGGGTTAGTGTTATGCAAATCAAAGAGAGAGGGTGGGTGGAGGGGTGTTTATGAGAGAGATTGAGAGGGATGTTAGTGGTGGTGAGAGTTAGGGGGAGAGGGGGTGTTAGGGGTGGGGAGAGAGAGGGGTGGGTCTTAGATATACATGGAGTATGTAAGAGAGAGAGAGTGAGAGAGAGAGGAGGGTTGTTAAAGGTAGGGCTTGGAATAGGATGCAAGAGAGTGAGAACGGGTGTTAGTATTGGTTAGGGAGGGAGATCATTAGTGGTAATGGGAGGAGTAGGGTGTGTGTGTGTGTGATAGCGATAAAGGGAATGAGGGGTGTTAGGGTGTTGGGAGAGAGAGAGGGGTGGGTATTAAGTAGTAGGGGGTTGGGTGAGATAGATAGAGATATGGGTTAGGGGAAGGGGGGGAAGTACAGAGAAAGAGAGTGGCTCAGGGAGAGTATGAGGGGCATTTAGGGTTTGTGTGTGTGTGAGAGAGAGAAGGGGTGGGGTAGTTTTAGGGAAGCAAGAGAGACTGAGAGAGACTGAGAGAGAGAGAGAGAGAGAGAGAGAGAGAGAGAGAGGTTGGTTTAAGGTGTAGATGGAGGAGTATGGGAGAGTAGGTTGGTCTCAGGTAGAGAGAGGGGGTTTATGGGTAATGAGAGATTGTGTGAGATAGAGAGAAGGGGGTGTTAGGGGGTTGGGTGAGAGAGAGAGGAGTCGGGTTACGGGTAGGTGGAGCAGTAGAAAAGAGAGAGAGGGGGGGGTCAGCAAGAGAGTGGGGGGAGTGTGTTTGTTATTAGGGGTAGGGGAGAGAAAGAAATACAAATCGACGTAGGTGGAGGGGGTAGGTGTTTAGGGATTATTAAGGATCAAGAAAACAGGGGTATATTATGGGGGCAGAGTATAAGATTTGTTAGGAAGCGAGAGAGGGATAATTAGGAGTAGTGAGAGTGTTTGAGAGAGAGAGGGTGGGGATGTTAGGGGGTTAGGGAATAGGGAGGGGGTATGGTTAGGCATATGTAGAGGATTAGGTTAGGGAGAGAGTGAGATAGTGGGTTTGTAACCATTAGGTTGAGATGGAGAGAAAGAGAGAGAGAGAGAGAGGAGGAGGAGGAGGAGGAGGAGAGGGTGTTAGAGGTAGGGGGAGAGGTATTTTTTTAAAGCGTGACAGAGGGGGTTCGTAAGTGTTAGAGAGAGGGAGAGAGGAGCTGGCTTAGTTATAGGGAAAGGATTAGGTGGTCTTTTTATGTGTGATAGAGATAGGGAATGGGAGGGTAGAGGGTTGTTAGGGAATTATGAGAGAGAGAGAGAGGTGTGGTGGTTAGTGATAGGTGGAGTAGAGGGGCATGTGTGTGTGTGTGTGAGAGAGAGAGAGAGAGAGAGAAAGTGTTGGGTGGTAGGGTGTGGATGATCAGGGGTAGGGGGAGGAGGGGGTTTGTGAAGAGAAAGACATAGATATATGGTTGGGGGAGGGGATGTAGGGTATTAGTGAATATTAGGGAAGTTAGAGGGAGGAAGAGGTATAAGGTGGGGGAAGAGGTTCGAGGTTTGAGTGGAGATAGTGTAGGTGATTAGTGGTAGGGGGAGGAGGGGGTTTAGGGAAGAGAAAGAGACGGATATCATGCCAAGGGGAGAGGGTGTATGGGATTAGGGAGAATTAGGTAAATTAAAGAGAAGGGGGTGGATAGATTGGGGGTAGAGAGAGAGAGAGAGAGATGCAAGTGTGGTAAGTTGTATGGGGATGGGGATTAGAGGAGAGAGAGAGAGAGAATGTATGGAGGTATCGATGATTATGGTTAGGGGGAGTAGGGTGGTTTCTAGAGAGAATTAGATAGATATTAGGGTGGGGGGATAGGACTTTAGGGATGATTAGGATAGTTCGAGAGAAGGGGGTTATACGGTGAGACAGAGAGTGTGTGAGAGAGAGGGTTAGGTTTATGCAAATAGGAGAGAGAGGGTGGGCGGAGGGGTGTTTATGAGAGAGATCGAGAGGGATGTTAGTGGTACTGAGATTTATGGAGAGAGGGGGTGTTAGGGGTGGGGAGAGAGAGGGGTGGGGCTTAGATTTACATGGAGTATGCAAGAGAGAGAGAGTGTGAGAGAGAGAGGAGGGTGGTTAAAGGTAGGGCTTGTAATAGGATGGTGAGAGAGTGAGAGATGGTGTTAATATGGTTTAGGGAGGGAGAGGGTTAGTGGTAATGGGTGGAGTAGGGGTGTGTGTGTGTGTGATAGAGATAAAGGGAATGAGGGGCGTTAGGGTGTTGGGAGAGAGAGAGGGGTGGATATTAAGTAGTAGGGGGTTAGGAGAGATAGATAGAGATATGGGTTAGGGGAAGGGGGGAAGGAGAGAGAAAGAGAGTGGCTCAGTGAGAGTGTGAGGGACATTTAGGGTTTGTGTGTGTGTGAGAGAGAGAGGGGGTGGGGTAGTTTTAGGGAAGTAAGAGAGAGAGATAGAGAGGTTGGTTTTAGGTGTAGATGGAGGAGTATGGGAGAGTATGATGGTCTTAGGGGGAGAGAGGGGGGTTATGGGTAATGAGAGATTGTGTGAGATAGAGAGAAGGGGGTGTTAGCGGGTTGTTAGGTGGATGGGTGAGAGATATAGGGTGGTGCTAGGGATAGGTGGAGTAGAGGAGAGAGAGAGAGAGAGGGAAGGATCTAGGGCATGGGTATAAGGAGGGTGTGGGTTATTAAGGTTATCTAGAGGAGGACAATTGTAGGAGTGAAATAGATAGACATCAGGGTGGGGAGGAACCTGTTTAAGGATCTTAGTGTACTTAGAGAGAAGACGGGTATAGGGTGGGGGAAGAGAGAGAGAGAGAGAGAGAGAGAGAGGCTTAGGGAAATATGAGACATAGTGGGCAGTGGAGAGGGTTTGGGAAGAGAGAGTACGAGTTTAGGGGTAGTGAGAGAGAATGCGAGGGGGGTTATTAAGGGGTCTGAAGAGAGAGTTGGGGGTGGGGGTTAGTCACAGTGAAAGGAGTAGGTGGTGTTTGTGAGTTTGATAGAGATAGAGAATTGGATGGTAAAGGGTTGTTAGGGAATTGGGAGAGGGAGAGAGGTGTGGTCATTAGGGGTAGGTGGAGTAGAGGGGCATGTGTGTGTGTGTGTGTGAGAGAGAGAGAGAGAGAGAGAGAGAGACATGTGTGTGTGTGTGTCTGTTTGTGTGTGTGTGTGTGTGTGTGTGTGTGAGAGAGAGAGAGAGAGAGAGAGAGAGAGAGAGAGAGAGAGCTATGGTAATTTGGTCATATATAGTACATAATAGTATGCTCAAATAACTTTCAAATATCAAATAAATTATTATAAAAAATAGATAAATAACTACTCCAAAAAGTCCACAAGAAAGCATAGGGGAAACTAGCTCGAACTAGTAGTTTGCTTGGAATTTCTACATGGTGTACATAATATTTAGAGCTATGGCTCATATATGTAGCTCAATACAGTATCATAAATCTAATACTACATCAGTGGAGTCACAAAATCATCCTACACATTTTTTATGCCACTATTAGTGCGCCATCAACATTAGAACATGAACATTGAGAAGACAATGTGAGAAGAGAAATTAGAATAATATCTATGAGAGGAACTCAAAATGTAGAGGTACTTGAACATGCATTAAACACATCATTTAATATCTTATAAAATTTCTAAATGGCCTCTCCTCCAACCAACTTGGAAAGGGATATTCCACCTTCTAAATCGGTTCAATAGCAGGGAAGGTAAACACCCACTGTGCAAGGACAAGCTAAACTCTCCAAGAGTGCGAAACAAAAATGATCCAAAAGATTATATCCTTCCTCATGCTACTCTCTTATTAAACTAATTTGGACTCATGATCTCGAATTCCCTCCATGACACTCACCCAACTCAAGTTAGCGATAGATTCCTTCATCAGACACTTGTCCACTTCTTCCTTGCACTCCTCTTTCCCCAAATCAAATTGGGAATATTGGTTGACCATAAATCCCTCTATGAACCCTATTGTTGGCTAGGTTTATCCATGATATATCATATTTGGCATTGGTCTGTAATCGGGTCTGAATTTTTTATATTTTTCATATATTCCTTCATTATTGTTGTCATAGATGCCATGTAATATTTTTAGAAGTGTCACAAATTCTCTATGATGCCTCTTAATCTTCATTGGGAGTTACTCTTCCAATCCAAGTTGAGCCTCCTTGATTATTTCCATGAATATTTCCTCTGCATCTTCCCCTGTTAAGATTTAATATGCTAAGACAGAAAATAGCAGCATTGCATTCCATTTCACAATAATAGCATATACAGGATCATTGAAGAAACAACAAGCACAACATAAACACAAGAGACACAGATTTATCCTGGGAAACCCTCATGGGGTAGAAAACCCAACAAAGCTTCCTCAATATAGATGACCAGCAATATACAAAGATGCAAACCAAAGACATGATCTCCTCCTCCACCATAGCAGACCTCTCCTCCACAAGTGCGCTACTCTCAAGTGAGTGTGTGTGTTAAATGAGGAATACACCTCCTCTATTTATACACTACTCTGACTTGTCTTTTACACAAATCATGTAGGCTCGTATTTAACCATTGGGTTAAATACCCCACTACTACTGACTAGGCCGACCCCTCTAGGGTGGTCTAATAACCCTTTGACCCACATAACACATACAGGGCCGACCTCCACTAGGGAAGTCTAATAACCCAAGTTACCACATTCTGACGAAGAAATAAACATATCCGGATATACAATAAGATCTTCATGGAGGAATGAAACATCTCCAGAATAATAAAGTACACATATAATATTCTTTGAAGTTGCAATATCTCAACACTCCCCCTTAACGAGAAGGATATTATAACAACATCTACACGAGCAAGGAGTCATCAACATCATACATGATACATCTATAATACTGGAACATCAACATCTTCAGTACTGAGTCTTTATCTTCTGCAGCACTTGAACAGCTACAACAACATCAACATCTGGACCCTCATGATCATCAGCATCGTCATCATACGATCATCAGCATCGGGATCATCTTGATCTACAACATCTGGATCATCACGATCTATAGCATCTGGATCATCTCGATCTACAACATCTAGATCATCACGATCTACAGCATCTGGATCATCTCGATCTACAACATTTGGATCATCTCGATCAACATCATCATCTAGATCAACACGATCAGCAGCATCGTCATCTAGATCAACATGATCAGCAGCATCGTCATCTAGATCAACACGATCAGCAGCATCGTCATCTAGATCAACACGATTAGCAGCATTGTCAATACAAGTATCCATACTAATACAAGTATACACATCATCAATACAAGTATCCACAACAATACAAGTATACAGATCATCAATACAAGTATCCATACCAATACAAGTATATCATCAATACAAGTATCCACACCAATACAAGTATACACATCATCAATACAAGTATCCACACCAATACAAGTATACAAATCATCAATACAAGTATCCACACCAATACAGGTATCCTCAATAACAGCATACTCTGCAAACCACATGATTCATTTAAGACACCATAACATGTCTAGGGACGATACAGTCCACTCGTCTACTTAGACAAAATCTAAGGACCACTTTCTCGGAGACATATGTCTACTGATCAATTCAGGGACCGAAGTCCAGGGATGATACAATCCCCTCTCATCCACTAGGGACCACTTCTTGGAGACATCTGTCTACGGGTCAATTCAGGGACCGAAGTCCGAGGATGATACAATCCCCTCTTGTCCACTAGGGACCGCTTCTCGGAGACATCTGTCTACGGGTCAGTTCAGGGACCGAATTCCGGGGATGATACAATCCCCATCACGTACATTTTGAACCAGTGGTTCTGGGATGATGCAATCCCCATCACGTACATTTTGAACTAGTGGTTCCGGGATGATGTAATGCCCATCATGTACATTTTGAACTAGTGGTTCCGGGATGATGCAATCCCCATCACGTACATTTTGAACTAGTGGTTCCGGGATGATGCAATCCCCATCACGTACATTTTGAACTAGTGGTTCCGGGATGATGCAATCCTCATCACTTCATTCTCGAAGACCATACGTCTACGGGTCAATTCAGGGACCAAGGTTCGGGGATGATACAATCCCCATCTGTCCACTAAGGACTTTATTCTCGGAGACCATACATCTACGGATCAATTCAGGGACCAAGGTCCGGGAATGATACAATCCCCACCTGTCCACTAAGGACTTCATTCTCGGAGACCATACGTCTATGGATCAATTCAAGGGACCGAAGTCCGGGGATGATACAATCCCCACCTATCCACTAAGGACTTCATTCTCGGAGACCATACGTCTACGGATCAATTCAAGGGATCGAAGTCTAGGGATGATACAATCCCTACCTGTATCCTTATCAATACAAATATCATCAAAACATGTATCCTCATCGATACATCAGCAAAACATGTATCCTCATCGATACATCAGCAAAACATGTATCCTCATCGATACATCAACAATAACATGTATCCTCATCGATACATCAACAACACATGTATCGTCATCAATACATATATCATCAAAGTAAAAGCAAGTAAAAATATTCTAAGTATAAGAGTCCTAAGTCTAAATGATCTAAGTATCCAAGTGTAGTAAACAAGTATCCACATCATCGACCTTGCTGTCGATGAGGCAATCTCATCATCAGTGACCACATCACTCCCCCTTTCAAGGAGGGTCCTTCCAAGCTTGTCTCGGAGATACTCAAACTTTTCTTGAGGTAGGGGTTTGGTTAGTACTTCGGTAACCTGTTACAGATTCAAACTTTATAGTTCCTTCTGCATCATATCTTATTAGATCCCTATGTTCTTTGACTTATCATGGAGCACTAGATTCTTTGTCATCTTCATACAACTCTATTTGTCACATAGGATCACAGTTGGTTCTATTTCTAAGTCAAACAATCCTGAAGCCAAACTTCTTCACAACTAGCAGAGCAAGCAGCCATATATTCCGCTTGTGCTAAGAGCCACACTAGATTGTTTCCTACTAAA
Organism: Larix kaempferi; assembly: GCA_027924585.1. Classification (NCBI taxonomy): domain Eukaryota; kingdom Viridiplantae; phylum Streptophyta; class Pinopsida; order Pinales; family Pinaceae; genus Larix; species Larix kaempferi. The sequence goes on along the minus strand of BSBM01000925.1, from coordinate 69,917 downwards.
CCACTAGATCATGGCTCATCCCAGACAATAACATCCTCTCGATGTGTTCTTCCTGTCTGATACACTTTCTGCCTAATCAACATCTAAGTAGCCATCTGAAGTCATGATCTCCAAGATAGCATAGATCAAAGTCTATCGTATCCTTTAGGTGCCTCATCACATGCTTTGCAACTATTAGGTGAACACATCTAGTTTCCACTAGATACTGACTCAAGGTGTTCACAGCAAAGCATATATCTAACCTAGTATATGTTAGATACATCAATGACCCAATAATTTGACTGTGCAGAGTTATATCCACTAACTCTGATGAGTCATCCCCTAACAGCTTCAAGTTGGAATCCATAAGAGTGGCCATTCCAACACCTCAAGTCCTTTTAATATTTCTCGGCATACTTTCCCTGGTTGGGAAAGATTCCTTCTGATCCTTGTCAGACTTCTAGACCTAGGAAGTAATGCATCAATATGAGATCTTTCATTTTCATTTCTGCAGCCATCTCATCAAATGGGTCTACTTATATAAGCCTCAACATCATTTGAACTCTGTGGTGAGTTCCTTCTTGCATCTAGTTCATCTGTGTATAGAGACCATATTCAACCTTGTAGCAAAGGTTGTGATCCACATCACCCATGATGATCATTAAGCTCATCAATTGACTATCGATCCTGGGTACCCATACAGAACCTGATTCACACTTCTTCTTTAATTACACCATTAAGAGAATGGTCTTATCTAGTCACTTGGAGCAAACATCTTGTCATGATTCTCTTCCTCTTTCTAAGAGAATCTTCTAGCCATGAGCCTTCTATATTTTGTTTGATTTGTAAATCTTCTTGTTGAACATCCATCACTTGTTCGGTGTTCATCATTCTTCATTATCTTTCCTACAAAACAAAATTAAGTACATGATTAGTAACACTTCATAATCATGAAATCATGTTGACATGATAACCTATTATGCATACAGATATCATTTACATAGTTATGCAACTATCTTGACCAATACTTTGGTACAACACTTTTCCATATCCTATATGCATACAGTGGCTATCTAGATGCCTTCCATCTCTACCAGAACATACTATCGAGAGTGTGCACAGCTCTCAGCATGTCAGCAAAGAGGTTTCATTCTAGACAAGCAACAATGGAATGTTTGTCCAATTTACCAATCATATGCATATTAGTAGTATACTGTTCAATGCTATATGAATGTTTACACTCATCATGATATATTCTAGAAATACAAATATGTATACAACTATTACAAGCAATATCATTTACTATTTCAAATAACAACTCAAAAACTTATCTTTTATGTTTGAGTGGTTTCCTCCCGCTTGATCTTCTATATCTTTTGAACTTCTATTCATTCTGTACCACTGTGCATGCTCAAGTGTCATCCTCATGATCTCATACACAAACATACATTCATTAGTATATTATAAATATTATCAAAACATTATAATTCTAAATAATCTTGAATATGTATAGTCATGATCATAGATAATAAACATTAGTATTCAAGATTTCGAGGAACTCTTCTTTTACTCATGCATATCATCAATCACGATAAAAGACATAATATGCATAATCCCTTGATTACTTATATTTCTAACTTCATAACCAATCATACCAAGTATACTTATATAAGGGGTCCTAACACAAGGTAAGATTCTGACATGACATAGGAAAACATACCTGGATTAGTATACCTACTTAGTTATGTCTAACATACCTGATCAATATCTTCTTTGTTCTCTTCAATGATTTAGATATCCTATGCTGGAACCTGCATATCTCATAGGTTAAGCATAATAGAACAAAGTCATACATACCTTGTAAGTAGAACTTCTATGTGATCAAATATTGTGGATGAGTCTTTGTCTTCATGTTATCATGGTCATGGAACTTGATTTGTCTTTCGTGATGTACCTGTCTCTTGTTAGCAGACAACATCAACCTCATACAATACCACAGTGCATTAGTACAATCATATAGCCCTAAACAATGAATGTCTTCTATCATTCACATGCATTCATACTGTTACTAGGGTGATAAGACAATTCTAACATTAATCGAGATTGTATTGACCTGAATAATATGAGGACAAACATATTATGAACTTAGTCAATAATCAGATTTCAAGACATACCTGTATCTCCTTAAGTCATACCTATCGAGACTTCTTGTAGTCTTCTTATGTAAGGCCTTAGCCTCAACTCCCCCTGAAACTTGATTTGGAGCTTGATTAGGGTTTGTTAGAGAAACCCTAAAAATTCAATCTTTGACTTTCACACTTCTGAATGGATGGAAGGATGTGTCTTGCTGAGCTGATCAAACTAGCATACTTCAATTTTGAAATCTCCAAAATTTGACCCCTCAAAATTGCCTTCGAAACTTCTGGATCTTCTGGACAGGATCCCGAACTAGGGTTTGATGAATCCCACCCTTCTGACCAATCAAAAGGTTTGATCCAAGGCTCTAAAATCTTATTTTTCTGAGGAGCTTCCAGCCGTGGTTACAGACTTAAAAAATTCCAACTTTTGCTGAAGCCCTAATTTTCCATCTTTCCGATCAAAATCCCGAACTGGGGTTTGATCAAGCCCGGTCTTTTGCCAGAAATATGTACCTGATTGTTTCTACTGTAACTCCGAAATTTTCACTCCACAGCGTTTGAAATTTTTTTCTGTGGTAGCCTGACCTGTCATCCTTCCATCCTGACAGGTCTAACCTCAATTGGATTTTCTGAGAGAGATTTATTCCAAGTGTTGCAACGTGACCTGTTTATGGGATAAAATAGGAGAGCGAACTTGTATGGCATGCCACGTGTCACTGGTTCAGCTTCGGCCTCTAAAAGTTTTTTTGAGATAGTACAGTCTGTGTACTACCTTTAATTTTTTATGAAATTTCATTTCGATCTTCCTAGCCCAAGTTATGCCAAGTGTCGCAACGTGACCTGTTTATGGGATAAAATAGGAGAGCGAACTTGTACGACGTGCCATGTGTCACTGGTTCAGCTTCGGCCTCTGAAAACATTTTCTGAGATATTACAATTTTTGTACTACCTTTCCAGTTTTACAAAATTTTATTTGGAGCTTCCTAGCCCAAGTTATGACCTTTTTTCCTAGGTCACCTGATTTTGACTGAGATCTGGAAGAGGCAGAAACCCTAACTTGTACTGATCATAACTCACAAAGTACAATGAATCTGAGGGTGCCCTTTGGACACAAGGTACCTGGGGATGTAATATACAACTTGTAAAGGTTTCAGATCTTGAGCCTTCTCCAAAATGTATTTATAGCGAAAGTTCCATGATGACTGGTTTTTGCTATGTAAAACCCTAACCTTCAAATTGTCACAAGAGAAGCAAGTGTCGTAAGTGCCATACATTGCCTTCCTTCAGGTTAGCTCTGATACCATGTTAAGATTTAATATGCTAAGACAGAAAATAGTAGCATTGCATTCCATTTCACAATAATAGCATATACAGGATCACTGAAGAAACAACAAGCACATCATAAACACAAGAGACACAGATTTATCCTGGGAAACCCTCATGGGGTAGAAAACCCAGCAAAGCTTCCTCAATATAGATGACCATCAATATACAAAGATGCAAACCAAAGACATGATCTCCTCCTCCACCATAGCAGACCTCTCCTCCACAAGTGCGCTACTCTCAAGTGAGTGTGTGTGTTAAATGAGGAATCCACCTCCTCTATTTATACACTACTCTGACTTGTCTTTTACACAAATCATGTAGGCTCGTATTTAACCATTGGGTTAAATACCCCACTACAACTTTCTGGGCCGACCCCTCTAGGGTGGTCTAATAACCCTTTGACCCACATAACACATACAGGGCCGACCCCCACTAGGGAAGTCTAATAACCCAAGTTACCACATTCCGACGGAGCAATAAACATCTCCGGATATACAATAAGATCTTCACGGAGGAATGAAACATCTCCAGAATAATAAAGTACAAATATAATATTCTTTGAAGTTACAATATCTCAACATCCCCAAGTACGTTACCCTCCACCTTGACCTCAAATTTGTGTGAGAATGATGCTACGTGTAGTGGGGAATCTTGGCTCCTGTGGGTCCCACAAGCTCTTATGCACCCTCATGATCCCATGCCACCTTATTTTCCTACTTATTATTATTTATTTGACATATATTTAATGTTAATTTGTAATTATAAGGTCAATTTGGGTATTGTAGCTCCCTTATTCCAAATTTTGATACTTCCACCCCAACCTAGGGAACTAGTAGGTTAGTGGAATTTTTCCTCCATGATAATTTATTTGTATGAGGACATTACAGTTCTCCACACCAAATATTTCTTGTCCCTAAGCAATTTTAGACTTCAATGCTACAAAAAAAATTCATCTTCCCAAGTGGAAACTTCACATGGTAAATCCCTCCATTGCACAAAATATTATATTATGGCTATGTACCTTAATTTCCTTTCCCTTACCTTCAAAATTTTTTCTATAATGAGTATGATATTCTCTTAATCATCCATTGGAGGAAGTGTGTCTGAAACTGAAATTTTCTTCCATACCACCTTTCTAAGACATGAAACATGAAACACATTATGGATTTTACTCCCTTCTGAAAGCTCCACTTCATAAATTACCTCCCCAATTTTTTGAATTATTTTGTATGGGCCATAGAACCTGGGATTTAATTTTTCTGAACCTTTTCCCTTCAAGGTGGTTTGTTTATAAGGATTTAGCCTCAAATAGACAAAATCATTCACTTGAAAATTTCTCTCTTTCCTATGCTGATTTGAATATTATTTTTGTTGATTTTGGGAAGCTTTCAAATTGTCTTTTAAAACCTTCAAAATTTCTTGAATTTCCTCAATCCATTACTTAGATTTTGGAGCTCTACTATCACCAAAAATGTGGTCAAAAAAGGTAGGTTCTTTATAACCATATAGTGCTTTGAAAGCACACATATCAATGGAAATATGAAAGGTAGAACTCACCCAAACATATCCATTTAACCCATGATTTTTGCTTCCCAATAACCTTCCAAGACAAATGGTTTAGAAAAATATGGTAATGAAAGTACTTGACAACTACTCATCACCTCTTTCATTCTTTGGAATACCTTTTCTGCATGTTCATTCCATTGGAAATCATCCTTCTTGGTCAAGTTAGTGAGGGGAGTTGTCAGTTGAGAGAACCCCTTCACAAATTTCCTATAGTAAGTGCAGATCCCAATAAAACCTCACAATTCAGTGATGTCTTTGGTGGTGGAGAATCAAGAATGGACCTTATTTGATACAAGTGCACCTTTACACCATCTTTCCCAATGATGTTCCCATGATACAAAATTTCTGTCAACCCAAACTCACACTTGGACAGCTTAGCAAACAAATATTGTTCATGGAATATTTTCAATACAACTTCTAAATTATGCAAATGCTCCTCCCATGTATTACTGTAAATAAAAATATCATCAAATAAAACCAAAACAAACTTACGGATCTTCTTGCAAAATATTTTTTTCATACATGACTGTAAGGTTGGAGGAACAATGGTCAAACCAAAAGGCATGACAAGGAATTTGAAATGACATAATGGCACCTGAAAGCATTCTTATGCACATCTTCCTCCTTCATTCGAATCTAATGGTAACTAGATCGAAGATCAATATTTGAAAATAAATTTGATCCAAGCAGTTCATACATGAGCTCATCTATATGAGGAATGGGATATCTGTTCTTCATTTTCTTCTTGTTTAGATCTCTGAAATAAATGCACATTCTCAAGGTTCCATCTTTTTTTTGCACCAAGAAAACTGATGCATAGGGACTTGAACTTGGCCTTATGAGTCCAAACTCCAAAAGTTAATTGATAGCCTTCTCAATCTCATCCATGAACCTTTTTGGGTGTCTGTATGGTTGCATTTCAATAGGTTGAGTTCCTGCCTCCAAGACAATGGCATTTTCAACTACCCTGTCAAGTGGCCTTCCAGGGGGGATGGTCTCCAAAAACCTTTTCATACTTGTGGAATAGCTTACTTATCTCCTCTGGATGTTCTGAAACCTTTATGCTTGGTTTGGGGGAAGTGATCAGACATTATGTATCCCATTCAATGTCTCTATGTCTCAAAATGGACATCATACTATGAGCGGACACCATTTGGTTAGGATAGGTGTGCATTCCCCTTACCAATATTGGCTTTCCCTATGAATATTTAAACCTCATTTTAGGTACTTGATAGTTCATTGTATGCTATCCTATACAGTACAACCATTGGACTCCTAGAACTAGATTTGTATCAGTAACATTCACCACACAGAAGCTTTCAGTAACAATGTAATTTCCTATGGTAAGTTGTAACTTTGGACTCCATGTGTTACCGTCCATAGAATTGTTACCTGGGATGATGACTACAAACCCATCAAATGTATCAGTAGGAAAATTTCTCCTCTCCACCAAGGATGCATCAATCAAGTTATGGGTTTCTCCTCCATCCACTTTCCATGTAACCTTCTTCCCTTGGAAAACTCCTTTGCATCTAAGGGTATGAAACCGAGGCACCCCTAACAGTACTACCATATTCCTTGTTTCAGGTTGTGGCTGATTTTTTTCTACTGTTTCATATCCTTCTTCCGTGGCTGATTTTTTTGCTTCTTCGTCCATTTCCTCATCATCATCAGAAAAAACTTCAATGAAATGTGCTTTCCCCTTGCACATTTATTACCAAGTACCCATGGTTGATGGCATGTGAAGCATAACTTCTTCTTCTTGAGCTCTTCCTTACTTGGTCCATCTTTCTTATCCTTCCCAAATGAGTCTTTGTTCCATGGTTTCTTATCGTCTTTGAACTTGGAAGGAAAAGTGGGATTGGGGGGGTACTTTGTTTTGGGTAGCACATTTTGCAGATCTCTTGTCAAGTTCATATAATATTTCAATGAATCTTTCTTGTCATCTTTATCCAATCCTTTAAAAGGTTCATCCAACAATTTAGTATATAGAAATACTAATAGACCCATAGACATGCCAGTGACCATAATTGACAATTTTTGGAAATCTGACATGTAGGCCTTCAGGGGTTCCAGTTTGCTTCAACCGTGACAATTACTTGAAAGGCATTTCAGGGTCATTTTGATCAAACCTTTCCACCAACTTGTTAACAAACTCTTCATAGGATGTTATTTGTTCATGTACTAAGGTTTTAATTCCATGTAGCCACCAATCATTAGCTTCTCCTTCAAAATGTAGAATAGCCATCTTCAATGCATCCTCTTCAACCATTGGATGCAACTGAAAATACACATCTATTTTCTGTATCCAAGTGTGAGCATAAATTTGTGGTGAGACATTAAAATTGGGAAGGGATAACTTTCCTATGGTAGACTTCAATTCTTGATTTTGGAAAGGTATTCTGCTACCTCCTCTAGATTTGAGCTTGTTTGATACATTGAAGAATTGTTCAAATTGTAAGGTCCTCCTAAACTCTTCACTCAATTGATGCCACTCATCAAGGAATTCCTTCATCCCATACTGAGTGTTAATATCCTCTTAAGGCTCAAGAAACTTGGGCATAGTGGATATTTCTGGACTCTTGAAGTCATTAGGTTGATTGTGAGGATCGGTCCTTGAGAATATTGTTTCTCCACTTACCTTTTTCTCCTCATGATGAGAGCTACTACTGCTTCCTGTTGCCAATTTCTCCCAATTTTATTGGCCAACAATTTGAACCCTTGCATTAGATTCCTTTTCATGTCATCAAAGAATGGTTTCATGATATTCCTAAACTGCTCTTTCTCATCCATTTCTGAGTTTCCTTTGTCACCATTGTTCATTGCTTTAGCAGAGCATACTTATTCTCCTACTTCTTCTCCTTCTCCTTCTTCTCCTGTCTCTAATACTAGGGGATGTATTTCTCTACTTGGCCTCATCAATGGTCACCCTAATCAGGTGCAATGACCATTCTCTGATACCACTTTAACATCCCTACAATAGAAAATTACACATTTTTGTCCAATTTTCAAACCTTGGACTAGTGAAACCCAAGCTATCCCAAATGATTTTGAATTTTGGCTGGAAGGGATTGATGGGTAGTAGGGGATCCTAATTAATCTACTAGACAATCAAACACTTGTTAAAGGAATCCATGACTTGCATTAATTAAGGAGGAATGAAAGGGAAAAATACTAGTGAAACCGATGTTGAAACCTCCCCACTAATCATTGACTTATTGGATTTTCAAATGTTGTACGAACCTCCATAATTTATGAAAAGAGGCTTGGAATGGATAAAGGAATTCATTAAAATCCAAAAGGAAGAATTTATCATGATCTACAGTTGTTTATTGCACCCATCAAACATAAAGTTGTAACACATATACATTGCTTAGAAAATGTAAACAATGGGCATCGAAATTGTTGCATAAAATTTAATCAAATTCCCAAGGGGCCTACATATGGTAATTTTTTCATCTATATTACATAATAGGATTCTCAAAAATATGATCAAACTAAGATAAAGTCTCATACAAAACATATGAATAACTAGACCAAGAAGTCGACAAGAAAGCATAGGAGAAACTAGCTCGAATAAGTAGTTTGCTTGGAATTTTTACATGGAATACATAATATTTTGAGCTATGTGTCATATATTTATCTAAATATAGTAACATACATAATAAAATACACCAATAGAGTCACAAAATCATCCTCCACAAGTTTTATGCAACTATTAGTGCATCGTCAACACTAGAACATGAACATTGAGAAGAGAATGTGAGAAGATAAATTAGAAGAAGATCTATGAAAGGACATCGAACTATAGAGGGAAATGAACCTGCATTAAACATGTCCTTTAATATCTAATAATATTTATAAATGGCCTCTTCTCCAACCAACTTGGATAGGGATACTCCACTTTTGAAATCGGTTCAATAGCAGGGAAGGTAAACACCCACCGTGCAAGGACAAGCTAAGCTCTCAAAGTGTGCAAAAAAATAATGATCCAAAATATTCTCTCCTTCCTCATCCTCCTCTTTTATTAACCTCATTTGGACTCATGATATCGAATTCCCTCCAAGACACTCACCCAACTCGAGTTAGTTATAGATTCCTACATGAGACACTTGTCCACTTCTTCCTTGCACTCCTCTTTCCCCAATTCGAATTGAGAATCTTGGCTGACCATAAATCCCTCTATGTGCCCTCTTGATGGATATTTTTATCCCTGATATGTCATATTTTTCATAGGTCTGCAATCAGGTCTGAATTTGTCATATTTGTCATAGATCCATTCATTATTGTTGTCATAGATGCCATGGAATATTGTTACAAGTGTCACAATTTCTCAATGATTCCTCTTCCACTTCATTGGGAGTTACTCTTCCACTCCAATTTAAGCTTCATTGATTCTTTCCATGAATATTTCCTCTTAATATTCCCTAAGTACGTTACCCTCCACCTTGAACTCAAATTTGTGTGAGAATGATGCCAAGTGTAGTGGGGAATCTTTCCACTTGTGGGTCCCACTAGCTCTTATGCACCCTCATGATACCATGCCACCTTATTTTCCTCTTTATTATTGTTTATTTGAACCATTTAATGTGAATTTGTAATTCTGAGGTCAATTTGGGTATTGTAGCTCCCTTATTCCAAATTTTGATGCTTCCACCCCAACTTGGGGAACTAGTAGGTTAGTGGAATTTTTCCTCCATTATAATTTATTTGGATGGGGACATTATAGAACCTCTGAAACATCCTGTAGAACCCACAACACCCTTATAAATTTTTATTAATGTGAGAGTGTCGAGTGTAGAGGCCCAAGGGTTTCTAGAGCAGTGTGGGCCATTTGTCACAAACATAAAATAGTTAATAAATACATTAATAATAAGTAATAATATTTAATTACCATTAATTACATTTTATCGAGAGGATGAAACTCCTCATATTAATGGCCAATCCATATTTAAGGTGTGCCTTTAATTGTAAAATAACATCATCTTACATTATATCAATTATTCAAATATTTTGTGGGTTATTCAGAAATTGTCGGTTATTCATAATTGTTCCTTGAGAATATCTGGACACAGATATTACATTGGTATCACAGCCATGTTCAACTCCTCTCCTCCACTTCATTCTTATCTCCTCTCCACCCTTCATCTCCCTCAACATTTTTCCTTCACTACATTCGCCTCCTCTCCTTGATTGCTCCACTTGTTGTGACTCCACTCTCCTTCATCTCCACATTTCCACTTGGCCTCCACTCCCTCTTTCTCCACGTGATTCACCCTCTATGGAATCCCTGGTGTCTCCTTTTCATATTTCCTCCATTCTACTGCACTCCACCATCCTCTCCACCTTCGCATGCAGTCATTTACTCCACCCTTTTTCCTCCCATGCCTCATCGCGTCCACACCCTTCTCCATTCCTTACTTCTCCAACTGCTCTCCACTTCACTTCCATATCCCTCCTCGTACACGATCCCACTCACCACCTCCCATTCAACTTGGCACCACTCCTCCTCCTATCTCCCGTGTAGCTGCCCCTCCGCTACTCCATCCACCACCACTTCCCTACATTTATCCCTCCTTGCACCCTCCACGCTCATGCAAAATATCCTCCCTTTTTCCATCGTTGCATCCATCTACATTCCATATCTGTAAAACCTTACACAAAAAAAAAATAAAAAATTAATAAATAAAAAATATATCATTATTATTATTATTATATAATATTATTTTATTTATTAAATTTTTTATCCACATTTTAAAAAATAAAAATATATAATATAGTATTTTTATTATTATTATATATTATTATTTTTATTTTTTCATCACATAAGCGAGAATGACATCTAATTATTTGTTGCCACATACTAGAACATTGATGACAGAATTAAAAAAACAATTCAAGAAATTGGAGACAAGGTTGAATGTCAAGATAGACACTATCATAAAGAGGTTGGAAATTATAAGTCTAGTAATCCCCCTAAACAACAAAGTACTTCAAGTAACCCAATTGCCTCATCCATGACTACATCCTTGATCACATCATCTCCATTTAAACCGTCTCCAAATCCACCAAATTTTGGCAACAATTGTGATGCAGTGGAAGTTGGAAAAAAAAGATGACATATTTAATAAAGATGATGAAAAATGGAAGATATGAAAAACCATTATCTCAACCAAGATGAGATTAATGATATCGATCAAGATAATAAGCAAGAAAATGATATAGAATATCATAATGATGATGCAAAAGAACAATATTAGATTTGATAAAGATGAAGATGATCTTGACCAATATTGTGATGAGACTCAAGCCAGTGTCACTGACAATAATGATGATCAATGCAACAATAAGGGATGGATTCCATAATGTGCAAGAGAAATCAAGTCTGAGAAATAAAATATTTTAGATTCAAACTCTACCTTGCCTATCCTCTCACCTCAAAAGAAAATCAATTGGAACAGTTATAAGATTAATTAGACACAAGATAAAATTGATGTTTTTTTAACATTATAAGTACAAGGACCCCTTTCAAAGGGAATGGAAAAGAATATGTTCAAAATGACGTCATGAAAATAGTTAATATTGTCAAGGATGTCAAGTTTGTTAAGTTGATGACAAAAATAATTAAAAGCTAAAACCACGCAAGCAACAAAGGTGTAAACAGAACTTCACCAAGTACATACTTAATGTGGATTACAAAAAAAGGAAATAAAATGAAGCAATGATCATAATAAAAATTGCATCTCTCAAATCAACAGGTCGACACATAGCCAGAATAATAGAGGATCAACACACTCATCTTTGAGGACAAAGATGTCATTAAGGGAAGGGCAATGTTACAAACATAAAATAGTAAATAAATACATTAATAATAACTAATAATATTTATTAAACATTAGCTACATGTTATCAAGAGGACATGACTCCTTATATTAATGGCCAAGCCATATTTAAGGTAGGCCTTCAATTGTAAAATATCTTCATCTTACATTATATCAAATATTCAAATATTTTGTGGGTGCTTACGCCAATGTAATCCTTTGGGTCCTTCCATCCTACAAACGCAATCAACACTATCAACCATGTATAGTGGAAATTACCTCCATGTGTCTGTGTATCATTCAGTTCCTCTAGGAACTCATACAACGGGCACTGACACCAGTTGAATCTTTCTCCCTCTGTGGCTTTTGCACCAAGCAGCACTGCTCCCATAGGCACTTCCAATGTTCTTGCTTTTCTCAGAATTTTACTGGCTAACAGTTGTGTGACAAACCACGTTGCCTCATCATCTGTGTCATCCCTGAAAAAACTTTAATTCCCTTTGACGATGGTTTGCGTTTTCTTCATCTTCACAGTGACCTCCTTGTCCCTACTTTTTCCTTGAAAGAATTGCTTCGGATCTTCGCTTCTCTTGCTTAAGCTAGTGATCCGGTGGATCAAGTCAATGTTCAAGTCGATATTGCGATCAAGCCAAAGATATCCCTGGTGAATGTGCGACATAAGAGTTCTCACCATCGCATTCATCTCTGGCATTCTGTTTAAGTGCTGGAGTCTCAACAGGTTGAGCAGTCCTAATTCAACTACTCCGGATAACCAAATTTCTATGACCAAGGAAAGATTGCCTTTCGCGTCCTTCTTCCATCACATGTACTGGTCGGGATGGAACTGTGGATACTTAGGTTCATTGGGGCCCTTCTGCATCTAAAGCAAGTCATAGTTTTCCCACTTACATTCTAGGATCTTACCCAACATATTTCCTCCCACTTTGACATGCTTCGACTTAGGCGAGAGTGGAATCTCATACTTGGCATTCTTCAATAGCTTGATGGCCGATGCGTCCCGTGCATGCAACGAGATATACTCAGGGGTTAGCTTCAATGGTATTTCCTTGTCTCCCAATGGAACCTGTGGCATTGTGGAACTCATCACTTTTGGCTTTATTTTTGGCACCATTGGTTCTTTGCCTTTATCTTGCATTGTTGTATCATGTATTGTTGATCTTCGGGAAGCCCGACCTTGCTCTATTATGATTTTCTTGACAGGGGTTCTCATCAACCCTTCGATTCCTCCCTATCTAAACACCTTCACAGTATCTTGGATTGTGAACTCTTGCTCAATAGAGTACCTCTCAAACATTCACTGGATAGGTCGAAATAGAACGACAAGATTGCTGATAACTTGCTGTAAACAATCACAGAGTATTGCTTGCAAGAAAATTCAAGGGTTTCGGTAACGCCCGCAAGTCCAAATATGGCAGTATTTATAGGCGCAGCTAGCCTCCTCCATGCCCCTCAATGACTAGATAAGCATTAAATGCAGTATCTGTTGGCCAAATCTGGCGAAGATTTCGGTCCTTTCCTTCATTTACTCATTCATAATGGCTATTTCGGCATTAAATGCTCAAGTCATCGCTCGAAAAAGTACTGTATAATGGCTATATTTAAGACCAAAATCTTAATGGCTACTTTTCTGGAATGTTGTGTCGAACTACGCGGCGGGTCGTCACTACTCTGGTGCAGTCACTTTGTAGTGCTTGATCTCATGCTTCTGAACTTAGCCTCTTTTCTCTTATAACTTGATCTTTGCAATTGCATTTTTCTCCTTTTTCTCTTTCTTCTTCTTTTTTTTTTTTGGCGCAACTTTACTTCTTAACAAGTGTTGCACAGTATATACATTTTCTTCATCACACTTCGTGTACAGACTCTTCCCCATTTCTAGTGCCCAATTTAACTGTACTTTGACACTTAGAAACTTCCTCCTTTCCTGATCATTAAGGTTTCTACGAAGCAGGACTATCCCTCATAGGGTTTTAGTGTGCTTCCATTGACTAGGCCAGGCAAGTTATCTCCTGCTAGTGTGGCTAACTGGACTGCGCGGCTGTTAGTTACATGTAAAACAGTATATGAACCAAGCCAATTCATTTTAAACTTTCCAGGAAACTTCATAAATTTGCTATCATACATGAGGACTATATCACCTACCTAAAAGGTCTTGTTTTTTATATGGCGATCATGCCATGCTTTTTCTCTTTCTTTCTGCACTTGTTGGTGAAATCCTGCAATGAAGCGATCTTCCTCTAGACCAACCAAGTGTAGAAGCCTTTCTTCTAGTGTGTCACAATCTTCCATGCCTGTGAATGAAACTATTCTCAAGCTGGGAACAATGTACTCCATTGGCATTATTGCTTCCTGTCCATAGGCCAGCCTAAAAGGTGTGTGGCTAGTCAACTTTTTGCAAGTAGTTTTGTATGCCCATAAAACAGCTGAAATACGCAGGTCCCAGTCATCCCTATTAACATTTCATATTTTAGTTAGCACATTCTCCTGTACCTTATTGAATGCTTCAACAATTCCATTTGCTTGCAGATGATATGGCATACTTTGTTGATGATGAATGTGGAACTCTTTTATCAATGCCTCAATAGTTCTGTTCAAAAAATTAGTGCCTTGATCACTCATCAAAATCTTCGGGCATCCAAACCTTTTAAGGATGTTCTAAAAAATGAACTGCGCGGAAGTAACTGCACTATAGTCCTTTACTGGCTTTGCTTCTGCCCATCTAGTGAGGTAATTAGTTGCAGTAATAATGTACCTCACACCAGTTCTCTTTCTCGGTGGGTTTATAGGTCCCACAAAATCAATGGCCCATTTCTCAAATGCCTCTAATGTCAACTATGGATTCAATGGCATTTCGTCTCTTCACAATGGCCTTCCTATCCTTTGACAGACATCGCATCTCTGGAAATGTTCTTTCAAGTCTTTGTGAATAGTAGGCCACCAGATCCCTGCTCGCAATATCTTCTGCGTAGTGGCTCTTCCTGCGTAGTGCTGTAAAATTAGTCACAACAGATCTACTGAACAAGTAAATCAATCACAATGACGTAAAACAAATTGGAGTAAAAAACTGTGCAAGATAGATGCATCAGTGCCCTATAAATCAGAATAGTGAGAATACAATACAATACTGTCACAATGAATGATAAATTCGAATTAGCCAAGGAGGTCATTCGAATATACTGCATGGAATAGATTGGCTCTAACTAGGAGTCCTCATCATCAGATAAGTGGATTCATCAATGCACAAGTAACGGTCAACCAGTTGTCAAACTAAGTCTAACTAAGTGTGGTAGGTGTAACTGGCACATGTAGGCACTAACTGAATGAAGGAGGCTCAGTGGAGGGTGCATGAGGAGATAACTGGAGTCAGAATAGGTAGTCTAGTCTCACTTGAGGTCCAATGGAGTGATACAGTTAGTTAGGTGTCAATCTAGCCTTAAATCAAGGAAAGAAAACTAGCCAACTCAAGTGAAATGAGTGGTAGGTGAGAGAGGGTGCCTTTCACTAGTGGTAGGTGCATGTAGGGCACAGTAAGCACTAGGAAGGATAACACTAAGTGGAAAGAATCTCCTGGGTGCTGGAAGACTAGGGACTAGGTGTTGGAGGCATCAAACTGGTGACTGGGATGCATGCGGATGCATGCAAATGCATGCATGCATGCAAAGTACATAACTGAATGATGAGATATCCTAACACCCCCCCTAAAGCTATACTATGATTTAAAAAATAAAATATAGGGCCCTGGTAATTGAGACCAAAGGTCACCCCAATACAATAATAATCCAAATAAATAACAGTTTATGAACCGAGGAAATGGAGAAAACCTCATGGGAACCCCCCCCCCTCAAAATGGCTGTAACACACCAAAAGATTTAACTGCTCCAAACTCAAGTAGATATGTTTGGAGGTATCTTACTTTGGGGAGTAAATGGATCATGCTATAAAAACATGTGCTTGAATTCTCCATCAGTGGATGCAAGTGAATGTGGAGACTTTATGAACTTGCTCTTCATAATGAAAATGGTGAGAACAAATCTGAAAATACAAAGATGATCCTAGAACCTGTGATTCAAACCAAGTGAGGTAGGAATAGCTCCAATCGGACCAAATAGATCTTGAAACTTGAACTTCTTATCAGTGGAAGTTAAATCAGCTCCAATATTTGACAAATGGTTTCTTGAGATCTCCTTTGAACCAACAGGGGTGAGATCAAAACCAAAATCAGCAAAAATTGCATGAGAATTGAACTCAAGTGAATGGTAGTGCTCTTCATCTTCAGTAAAACTCTGAGAAACTGTGCAAGTGATAGAGAAAAAGTTTATAGGAGGCATGCAATCAAGGAGGATGAATGCTTCACCTCCAAAATTAGATTTTACCTCCAAAACATCAAGTAGATCATTATTCTGCATGTCGAAAAACTCATGTGAAAGAGAGGATTCAAGAAAATCTTCAGAATCTAGAGTATGAGCTGGTTTATCTTAATTAGAATTTGAAATAGAATACTTTGAGAGAATGAGTGTTGAAACTATAGTTTCTTCTTCATCTTGAACAAGGGATGAGGCCAAGACATAATCAGAGAGAGCACATAAGGAGATCTCCCTGGGCTTGTTCTCCTAAAGGCTAGCATGATCCTCTTCTTCCTGCTTTCCAAATTCTCTATTGAGTTGGGCCCATAGATCTCTTGGATTTTCAGCAGTAGTACTCAGGTAGCGCATACAAGGAGACATATCAATACATATTGTCCCAAAAGCTCTGTCACAATCATTAAGCCAATCATTCTCCTCTTCATCGGAATCAAAATCTCTTGTCATACCAATGCACACATCAAAAAGACATTGTCTCTTCAAGCATGCAATCATCTTTGGTTTCCATTCATCATAGTTGAATGGAGTAAGAATATTTTGTGAAGAAGAAGTTTCCATCTCTGCATTATTGAATGCAAATGGAGGAAGTAAGAAACCTGCAAATCAAAAAAATAACAAGAACCATAAGGTCGAACAATCCACCCATTTTAGAGTTGCATCACACCCATCATAGGAGATCAAGAAAGCTTGAAGATCCAATGATTCATATCCATGAATTCTGTGGAAAACTCATGGCTTCTGGAGTGGATTGGAGAGAAATTTCAGTCTTGCATGCACATGAGATTTTGCATGCCGCTGCTGAAATATTTTTGAGCAAAAAATCACTCAATCTTCATGTAGAACACCTATAGAAAATAAATCGTGTCCCTACCATGGCTTTGATACCATGTAAAATTAGTCACAGCAGATATATTGAATAATTAAATCAATCACAATGATGTAAAACAAATTGGAGTAAAAAACTGTGCAAGAGAGATGCATCCGTGCTCTATAACTCAAAATAGTGAGAATACAATACAATACTTTCACAATGAATGAGCAATTCGAATTAGCCAAGCAGTTCATTCGAATATACTGCATGGAATAGATTGGCTCCAACTAGGAGTCCTCATCATCATATCAGTGGAGTCATCAATGCACAAGTAACGGTCAACCAGGTGTCAAACTGAGTCCAACTGAGTGTGGTAGGCATAACTGGCACATGTAGGTGTTAAGTTTAGCCTAATTTGACTAGCAAGATCACTGAAAGAAACACAATCACAATATAGACAAATATTTACCCCAGGAAACCCTCATCGGGTAGAAAACCCAGCAAAGCTTTCCTCAATATAGATAATCAACCAAATACAAGATGTAGTCCAAGACTAGAGCTCCTCCTCCTCCTATGCAGACCTCTCTCTCACTTGTGCACTACTCCCAAGTGGATGAATGAATGGGATAAGTGAGGAACAACCTCCTCTACTTATACTCATCTCCCGATTGACCTTTTACCCTAATGGGGCCGACCTCTCCCAGGAGAGTCTAATAACCCCCAAATAGTAAACTCAGGGCCAAACTCACATGGGATATCTAATAACCCTAGTTACCACATTCTCTCGGAGGAATAAACAGCTCTGAATATACAATAGGGTCACCGCAGAGGAATGTACCATCTTGGGAATAATAAAATACAAATATAATATTCTTTGAAGTTACAATATTTCAACACTCCCCTTAACGAGAAGGATATTATAAAAACATCTACAGGAGCAAGGAGTCATCAACTACATGATACATCTATAAATCATTGGAAGCTTTCTTCATACATCATCATCAGTAACTCAACAATTACTGGAACATAATCAATACTGGAACATCAACATCTTCAGTACTGAGTCATCATCTTCTGCAACACTTGATCAGCTACAGCATCATCATCATCTCGATCTACAACATTTGGATCATCTTGATCTACAGCATCTGGATCATCTTGATCTACAACATCTGGATCATCTCGATCTACAACATCTGGATCATCTCGATCTACAGCATTGGGATCATCTCGATCTACAACATCTGGATCATCTCGATCTACAGCATTTGGATTATCTCGATCTACAGCATCTGGATCATCTTGATCTACACCATCTGGATCATCTTAGTATCATAATCTGCAATACACACGATCCTATTACGGGATGATCAATCCCTCTCACTTTAGGACATAGGTCTATGGATGATACAATCCAAATCAAATTCCAGGATGATCAATCCTTATCAATTTTAAACAAGTCTCATGTCTATGGACGATGCAATCGAGTCGCATACATTTTGAACCAAATGTTCAGGGACGATGCAGTCCTCTCACGTACCTTTTGAACGAAATGTTCAGGGATGATGTAGTCCTCTCACGTACCTTTTGAACCAAATGTTCAGGGATGATGCAGTCCTCTCACGTACCTTTTGAACCAAATGTTCAGGGATGATGCAGTCCTCTCACGTACCTTTTGAACCAAATGTTCAGGGATGATGCAGTCCTCTCATGTACCTTTTGAACCAAATGTTTAGGGACGATGCAGTCCTCTCACCTACCTTTTGAACCAAATGTTCAGGGACGATGCAGTCCTCTCACACACCTTTTGAACCAAGGGTCCAGGGACGATGCAGTCCTATCACGTACATTTTGAACCAAGGGTCCAGGGACAATGCAGTCCTATCGCGTACATTTTGAACCAAGGGTCCAGGGATGATGCAGTCCTATCACGTCCACAAGGGACCACTTTCTCGGAGACATATGTCTACGGATCTCTTTTAGGACATGTGTCCAAGGATGATACAATACACTTGTCAACTTAGACCAAGTCTAAGGACCACTTCATCGACCTCATTGTTGGTATCACCAATACAGGTATCCATATCATCGACCTCACTATTGATGCAGGAAATCTCATCATCAGTGACCACATCACTCCCCCTTTCGAGGAGGGTCTTTCTGAACTACACCAAGCTTGTCTCGAAAATACTCAAACTTTACTCAAGACAGAGGTTTGGTCAATATATCAGCAACTTGTTCGTCAGTGCTTACATACTCAAGCTTGATAGGTCCTTTCTGCACCATATCCCGTATATAGATATATTGGATCTCTATGTGCTTTGACTTATCATGGAACACTGGATTCTCTGTCATCTTGATGCAACTCTGGTTGTCACACATGATCACAGTGGGGTCCATCTCTAAGTCAAATAGTCCTGATAACAGTTTCCGAAGCCATATTGCTTCACAACTAGTAGAGCAAGCAGCTATATATTCCGCTTCAGCTATGCTGAGAGCCACACTAGACTGCTTCCTGCTAAACCATGAGATCATGGCGGATCCTAGACAATAATATCCTCCCAATGTGCTCTTTGTGTTCAATACACTTCCTGCCCAATAAACATCTATATAGCCATGCAGTCTGAAGTCATGATATCCAAGATAACATAGACCAAAATCTATCGTACCTTTTAGGTACCTCATCACATGCTTTGCAGCTATCAGGTGAACTCATCTAGGTTCCACTAGATACTAACTCAATGTATTCACAGCAAAGCATATGTCTGGTCTAGTATTTGTTAAATACATTAATGACCCAATAATCTGTCTGTACAGATTCATATCCACTAACTCTGATGAGTCACCAGCTAACAACTTCAGGTTGGAATCCATGGGAGTGGCCATGGCTTTGCGTTCCAACATGTCAAATATCTTCAAGATTTCTACATCATACTTTCCCTGGTTGAGAAAGATTCCCTTTGGTCCTTGCCATACTTCTAGACCTAGGAAGTAGTGCATCAATCCGATATCTTTCATCTCAAATTTTGAAGAAAGCTTCTCCTTGCACTCGATAATCTATTTCTCATTTCCAGTTAGAAATAGATCATCCACATGCAACAATAATATGACAGGTTCATCATCCATAACTTTGAGATAAAGGTTAGGATCAGCTTTACTCTTGGTAAAGCCCAAGCTTGTCAAGAAACTATCAATTCTTTCGTACCAAGCTTTCGGAGCTTGCTTCAACCCATACAAAGCCTTCTTTAATTTGTACACATGGGTTCTTCTATCTTCCACCTCAAATCCTTGAGGTTGTTCTATATACAATTCCTCCTCAATTACACCATTCAAGAAGGTTGTCTTTACATCCATTTGGTGTAATTTCCACTTCATCATGGATGCAAGTGCCATGATAGTTCTAATGGAAGTGTATCTTGCAACTGGTGCAAATGTTTCTTCATAATCAATTACCTCTTTCTGAGAGAACCCTCTGGCTACAAACCTTGCCTTATATTTTTCAATGCTGCCATCTGCAACATGCTTTATCTTGTATATCCATTTGGAGGATACCACACTTTTGTCCTTTGGTTTGGGAACTATATCCCAAACATCATTTTTCATTATTGATTGGTATTCCTCTGTCATTGCCTCGACCCACTCTTTCTTATGGGATGCTTCTTCATAACTAGTGGGTTCTTGATCTACAAGATCACACATCAGGGCCACATAGTTGGAGAATGCCTTTGGCTTCTTGCACATCCTAGTGGAGCCTTCAGGAGCTCCATACTTTTCTACTCTTAATATAATGTCTCTTGCCCAAGATGGCTTTCTCTTCCTTGAAATTTCTATGATAGGGGGTTCTTGTGGTTCCATCATGTCATGTTCTTCAGGAGTTGTCTCTTCAGGAGTGGGTGTAGCTTTTGTGATTCTGGAAGGTGCCTCTTCCTCATATACTTCTTCATGTTGGCACTTCCTAGATCTCTTGAGAGCTGCCTCTTCATCAAATGTCACATCCCTACTTATTTCCATATGATGGAATCCTAGGATGTATATTCTGAATGCTTTGGATGCTTCACAGTATCCAACAAATATTCCTTTCTTCCCAGAAGGATCTAGCTTGGTCCTCTTTTCTTTTGGAATGTGAATGTATACTAGGCATCCAAATATCTTGAGGTGACTTACTTCAGGCTTCTTTCCTGTGAACACTTCTTCTAGAGTTTTGAAATCAAGAGTACTATGAGATAGTCTATTTTGCACATAGACTGTTGTCCTAGCTGCTTCATCCCATAAATACATGGGTAGATCTTGATCATGTATCATTGTCTTTACTGCCTCCATAATGGTTCTATTCTTTCTTTCCGCAACACCATTTTGTTGAGGATTGTAAGGAGTGGTTAGCTACCTCTTGATTCCAGCTTCTTTACAAAATACTTCAAAGTCTTTTGAAGTATATTCTCCACCATTATCTATCCTGAATATCTTGATCTTCTTTTCTGAATGATTTTCTATCAGGGCTTTGTATTCCTTGAATTTTTCAAAGACATCATTCTTTCCCTTTAGGAAATATATCCAAGTCTTTCTTGAGTAGTCATCAATGAATTTAAGGTAGTATTCACATCCACTCAAGGCTGTGGATGGCATTGTTCCACATACATCTGAGTGAATCAATTCCAATGTACTCTTAGTCTTTGTTTCACTCTTTGGGAATGGGTTCTTGATATTCTTCCCTTTTGCACTTCCTTTGCAAGTTCCCTCATGATCAATTTTTAAGTCTGGTAGTCCTATGACTACCTTGCTCACATGAGGTAATGCTTTGTAGTTAATGTGAGCAAGCCTTCTATGCCAAAGCTCACTTGGGCTAGTGGCTTCATAAACAAGGGTAGTTTCTGGATGGCCTTTGAGTTTGCATAGACCTCCTTCCTCTTCACCAATAACAATTGCACCCTCAATTGATTTTCCTTTGGGCCACATGAGTACTTGACCATCAATAAATGCAACCCTATAGCATTTCTTATCTAATGCTGAGATATAAAGTAAGTTCTTCTTCAAACCTGACCTACATTTAAGATTTCCTTCATCTTCAATGGGGTTCCAGAATCAAGCTTGTAGCTTGCTTCACCAATTCCCTTGATGGGATATTGATAGTCATCTCCTAGAGATACTTTATGTGGAGAGGACTTCTCTTCAAGTCTTGAGAGAGTGTTCCTTTGTCCTGTCATGTGCTTTGAAGCACCACTATCAATGAGCCATGTATCTTCTCCAGGTGTCATATACCTAGAGAGTGCAGAGAATAGAACATATTCTTCTGCATCTTCTTTCTCTACTTTAGTTCTTTTCTTTTGAGGCCTTTCCTCTTCTTCTTCTTCACTATCATCTTCTGCTAAATGTGCATGATGTCTTTTGTGAAAATTCTCCCTCTTCTTTTCTGAAGTACAATTTCTAGCAAGGTGTCCTAGTTTGAGACAATTGTAACATTGAACTGTGGAGAGGTCTCTTTCTAAGTTTACTCCCCCTCTCCTTTTAAATCTATGAGGAGGTTGAGACTCCTTGTGACCAATCTTCTTGGAGTTGAAGTGAATCCTTCTTCTTCTTTTGGTGTGAGTAGCCAAGGCTTGATCATCCTCTTTGAGAAGGTCTTCTCTATTGGCTACCCTCGCTTCTTCTTGAATGCAATCTTCCCATACCACATAAAACTTCATACTTTCTTTCTTGGCACACATGGTTTGGATGAATGACTCCCAAGGACTATTGAGACCATTTAGAGAAGTCATGACTAGTTCATCTTCATCAAGAGTATCTCTAATGGCATCTAGTTGTTCCTTGAACTGGGAAACCCTTGAGAAATAGTCTTGAATGGATTCTCCTTTATTCATCTTGGTGGTCTTCAATTGAGCTCTTAGATTCATCTTCCTATTGATGTTCTTTCCCTCATACATTCTGGAAATGGCATCATACATTTCCTTTGGGGTCTTCTTGGATGCCACTTAGGGAATCAAGTGGTCTTTGATAGAATCAACAATGATTCTCTTTTCCCTAATTAGGTTCTTCCTATACTTCTCTTTGGCTTCATCTTCTTCAGGTTCTGCAACCTCATCTTTAATATATTGGACAAGATCATTCTCTTCAAGAATGAGACCAATTCTATATTTCCATGCCCGGAAATTTTCTATACCCTCTAGCTTGTCTTCAAGCTTAG
Organism: Larix kaempferi; assembly: GCA_027924585.1. NCBI lineage: Eukaryota > Viridiplantae > Streptophyta > Pinopsida > Pinales > Pinaceae > Larix > Larix kaempferi. The sequence continues at coordinate 46,719 of BSBM01000925.1, read as the reverse complement.
TGCTTGGAGCCATCTTATCCAGGGATCAAAGAGATTGAGGTTTCAAAAGATAGAATAGTACTTACCATGAGATGATCTTGATTGAATTGAGAATTCCGGTATGATCAGCTTCTGGAAACCTCAACTTTACACCTTCTGGATCTGCAACATAATTTCTATTTTTCTGGTCTTTTCTTTTCTGGATTTCTAGTGCACAGGTTCGCAGCTTTTCTGGTTCACTAGTGCAGAGGTGCACACTTTTTCTGGTTTACTGGTTTTCTAGTCCAGAAGTCAAACTAGGGTTTGACAAAGCTCGGGTTTATACCCACTCAAAAAGTTTGATACAGGGCTCAAAACTTTGATTTTGAGGAGGGCTATCCAGCCATGCAATCAGAAACCAAAAATTCCAACTTTTGCAGAAAACCTAATTTTCACTGGAGGAGGAGAGAGAGGTATTTTCACCTTGTGAAAGATGTCCTGTTCAGGCTAGCTCTGATACCATGTTAAGTTTAGCCTAATTTGACTAGCAAGATCACTAAAAGAAACACAATCACAAGATAGACAAAGATTTAGCCCGGTAAACCCTTATGGGGTAGAAAACCCAGCAAAGCTTTCCTTAATATAGATAATCAACCAAATACAAGATGTAGTCCAAGACTAGAGCTCCTCCTCCTCCTATGCAGACCTCTCTCCCACTTGTGCGCTATTCCCAAGTGGATGAATGAATGAGATAAGTGAGGAACATCCTCCTCTACTTATACTCATCTCCGGACTGACCTTTTACCCTAATGGGGCCGACCTCTCCAAGGAGAGTCTAATAACCCCCAAATAGTAAACTCAGGGCTGACCTCACATGGGAGATCTAATAACCCTAGTTATCACAGTCTCTTAGAGCAATAAACATCTTTCGATATGCAATAGGGTCACCATGGAGTAATGTACCATCTCCGGAATAATAAAATAGAAATATAATATTCTTTGAGGTTACAATATTTCAACAGTAGGCACTAACTAAATGAAGGAGGCTCAGTGAAGGGTGCATGAGGAGCTAACTGGAGTCAGAATAGGTTGTCTAGTCTCAGTGGAGGTTCAACGGAGTGATACAATTAATTAGGAGTCAATCTAGCCTTAAATCAAGGAAAGACAACTATCTAATTGAAGTGAACTGAGTGGTAGTTGAGAGAGGGTGCCTTTCACTAGTGGTAGGTGCATACAGGGCGCACTAAGTACTAGGAGGGCTAAAACTGAGTCAAAAGAAGCTACTGGGTGCTGGCAGACTAGGGACTAGGTGTTGGAGGCTTCAAACTGATGACTAGGATGCATGCAGATGCATGCAAATGCATGCATGCATGCAAAGTACATAAATGAATGATGAGATATCCTAACAAGTGACCTCCGCCTGCTTCTGAATGTGCATCATCCAGTACAAATGGATTCTCGTGCTCTGACACACACCTATGCAACACTTCATCCGGCCCCAATTTGTATAGTTGTCCAACAATGATGGTGAAGTATGCTTCTCTTACCACTAGCTGCTTCTTCTGCTGCATAGTAAACTCTATGGATGCCAACCGAGTAGTCAAGAAGTCTATGATATATTTATAGTAGTCATCGTCAATCTGAATGGAAAACAACTACGCATCAGGCAGATTGTCTTCAAGGTTCATAGGTTCTTCTCCTGACTTGATCCTTGAAAGATGATCAGGTCCTAAGTTCAACCTCGGAGGCTTAACCACTATTTCAAATTCATACTCCTGATAGAGTAACAACCATATGTAGTATTTCCCCCCTAACACTGGCTTGTTGACTAGGTATTTCAAAGCAGAATGGTCAGTGAACATAAAGAAGTGCGCACCAAGCAAATAGTGCCTAAATTTCTGCAGTGCGTAGACCATAGCTAGGCATTCTCTCTCAGTGGTGCTATAATTCTTCTCAGTAGATGAGAGCTTCCTGCTCGAAAATGCAATGGGATGGTCAATACCTCCCTCTCTTGGCTGAGCTAGTAAAACGCCCAATGCTATACATGAAGCATCAACATGGACATGGAATGGCTTCTTTGAGTCTGGAAAAACTAAGAGAGGTGCAATTACCATTTTATCCTTTAATGTGTCAAAGCCTTGATCACATTCCACATTCCAGATGAATTGCGTGTCTTTCTTTAACAACTTATCCATTGCTGTAGTTATTTGTGCATAACCTTTTATAAAATTTCTGTAGTAACCGGTATGCCTGTTGGGCGTGGCCCAAGTAGGCACAATTTTGATAAAGACACAATTTTCGAAGCTGCGCAGCTTTCAGGCCGTGAAGTCAGAAGACACGATTTTGAGAAATGCGAAGCTCGGAGTACATATGTAGTTTTGACGCAATAGTGCTGGCGCGCAGGGCCTGCGCAATAGCTACTTTTGGTAAAAGAATATAGAAGAAAGTCGAGCTGAGTACGCGACCTATTTTGGGTATGAAGCAGAATGAAGGACGAGAAAAGCGACCTGTAGGAGGGAGTGGCGGCAAGCAGTTAAGGTGCTAGGCTACTAATGCGATGATGACAGGTAGGATAAAGGGGTGGAAAGTGACAGGACATGATGCAGTGCAACCATTTTGTAGTGACTGCGGCTGCCAGAAGGCCGTTAGAGCTGAGTGTGGCCTAGTCAGGCGATCAAAGTAAGTGGAGTGACCTAGCGACAATGACAGGCAAGGTGGTGGGTATCCGTACCAATTTTGGGAACCTTAGGGTTTTTTCCATGCATTGTAAAAATATGACCTATGGGCATGATCTATAAATAAGGCACATTTTGTAAGGAAAAGGGTTGTTGATTATTATTGAGAAATCTTCTATTAAGAGACAATTTTGTAAAGGCTCTGCAAGCTGTGTGCACAGAGGCCTATTGAGAGAGAAGAGATTTTGCAGTTGAGTGTGTAGATTGGAACTGTTGTACCCTTCCCAAAGACTAATATAACAACAGTTCCTATGGACGTAGCTCCCATCCTGGGGGTGAACCACGTTAAATACTGCGTTGTGTGATTGTTTATATGTTTTGCACTTATTTATTTGCTTACCATGGATGCTTGAACTCATGCTTGTAAGCTTATGTGTTTTACTTTTATATGTATTCGCCAAGAGAATGAGAATGGGAATCATATGTTAAGTGTCGCATATGTAGATGACTGGAAGATGAACAAGTATTTCTAGGTCTGTGAATGTATGAATTGGTTGGATAATCACTTAAGGAAAAGGTCTATACCGTGTGCAGCACCGGTAATGTGCAGTATAATATGCTTATCGCACTACATAAATCATAAGATCAATACTACAAAGGAACAGTGGATGCATAATAGTTGTTAAAGTCTCGCTAATCAAAGTAGTTAAGTCTTAATAAGGCAGCGCAACTATCATTGGTGCTAGCCTACTATTGAATAAGATCCGCAGCATGCACCCTTTGGATGTGCGGGTGGCGCAACATCTTAACTTGTATAAGCATCAGACCACAACGCAGGATCTACAATGCGCTGTTTATTGAATCTGTCCTGAACAACTCATCACATAGCTGTGGAAACCTGATTCCGTAGCTCCCCATACATTCACCTCGGGTGAGACCTCAGTCTGCTTACAAATTATTTCCGAAAGGGCCAGTGAAAAGGGGTTTTGTTGGTTCCTCGAACTGCCAAGAACCTAGGTCTCTATTGAAAACCTCTAGAACAGTGATTTAAGCCAACAAATGGTTCTGTTTCCATGCTAAGAATCCGTGATGAGTTGAAGTCGTGATGTGCGATGAAGAAGAAGCTTTGCTGGGTATTGACTTTTGGCATCCAGACAAGAAAGAAATCTGGGCTTGGTGTGACAAGACAGAAAGAGACATTGCAAGAAAGCAGAATAGACACCCTCATCTTTTTGACATCCAGTGGTTGAACAAATACCTGTGGAAAGACGTTCATGAAGTTTTCTGGGTGTCTTTTGGAAACGAGCTACACGAGTGGTTGTCAAGGCTCGCAAAGCAAAGAAACTATACACGATGAGACATACCGACCGAGTGGACACCAGAGCTTATTGAAAGGCTCAAAGTAGTAAACAGTCCATTCATAAGAGCAGTCGACTTCTGGGTCGACAGTACACTATAGAGCTTTATGATGCAGTTCGTTGTGGACATGCTAAAGTCCTATAGCATAACCGAAAGAGAGTTTTTCAAGGGATTTTGAGGTAAGTACTTGAACAACCTCAGTTTATACATTAAAATTCTTTTAGCAGAGAAAGGCATTTTTAGAATGCAGTGAAATTTTTGGAATCTGTAATGGTCAATAGCATTTTTAGTGAGTGTGACGAAGAGAAACATAATTTGAGAAGTGGGAAAAGATATAAATATACACCTAAGAAGAATTCCAGTGGACTCCGCATAGACATTGATTTAGAAGATGAACCTGATAGCCAAACCACACCTCTATCTTCCACCTATCAGCCTATTACTCCGCAGAATCCACGGGTTGTGAACACCGCACCTCTCATTGCACAAAGTCAAATAGTTCTGAATATCCTTAGCACTTAGAACATTCAGCACAATACCATGTTTATTTTTGCCACGCAGAACCCTCCACCACCCAGGAGAAGTATGACTGAGGATATTAAGCTGTCAATATTCAAAGGAATGGGTCTAGAAGATTCTGATCAGCATTGGTTTCTATGTGAAGCCGTATGGAGTGTTAAACAAGTACAAGATGATGCTGTTAAGCAAGAATAACTCGTCACCACCTTTATGTTGATGTATTTGTAACTTCGGAAGATATTCTTCTATGTATTACATTTGTACTTTATTGTATATCCCACAACGATGTATTATTCCTATGATTGGAAGTGTCGTCATTTGTATTTGTAAGTGTCGCAAGTTACATTGTAAGTGTCGTCATTTGTATTGATGGGTTATTAGACCACCAGTGTGGGGTCGGCCCTGGTTAGGTCATGTGGTTGGTTTACTAGGCTTGATTAGCAAGTTTGCCCCAGTGGATTATTGGCAGGTCAAGTCAGTGTATAAATAGAGAGGTTGTGTCTCTCATTTATTCTCATTCACTCACTTCTCAAGCTCGCATAGCTAAGAGAGAAAGTGGCGCACTATGCTATGAAAATTTAATTAATATTATTATTTATATATTAAATAGATTATTAGGTTAATAAGCGAAAGGGTGTAACCCTTCGCTATTCTTGCTCAAGCCCTATAAAGGAGAGCTTATTGTAACTTTATCATCATCAATCAATATATATTATCATTTATCTCAAATATGGAAGACGGTCTCGCTTCTTAACCCTTAACCGGACACAGTTAACTTAGTGAATGGATACGTTCACTGCATTTGGTATCAGAGCCCGGTTTTGGCTCCTTCAACCTGAGCTTGGATTCGGCTCCTCCTACTATCGAGCTCGATTTCGGCTCACATATCCTCACTCTCTCCTCGGATTCGGCTCTTCATTCTCATCACTCTCCATAACCATCGCTGCTACACCATCTTCTCCTTGTCTCCCTCGTTTCCCTTGTTCCCCGCTACTCCTCACTCCCTGCCGCGCCACCTCTGCTCCACGTGAGCCCTCCAGTGCCATCCTCTCCTGTGCGCTCCTCTAGCGCCACCCTCTCCACCTCAACCCCGCGCCCCTCCTCTCTTCTCCTCCCTGTGCCCTCTCTACTCCTCCCTGTGCCCTCTCTTCTGCTCAACCCCGTGTCACCCCTCCTCTCTACCGTCGCTCCTCTCCCCACCAACGCCATCCCTCCTGCCAACCTCCTTTTTTCCCTACGTGCATTCATGCCACCTCCGGCTCCATCCAACCCTCCACACAGACCACCCAGCCTGCACGACCATCCGATGCCACCAGCCGCCATCCCTCCCACCCTCCTTCCTGCCACCAGCTTGGCCCTCCTCCCTCCTCATACCAATGCCCACGTTACTCCCCCTCCAACGGCCACGTTATCGCTCCGGGAAAACCCTAACCTGCGACGAAACAAAGCCAAATAAAAATTAAATAATAAAATATTATAATAACAAATTTTATAATATTTTTTTAATTTATTTTTTATTTTTTCCAAACCTTAGAATAAAAATATTTAAATATAATATTATTATATTTATTATTATTTTTATTACAAACACTATTAATTATAGTAATTAGCTTTACTATAGTAATTATCATTTTTCCCTAAGACATTAATTGTCTTTTCCCTTATCCATAAACCAAAATAACTCCCAAATATTCACCTTCCCACACCAGGTCAAGAACCATGGCCGAGTTACGAGACCAACTAGAAAAATTAGAAAAAGACCAAATTAGAGATTTAAAAATCGTCGAAGGTCTAAACTCCAAAATGGACAAACTTGAGAAAATGTTTCAAGAAGATTTAAAGGAAGAGATGAAAAATAACAATGCCGTGGTTAAAAAAGAAATCAAAGATGAAGTTGTTCTGGTACTAGAAAGAAGGTTGAGTGAAAAATTTGACACTCTGAACGAAAAACAAAAAGACTTGGATGACAAAATGAGTGCTATGACTCAAAACATAAACACCATAACCCAGAACTTGAGCACCATGACGCAGAACCATAATATATTAATGGAGGTGTTACAAAGACTAACGCCTAAGACAGACCAAGTGAGCAGTCCAGACATGCTAGATGCCTCATTTCATATTTTCACACAGGAAGCACTTGCCAAGAATCAAGAAGAATTGCAAAAAGAAATAAAGATTAATAATGCGATGCTTAAGCAAGAGATAGAAACAAAAGTACTACCAGATATGGAGGCACGATTAAACAGCCAAATAGAAGCTATCAGTAAGATAGTAGAGAATAAAAAAGATAAAAATTATTGCCAACAATGAAGCAGTTCAAATATGTCACTTACGTCATCCAGTAGTTCTGATCCACCATCAAACCATAAAGCAAAAGGGAATCAATATCACCCTTACATAGTGTACCCACCTAAGGCAAAAATATAGTTGTTGAAATACAATGGAAGTGAAGACCAATGCGTTGCTTGGCTAAATAAAGCAGAAGAATACTTCGACATTTACAATATTCAATCTGACGAGGAGAAGGTGAAATATGCGTCAATGCATATGGAAGGGTACGCCTATAATTGGTACTTATGGTGGAAGAGAGACAATTTTGCCTACAACTGGAACTTGTTCAAAAATGACTTTTTTAATAGGTTTCAAGGTATCAAAGAAGATGAATTTTTCAGTAAACTTACCAGATTACAATAGGTTGGAATCGTTGAAGAATTCACACATCAGTGGGAATCCTTATCGACACGAGTATTTGGGTTGTCTAACAAACAAAGACTCGAAACCTATTTAGGAGGTCTTAAACCATACCTCCAAAAAGAGTTAAAGTTACATGACATACCTAATGTAGAGGTAGAAAGACATAAAGCAAAAGCCATAGAATGCAAATTGGAAGGAATAAAAACAAGAGGTGATAACCATTATCGACAAGAAAAAGAGATACAATGTAGGTACTGTGCAGATACTTGGTCACCCGGCCATCAATGTCACAAACCTCAATCATATGCCTATGAAATGGAAAATAGATCAAAGTCATCTAACAGTTACTCTGATAATAGAAAAAAGAAGAAAAACATATGTCGTCGATGCGGTGATGATTGGATCCCAGGCCATAAATGTAGGAACAATCAGACAATACAGTGCAAAATCATTAATGGAAAGGAAGTGCAAGTCTCTACACAAGAAATCATGTCCGATTCTAATACCGACACTGAATCTGAATGAAGGACGACATTAGAAAAATACTCAAGCTTTGAGGACAAAGCTTTCCTAAGGGGAAGGCAATGCGATGAATATTTAATTAATATTATTATTTATATATTAAATAGATTATTAGGTTAATAAGTGAAAGGGTGTAACCCTTCGCTATTCTTGCTCAAGCCCTATAAAGGCGAGCTTATTGTAACTTTATCATCATCAATCAATATATATTATCATTTATCTCAAATATGGAAGATGGTCTCGCTTCTTAACCCTTAACCGAACACGGTTAACTTAGTGAACGGATACGTACACTGCACACTAGTGGAGGAGAAGGAGCATCTACTAGAGACATCTTATTGGGTTTGATCCTTGTGATCTTGTTTTGCGTCTTATCTTATCTCTGAGAAAGTTGCGGGGTTTTTCACCTTCTTGGTTTTCCCCGGTGAAACTCTGTGTCTCTTGTGTGATTGCTTTTGTGTCTATGATTGATATGTTGTACATGTTATTCTCTTAGTGATCCTGAATGATAATAGAATGAAATTATTGAAAAATTAACATGGTATCAGAGCTGACCTAAGAAGAAGGCACTGTGTAGCTGTGGAAGCTAGGGATTCTTAATATTTGGGTTTTTCTCCACAGATCATCAAAGGAAGGAGGCTAGATTGACTCTCCTTGGAAGGGCGCATCTTTCTGTCGAGACAGAGTTCAATTATGAGCATTTTCAGTTTTGACCTAAAAATTAGGGTTTCAGGAAAAAGTTGGAATTTATGGAATGTGAATCCACGGCTGAATACTCCTCAAGAAAATCGAAGTTTATAGCCCTGGATTGAAATTTTTGGCTAGGCAGAAGGGTGGGCTTTATCAAAGCCTAGTTCGGGGCCCTGTTTAGTGAATCCGGAAGTTTCAAAAGCAATTTTGAGGGGTGAAAATTTGCAGATTTCAAATTCTGAGTATACCAGCTTGACCAGCTCAGCAAGGCACATCTTTCTATCCTTTCAGAAGTTTGAAATTCAAATTTTGAATTTTTAGGGTTTCTCTAACAAACCCTAATCCAACTCCAGATCCAGTTTTCAGCAAATCAATTGGTAAGACCTAAATCCTTTATCTCCATTTGAGTTTCTCATTAAAATGTCTCACCACACCAAGCTTGAGGATAAGCTTGATGGAGCTGATAACTTCTGAGCATGGAAGTATAGGATTGGGTTAATCCTAGAAGAAAATGATTTGGACACCTACATAAAAGAACATGTTCCAATTCCAGAGGGAGATAAGGCTAAGACCTTACACAAGAAGGACTTGGTCAAGGCTAAGAGAATCATTGCTAATTCTATAAAGGACCATCTCATACCCCATGTGTCTTCCCTAAAGACACCTAAGGAGATGCTTGACTCCTTGACCAAATTGTTTGAAGGAAAGAACATAAATCACAAGATGACTCTGCGGAACCAATTGAAAGGGGTAAATATCCAGAATGGAGAGACCATTCAATCCTACTTTTCTAAGGTCTCTCAAATCAAGGAACAACTTGAAGCTATGGATGAAGTAGTGGAGAATGGAGAAATTGTCATGACCACTTTGAATGGCCTACCTAGGTCATGGGACTCCTTCATCCAAGGAATCTGTGCAAGGAAGAAATTGATCTCCTTCAGCAGACTATGGGAAGAATGTTCACAAGAAGAAGCTAGGCTTGTGGCTCTAGAAGAAAAGATGGGAAGTGAAGATCAAGCCCTCACAGCACACACTAAGGGAAGTAAGTTTAAGAGGGAGAAATATCACAACAAGAAATATTCTCACTTCCATCATAAGAAGAAAGATCTCTCTCAAGTTCGATGCTTCAATTGTGATGAGAAATGACACTTTGCTTCATATTGTCCCAAGAAGAGAAAATACTACAAGAAGAAGAACATCAAGAAGAGGCACCATGATCATGCTGCTGAGGATGATGAACCACCCAAGAAGAAGGCTAGAACATAAATTGATGACTCATCAAGTGAAGATGAATATGTTCTAATCTCTGCTCTCATGGGTACTATCTCTCATGGATGTGATGATTGGCTTATTGATAGTGGGGCTTCCAAGCACATGACGGGATTTAAAGAATCCTTTGTAGACCTATCTGAACATGAGTCACCCCATAAGGTGAAACTTGGGGATTACTATCAATATCCTACAAAAGGAAGTGGTGAAGCCTCCTACATGTTAGACTCTGGGAAGTCCTTGAAGATGCAAGATGTTCTATATGTACCTAGACTCATGAAGAATCTTCTCTCCATATCATCTTTAGATGCAAAGGGAATGAGAGTTGCATTTATAGATGGCCAAGTACTCATGTGGCCAAAGGGAAAGACACTAGATGATGCAGTGGTGATTGGATAGCAAGAGGGAAGATTGTACAAATTGAAGGGGAAACCTAGACATGCCATGGTGCATGAATCCATGGAGCCAAGTGAACTTTGGCATAGAAGGCTTGCTCATGTGCACTATAGAGTACTTCCAATAGCAATCAAAGCAGTAAATGGTCTTCCTGAAGTCCAGTCTAAACATGAACGTGTTTGCAAAGGATGTGGAAAAGGAAAGAACACAAAGAAGGCATTTCCAAGAAGCAAAAGCAAAGCAAAAGGATTGATAACAGTATTTAGTGCAGGGACTTGTCTACAGTAGTTCTACTATTTTTCTAAGAGATGGTGAGTCTCTACATCAGAGATGAACATATTATCACAAGTTACTTTCAAATATATATTCATTCATCGATTAAGATAAGCAAATTTAAGATTTACATCCATTTAAAAGTTTAAATCACACAATACAAGCAACATTTAAACATTATAATAGCAGAAACTTGAATCCATTCATGCTAAGACAATGGAGAAGATACATGATTACCAGGAATCCTGGTGTGAGTGCCTCCTCTCTTGCCATAAGTTCTCCTTCCTTCACCCTTGATCTTGAATAATTGGAGCTCTTTTCTTCCTTCAGAATCTCCTTAGCATGCCTGTGCTATTTTTTTCTCCCCTTACCATGCCTCCCATGCCTTTCTCATATAGCATTGGGAAATGAACCTTAGGCTTTTCTTCTAAATGTGGGATTAGTCATTTTCCTCATTTTGCTTATTTTCAATTGAAAACCCACTTTTGAATAGTTTTTAGGCTTTTTGCTCCACTTAGGATGTTTTAAACACAATTAATGCATTTTAATGCATTTCTCAGAGAGGATTCATCTTTGATTGAACTTGTGTCATGACTTCCTATCGTGGGTGCATGGTAAACATATGTTACTCCTTCATTTAGTTAAGGGTGTCAATTTTATTTTTAACAGATGCCCCCTAATATGTGAGGTCTGAAGCAGAGCTAAGGGACGAAATACATTACTGAAATTTATACTCGATATACGGATACTCTTTATACTTATACTCTTTGTACTGATACTCTTTATCATTAAAAGCAAGGATGAGGGAAGGAAAACTCACGGGCGCAGGATTTGAGGATCACACCTGCAAAACATAGCAATTTCTCAAATATATAATATCTTCTTGAGGTAGGCATACCCATGATCAATAGTAAACAAGCATGGCCACAAACAATACACAGTGGATCCATGTCAAAAGCAAAATTTTCTGAAATGTAAAGATGCACTTTGATGAGTGCAAGAACAAAGTCTTTATTGAACTTCTGACATGGCAATTTAATCTTGCGCAGCTCGGGCAGTGCATCGATGAGTGATACAACTGTTTTTTCCAAGGTCTTCAATACAAATTGACGATAGTACGGGTTTATATCATGCGAATAAGAGATCTCATGTCGAGCATAATAAAACACCATCTGATTACCGGTAATTGATGTATACCATTAACAGATGCGAAGAGACCCACCGATAATGATGATGGACTCTAAGGTATTGAGTACAAACTAGCAAGTGTGAATAGATGTTCTGAAGTTGAACACTTGTAGAATCAAATAATCAAGGGTCATTGATGTATACCCACTATCATTTGCGAGGAAACCTGCCACTAATGACTGTAAGATCCAAGGTACTCTTGGGTTTCTAGATCCATGTCCTAGATGATGATTTGATGTCGATAGGAATAGATCCATCGGAAGGAGGGCATTGATGCATCCCACATCAACCAATACGAAACAAAGATCAATAGTCTGATATAAATTGGAAGAACTGCAAGATCCAACAGTGTATACTAACACAAGAAAGGCCGACATGATTAGTCAGGAATATTTGAGGAATGACCAAATCAGTTTGGACTTCCCTTGAACACATAACACAACACAGAATGGACACTTGGAAACATAGCACTTTGAGTAAATAACCTTAATGAAATATGCTAATGCCAGATGCATTAACGAAAGCTCCATTGGTGACGGGAAGGATAACCCATCAGTGGAGATCTATTCAAAATGCTGGTACAATTTCCTAAGGCAAATGCAGATGGTGTATTGACCGCGGATACAATATTATGTGCTGTGTTCAAGGGCGACAAGGACTGACTGTTGCCATTTTCTTCAGAGTTTATAATATGAAGTGATTCAATTTTCTCCCCTTTTTGGATTTTTTTGTTTTCCAATCTTTTTTAACCTTTTTCATTTATTAGCTTGAAAAAAGAATAAAGCATGCTATGATACATTAGAGGAAACAAGTGTCTCAAGGGCATGTGCCTCAATGTCAAGGGCATGGGTCAGGCCAAGGGAAAGATCTGTATTGCAAAGAAGGGCTGAGCTAGTTATGTACACTCTTACAGATGTTTCCTCCATGGGTATGGGTCAAATATACATAAGCAATGGTTTATAGGAATTTTGTAACATAAAGTGACTATACAGGCAAATAAGCAACATAAGCAATAAGCAATGAAGCAGTTTGCATGGATGTTCAAGTGGATATTTTAACGTAAGCTTATGTAAAATGACAAAAAATTGGGAGCCCATCAGGATATGGTCAGAAATGTATGAAAGAGAAATATGTGGTCTCAAACTCCAAGTCATGATGGGATTAATAAGGCTCTCGGGCCTATGAGAATAAGGCAGCATGGGAACCAAAATGGCAATGGGGTGCTGACTAGGGTGTCCCATGTTTGGTAGGCTCTGCTGTCGGAATGGTGGAAAATACATATATGAAGGGCGGACCCACCGATTTCCAACAGGTTCAACCCTATGGCAAGTTTGGGTTGCAAAAGTTTCAAATGCATATTCACAAACAATAAGTTTTTTTGACCCAAAATCTGATGGCTAAAAAGTCGAATTTGCTACAACCTATGGTAGACTATCCAACAATTCCAGTATTTTTTTATCGTCATTGGGATATCGGCTAAAATACGACATAGTTCAAGACGTCAGATATTCGACTAGAAAACACGTGGGTTACCCAACTTCCTCAAGATACATAGGTAGTCAGATTACCATCTTTCGCCATCGATTATGCATTGGTTTAATCGTCGGTTAAGCGACAGGTATACCATACAAAAAAATGGAATCCAACGTTCTGAGCCGTCGGTCGTATTGCAAAACCGTCTGCTATTACCATACGGTCGTCGGTTAAGCGATGGGTATGCCATACAAAAAAAATAGAATCCAATGTTCCAAGCCATCGGTTGTATTGCAAAACTGTCGGCTATTACCGTACGGTCGTTGGATTTTACCGTTGGTAAAGCGACGTGTATTCCATACAAAAAAAAAGGAACCGACGTTCCGAGCCGTCGGTAGTATTGCAAAACCGTTGGATATTACCATACCTTCGTTGGTTTAGAGCGTCGGTTAAGCGACCACCCATTACATTTTTAAAAAAAATAGCATTTTTCAAATAAAATTTTTCATACTGTAGGAAATCAATATATTCTATCTCTATTGTGGAAATATGTAGAATAATTACATATATATATAACTGAGAACCCCATTATGCTCTTACCATTGTATTAGCAGCGGTGCTCTTCCCATTGTATTAGCAATGGAGTAGCCTAAGGGAATAAAGCCGTTGTAATAAAGCCATTGTATTAGAGTCATTGTATTAAGCAGCGGAGTCAATCATTATTCAAGTGGACCTATAGGCTAGTGGGTGCCTATTAAGGTGGCACAAAAGACTATACTCTAAGTCTCAAGTGCTAGTGTCTATGGAACTTACTTTATGGACTACAGGATTTCCACGTAGCAGAATAAAAGGACTAGGAAGTTATGTAACATTGTGGCATATTCGTCACAAAGATATGGTAGTGTGCTTCCATTCTGTCAAGGTACTCTTACCTAACTTCTCTAATTTGGTATACTGAGGAGTTTGTATATTCATTTATGAGATCATATTCTTTGAATAAGGCTCATTAGATAGTTAATGGGTAGTTACTTAATGTAAAAGACTCATTTTTATTAAATAAGAACCAGTAGGTGGTTGGTAGTCATTAATTTTGAGATTGCATGTAGTTAGGGTTTTGGGTTGTAGAAAGCCAGCATCGTAGCCATTCATTGAGATCCTCTCTGTTTCGAGTATAATTTCATATTCTCTGCTAAATAGGGCCAACCACGTGAAGGTGGAAGCTCTTATGGCCCCTCCCCCCCCTCACATCACTCTCAATTCCCCATACCCAATGCATGCACTCGAAAAAAACAAATATGTGCAAATTCATCCATATTTTATCATGAACTTTCATCCATTATTCATTCAATAAATGCTAACATTCACTAAACCATTGTTTTTGTCGATACACATTCATTCAATAAAAGATAACATTCAATAAACCATTCATTAATGATCATTCAGTCAACACATTCATTCAATAAAAGTTGAAATTCAATAAAGGTAATAGTTTACTACACTGAATCATTAAAACATTAGAAAATTCATTAAACCATTCAATGAATTTCTGCCATCCAATGAGTTTCCACAGTCTTCAGTTTCAGCCTAGAAACGGTTGACGATTCATGGTATTACGTTTCCCTTTGGCTACAAATGACAAACTCATAGTTCACTATTAAGATTTGTCTGACAAAGCTGATGGTCAAAGAAATCTTGATAGTGAACTATGAGTTTGCCATATTGCAGCTTAAGGGAAACGTAAATATAGAATGAATCGTCACCGTTGTCAGAATATTCATTGAGCTCCTCTCTGTTTTGAGAATAATTTCATATTCTCTATAGAATAGGGCCAACCACGTGAAGGTGGAAGCTCTTATGCCCCCCCCCCCTAACTCACATCACTTTCAATTCCCCATACCCAATGCATGCACTTGAAAAAAACAAATATGTGCAAATGCATCCATATTTTATCATGAACTTTCATCCATTATTCATTCAATAAATGCTAACATTCACTAAACCATTGTTTCTGTCGATACACAAATTCATTCAATAAAAGATAACATTCAATAAACCATTCATTAATCATTCAGTCAACACATTCATTCAATAAAAGCTGAAATTCAATAAAGGTAATAGTTTACTACACTGAATCATTAAAACATTAGAAAATCCATTAAACCATTCAATGATTCCGCCATCCAATGAGTTTCCATGGTCTTCAGCTTCAGCCTGGCAATGGTTGACGATTCATGGTATTACGTTTCCCTTCAACTGTAAATGACAAACTTATAGTTCACTATTAAGGTTTGTCTAACAAAGCTGACGGTCAAAGAAATCTTGATAGTGAACTATGAGTTTGCCATATTGCAGCTTAAGGGAAACATAAATATACAATGAATCGTCACCATTGTCAGAATATTCATTGAGCTCCTCTCTGTTTCGAGAATAATTTCATATTCTCTACTGAATAGGGCCAATGACGTGAAGGTGGAAGCTCTTATGCCCCCCCCCCTCACATCACTCTCAATTCCCCATACCCAATTCATGCACTTGAAAAAAACAAATATGTGCAAATTCATCCATATTTTATCATGAACTTTCATCCATTATTCATTCAATAAATGCTAACATTCACTAAACCATTGATTTTGTTGATACACACATTCATTCAATAAAAGATAACATTCAATAAACCATTCATTAATCATTCAGTCAACACATTCATTCAATAAAAGCTGAAATTCAATAAAGGTAACAGTTTACTACACTGAATCATTAAAACACTAGAAAATTCATTAACCATTCAATGAATTTCTGCCATCCAATGAGTTTCCACGGTCTTCAGTTCCAGCCTGGCAACGGTTGACGATTCATGGTATTACGTTTCCCTTTGACTACAAATGAAAAACTTATAGTTCACTATTAAGGTTTGTCTAACAAAGCTGACGGTCAAAGAAATCTTGATAGTGAACTATGAGTTTTCCATATTGCAGCTTAAGGGAAACGTAAATATAGAATGAATCGTCACTGTTGTCAGAATATTCATTGAGCTCCTCTCTGTTTCGAGAATAATTTCATATTCTCTACTGAACAGGGCCAACCACATGAAGGTGGAAGCTCTTATGCCCCCCCCCCCCTCACATCACTCTCAATTCCCCATACCTAATGCATGTACTTGAAAAAAACAAATATGTGCAAATTCATCCATATTTCATCATGAACTTTCATCCATTATTCATTCAATAAATGCTAACATTCACTAAACCATCGTTTCAGTCGATCAACACATTCATTCAATAAAAGATAACATTCAATACACCATTCATTAATCATTCAGTCAACACATTCATTCAATAAAAGTTGAAATTCAATGAAGGTAACAGTTTACTACACTGAATCATTAAAACATTAGAACATTCATTAAACCATTCATTCATTCATTAGACCAAAAATAGTGGACGATATATTGTTATCGAAAATATTTAGTCGTCGTTTTTCTCATCCTTCTTTTTATAATTTTTTATTCTCTTTAGTGGTATATAATCTATGAGAGGACCATCTACATCATCTATACTTTTTCTTCCAGTTCTTGGTTCTTTAGCAGGCGCTTTTGGTGATGTTTGCAATATCCTAGCTGATTGTTGTTGATCTAGACCTGGATTTTGCTGCAAGGGGTTTGGATTTGCTGCAATGATGTGAAAATGTTACATCGTTATATTTTGCTATTGTAATGACAAGTTTTTCATTTAAAACAATTCATTATGAAGGTGTTTTTTACCAGGTGTGACCAAATCATGTTGTTGATGTTCTTGTCCAGTCTCAACCTATACAGTTTCACCCTCTACATGCTCTGCAGTTGAAATACGGTGAACTACAATTAATTGTCACCATTTGCAATGCTATACATAAAATTGTAGCATATGAATAAATTCATTACCAGGATTTGAAGCTTGATCATAGATTTTTTGTTGTCCCTCCTCGACACTAATGGGATCATTACTTTCCTGTTAAAAATAGAGTCAATATTTTACATCAAGTATTTGGAACGAAAATATTCCACAAGCGACAAATCTTCATTAAACTATATAGATTCTATATACCTGTGCACCGGATGGATTGGTACCACAAGACTGTGTCTTCCCAGATAAGCTTCTTCTACGTTCAACAATAGCTCCAAAGCCTTCCTAGAAGCCAAGCTTCATGTCTTCTTCCGTGGGTACTTCGTTGAATCGATCAACCTGCATATTTGCTTATCGTCGTTAATTAACATTTTATTGTGCAATAAAATGAAAAATAATTTTCAATTTATTATTTGTATTCATTGTTGGTTTTTTGAAACTTACAAACTGTGCCACCAAATTTGAATAACCACCAGGGCCAAGCTTGTGCTGACCTACTTTTTCTAGTCTTGCCTTTGTGTCCTTTGATGTGTCTGGTAGCCTATGCAAGTGTTGAAATACGTTAGATGTTCCAAGTTCGAAATCAAGGATAATAAGGTTTAGAATTACATTGCGGAAAGTATTGCATACCTCCCTGTGCTTGGTGTTATCTTGCCTTCTCTTCTCAGAGCCTTCTCCTTTCCATCTTCCACTAGAGATCTCCACTCCATTGCTGGAATCATTGGTGGGTGCTCATACCTATGGTTTCTTTCGAGGTGTGTCCTATATTGGTCTCGGACAACCTTCACATGTTGACAAGCCTTTTTCAAGACATTGGCATGACTGAAGATTTTCTCCCCAAACAGGCCAACCAACTGATTAGTGAGTTCATCTTTTAAATGTTTCAGTTGTCTATCCCACCTTGATCGGATGGTGGGCCTGAATATCTCCAAGCAAAAGTCATTCATATGTTTATAGAAAACATTGTTTCCTACACAACAATCATGCCGTGATCATAAATAGTTGATAAAAAATGTTTTATCGGTATATTACAATGAAATTATAAACACTAATTAACCTGATCAACTATGATTAATTACCTGGGATCGTCGGTATCTTTGTTGGGACGAGATCTTCGTCCACCAAAAATGTTGTCTCTAGTGTTCTCGTGCTTTTGACACGGGAAGATCCTAGAAAGGTAGCTTGTTCGACATCAAAATTGATAGGGGACTCGGTGTCGACCCCTTCTTGTGGAGGATTCATTGTGTGTTGGTTAGTAGCGGTTGTTGCGCTCACAGCGGGGGTTCGTCATGTTTTGGAACGTGTTGCCGACTGTTCGATCGACAACAATGGCGAAGGATTCGAACTACATGGAGTCGTTTGGTCGTGATGCGAAGTCTCTCCACGAGCCTCGCTGGGGCCAACACCACCTTCACCAATATTGTGTGGTCCTTGATAATTCTGTAAATACACACCACATCTTATACGTTCAATACTATCATATAAAAGAGAACATTATAAAGATTTAAATGAATTATTCTATGATTCAAGATTCCTCAACTTACTCGCAAGTTATTAGATCTATGTTCCAACAATGCAATCCTTTCTTTAATTGCGCGTGTCTACGGAACCTGGATTACTAGAGAAAGGATTTCCGCAGTATATCTATTCAACAATTTCTCTGCCATCTTTAGCGGGTGTGCGGCTTCACCAATTTTTTCGCAATCGTGAAGCACCTCTGCCACTTTAGGGTCTAACGGAAAATCTTGCAATGCTGATTCATACTGTGATTCACTACTGGGCTGCAACAAACATATATAAAGCACTACTGAGTTCTCTACTGATAGATTCCAAATTTTATATTAACGTATATAACACATCTATCATGATAGATTCGTAAAATTACAACACGGTTTACATTATCACAACGAAACCAATATATCACACGAAAAATACATAACAAAATTAACATTATGCTACATATTATATTGGTACAATTGAAATGAATTATACCTGCGACCTCGAGGATCGCGATCCACTCATTGGATCAATGGTCATAGGGGACTTGCCCCAATCTGTGAATATCTGGGAGCTGCCCCTAACAACACCCTAATAAAAAAATATACTGAAAGTCACCTAAACGATTCCAAAAGTATTTATGAGAAAACACATCAAAAAAATTATTATTCATATTATATTTTTAATATTACAAAGATGTATACCCGTTGTGCGGACCTTGGTGTGGCCGACCTTACGGAACCAGCCTGCATCAAAAACATAAACTAAAAAATTACGTAAGCGAAACCAAAATATTCATTGAAACATTAATATAATGCTAAAACATTTTGACATATTTTAATTGTACAATTCAAATTAGGTCTACCTGTTTCCCCGAGGGTGTTGTCATTTGATCAACATTCGACAGGTGTATTTCCCGATCAACGTTTTGCATCAAATATAAATTTCATTATATAAAACAAACCAAGTTATTAATAATGGAAAAACAAAGAAAATAAAAACTCTTTTCTCTTATTATATTTGTACTATTAGAAAGATGCATACCTGCTCCGTCGAGGAATAAGTTCTCCTCCAACCATTTGTTGGCAGGGATTTATCCCGATCACTGGCCTGCGAAGTAAATATGGGAAATTTAAACAAAATAAACTAACAAAAAATTCTTATGATGTTTAATTTATTACTAAAAGGTTGGGTAAAATGTTATATAGTAACCTTGTTTGTATCTACTCAGTTGACAGTGTAATTAATAAGCAACTCGTCCTCTGTAGATATTGTTTTAATAGCAACTACAAAAACACTGTTTCCTTCACGCCCCTCAATTTTGCAGTTTGGTTGCTTAATTGTAGACCTTGGTTGTGTACTGTTTGTAAACCCCGCAATATTCCCTGTGGCCTTTGGCCTTCCATCCATGTACAACGTTCCTCCTTTATTTTGATTTTTGTCTTTCAATTGTAAATAGTTTGTTGACAATCCATAGCTACACATACTTTTTTTATATCGGACAAGGCGCATCCAATCATTGTAGTTGTATATGGGTCCAACATAATCCATCAATTTTGTACATGTCCCGTAACTGACCAAGATGCAATCCATGGAAAACAACCCGAAACCATGTATCGACAACGGTGCAATTCGATATCTCCTCTCGTTCACACAAAAATCAGTGTTCGGTGGAGGAAGATCCTTCGGTACCCATTGTTTCACTAAATGTCTGTACCTCAAGGGCACCTCTTCGTTGTCTTCTGTCTCATCACCATAGGAACATGCCCCTCCTTGACCGTGAAAAAATTCATTGTGTCTATGGAATCTTCTTTTGGTTTTTTGACATCTAGTTGATACAATTCTTCTAGACCTACTGGATGTCTCACTTTCCTCTAGCCTTCCTAAACTCCCCTCTCTCAAGGAAGACAGATCAGACAAATACATGTTTGGTTCTACCTGCACCATTGGAAAAAAGTTCAGATTCAACTGCAAGGCATAGCGCCTCTTAAAAGTTGACGTGTATCGCCTTTTATAATTTTACTTGATCCTCATTCCCTTTGTCAACATGTAGGCATTCAAGTGATGATCGGAAGACGACCTATTTATCTTCCTTAAGAGTAGAAAGTCATGCAATATTTATGAGTTGTTTTTTACTATTTGATTTAACGCTACATCACACACGTAACACACATGTAGCACACATGAAACACTACACATACACATTACAAGATCTCCTCTAATGCTACAAGTCCTGGCTACTTAACGAAAACTATTTACCACATATTTGATTACCTTTGTGTAGACATTTCCTATAATATACTCAAAAGAGTTACTTTCAGAAATGACTGTGCCTCTTAGAGTCCAGTCAACTCTAGGAACCAAGTGACCCTATGATAGGGCTAGTACAAACCAGAGAGAGAGAGATGACTGGGCTATGGTACGGTCAATCAAAGAAATTTAGTGACAGTAAAAAGGCTCAGTACAAAGACCAACCAGTAAGGTACAAGTAAAAAAAAAAAAAAAAATGGGTATAAAGACTCACAACCCTTGGGACTAAGGGGGTGTACACTACCTCAAACATGGACAAACTACCATAGTTATAACCACAAGACCAAAAACATAAAAGGCGGTCCAAATAAATATATGCAATGTCTCCTTGTAACTACCTCATATATGCAATATCTCCTTGTAACTACCTCATATATGCAATAGCTCCTTGTAACTACCTCTTGAAACTCAAATAGTACCACCAAAAGGTATGATAGCATGCAATCTTCCAAACTAAGGTCAGGAGGGTGGTATCCAGTAAGGTACATGTAAAAAAAAAAAGAATGGGTATAAAGACTCACAACCCTTGGGACTAAGGGGGTGTACATTACCTCAAACGTGGACAAACTACCATAGTTATAACCACAAGACCAAAAACATAAAAGGTGGTCCAAATCAATATATGCAATATCTCCTTGTAACTACCTCATATATGCAATATCTCCTTGGAACTACCTCATATATGCAATAGCTCCTTGTAACTACCTCTTGAAACTCAAATAGTACCACCAAAAGGTATGATAGAATGCAATCTTCCAAACTAAGGTCAGGAGGGTGGTATGAAGTGGGTATAAAGACACATAACAATTTGGAGAAAGTGGGTGTACCTCAAATGTGGACAAAATACCATAGTACCCACAAGACCTAAAACATAAAAGGTGGTACAAATCAAATGATATCCCAATATCAGTAAAACACCCAAAAGGTAAAAGGCAAGGTACCACAAAATATTATCGACAAAATGAAAGGACCATAAGACAATCTACCAAGGTGGGGTACAACCATTCATCTCTCTCTCAAATGTACCATTGTTCCATATAACTTGAAAGACCATCGTCACAGTAAATGGAAAAGTCTACACGGGTGATGTGATCATGTGGTCCTATAGACTACTCCTATGGTCAAGCGTTAGTGGCTCCATGAAGGGGTGTTTAGTCCCTTCAGAAGACCATCTAACTCAACCATCTCGAAGACCTAGGAGAAGAGGACATCACACATCATCAAATAAGTATTGGTAACTACCATGTATGAACTCAAAAACCCTAAATCAACCGAGCGTGCAGAAGGGGAGCTATGAAAAGACAAGGCTCGTAGGCCAAAAATACAGGCTCAAAAAACTATACTGGGACCGATGTCACAGTAAGTGAGCTGAAACAAAAGTGGCCAGAATGCCAACAAGTAGCACTAAAAAGAAAAAGACCCTCTAAAAAGGTGATAATGCAAGCAAACTTCCTAACTAGGAGCTGGAGACCTCGACAAATCGTATCCTTCGCCAAGTGATGAAATCCAAGTTGAACAATACGAAGTGAGAGACCGAATTTGAAGGATATCCCTCCACCGAAAGGGATCCTGGGTAAAAGAGCCCTAGTAGAAAAGTCACTAAGCTACCTCATTCATGACACGTCGAAAAAGGTTTTCGGCACTTCTGCCTTATCACCCTTGTATCACCAATATGTTGGCTAGAGAATACAAGGAAGACAATGATCGATGTTGCCTTAGGGCTAAGTGGAGTGCGGCATTCCACAAAGTCCGTCCAGTTCTCGATCTTGTGACAGTTTAACCCCTGAAACAACAGGAGGCCCCTCCACAAACTGGCCGTGACCGTGTCAATAAATACTAGAGGATTTTAGTTCCCTAAAGACAACGACTATGTCTCAGATGAAAAATGACAAGGGGGACTTATTTGGATGCCTATCCACAGTGTCCTACCTAACTAACAAATTCTTTTTATCCTCAAGCAAGGTTAAAGTGTGTTGAGTTAATGAATTAAATTTTAATGGTTGTATTACTTAGTCGGGTGATGGAAGTGAAACTCATGGTGTGATGACTGACTCAAACCATGCAAATGCATAAGAATAAAATAAGCCTTTCCTTTCAATGAATGCTAGCTAAGGTAAGGAGAAAGTTCTTTCAAACTATAACTACTCTTTCAAATTAAATGAATCCAACAAGTGTTCAAGTTCATTCATGGGACCTCAAGGAGAGCTTCAGATCATATACTCAAGTCATGAAAATGAATTCATCACATAAAACAAAGTGATAATAAATATAAGGACCTATACATATCCATGTTCATAATTCTCTAGGAACACTTATAACATTCTTCAAATAATTGCACAAGCGGAGGTCACAGTTGGAGCCAACTACATATTTTCCCCAGTTATACATGGACTTTAAGTAGCATTTGTCGGTATGCTATGCATGCAGACAGCAATTTAAATGATGAAATGACATACACACTACTTATACCAAGACCGAAAGTTTAATTAGAATTGCTATCTATGGTGGACACGTGTGCTAGTTTTAATTTCTAAATTAGCTTTCTGAGACAAATTTACAAGGAGATGACAAGAAGGAAAGCATTTTTATGAACAATGTCACACAAATGGATATGAAGGTATAGGAGTAGCTTGAGAAAATCCAACAAATAACACAAGGCCATACATGACCAACATCAAGAATAGTATAAGTTCCATGTTGGAGATAAGGTATAGCTTCACCTATGCAAGGAAGATTGCAAGGACCAACAAAGAGGCCCAAGCCTCTTAGGTATGGACCATTTGACATTGTTGAATAGATAAATGAGAATAATTTTGTGTTGAGGCTTCCTTCATATATGCAGATGAGTTTTGTGGTGAACGTGGAGTAATTGAAGTTGTTTGAGCCATCCATGTTAGATGGAGATGATGATCAATAGATTCTTCCAATTTTTGAAGACCTTGCCCCTCACACACTTGTGAAGTTGAAAGAAGACATAGTGTTGCAACATAAAGAATAGGTAACCTGTAGAGAATGAAAAGAACTATGGAAAATTGGCCTCAAGGGATAGACTCTAAAAAAAAGTGAAATTATATGAGAAGAACCATACTAAAAGCAAGTTGCTTTTGGGAACCAAAAACCTCCCAATGGGGAAGTTTGATTTGAAATTGGATCCCAATAACAATGGCTTCAAGAGCATACTCAACAAAGATTGGAAAGGCTATGTTGAGTTAAGAACAAGGAAAAATATATAGTGGTGGCATGAAGGACCCCATGTCATTGCTAATGGTGTCTAGCCTTGCATAAAGAAAACACTCCAATGTTAGAATGAGATATTTATCTCATTCACTCATAGAATATAAGTGACATGTAGGAAAACATTTATGTCATGTATTAAATAATATAAAAGGAAAAATTGCTCCTTAAATGTATGAAAAGGAGAAAAGACAAAGTGTGATGCACCTGCAACAATTAATTAATAAGAATATGCGAAATAGCAGAAATGACAGAACTCAGAATGACTTTTATATTGATCATGGGCCACTTCGAGGGGGCAACCTCCTTTGAGAAAGCTCAATACAATTAACTTCATGGTGCCTTCAATGACCTCAACACACACTTATATACTAAGTCTATGCCCAATACTATGAGTCAAAACCATGGGACATATAATACTATGGGACGACTTACAAAGCATATGCGTCCAATACTATGGGTCAATACTATGGGCTAATATAAACTACGGATCAATAAATACTACGGGACGACTTACAAAGCATATGCGTCCAACAGCAATATACTAACATAGTAAAGAGAAGGGTTGACATAGGTTCCTAACATCCCCTCTCCCTTAGAAAAAACTTTGTACTCAAAGCTTTGGTTGGAGAAATTGCTACAGAATCTGAAGGAGTGGTTCCCCTGTAGCATCCTCGGGTTGCATTTCGGGCCACTGACACCTTTGGAGTGTCAAGGAGGATTGCTTGGAAGGTTGTAGATGAAGAAGAACCCTATCAGCTGCATGGAAAATGCACTCAGAGCGGTGCTGATCGGCTTGTTGTTTCAGGCGAATTCTGGCCATGTGAAGATTGTCTTGTAGAATGAGAAGAATCTGATCACGGGTTTGAAGAACCGAGTCAATTTCCTGAACTGGGGAGCTGCTAAGGGTGTATGGAAGAAGAACTGGTGGTGTTTTTCCATAGACTGCTGCATATGGTGTCCTTTGAGATGTGGTATTGTACCACTAGAGCGCTGCTAGGAAATCCATAGAAATAGTTGGCCAAAGCTGTGTAGGGATGGGAAAGGGTTTGAGAAATCCAGAAAGGAGTGTCGTTTCACCTTTGTTGACTTGTAAAGTATCATCGTCAACCACCATCTATTGAATTGTCATTTTTAGTCCCTGCCAAAAGAAGTTACATTGTTCCCGGTCATACATTTTGTAGACCCTAGAGTGCCCTGTTGATGAAGAAGCATGGAGTTCATAGAAGAGAGAGCCCTGTTGAACATATTGCAACCAATTTGGAACAGGCAGAGAAAGAGCTGTAAGAGAAATTGGGTCATCAATTGTGCGAGAAGGAGCATCTTCCTGTTAGAAAAACAGGATCACAGAGTAATAACAATAAACAGAAATGCAAATATAATCACACATACACATTACAAGAGAGACACAGATATATCGTGGTTCACCCAACTTGGGCTGTGTCCACACTGAATTTTCCAGTCCTTATTATTATTACCGTCCAACAAAGTGAAGGGATACAACCTGCAGCACAACCGCTGCACTTCCTCTTCTCTGTTTCACAGTCTCTCTCCTGATCTCAGAGATCTTTACAATGCATAAAACCTAATACATCATCTCTCCTAGCCGTATTACAATGTCTTTATTTTTATAAGGGAAATACAATGGGAAAATACCACGGGATACCCAAAACCATGGGCCCGCAAAACAACTGGCGAAAAAAACCCCAAAAATTTTCTTCGGGGGCGTTGCCCCTGAACCCCCATTTCTCGGGGGCACTGCCCCCGAACCCCCGCTGGGGGACCACTGGCCCCCGGACCCCCCAGCTAGGGGGGATGGTCCCCCCTGGAACCCTGTGGGGGGGCGATGCCCCTCCACACCCCCCTGCTGGGGTGACTGTATAGTCCACCTACATATCATATAAAACTGGGGTACAAACACGGTTGATACAATATCATCTATGAGACTAGAAGATCTGGCTCCACAACCAACAATCTCCCACTTGGAGACTGATCACAGCAACTCCACCGCTGCTGCACTTGTTGGACTTGGACTTGGAAAATTTCTCCTCTTCATCTTCATGCTAGAAGGCCAACTGAAACCAAGCATGAACTTAGTTTCTCTCTGGTCACTACCTTTGTGAACATGTCTGCAGGATTCTGGCTAGTATGTATCTTTTCCAGCTTCAACAGTTCATCTTCCAGAACAGAGCGTATGAAATGGTACTTGAGCTGTATATGTTTGGTCTTGGAATGGAATGCTGAGTTCTTTGCAAGGTGAATGGCACTCTGGTTGTCACTATACAATCTGCTATCCTTCTGCTTCTTACCCACTTCCTCCATAAACCTCTGCAACCAAATCATCTCTTTACTAGCCTCTGTAATGGCAGCATACTCTGCTTCTGTTGTTGAAAGTGCAACAACCTTCTGTAATTTTGAAATCCAGCTTACTGTTGTTCCACCTACAGTAAACACATACCCTGTGGTGCACCTCCTGCTATCCTTGTCACCTACCATATCTGCATCAACATATCCCTGTAGAACAGTGTTTGAACCTCCAAAACATAATGCCTCAGTGGTAGTACCTCTCAAATACCTGAGAATCCACTGTAATGCCTTCCAATGTTCTTTACATGGATTGTTCATATATCTGCTCACAACTCCCACTACATGTGCAATATCTGGTCTCGTGCACACCATGGCATACATCAAGCTGCCAACTGCTAATTGATAGGGAATCTTGGACATGTAATCTATCTCTTCTTGTGTCTTGGGACACATTTCCTTACTTAGACTGAAATGGCTAGCCAAAGGTGTACTTACAGGTTTTGCATTCTGCATTCTGAACCTCTCCAACACCTTTTGTATGTACTCACTTTGAGACAATGTCAATTTGCGATTTTTCTTGTCTCTCGTTATTCTCATACCGCGGATTTGCTTTGCAACACCGAAATCCTTCATCGCAAATGAATTAGATAGCTTCCTTTTGAGTACATTTATATCCTGCATGTCAGACCCTGCAACAAGCATGTCATACACATACAATAACAAGATAATATATCTTCCATTGTCTAGCTTCTTGAAATAAACACAGTGGTCAGAATGACATCTACTATAACCTTGTTCTATCATAAACCTGTCAAACTTTAGATACCACTGCCTTGGAGCTTGCTTCAAACCATACAAGCTCTTTTTCAACCTGCATACCAGATCCTCCTTACCTTTGACCTCATACCCTTGTGGCTGCTGCATATATATTTCTTCCTCCAAATCCCCATGGAGGAAGGTTGTTTTTACATCTAACTGTTCAAGATGCAAATCTTCTACTGCCACTAGACTTAAGATAGTCCTAATTGAAGTCATCTTAACAACAAGAGAAAATATTTCATCAAAATATATACCTTTCTTCTGTGCAAACCCCTTTACAACAAGTCTGGTCTTGTACCGCGTCTTACCTCCTTCTTCTTCCTTCAACCTGTAAATCCATTTGTTTTGCAATGCTCTTTTACCAGCAGGCAACTGAACCAAATCCCAAGTCTGGTTTGCTACCAATGAGTCCATCTCCTCATTCATGCCTTGCTCCCACTTCTTTCTAGTTTCCACCTGCATTGCTTCTTCATAACATTTTGGTTTACCAGAATCAGTCATCAATAAATAATACATTGAAGGAGAGTATCGTTCAGGGAGTCTACTTAACCTGGTAGATCTTCTTACAGTTGCAGGAGTTTCAGGTACTTGCTGCTGCTCTTGATTTTTTGGCACCTTCGGAACTTCATTGTCTTTAATTTCATCAAGCACTATGTACTCTGTGTTTTCCTTTTCCTGTTTCTTTCCTTGCAACTGATCTTTATACATGACCTTTTCATTGAATATCACATCTCTACTCCTGATGATTTTTTTATTTACATAATCCCATAAACGATAACCAAATTCATCAACCCCATATCCAATAAAGGTACATTTCTTGGATTTAGCTTCAAGCTTTGTTCTATTTTTTTTATCAATATGGACAAATGCTTCACAACCAAACGTTCTCAGAAATGAGTAGTTTACCTTTTTATCTGTCCTTGCTTCCTCTGGAATACCACCATCCAAAGCACTTGAAGGTCCTCTGTTTATTATTAAATAAATAACAGTATTTATAGCATCCGCCCAAAACTGTAAGGGAAACCCTGCATGCAGTCTCATACACCTTGCATGCTCCATGATCGTTCTGTTCATCCTTTCTGACACACCATTTTCCTGTGGTGTTCCTGGGACTTTCTTCTCTCTACGAATCCCATGGTATGAACAGTAACTATCAAACTCCTTGCCACAGTACTCACCTCCATTATCATATCTGAAACACTTCAATCTTTTTCCTGTCTCATTCTCAACCAAAGCTTTCCACTTCTTAAAAGTAGCAAACACATCAGATTTCTGTCTAATGCAATAAAGCCAAGTTTTTCTAGTTGCATCATCAATAAATGTAACATAATAATGAGAGCCACCAAGCGATTGTACCTGAGCTGGTCCCCGTACATCTGTATGCACAAGCTCTAATTTTTCATTCTTCTTCTGTTTCCCAACCCTGAGAAATCTAACTCTCTTCTGTTTTCCATAAACACAGTTTTCATAGAATTCCAAACTTACCTGCTTCAAATCCGGCAGCAACTTCCTTGAGTGGAGAATCTACATCCCCTTCTCACTCATGTGGCCAAGCCTATGATGCCACAATGCTGTATCTGTTCCTGTGGAAGCTAAAGAGATAGAATGGTCAGTATTATGAGGACATAAATACAACGTACCTACTCCGTCTCCTTTTGCTATCACCATTGATCCTTTAGTGATCTTCCACCACTTTTCTCCAAACGTAGATAGATAGCCACCATCTCCCAACTGCCCTGTTGTGATAAGATTTCTTTTCATAGCAGGAATATGCCTAACTTCTTTCAACAACCAATCAGTTCCATTCTTAACTTTTATCCATACCTTACCCATTCCAACAATTTTACATGGCTCATCATCACCCAATAAAACATGTCCAAAGTCGCCAGGAACATACTCATGAAAGTATTTCCTATGGGGTGTAGCATGACATGAAGCTCCTGAATCTACTACCCAATAATCACTAGTATTATCTAATGCAAGAATCAAAGCATCTTGTAACACATCACCTGCTACATTTGCTTCCTGGGTAGTTTCCTTCTGTGCATCTCCTTTCTTCTTTAGAGATTTGCAATCTTTCTTCAGATGTCCTTTCTTTCCATAGTTCCAACACTCTATCTTTCCTAGTCTAGACTTGGATCTACCCGTTTTAGACTTTCCACAATTACCTTGGCTCTTTCCTCTCTCCTTTTGTATTCCCCTGCTCTCCATGGTCAATGCATTCCCTGATGTCTCACCTGTGCTTTTTCTTCGCATTTCCTCACTAATAATAACACCAATAACATCATCAAATTTCAAGGTGTTTGAATCAGAGACAGAGTTACTTACAGCCATGACCAAGCTATTCCAGCTTTCTGGCAATGAACACAAGATTAGAAGAGCCCTAACCTCATCATCAAAGTTCACACTTACAGAACTTAGCTGATTTGTAACCGTATTAAACTCATTTAAATGATCAGTAACAGATCTACCTTCAGACATCTTCATATTAAATAAACGCTTCATTAGAAATACCTTGTTGGAGGCCGAGGGTTTTTCATACATCTTACCCAATGCGCTCATCAAACCCTCTATTGTCGTTTCTTTTGAGATATTGAAAGCCACCGATGAAGCCAGGCTCAACCGTATTGTTCCCAGAGCCTTTCTATCAAGAACCTCCCATTCTTTGTCCTTCATAGCCGTTGGCTGCTTTGCTTTTCCTCCCAACGGTAGGAATAGATCCTTCTGGTACAGATAGTCCTCCATTTGCATCTTCCATAACCCGAAGTTTTGGCCGTTAAACTTCTTGACCTTAAACTTTCCTTCTACCATTGCTCCCACTTGAACCAGAAACCTTAACTTCCTGTGAGTTTAACTGCCAAATAGACCTTTGGCTCTGATACCAATTGTTAGAAAAACAGGATCGCAGAGCAATAACAATAAACATAAATGCAAATATAATCACACATACACATTACAAGAGAGACACAGATATATCGTGGTTCACCCAACTTGGGCTACGTCCACACTGAATTTGCCAGTCCTTATTATTATTACCATCCAGCATGGTGAAGGGATACAACCTGCAGCACAACCGCTGCACTTCCTCTTCTCTGTTTCATAGTCTCTCTCATGATCTCAGAGATCTTTACAATGCATAAAACCTAATACATCCTCTCTCCTAGCCGTATTTCAATGTCTTTATTTTTATAAGGGAAATACAATGGGAAAATATCACGGGATACCCAAAACCATGGGCCCGCAAAACAGCTGACGAAAACAGCCCCAAAAATTTTCTTCGGGGGTGCTGCCCCCGAACCCCCCAGCCAAGTGGGATGGTCCCCCCTGGAACCCTATGGGGGGGCGATGCCCCCTCACACCCCCCTGCTGGGGTGACTGTACAGTCCACCTACATATCATATAAAATTGGGGTACAAACACGACTGATACAATATCATCTATGAGACTAGAAGATCTGGCTCCACAACCAACACTTCCACCATATTATCCTTACCCTTCTTGTAAGTGATCACATAGGGATAACCCATGAGTTGGATAACCCATTTCAGGTGTGTTGGGGAGGAGACCCATTGTTCCGGAAAATTTTCTAGACTCAAGAGATCAGTCTTGATGCAGAAATAATTCCCTAATAGGTATGGCTGCCACTTCTGTACTGCATGCAAAATAGCCATCATTTCCTGCTAAGAGGTAGATGTGGCTAAATTATTACCAGAAAGGTCTCTTGAAGGTAGCAAGTGCATTGGTTCAGCAAAGATACCTGCATATCTATCCAAGGAAGTAGTGGAGACTGTTGATGGGTGCATCTGAATGGAATTGAGCTGAGCGATAACACCATGTGAATTCTTCTTAAGGATTTTTTCCAAGTGATGTGAACTGATGATGCAGAGAGACCCTGGTTGTAAGCCCATAAATTTGTGTTGTGCCCCATTGAATTTAAACTGCATCCAAAGTTCAGCAAAATCCCATAAGATGGGGCCAAGTGTGTGTAACCATTGAACGCCCAAAACCACATCACATCCGCCTAAGGACAAGGCAAACATGTCAGAGCGTAGGTTATAATCTTCCATAGAGATACGCACATTGTGACACTTCCCCTTGCAAGGTAAGGTTCCCCCATTGGAAACCATGACTTTAAAGTTGGAGCAAGGATGGACAAAACAATCAGCCTGTTTGACAATCCGAGGGTCAATGAAGTTATGAGTGCTACTAGAATCAATGAGTATGGTAAGAGGGAGCTTCTTGAAGTATCCCCTGACCCGCATTGTTTGTGGGGTGGTGACGCCAGTTACAGCATGGAGAGAGATCTCGGGTGGGTCGTCCTGAGATGGGGTGTCAACAGGTGGGTGTTGAATGTCAACCTGATCATCTACTGTATCTATAGCTTCTTCACCAAGTTCTAAGGCAGGCAGAGAATCCACATCCAAGAGATAGAGCTTTTGTTGAACACATCTATGTCCCAGAGTGAATTTCTCATCACAATTATAGCAAAGCCCTTTTTCTCAGTGTGCCTGCATTTCTATTTCAGACAAATGCTTGATAGGAGTTGGTTGAGGAGAAGGCGTGATGGGAGGTCGTTGGGAACCCATATTTCTGAAGGGAACAAAGGTGGGTTTGGAGCATTGTTGAGCTGTGATCTTGTCCTCGGCCAGCTTATCCAACCCTAGGACTTCCATCATTGTGTTGGGACAAAACATTTTGACCTCTGAGTGGATTTCATCCTTGAGACCACTGATAAAATAACTCCTATAGAATTCATCAGACAATCCTTCTATGTGATTGGCCAATTTCTCAAATTCTATCTGATACTCTCTCACTGTGCCAATTTGGTGAAGTTTAGTGAGTGCTCCTGTGAAATCATCAAAAGCACTAGGACCAAATCGTGGCGAAATGAGTTGGCAAAAATCTGTCCAGTTTGGCTCGGGATGAGCTTTGATGTACCAACGGTACCATTGAAGGGCTTCCTGTTCCAAATGAAAGGATGCAAGTGGAACTTTCTGGACATCAAAAGTATTATGCAGAATGAAATATTGTTCGCTCGGTATATCCATCCAGTCGGATCAGTACCATTGAAGCGAGGAAAATCAAGCTTTGGCCCACGGAAATTGCTGGAAGAAGAGAACCCGGTGGCTGCAAAAGATTCTGGCTGTTGGTTATTGTTCATGGCTGAATGTTGAAGATGGAGGCTGAGAAATTTTTTGTCCAAATCTTGGAGTTTGGTTTGGATGGCTGCAAGTGCTTCCTCCATGGTGTTTGCTCTTGCATGGGTGACAACCATAACCAGTTTTTTTTTTTTGGTGGAATGGGTAGAAAAACACAAACAGAAGCTGATTTAGTAAAGGGAAATTTGGATTGGGGAAACAATATGATGGGTAATTGGGGTTTGACTAGATTTTGGACACTGTCGAAAGGATAAGAAAGCAAAAAGGGGGATTTCAGAAGCAGGGTGATAGAATGAGAAAATTTGGCAGAGAGGGACAAAGAAGCAGAATTCAGAAAGGAATTCTGTGGTAAAATTTGAAGGTGATTGGGTGAAATCTAAGGAAGTTATGGAAAACCCTAAAAATAGACAAATGTAGGATTTCGAGCTTTGGGAAGGGGAATTGGGGATAGGGTCCTCAGGAATGAAAGATACAGAATGGAATGATAGGGGTTCCCCAAAAATTTCAAGGAAAACATATTGAAAACAAGGGAGATATGGAGAAAAAACTGAATTTTATACTTTTTCTTTTTTTCAAGAAATGGATCGGCAAGAGCGGCGCAGAAGGGATCCGCAACAGATGGATCTGCAACGGCGCGGAAGGGATTGAAAACGGCTGGATCTGAAATGGTGACTGGATCTGGAACGACTTTCAGAATAGATCTAAAATGGCTGGATCTGGAGCGGAAGTGATCGGAAATAGTTCAACTGAAAATAGATATGGACCCCAAGTATGTGCGGCTTCCTAATAGTTCAGGGGTTTCACTCAGCCACCAATGTTGTCTGACGGCTTGCGTATTGGGGCAGTACCCCTCACTCCACGGCTTAGGTAAAACTGATAACCGCTTTGCCACAAATGATAGCTCTCGGATTACCTCACGGGTGGGAACTAGTCAATCAGGTAGGGGTCGTTGCCCTTTTCGCTGGCAGGTCCTTTCAATGGGCCATCTACTTTGGGGTTCCTGTGGTACTCCTCACAATGAGTTTTAGGGATTATGCCCAAGTACTTCCCACAGTTAAGCGGATAGGGATTATTTCCAAATTCGAACCTGCAACAAATGCGAAAAAAAATTTGGCAGAAATTCACCCAGCGAGCCCAAGAAAGTGCTCTGATACTAGATGTGATGCACCTACAACAATTGATTAATAAGAATATGCGAAATAGCAGAAATGACAGAACTCAAAATCACTTTTATATTGATCATGGGCCACTTCGAGGGGGAAACCTCCTTTGAGCAAGCTCAATACAATTAAATTCACGATGCCTTCAATGACCTCAACACACACTTATATACTAAGTCTATGCCCAATACTATGAGTCAAAACCATGGGACATATAATACTACGGGACGACTTACAAATCATATGCGTCCAATACTATGGGTCAATACTATGGGCTAATATAAACTACGGATCAACAAATACTACGCGACAACTTACAAAGCATATGCGTCCAACAACAATATACTAACATAGTAAAGAGAAGGGTTGGCATAGGTTTCTAACACAAAGAGGAATGTCATTGCTAATGGTGTCTAGCCTTGCATAAAGAAAACACTCCAATGTTAGAATGAGATATTTATCTCATTCACTTGTTGAATAGAAGTCACATGTAGGAAAACATTTCTCTCATGTATTAAATAATATAAAAGGAAAAATTCCTCCGTATATTTATGAAAGGAAGAAAAGACAAAGAGGAAACTAAAGGGTTGGGGACACTTGGCCTTCTAGCTATCCCTGGGATAGATCTCCTCCTATTTACTTCATTCCAAAGATGAGAGAGGGGTTCTTTGGCATAGAATAGGAGTGCTACTATCCAAGTTCCCATATGAGTATTGGCTAACAAGGCCATGATAGCTACCCATGTACAAGTGAGAAATCAACAAATATTTATTAATCCCATGAGAAAAACAACAATCTCAAAGAAGTAAATTAAGATGATTAGGGTGACATGCAACCTCTTATTAGAAAGAGAGCATAATGCTCTTCACCACAGTTCAAACAAGACAAAACATGGAGACTCCAATAAGAATTTATGACAAAACCTATGCCAATAACTTCTAAAATACAATCAATTGAAATAAAAATGCCAAAATCCTAAAAATACAAATTTCTTTTACATGCAAAATGCAAAGTTTCTTTACTGTGAAAAATAACAAATGTAGAAATTTTGTAAAGACAAGCTAATCATTTTGAACTTGTGTCTCCTCCTTCACACACAAACCCCACATGCCAACTCTACAACATAAAACATGTGAACACAATGTGC
This sequence comes from Larix kaempferi, assembly GCA_027924585.1. NCBI lineage: Eukaryota > Viridiplantae > Streptophyta > Pinopsida > Pinales > Pinaceae > Larix > Larix kaempferi. The sequence goes on along the minus strand of BSBM01000925.1, from coordinate 12,186 downwards.
ATGACCAGTATGTGAAGCTTAGAATCTGCACAGAGTATCATATATGAGTTTGACATAACAAAGAAAATAACAATAAAAGTGTACATTGTTATTTGCTGTATTATAAGAAGAAGTTAAATTTATTTATAACAAACTTAGAAAGTATTAACACAAATTAATTTGATGATATATTAGGCTAAACATAAAAATTTGATGGTATATTGGGCTAAACATAAACATACCAGCATGTGGATAAGTCAACCTACATAAACTTAAATAGCTAGCTGTATGTAGTAAATTTCCCATAAGTCAAAAATACTGTGGCATTGAAGCTATGGGTGTTGTTATCACCAAAATCTTATCTCTCAAATGTAAAGTCTTAGCACTTATTATGGAGGTAAACTCAAGGTAACTTAAAAGCAGGGTTTCTGTCACTGATGCTTTACCATCTTTGCACAAGCTAACAATGATAATCTCTACACATTTTCATTCTACATAGAACAACCGGGGACCACCTAATGAAACATTTTTGTTGATCCTATTTATCTCAAACACTCAGGGAAAAGACACAATCCACATGAATAATGGAGAAACATTAATTCATCAATAGAGCCATAGTTTCAGCATTAATAGTACGATTTCATTAATTAAATAGGTTCGAACTAGGAAAAATGAATTGTTAGTCTTGCTTCCAAATTTGTAGCATCTACATTTTCAACCATCTTTCTGGCTGATGAGAAGCATAATAGCTTCCATGGGAAATGACAAAGAGGTGAGGGTGCCTAATCTTGTGAGCTCTTTGGACCTTTCTCAAAGGGTAAGTTCTGCATTCAATGGAGGAGATCATAATAGAAGGGTACGGCCACATAAGTGCCATCACGGGGGTTCTGATTCACACACAAGAAGATGATGATGATGATCCTAGTGATCATGATGAATATGGTGATCATGATGAAGATGATATTGATGATCAAGCAGTACACCATTTGGGGTAGCATGATAATTGTACTGCATTTTCTTAATTATAAGCTTCTCTCTGTTTCGAGAATCGTTTAATATTCTATACTAAACAGGGCCAACCATGTGAAGGTGGAAGCTCTTATGGCCCCTCCGCCCCCCTCTCATCACTCTCAATTCCCCAATATAGCCTGAAAAAAATATCTATGTACAAAAAAATTAAATGTCTTTTCTCATTCATACTAAGTAACAAGAAAGGTTTCTAATTTTAACATACACAAAAATGGAAATTAGCTAAGAAACAGTTAATAATTTATTATTAGTAATGCATACCTGATCATAGACTTCAATTGTCTTCATCATCTTCTTCATCTGAGTATTGATCGTCTGTACTATCATCCGATGATCTAGATTCAACATTGTAAGGATTGGCCATATCATCATCGTCATCGATGTCAGTTACATTGATCATCATGTCATCATCGATATCATCTTCATGGACATTGTCTGAATATATGTCATGATCCGATTCAAGAAGTTCTTCAACATCTTCTTCTGGAATAGGAATATCATCTAAGTACTCATGTTGATCATGATCATCTTCAACGGCATGTTCTTCTTCGAGAACGTCTTCATTATGGCCTTCATCTACGTTATACTTTACTGGCCTTCCCCTTGGATCGTGTCTCATAGCAAATGACCAACCCGCTCTACCTGGAACCTCAGAGTAAAATACCTGTTCACATTGGGTTGGAAGAACATAGGGCTCTGTTCCTGGCTCAAACAAACTTGTATTTACCATGGTAAAACCATTATCATGTTCAATAATTGTTCTATCGAGATCACGTTGATTCAATCGACACCTGTACCATTTGACAACGAACAGAAATACCTTGAAGGAGTTAAAGTCACACTGAAGAATGTCTTCCAGATACCCATAGTATCGATTTTTCAGATAGTTTTGGATGTCTGTCACTTCTAGAAGAAACATTGGTCACCTCAAATACTGCAGATATCCCACAATCATATGTTTTCTTTGTTTCATCCAAATTTTTGATGGGATAACTACATCCATTGCACCACATAGCCTTATGGTGTTTTACCTAGTACAACAAGCCATACAGGAAAAGATTACATAATGACACCATATTTATGATAAAGTAGTGCATGTTTATTATAATGCCATAAAAGGAAAATAAAAAGTGTGACGTACAATGACAATATTTATTAAAAAACAAAATAGTGCCATTGATTAATATGCTTATCTGCTTATCTTTTAAACCTCTTGCTAAATTGATTTCCCTTTGTGTTAGATTGGTGTCTCCATTGCGATGTGCAGCTTTAACCAATGAAGCCACACCTTCCCACGATATTCCATGACCAGATTCTTCACATTTTTCGATCCATACCTTCATCTAGTCAAGATTGTTTGCGATGTATAAATGAATCGCATCCCACTCTCGACCAACTGTTTGATGACAATAGAATTAAAATTCAATGAAAATGTATATTAGTCACTTAAAAAAGTATATAATTACAGTATAAAATGATGCAAAATACTAAATAAAAAAATAGAATATATATGTATGATATATAAACATAAAAATCACCTGTGAAATGTGTTATATTACATTTCACCTTCCTCGATCTACCTTTCCCCTTCGGGCACTCCCCTTCGAAATATTTTTTGGAGTCTAGATCACAAATGCGACGTAAATTGAGCTTTGATGCCAATATAGGAAGGTATTCACCAATGTACATCATGTTTTGGTATACCATATATCCTTCCATCATAGAACCCTCAGCATATGCTCGTTGTTTGACCAAACCCTTCATAAATTTCACGTGCCTCTCAACCATCCACATGGACCTTGAGTGCAGGTCCACACAGTTCAATCTCCTCAACTTGGTGTATGAGGTAGTGTTCCTGTGCATTGAAAAATGCTGAAGGTAGATGCTTCTGCATTTCACACATGAGACGAGGAATTTCTCTCCTCCAATACTTTATGTCTTCTTTATGGAATTCTTTAGATGACAACCATCTACAAGTGATATGACAACCCAATCAAGAGATTAAAGAAAAAAAGTCATTATATTATGTAACATGAAGTAGATAATGAAAATCAAATTAATAATAAGTTCTATGTTGAATTAAACAAACAGTAAGCACATGGAAAAATCACCACTTACCTCATGTATTTCCCGAGACTATATATTATTTGCTTGACATTGTTGTCGAAGTTGTCCGGGATAGAGAGAGATAGAACATATTGTAACAATAATATACAAATAGTTTCAGTATATCGAATAAGAGTACTAGAAAAAGAAAAAAAAAATTATTAAATGCATACCATATTAATTATTACCTTCATGAAGACATGCCAATCATGCGTTTTCACCCCTGTGAAATCACCTTTCTTTGTTATGATATTCTTCATGTTCGCACAAAATCCAGTGGGAAATTTAATTTTTCGAATGACTTCTTTTATAACATTACTTTGCTGGTCCGTTAACATCCATGGAATTGAGTTTATATTAATTTGCTCTCCGTTGCTATGAAATTGAATGACGTCTTTCATTGCATGGTTGTTATCTTGAATGTCTTTGCAAATTTTGACAATTTTTTCTTTGTCACTCCTTCCATCCAATATTCGCCATAATGTTTCAGTCACATTCTTTCTGATATGCATTGTATCAAATAGATGGGCAATTTGTAGGTGTTCATAGTAGGGCAACCTACTAAATTGTCTAGGATAACTTTTCATTCCTCGTGGAAGCCCATTAATGCCTTCATGATGATCATATGAACAACAATGATGAAATTAAATATTAAATCAATGTCAATTACAGTAAACAACACACAATATAATAAAATACAATATCATCATATATATACAATGATTGATTATACGTACCTTGACGATTACTATTATATTGCAATTTAGCTGAGGTGTCATTCTCTTTGGTTTTAATGCAGTCTCTTGCTTGCCATTGAAAAGATGTTTTTCGGTAGTTCGATACCTGTGATTCTTGGAGAGGAAGTGCCTATACTCATCAAACACTTCCTTTCCTAAGCTTTTTGAACAACGAGATTTGATCTTAGGACCACAAACTGGACATGCAAATTTCCACTTTGTTTGAAGACCTAAATAAAAAGATGGAATATCAATATTGTCTATTATAATTATATAAAAATGTCTGGATATTTATTTAGAAAAACATGCATGCGTATTATATTAACTAGTAGTTTGTAAAATTAAATGCAACTAAAGTGGAACTTATAATTACATACCACAGAAATGGGTTAACCCTGGGGCATTATGTATTGTCCATACATGCATTGCATGGAATTGGAATTGCCTTTGTCGTATTGGTCTAGATAAGTCATACATAGTGATTCCATTCCATAACTTCAGTAGCTTGTCAATAAGAGGTTCGATATATACATTCATATCTTTGACTTGGTACTTACCTGATTGATTTGAACATATAAAATAAATATTCTGATTATGAGACGTACCATTTAGATATATAAACCATATTTTGCAATAGAAAAACTTTAAATATATATATATAACATTATGAGACAAAAAACGACAAATGAGAATATACCACTGCAATAAAAAAAACTGTAGTTTTCGTACCTGGAATAATCATCGACAACATTATGTGCTCCCTCTTTATTGTCAACCATGGAGGAATGTTGTTGTTGATAACAAAAATAGGCCACACCGAGTAAACACATCTCATCTCTGCAAAAGGATTGACACCATCTGCTACCAAAGAAAGCCTAAGATTACGAGGTTTGTCTTTAAAGTGAGGCCATTTTTCCTCCATATCTCTAAATGTAGACCCATCTGCAGGCATCCAAATAATGTCGTCTTGACTTCTGCTCCGTGCATGGTAATCCATAAACTGCGCTATGTTTTTGCACCTAAACAGTCATTGCAAATGGGGAATAATGGGAATATAACGTAGAACCTTGTGAGGCACCTTTTTAGTTACTTGATCTGTGCGATATCTACTGATATGACATTCAGGACATTCTGTTGCAAATTCATGCTGGTTGTAATAAAGAACATGATCATTGGGGCATGCATGAATTGCTTCATACTGCATTCCAATTTCTTTCATGATGGCAGATAAATCTCGATCTGTGCGAGGTAAAATATTTGACGGTGGTAACAAATATTCACCTATCATGCTACAACAAATTAAAATAAAAATCTAGTTAATATAATATAGAAATAATATTAATGAAACAAATTTCATCCATAGTAATTTGACTTATATATGAATTAACAATAAAATACATGACAATCATATATATTTTTTGATGGAATATATTACATACCTTAACATCTGTGTGACTGATATGTTTGAAAGACCATTCATAACCTTCAAGTTCATTACCAACAATATAGCAGAGGGAAGATTTGTCTTGGAGCCATCATAAAGGGGTTCCTATGCCTTGTCAAGAAGAGGTGTATCATGAATATCATCAAAATGTTCATCATTTTCATGATCATCATCATCATCCATTCCAACATTAAATGAATCATGGATCAAAGTATTTGTAACATCATCTTCAAGTATGTTATCAGTATCATCATCTTCTTCAATGTGATCATTAACTTGTTCTCCATTAATATTCATAGCTCCATGTTCCTCCAGTACTTGTTCTGGAAGCACTTGCTGATCCGAACGATATGTCGTAGGATGTCTTTCTTTTATAAATACATGAAACAATCAATAGATAAAAGTTAATATAAGAAACTCAAATGCAAAATGTAAACATTTCAAATGAAAAATTTAAAAATTTGACAAATTTTTTACTGTTGGGATGAAAAGAACAATGACCAATTCTACTGTTTGTCAAAAATAAGAAATATTATAATAATACATAAATTTACAAAAGCAATCAAAATAAAAAAATATATAATGCAAAACTTACAAATGGATGGTATTCATGTCCCCCCTCGGCATGCCCATGCTCCCTACAATGTTTTGTGGCTGTTGTGATCAAAATTCTTCTCCTCTTAAAGCCCCTGCATTGATTACATGGACAATAGCATTTACCATCACCCCTTCTTTCAACTCCTTCCCATAATCTAGCAAGCAATTATCCATTTTATTCGTCTGGATCAAAAATATTTGTAGTTGACATTTTCTCATAAATAGCTTAAATGAAGATTATCGATCTTAGAAAATGAAGCTCCACAGTACTTTTCTCACTTGAATAACAAAAACAATGAAAAACAGTCCGTTGAACAAAAAAACACATCCGCAAACCGTCGCTGGTATAGCAAACATGTCGGAATAGTTAGATATTTATAAATTTTAAAAGTCAAAAATTCAAACCTACATCGGATATCCGAAGACAATAATCTAGTTATCATTGGGAAAAATCCGTCGTATATCCGACTTCATCGGGTTCAAAAATTCTGTCGGTTATCCGACATCCAAAGCGTCGGATACCCGAATAGGCGTCGGATATTCATAGAGCCGTAGGATATCCTACGAGCTTCATCAGATATTCAAAATTACGTCAAATATCCAACGGATGCCTTTCAAAATTTATAAAAAAAAAAACAAAAAAAGTAAATTTGAAAGAAAAATCTGACGATAGTCCATTTCGTCGGAGCTCGTCGGATTTGCTCGTCAGATTTTGGGTTCAAATCTACTAGTGAAAGGGATGGCCTAAACCTATATGCAAGTTTCCAAATATACCAAATAAGATCGAGGAACATGCAGATCATGCTCCTATACTTGGGTAGATTTATATCAAGTATGCTCCCAGTGGCCCCACAAAAGATGATCTTAGGTGGGTACAACCAAATGTTTACAACTTCAAGGACATCTTCATTTGATGATAAAATGTAATCCGAGAAGTCATGTGAGCTAGGATATATCACAGCCCAAATGGGCTAGGTAACCAAATCATATTCCTCCATCAAGGGAAGATTTTGATCTGAATCTGTCGATGCTATTTGAGTAGCTTGGTTTGAAACTTCTACAACAGATAGGGGTGATCCAATTGCTTGCCAACATGGAAATGACATTACACAAGCTGAGGTCCCTTCATCTACTATGGTTATACAGATGTTCTTACCATGGGACGTTAATTTAATATGAAAAGTAACTTCGAGAAGGACCCTCCATATTGAATGGTTTATGTCTGATGTGATCAAAGTGTCATCGGATAGATCAACAACACAAATGGTAGACAATAGTTCCTTTCTTGGCACCGAATGACATTGCAATACCTCCAAGGCTGACATGGCACATGGGACATGAGCTAGGTCCTCAATAACATTACTATTATGAGAATCTCGTGTGTTGGGATTATGTATTGTTCTACGTAGAACACCTTTGGGGGGGTGTGGTACTAAGTCGATGGTTGATATCTCAATGTAGAGATAACCATCTGGTTGTGATTCCGACCGATCTGGTGTACTAGGAGAGACATCATAAGAATCAAGTCTTGTTTGAATGTTCATCTTAGGACCAGACATGAAGACATTGGGATTAGGATCATTGCCCCCTTGTGGGGGGGTTGGCTGGTTGCCCCTTGGCGGAGGTATCGGTGTCAAAATAGTGGGTTGTTGTTGCTCACGTCATTGAAGCACAATTGGTGCATCTGCCTTCCCAGAGTTAGCATCTTGCTTACTCTTGTACTTCTTATTCTTTCCTCTAAGGTCTATGGATGAGATTGTGAGGGTGTTGGAATTGTTGGAAGGATTAACAGGTTCCTACATTGCCTGGCCAGCTGTGGGTTGAAAATTTTGAATAGAAACCTATCCTGGATGTGGGGTAATTTCTTCAGGATGGCTGACGAAATCCATCATACCATTGACATGAGGTTCATGTGGCAACCTAGCTGAATCAAACGTAGGTCTTACAGATTGGTTCCAAAAAGATTGGTTATTTTCTAGAACCTGACCACTCCATGGCGGAATGGGGTTAATGGTTGGATTGCCCCCTTGCGGGGTGAGGCCTGGAAAATATTGGTTACTTTCTAGAACCTGACCACTCCACTGATGTGGTCCTTGGGTGTGATAAGAATTCCAAGGTGGGTTTCCCCTTTGCGGAGACTGACCCCAAGAAGTTTGGCAACTTCCTGAAACATGAACATTGTGTGGATTGCCTCCTTGCAGAGGTGGGGTCCAAGAAGTTTGGTTATTTCCTACATCCCAACCATACCATGGTGGTTGAACTTGGTATTGAAAATCATTCCAAGGTTGACTTCCTCCTTGTGGAGATGGCATCCAAAAGGATTGGTTACTTCCTAAATGTTGCCCAATCCATTGTGAACTAGGTTGCATGTATGGATTTCCCCCTTGCAGAGGTATGTTCCATTGAGATTGGTTACTTGGGGGAACCTTAACACTCCATTGCTGGTTGGGATGCATGGGTGGATTGCCCCCTTGCGGGGGTGGGGTCCAAGAAGTTTGGTTATTAGTTGGAACCAGACCACACCATTGATTGTTTCCTTGATTTAGATAAGCATTCTAGGGTTTATTTCCTCCTTGTGAAGATGGGCCCCAAGAAGATTGGATACTTCTTGAAACCTCCCAACCCCATGGCAGAATGGGGTTGATAGGTGGATTGCTGCTAGGCATTGTGCTACAATAAATTGGAGGATAACCCCCTGAGGCATTTCCACTAATCCGAGGAGTGTAGCCCCAATTGGCATAAATGTTCCATGGTTCATTGCTTCCGCTAGGAATATTACCATTCAATGGTGAAGGGTTTCCCCCGGAAGTAGAATTTGGACAAATGTTTTGTATACCATGAGGACTCTGGGTTACTCCCTTTGTGTTTTGGCCCTGATTAGCTGATCCATATGGAAAACCAATGTTTGAGAAAGCCATGGGGTCCCTTGTTGATTTGTGCATGTCATTCAAACTTTCAGAAAGAGGTTTGGTATCACCCAGTGACTCACGGATAGTAAGTGCAACTGGTTCTGAAAGACTCATAAAAGGAGGAATTTCATGAGCATGTGTGTGATGTTTCAATGTTTCAATTTCAACTAGATTAAGGTTATCAACTACGTCTGTATTTAGTTCGTGATGTGACGACGAATTCTCAGTGTTGATTTGATGTTGTTCTTCTCGAGTAATGTTAATTGAGTTGAAAATCAGTTATGTTTCCAAGTCATTAGAATGTGGTTTTTGTGTCTATCTCTGCAATGTAGCAGGGCCTTTAATTTTTGGTGACTCGCCTCACTGCCGCTTTGACTGGTGGATCAGGAGAGTAGCCACTTCTAAGAAGTTGATAAAAGGATGTGTTTAAAATGATAGTTTGAATCTAAAAATCCTACAGCAGTTTAGACTAAAAAAAAATGAAAAGTGTCCACCCAGTAAAAATTCCCTAGAGATTTCAAGCAAGCAAACTTACTTTTCCAAAGAACCGAAGCTCAGTGAAATGTTGGATTGTAGGGCCTTCTGAAACTAGTAGCTACTGAGGGATTTCATGTCCTCATACAATTGCTAGGAGCGAAGGTGTGAGAAACAGTTACAATAAATTTTAACCCCAGGGGTACAACTGTTGGTTCTTGACCACTCACCCTCCCAAGGAGTAAAAGTTCCAAAGTTTGTCTCAAGCATTGCAAGTGTGTCCCACTCACAACAGCCTATGTGATATCCTAAGAATAGTGGTGTCAGGTGTGGAGAAATCTAGTTGGTCGACAGTAACAATTCGGCCTTGATGAGGGAATTGTACTATGCGGAAGACAGATGATGCAACCGCCATCATGGCGTAAAACCAACTACAACCAAGAAGAATGTTATAATATAGTGGGCCAGCGACCACTTCCACGTTGATGGTTGCAGTCTTGCCTCCCAGCTCAACTTCTAAATCTTGTAACAACCCATGAGGTTGAAATCCACGTCCGTCGAATGATCTCAAAGTGGTAGGAGAATGGTTCAACTCGGGAGAGCCAATGGCTCTCCAGCATGAGATCGACATGACTGAAGTAGAGGAACCTTCATCCAAAACGGTGCAATGGATTATCTTCCTAGCAATGTTTGTGGCAACTTGAAATGCCAATTAACGGGAGAGCCTCGATTTAAAGTATTCCAGCCGGAACATGATTGTGTTCGATGAATCTGGGTCAACTGCACCAATGGCAGCGAGGAGAGTCTTGCGTTGATTCAGATAGTTTTGCAAGACCTCGAGTATTGACATAACAGAAGGAGCTTGTGCTAATTCCTCTATGATATTGTATTTCTGAGCAGCCCGAGCATTGGGATTGAAAACCAATTTTCTAATTGTGCTCTTGGGTGGATGCAACACTGACTCGAAAGAGGTCTTCTCAATGGTGAGAGGAGCAGCTGGTATGGTGATGTCAGGCATCGAAGTGGAATCATTTTCAGTATTACTTCCAATAGGTTGCTTTATCGGGATAGATTCATACGAATGAGAACGGGTGTTCATGTTGATGGTCTCACTACGCATCATGAGAACATGTGCGGTGGTGGATGCTTCTCCTTGGAAAGGAGAGGTGTGAGCATTCAACTACTGATTTTGAGCAGGGAAGGGATCATTGAGAACTGCAGGTATGGGTTTTCCCTTAAGAAAATTTTGGACTTCGTCTCTATAGGGGCATTCTTTAGAAAAGTGGTCATCACCACATAGTATACAAGGATACCTCAACTTCCTTTTCTGTTTGGTGTCATCAGGGGTGCTCTTATGTTCTTGCTGGGTGGAATATTTCTTAGGTTTCCCTTTGTTCTTATTCTTACCACCATACTTCTGAGGTGAAGTTGATGAAACATAATTCACTTCTTCAGTGATAGTAGGAGTGGATGATTTGGTGCTGTCATGGCCAGCCTGTGTTGGTGATGGGGAAGAACCTTGGGGGTTCAAAAAACAAACAATTTGAGAAGGAGGATGGGTGTTAAGGGATCCAATGATGCCATCAGCTTGGGGTCCCTTGGGTGGTTTCGCGGGGTTGTATGTGTTACGGGGTGCATCGGGAAGAATATCAAACAACGTGCTAGATTGAGCATAGACTAAGTCTAGTAAATGGCACGGGCGATGGCTTGTTCCTCAGTGATAGCACCTCCCATTGCAACATATCAAGCTATGGTAGGTATGAGAGACTTCGTAAACCAATCTGCTTGCAGTTGGTCTAGAATAGGAGCCTTAATAAGACGTCGTCTCCTCTGCCACTCATGTATATGATTTGAGATGTGAGTAGCGGTATTTTGACAGAGCGAGGTTAAAAGCTCTATAGCAGTTTCATACTGTATAGGCTGCTAGAAATAAGTCAAAAAATTCATAGCAAGAGAACGAAAATCAGGAAAAGAATGGGGTGGTAGTTCGATATACCACTTGGTAGTCAAACTAGTGAGAGTCCATTGAAATAATTGAAGATGGATCAACTCGTCCATCAAGGAGTTGGATTAACACCACAAGTGGTATGTCATCACATGGTTTTTAGGATCCTCACCCGAATTGCCATCAAATTTCAGGGTATCTGATGGAAGTTTCACTGGAATGGGTGGCCAATTAGTTCCATGGTAAATGGGGTCATTGGTTAGGCGAGACAGGTCAGGCAGGTCCAAAGTAGCCAAAATTGGCAGTTGAGGATTAGGTTGTGGGTACTGATAGTACTGGTAAGGCGTGTAAGGACCAGTGGGACCTTGTAACGACTAACCATAGGGTGTTCCCAGAGGAAACTGGCCATAGTGGTACGGGCTGCCCGGACCAAGCATAGGTCCGTCGCCATAGTAAGGTGGTCCATTACTATAATAAGGTGGCTCATTATCATAAGGTGGGGGCCCGCCTCCACCGGCAGGAGGGGGTGGTCCGCCTCCAAATGGTGGGGGTCTGCCACTACCACCAGGGTAGGATGGGACTCCACTACCTCCGCCCGGAGGAGGTGGTGTTCCTCTACCACCATCGGAATAGGGTGGGCCTCCACCACCTCCACCGGGAGGGGGTGGTGGGCCACTGCCACCGCCGCCGAAAGGGTAAGGACCTTCACCACTGCCTCCACAATGGTAGGGTGGTGGTCCACCACCACCACCAGGATGGGATGGTCCTCCTCCACCACCACTAGGATGGGATGGTCCTCCAATACCACCGCCATAGTAGGGTGGTGGTCCACCACCACCACCAGGATGGGGTGGTCCTCTAGCACCACCACTAGGATGGGATGGTTTGCCACCACTGCCATTAGGAGGGGGTTTTCCATGATGGTCGTAATGAGGTGGTCCTTCGCTAGAAGGTAGAGGTCCGCCT